>CM050930.1:21427056-22875447 GCA_027742785.1 Vigna reflexopilosa | reverse complement strand
CTGCTGTGCATACAATTGGATATAAATGTGTTATTGAATGATACTTTGTGAATTTTAATCATTATATTTCGTTAACAAGGAAGTTAGGATTTCAAAACAAATGAAAGATTGGTAGTTGCCCTCTTCGTGCAGAAACTTATCCTAAACTACCCACTTATAACGCCCTTGCTACCACTTTCGTTCCAGCAAAATAATTTTTAAAAAAAACGTTGCCTGTGCATACAATTGGATATAAATGTGTTATTGAAAGATACTTTGTGAATTTTAATCATTATATTTCGTTAACAAGGAAGTTAGGATTTCAAAACAAATGAAAGATTGGTAGTTGCCCTCTTCGTGCAGAAACTTATCCTAAACTACCCACTTATAACGCCCTTGCTACCACTTTCGTTCCAGCAAAATAATTTTTCAAAAAAACGTTGCCTGTGCATACAATTGGATATAAATGTGTTATTGAAAGATACTTTGTGAATTTTAATCATTATATTTCGTTAACAAGGAAGTTAGGATTTCAAAACAAATGAAAGATTGGTAGTTGCCCTCTTCGTGCAGAAACTTATCCTAAACTACCCACTTATAACGCCCTTGCTACCACTTTCGTTCCAGCAAAATAATTTTTCAAAAAAACGTTGCCTGTGCATACAATTGGATATAAATGTGTTATTGAATGATACTTTGTGAATTTTAATCATTATATTTCGTTAACAAGGAAGTTAGGATTTCAAAACAAATGAAAGATTGGTAGTTGCCCTCTTCGTGCAGAAACTTATCCTAAACTACCCACTTATAACGCCCTTGCTACCACTTTCGTTCCAGCAAAATAATTTTTAAAAAAAACGTTGCCTGTGCATACAATTGGATATAAATGTGTTATTGAAAGATACTTTGTGAATTTTAATCATTATATTTCGTTAACAAGGAAGCTAGGATTTCAAAACAAATGAAAGATTGGTAGTTGCCCTCTTCGTGCAGAAACTTATCCTAAACTACCCACTTATAACGCCCTTGCTACCACTTTCGTTCCAGCAAAATAATTTTTCAAAAAAACGTTGCTTGTGCATACAATTGGATATAAATGTGTTATTGAATGATACTTTGTGAATTTTAATCATTATATTTCGTTAACAAGGAAGTTAGGATTTCAAAACAAATGAAAGATTGGTAGTTGCCCTCTTCGTGCAGAAACTTATCCTAAACTACCCACTTATAACGCCCTTGCTACCACTTTCGTTCCAGCAAAATAATTTTTAAAAAAAACGTTGCCTGTGCATACAATTGGATATAAATGTGTTATTGAAAGATACTTTGTGAATTTTAATCATTATATTTCGTTAACAAGGAAGTTAGGATTTCAAAACAAATGAAAGATTGGTAGTTGCCCTCTTCGTGCAGAAACTTATCCTAAACTACCCACTTATAACGCCCTTGCTACCACTTTCGTTCCAGCAAAATAATTTTTAAAAAAAACGTTGCCTGTGCATACAATTGGATATAAATGTGTTATTGAAAGATACTTTGTGAATTTTAATCATTATATTTCGTTAACAAGGAACTTAGGATTTCAAAACAAATGAAAGATTGGTAGTTGCCCTCTTCGTGCAGAAACTTATCCTAAACTACCCACTTATAACGCCCTTGCTACCACTTTCGTTCCAGCAAAATAATTTTTCAAAAAAACGTTGCCTGTGCATACAATTGGATATAAGTGTGTTATTGAATGATACTTTGTGAATTTTAATCATTATATTTCGTTAACAAGGAAGTTAGGATTTCAAAACAAATGAAAGATTGGTAGTTGCCCTCTTCGTGCAGAAACTTATCCTAAACTACCCACTTATAACGCCCTTGCTACCACTTTCGTTCCAGCAAAATAATTTTTAAAAAAAACGTTGCCTGTGCATACAATTGGATATAAATGTGTTATTGAAAGATACTTTGTGAATTTTAATCATTATATTTCGTTAACAAGGAAGTTAGGATTTCAAAACAAATGAAAGATTGGTAGTTGCCCTCTTCGTGCAGAAACTTATCCTAAACTACCCACTTATAACGCCCTTGCTACCACTTTCGTTCCAGCAAAATAATTTTTAAAAAAACGTTGCCTGTGCATACAATTGGATATAAATGTGTTATTGAATGATACTTTGTGAATTTTAATCATTATATTTCGTTAACAAGGAAGTTAGGATTTCAAAACAAATGAAAGATTGGTAGTTGCCCTCTTCGTGCAGAAACTTATCCTAAACTACCCACTTATAACGCCCTTGCTACCACTTTCGTTCCAGCAAAATAATTTTTAAAAAAAACGTTGCCTGTGCATACAATTGGATATAAATGTGTTATTGAATGATACTTTGTGAATTTTAATCATTATATTTCGTTAACAAGGAAGTTAGGATTTCAAAACAAATGAAAGATTGGTAGTTGCCCTCTTCGTGCAGAAACTTATCCTAAACTACCCACTTATAACGCCCTTGCTACCACTTTCGTTCCAGCAAAATAATTTTTCAAAAAAACGTTGCCTGTGCATACAATTGGATATAAATGTGTTATTGAATGATACTTTGTGAATTTTAATCATTATATTTCGTTAACAAGGAAGTTAGGATTTCAAAACAAATGAAAGATTGGTAGTTGCCCTCTTCGTGCAGAAACTTATCCTAAACTACCCACTTATAACGCCCTTGCTACCACTTTCGTTCCAGCAAAATAATTTTTCAAAAAAACGTTGCCTGTGCATACAATTGGATATAAATGTGTTATTGAATGATACTTTGTGAATTTTAATCATTATATTTCGTTAACAAGGAAGTTAGGATTTCAAAACAAATGAAAGATTGGTAGTTGCCCTCTTCGTGCAGAAACTTATCCTAAACTACCCACTTATAACGCCCTTGCTACCACTTTCGTTCCAGCAAAATAATTTTTAAAAAAAACGTTGCCTGTGCATACAATTGGATATAAATGTGTTATTGAAAGATACGTTGTGAATTTTAATCATTATATTTCGTTAACAAGGAAGTTAGGATTTCAAAACAAATGAAAGATTGGTAGTTGCCCTCTTCGTGCAGAAACTTATCCTAAACTACCCACTTATAACGCCCTTGCTACCACTTTCGTTCCAGCAAAATAATTTTTAAAAAAACGTTGCCTGTGCATACAATTGGATATAAATGTGTTATTGAATGATACTTTGTGAATTTTAATCATTATATTTCGTTAACAAGGAAGTTAGGATTTCAAAACAAATGAAAGATTGGTAGTTGCCCTCTTCGTGCAGAAACTTATCCTAAACTACCCACTTATAACGCCCTTGCTACCACTTTCGTTCCAGCAAAATAATTTTTCAAAAAAACGTTGCCTGTGCATACAATTGGATATAAATGTGTTATTGAATGATACTTTGTGAATTTTAATCATTATATTTCGTTAACAAGGAAGTTAGGATTTCAAAACAAATGAAAGATTGGTAGTTGCCCTCTTCCTGCAGAAACTTATCCTAAACTACCCACTTATAACGCCCTTGCTACCACTTTCGTTCCAGCAAAATAATTTTTAAAAAAAACGTTGCCTGTGCATACAATTGGATATAAATGTGTTATTGAAAGATACTTTGTGAATTTTAATCATTATATTTCGTTAACAAGGAAGTTAGGATTTCAAAACAAATGAAAGATTGGTAGTTGCCCTCTTCGTGCAGAAACTTATCCTAAACTACCCACTTATAACGCCCTTGCTACCACTTTCGTTCCAGCAAAATAATTTTTAAAAAAAACGTTGCCTGTGCATACAATTGGATATAAATGTGTTATTGAAAGATACTTTGTGAATTTTAATCATTATATTTCGTTAACAAGGAAGTTAGGATTTCAAAACAAATGAAAGATTGGTAGTTGCCCTCTTCGTGCAGAAACTTATCCTAAACTACCCACTTATAACGCCCTTGCTACCACTTTCGTTCCAGCAAAATAATTTTTCAAAAAAACGTTGCTTGTGCATACAATTGGATATAAGTGTGTTATTGAATGATACTTTGTGAATTTTAATCATTATATTTCGTTAACAAGGAAGTTAGGATTTCAAAACAAATGAAAGATTGGTAGTTGCCCTCTTCGTGCAGAAACTTATCCTAAACTACCCACTTATAACGCCCTTGCTACCACTTTCGTTCCAGCAAAATAATTTTCAAAAAAAACGTTGCCTGTGCATACAATTGGATATAAATGTGTTATTGAAAGATACTTTGTGAATTTTAATCATTATATTTCGTTAACAAGGAAGTTAGGATTTCAAAACAAATGAAAGATTGGTAGTTGCCCTCTTCGTGCAGAAACTTATCCTAAACTACCCACTTATAACGCCCTTGCTACCACTTTCGTTCCAGCAAAATAATTTTTCAAAAAAACGTTGCTTGTGCATACAATTGGATATAAGTGTGTTATTGAATGATACTTTGTGAATTTTAATCATTATATTTCGTTAACAAGGAAGTTAGGATTTCAAAACAAATGAAAGATTGGTAGTTGCCCTCTTCGTGCAGAAACTTATCCTAAACTACCCACTTATACGCCCTTGCTACCACTTTCGTTCCAGCAAAATAATTTTTAAAAAAAACGTTGCCTGTGCATACAATTGGATATAAATGTGTTATTGAAAGATACGTTGTGAATTTTAATCATTATATTTCGTTAACAAGGAAGTTAGGATTTCAAAACAAATGAAAGATTGGTAGTTGCCCTCTTCGTGCAGAAACTTATCCTAAACTACCCACTTATAACGCCCTTGCTACCACTTTCGTTCCAGCAAAATAATTTTTCAAAAAAACGTTGCCTGTGCATACAATTGGATATAAATGTGTTATTGAATGATACTTTGTGAATTTTAATCATTATATTTCGTTAACAAGGAAGTTAGGATTTCAAAACAAATGAAAGATTGGTAGTTGCCCTCTTCGTGCAGAAACTTATCCTAAACTACCCACTTATAACGCCCTTGCTACCACTTTCGTTCCAGCAAAATAATTTTTAAAAAAAACGTTGCCTGTGCATACAATTGGATATAAATGTGTTATTGAAAGATACTTTGTGAATTTTAATCATTATATTTCGTTAAAAAGGAAGTTAGGATTTCAAAACAAATGAAAGATTGGTAGTTGCCCTCTTCCTGCAGAAACTTATCCTAAACTACCCACTTATAACGCCCTTGCTACCACTTTCGTTCCAGCAAAATAATTTTTAAAAAAAACGTTGCCTGTGCATACAATTGGATATAAATGTGTTATTGAAAGATACTTTGTGAATTTTAATCATTATATTTCGTTAACAAGGAAGCTAGGTTTTCAAAACAAATGAAAGATTGGTAGTTGCCCTCTTCGTGCAGAAACTTATCCTAAACTACCCACTTATAACGCCCTTACTACCACTTTCGTTCCAGCAAAATAATTTTTCAAAAAAACGTTGCTTGTGCATACAATTGGATATAATGTGTTATTGAATGATACTTTGTGAATTTTAATCATTATATTTCGTTAACAAGGAAGTTAGGATTTCAAAACAAATGAAAGATTGGTAGTTGCCCTCTTCCTGCAGAAACTTATCCTAAACTACCCACTTATACGCCCTTGCTACCACTTTCGTTCCAGCAAAATAATTTTTAAAAAACACGTTGCCTGTGCATACAATTGGATATAAATGTGTTATTGAAAGATACTTTGTGAATTTTAATCATTATATTTCGTTAACAAGGAAGTTAGGATTTCAAAACAAATGAAAGATTGGTAGTTGCCCTCTTCGTGCAGAAACTTATCCTAAACTACCCACTTATAACGCCCTTGCTACCACTTTCGTTCCAGCAAAATAATTTTTAAAAAAACGTTGCCTGTGCATACAATTGGATATAAATGTGTTATTGAATGATACTTTGTGAATTTTAATCATTATATTTCGTTAACAAGGAAGTTAGGATTTCAAAACAAATGAAAGATTGGTAGTTGCCCTCTTCGTGCAGAAACTTATCCTAAACTACCCACTTATAACGCCCTTGCTACCACTTTCGTTCCAGCAAAATAATTTTTAAAAAAAACGTTGCCTCTGCATACAATTGGATATAAATGTGTTATTGAAAGATACTTTGTGAATTTTAATCATTATATTTCGTTAACAAGGAAGTTAGGATTTCAAAACAAATGAAAGATTGGTAGTTGCCCTCTTCGTGCAGAAACTTATCCTAAACTACCCACTTATAACGCCCTTGCTACCACTTTCGTTCCAGCAAAATAATTTTTCAAAAAAACGTTGCCTGTGCATACAATTGGATATAAATGTGTTATTGAATGATACTTTGTGAATTTTAATCATTATATTTCGTTAACAAGGAAGTTAGGATTTCAAAACAAATGAAAGATTGGTAGTTGCCCTCTTCGTGCAGAAACTTATCCTAAACTACCCACTTATAACGCCCTTGCTACCACTTTCGTTCCAGCAAAATAATTTTAAAAAAAAACGTTGCCTGTGCATACAATTGGATATAAATGTGTTATTGAAAGATACTTTGTGAATTTTAATCATTATATTTCGTTAACAAGGAAGTTAGGATTTCAAAACAAATGAAAGATTGGTAGTTGCCCTCTTCGTGCAGAAACTTATCCTAAACTACCCACTTATAACGCCCTTGCTACCACTTTCGTTCCAGCAAAATAATTTTTAAAAAAACGTTGCCTGTGCATACAATTGGATATAAATGTGTTATTGAATGATACTTTGTGAATTTTAATCATTATATTTCGTTAACAAGGAAGTTAGGATTTCAAAACAAATGAAAGATTGGTAGTTGCCCTCTTCGTGCAGAAACTTATCCTAAACTACCCACTTATAACGCCCTTGCTACCACTTTCGTTCCAGCAAAATAAGTTTTAACAATTATTTTTCCTTGTATATAATAACAAAGTAAAATAAAGGAAGTCAAATTACATAAATATATTAATGGACTTATGAAAAGAAAATTGTAATAGGAGGTGTTGCACAATACTAGATGAACAAAAAAAAAACATTACTATCCTAAATAACGTTTATTATTCCTTCGTTCCACCTGAAGTTGGAACAATGCATGTCTTTGTGGGTATGGAGGAGCAGTTTTTTTTGTCTGTTGTTTCCTTCGTGTGGTTGTCTTTTGAAAATTCTTTGACGTCAATATCCTTCAAAGCAACTTTGTTCGAAGGGCGAACAAGTTTGTCAAGTATTTCCTGGATTTTTTTGTTGTCTACCACTGGCTTTGCTGTAACGAAGATTTTGGTGGAGCACGCATTCTGTTCCTCTATTTTTTCCATTGCATTCCATCGATCTAAACATGCTTTTACTTCAGTGTCGTTGAGAAAAAGTTGCTCCCATGGATCCATTCGTGGATGTTTAAAACCAATGACTATAACTTTGTACTGTGTATTACACAAACAACTATTTTATAGTGAAGAATGGCAGTAGATGGACTTAAATTTTATGGTTGTGGTCCACCAACAATGTATATAACTTTATTGTGTAATTAATGTTGTTTGGTTGGCAGTATCATCCACCCAAAATTATAAAGTAAGTCACCACCATTAATTCATTGATTTTGGTGCAACAATTTAGTGCAATACCATCAGAGACGTAATGAAGCTATATGGAATGGTTTGCTCAATAAAGAAACATAGCACTGATATTCAAAATACGAATTTCAATACATGATTAAATATTAATACTAATAATGGTAACTAATGAAGCTAATAAATAAGTAAATAAGCATTTTGTTCAACCCGTCATTAATCTTCCTTTGGGGTTGTGGTTGCATTGTTGAAGCCAGAAGTAGTTGGCTTTTCGGATGGACCAACATCTTTGTTGTCCTTGTTGGAATGGTCACATGGATCGCATGCAACGTGAGGTTTGGAGAAAGCCCTCACTAGTTCGTCAGTTGGAGGTCCAATGTCTGCTTTGAAGACCTACATATTGGTGTACACATGATTTCCTCTTAACGTCGGACGTAAGTTAAACACGATAAGATGAAGTTGGTGATTGCTTTGAAACCTATTACCTTTACCATATTGCGGACAGTTATGTTCAAATAGTAAGTTCTTCGAAAAGGACTGAATGTAACAACCTATGGAGACAAACATGAATAACATATTAATGAAGGTATACATTAAGGTCATCCAGTGTGGGTAACATTTTATAATTAAAATTAATTTTTTTTTTACACTTTGCAATAACAACACAGCACCAACTCCTATATCCGGACCAAACTCGGGATGCAAAAGGACTTTTTTGTGCAAAGAAGCAGACACTGTCGCACTAGGGTCCTGGCCATATTGAAAATGGAAAAGTTTAGAGGTGAAAATGTTATGGATTATATGATGGAGTAAACTTGTACCTTAACAGATATTTTCATGTCACCCAATCCATTTGGGTTACACTCTTTAACAATGCATGCCACAAATGGGAGTCGAACCATTGACTTTCCGCATTCGAGCTTTGTCACGTTCTCCATGTTGCCATGTTCTACAAGTCCTGCATACAATAAACGTGGTGTTATTATTCACGACCTTTATTAATTGGAGTTTAAACATTTCAAAAGCAAATTGAAAACCAACCATGGTGCTTAATGAACATTTCAGCCCAAATCCAGGGATTTGATTTAAAATCTCGATCATATGTTGCCTTTGCTATTTGGTTAACAAACTCCTGCGTACTTTGGGGTTCATCCGTCTGCCTGTTAAGCATTGCGGCTTGAACATTTCCAGCAGGTCCTGGAATCAACGTTTCATTAGAGTTGCATCTTTGTAAGAAAGCTTCAAGATCAATGTGGTCTACATCAAGTCCCTGCCATGCGTCCATGTTTCCAAACTGCGTCATTTGCAGAAAATTGAAATAAAAAAACAAATTAGTTGAAAATGCGGACAATAACAAACAAGGAAAAAAACTTCAGTATAAAGTCAAAAAGTCAACACCAAGTTATTGTAGTTGACGTTTAATTCAATTTCAATGTCAATGGTTCAGTGACCGTGAGTTACAAGACGTTAATTTATAGAGCAATTTATTAATAAAAATTTATTTTAAATGAGTAAATGGTCATAAAAAGGTGATACCTTGTCTTTATGACACTGTAACGTGTAAAAGACTCAAAAGAAATAATTGAATATTATATTACAATATAGTATTGTTGTCTAATCAAACTGAATCACTTTATTGCCTTTGCCATGCATTGAATGTTATTCCATGTCTAATGAACCGCCTAACCCAATGACAATCATTTACTCTCATTTAATGCGGGCAAATGCAAAACCAAAAGCAAGGTCAGGTATTTCATCCCAGTAATGAAGTACCTTCCACCTCTCATTCTAGAGAAAGAAAGGAAGTTGGAGGTTCGTCGTTGGGAAGTTAATGAAGTGCATTGAATAGGCAGCAAGTTGGCAGTTCGAACTTCCTACCATCTGATACAACATTTATTTCAGGTACGCTTAAAACTCGTTTCTTCTTGGTAAGGTATTTCTACATTCATTTCTTAGTTTTTATTTTTAAATTTTTGTGGTCTAAAAAAATATTTGTAATCCACATATTAAGATGATTATCTATTGAGGAACATTTGCATAAAGAGTCAGGAGAAACTCTTGCAATAATATGTTAATTTTGAGATTTCTGATTTTCGATAAAGATTATATATTGTAAAATAGTTTTACAAATGTTGTAATTATTTGTCATTTTATTTTAATTCTTTCATTATTCAAGTAAGATGTTTTATGATTTTTATTAATCTTGTCGATTAAACAATTGTGTTCATATATGACAATATTAAATTAAAACGCTCACATTTTTGTTGTATGTAGAGATGAAAAATTCAGTAACTTACATATACATGACATTATGCAGTAGGATATTACGATTTTCATGTCCATGTTACAAAATATGGAAGCAGTGGACTTGGAAGCAGTTCCTTCTTCTGAGGTCAACAGTGATTACATGGATAATATTGACAATAATGTTCCGAAATTGCAGATGTCTTTCGATACAATAGAACAGGTGAAAAGTTTTTATAGAAACTATGCCGTCAGTTGTGGTTTTGCTGTTCGGATAAGGAGCTCAAAAAAAAATAACAACAATGAATTGACGTTTATGAAATTAGTGTGTTCTCGACAAGGGAAGTACATTTCTTCCATTTCTCCAGAGTTGAAAACCCAGCCCAGCCAAAGAAACGAATGCCCTGCTGGAATAACAGTTTCTCTTAAAGAAGGAATATGGTATGTAGGGACAGTTGTAACCGAACACAACCATGACATGTGTCCAAAGAACTCAAACCTTATCCGTGGTAATCGAAAACTTAATATGCATGTGAAGCACACTCTTAGCATGAATGATGATGCTGGTGTGCGCATTAACAAAAGTTTCATATCTTTGGTTAATGATGCTGGTGGATATGAAAACATACAGTTCATGCAACGTGATGCAAGAAATTATATTGGGCACCAACGAAGGAGTTTTTGTAAGGATGGAGATGGGCAGGCACTTTTAAAATACTTTTCAACAATGAGAGAATTAAACAACGAATTCTTCTTGGAAATGGAAATGGATGACCAAAACCGCATTTGTAGTGTGTTTTGGGCTGATGCACGCAGTCGTGCAGCTTGTGTAGATTTTGGTGATGTCGTCTCATTCGACACAACCTACCTAACAAACAAATATGACATGTCGTTTGCACCATTCATTGGGGTTAATCATCATTGTCATTCGATATTACTTGGTTGTGCTTTGATTTCCGCTGAGGACACATCAACATTCACATGGCTGTTTACATGTGGGCTAAGATGTATGTCTAACAAGCCTCCAATTGGTATCGTCACAAACCAATGTAAGGCAATGTCCAATGCCATAAAAGTTGTGTTTCCAAACACAAGTCATCGTTGGTGTTTGTGGCACATAATGAAGAAAATACCAGAAAAATTGCAATCGTACAAAAATTATGGAGTCATAAAAAATCAACTAAAGACTCTTGTGTATGAGTCAGTAACTCCGGACGACTTTGAGTTAGGATGGGGAAATTTAATCACATGCCACGGGTTAGAGAAGAACGAATGGCTAAGTTCATTGTTTGAAGAAAGAGAGAGATGGGTTCCGTGTTATATGAAACATCATTTTTGGGCAGGAATGTCAACAACCCAAAGAAGTGAGGGCATGAATGCCTTCTTCGATGGATTTATAAATTCAACCACAACACTTCAACAATTTGTCCTTCAGTACGAAAATGCCCTACGACAAAAGGCCCAAAAAGAAACTGAAGTTGATTTTGCCTCATTGAATTCCACACTACCATGTGGATCTCAATCTCTTATTGAAAGACAATATCAAATGGAGTACACACACGCCAAATTTATGGAAGTTCAAAAGGAATTTCGCTCAACGATGAATTGTTTTATTAAGAATATGTCTAAACAGGGTTGTACGTCTACGTACAATGTGAAAGAAGAGTTTATCTGGGAGGGGCAATGTGGATAAAAATTTTATGTTGTCGATTATGATCCTCTCACAACCAACATTCATTGCAGTTGTCAACTTTTTGAGTTTAGAGGAATCTTGTGTCGACATTGCTTATTGGTCCTAGGTCAGGAGGATGTGCGTAATGTACCAACAAAATATGTTTTACGACGGTGGAGCAGAAATGTACGTAGAAGACACACTTTGATTAAAGCATCTTACAACAACTACACTCAAGAACCTAAGATGCAAAGGTACCAAACTTTGTGTAAGTGTTTCTATGACATCGCGGAGGAGGCATGTCATTCTGAGACTGCTTCCAATAAGTTGCTTTGTGATTTGAACTCAATAGGGAGAAGTTTAGGGGTTAGAACATCGGCCACATTGACGTTGTCCAACGATGATGGATCTGACATGCATGCACATCCCCCTTCTAGTCAAGAAGGTCGACCAGCTTGTGAAGTTGATGGCTTGATTGTTCGCAGTCCTGTCTCTGTGAAACGCAAAGGGCGACCACGAACAAAAAGATTGCAATCAACGGTTGAAAAAATAACAAAAAAGAAAAACTCCCAACGTGCTAAAAATAAACATACAACGAATCATAGTGTGAGTGGTACACATAGCTGTCATTTAATGTCTTTTACTATTACTATATGGTTATGAAATCCTTCACTAATACTTTTATTACAGAAAAGAACTACTTGTCATGATACAGACATCCATAATGTTGAGGACCTTGGAAGTCAGCACATAGTTGAATCTCAAGTTTCACAATCGGGATTCATGTCCTTATTGACATCTGCACACTACAATAATGATAATGAGGACTTGTCACAATGTACTTATACACACCTTTAGGTGATGGACTTTTGGAAATGAACCAAAATTAGGGTATGTCCCTTAATGTCGTCATTGTTTCATTAAAATAAAGTTTGATTTTTAATTATTTTTGTATAGCCATGAATGATACGGAAGGTAATATCATGTTTGATTTAAGATGTAATTTTGTATAACAAGGGAAATCAATACAAAGGGAAATCAATGCCCAATTACAATAGTGTATGCAATAGAAATATTTAGTTATTTATATCTTGTATTGAACTTCGTCATATGATTAATTTTGTGTGCAATTTTTTGTTTTTAGGAGGAACTGCAACAAATTAGGGAGAAATATGTTCCTGATCCTGATAATGTGGGGCGCAAATAAGTCTTGCAATATATATAGTTCAAGTACTAGATTCTTTTGAAAGAAACATATTGTTAACATTTCTTACAAATGCAATTTGAACATTAGAATGATGATTGTCTTACATTCGTGTACGATATTTGTTGCACAATTTGCAGTATTATTTGTGTACAATTTTTGTTGCATAATGTCCAGGATTTGTATTTCATAATATCTGTTTAAGGTGCTATTTACAAGGGATTATTTTTCACTTAAAATATGCATTTCGAAATAAGTGGCACAATCAAAGATGCCCTCTGCGTCCCAAAAGTCTGCCTAAACTACCCACTTACTGTGCCATTGCTCCCACTGTTTTTCCAGCACCATCACTTTAAACCAGAATGTTTTCTTCGACATGGACTTCGATATAAATGTCTTATTAAATGATAATTAATGAATTTCATTCCATATAATTCGTTAACAATTACGTGGGGAGTTCAAAACAAGTGCTTCATTTTATGATGCCCTCTACGTCCCAAAAGTCTGCCTAAACTACCCACTTACTGTGCCATTACTCCCACTGTTTTTCAAGCACCATCACTTTAAACCACAATGTTTTCTTCGACATGGACTTCGATATAAATGTCTTGTTAAATGATAATTAATGAATTTCATTCCATATAATTCGTTAACAATTACGTGGGGAGTTCAAAACAAGTGCTTCATTGCAAGATGCCCTCTGCGTCCCAAAAGTCTGCCTAAACTACCCACTTACTGTGCCATTGCTCCCACTGTTTTTCCAGCACCATCACTTTAAACCAGAATGTTTTCTTGGACATGGACTTCGATATAAATGTCTTGTTAAATGATAATTAATGAATTTCATTCCATGTAATTCGTTAACAATTACGTGGAGAGTTCAAAACAAGTGCTTCATTGCAAGATGCCCTCTGCGTCCCAAAAGTCTGCCTAAACTACCCACTTACTGTGCCATTACTCCCACTGTTTTTCCAGCACCATCACTTTAAACCAGAATGTTTTCTTGGACATGGACTTCGATATAAATGTCTTGTTAAATGATAATTAATGAATTTCATTCCATATAATTCGTTAACAATTACGTGGGGAGTTCAAAACAAGTGCTTCATTGCAAGATGCCCTCTGCGTCCCAAAAGTCTGCCTAAACTACCCACTTACTGTGCCATTGCTCCCACTGTTTTTCCAGCACCATCACTTTAAACCAGAATGTTTTCTTGGACATGGACTTCGATATAAATGTCTTGTTAAATGATAATTAATGAATTTCATTCCATGTAATTCATTAACAATTATGTGGGGAGTTCAAAACAAGTGCTTCATTGCAAGATGCCCTCTGCGTCCCAAAAGTCTGCCTAAACTACCCACTTACTGTGCCATTGCTCCCACTGTTTTTCCAGCACCATCACTTTAAACTAGAATGTTTTCTTGGACATGGACTTCGATATAAATGTCTTGTTAAATGATAATTAATGAATTTCATTCCATATAATTCGTTAACAATTACGTGGGGAGTTCAAAACAAGTGCTTCATTGCAAGATGCCCTCTGCGTCCCAAAAGTCTGCCTAAACTACCCACTTACTGTGCCATTGCTCCCACTGTTTTTCCAGCACCATCACTTTAAACCAGAATGTTTTCTTCGACATGGATTTCGATATAAATGTCTTGTTAAATGATAATTAATGAATTTCATTCCATATAATTCGTTAACAATTACGTGGGGAGTTCAAAACAAGTGCTTCATTGCAAGATGCCCTCTGCGTCCCAAAAGTCTGCCTAAACTACCCACTTACTGTGCCATTGCTCCCACTGTTTTTCCAGCACCCTGAAGTTTGAAAAAAAACAAGTTGCAGAATGAAAGATGCCCTCTACGTCCAATAAGTCAGCCTAATTCCTGCCCACTGTTTTTCCAAGGTCTGATACTACACATTGAGTGCTAACAATAATTCTCCCTTAGGCATGTACATCCATATACTAGGCAAATTTGAAGATCATTGTCAAACTTATCCAATAAGTTCAATAAATTAAACAGAAATTATAACATAATAGGCAAATTTGAAGATCATTGCGAAACAAAATTCACAAACCTTCCTAACACTTTTTTATGCAAAAATCAATGTAAATAAAGCACTTGCATACAATCCAATTTACTTAAAATTAATGCCAAAAATTAAATGTTCGTACATCAACATCTTAGCTTATATTCTCCAGACCATGTAGTTCTGCAACATATTTCTAAGGTTGTTAACATAAAAGTTTAACTACAACATAATGAAGTACTCATTTTTTTCTTCTACCCTCTGCTGTAAATGGAGTTTTATTCGCCCTACTCTTCATCCTTCTTCGGGGTGCCGCCTTCATTCTATCGTACATTGTGCTTTGCTTTACTTCATCCTGACCTTCACACCCCGGGGTTTGTTCGTGATGTTGAACCGGTGTGCTTTGAAATGGATCTTCACTTGCACTAAACGGCTTATCATCAAAGTCTTCACCGTTATCATCATTTTTGTCTTCCACTAAAATACTCTTGAAATGAGCAATACTACTTTGCATGTCACCAATAACCCGCGTTTGTTCTTCTATAATGCGAGTTAATTTTTCCTTATCTACTCTATTTTGGTGGTTGACTGGCACATGATATTTTTCAACAGCTTCTTTCACTATAGCATAAGAAAGCTCTTCTTTCGAAATCCCAACATCAATAACAACCTGAATAAGTTAACAATTTTCTTTATATCAATCACAAAATATAATAAACATTAAACCAACAGATTGCTTAAATCACAAAGTACTCACCGATTCCTTATTCAAAGCATTTTTTATGAACTTGTCACCGATATTCATATCAATCCAATTCAACAACCTTGGAAACTTTGATATCCTTGTACTGTACATTGACTTGGATGTCACAAAATGATGACAAAACCAAACCTGGAAAGGGTAAATAGAACAACATTGACATAATAAGTCATCACAAACCTTAATATATCAGTCTATTTCATTAATGATTACACACATAACATATACCTGCAAAAGGTATGCACATCCAGAAACATGAAAATGGCTTCTGCTTCTTTTGTTCTTCATTGTTGTACAAGCATTAGACAAACTTTCTATAAAGTACTCATAAACTACACTACCCCACTTGTATTTACCCACACAGCCCAAATCAGAAACAAGGTCAAAAATAATTGGAAAGACTACTCCACTACGATTGGGAAACAAAAACTCACTTATCCCAACCAATAAATATAAGCTACAAAAGTGTTCTAATGGAAAATTATGATTTTCCTCTAACAAAAAGTCATACACCATCTTAACATCTACATTCCCATTAGGAAAGTAGTCCCTACAAACACTTTGATGACCAACTTTTTTTAAATCAATAGCTTCACCTACAATAGGCAACCCTAAAGACAAACAAACATCAAGTTCAGAAAATTCTATAATTTTGTGGCCAAAGTAAAACCCTCCCATGTTATCAACCCACCTATCACATAAATCACCCAACACATTCCTACCTATCTTAATAGAATTGGGCAACAACAAAAACCAGGAAAAAATAGCCTTCTCAATAAAAGCCTTTTGTTCAGGATTCAATCTTTCGTTCAAAGCACCAACCAATTGTGTCTTGCATGAGTGTTTAAAAACTAACTGCATACAAAAACATGGGATTTATTCAAATACATAACAACGACAGATGTATGCAAATGTAATACAACCACACATACCTTCTTCTTGGTATCAGAACATTCAGTCTTTTGACTAACTTCCTCTATTACACTACACCAAAAAAGGTGAACAAATATATTATGAAAAATATGCCATAAATTTAATTCCAGCCAAGTTTAAACATATATATGTTACATGCATCATATAATGTTATCTCTCAGCCTACATCACACCGGTTATCTCAGCAGGTTTGTCATCCATACATTTCAATGGCTTTTAAAATACCACTAATGTGCTCTTGAGCTAATAACTATCATGGGTGTATCCTTTTCAGGGTGGCATAACAAAGAGAATGACTGCCATTGAAGAGATGGGTGGAATGGATGTCTTATGCAGTGACAAGACAACCACATTAACTCTTAACAAGCTTTCAGTGGACAAGAATATTATTCAGGTCTTAAGTTTTTTCTTTTGAGTTCATACAATGAAACTGGACATAGCTAATGGTTTGATACAATTTCATATGGGCAAAATGTCATTGACAAAGGTGAATTGGAGATGACATGGTAGATTCCTTCAAGCAATGCTAATAATTACACCACTCAATTATGAAATTAGACAACTCAACTACTTAAAGAAACATATTATGGGAAAGTGATGACCAATGCTAACAATTGACTTCAACTTACAATTTATGATAAAGCACTGAAAAAATCCTTTTCATACAATCAACCCCTTTACATTTTCCATACATGAATACATATTAATGAATCTGAGTGATGGTGTTATGCTAACTTTCTTTTTTGAAACAACTATCAATATCTGGTAGGTTTTTGTTAAAAACATTGACAGTGATATGGTTATACTTATGGCCGCAAGAGCATCAAGGCTAAAGAACCAGGATGCAATTGATGGTGCTATATGTAACCTTATCTTATTTTGGATGTTTGGACCAAAACATGTTGTGACGTTTTCTTTTGGTTTTTCATGAACTTATTTTTTAAAATTTATTGGGTTTTCATGGAATCAATTATTTCTACTAAGCTGACCTTATAGTGCCCTCACGGTTCTAAGGTTCGAAAGTGTATCACACAAAGCAAGCCATTACAACCAAACAGTCCATGATGGTAGAGTAACAACTGAACTAAAGCAATCATGGCAAAACTGGAAAAAAGCCATAACAGTTTAATGTTGCCAGAAATTGAGAACAATTTCGCACATATTCCATTCCAATACTATTTTCGCACATATTGCATTCCAATAGGGCAGAATCGTAGCATTCGATAACACACATCATAAACACAGTCAAGGTAGCATGCCATTTCAATTTTCCCTTCCCAATTAAAATAAAAATTCGAAAATATACCTACCTCGCGAAAGGCAGGGTAAGACGGCGGAATGAGAAGCAAGCCAAGCCGGCGGGAAGGAGAAGGCAGGGTATGACACTGGAACTGTGCCTGAACGTGCTCCGGTGGTGGTCTTCCGGTGGCTGTTGAACGGTGAGTGACGGCGGTCTTCCGGTGGCTGTTGAACGGTGATTGACGGCGGTCTTCCGTTGGTCCTCGGGTTGCGGTTCAACGGCGACTGACGGTGGTCTTCCGGTGGCTGTTGAACGGCGACAGAACGGTGGAAACGGCACGACTGGGACGGCGGGAAGAGAAAGAACGGAGGGAACGACGGCCACGATGCCAGCGAAGTTGATCGGTGGGAAGAGACGCGAGCGAAGATGATCGGCGGTGGACCTCCGGTGGCCGTGGAACGGCGAAACACGGTGGAGTCGGGAAGTGGCGCTTTTTCGTTCGTTGGGAGGTTTCGTTCTCGTTCTCTCTCTAGGTTTCTGAAAATGAATTTCAAATTCGAAACCCTTTCGTTCTCGTTCCTTCCAATTTCCACGTCATTTAATTTTATTTTATTTTTAATGGTCAACCAACGAGAAGCTGACACGTCATTGGTGTCAAAAATTTGTCACCCAGAGGGTGTCAAACTATCATTTTCCTTAATTAAATGGCCGTGGGACCTACTTGTAAGGTAGGTGGGAAGAGGAGTGAACTTAGTAAAATCAGGAAGTGTTTTAGAAGTGCTAGAATAGTGGGTGAACTTAGTAACTACAGGGTTTGTGTCAGAAATTTTATCTCAATGGAGAGGGGTGTGAACATAGTGATTCTAAGGTGTGCGTCAAAAATTCTGTCTTAGTGGATAGGGGTGTGAAGATAGTGATTTCAAGGGGTGCGTCAAAATTTCTATTTAAGTAGACAAGGGGTGTAAACATAGTAATTTCAGGGGTGCTTAAAAAAAAAGGAAAAAAAACTATTGTAAATGAGAATTGTTGGTTATCTTGTTCGGCCTACATTTTCGATTGGTTTATACATATTAGTGAGAATAAGTATGAGTTCGTGATTGAGCATTGTTATTTTGTTTGGTCTACTTTTGGTTGATTTATACATATTATTGAGAACATGTATGAGTTCGTGATTGAGCATAGTTATTAGTTCGTTGTTGTCCTATATTTAAATTATGTTATTTGCTTGTAATTTCGTCGGACGTGTGAGTATTTTAATGATAAATTTGAGTCACGTGAATGTCTTGCCCATGACTTCGGCTCGTGTTGAGTATAGTGTACCGATGCACGTAGTATCGGTATTTTTACTCGGTAGTCCTTGAGGAGTCAGTGGAGGTAGGTCTGAAGTTGCGATGGATGACAACTTGAATCACCTATTATTGAGAATAGGTTGTGATGACGAAATGCAAGGAAATGATTGGTCCACCAAAGGACAATAGACTGTTATTGAGAATAAGTTATGATGACGAAAATACAAGGAAACGACATCGACTTTTGAAAGGCTTGTCCTGTATGTGGTCTTATCTCTTATGTCGAGACATGATGTTAGGGTTGGTTAGTCTATGTGTAATGGGTTTTACTGTGTTATATAACTGATGTTATAAGGTTTGTTGGCCTGTGTGTATTTTGTGTATGCCATCTTATATTATATGGTATTTATGGTAGCTCACCTTTGCATTTTGTGGTTGTGGTTGTTGGAAAACAGGTTGGCTCAGTTTCAACACCAAGAGCGGGGGTGAATTGGTGAGGTTTCAAAATCAGAGTCTTTTTAAAATCTTTTTCACAAAGTATAAACCTTTGCACATTTTCTTGAATCGCAAGTAATGAAAAATTTAAGTGCAGCAGAATTACTAACTAGACTACGAAAACAGTAAAGTCGACTGAATGTAAAAGTGTAAGGATAGAGAATTCAAACACAGGTTTTTATACTGGTTCGACCTCAATGCGTACATCTAATTTCCTTCCAATCTTAGGAAGCAAATGCACTATAATGATCAAGGTTTTTACAACAAGGTTTTTATAGAGACCTCCATGTCAAAAATATAAAACACCTCTCTAACCTCTAACCAAAATATAGGCAGAAACACACTAGAAGATCTGCAGCAAGATATCCCCCTGCAATCTTCAACCCATTGGAACAAACCTCAAAGTGTCCAAACTCCATGAGTCTACCCCCTGTAATCACAACAGGTACAACAACAACCAATGAATAGTAACACGAGCCTTGATCAACCAAAGAACACCTCAATTGTGCAGATAATGATCAAGCAGTGAGCACAACAGAATTCTCCTTCAAACCTTCTTCAAAGAATGATCTCCACGGTCTTCTTGATGAGTTCTTGGAGCATTAAATCACAGAGAATCAATCTGAAACAGAATATGAAAATGTTAGTTCTTCCAAAAGTTCTTTGAATAACTCAGGTCTCGTCTATTTATAGATTTCCATAAATCAGACACTCTTGTAGTCGACTAAGCTACTAATAGAGTCAACTGTCTCCTGACAGTTATAACAGTTAAGTCAAACTAGTAGCAGTCAAGTCAAACAAATTAATTCCACATTCAATACGTTTGACCTTCATTCAATGCTTAACTAACTTTTAAAAATATAGTCGTTACTATTCACAAGCATAACAAAATTTCAAATCAAACAACTAACAAAGTCGATTGCAAAACGCACACAGTTGACTTTGACACATCTGCACATATTGAAATTCTTTTCAATGTAAAATCTCATATAGCATTGTTGTCAACACCCAATTTCGTCCGGATTGACTAAATGATATATCTCTTTTTATTTTTGGTGTTATCTTATGTTCTTTCATTTTTATTTTATGTTATTTTATTATTTTTAATTGTATTTTACTATTTTGTATTTGATTTAGTTTTTTTTTAAGAAATAATAAAAAAAAGAAGAAAAAAAACATGATCGGTATAATTAAGAAAAGACAAAAAGAAAAAAAAAAGAAAAAAGGTTTAAAGCATTTTTTTTATATAAAAAAAAAGAAAAAAAAATGTTTGAAAAAAAAAGAAAAAAAGAAAAGAAAAAGAAAACGAAAAAGATGAAAAAGTGAAAAAAACAAAAGAGATTTTGGTTGGGAGAGTGCGGCGGGTACGTAACAGTGTAGAGTGGCAGACCGATCGAAGACGCAAGGTTGGCATTGGAAATTGAGTCTTCAAGAGGTAAGTAATGCCTCCTTGCACTATACGCCGTTCTCCGTCACCATCCCTCACTGTCTCATGCTTTGCTTCCTCACCTGTGGCCAATGGAGTCCATAACCAAGCACAGAAAACGAACCCAACCTCCTTGAGTCGTTCATGACGCCACCACCACCGCTTTCATCGCATTTCTCTTGACAACAACGTAGCTACCACTCTTCCCAATCCAACATCCCTTAAACACCTCTTCGGCCTTCCCTGTTCACCCCGGTCGCCGTAGCCGCCCTTCATCTGTAATAGAAAACGAAACCAACACAAAAACCCCAATCCCCAACTTCTATCCGGTAACCAATCCTTGCCTCCCTTCTTCTATTCTGACCCTAAACATGGATCAGCAATGGTGGAAGTTTCCGGCTCTCTACCAACTTCGAAACCTGTACAAGAAAATGAGCGCAAAGCCTTAAAGAACAACCCAATACGATCCCATCACCATCATCGCCAAACACTATAGGTTCTTATCGAACCTCATCATCCGTGAGTGCCTTGCCAGGTAAAACCATTAAAATTCCTTTTTCTATTTCTCATCTTCAAAGTCATTGAGCAACAGCTCTCTAGTTTTCCAGCTAAAGCATTCAACAGCTCCGTGCCTCAACCTATACACAGATTGTCGCGAGAAGCCTATCATCATCACCGTTTTCCACTCTTCCCTCACTCTGTTCTATGTTTCCCGAACCAATTCTCCCCTCACTGGAGCCTCAACCCAAAACACTTCATAACCAAACCACACTCACACACATAACAACCCATTGTACAATCAAGGAAATAACTATAAAATAGAGGAGGAGGGAGGACGTTGACGTAACGCCGACGGCGACCCTGGCGATGGCCGATGACGCTGGTGGTGCCCTGGTTGGTGCAGTGGCCGAGCTCGCCCAGGCGGTGATTCATGAATGAGGCGACCTCTTTCGCGAGTTGGGTGGTGGAAGAGAAGATCTCGACGTTATGGTCGTTGACATCCACCGGCGGTGAGCGGCAGCGAGCAGCGGAGTGCGACGCCCTGGGCCGTGGTTCGTGCCGGCGAGTTGGTGGTGAAGTGGCGGTGCGGCTGCTGGCGAGACGAAGTTTCTGCACTGGATGGAGAGACGTTAGGTCTTGAATGCATGAGAGAGAGAGGCTTGGGGAATCTGGGTCGTGTGAGTGAGAAATGAGGGGAGAAAGTTCGACCCCTTAGGGTTTCTAGGTCTATAGAACTTGGGCCTGGGTGCCGGGCCGATTTTTTTTTTACCAGGGCCAGCACTGGGTCAAATAAAAACAATGTTTTTCTGCACTCCTCCTTATGCTAAACTGCGTCCCCTTTCTACTTGGGCTTAGGTCCAATTTGTTTATAAAAGAAAAATAGTTAGACATCCCTTTTCTTAATTATGTACTACCACACCCTTTATTTTTACTCTTCATTTTTATTTAATAGCTTTTCTATTTATCTTATTCTTTACCCTTTATCCTTTATTTAGTAATCTACATATTTATTTTATCTACCCTTAAGTATAGATTTATAAATTAACAAAAATAAAATAAAATAATAAAAAATTATTTTAAAAGGTTTAAGCACACGTGCGACCATTCGCGTCAGCCTTGTGTTGAAAACCTTTTTCTTCTTCTATTTTAAAAACAATACAAAAAAAATTATTTTGAAAGGTTTAAGCACACGTGCGACCATTCGCGTCAGCCTTGTGTTAAAAACCTTTTTTCTCCTTCTTTTAAAATTAACAAAAAAATTATTATTATTTTAAAAGGTCTAAGCACACGTGCGACCATTCACGTCAGCCTTGTGTTAAAAACTTTTTTCTTCTTCTTTCAAAAAATTAACAAAAAAAAAATATAAAACATCATGTTTTCAAACAATCATCCAAACATAATGCTAGAACTAACTAACCCTGATTTCTCACTTTGAGAATACGTAGGAGCAAGGTCAATCCTTGTCGGGCCGAAAAAACTAAAAAAATATATTTTGTTTCTTTGTAGTGTCTTTTAGGGGAAATTTAAACGTTTTGAAAACCACATTTTATTCGTGTATTTAATTAAATGTACTGCCTTCGGGCAGGCGTTGTAGGGTGCTAATACCTTCCCTACACGTAACCGACTCCCGAACCCAGAATTTGGTTTTCGCGGACCTTGCCTTATCACTTTATGGTTTTTCCGTAGTTTTCCAGAATAAACTATGGTGGCAACTCCAAATCTCTTTTTTCAAAAACCCGTCGTCCGTTTTTCTTTTTGGATCGTCGTCCCGTCGCGATTTTCCAGTTGCGACAGATGGCGACTCCACTGGGGACTTCTAGAGAGTCGAGCCATTTAATTATATGCACGTATTCAATGTGGTTTTTTTATGTTTTTCTTCCCTTTTTCTTTATCTTTATCTATATTTTATGTTTGAAATAATTACATGTGAATTGTCTTGATATGGAACCCTAGAGTAGAAAACGTGTTTATATCTGCCTGGGAATCTTCTGGTTGTTTTGCATTGCATTCTCCCTTCGCACACACACAAATATTATGCATCTATTGAGTGAGGCCCTATACCCGGGTCTAACTGCAACATAGAATTAGAGGGGTTGTGTAGTGGTGCCACTTGGGACATACTTCCTATTTGGCTATCGTGAGAACCCCAACTAAAGTCTGTTCTCTTCATTTGTATTTTCACACCTAGTTGATTACTCGACTGTTGTGGAGATGCTGTGGAGGGGGCTATAGCTCTAGTGACCATCAATCTTTAGGCTCAGGGAACCATCCTTGTGAGATTGCATATACTCGACCTTGAATCTTAAGTGTTGAACCTTCATTAGGGCACAAAGGGAGATGTGTGCAATTCTATAATCCTCAATTTTTTTCTTTTTCTTTCTTAATAAAATAAACATCTTGTACATATCTCTTTACCTTTTTTATACATTTTGTTTTTTTCTTTTTCTCATGCATTTTTGTGGTCCTGTCATTGGTTCTAGCCAGGAAATTATAAACTTGTGACTAAGCCTTCGAGATAAGATGGAAATTAACATGAAATTTGAAGTCAAGGGGGGTTCAAGTCCAAACATTTTAAAGGAAAGGATAGTCATTGAAGCAGAGGAAGTTAATATGGATAGTTTGAGAGAATTGGTGAAGAAAATGAACACGACCCAAAAGAGTGCATTCAAGAAGGAGTATGGGAACTTGTTGGGCCTGTTAGAGGTGGAGGTCCAAACATCGGCGATTACTACTTTAGCCCAGTACTATGATCCACCACTTAGATGCTTCACTTTTCGGGATTTCCAATTGGTGCCAACAGTGGAAGAATTCGAGCAAATCTTAGGTATACCTCTTGAGGGAAAAACTCCATACAACTACCTTGGGCAGTATATCCCTGTCTTGCAGCTAGCAAGAATCATGAAAGTACACCCTATGCAGTTGGAAAGTGAGTTCACAGTCAAGGGTAAGGTGAGGGGCCTTCCTCAGAGATACCTAGAGCAGTACTTGCATCGTTTGGCTGAAGTGGAAAAATGGGAAACATTTATGGATGTATTAGCTCTTATCCTCTATGGTGTCATGCTTTTTCCTAACATCGAGAACTTCGCCGACCATGCCGCAATGAACGCATTCGTGGGATACAAAGAACGCTCTGAGAATCCAGTCACCGTTGTCCTAGCTGAAGTTTATGGGACTCTTAATCAATGTTATGAGCTAAAGGAAGGAAAGATGGAATGTTGTCTACCAGTGTTGTATGTATGGTTCGTTTCTCGAGTGAATGAGAACACATTGAATGCCACATGTCCCGTGGATGAGTTACTGCAATGTAAACCAAATATAAAAGGGGCAAATGAATGGGCGCAGCTCTGTGCAAGTTTAAATGTGTAGCAAATCAAATGGAATGTCCTTTGCCAGCAAAGATCGCAAATCATATATTATTGCGGGAGGTACCCTAATGTGCCCCTCATGGGTATCAGGTGTTGCATTAACTACAATCCTGTGTTAGCACAAAGGCAATTCGGGTATCCTATGAGAGGATCACCTACACCTGCATCTCTTGCCATATTGCAGATCTATTATAAGGAAGGAACATTTGCTGAAATGCTTCACCAAATTAGGGATGCTTGGGGCAACGTTGTTCGTTCGGAAAGGGACCCAAGACCATGGACTGTTGATGAGGGAATTCCTTACAACTTTTGGATTGCAGAAAGGGTTAGGACGGTGAAGTTGCCTTTCAAGTTAGTTTCTCCTAGCCTGGATTGTGATGAGTATCTTCATAAGGCTGAAGATGAGGAGGTGCAACTGTTGAAGGCCGAATTAGAGCGGACGAAATTAGAAAATATCAAGTTGACCAGTAATCTTCAGAATCTACAACGCGATTATGCGAATCTTCAACAAGATAGTGTGGAAAACGATGAAGCATATGAAGAGTTGTTAATAAGACAAACGTAAAAGCTAGCAGCAGCCAAGATTGAGCTAGCCTTGAAAGATCGGGAGTATGGCATAATTGAGATATCAGAGCGTGTTATGAAGCAGATGTGTGATGAATTCAAGAGGGACAAGGAAAAAGCACTGGAGGACTTGCGCAAAATGCATATCAGATTGGACGAAGCCGAGCAACAAGCAAAAACAGCAGTGGCGAAGTTGAAGAAGGAACGTTGGCATCAGGCTGAATCAGACAAGAAACATCAGGTATTGATGAAGGAGTATATCGTTGAACAAGGGCGGGTTACAGAGAACTGGAGGAGAAGTTTCTCACAACTAGCTTCCCTTGCTAATGAAGCCATTAAAGATGTCCCTATGTTATTAGCTGATGCTGAGTCCGCAATGCCGATCTTTAACCCTCCTAAGAAGGTCGAAAATTTCCTCAATTAGTGCAAGAAGCTGATGAGAGAAATGAAGAACGTGATGGCTAAGGCTCGTGATAGTTGATCAGGATTTTACATACTTCCTATGTGGTGAATTTAAATGTTGTGGACGTCTCATGAACTGTCCTATTGACTATGTTTCATGTTAATTTTCAGATTATACATTTGGCAATGTTTTCACATCTTTATTATAATTCCTGACTATAGTAGTTGCGTTACTTTATCTTTCCGTTTCTCCCTTTCGTTTTTATTTTCTTCTTCTTAATTTATTTCATCTAATGAAATTCAGTTTAAAATAACAATACGGCTAAGTTTCCAAGACACCCTAAAGGACACGAACCAGTGAAAATCATGGAGAACCAAGGAGAAGTCCAAGAGGAGATGAAAGCCGATATCCAACAACTGAAGGGACAAATGAGCCAAATCCTAGAGGGTTTGAATTCCTTACAAGGCCCTAGAGATTCGTGCACACCACGACTGCAACAAAGAGTATCAAAGGCACAAACTTTCCCTCCTTATGGTCTTCCCCCGAATTATACTCCACCCTCGGGAGTGGATTTGGGACACGTTGAAACTCAAAAGGACGAAGATAATGCAGTTGAAATAGAAGACAAACTTGGGGCAGACACAACCATAATTCATGAGGAGACAACCCAGTCAGGTGTTGCGGATGTGATAATGACAAAACAACCCGAGATGAAGTCTTCACCTCATGTCGTTTCACCAATGGAACTTAAGGACGACAAGAATGAACTAGAAATGCTGGAGAAGAGATTGAGAGCTATAGAGGGCGAAGGAAATTCTGAATTTGGAGATGCTAGAAAGCTATGCTTAGTTCCTGATGTGGTGATACCTCCAAAGTTCAAGTTGCCAGAATTTGAGAAATATCGAGGAAACACTTGCCGAAGGAGCCACATAACCATGTACTACAGAAAAATGGTGGCCCATGCTCATGATGAAAAACTTTTGATTCACTTCTTCCAGGAAAGTTTAATTCGCATAGCTCTAAGGTGGTACCTGCGTTTGGAGGCAACTCACATATACTCATGGAAAGATTTGGTTGATGCGTTCCTAAGGCAGTATGAATATAATGAAGATCTAACACCTGACAGAGTACAACTGCAGAACATGGTGAAGAAAGAGTCTGAATCATTTAGAGAATATGCCCAAAGGTGGAGAGAAATTGCTGCTCAAGTAGAACTCCCTATGAGTGACAAGGAGATGACTACCATATTTCTGAATACTCTACAACCCCCATTTTATGAGCACATGATAAGCAGTGTCTCCTCGAGTTTTGCTGATATAGTGGTAATTGGAGAGAGGGTTGAGGACGGCATGAGAAATGGAAAAATTGCATTAGGTCCAAATCTGGTAACGAGCTTGAATGAGTATGGTCCTAGGCGTGAGAAAAATAGAGAACCGAGGGCTAATTCGTATTTTACTGCCTATGCCCAGATGTTGCCTTCCTATGGGTCCAATCAA
This sequence comes from Vigna reflexopilosa, assembly GCA_027742785.1. Lineage (NCBI taxonomy): Eukaryota > Viridiplantae > Streptophyta > Magnoliopsida > Fabales > Fabaceae > Vigna > Vigna reflexopilosa. The sequence goes on along the minus strand of CM050930.1, from coordinate 22,848,242 downwards.
GCCGTTGAACAGAGAAATTACAATCGAAATGAGAAGGTCAACAATTTCACTCCTATCCCCATGACCTATACGGATATTCTGCCAGATCTACTCCGCAATAACCTCGTAGAGGTCTGTCCCACCAGACCTATACGACCTCCTTACCCAAAGAAGTAGAACATAAATGCCAGGTGTGATTATCATGAAGGAGTGCCTGGACATTCAACAGAGGCATGCAAGGCTCTAAAGTATAAGGTGCAATCTTTGATCGATTCGGGATGCTTAAAGTTTGAAGAAAGTCAATCCAGCACTATGGCAAGGCATGAGTTCGCCTCTGCGAGGGCCAGGGACGAATGAATAGGGCTTTAGGACTATATAGGAAAGCATGAGTTATTGGAAAAAGTGAATATGATGTTGCTTTGCGAATGTTTTGAACTGTCTCGCTGTAAGGGCTATGCTCATTGATATTGTGCTTTCATCTACGACTTTTAATGTACACTTTCATTGCGAGGAATCTCCAAAGTTTACTGGAATCAAATCCTAATAGGGTGTCATGGAGAAAACGAAAGCCGCAAATAACCAAAAAGAAAAACAAATAAAATTAAGGCAATCTTGAGTCGCTTGTCTTTCTTGCAAATCTTCAAACCCCTGTTTTTTCGAAAATAGAAAAAAATAGCAGAAAAAAATAAAGGAAAAGAAAAATGATGGATAATCAAAAGGGAAATTGGGACGTCAAATTTTTCTGAGATCAAATGTTTAATCAAAAGTAACAATTTGACGCTTTCTCCTAAGGCGTTTATGTGCATGTTGCTTGAAAATCTTCGCCCTTCACTTTTCCAAAATAAAGGATTTTCCCCAACAAACACGGTCACTACCCTCAGTAACAAAGTAAACCTGTACACTGGGGCAGATTGGCTTGATCAAAGGTTTTCTTGCTTGCGCTAGTGGGGTGATCCCTAAATCCATTGGGACATAATAAAAAAAACAAAACAAAAAAAAAACAGCAAAAAATTGCGAAAACAAATCAATAAAAAAAAAACAACTTATGTTGAGTCACGTAGTCGCAGAGTTAATCTTTTGAAAATAAAGCAATCAGAGTTCAAAATGATGTGTGACCTTCTTGTCTTTACCTAAAAACAAAGAATATATCCATTGTCACCACGTTTGAGCCAAAAATAATTTCTTTTTTCAAAATTATCCCCAAGCAAGGGTTATCATCAGGTAGGAGTCAACTCATGATGCAAATAAAGAGCACTCAATGATCAAACGAAAAGAATTCATCAAGAAGAGTGAGCAAAAAAAAACAAAAAAAACAAAAAAAAAGAACAAAAAAATCACAAAGTGATGTTGAGCATAAAAAAAATGAAAAAACGAAGTTCGAGAAAAAGGAAAGTGTTCAAAAGTCAAAAGTTGATACAATGCCTAGATGATAACCCTTGTTTCAAAAAATAACCAACAAACATTCATTTGGGCCTTTATATCTTTTCTTTCAATACCCTTTAGCCCCTAGCCACGTTACAAGCCTAATAAAGGCCACACAGATTGAATAATGATTGCTTAAATTTTCGTAAAGCTTATTTTTGTGATAAGATGCTTTCAATGGGTCGAAAAAAAATATTTGAAAAAAAAAAAGAGAAAGAAAAAAAGGTAATGTCTCAGGAAGAGGGGATCTCCCTGCCAACAAGACAGAAACATGCAAAAGAAAATCAAACCAGTTGGGGCCATCCGTTTAGCCTGTCCTTTTTCATGCCCACCACTTCTTCCAAATATAAACCCTATGTCAAAAAAAAATCGGGGCAGCCTTGTGGATCTCACCACGTGTCTTCGCCCTAAATTCGTCAACCCATAATCTCAGGACTAGGGCAGCTTTACAGATCTCCCTTGAATTTTCACCCTAATTTTCATGGATCCAAACCCCAGCTCATTTTCCCAAACACCAAACTAGGGCAAAAAAAAAAACAAAATTTTGGTATATCGCGTTTTGTCTTGACGTTCACATATCACATCTTCTTTAAGGATTGCAGTGCCCACGTGGATGTACTAATCTCCCAAAAAAAAATATAATAAAAAAAATAAAAATTTAAACAGCTCTCATTCTCTTTAAAACCATCCTCCTGCCAATAAATTCAAGCAGGTGTACACTAATGTGAGAAGGAGAAAGTCAAACATTAGACCTCGGATGTATGCATTCTGCAGTTTTTACAAAACATTGAAAATAAAGACAAGTTTGATGATTGCAAGTAATACAGTCGACTCAAGCGAAAAGGCAAAGAAATGCAAAACAAAACAAATGTTTTTCAGCAATCCATCCAAAAGAAAATCTTTCGGATCGACACCCTCTTCATCCATATGAATGGTTGTCGAATCCTTCTTCTTCAAAAATACAAAAAGAATAACATTCAGATTTTCTCTTTCAAGCCATATTGTTTCAAAAATCAAATTTCTGTCAAAACTACAAAACATTTCACAAAATTACGAATTTCAAGATTTTCAAAATTTGAAAGCCCAGTTTCTACACTGGCCCCCATAAGCCCAGTTTCCACACTGGCTCATAAGCCCAGTTTTACCTAGCTCATAAGCCCAGTTCTACACTGGCCCACAAAGCCCAGTTTCTACACTGGCCCCCAAAGCCCAATTTCCACACGGGCCCACAAAGCCCAGTTTCTACACTGGCCCCCAAAGCCCAGTTTCTACACTGGCACCCCATAAGCCCAGTTTTTCCTGGCTCATAAGCCCAGTTTCACCTGGCTCATAAACCTAGTTTCACCTGGCCCATAAGCCCAGTTTCTACACTGGCCCCCAAAGCCCAGTTTCTACATTGGCACCCATAAGCCCAGTTTTGCCTGGCTCATAAGCCCAGTTTCACCTGGCTCATAAGCCCAGTTTCACCTGGCCCATAAGCCCAGTTTCTACACTGGCCCCCAAAGCCCAGTTTCTACACTGGCCCCCAAGCCCAGTTTCCATACTGGCCCCCGAGCCCAGCTCGAGTTTTCCTTCTTTCTCTTTTTCCTTTGAAATCCAGACAAAATTAATGTTTCTATCTTTACTTAGCTTTTACTCAGACAATATGAAAATATCAAATTTTCATATTATCTAGTAATATCTAAGTAAAGAGGGGCAGCTGTCAACACCCAATTTCGTCCGGATTGACTAAATGATATATCTCTTTTTATTTTTGGTGTTATCTTATGTTCTTTCATTTTTATTTTATGTTATTTTATTATTTTTAATTGTATTTTACTATTTTGTATTTGATTTAGTTTTTTTTTTAAGAAATAATAAAAAAAAAAGAAGAAAAAAAACATGATCGGTATAATTAAGAAAAGACAAAAAGAAAAAAAAAGAAAAAAGGTTTAAAGCATTTTTTTTTATAAAAAAAAGAAAAAAAAAGTTTGAAAAAAAAGAAAAAAAGAAAAGAAAAAGAAAACGAAAAAGATGAAAAAGTGAAAAAAACAAAAGAGATTTTGGTTGGGAGAGTGCGGCGGGTACGTAACAGTGTGGAGTGGCAGACCGATCAAAGACGCAAGGTTGGCATTGGCAATTGAGTCTTCAAGAGGTAAGTAATGCCTCCTTGCACTGTACGCCTTTATCCTTGAGCATATTATGATTGCATTGTTGTTATGACTGTTATGGAGAATTTTACATACTATGTTGTGTATAATCATGTATGATCCTGTGACCTGAATCTTCCCCGTTCTCCGTCACCATCCCTCACTTCTCTCATGCTTTGCTTCCTCACCTATGGCCAATGGAGTCCATAACCAAGCAAAGAAAACGAACCCAACCTCCTTGAGTCGTTCATGACGCCACCACCACCGCTTTCATCACATTTCTCTTGACAACAACGTAGCTACCACTCTTCCCAATCCAACATCCCTTAAACACCTCTTCGGCCTTCCCTGTTCACCCCGGTCGCCGTAGCCGCCCTTCATCTGTAATAGAAAACGAAACCAACACAAAAACCCCAATCCCCAACTTCTATCCGGTAACCAATCCTTGCCTCCCTTCTTCTATTCTGACCCCAAACATGGATCAGCAATGGCGGAAGTTTCCGGCTCTCTACCAACTTCGAAACCTGTACAAGAAAATGAGCGCAAAGCCTTAAAGACCAACCCAATACGATCCCATCACCATCATCGCCAAACACTATAGGTTCTTATCGAACCTCATCATCCCTATTTTCATTTCCCTCCCGTGAGTGCCTTGCCAAGTAAAACCATTAAAATTCCTTTTTCTATTTCTCATCTTCAAAGTCATTGAGCAACAGCTCTCTAGTTTTCCAGTTAAAGCATTCAACGGCTCTGTGCCTCAACCTATACACAGATTGTCGCGAGAAGCCTATCATCATTACCGTTTTCCACTCTTCCCTCACTCTGTTCTATGTTTCCCGAACCAATTCTCCCCTCACTGGAGCCTCAACCCAAAACACTTCATAACCAAACCACACTCACACACATAACAACCCATTGTACAATCAAGGAAATAACTATAAAATAGAGGAGGAGGGAGGACGTTGACGTAACGCCGACGACGACCCTGGCGATGGCCGATGCGCCGGTGGCGCCCTAGCTGGTGTAGTGGCCGAGCTCGCCCAGGCGGCGATTCATGAATGAGGCGACCTCTCTCGCGAGATGGGTGGTGGAAGAGAAGATCTCGACGTTATGGTCGTTGACATCCACCAGCGGTGAGCGGCAGCGAGCAGCGGAGTGCGACGCCCTGGGCCGTGGTTCGTGCTGGCAGGTTGGTGGTGAGGTGGCGGTGCGGCTGCTGCGAGACGAAGTTTCTGCGCTGGATGGAGAGACGTTAGGTCTTGAATGCGTGAGAGAGAGGCTTGGGGAATCTGGGTCGTGTGAGTGAGAAATGAGGGGAGAAAATTCGACCCCTTAGGGTTTCTAGGTCTATAGAACTTGGGCCTGGGTGTCGGGCCGTTTTTTTTTTTACCAGGGCCAGCACTGGGTCAAATAAAAACAATGTTTTTCTGCACTCCTGCTTATGCTAAACTGTGTCCCCTTTCTACTTGGGCTTAGGTCCAATTTGTTTATAAAAGAAAAATAATTAGACATCCCTTTTCTTAATTATGTACTACCACACCCTTTATTTTTACTCTTCCTTTTTATTTAATAGCTTTTCTATTTATCTTATTCTTTACCCTTTATCCTTTATTTAGTAATCTACATATTTATTTTATCTACCCTTAAGTATAGATTTATAAATTAACAAAAATAAAATAAAATAATAAAAAATTATTTTAAAAGGTTTAAGCACACGTGCGACCATTCGCGTCAGCCTTGTGTTGAAAACCTTTTTCTTCTTCTATTTTAAAAACAATACAAAAAAAATTATTTTGAAAGGTTTAAGCACACGTGCGACCATTCGCGTCAGCCTTGTGTTAAAAACCTTTTTTCTCCTTCTTTTAAAATTAACAAAAAAATTATTATTATTTTAAAAGGTCTAAGCACACGTGCGACCATTCACGTCAGCCTTGTGTTAAAAACATTTTTCTTCTTCTTTCAAAAAATTAACAAAAAAAAAATATAAAACATCATGTTTTCAAACAATCATCCAAACATAATGCTAGAACTACATAACCCTGATTTCTCACTTTGAGAATACGTAGGAGCAAGGTCAATCATTGTCGGGTCCAAAAAACTAAAAAGATATATTTTGTTTCTTTGTAGTGTCTTTTAGGGGAAATTTAAACGTTTTGAAAATCACATTTTATTCGCGTATTTAATTAAAGGTACTGCCTTCGGGCAGGCGTTGTAGGGTGCTAATACCTTCCTTACACGTAACTGACTCCCGAACCCAGAATTTGGTTTTCGCGGACCTTACCTTATCACTTTATGGTTTTTCCGTAGTTTTCCAGAATAAACTATGGTGGCGACTCCAAATCTCTTTTTTTAAAAACCCGTCATCCGTTTTTCTTTTTGGATCGTCGTCCCGTCGCGATTTTCCGGTTGCGACAATTGTATTTGAAAATCTGTACAAAGTCTTTAGTCTTAGTCGATTCAATTAATGATGAAGTCGACTTAGGACTTGCAGATTTGCCACACATTATAAGTTTATCAAAGTGCTTGTGGTTTTCCTTTTCCAAAATATATGCAATGCAATTATAACAGATGTAACATATATCAGAACAGTGAATTTGCATTCATATATTAAGATCAACACAAAACATGTTCAATAAGATATTAATCAATAAGCAACAGAACATGTAACACATCAACAATACATGTGTTATTAATAATGTGTTGTCATCATCAAAAGCCAGAGTGAATAGAACACTGTGAGATTAAGGTATAGCTAAACCAGTGCTTCCCTTATCAACAATCTCAACAGTGATTTTCACCTACGATGATCGTACTTGTACAAGAATAGATGGTATTGCAAATGAAGTTAGATTGGAGTAGCTCGATGAGAGAGACGGGGAATAAACTTGTCATGGTTTTTATAATGTATTTTATTTATGTATATTTCATTTCAGTATTTTAAAAGATAAGTATGATATGTTATGGTTTTGCTTCCACGATAGAAAAAAAAATTGGACGAGAACGTATTATACAATTCAAACTCTAAGATTTTTTTTTATACATTATATCGTATTAGGGGTGTTACATAGGGTTGACTAAATCAAAGAGAGAGTTCGCACTGAGGAAATTGACCCTCAAAGTCTTTTAATTGAATTTACTAATACACTCACTAAAGATAATGAAGATCATTATCTGTTGATACAATTACCAACAACTATATCTATCACTAAGTTACCCGCCAAAGTTTGTGAATAAATTCATCGATAAACGAGATAAATATTTGTCAGTATATTCAGTAATTCTTATAGTACCATACACTATATTATTCGATATTCGATACTATATTATTCGATATTCTATATGTTTTTATATTCTATAATACATGATATATATTCTTCTTGTCTAAATTAATTTCAATATCCTTGTCGATACTTTTTTTTTCTCTTGAGTTGACAATTTTTCTATTTTTTTATTAATTAGTATCGTATTTCAATTTCCACATTTTTGTTTTGATCTTGCAAATAGTATTTTCACTCCATACTTAAAAATAATAAATGCTTTCATATTTTTGACATGGATTTATTCTCCACCATTTGTTTATCAACCTTTATTTATTTCACTTCACATTATTTTTAATAAAAGCAAGAGACCATGAATAATATATTAATTATAGAAAACACATACTTTTCTTATACGAGTAATTTGATCATTTGCTTTATAGTGCAAGTTAATAAATAATATTCATCAATGGAAGTATTTATGAAAATATAAAGAATTTATCGTTTATATTTGAATATAGTTGAAAACATTTATTAATTAGCACTGAATACACTTTGACCAATATAAAGTTTAATTATCATGCACATTTGGATGCACATTTGGATTGACATTCTATTAAAAGAAATACACATCAGCTTGTGGTTATATATAAGAAATATCCTTATTTAGTTATATTTATTTAGGTAAAATATGTTTTTATTTAACATGAAATTATAATTTGTCCGTTTATGTCTCAAAACCTTTATATAATTTGATATTCAAATTTAAAAATAAAATATATAGTTTTCTTAATCTTATGTTAATTTTCTTTTATTAAATAGCATTCCAAATTGATATTTGATCTGAAATGTGTTGACATTATAAATTCAAATATCAATTTAAAATGTTACTTAACACGTTAAAAAAACTTTAATGCAATTAAGTAACAAAAATTATATTAATTTATTTTTAAAATTTGAGGAGTAAATTGAGTTTAAATTTAAAATAATAATAAATTCTAATTTTGTGATAAAATTTAGATAGTAAACTCATACTTAATCTTACTTATTATTAGAGCTCTTAAAGTAAAGAGTTGCTTATATTCTTAAATCGTTGTTGGACCCATTGAGTATAAACATAGTCTGTTTTTAAGATGGATAAAATAACTCCTAATAATTTTTTAATAAATAATTTAGCACCACAAAATTCACAACTAATATTTCTTGACACAATCTAGTTAAATTTACTGAATAGAGCACTTTCTACTTAATCAAGAATTATAACTGATAATTGTCACGTATTACTTTTTCTACTTATAAGTCTAACAACGAAAGAAAAATTACTTTTGATTATACTCACGTAAGGTATTTAGTCAGTATATACTTCGAATATATTTCTAAGATTAAAATATATACGTGAAATATATTCTCAAAAGTTACAAAAGTTAATGTGTGGACTAAATTAAAACACTTTTAAACGTTAAGTATTAAAAACACTAACAAAAATTTGGAGCACCAATTTTGATGGTACCAATTTTAGTACAGACCAATTTTTGAATGTAAAAAGAAATTTATTTACCTTTCTGCACTATTTTAAATTTGTATTAAACATTAAATTGAAAATAAGGTTGTAAATTTTATGATTTATTTAGCTATAGTCCAAAAAATTATCAAATTTTATAATGAATCAGATATCAGAACTTTGAACATAATAGCGTGAATTAAAATTTGATACATTTAGAGAAACAATAATATATGGGAAAATAATTATTATAAAATTAAAACTAAAGATATTACACTTTACACATGTTAGTGATATCTATTCTTATTATTTGAATTAATCTTAATATCCTTGTCAGTACCTTTTTTCTTAAGTTGATAATCTTCCTATTTTTTTCTTAATTCGCATATTGTCATTTGAGTTTACACGTTTTTGTTTTGCTGTTCTAAATAGTATTTTCACTCATTACTTAAAAATAATAAATTTTTTCATATTTTTGTTACATATATTTATTCTTCATCACTTGTTTATCAACCTTTATTTATTTCACTTTACATTATTTCTAATAAAAAGAAGAGACCATGAATAATATATTAATTATAAAAAAAAACAATATTTCTTTTTTCAAAAAATATTTTGACCATTTTCTTTAATGAAAGTTAATAAATAAAATTCATCAATGAAAGTATTTATGAAAATATAAAGAATTTATAGCTTATGTTTTAATATAGTTGAAAACACTTAATAAAGAGTATTGAATACACTTTGACCAGTATTTTAAAGAGAGCTTGTTGGGTAGACTTTTTAGAGAGAAAAGCAAACCTTAATCACTTATTATTCATACACCATGAAATAAGTAAAACTAGAACTATAATCATAAAATATGATTTTAAAGCATGTATGATAAAAAAAAAAAAAGTGTCAAAGAAAAACTACCATGGTACCAACATATATCCTAACTTATAGCAAATATGTCTAAAATATAATTCTTATATTGAAAAGATGTCCAAAATATTTTACACGAAACTTTGATTTTATGCAAAAGGAAAGAGAAAATACATTAACTAGTTAGAAAAAAAGGACAATAGATGATACCATCAAAGAACTAATGTACAAGTTATCCAACTAAGCAGGATACTATATAATCAATGTTGTGTTAGACAATTAATTTCACAAAAAACACTTGTCTTCCACAATAGGAAAAAGAACAACATTGCATATTAATGAAGTCGTTGATGAAAACCATGGGCGAATATATTCAGCCCTTGCCCATGGCCCCACAGAGTTTTTCTCCCTATTCATAATAAATAGAAAAAAAAGCAGTAACATTTCATTACGGACCTGGCCAGTTTCACTTGGTGGCTTGGTTGGTGTTAATATATATATATATATATATACACTCCGTTACACTGTTCTTCTACACACTCAAAAAACCACCATGAAGATTAGTTGTAATGGGTGTCGCATTCTTCGCAAAGGTTGTACTGATGACTGTGTCATTAGGCCATGTCTTGAATGGATAAACTCCTCCGAGGCACAAGCTAATGCCACCCTTTTCCTTTCTAAGTTCTATGGTCGTGCCGGCTTGCTCAACCTCATCAATGCTGCCCCACAACAACATCGGACTGGTGATTTTCCCTCACAATTACACCCTTACCTTAAATTAAAATTACGTATTTCAACATATTTACTTTTTGTAAATCTATTTCTGATTATAAATAAATAAATTCAGTACCCTCTAAGAGAATAATAATCATCATTTTGTTGTTTGTTATTATTAGTCTCTTCCCCTTAACCCAGTTTTATGTTAAGCTAAATTTTCGTAATTGAAATTGAAGCAGCAACTCTTTGAAAATGCTTCCCCTCTTGGCTACCTTTTACTTCTTGCAAGGAATATTTGATCTCCCTTAACATTTATTTTATAATTGATTTGGTCTAATTTTATATTTGGCCTTAGAAGTAGTTTGCATGACGATTTAAATACTGAAATAAAGTGACTTATATGGTACTTTCAGGACCAAAAATAAAAACAGTTAATAAAGCCAGGAATAACAATAAATTTTGATGAATATACATGTTTAGTGTCATTTGTTTCTAGTTAACACAACAATGACCGTATATCCCTTTTTTACAATGAATAATAAGATGGGAAAGAATGTTGTCTATATAGTTTGATGAAAAAAGTTATTCTCTATGAATTTTTCGGTGTGATTTTGGAAATATTTTTGAAATAAAAATTATATATATTTACATCTTGAAGAAAATGACAAGAATTGTAAATTTCAGATGTTTTCAAATCACTAATGTATGAAGCCTGTGGGAGAATCATCAACCCAACTTTTGGATCAGTTGGCTTATTTTGGAGTGGTGAGTGGGCCCAATGCCAAGCTGCTGTTGATGCTGTGCTAGCTGGGTCCCAGATCAATGTCATGCCAACATCTCATTCACAAAGCGACCATGGTTCGAAACTCCTTGACATACGACATGTGTCCAAAGATGCCAACATGGACAAGGTGAAAGGAAAATCTAAGAAGCACAAGGATGTTATCATGCCTATGTCACATGAGGGTTTAGTCAACTCAACTACATTATGGAACCCAATTTTAAGTCATGAGCCAAGACGGTTAGAGGGTGGTAATGGGGAAATAATGAAGGCTGTGTTGGTGAGCCAAGACAAGCCAAGAATAAATGGTGGAGCCAATATTGATTTAGAGCTAACTCTTGGCTAGACTAGGCTTCTCTTGTTAATGAAGTGCTGCTACCAAACCAATAAAAAGTAATAAAATATAGGATGTGTTTGATATTTTTATCTTATTATTCGTTTTGTTTCTGCCTTTGGTTTTTTAAAAAGAAATGTAGAAATGGACCGTTGGAGTTATTTGTTTTGTTTTTCTTTTTCTTTTTTTTAAAAGAAATGTAGAAATAGGAGCATTGGAAATTGTCAAATGTAAATGTTGGTGGGGACTTTAATTAAGTGTAAATTGGTTAATGGAGCAGATACTTAAATTTAATAAATTTCTTCTTTTATCAATTAAAATTATTTATGATCTTAAAAGTCCTGCAATAAAATATTTCTATCATTAAATGGTACAGGCATGTTTTAATGATTTATTTAAGATAGTAAATGTTTTCTATTACCTTTTCACCAATTCAGAGTTTAATTTAATTATTTATTATTTTGTATTTTAATATTATTAGTTAACATTTTTTTACTGTATTGTAAATGAGAATAAAGAAAAAGATGTTTCAAAGGAAACAAAATATTATAAATTTATCCATTCAAGCCACTAATCTTATAAATGGATAAATGACACAAACATTATCAATATTATAAACTTATTTATTCACTTTTTAGGTTTGCTTTTAAATTACATTTAAGTTGTATGTTAATTCTTTTATTTTGAATTGTTTTTAGAGTTTAACATCATTTTAGAGTGAAATTATTTAAATTTGAATTACAAAAAAAATTGTATGCTCCAAGCCATGATCTTCATTTGGCTTTGAATTCTGAACTTCATGGAGCATCATAAGCCTCAAGAAGATTTGTTCTTCCAACTGTTTGCTCCTTGACCTAGTCATAGGTCCTTTGAATTGCAATGACTCTTCTTCAAGTTCTTTGTTGATAGGGGTAGCTTTAACCTCTTTATATCTTTGTTTTTTATGATGAACAATACAATCGTTTAATGGGTTATTGCATAAAAAATGGCATAAGAAATGTTTTATCTTGATAATGTTTGTGCTAAATATGTGAATCCATTATTGTTGAATGAATCATGCTTAAAACAGATTGATAATCTCATTTCTGGTTGAAATAATCGATTAAACAAGGTATATAATTTGTTAGATTTAATCACATCACTTAGAAAGCTTAACAGGGGCAAACTACTTTGTAATAATCAATTATACAAGGTATATAACCGATTAAAATAGAGAGCAAGCCATAATCTGTTACATAAGTGAGATAATCTGTTAAGGATTGTAATTGGATAGACAATATGGTTAAGTGTTGGAATAATCAATTACATAAGTTTCCTAATCGATTAAAACAGGAACATAGGCTAGTAGTTTAATCTATTAAAAATGTCAAATGAATCAGTAATAGGCTTAAGTGTTTAGATAATCGATTATACACTCAGGATAATCTGTTAAAACCGAGAGCAAAGCATAACAGATTACATAATTAGCATAATTGATTATAATGCGACAAGATTTGAAAATCCTACATATATGTGACTTGAAACCTGTTTCAATAATGTTATCATTTTCAAATACTAACATTCTCATTGAGCTTTGATTATAAGTGGTTTCAAGAAACGTTCTTGGAGGATCTACACTACATTGGTTGATTACCCATCAAGATTCATTGAAGGCTTTGTGCTTTATTGGTTCTGATTGATTCTGCACTTGAGGAGTGTGTCTTAGATATCAGGTACTTCATAAACAATTTGTGTATTGTGTACCTGTGCGGGTTTGTTAGGGGTTAATGACTGTGATTGCTCTTGGTTATTGTAAGATAGTGAGGTTGTTCATTTCTTGTATTGCTATATTGATTTTATGTGGTGAGAGGAGTGCATTGAGAGGGTTGTCTCTATATATCTGTATACTAAATCAATTATAGTTGATTCCTTTCAATTAAGGTTGTTGAAGGAGGACTGGATGTAGGCTTGTGATAGCCGAACTAGTATAGATTGTTTGTGTTGATCTTTCTTTACTCTTTCTTTACTTGTTGCTTCAATACTATTTGTTTATTGATTTCAAGAAAGCTAAGAAATCATAAAAATTTCAAAAAGATCATCTAAAAGGGTTAATCCAATTCACCCCCCTTTGTTGGAACAATCAATACCGATTTTTGCGGAGCGGAAATAAGATATATACGATTGTTAAAGAGCAGAAAGCGTGTTACAATCAATAAAATGGTTATTTTAGAAATTTTGATTTTATAAAACTTTTATCAAATAGTTAGTGTGCTAAAAGTGTAGAGAGTATAAGGAAGAGAAAAACCACACAAATGATTTTTATACTGGTTCGAATCAAAAGATTCTACGTCTAGTTGTTAATCACTATAAATAGTTAACCTTTTCACTAAAATATTGTTCACAAATTACAATAAAATGGAATAAAGAATAGGAACAGAAAACACCTTCCTTCGACAAACAGATGGAAGAACCTTCCTTCGATAAACGAACTGGAAGAAACTGCTCAGCCAACTTCAAAACAACCGCTCCGACCTTAGACTCCGACCATAGTGTCACAAGACTTGACTAGAGCACACTATCATTTGAGAACTTCCTCAAACAAACTCTGTATTCTCAAATGGCATAAATTTTTAACTACAGGTTTTGAAAAGTGTATATATAGCCCAAAGGTCAGAATCTTAAAAGACAACTCCCAACTGCCAGTGATAATCGATTATTGCAAGTTATAATCGATTATTTGTGTCCGTTATGGGGTATTTAAAAAAGTGATAATCGATTATCCTGAGGAATAATCAATTATCTACGCGACTTAGGCAAAACTAACTTAGACTGAGGTAATCGATTATTTTGACCAATAATTGATTATTTGCGCGAGCTATACTTTTCTTCTTAAGCTCGTGATAATCGATTGTTACACCAAATAATCGATTATCTGCATAAACTCTACAAATATAGGAAAACTTCTAAGAGTTTACATTTAAGAGATTAATCCTATTACAATTTATACTACAAGAATGCTTTTAAACAAATTACAACAAGGGTCTTTAGGTTCTTCACTTTGTAGCATCATCAAAATCATAATCTCTTCAATACACCAATGCACCTCATTGGTAACAATCTCTTCATTTTTTATTATGATGTAAAAAATCCTTGTTTTAAAAGCATCTTTAATTTTCTACATATATAACACTCTTAAAACAACAAACATGTTAGAAGTAACTACACTACTTAAAACATTTTCTCCCTCTTTTTTTATCATAAGCAAAAAGTTATTTAAAAGTACTCCCCTCAATTTGTTCTCCCCTTCAACAAAGCTATTTAAAAGTTGTAATCTTGTTGAAGATAATATTGGAACCCTCTAAGATTAAAGGAGATTGGACGTAGTTTAGTTGGAGTGAACCAATATAAAAATATTTGTGCATTTACTATTTACTTCTCTCTAAATGCTTCTCTTATAAAACCTGCAGTTGCATTTTCATTTTAATTATAAGAGCTCCCCACACTAAACAATTATTCATTAAGAGAAGTCCTTACAAAACACTACAACGAATGTTCTAAAAAACATTTAAAATGAATTTATTGTTTAAAATCAATCACAAGGTCGAGCGTTTATCAACTTACTAGAAAAATCTTGTACTCGATGAAAGCATTTGAAAAGAATTTATTCACCAAAAGCATTTGAAAAGAATTTATTTTCCATTAATAATATTCACCCTCCACCCCTTCTAGTATTTTTCAGGTACTTCAAGCGCATCTTAAAATACCTTAAGGGAATTATTTCCTTTGGTTTGTGGTATCCTTCAGGAGCTGAACCTAGTCTTCTAGGATTTTCTAATGTAAATTATGGAGGTTGTAAGATAGATAGAAAGAACACTAGTGTTATATGTCACCTCTTAGGTAGTTCCTTGGTTTCCGGGCATTCTAAGAAGCAAGCCTGTGTATCCCTTTACACCACTAAGGCTGAGTATATTTCTGCAAGTAACTATTGTGCATATATTTTATGGATGAAACAAAAATTAGAGGATTTTGATATATACCTAGATCATATTCCACTTAATTGTGATAATACCACTGTCATAAATCTTACTAAGAATCCATAAGGCATTCTAGAACCAAACATATAGAGATTAAGCACTACTTTCTTAGAGACCATGTCCAAAAGGGTGTAGATATTGTGTTGGATGAGGATATCTAGACATCAAATATACAACTGCATGAGGATGCAGTGATTCTCTCTCAAGGCCTTGATGGTTTCAATAAAATAATGGCCTTTCGTTCATTCTTGAAGGATCCTGAGTTGCTAGTAAATAAGATGCAGTTGTTGATTGGTGGTCTTAAAAAGGATGAGAGACTGATTCATTTATTGATCGTCTAGTTATTGTGTCCATGTGCTTCCAATCATGCTCAATTCTCTAAGGTAGACATCACGATTATCTATGGAATAATCAATGATATATTTATTTGTTAACCTAGTCTTATCTATGACACTATGATGAAGGCTAAGAGCTATCCACATTACCCTTTACCTTATGCTTTATTGGTTTCAAGAATCTGCGAATATAAGAGGGTAGACGCTTTAAGAGAAGCCTCCTAGAGTACCCACAATGGAACTGAGATAGAGGGTACTTCTCTTTGCCAGATGAGCTTTGTCTTGCAAGGAAATACCTATATTCATTGTGATGATATATGGAACCCAAATGATGAAGACGAAGACCAACAAATGGCAGATGCCCCAAACATAACTAAACATTCTACTCCTACTCCTATTAATTTCTCTTATAGTTTAGAAACTATATATAGGTAGCTATCTTAAATGTCCACTCTTTAGGCCTCTAGGCATAAAGAAGTTTTCTACCTTATTAGGAATCTAGACATTAAGGTCCAAGTTGTAGAACACTACATAAATCCTGTAGATGACCAAGATAATGATGAGTTCTAGATTTCCTTGTATTAGTTTGCATTGTTCTATGTTATACCTCCTGTTTATTAAATTAATAAAAAAATGTTGTATTATTTATTTGTTTATGGGTTATTTTTAGGGGGATTTTTATATTCAGGGGGAAAAATAATAATTCTTACACGACTCTATTTTTTTTATAATGATAAAAAATGGGGACAAATATGTGTTTAAAGGCTTTAAATTTTTTTATCTCTTTTCTATTAATGCTCTATCTTCTCTAAGTTGTGTATGAGTAACAAATTATGAGTACATGTTACAAAAAACTTTAAATTAAAGGAGTTTTAATGTTCATCTACAAGGGCGAGATTATTAGCAAAATCACAAAGCATAAAAGTTTTGATGATGCCTAAATCAAGTCTCAGGTGCTTGCTTTGCTAGAAGACCTTCATGAACACTTGTTTATGTGTTAAAGCTTTTGTAATGAGTAATTTATATATAGGGCTTTATATGTTGTTTGATTCCATGTAAATTATGCTTTAAAATTCGTTTTGAAGTCAAAAAACTCTGCAATAATCGATTAGCTACTTAAGATAATCGATTATCATAAAGAGGTTTTTAAAGGTTGATAAAAACTCATTTTGGCTTTAGAATAATCGATTACTAGAGTATGATAATCAATTATTACTTCATGTTTTCTATCATTATGCATTCATTAAATGAATAATCGATTACCCTAACTGAATAATTGATTACCATGCAGGAAAAGGATGACAACGAATTTATGAATGTCTCCTTGAGTGAGATCTTTATAAAGATGTTTTAGACTCTCATTCTAACACACATTTGTTTGCTTTAACCTGAGAAAAGTGTGATCTACGGTTTGTGTAACTCTTATGCTTTGGCTTTAACAACTTGGTGTTGGCAAGAGCGAGAACTTTCACTAGGAGTGTGATTGAGTGTTGTTGCTATTGTTAAGTGAAGCTTGTCATCCTTTGTCACGATTCAAAGGAAGTGATCATCCTTCGTGAAGCATTCGAATGAGGTGTTCATCCCTTGTGAGCTTCAAGGGAAGTGAGTTTCAGTGGTAACAAGAGAGGTGTTTCTAAACCTTAAACTTATTTTTTTTTGTGATTGTAATAGTTTATTGGTTTTGTGATAATGGAACGTTAATCTATATTTAGGATTACCAACTGAACGTAGGATCTTTGTGATTTGAGCGAGTATAAAATCATCTTTGCAATTTTCTCTCTTCCCTTACTCTTTATAATTGTTTAATTTATTCCTTAAGTAAGATAAAATTGAGAGAAAATTATTAAAGGCACACATTTGCGAAAGAAAACCAATTCACCCCTTCTTAGTTTATTTGTTCACGCTAAAAATTCCACTGCACTATTCTGACACATTCTTCTCTTCATCTCACTCATTCATACTCATCTATTCCATGCACACTCATCTCCTTAATACACACATTCATCTCTTTCATTAATTATAATTTTTCTATGAATTTTTGTTTATATTTGTTGAATATGGACGTACTATAACATTTTTTAATTTCCTATCATTAACATTTCTCAAGTGTACACTAAACGAAATAAATATGAAAATAAAAATACATTTGCATTGACTTTGCCAACACTAAAAAGTCAATTTAAAAAGTAACGATGAGTTGGTGTCGACTATGCTAGCGTTACTTAAAGTCAACCTTAAAGATTGATGCTAAAGAATCAACTTCTATTATTTTAAAGTCACATGCACATGCAACCCAAATCCGACACTAATAATTATTTAGCATCCACTCTTTCTTTTTAGTGTTGGATTTTGAGAAATTCAAAATGCATGTTTTCTCATTCCAAGAGCATGCTTTGGATTTATAAAATTTTTTAGGGTCATTATCGCCTTTACTGTGTAGTGCTTATTACTTGTATATCCAAGATGCCTTGATCAAGTCATTTTAATCCTACTAAAGGTTAGATTTTGTAATATATATTCTTAAAGATTTATTTGTCCTACCAATCAAGGTCTATAGCTTTAGTATACTTAAGACCGGACATCGTGGACTAGATCCCATAAATCGGGTACCAAATGGGAGTGTCTTCTATTGTCTTTCGAAGATAAACATGGATGAACTTAGTCAAAGTTGGATCTCACTCAATAAGTAATTAGGCCACTAGGCTTTGGGGCTGATGGGCCCACATAAGTTGCAGCTCATCCTAATAAACTCATGGTTAACGAGGTAAATACTATAATAACACATTAATGATAATTTGTGATTCACTTTTTGAATTAATTGAGATTTGACTAAAAAGTTATCACCAAGTACTCACTTTAATATTGGAGAGTCTTTCATAAGTATTCCTTATTTGTTGGTGACGCGAGCAGGAGGTTTGGAAAAAAAATATGAGACATTGTCAAAAGTTGGTGAAGGATATCTTTGCAAGGTGTGTGTTGGATCCCGAAAGAACATATTCAAACAAGAAAAAGGAATGCTAACAACCTTGCTAAACAAACATGATTTCTTAATCAATCCAAAAAGAGGTAGACGGCATGACTGAAACTAGAGGATGTTTTACTTCTAAATATGAAATATTCATCTACATCCTAACAAAAGGAATGTACCTATAAAGCCGAACTTGAACGTGTAGTTGAAGATATATTTGATGAGATTCAAAACATATTTACGCCAAAATAGAAATATATAAAACTTTATCTTATAATACAATATATATTATATGTTTTATCATTTTATATGAAAAAATAATAGTAAAAAATATTTGATATCTTATGAACAAAATTATTTTTATATTACTTTTACGGTGTACGAGGATAAAAAACAATAATAATTTTTTTTAATTACACATAAATCTTAATATAATATGATGAGTAAATTTTAAAATATAAAAATGTATTCCATTATTTTTTCTCTTTGAAAATAAAATCATTGTGGCCATATATTAAAAACAATTCTTTAAATTATACAATTTAAATCTTATAATATTTTACAGTAAAAATAAACATACAAAGAATTACTTAAAAGTACATAACCGAGATGAAATCTGTTGAGTTTTTCTCAACCTTGCCTTTCGATAACCAAATCACAAATTAGTATTTCTATCAGTGGTACGAAGAACCGACCAAAATTACCTGCTATGGCTCTAAACGTGTGCCAATTGACGGAAATTATGAAACCACATATGGTTAATTAGGAACATATCATTAACAACTTCCAATGTTTCGCTCCCTTCAATTAGACGTAACAGCAAAATGTGTGCGTATATGTATATATATATATACACACGATGGTCGAACAGATGAGAAAATAGCAAAACCATCACCTCCCCGTAATTAACAAGCAATGGCTGTTCCTTACGGTGGTGGAAAAGCCCTTTTCATTGTGTCGCTTTTGATGTTCGCTTTTGCAGTCTCTTCGCAAGCCTCGAATTCCATGTGGGGTGAATTGCTTCATCCGAAACTTACAGTGAATATTACGTCGAAAATACAAGGAGAGGTTGTGAATATCAAATGCATATCGAGCGAGAATGACATTAAGAGAGGACTATTGGATTCCTCTAGCAGAAAGCCATTCACGTTCGACGTTCAACTCAAGCTTCTCACCACCATAAGATACAACTGTTTGTTGACACAAGGGAGGACAGAAATTGGTCAGTTTTTAGGGTTTCGAAGTGGTTCCTATTGCGAGAAAGGCTGCATTTGGGAGCTTCATAGAAATTACGCCCTTCGCATGTCTGCACGCGATGGTTACGTAAACCAAACGTATAAGCCAATAGGAAGCCCTGATGACTACGATTATGATTACTCTCAATAAATCAATCTGCCACGGTAGGTTTCTTAATTTCAAAAACAAAATCAAAGTTTTAATTTCAATTATTCTTAAGATTTTTTTCTAATACTTTTTATTATCTTATGAAAAATTCCTTTTTTTTCCAGGTTTTATGAAGTTTACTGAAACAAGAAACGTGGGAGATTTTTAGGGTAAACTATCGTTATGCTGTCGCAGGTTGTATTCTGCGGTTTAAGGTTATGCTATTTTTTTTTTCTGTTTAATTTAGAAAAATATGACCAATTGTTCGTTTGAATCCTGGTCCACAAATATTGATTCTAGTGGTGTTTGTTGAGGATTCTACTTGTACAAGAAATTACATTGTGCTTGCAATGGACACCCATTTCCATAGGTATCTTCATTTCACCTCAAACGAAAAAAAAAAAAATGAAAAGTAGTAACTTTTTTCTAGACTAGAAATAATAGCTTTTGGTATGCATTAATAATATCAAATGTTGTGCTTGGGTGAGATAATATAAAAGGGTAATTCTTTCAAGAATTTAAAATTCTTTACCTTAAAATTAGTTGTTTGGATAAGCAAAGAAATTCAAAAAATTTGAAGAATTTTGAAAGATATTTTAAATTAATAAAATAGAAAAATTTTAAACATCCTTAAAAGTATAAAAAAAATTGGAATTTTAATATTTTTTTACTACGTTATCACTAAATTGATGAAGAACGAATCACATCATGGTCAAGCTGAGTGAGATGAAAATAGAGACAAGTTGGTTCATATTTAAGATCAAGCTAAGTAGGTTTAGGCTTGAAAATCATCAATATTTTTTTATCGGTGACAAAACAATTAGTATAAATTGAAGGGTTGGAAAAGTTAATTTTAACTTATCTTTTGCCTTGTCTCTACCTTTTTAACCAGAAAAAGCATATAAATTCAATTTTTTTTTTCTCAGACCATGCTGTAGCAATTTGAAGAGAAGTAAATGGAGTATTCTGTTGATCAGTATGGGCAAATGAACATGCAACGGATGAAATTTTCTGATATCAATAATTCCATATTAGCATCATGAATCCAAATATAATGTTAGGAATTAACGAGAGTAATTCTAGTCCAAAAGAACAGTTTCCTCAGATTTCATTTTATTATGATCTCTGATATTTTTTTCTTCTAAATAACTTTACTTATCTATCATTACTCAATTTATAAACAAATATTTTTGGAGTATGATTCTTAACAAAAACATTAATTGTCAAGACTTTAAGGAAAATGAAACATATATGAGAACCACTTTTGAATAAAAAGGTTCATCACCTAGACTGCAATGGAGGCTGTGTGCACTGAAAAAGATGATTATCTTTTACCACTTTTGATCTGCCACCAAACTGTTGTCATTGACAGAGAGAGAAGCATAGTACTGCTAATTTCGTTTTCTGAATTTTCGTCAAGAAGAAAAACTAATTGCTTGGATATTCTTATAGCCAGGTACGGATGAAAAGGCATGATCATTGAATGTAAAAGTGTGTCAAAAAGTGTCTCCATTACTCTTTCTTGTTGGATATATCTGCAACTTCTCCACCTAAGAAAAAAAAGTTACAAAAACAAAAATAAAAAGGTTCACTCTAAGATTGAACTTCTCTCAGCAGCTTCTATCAACAATAGCACTAGCACTATATCACGGATGTTTTGTAAAAGAAGAACAAGAAATCCTTTCTATATAGATTATCACCAAAATATCCGCGGTTTTCCCTCGTTCTATAAAAACCATAGAATATGATGAGAAAAACGAGGGTGTTTTGATTGATGAGTTTGAATCCAAAGAATATATAACAGAAAGTAATAATTAAAAACACAGAAATACAATTATTTAAAGAAGAAAAGTTGGAAGCTGGAATTCTACTGTTTGGAGAGGATCTGGGCAACTGGGCAACTGGGCACCCTTCTCTTGTTTTCGACGAATCTGTTTTGGGTTCCATTGTTTAAAACGCCAAAAGTACTTCCACTGAAGTGCTTATGCAACAGATCCTCCTTGATCTTCTCATGGCTGAATTTCACTTTGGCCAATATTGCATTCGATGGGAACAGACGAATGGCTCCATGAAACAGTGAAGAAATAATAGGGAGTAAAACTGTCAACGTAATAAGGCTGATTTATTATGAAAACAAGATCTGGTTCAGATTGCAATTCCTATGAATTCAAATGAGATCATAGGGAATCAATCTAATTACAAGAAGTTTCAGCAAAACAGAAATGGAAAGGAAAAATTCACCAGTACAGTGTCACAACAATGAAACGAAAATTTCCAAAAAAAGAAGAATAATTTCCCAATTCATTGCCTCCTCTCTCTTACCCACCCTCTGCTATATAACTAATTTCCTTTCCACAGATACCCTCTCAAATGTGCATTTGGGTGCCTTACACGTTTCTCCTTTTCTGCCACGTCAGCTCCTTGAGGTGGTGACACCTGTCCTTGCATGTTAACAACTTTCCCGCGTCTTCTATTTTCTTCTTGACTCTGTTCTCTCTGCATTTTGCTTTTTATTTTTGTAATGTGACCCTCCTCCTCATTTCCGCTTGTTACAATGCTCCCTCCTTTAAAACTAACCTTGTCC
Source organism: Vigna reflexopilosa (assembly GCA_027742785.1). Classification (NCBI taxonomy): domain Eukaryota; kingdom Viridiplantae; phylum Streptophyta; class Magnoliopsida; order Fabales; family Fabaceae; genus Vigna; species Vigna reflexopilosa. The sequence goes on along the minus strand of CM050930.1, from coordinate 22,825,975 downwards.
TCAAGGTTAAACGATGGATAACTTTCAACTATGTCTTCCTTGTCTTCCCAAGTTACGTCATGTTCTCCTAATCCTTCCCACTATACCAGGATTTGAGTAACTGTGACTGTACCTCTCATAATTTTTCACTGCCTGAGTACTCTGCAGGGTGTTAGAATGAGACCGTCTATAGCAGTCGTAAGCGGTAATGGAACATAAACAACATCATTATTCGTTCCCTTATATAGTTTCAGTTGAGAATCATGAAAAATTGGATTAGCATGAGGAGGCAAAAGAAGTTTGTAAGCAACCGTGCCAATTTTCTACATAATTGGAAAAGGTCCAAAATATCGCAGACCTAACTTTTGATTCTTGTGTAAAGCAACCGAGTGCTGTTGTAGGGGTGTAACTTAACCAACACCGAATCACCAACCTCAAATACTTTATCAACTCTCTTCTGATCTGCATATTTCTTCATCCTCTCCTGAGCCTTGATCAAATTCAACTTTAATTGAGCCAAAACAGCATCTCTTTGTTGCAACATGTCTTGTATTGAAGGGGGATCTATTGATGAATATTGATACTTGAGAAGTGTAGGTGGATCTCTGCCATAAACTATCCTGAAATGTGTCATTTGAGTACTGTGATGATATGAGGTGTTGTACCAATATTCAGCCTAAGGTAGAAATTTGAGCCAAGCTTTGGGAGTTTCATAAGTAAAGCATCTCAAGTACATTTCTAAGCATTTGTTAACCACTTCAGATTGCCCATCCGATTGAGGGTGATAAGCAGTGCTAAGGGTCAATGTTGTTCCACTTAGTTTAAGTAGATATTGCCAAAAAGAACTAGTGAAGACCTTGTCCCTATCTGACACAATTGAATTTGGAAATCCATGCAATTTTACCACTGTGGAGAGAAACACTTCTGCTATCTTTTTGCTGTTGAAATCAGACTTGAGTGGTGCAAAATGAGCATACTTGGATAATCTATCAACAATGACAAAAATTACTGTAAATCCCTCATATGGTGGTAACCCAACTATGAAGTCCATGATGATGTCTTCCCAAATTTGATGAGGAATCGGTAATGGTTGCAGCAATCCCGCAGGTAAAGTTGTTGATGTTTTTGCTTGTTGACAAACCCTGCACTGTTGTATAAAGGCCGTGATGTCCTTATGCATATTCTTCCAAAAGAACTGAGCAGAAACTCTTGCCATCGTCCTCGCAATCCCAAAGTGACCGCTAAGGGGGGAGGAATGGTATTCACTGAGAATGTGGTCTCTGATTGCTTGCTTACTTGGAACTACAATTCGGTCTTTCCAATATAATATGCCATCCAGCCAAGAAAATGAGAATGAAATAGTTTCCCTTGAGCACAATCAGTAATAATGGCTTGCAGCTTTGGATCTAAAGGTAAGGCAACTTTTATCTTGGGAATTAGATCATTATGGACCTGAGAACAAGCCATGAAGAATGACCTTGAAAATGCATCAACAACTAAATTTTCCTTCCCGGGTTTGTATTCAATAGTGAAATTATAGCCCAAAAATTTGTGCAACCATGCCTGTTGCTCCGGGGTCTGCAATGATTGGTCCATGAGGGCTTTCAAACTCTTTTGATCAGTGCGAATTATGAACTTGTGCCCCAACAGATAATGCCTAAACTTAGCAATGGCTTCTGTTATAGCATAAAATTCACGTGTATAAGTTGATTGCTTGGCTAATCTGGTAGATAATTTCTTTGAAAAGAAAGCAATAGGGTGTCTGTCCTGGCTCAAGATTGCACCAATTCCTGACCCCGATGCGTCGGTCTCAAGCAAAAATGGCTTAGAAAAGTTTGGTAAGGAAAGCACATGTGCAGTGGTAATGGCGTTTTTAATTGCCAGAAAAGCATTAGATGCTTCATTTGACCATTTAAAGTTGTCCTTCTTTAATAAATTTGTTAAAGGATTGGAAATTGTTGCATATCCTTTAATAAACCGTCTATAATAGCTCGTGAGACATAAGAACCCGCAGAGTTGTTTAATAGTTTTTGGCACCGACCATTGCAACACAACTTGAATCTTGGTATCTTCCATTTGCACTCCTCAGCTAGGAAAAATATGGCCCAAATAATCTATTTGTTCCAGCCCAAATGAACATTTTGACATTTTGGCATACAACTTATGATCCTCAAGAATTTGCAACACCTGCTGGAGATGATGTAAATGGGCTGACCATGATGCACTATAGACTAGGATATCATCAAAGAACACCAAAACTGACTTCCTCAATAGCCCTTGGAATATGTCATTCATTAAATTTTGAAATGTTGCCGGAGCATTTGTTAACCCGAATGGCATCACTAACCACTCATAATGGCCTTGATGAGTTCTAAAGGTTGTTTTGTATCTGTCTTCTTCATTCACCAAGATTTGGTGATATCCCGCCCTCAAATCCAGCTTCAAAAAATACTTAGCGCCAAATAATTCATCCAAAAGCTCTTCTACCGTGGGAATTGGAAAACTTTCCTTCACTGTGATGACATTCAAAGCTCTATAATCCGTGCAAAATCTCCATGTCCCATCTTTTTTTTTTACCAAAATTATTGGAGAAGAAAAAGGACTCGAACTTGGAACAATTATCCCTTCATCAAGCATCTCTTTCACCATGATTTCTATTTGTTGTTTTTGACTGTGGGGGTATTTATAGGGTCTGACTTTCACTGCAGCACTACCCTGGAGCAAGGGAATTTTATGATCTTGAGATCGTGGAGGAGGCAATCCCACGGGTTTGGAAAAAAATCCTTTATAAGTATGTAGTAAGAGTGCTATTTCAGGATCCATATCCTGCAGACTGGTGGTCCACTGGTCTTGGGTCATAAAATTGGAACATATTTGCAGAGTGAATATTTCAGCAATACTCTGCGTGTGGCTCAATCTCTTTAATTGATGGAATTGTGCTACCCCAATAGGTTGCTGTTTTTCACCAACTAACGTCACCAACTTCTTATCTTTGTAAAACTTAATGGTCAATGATCTATAATCAGCAATGAGTGGCCCTAAAGTAGCTAGCCATGCTGCCCCTAAACTCAAATCAGCACCAGAAACTGAGAGTAAATAGACAGGTAGGCTGAGAATCTGGCCCTACACCTGTACTTGTAGCTTTGAAATCTTGCCCTCAGTCGATAAGGAGTTTCCATTACCAACTAACACTTGAAGACCTGAAGCAGGTTCCACTGGTAACTTAAGAAATTTGGCCACATTAGGTTGCAAGAAATTATCACTACTGCCACTGTCGAGTAGTATCTGAACATCCTTTTCGGCAATGGTTCCAGTAAACCGCATTGTACCGGTGCCCACGGATCCTTTTAGTGCATTAAAGGATAAATGGTGTGTCAATTCGTCTTACAAGTTAACCACATCCTCCCCAAGTTCCTGTGCGTCCTTCTCCTCCTCTTCTAGCTGCATAATTAAGTATTGTCGATTTGGGCACCTATGCGTGGTAGAGAACTTTTCATCACAAGTGAAACATAAGCCTCGCTCTCTTCGGGATTGCATTTTAGTAGGGTACATCTTCTTTATGGGACTATTTCTAAAAGATGGAGTAGTATTTTTGGTGTTTGGTGTAGCCAAAATGGGCTGTTGCACAGGGTTAGTGAATGATTGTTGGGAATTGGTGGTATGATACTGTCTATGGTAACTCATATACTAAGGTTTGGTTTTGGCACTATATTTTTCTTCAAATAAGCGGGCTAAAGCAATGGCCTTTAAAATAGAACTAGGGCCTTGAGCAATGACCTCACGTTTTATGTCAGGTTTAAGACCACTTACAAAACAGTCCAATAGAGCTTATGCGCTGACGCCATAAATTCTATTAGCAAGGCTAGTAAATTCAACATAATAATCGTTTACAGAGCCTGTTTGTGTGAGTTTAAAAAGTGTGGCTCTAGGTGAATCAAACGGAGAAGGACCAAACTCAAGTTCGAGTGACCTGACCAACGTATTCTAGGAAATAATTGGGTTGGTTCTCTGCATCATTTGATACCACGGTACTACATTCTTCTCAAAGTGGACTGCTGCAATCACAATGCGTTGCTCATTAGGAGTATTATAATACTCGAAGAACTGCTCTGCACAGAAAATCCATTGAAGGACCTCAGATCCGTCGAATTTCGGAAAGTCCAGCTTCACGTTCCTCACTTGCAAGGGATGTGTAAAACCCTGTGAGTTTCGCCCCACACCTTGAATATTAGCTATAAAATATGCTAATCCATTTCTCAACTCTATCATCTCATGGGCGTGGTCACGATCGCGTTTCTCCAGGATTTCGAGAATATGCGAAAGCTCCAGTGAAGGTGTATTCGTAGTCATGGTGGAGGTGATGAAAGCACCAATGAAACAGTGAAGAAATAATAGCGAATAAAACTGTCAACATAATAAGGTTGATTTATTATGAAAACAAGATCTGGCTCAGATTGCACTTCCTATGAGTTCAAATGAGATCATAGGGAATCAATCTAATTACAAAAAGCTTCAGCAAAACAGAAATGGAAAGGAAAAATTCACCAGTACAGTGTCACAACAATGAAACGAAAATTTCCAAAGAGAGAAGAATAATTTCCCAATTCATTGCCTCCTCTTTCTTACCCACCCTCTGCTATATAACTAATTTCCTTTCCACAGATACCCTCTCAAACGTGCATTTGGGTGCCTTACACGTTTCTCCTTTTCTGCCACGTCAGCTCCTTGAGGTGGTGACACCTGTCCTTGCATGTTAACAACTTTTTCGCGTCTTCTATTTTCTTCTTGACTTTGTTCTCTCTGCATTTTGCTCTTTATTTTTGTAATGTGACCCTCCTCCTCATTTCCGCATGTTACACTCCAACTTGGCATGAGTGCCAACACACCCACATTTGCAACACTGTGACACCCAAAAGCACCACTAAAGAGAGGTGAAGGAGTCTCTTCCCACCAGAAAAAACCATTGTTGGAGGATAAGCCATATAAACTTTCAACCTTTTCATTTTCCATGTTCCTCCCATTCCCAAAACTTACCTCACGCAAGCTTGTTGAAGTTGTTGGCACTGGAAAAAAAAGTGGCTCCTCCAGTGAAGGGCGTTGAAAAGTAGAATAGAGCATAAGGGGAAGTCAAGCTTCGTTTGGTTGTGTTGGGATCACAGTGGTTCGGGTAGAAGTGAGTACGGACAGTAATATTGGTTATTTAAAAAAAAAATTAGTGACACGTAAATAGATGCGATAAAATACAACTAATTTTCTTTTGAACCATAAGATCATTTAAATAAGTGTATTTAAATAAGTGTATATAACATCTTTAACTAAGTACAAAAAATAAAAATGAAAAATAATATATCAATTGTTTAATTTAAATAATATTACTTAATTTCTTTTTATTTATATCAACAAGAGAATAATATAGCTGTCACAATGGGATCGTGACGGAATGACGAACCGAAAATCAAACGAGTTTTAGAAAAGATTTTGGGAGTTGCCACCATAATTTATTCTGAAAAACTATGGAAAACCATAAAATTAGACATGGTTTCAGAAAACTAGATTTTAGGTTCGGGAATCGGTTAGAAGGTGTTAGCACCCTACTGCGTCTGCCCAAAAATAGTATCTTTAATTAAATGTATAAAGTTGACGTTGTTTTTTTTAAAAAAAAATAATCTTCCCTTAGAAAAATAAAGAAACTAATAAGAAAAAAAAAATTTTGTTTTATGAACCTGACAAGGATCGACCTTGCTCCTATGTATATCCATTTATAATGGACAATTAGAGATCACATAGTTCTTTATCTAGAAAAAAAGTTTGTGAGTTTGCTTAAAAATTATTATGGATTGTTTGACAACATTGATATTTTTTTTTGTTTTAAATATTTTGTATTTTTTTATTTCAAGAAATGGTGGGAAAAAAGAAAGAAACCGGTCATAGGCTGACGCGTATCCTTTATTTTACGATTTATTTATAGGAATATACGTGATAAGAAATATTTTCTTTTTTTTGAAATTTTTTATTTTTTATTTATTTTCTTTAAAAAAATAATAAAATAAAATAAAACATCACGTGGTGCGAGAGATATAACCAATACCAAAAGAAAAGAGAGAAAACATTCTTTTTACGATTTTTTTTAGAGAAAACGTTATTTTGTTGTAGTAAAAATAATACCTTTTAGAGAAAAAAGACTTCAAAGTACAATAAAAATAAAAAAGAATGGTGTAGAGATGACATACCTCTTTAGCTTTCGATACACCCCTAGTTCTTCTTTGGTGGTTGCCGTTGACAGAACCCCTATGTGTGATAACTTATCTTCCTCTATCCTTATTTCTCTCTTTCAATCTCTATTATTTCTGGGTGTCTCCCTCTATTTTTTTTCGTCCCCATTTTTCTATCACAGGGTGCGTATTTATATACACACATTGTAATATTATGATGATCTTGCCATAAATGTGAATTAATTGACAATGAACAAAATAGGTAATGAAATGGTCTTGGTTACAAGAAAAAAAATCAAATAATATTTAAGACATTGATTGTAATTATTGTCAGAAAAATTGTCGATTTTAAAAATCATATTTTCTCTTTAGAAAGAAACTAATGCAGCAAATTATATCAATATATTATTTTAATTATTGCTTATAATTATTGGCATGATATTGATTCAAATTTTTACCATATTAGACGCGTACATTTTTTAAGGAAATTATTTTATTATTTTCTTCTTCCCTTTTTTCTTTACCCACCATTAATTATTATTCTCTTATTCTTTAATTTTAATTATTTACTTTCCCGAACGAAATTGGGTGTTGACAACTGTCCCTCTTTATTTAGATTTTGCTAGATAACATGAACTTTAGAGTTTTCCTGTTATCATAGTAAAAGCTAAATAAAGATAAAGACATTAATTTCGTTCGGGTCTAAAGAGAAGGAAAAAGATTACCTCGGAGCGTACCTGGTAGAGAGTGTAGCAACCTTGTGGATTTTGCTGAAGAGTCGTGACACCTATGGAGGGTGTGTCATACTCTATGAACTTCGCTGGACAGGCGTATGAACCCCCCCTCTTTTTTTTGAGAGGCACAAAAACCTCTTGAACCTAGAGAGGCGCAAAAACCTCGTAAACCTGGTGAGACGCGAAAACCTCGTAAACCTGGTGAGGCGCGAAAACCTCATAAACTTGGAGAGGAGCAAAAACCTCGTGAGCTTGAAGAGGAGTGAAAACCTCGTGAGCCTGGAGAGGCACGAAAACCTCGGAAACTTAGAGAGGCGCAAAATCCTCGTAAACCTGGAGAGGCGCAAAAACCTTGTAAACCTAGAGAGGCGGGAAAACCTCGTAAACCTGGAGAGGCGCGAAAACCTCATAATACTTTATGGAGAGGTGCATAAACCTCATAATATTTGATGAAGAGGTGCACGAACCTCATAATACTTGATGGAGAGGCGTACAAACCTCATAATACTTGATGGAGAGGCGCACAACCCTCAAAATATTTGATGGAGAGGCGCACGAACCTCATAATACTTGATGGAGAGCTGCATGAACGTCATAATATTTGATAGAGAGGCGCACGAACCTCATAATACTCATAACATTTGATGGAGAGGCGCACAAACCTCATAATACTTGATGGAAAGGCACATGAACCTCGTAATGTGAACATTTTTTTATGACACAACTTAATTGAAATTAATTTTTGGCCGAGTTCAAAATCCAAACAGCCAAACCCAATCGTTGTTGTCTATAGCTTCTTTCCAGCTTCCTCATATTTGTAATATATTGAGCATATTATCTATGCAGACACTAATTCTGCTAATTTTTCCTTTGAACAAATTTCATCCACATACGAAGATCTTGTCGCTCTTTTTGCATGGCCAGCTATGAAAACGTCTAAAGAGAATGTTAGAAGGTCCATTCATTCATCTTATCTTCAAACACGAGGTCACTTAATGTTAAAGACTCATTCCAGTTGACGGAAGCTTTAAACAATGCTAACATGCATTTCCTCGCCATCCAATGTAAATATCTCATTCACTTTGAGAGTGTCTACGTTTGCCTCTACAAGCCATGTTGTTAAATAAACCTGTAAAATCTTAGGATTAAGTTGGTTGTCAAAACTTAAAGAGGTAACGTCAGACTTCCCATCCTTGAAACTTGGTGGAACTGGTCCATGAGTCACTTCACAATATAGATTGTAGTCTGTCAAATCTTTGAATTCATCATCACAAAGCTGAGTTGACCAGTGCAATTGTTTTACCTCTGAAGTGTCATAACCAATGGACATAAATTCAAGAACAAGTAATTGCTTCAAACGTAGTTCCAGCCTAAAAATCTAAACCAATTCCTCAACATATTTCTCATGTGAAGTGATTGAAATAAAATGTAAATACTAGAATTCCACCACCACCTCCATCATCTCCAAAGTCACTCTGGTCATGTCCTTATAACACAACAATAATTTGCTTCTTTGTAGTTCCTGCCGCTTAAATAGCTTCAAACAAGCTCTCTTTCTTATGCCAGGCATATCACTCAGAACATCTAATTTCATATCAGGCATGTACCTTTGAGAGATATGAGAATTAACGAGAGTAGTTGCATGAGATCTTCCTGCAGATGAAGCAAAGAACCATCGATTTTTGAATGACGCCAATTGTGACCATTGGTTCCTTAAATTTCTTTGCGCTTAAGGCCTCCACAATCTGAGCACCGATGGTGGTAATGGTATTTGATGCTCTGAATCAGTGGTTCTTGCAGGAGTTGATGGTGTTGAGTCTAGGGTTTCCATTGCTGAGTAGAAAACCGATTTAGAAAGACCTAGCTAACTTAAAATTGGAAACCTAGATGCATGTTGATCTTTTTGTATTTTTGAATGAAAGAGGTTTGATAACCATTCATAAAGTATCTTATTGACGAAGATATTCATGATAGTTATTTATGCAGATAATTTGTCCATGATGCAATACTATGCAACTAGGTGTTTTTGATTTTTTTTTTAAACTTTAATTGACTTTTTTTATTATCTTATTTTTGTGAAGTTAAATTTATTTCCTGAAATCATCAAATTCATGTATGTCTTACATTTTTTAAAACAATGGATGTCAAAAAATTATGAAGTCGGATATTCAAAACAATTCTTGGCATTTTGTTTTGACATTGGTATGTGCATGCTTGAATTCACAGAAAAGTTGAAAGTGGTAAGGATTTAAAAGGATTTAAAGGACACTGGGATAGCCACGTTGGCGTGTAATATGTGAATATCAATATGAGATACAACACACCAAAAAGATGTTGGTGTTTGGTAAAATAAGTATGGAGATATGGATCCATGAATGTTAAAGTTGCCCCAGTTTTTTAGGCATGGGTTTTGTTTAGGATAAGGAACGGGTATGGAAAGGGTTTATCAAAAAAGGATTGCCTCAATTGGTTTGATTTTCTTTTGCATGCTTTTGGCTAGTTAGGAGTTCCCAAATAGCACAAGCGAGAATAACTTTGGCAAGACCAATATGCTCTAGTTTGTGGGTAGTATTAGCGTTTGTTAGAGCCAAACTCCTTTTCTTTTCGGGGAAGGCTGGAGAATGAGTGTTCTCAAGCAATGCGCACACACATATCTCAAAAGAAAATACTATCAGTTATTTAAAAAAATTGATAAAAAACGTATGATAATAATTTACTCAAAATGTAATGATTTCCCTTTCTATATTTTTTTGGTGAAATGAAAATGATAAAACATTTTGAGAAATATTTTTTTTTATATTTTCCTCTTTTTGCATTCACTTTTTTTTTTTGAAAACCTATGTATGACAACTAGGCCTAATGGGCTTAAAAAATGTTGTTATTACAGTGAAAGAAAATCTTCAAAAATTAAGTTTGGCATTTTCATTTTTTCCTTTTGTTTTGAAATTTTGATTCTTCTTTTTTTTTTCAAAAAACAATTCTTTCTTTTTCATAAAAAAAAGTATTGATGAACTATTTCTTAAATAACATGATGTCAACCTCACTTGTTCAAAAAACTTTTTTTTTTATTTTATTTTTAAGACTCAAAATAGATTACAAAGAATGATAATTTTTTTATGAAGAAACATGTCTACATATTAAATTATGATCACCTTATTTTTGAAAATCTTAACTTAGATAAGTTGCCCCTCGTTTTTTTGTTTTTTATTCATTTTCAATTTTTTTTTTTTATTTTTTTACTAAAAAGATTGCTTGCGATCACTTTAAGATAGTGCGCCTTGTAAATTGATTTTTTTTATGGATAAAAATGGATGATGGAAGATTATGAAGAAGAAAACTATTTTCATGATTTCATGTCATAAATGCTTCAAAAAAATGAAAGTTTTGTTAATTCATTTGACTAAAGAGTGTTTATCTTGCATTATTTATTTATTCATTAAAGCATGACATATTTGTTTTTGTTTTTTATTTAAATAAAGACATGACAAATTTATTGTTATGTATAAAGAAAAATGAAGGAAAAATGATAAAAATGTTGCTAATGCATATGATGAATGAAGATGTCTGTGCCAAATAATGATTAAAAGACAACATGTTTTATTCTTTTAAGGTAGGTCCAATGTCTTAAGGTCTAAGCATTATGTATGCAATCTCACAAGGAAGGCTTCCTAAACCTAAAATCAAGGCCACCAGAGCTATGGTCCTTTTCACAACATTTTCCACAAAAGTTGAAACCCAACTAGGTGTGAAATTGCATGTGAAGAGAACAGACACTGGTTGGGGTTCTCACGATAGCCAAATTGGAAATAGTCCAGACATGACACTACTACACAACCCCTCTAATTCTATGTTACGCTCAGACTCGGGTACAGGATCTCACTCATGATATGTACAGTAATAATAATAAAAAAGAATATAAATAAATTACCAAAATAAATAAAGACAAGCATATATATAAATAAAGGCAAAATAAAATGAAATGAAATAAAATAAAATAAAGAAAAACCACATCAATTTTGCACATTTAATTAACAAGGCCTGATTCTCTAGCGTCCCTAGCGGAGTTGCCATTTGCGCAACCGGGATTGCGACGGGACGGCGAACCGAAAAACAAACGGGTTTAAGAAAAGATTTTAGGAGTCGCAACAAAAATTTATTCTGGGAAAACTATGAAAAATCATAAAATAAGACATGGTCTACGAAAACTAGAATTTAGGTTTGGGAATCGGTTACGCGTAAGGAAGGTGTTAGCACCCTACTACGCCTGTCCAAAAGCAGTACCTTTAATTAAATGTATAAAGTTGACGTGGTTTTTTTTAAAATATTTAATTTTCCCTTAAAAAAATTAAGAAACTAATAAGAAACAATTTTTTTTTTGTTTTATGAACCCAACAAGGATCGACCTTGCTCCTACGTATATCCATTTATAATGGACAATCAGGGATCACATAATTCTTTATCTCGAAAAAGGTTTGTGACTTTGCTTAAAAATTATTATACATTGTTTGATGACATTGATATTTTTTTTTGTTTGAAATATTTTGTATTTTTTTAATTCAGGAAATGGTAGGAAAAAGAAAGAAACCGGTCATAGGCTTATGCATATCCCTTATTTTATGATTTATTTATAGAAAAAACGTGATAAGAAATATTTTTTTATTTTTGAAATTGTTTATTTATTATTTATTTTCTTTAAAAAATAATAAAATAAAATAAAGCATCACTTGATGCGAGAGATATAACCAATACCAAAAGAAACGATAGAAAACATTCTTTTTACGGTTCTTTTTAGAGAAAACGTTATTTTGTTGTAGTAAAAATAATACCTTTTAGGAAAAAAAAACTTCAAAGTGCAATAAAAAGAAAAAAAGAATGGTGTAGAGATAACATACCTTTTTATCTTTCGGTACACCCTTAATACTTCCTTGGTGGTTGCCGTTGACAGAACCCCTATGTGTGAGAACTTATCTTCCTCTATCCTTATTTCTCTCTTTCAATCTCAATTATTTCTAGGTGTCTCCCTCTATTTTTTTCCGTCCCCTTTTTTCCATCATAGGGTGCGTATTTATATATACACATTGTAATATTATGATGATCTTGCCATAAATGTGAATTAATTGACAATGAACAAAATAGGGAAAGAAACGGTCTTGGTTACAAGAAAAACAAATCAAATAATATTCAAAACATTGATTATAATTATTGTCAGAAAAATTTTTGATTTTAAAAATCATATTTTCTCTTTAGAAAGAAATTGATGCAACAAATTATATCAATATATTATTTTAATTATTGCTTATAATTATTGACATGATATTGATTCAAATTATTACCATATTAGATGCGTACTTTTTTTAAGGAAATTATTTTACTATTTTGTTCTTCCTTTTTTTCTTTACCCACTATTAATTATTATTGTCTTATACTTTAATTTTAATTATTTACTTTCCCGAATGAAATTGGGTGTTGACAATAGCAACCCAATTTAATAATAGAAAATTAAAACTATGAATTTTTATTTTATTTTTATCAAAATAAAACTAAAATTTGACTCAAATTAATAATTGAGAACTAAAACTACAGTGACATATGCGACAAAGATAAAATAAAATAAAATTTAAACAAAATTATTGATTAATCTTCAAAATTTAAGTTTATTCTAACAAAACTCTTCCATAAACTTAAATTTTTCATCCTTCGTCCTTGCACTCTAACTTTTCATGTGCATTATCCCACATTAGATTTGCTTCTTTCAATTAGATTCAAATTCTTCATTTTCTTCATGGTCGATTTCTCCATTGGTTTGACCGACTTATTTTTAACATTTGCTGCTTTGTTCTTTGATGTAGCCATCTTCCTAATAACATTACTATCACCACGGTCTACTACAGTTTCAACTCTTTTACGATTTTCTTCGCGACTTTTCCATCTCTCGTTATTCATTATTCTTTCTTCAATATCACTGTTTTCAAAGTTCGATTTGTCAACGACTATTTCGCCACGATGGTGGTTCTCCTTGCTAACATAGGCAAGCTCATCATCTAGATCATTTTTTTCCAACTCTCTCCATATTTGGTTCTCAACGTTGAGATTTTTCCCTCTTTCTTGAAGCATCCAATTGAACTTCCCTAAACATTGTAACTCCTCATCTTTTTCTTTGAGTTTCTTCTCCATAGTCTCTTGTATCAATTTCACCAACATCTTCTATTGCCTTACTTGTTGATCCTTAAGCTCCAATATTTTATCCTGCTTTATCCTCACAATTTTAATCTCCAAGTTCGTCACCCTCATCATCATGACCTCTAACATCTTTGTCAAGATCTGCATGTCCTCAACCATCTTTGTCGAACTCTGCATGTCCCTTTTTGGGCTATCCACACTTTTTACTAAGCTTTTTAGGCCATTAAGCTAATCGAGATGTCCTTTCATTCTATCGAGCTACTCATCAAGTTGTCCGAGCTTGTTTACTACTCTACCGAGCTTTGTAGTCGCTAAACTAGACAAAACGGGCTCTCTAATGGCTTGTCGTCCGAGCACTTCACCGTAGTCTCTTCTTCTTCTAAGACCTCCACTAATTTCTATGCTTCACTTTCCACCATGTTGCTTCCCACGAAGTTGTTAAGGCACCTCCATTGGTTGTTTGAGCTCTTTAGGCACAACGCCAAGCTCTCCATCCATAATGCCAGGATTTCCACATGTGTGTGTAGCCAACCTTTCCTTACTATTTGACGAGCTTGCCATGTTCTCCTCATGTTTGGCTTTTAGTCTCCTGCTCAGATTCAACTTGACATCAATCAACTCGACATTAACCAACTCGGCACAATCTCGACTAAGCTCGACATCATGTCTTCTTGATAACAAACAACACAGACGCAACTTGGCGTTTGGTCTCCAACTTAGATATGAACTCCTTGACATCAATATAACTATTTTTTCGTCATCTTCCTCTGTAACGATATTCTTCTCCTTCTTCTTCTCAATCCAACAAAACTTCACAATGCGACCAACCCTACCACAATTGTAGCAATTCCATGATCTACACTCGTTTACGTAGTGGTCGTGCTTGCCACTATTGAAGCATTCCACTGCTGACTTAGACCAATCTCCTCATCGCTTTCCTTAACCATGACCATGCCAATTCTGTAGCCCAATCTAATCTATGTTGACTTCAATGTGACCTCGACCATGTCCATCTTGCCTTTGACCACCTTATCCTTTGTATTCAAGATCTCGGTCTTGAGTGTTCCGAGTTCTCTTTAATTCAAGCTACATTTGTGGTGTTTGGTCAAGATGTTCCTTCTTCACATTTCCATGAGTTTATATTTAGCTGCAGTTGCATTGACATATTTTAGAATATCCAAAACACATTTATGCAATTAAAAAGTTGTTTTTAACATGTTTTTGTAACTTACACTCAACAAATATAAATGTAAAAAATCTTAATTAGAATAGTATTTTAAGAACAAAAAACAATTAAGAAACAAAGTTTAAAGGCTAAATGATAGAATTAATATGCACTTATCACACCTTCAGACTTATCTTTTTGCACTCATAGACAAATCTTAGTAATTTCATAATTTTATTCTAGGTCAATTTTCTTATCAACGTCAAGCCTCTAAGTGTTTGACAAAACGAATTATCTAGGATATTAGTATAATGCATAGAACTCCCAACAAAGTGTCTAATCATCATGTGTGCTTGAACAAAATGATAAAGTATCTAAACGTCAAGCTTTGTTGAACGATATACTTAAGCTTAGACGACCTTATGAAACAAGAGCTTGACATATCATCTAAGTGTAACATACCAAACACTTTGCCTTCAAATAATGGTTTTATAAAAAAAAGTGCCAACATATGACAAAATGTTTTAAACACGCAACGTAATTAATGATCATCATTGTTTAAAACATTTAATGTTGTACAAAAAAGTTCTTCCTTACCTGTATGCTTTGCTCTCATTTCCGTGCAGGTAATGCCAATAATAAGCTTTATTTACAAACGCTACACAAAGAATAAAAAGATGTTGAGAGATAAGAAGACATTCTTAGAATGTTTCCTTAAAGCCTTTAGATCTGGAAGACTATACAAGCTACTCGTGAAGAAAAGCATTGATAAAACACTGTCACCCTACAACATAGACCCGATTTTGACCAACTACCTTAAAAAGGGCTATAATACCTTTCCAAAAGTCAACTTTGTGTCCAACGGTCATCTCACAAGAAGGCTATATAAACTAGATTAGCAGAAGAGACGAAGTTTTTGAAGTAGAAGGTGAAAATAGAAGAGAGAAGAGGAGAGAAAGAGAGAGAACATTGTTGAAATGCTTGTCATATAAGGACAACGTAGGTCAATTTCGTGGACTCGGCTTGTTAAATTTCAAAGTGTAGAGTTAATTCCTTTGATATTTACTATTACTAATACGAGGTGGGGAATTAATGAAAAATGAAATTAAAAAGGAAAGAATTGAACTATTAATGAAAATATATGATTATGACTAAACTAGTTCTAAATGAATGCATGTAACCTAATATAAAAGGATGTAGAAAAGAAGAAGAAATTTATGCTAAGGAAATGAAATTACTATGAATGGTAATACCTAATCTAGAACAATGAACTAATGTAGTTAAAAAGACCTAAACTTATGAACCTTACTACTCAAACTAATAATAGAATGCCATGACTAACTATGTAAAAAAAATAAGAAATTGAATCTGGAAATTTAAAACTAGAGAATTCCAAATGCTAAATGCATAAGAACCTAAATGTATGGAATGCAAGAATGAACCAATGAACATAATATGGAAAAGTAAAAAATAATACATTGAATTGAAACCTTAACGTGAAAGAGTCATATAATTGAGAGTAAGAAATCACAATCTAAATGAACAAAACTAAAATCAAATCAGCATAACTACCAAAAAGAAATGAACAAAATAAAGACACCATGCAAAAGAAATTTTCAATAATTGGACTATCTCACAACAAAACCTAAAACTGGAAAATAAAAGAATCATATTCTAAAATTGAGATCACTTTTAGAAAAAACACCTAAAATGAATGAACAACCATAAAATCATTGGATAGAAACAAAAATTAGAATCAAATTCACAAAAGATTAGTGCAAAGAGTCTTGATTACTTTTTCAGAAGGACATTATGTGAAATTAGTCTACTTTGTTGTCTATTAGTTCATATTTGAACTTGGAATTAGTAATTTTCACTCAGTTCACCAAACGAAGGCAAATCCAACTCAAATTTATGGTTTTAACCAATATCAAATGCTAAGATCTATTCTAAGTACAAGTAACAACTATTGGCTATTCTACGAACATCATTATTCTCAAATCCAATCAAAATCAACAACAATGGAACTAAACAACTCAATCCTAGTATGCTAGACTCAAGAAAACTCATCAATGAAAACCAAAATGGCCAAAAACCAAAATCTACAATACTATCAGTACAAAAATGCAGAGATAACACCTAACTTCTACACATTGCACATGGAATGAAAACATTATTTGAACTACTCTTAATTAGATCAACAAGAACAATTAAAAATTAACTAAGTAGAACAAGCACACCATAAACTCAGAAAATAAAAAATACACAATACCAGAATTCACCAAAGGAGAAGTTCACAGACTGTCACCCGTTCCATGAACATCAGTAGCGAAATCCAGAGGAAAAAATAATGGTTCTCTACACTACGAAAGCTTTAAAAATGAAGAACTGAATTGAAAAGAAACGAAAGAAAAACCTAACTACTCTCTCTTTCTCGCAATATCTCTCATAGTGTAGAACTCAAAACTATATACTACTTCCTAATATTTGTACAGCTCAGAAAACTATATATAAGCCCTTTTATAGGATTAAACTAGAGGGAAAAAGGAAAGGGAAGAAACCTAACCCCTCGACGCTTCGCACTTTTCAATCCAACATCCTTTGTTCTCTTTACTCATGAGTCGCGCCTTCAGCCCTCCAATCACCCTCTTCATCTCCTTTGCCGATTCAACCTCCTCCGGTCACATGCCTTGAGTCATTCGAGCTTCTGGTTCATAATCGCACGAGGCATGGAGCTTTCCTCTTCCTCTTGCAAAAACCATAGCTCGAGGGGTTCTTCATTGGGAATGAGTTATGTGCTCGAGCAATACCCCCAAAGTCAGCCTATGCAGCAACTTCCAAAATGGTGCATGTTACTAATCCCAAAATGGTGCGTTTCAACATACTCTCCTTAGTTGACCAGCTCTTTGGTTAAGGCATCCCTGTAATTAAGAACTTTTAGGAAGGGACAAATCAATAATAAAAGAAAGAATAAAAGGGGTTATTTAGCAATAAAAGAAATAAAAAACCTATTTAAACAAAAATTAAAGATTTCTTTTATTAAAAGAATTTATAGAAAATATTAAATGCCTACTGATTTAAAAGCACTAAAAATACCCCTAAAAAAACTTATTTTTAACTAAAATTTTACAAAACTAAAGAATTAAGAGAAAAACCTAAAACTATGCTAATTCTAAACAATTAAAGACTAAATTAAACTAAACACAAAAAAAGATGCAAAACTAGGGAGTTATCAAACATACAAAAGAAGCTCATTGAATATTAGGTTTGCTCTACATCAAAGCCTATATAGTTTGAAGCTCTTCAACCTCAGAAAAAGAACTTCACAAGTTAACATATTATATTGTATGGCATTGGTCCTCTCTTTGAGAGTTACTCAAATTTGTACTTGTAATCAAACATTTATTGTGATTGTATTAAAACATTTGTATTGAGCTAAACGTAGTTGTCAGGATTGACTAGGAGAACTAGAATTGGTTGAGAATACTTGTATACCAAGAGTGGTCATAATACTTGGATACCAAAATTGGTTAAACTCGGCTAGTCAAGATTTACTAGGGGAACCAAAAGTAGTTTATAATACTCATATACTAGGAATGGTTATAATACTTAGATACTAATAGTGGTTATAATACTTGGGAACCATGAGTGGTTGATAATACTCAATGTCTACCAGAAGCGATTTGTACTCGATTGTAATCTTGGATAAGATTAGTAGAACCCCTTAAAAGTTCTTAAGGGAGATTGGGCGTAGCTCAAGATTGAGTGAACTAGTATAAAAATACTTCTATTATTGTTTTTCCTACTTAAAACATTTTCCTAAACACTTGCTTAAAAACACAAACGTCTAACAACTATTGTAGATCATCTAACCCCTGCAATAGTTATTAGCGTTGGTTTGCAAATGATTTTAGAAACATTATTCAAACCTCACTCCCTTGCCTCCCTTTCCAGTGTTTCCTTGTGATTTCATCTTCATGTGATGTTTGGCTTGAGTTCTTGTGACTTTGACTATTTCCTAATTTCAGCTTAATTTTACATGTGTCATGAAACCTTGTTGAATTCATTTCCATATTTCCATGAACTTCACTTTAGCTATAATTGCACTAACACACGTCAAAATATCCAAAACACATTTGACCAACTTAAAAGGAGCTTGATGAGGAGTCCTATGGTAGCTTTGGCAGAAGACTTGAATTGATGAAGGAAGTGATTGATGAAGAATGGCTTGTGTTGGGAAATAGGTAGGCTTCATTTTAACACCAAGAGGGGGGAGGGGGGGGTGAATTGGTGAGTTTTCAAAATCAGAGTATTTTCGCAATCTTTGAATCAGAGTATAAAACTTTACAAACTTTCTTGAATCGCAAGTAATAGAAAATTAAGTGCAGTGGAAAATCAAAGTAGACTACGTGAATTGTAAAGTTGACTGAATGCAAAAGAGTAGGGATAGAGAATTCAAACGCATGTTTTTATACTGGTTCGGCCTCAATACCTACATCCAGTGTCCTTCCAGTACCAGAAAGCAAATGTACTATAATGATCAAGGTTTTTACAACAAGGCTTTTATATAGATCTCCACGTCAAAAATATAAAACACCTCTCTAACCCTCTAATCAAAATATAGGCCAACCACATAGCAAGACTTGCAGCAAGATATCCCCTCTCCTACAAT
The DNA here is from genome assembly GCA_027742785.1 of Vigna reflexopilosa. Classification (NCBI taxonomy): domain Eukaryota; kingdom Viridiplantae; phylum Streptophyta; class Magnoliopsida; order Fabales; family Fabaceae; genus Vigna; species Vigna reflexopilosa. Next base: position 22,807,033 of record CM050930.1, on the reverse strand, counting down.
CTGGAACCCACTTTGAACAATCCTCAAAGTGTACCAGACTCCACGAGTCCAACCCCTGTAGTCACAACAAGTAACACAACAATCACCACGAATTGCAACACGAGCCTTGATCAGCAAGCAAGTACCTCAGTGTGCAAAATTTGATGAACCAGTAAGCCCAACAAATTCTCCTTCAGAACTTCTTCAAAGAAAGATCACCACGGTCTTCTTGATGAGTTCTTGGAGCTCTAAATCACAGAGAAACAATCTGAAACAGAATATGAAAATGTTAGATTTTCAAAAGTTCTCTAAAACAACTCAAGTCTCGTCTATTTATAGATTTCTATAAAACAGACGCTCCTGTAGTCGAATACGCTACTAATGAAGTCGACTGTCCCTGACAGTTATAACAGATAAGTCCAATTAGTAGCAGTCCAGTCAAACAAATTAATTCCTCATTCAATATAGTTGACCAACATTCAATGCTCAACTAACTTTTAAAAATATAGTCGTTACTGTTCATGAGCACAACATAATTTCAAATCAAACAACTAATACAGTCGAATGTGTGGCGCACACAGTCGACTTCGACACAACAGTTCACTTTGAAATTCTTTTCAATGCAAAATATCACATAGCACTGTTTCTGAAAATATGTGCATAGTCTTGAGCTTAATTTGACTTCCCCTATAATGAAATCAACTTACAACTTGCAGATATGCCACATAATGTAAGTTCGCAAAAGTGCATGTGCTTTTCTTCTTTCAAAACATGTGTAATGCAACCAAATATGATGTAACACATACAAGCTCAATAAATGTGCATTCGCATATCAAGATAAACACAAAAACATGTTCAACAACATATGAATCAATAAGCAATAGAACATGTAACAAATCAACAATACTTGTGTTATTAAAAATGTGTTGTCATCATAAAAAACCAGAGTGATATAGATATTTTGTTGTCAAAAATCTCAACAATCTCCCCCTTTTTTGATGATGCATAACCATGATTAATAAACAACCATGTTTGCACAATACCAAACCAAATTAAGAGTAACCACAAGATATAACAATCAGATTTCAGTTCAAATACTTTGAGTGCACACAAACAATCAACAATTATATCAAGCAGATAACATTTCACAATACTTCTCCCCCTTTGTGCATTAACAAAAAAGGTATGCTTCTAGATATGATATGCTGATAAACCAAACGGTGATGCATCAATAAGAATGTAAACAGTTGTAAAACATGCAGTGATGCTCCCCCTATCATATATATTCACATGTAAAAAGACAACTCCCCCTGAAGTGTAGCATGTGAAGAAATATGTGCAATAGTGTAATGCTCCCCCTGTCATTATGCATATTTGCATAGCAAGTATAGATGCACAATGCAGTACAGTAACAATCAGAGCATACAACTAGTATAAGACATAATTGTATCATGTATATGATTTCAAGCAGATTTATCATGCATAGATACAATCATCAACAATCTCATAATATAATCTCATATATGAATCACACAATTAGAATGAGAGATATATTGAAGATAAGCAGAATAAGATAATCAATCAACACAATAACCAAATTCCAGTGAAGGAATTTATAATCCTGTTAAGATCAAGTCGAATGAATTATTATCCCAGTCAATTCCATTGCTTCTCAGTGAGCTATGATTCCAGCAGTGATTTCCAAGCAATGTTTCCTGCAAAACCTTTTAGAGATCTCTTGTAGATCAAGCAATTTAGTTATGCAAGAAAAATAATCCTATAAGAAGTGAATATGTAGAATAATGTAACAGTTTAAACATGCATAGTTAACTTCACTCAGTACTAAGTCGATTCAATTATTCAATCAAAGCAGATATAATTAATCAGATTAAAGCAATTGAATTAGAATCAAAATACTGATATTCATTACTTGTTCAAAGATATTACAATAAGAAGACCAGAACAAGAACAAAAAGAAAAAGACCCTAAAACATAGAATGACATTCTAAGCCATTTACCACAGAGACCTACAACTAAGACAAATCATAGACACAACCAACAGACTCAAGACACATTTGTTATAAGCACAAAACCCTTTTTCTGATAACCCTTAATCTGAATCAGAGGTTTTTGTAGTATATTCTTCTGGTGAGCTGCTTTCTTCTTGTTGTTGGGTTGCACTTTGGTTGTCAATTTTGTCATGCAAGGCGTTGAATTGTTCAGTAGCAAATATTTCAAACTTGGTTTCAGGTGAAAACATAGTTTCATCTTCGAAGAACCATCCAATTGAAGTTTTTCTCAAACCGAAGTTCATCTGTGTATCATTGTTTATTTCATTAGAATAATCACAACAACATTTCCTCTCATCAATTACTTTAACACCTTGCACAATAAGAACCCTGCTAATGAAGACATCATATGGTAGGTAAGGTGAATTTTTGAATGCAACCAACTTCATGTGATCTTTAATAACTTCTATCCAATTAGTAGGAACTTTGTTCATGATGGCATGCATCATGTATATGTCTTCGGTGGTCAACCGGTTGTGAACAATCCTTCCAGGTAATATAACCCAAGAGAGAATGTGAGCAATGATTCTTTCTTCCTTTTTCAGACCCTCATGACGGTATTGTCCTTTTATTAACACATCTTCTTGAGATCTCCTCTAGCTTGAGTACAGATCATTGTTCTTCAGGTTCACGTTGAATTCAGAATTGGGCTAGTGTGAATATGCCCTTTTCGCTTCCAGTCCAATGAACAATAGCTAAATGAAATCATCTATCTCAATATCTACACCTTTTACTCAGGACTTCATGTTACCTTCTACAAACTTTAGATTATGGTAGAAGACTTCTACCAAGTCGGGATACCAAACACCCTTCATATGGATGAGGCTTGACAGTCATTGCTCTTCCAGCAGGCTAGGAAAATTAAAACTCTCTTTTTCGAATTTTCTAAACTTGAGATAATAGGGATGAGCCATGACCTTAGCTAGGTTGATTAAAAACCTATCCCTTTTCTCCTCATCACTGATCCAACTAGAAGGATCAGGATTCCTCGTCTCAACGATTTGCTTTCCCTTGCTATTATCAGGATTCCGGTTAGAAGATTCCATTGACAAATAACTATTGGAAACCTTCCTCCTCAGCCGTAGGGTTAACAGAGAGGTAGCCTACGTAGCAGTAGGGACATATTTAAAAATCCAAAACAATTGTAAGCCCAAAACAGAGGTTTTACGTCGATTTTGATTAAAACGAAAGTTGACTCATGTAACAGACAGAGTTTTCAAAAACAGAGATATACACATTAAAACCATATAGTCGAATAGAATCATAATAAAGTCGACTAAAAATCGTGAAAACAGTTTTTCAAACTAAATCAATCATTCAAGCATATAGACAATCAATTAACAATCAATCATCAAACAATCAATCAATTAATGCAGGATGCAGTGATGTAATACATGTTACCAGTTGTAGACAATCAAGATGATTGATATAGCCAATATAGTTTATCCTTGAGCTCTCACTGCACATCCTTGCATCCGATTGTTATCCTGCAAAACAACTCAAATTTTTTGATGCAGGTACCCATTTGAACTTGGGTCCTTGACTGTCAGTTCTGACCAGTTGTTCCTTTGGTCTCCATACATATAATCCTTTAGGAACACCAATAGTTCTATAATAACAGTTTCTAATAGTGTGACCAACACAATAGCAATAAAAGCATGTATGATTGACATGCTTGCTTAAATCAATAAACTTCTTTGCATTGGTTCTATTAGATTGAGCTATATAACCAATTCCTTGTCTATGCATTGCTCCGCCAGAGGATTTTAATACAACATTCAAATTGTCTTTACCTTGAGTAAATTTGGCTAGTGTGCTAGTCAAGTAATCTATTTGCTCAATATGTGTAGGACTTTTTTCACAAGTTTTCTCTACTGTAACAGTTTCAATTTTAATCTTTTTAGCAGATAATAGAGCTTCATCTAAATCCTTTTGCAATTTCTCATTATCAGCCACAAGTTTATTAATTCTATGCTCATAATCTCTTCTCTCAGAGTTAAGTCGATTAACCTTGTATTGCAGTCGCATAGCTTTAGCATGGATTTCTTTGAATGCATCAACCAGCAAATCGTATTTTACTTCAATTGGTTCATTTGAAATGTTTGCATCGTTGTCATAATCATCCCATGTTGCTCCAGCCATATAGCATATGTTAGACTCCTCTTCTTGATCATGATCTTCATCACTTGAAGAGTCCGAGTAACTATTCTCCCAAGCAATGTAGGCCCATTTTTGCTTTCTTCCTTTATCTTGAGGAAACCTTCAATTTGCTTTCTGCTTTGGCTTTAATTCTGGACATTTTGGCTTGATATGTCCTTCCTTTCCACATTCATAGCATTGGACAACGTTTGATCTGAAGCTTTTCTTTGATTTACTATGACCTGCATGGTTAGTAAGTTGATTGTCATTTTCATAAATCAACTGAACTTCCTTACCATCATGGTCATCATTTCTTTGTCATCCATCTTTGCATCTGAGTCATCTGACTTGGCATTTTTCCTGCTTGTAGCTTTTAGAGCAATGAACTTCTTTTCTTCAATCTCGTTCTCATCTTTTAATCTACCAAGTTCCAATTCATGTTCTCTTAACTTGCCAAACAAGGTAGCCATGTTCATGCTTGTAAGATCTTTGGATTCTGAGATTGTAGTGACTTTTGGTTGCCAATTTCTATTCAGACTTTTCAGAATCTTGATGTTGATCTCCTCTTTATCAAACACTTTGCGAAGAGCCATAAGGTGATTAACAATGCGTGTGAATCTTTTCTGGACTTCATACTCTTGAATTAGATAATTCTTCCTTACTCTCTTGACTTCATCAGTGCCTTCATGTGTGACTTCCAAGACATCCCACATTTCCTTTGCAGATTTGCATTGAGATATCCTGAAAAATTCATCAACAGTTAGTGTAGAGACAATAATGTTCCTAGCTTTAACATCATACTGTGCTTTTCTGTTTTCTTCAGTTGACCATTCAGTAAAAGGATTTGCAACAGTTTTTCCATCTATAGATTTAGTAGGCTTATAAGGGCTATTTAAAGTTGAATCCCAAATTCCTCTATCCACAGATTCAAGAAAGATTTGCATTCTAATTTTCCAAAAAGGATAATTTTCACCACCAAACAAAGGTGGTCTGTTTGTTGAAGAACCTTCACCAAAAGTTTGAAAACTGAAATCCATCCCCAGGTCTATAGTCGATTCAAAGAAAAACAGAGTCGACTAGTTTTTCAAATATCTTATGAAAACCAGCTCTGATACCAATTGTTGGGAAATAAGTAGGCTTCGTTTTAACATCAAGAGGGGGGTGAATTGGTGAGTTTTCAAAATCAGATTCTTTTCGCAATCTTTGATTCAAAGTATAAAACTTTACAAACTTTCTTGAATCGCAAGTAATAGAAAATTAAGTGGAGTAGAAAATCAAAGTAGACTACGTGAATTGTAAAGTCAACTAAATGTAAAAGAGTAGGGATAGAGAATTCAAACGCAGGATTTTATACTGGTTCAGCCTCAATGCCTAAATCCAGTGTCCTTCGAGTACCAGGAAGCAAATGCACTATAATGGTAAAGGTTTTTACAACAAGGCTTTTATAGAGACCTCCACATCAAAAATATAAAACACCTCTCAAACCCTCTAACCAAAATATAGGCAAACCACATAGCAAGACTTGGAGCAAGATATCGCCTCTCCTGCAATCTGCAACCCACTTTGAACAATCGTCAAAGTGTACCATATTCCACGAGTCTAACCCCTGTAGTCACAACAGGTAACACAACAATCACCACAGATTGCAACACGAGCCTTGATTAGCAAGCAAGCACCTCAGTGTATAGAATTTGATCAACCAATAAGCCCAGTAAATTCCCCTTCAGAACTTCTTCAAAGAAAGATCACCACGGTCTTCTTGATGAGTTCTTGGAGCTCTAAATCACAAAGAAACAATCTGAAACAGAAAAGGAAAATGTTAGATTTCCAAAAGTTCTCTGAAACAACTCAGGTCTCGTCTATTTATAGATTTCTATAAAACAAATGCTCATGTAGTCGAATACGCTACTAATGAAGTCGATTGTCCCTAACAATTATAACAGATAAGTCCAATTAGAAGCAGTCTAATCAAACAAATTAATTCCTCATTCAATACAGTTGACCAACATTCAATGCTTAACTAACTTTTAAAAATATAACCGTTACTGTCCTTGAGCACAACAAAATTTCAAATCAAACAACTAATATAGTCGAATGCGTGGCTCACACAGTCGACTTCGGAACAACAATTCACTTTGAAATTCTTTTCAATGCAAAATATCACATAGCTCTGTTTTTGAATATTTTTGCATAGTCTCGAGCTTAATTCGACTTCCCCCACAATGAAGTCGACTTATAGCTTGCAGATATGCCACATAATGTAAGTTCGTAAAAGTGCATGTGACACCCGGGCACTGACGAGGGCGGGGAGTGATCGCCGGTGCAAGAGGTACGGACAAGGAGCGGCTCTTGGCAGGCTTCCAGTGGAAGGGGCACATGGACGAATCGAACATACACCGAAATGAGAGGGATCTAGAGACTGTATAGGTGTGGGACTATACGGTTGAAGGATAACTTAAAGGAATTAATTACAAAAACATGCTCAACAAGATATCAATCAATAAGCAATAGAACATGTAACACATCAACAATACTTGTGTTATTAAAAATGTGTTGTCATCATAAAAAACGAGAGTGATATGGATATTGTGTTTTCAACACTCTCGACAGCTTAGGGATAGTTTGTTGATACAGGTTCGGCCAACCTTGCAAGAGAGAGTTAGGAAGAGTCTTAGAAGAAGATAACCAACTTCATCTTAGAGAAAGTGAGATTGCAATTTGGCAAAGTTTCAATCACATTTAATTCCAAGATGATTTACAATGGGGGAACTCTCCTTTTATAAGAGAAGGAGAACCCTTTAAAAAAGAAAAAATACATGCATCTACATGAGGTACTTAAAACTATGAAAGGTCCTAGAAGCTTTCTTTGTCCAAGAGGAGTGAATGGGAGCCTTTCCCTTCACCAATCGTACAAGGTGATGCATGGAAACCTCACCTTTAAATGACCGACCAAGGGGGATGTTCCTTCACTCTGCCAAGTCCAAATGACTCTTCAAGGCCGAACACAATCCCAAATAAGGCATCAATCAATCTCCAAGGCCCGAATGTGGGGTTAATCCTCTCTAATTTGCACTAATGAACACTAAACAAGGTTCTTGGTCCAAATACAAGGCCTAGAAGAAATATTATATACAATTTTTAAAACATTTTTAAGAGAAAGGAAGATACTAGTAAGTAATCCTCCACTAAAGTAGAGTTCTTTAAGGTTCATCTTCCTCTTTCATCCTCTTTGTCATGGCTCTAGTGAGAGGTCCAATGCGTCCTATAGATGGTCCTCCATCATTTTACATATGATATTTTAGGGTTTTCATGTCTGACATAATTGCGGGAGATGTAAATTTACTAGTAAAATACCATACCTAAATTGACATTTGGTACATATATAACATACATAAATTTGTAGACTATTTTTTTTATTTATTTAAAGCATGGAAAATCAATATAAGAATAAACAAAAAAGTTTCAGAATTTTTAAGTAGTATGGGTGTGTCAAATAAATCTATATGATATATCAAAAAGGATAAAAAAATACTAAGAAAATAAAAAGGAGTAAGGTAAATGATGGAATTTGTAAAATTCACGACCTTAGTCCCTTTTGGGATTGGCCACAACATTCATAACCTTGTTTCCAACAACTTCTATTTTCAGAGCATCTATGACCATTTGAAGTTTTTAATCACTAAATCTTGACAAGTTTGAATATGTGACTAATATATCAAATGTGTAAACTTTACACTTGAATACAACCTAATAGAAGTGAGTACAAAAAAACTGAGTCAAAAATAATATTTTCTACCTTTTTTTAGTGAATTTTATAAAATTAGGTTAAACTAAAATAGTCACAGAAAGAGAAGATGAGAAAAACCAAGTTCAATAACAGAAAATGTAACCTTTAAATGAACCTATAAACAAGGTTCTTGGTCCAAATACAAGGCTAGAAGAAATATTATATACAATTTTTATAAAGTTTTTAAGGGAAAGGAAGATACTAGTAAGTAATCCTCCACTAAAGTAGAGTTCTTTAAGGTTCATCTTCCTCTTTCATCCTCTTTGTCATGGCTCTAGTGAGAGGTCCAATGTGTCCTATAGAAAGTCCTCCATCATTTTACATATGATATTTTAGGGTTTACATGTCTGACCTAGGACTGACATAATTGCGGGAGAAGTAAATTTACTAGTAAAATACCATACGTAAATTGACATTTGGTACATATATAACATACATAAATTGGTAGACTATTTTTATTTATTTATTTAAAGCATGGAAAATCACTATAAGAATAGACAGAAAAAGTTTCAGAATTTTTAAGTAGTATGGGTGTGTCAAATAAATCTATAAGATATAGCAAAATGGATAAAAAATACTAAGAAAATAAAAAGGTGTAAGGTAAATGATGGAATTTTTAAAATTCATGACCCCAGTCCCTTTTGGGATTGGCCACAACATTCATAACCTTGTTTCCAACAACTATTTTCATAGCATCGATGACGTTTGAAGCTTTTAATCACTAAATCTTGACAAGTTTGAATATGTGACTAATATGTCAAATGTGTAAACTCTACACTTGAATACAACCTAATAGAAGTTAGCACAAAAACATTGAGTCAAAAATAATATTTTCTACCTTTTTATAGTGAATTTTATAAAATTAGGTTAAACTGAAATAGTCACATAAAGAGAAGATGAGAAAAACCAAGTTCAATAACAGAAAATGTAACCTTTAAATGAAACCTATAAACAAGGTTTGTGGTCCAAATACAAGCCCTAGAAGAAATATTATATACAATTTCTACAAAGTTTTTAAGAGAAAGGAAGATACTAGTAAGTAATCCTCCCCTAAAGTAGAGTTTTGTAATGTTCATCTTCCTCTTTCATCCTCTTTGTCATGGCTCAAGTGAGAGGTCCAATGTGTCCTATAGATGGTCCTCCATCATTTTACATATGATATTTTAGGGTTTTCATGTCTGACCTAGGTCTGACATAATTGTGGGAGAAGTAAATTTACTAGTAAAATACCATACGTAAATTGACATTTGGTACATATATAACATACATAAATAGGTAGACTTTTTTTTTATTTATTTAAAGCAAGGAAAATCAATATAATAGACAAAAAAAGTTTCAGAATTTTTAAGTGGTATGGGTGTGTCAAATAAATCTATAAGATATAGCAAAAAGGATAAAAAATACTAAGAAAATAAAAAATGTAAGGTAAATGATGGAATTTTTAAAATTCACGACCCGAGTCCCTTTTGGGATTGGCCACGAACTTCTATTTTCAGAGCATCTATGACCATTAGAAGTTTTTAATCACTAAATCTTGACAAATTTGAATATGTGACTAATATGTCAAATGTGTAAATTCTACAATTGAATACAACCTAATAGAAGTTAGTACAAAAAATCTGAGTCAAAAATAATATTTTCTACCTATTTTTAGTGAATTTTATAAAATTAGGTTAAACTAAAATAGTCACACAAAGAGAAGATGAGAAAAACCAAGTTCAATAACAAAAAATGTAACCTTTAAATGAACCTATAAACAAGGTTCTTGGTCCAAATACAAGGCCTAGAAGAAATGTTATATACAATTTTTACGAAGTTTTTAAGGGAATGGAAGATACTAGTAAGTAATCCTCCACTAAAGTAGAGTTCTTTAAGGTTCATCTTCCTCTTTCATCCTCTTTGTCATGGCTGTAGTGAGAGGTCCAATGTGTCCTATAGATGGTCCTCCATCATTTTACGTATGATATTTTAGGGTTTTCATGTATGACCTAGGTCTGACATAATTGCGGAAGACGTAAATTTACTAGTAAAATACCATACGTAAATGGCATTTGGTACATATATAACATACATAAATAGGTAGACTATTTTTATTTATTTATTTAAAGCATGGAAAATCAATATAATAGACAAAAAAAGTTTCAGAATTTTAAAGTAGTATGGGTGTGTTAAATAAGTCTATTAGATATAGCAAAAAGGATAGAAAATACTAAGAAAATAAAAAAGCGTAAGGTAAATGATGGAATTTTTAAAATTCACGACCCTAGTCCCTTTTGGGATTGGCCACAACATTCATAACCTTGTTTCCAACAACTTCTATTCAGAGCATCTATGACCATTTGAAGTTTTTAATCACCAAATCTTGACAAGTTTGAATATGTGACTAATATGTCAAATGTGCATAGTCGTAAATTCTTGTGAACTGATTTTGAAATGAAACTTCAGCTTTGCATGATGCTATTATTTTTTCCCTACGAGCTTTAGAAATTGTCACATTGGTATTCCATTTCCTCAAAGTTTTTTTTCAAATTTCATTTACCTTCATATTTGGATTTTCATGTAGCGAAGTATCTAATGTCTCACTCAACCACTTAGCATTCATCCTTTTAATGTTGAATTGCCTACTGCAAGTATGCATACCACTATTTTTCTCAATTGCCATGTTTTACATCCTTCCAAATACCCATAATAAACCGTCCATGGACAACTTTTTTGGGCACCCATGCATCTCACTCTTACCCTACTTTTATCATTCTTAACAAACTTCAAATTCCTCCCCACATGGACTTCATAACATCTAATAACCTCCATAAACTCATTTTTATCCTTAAAGATTGTTCTTACTTCCCATTTGTACTCTGACATACATTTTTGTTGGACAAATGTCCCAAATGGTCCACAACTTTTCCTTTCATCACCTGCATCCTCACTTCCACTCTCTTCTGGAGTTGCCAAAAAATCAGACTCCTATTCATCATCACACAACCCCTTGTCATTTGATTTTCTATGGGTATGTGCACTATGAATTGTTTCTAAATCATTATCTTCTTCATCACTGTCTTCTTCATTTACATTAAATTCTACTGATATAGACTCTTCTATATTGTTATTTACATCTTCATCAATATGTACATCAACATCCACTAGTCCTTCATCCACTTGTCCTTCATCTAGTACTTGTTCACCAACTTCACCCTGCACCTCCCCTTCATCATCATCCTCACTTGAAGTAAAATCTTCAATGTGTACTTCTTCCTCCCCCTGCACCAGCTAGTCATCCATATCTTGCACCTTTACTTCCTCCCCCACTTCCAACTACATGTCATCCAAACCCTACACCTCCACTTCATCCAAACCCTGCACCTCCATGTCATCCAAACCCAGCTCCTCCACTTCATCCTCATCCTCACCTACATGGCTACCTTCTTCATTCTCTAAACTTTCATGACAAAGCAAAAGAACTTCTTCATTTTCAACCACCTCTACCTCATCCACACCGTGGACAACAAACATATGAAATTCCCCAAAATACTTGGTCACGTTTATCATATTCATTGCATCTCTGTCATCATACAACTTATGCAGAATATTTTCAATACAATAAAATAACTCACTCACTTCAATATACCCTAAATCCTTAACGACACCTAACACTTCGAAATAACTCCATTTGTCAAGGTCCACACTACAATAAGTCACTTCCTCACCAATATATTGAAAAGGAATCTCCTTTACCAAGGTCCCACTATGGTGGCCACAACTTAAAACCTCTCATCAGACATCCTAAATGCAAGCCTGCAAAATACCCTTTATGGGCATGAGACCACTGTAAACGCTAAAAGTAATAGGTAAAGGGTATGGGAAACCACACCCAAAAACACAAAATCGACAATCACCCATAGAAAAGCAATTATAAAATGTTACAGACCAATGCCTTACACACTCACATTGAAAAACTTTTACACAATTCTTCAAAACATCACCCAATAAAATGTAAAACCAATGTGACAGAGCATAGATCACGAACACATACCTGATTTTGGCAAAGATCAATGCTTCCAATTTGAATGATAAAGTCACTGATGTTCGCTTTCTTCTCAATTTCCCTACCAAACCACGATCAAACTTTCACACCTCAAAAACCTTCATTTAGAAAACCCATTAAAATCCAATTGACGAAAACAATAGGTTCACATAAAAAAATAAGAGCCTTATAATATCAGAAAATCAATTCCAAATAACATAAATCCACATTAATATGTCTTTAAGTGTCCACGTCAGCCATTAACTGTCATGTCATTCACTGATTGGACATCTGGACATTTAACCGTTAACGATTTAAACGTCGTTAGCCAAAATGACAAAATTGAACATAAATTACAATATAAGAGACTACATTGAACATTAAAAAAATGAGTCTCACATAAAATATAATTGATAAAAATAGGGACAAAAATAGTATTAAGCTTTCTTATAAATAGAAGGAAATAAGGAGATAATAATAGGAATGAATATATTTTTTTTAGAAAATTAAGAATAATCAACATCTTCACTGCATTCTACATATTGATAAGTTTATTCTTCTATGTGCAAACTCAAAATGTTTTCGGCTTACATATCTCAAATTGTAAGTTGTGTTTAAAAAAAAAACATTTTTTCTTATTTAATTGATAATGCTGAATTTCGATTATTATTAACAAATTTAAAATAACAAAATAGATATAATTTTGAGTTCAATTTTCCTGTTGAATCTTTCAATACAGTTATACCTTTAAAATATACTACTTTCCAGGAAAAAATATCCAAATAACTAAGACTGGCATAATTAACTTAACTATATTAAACTATAAATTATCCATACTTTATTATACTATAAAAACTGGACTATTTTTATCAAAAACTGAATTATACTATTTTGTAGTTCAATTTAAGAAAATTAAACTTTTATATTAATAGTTCAGTTAACTTAGTTAACTGTTTTCAAACCGTAAAAAAATCCAACTTGGTTAAAACAAATTGCAGCTCCACTACTATTTATGTTTTTATCAAATAACTTATTGAAAATTGATTTTAAATAAACAAATACCTAAATTAAATTTTTAAAAGAACAATTTTAAAAAATATTCTAAAAATTTAAATAAACTTTTCAAACTTCTGAAATATTTTTAAGACAAAAGAAAAAGCACATTAAGTACTATTTACAAATCGATATGAATTATTTTCTTCTCATAAATGTAACTTATTTATTTATATTAATTTATATTTGTATATCTACCTTTTCAAAATTATATATCATGTTCGTTTATTTTATTTTTTTACTAAAAATTATTATACTATTAAAAATTATAAATGGATAGATTTTGACTAAAGTTTTTCTTATCAATTTTTTTAATATAATCTATGCAATTAAATTTTATTTAAGTTAAGAATTTAAATAAATTTTTTAAATTTATTTTGAAATAGTTTTAAGATAAAAAAAAGAAAAGAAAAGACATATTTAATAATTTTTACAAATTGGTATGAATTATTTTTTTCTGATAAAACATGTAACTTAGTTATTTGTGTTAATTTATATCTGTATATCCTACTTTTCATAATTATATATCATACTCGTTTACTATTATTTTTTTTACTAAAAATTATTGAAATTTATAAATGGATAAATTTTGACTAAAGTTTTTCTTATCAATTTTTTAATGTAATCTATGCAATTAAATTTTATTTAAGAATATAAATAAACTTTTCAAATTTATTCTGAAATAGTTTTAAGATTAAAAATAAGACACATTTAATAATATTTATAAATTGTTACAATTTTTTTTCTCATAAAACATGTAACTTAATTATTTGTATATCCTATTTTTCATAATTATACATCATATTCGTTTATTATTATTTTTATTTTTACTAAAAATTATTATACTGCTAAAATTTATAAGGGATAGATTTTGACTAAGGTTTTTCTTATCAATTTTTTTAATGTAATTAATGCAATTAAATTTTATTTAAGTTAAGAATTTAAATAAATTTTTCAAACTTATTTTGAAATAGTTTTAAGATAAAAAAAAGAAAAACATACAGTTTCCGTATGTTTGCTATGCCAAGTAGAATTGAAGTTTATTTTGATTACTATTATACGGTTTACTATTTAGAATAGTTAATTGAAGTTAATTGCTAATTAGAAAAATTCAATTTTTTTAAATTGAACCGCATAACAGTATAGTTCAGTTTTTTATAAAAATAGTTTAGTTTATGTAGTATAAATATAGTTCAGTACAATTACACTAATTATACCCGGCCCTACAAATAACTGACAGTTCTAACGAAAAAGTAGTATCTTCTTTTTACCTTCCAATATGAGGCATTGTTCATTGCTTCCTTCGCCGACTCACTCTTTAGTACACTTTTTTTTTTTTTCTTCTCTTTCCTTGTCGCGCGCTCCACTCTTATTCTCTCTGTTGCCTGTTCCACCAAATACTCCAAGTGTAAGGGCTGCAGGACCCATATTAATTTATGGACCTACATGCCAATGACCACTTCAAATACAAGTCCCATGGTAGGTCAGAATCAAGCGGTTGCACCAGAGGAGGAATGTGAGGAAAATACCATAAGAATTTCACGTCAGCCTAACTACCTCAGATTTTGTGATCAAGTGTTTTCGTAAAAAAGAGAAAACCGAAGAATGAATGATAAAATTCTTAATATTTCTTTTTATTATTGCAAATAATCTGCAAGTTTGTTATTGAGTGCATATATAGCAAGATTTTCCCTCTGCATTCATCATCTCCTTTTCTGATATCCTTCTATTCTTCTTTATCTGTCACGCACAGTTGCTTTCACCAAGCATGCACTTCTTCACCGCACCTTCTCTTTCGCTGCTCTCGCCTCACCTGATTTCGTCCCTCGTCACCCCGCTCTACTTCCCCGGCCGGACCTGGCGGGCACGCCGGTTTGGGGCCGAACCTGGTTTGGTTCTCCATTCTTCTTGGGGGGAAACCTGCTATAAGGGTTTGTGCTGGTCCTGCACTGGGTTGTGTAAGGATTCCGGCGGAGAGTTTTTCTCTCTTGAATCCGAGATTTTGGATTTTATGCAGAGTTCTGATAATCCCGACCTCTTTCCCACCAAGGAGATGTTGATTGCTGCAGGAAGGGTAGATTTGGTTAAGGCTATCCTCAAAAAGGGAGGGTGGCTTGCGTCAGGGGGTGGGAAACTTCCTCTTCTTCCCAAACATCCCAAACAGATGATTCAGTGTGAGACTTATAATGATCCACTTTTTCTTTTCTTCTTCCTGTTGTCAAATAGATGAATCTGATATAACTTCAAGTGACAAGCGGGGTCCTGAGTGTTACTTTTTGGTATACAGAGAAATTATAGCTGACAGTGAATCTAGCATTGCGGGTATATTGAATCGATTGGAGAAACAACGAAGTAGATCTTTTGGACTTGGTGTAGATAGTATTTCTTCTGAAAATAATGAAGACAAAGATAGAACGGCTATGGATGCAGTAAGTAATTTTTATCCCACTTCAAATGCTGTGGCACTATTTACATCATATGCTAGTATTGAGGAAAGGAAATATTACATATTTCAAAGTTCCAGAGCATGTGATAATGAAAATTTCTATTTAACATTCACATTTCTAATGTTTCTCACATTATATATTTCTACCTATGAGATAAAGCTAATTAATGTATAGTTTTACAGTTCAATGAACATGTGAATGAGCTGTTGCACCCTGAAGATGAGAGAATCAGTTTTTGAAATTTTACAGTTTTTATGCCCTTCACTATGTTGAAATTTTAAAATATTTCATGTTGTATAGATAGCTACTGGCCTTGAAAATAGTAGCAGGGCAGCCTCATTTAGCCCCATAAGCAGTCATCCCAGTGGTTCTCAGATCAAACCTGGTCAGCATGGGTCACAATTAGGTATGGAAAATTCAGAAAGCTCACTTATTGAATCCCGTAACCAGCATCTGGAAATCGAGATATCTTCTCCACTTCACTCGCTGAAGCTCTCTATGTTTTTTAAGCACGAGTGAAGTTCGCTTAGCTCATAGCATAGCATGTTTTTCCCTTTGCAATAAGTTGGGTGATAAGAAGAAAATTTGCTCAACAAAGAATTTGAATGTTACTGAATTTGAAATTTAATTCTCGCTTTCCTCTTATCCGAAACCTTTTATTTCTTTTTGGACATTTCTATTTGTCTCTGCTCTTAGTACGGACTTAGATATATGCTGTGTGGCTGTATGCTTTGACTGCTGTTAGCAAGGAGTTCTACTTTCTTTGCAGTAAGAAAAACTAAATATGTGGTAGCTGTCCAATGTCTTAAACTTTCTGACACTGCTCTCAATTTACTGTGAAGCATTATTATGAAGGCCTATCTTTGGGGTCCTAAATTAGTCCTGATCTGCATGCTTTCCTATCTTTGGACACAGCGATCAAAGAACAGATGATACAGTAGAAAAGTTGCAATGAACTCGATTTATCTCTTTCACAAAATAAAGAAAAAAAAAAAAGATATGATGACTGTTATTGGTAATTAAAACAAGAACATTTCCATAAAACAGATATTTCTAAATCAGACACTGCTTACAGTCACTGGAACCGTGGATGAAAACGCAGAGAAAGAGACAAATAAAATAGAAAATAAAAAGAGAGAAAGAGGGAGAGCAATGATAAATGCATATAATAATTTATTGATTAGACATGAAGACTTCAGAATCATAAATATCTGTGCTTTATTCAGATGTTTCATGTTTTTTTTTTCCTTTTTACCTCATTAACTTATGTACATTTAGTATATTATATGATAGATAAATTATTCACTGACTTGTTTTTCTCAAGGATAAAATATTAAACTCTTAAGTAAAAAAAAAAAGAAAGATATTTGTAATATAAAATTGCATATAATTTTTGCAGACAAAAAATATATTTTTTTATGAAAAAATTACTTTTATTTAACGAATACCATATATAGCCATTTCCTGCATGTTATCCCAATCTGCATATTTTATTGCCAGTTTTCATATCTTATTTCTTATGCATGTATTCACATTTTATAGTGCAACGTGACAATAATGGACTTGATGAAATTAAAGTTGTCCACTTGAACTTAATTTAACAGTAAACAACTAGAGGTAACATTATCAATATCAAAATATATATATATATATATATATCACATACCAAATTATATAATATAGAATCACAATCATTATAATAAAAGAGAGCGATATAATTAGAATTATACTTTTATAGTAATCCCAAAATGAATTTTAAACTCAAACTTTTTCCTATTATAAAGTATTTCAAAATAAAAGATAATTAAAATGCTTCAAAAGATCTATAAGTATTAGACTGATCTATAGGAAAGTTCTTCAAAATAAAGCAAATAGAAAGTAGTAATCCTAAGAACTAGGTGCAGTGTCTTCGCTATCCAGTGTTTGCTCCAAGGACACATCATCAGCTACTGCTCACATCCAAAGGACTGGATGATCATCGCAAGGGGAGGCAAGCACATACAACACACACAATGCAAGGGTAAGCTAGGTTGAAAAACATGCAAGATAAATCCAAATTTAAACTAACATATACATAACAGCATGCACACAAGCAAGCAAGTAAACATTATATCAGATTATACATTAAATGGAACTAACTATCATGTTATATAATCACACACACAGCATGCAAGGACCATAACACAATACAGGCTAAGACCGAACACATGTTGTTGATACCAACGACCGACCACGTGATTTGACCATCCGGACTAGTATGAAATGTCGAGTTCCAGGGGTTTGTGCACTTGTGGTGGCCCTACTGCTTTGCAAAGCCAATGCCGAGGGATTTCACCCGACCACACACAAGTATAAGCCCTTTACCGTAAAATAGGTCTTCCAAGAAGCGCCTACACTAGGACCTCCTGCTATTCTCACCACATGAATCATCACTCTCTACTTGAGCTTGGATGATCATTAGAATGTCAGGATAAACCCCATCAGGAACTCCGGCCATTCATACAGTCAATCACAACAAAGTACAGTGGCACCACCATGTAACCTCCCTTGAGGATCATGGAATTACGTCCAATAATCATACTTTCACTTTGAAACTTAACTCAAGGGAAGCTGGAAATTTCATCATTCAAGCAGGGTATGGAAGAGACTTTAGGTCAAGCATGGGAGATTTTTAAGGGCTTGCTGAGAAAGACGCCAACCCATGGTTTTGACAAAACCACCTTGGTTCTTGCATACCTTGGAGGATTGAACACTCAGTCAAAGATGATGCTGGATGCCTCAGCTGGAGGCAATGTTAAACAAAAGACTGAAGATGAGGCATATGAATTGATACAACATATGGCTGCTAATGAGCAAGAAAATTACAGTAAAAGAGGCATACCTAAACAAAAGAGAGGAGTTTTGCACTTGCTTGTAGATACGCTATGTTAGCTTAGAACCATCTTCTGACTCAAAAGCTAGATAATTTAACGAAGATTATCTCACAACTTCCTAAGGAGATTCGTAATGTTTCCCAAACACAGCAGCTGTGTGATTTCTGTGGTGGTGACCATATCAATGGTCAATGTGCTTTGCCTGAAGTGATGCAGCAAGAAGCTAATTTTATGGGAAATCAATTTCAAAATACCTACCAAGGTAATGCCAAACAAGGTTGGAAGAATCATCCAAGTATTAGTCAGGCATCGAATTTCCCATCAGGGCAAACAGGAGGTTTCAGGCAGCAGCAACCTTCACCTCTGTGGCAGCAGGTCACTCATTTGATAGAGGTTGTCAGAGACTTAAATGATAGATTTGATAAATATTTGAAGGTTTATGAGTCCAATCAAGCAGGTAACCAAGCCAGCATCAGATCTTTAGAGATGCAAGTCGGGCAGTTGTCAAAAAGGATAGATACCACTGAGAAGCACCAATTTAGGGCTAACACTGATGTTAACCCTAAAGAGGAATGTAAAGTTGTTGTTACAAGAAGTAAGCAAAAAATTGAAAGGGAAATTGTGGAGATTGGAAGCAGTGATGAGGAAGAGGAGAAAAGAGAAGTCATTGAAATAAGCAGCAATGAAGGTGAGAAAGAAGAGGAAGAAAAATTCAGTCACAATAGACCATTTATAGAAAACGAAGTGACTGTGGTGCCTTCTGTAATCCAACAGATTCCTGCAAGGATGAAATTTTATCTTGGAGATATGATAGATTTGGATACAGATGAAGATGAGCAAGAATTTGAAGTTCAACCTCTAAAAAGGAATTATCCGCCAAAGGTAAAAGATCTAGGTTGTTTGACACTTTCATGTATTATAAATAATTTTAAGGTAGAATGAGCCATGATAGACTCTGGATCCAGCATTAATATGATGCCTGGACGGTTCTTGAGAAAGATTGGAGGGTTGACATTAAAACCGTCTAATCTTACTGTGACGGTGGCGGATGGTTCTAGTAAAAAGCCACTAGGTATGGTGGAAGATGTGGTTGTGCGTGTGGAGCAGTTGGAGTTTTTGGCAGACTTTCTAGTTATGGGCATTGAAGATGATGAGAGGATTCCAATCATTCTTGGAAGACCTTTCATGGCTATGTCTAAAATGTTCATTAGTGCCCATGATGGAAGAATCATGATGCGAGATAAGAAGAATGTGCTCTTATATACTGGTTCTAAAGGGAACAATATTAGAATAAAGAAAAGATCCAAATTCAGAAAGTCAAGAAGAGAAGCTGCATCATAAGAAAGCATGACAAGTACCAATTCTAACAGTTGTAATGTTTTACAGGTACCAAAAAATGAGGAGGTTGATAAAGGAGGAACAATTCACTTAGAAGATATACCACTTCCACGAGGCTCACAGGTAAAATTCAAGAAAAGGAAGTGGATTGTTGAAAATATCAAAGAAGATGGCAAGGTAGAGATCAGAAAACCATTTACTAAAGCCATCAAAAGAGTGGATAGAAGGCAACTAATGAGTTGGGAGGATGAAGATCCCAACCGGGATGGAAAGATTTGAAGATATTTAATTTTATCCCATTTGTTGTAGAACAATTTTTAGAATAGGTTTATTCTGGTTATGTAAGTTGATGGATTTTTAAACACTTTTTGGGTAGCATCTACTGAGGGATGCTAAATTTTTATGTATCCACTGAAGGATACAGGAAGGTACACCTACTGATGGGTGTTGGTAAGATTCGCACTTACTGATGAGTGTTAAATAGGTTTGGGTCAGGCTCGTGACGTTAAACAAGCGCTACTGAAAGGCAACCCGGGTTTCCTTTTCTTTTGTACTTTGAATTTGTAGAATAGGTTAAACTTTTATTTTGTGTGTATGCTTGGCTTGTACAATGGTTCTGATGGTGGTATTAAAATGCATGACAAGTAGTTGATAATGATTGAATGTGGTTGACTGAGAATGTATGTGTGATGATATCCAGTTAAATGATTCACTAATTATATGAACAAATGTGTTGTGGTTCATGATTGTGATTGTGATGCTAAGCAGGATAAATGAATGATTGTGAGAGAGCATGTGTGTGATGTTTTGAGCTCCAGAGTTCTTACTGATATATGTATTGTTCACAGGGAATCATGAATGATATCGCCTTAGTCTTGATAATTGATTGATTTGCATGCTTATGTTATATGATCAAGGCCACGTTTGGAAGCCCTTATCTAGCCAAAATTTCACCCAAAAAGTTTAAAATTTTATACCCTTTTTTGAACCTTGGCCTTAAACAGGATGAGAACCCTTGTTTTGAAATTATTTATCTTGAGTAAAGGTTGAGAATAATCTTATGTGATGAAAAGGTTCAAGTTTGGGGTTGGTTGGGGAAAATTGAAAGGCAAAAGAAGAGCATTGAGTTCAAGTATTGAAAAACAAAATGCATGAGTAAAGAAAAAAGAAAAAAGAAAAAAAAATAAAAGCATGAAAAAGGAACTCAACGAAAAATTGATAAAAAGGGAAGAAGTTGGGAATAAAGGAGTTTGGTGATATAGAGAGTTTAAACTTGAACCTTTTCAATGATGAAATAGCTCTCTTAACTCAAGGATTTTGCAATCTAGAAAAATCAAATTTTCTTGATAGCTAGCCTTATTATAAGCCTTGAAAAAGTCCTTGTGATGGTATTTGCATGTAAGGATTTTTATTGTTATGTGGCATGTGAATAGTAAAGAGTGGAGTAATTCCTTAAACACTTGAGTGATTGAGTGAAACACTTGCTTGGTAAGAATTGTTGAAATACAGGTTTACATCTATGCTTAGTGGATTGATCATTCATGAATAAAACATCTGTTGGGAAATATTGAAGTAGGTGAACTAGATTGGATTGAAAGCATGTGTGCATTTTGGTATGATTCCACTGAATATCTGAATTGGACAATAACTTGTCATGCAGAAAAGGGTTTTGAAAAGTGTAGAACTACTTGATGAAAAATTGGAAGGCCAAGTTTTGTTTTGTTTTGCTTGAGGACAAGCAAAGTTTTAAGTTTGGGGTTGTGATAACGGTCTCAAAACCGTTATTTTCATGCATAAATTTGATATTAAAACACACCCTTTGTAACTTAAAATGAGCTTAGAATCAAGTAAAACTCTTAAGTTGTGTTACAAGAGAGTCAAAAGTTGTTTTTAGAGATATTATGCTTGTTTTGCAGGGTTTTTGATGAAAATGGAAGATGGCAATGATGTAGGAAGGTCATAGACTCAAGAATGAAGGAGAAAAAGGAAGAAAAGAAGAGTCTGTGAACCACTCAGCGGTAAATTCCACCGCTGAGCGTCCTAGTGCAAGGAAAAGTTGTTGTCTGGCGCCCAGCCGGTGACACTGAGCGTCCAGAGCGACAAGAGGCAAACCGCTCAGCGGTCATTTTAGGCGCTTGGGCGGTGGCGTGTGTTGAGGCAAACTGCTGAGCAGCCAATTTAGGCGCCTGGGCGGTGGTCTGTTTTTATATTTTGGATTCTGAGATCTTTCTGTTATCTTTTTGGCTTATATATAGCCCTAGTGCGAATCCAAATGTAATTCTTTTGGCAGAGAACAAAGTCCACAACAGCTTTACACCTTTGGAGGAGATTTCTTGGATGCTTAGGCTCCACTTCATCAATTCTAGGGTTTGCTTTTTCCATTCTTCCATTTAGTTCATCTAGTTTCACCATGATTATGGTGAACTAAACCCTTAGTTGTTGGGGAACAATGTAATCTTTTGAAACTCTCATATATTTAAATTCTTGATTACTTTATATGCTTGCGTATGCTTGATTTATCAGTTGTTGGGTTCTTTACCTTTGCTTAATGCTTCTACAGTTTAACTCATTCGGTAGATGTTGTTTGTCTTTATTGATACGGGGACATACGGTAATGTCATGAACTGGGGAGAATTCCTTGATTATGTTAGTACCACCTAGGGATAGGGGTAGGAGGATCAATTGTATTTTGCTTCCGCTCATGATGCATTATTAGTTACTAGGAGAGGCTAGGGATAACAAGCTGGTAATTAGTAATAGGCTTTTTTCACCAAGGGATTGGGTTAAGGGTAGACCAAGAAAGTTTGCATGGCAATATGATAAATAATCAAAGTAAATAAGAAGAGTAGATATATGAGAGTGGATAAGATGAAATTGTAAACCCCAACAACCTCATTCATTCATAGTTTCTCTTTGTCAATTGAATTCCTGCATTTGTATGTTTATTTTTGTTTTGCATTTAACCATTCAAATTAATTTCTTTTCTCAAGTCTTAAACAATTAGTTTACACGAAAGATGAGACCTTAAGAGTCCTTTGGGAAGAACGATATTGGGTTTACCAATTATTATTACTTGATACGGTCTGGTACACTTACCAGGGGTTTAACAGGAGCGTCTTCGAGTGGCACCGAACGGCCATTTGCACAATAGGATCCTCCTAGGAGAAACGACATGCAAAGGGAAAACCGTAGCAGAAGCAGAAGCCGGGACCGGTCGGTTAGAGGGGTTATTAATAAGATATCGGGAGGATTTGCAGGAGGTTGGTCAACGATGTCTGCTCGAAAACGGCATTTGAGAAATCTTCATAGTGTAAATCGGGCAGAAATAAAGAGGAAGTTGATGCCCGCTATAACATTCTCAAATGAAGATTTTCATGCTCCAGATTTGGACCAGGACGACCCGATGGTAATTACAGCGATGATCGCTCGGTATCAGGTGCGAAAAGTTTTAGTTGATCAAGGGAGTTTAGCCAATATATTATATTGGAAAACATTCTTGCAGATTGAGATATCGGAGGAGGCTGTGATGTCGTTCGACGAGCAAATTGTTGGGTTTGTTGGGGAGAGGGTAAATACGAGAGGATATGTGGATTTGAGGACAAGTTTGGGGGTAGACAAGGACACGAAGGAATTGAAAGTCAGATTTTTGTTAGTCGACGCCGATACGTCTTACAATGTTATATTGGGACGCCCATGATTGAATGCTTTTGGAGCCATTGTGTCCATTCCGCACCTGGCATTAAAATATCCATCAGATGATGGAAGAATTTATACTGTTCGGGCGGATCAGAAGATGGCACGGGAGTGTTATGCAGCTGGATTAAAGTTGAAACCGTTAGTCAGCAAAGCTCAAGGGGGAAAGTCAGAAGTAGCTATGGCGGAGTTTGATATGGCGGAACTTGATCCAAGAACAAACGTGGAGGATCGGGTAGAACCGATGGGGGAAGTTAGGCCTTTTGTTCTTGGTGAAGATACGCAGGTTACCATGTTGGAGGGTAACCTAACTGATCAGCAGGCTCGAACGGTAGGTCGAATGCTGATCGAAAATTAAGATTTGTTCGCCTGGACTGCAGCGGATATGCCTGGTATTCATCCGGACGTGATTTCCGACAAGTTATCTTTATTTAAAAATGTACGTCCGGTTTCCCAAAAGAAGAGAAGGTTAGGGGCAGAAAAGAAAAAGGCAGTCGATAAGGAGGTGGGTAAGTTGTTGGAAGTTGGATTCATTAGGGAAATCAAGTACACCACATGGTTGTCGAATGTAGTGATGGTAAGGAAGTCGAACGGCAAGTGGAGAATGTGCACGGATTTCACTGACTTGAATAAAGCCTGCCCGAAAGACACGTACCCTTTACCCAGTATTGATGCGTTGGTCGATGGAGTTTCTGGGTACGAAGTTCTCAGTTTCCTCGACGCTTATTCAAGGTATAACCAAATTCCCATGTACCCGCCGGATAGCGAGAAAACTGCTTTTATAACCGAACGTGCTACCTATTGTTATGATGTTATGTCGTTCGGTTTGAAGAATGCAGGGGCTACGTATCAGCGGTTGATGGATAAAGTGTTCCAATAGCAGATAGGGCGATGTATGAAGGTGTACGTAGATGACATGGTTA
The DNA here is from genome assembly GCA_027742785.1 of Vigna reflexopilosa. Classification (NCBI taxonomy): domain Eukaryota; kingdom Viridiplantae; phylum Streptophyta; class Magnoliopsida; order Fabales; family Fabaceae; genus Vigna; species Vigna reflexopilosa. Next base: position 22,782,708 of record CM050930.1, on the reverse strand, counting down.
TAAGAAGCCGGTCAATTAAAGAGCATGTGAAAGATTTAGAGGAAGTATTTGCACAAGTACGGTAGTTTGATATGCGCTTAAATCCGTCCAAATGCACATTCGGAGTTCATGCTAGGAAGTTTCTAGGTTTCATGCTGACGGCTCGTGGTAGTAGTAAACATAACATGCATCAACAGATTCATAAAATAATTAAACATATGATGCTCCCCCTATAAAAAAAAAAAACAATAGGTGCACTTACGAATGTTGTGAGAAATTTAAGAATTTAGCTCAAAGTAACTTTCCCAAAGCAAATATAACCATATATGCAGGGAATGATTTTTAAATACAAGCAACAAATATATGTCTCACATAATTTAATGCAACTATGAATTTGAATGTTCTAGATATATCAATGATCTAAAGCAAGGTGATCAATACATTTCAGTCAATGATATCAGCTGCTAAAGATTGTAAATCATAAGCATAGCAAGTACACTTTTCAATACTCAAATCAAGTATGATTTTCAATTTTAAGCACAAAGTATTATAGTACAAATGCTAGATATTATGTAGTAGAAATATGATTCATATCAGTAGAAGCACAGAGTATTATAGTACAAATGCTAGATATTATGCAGCAGAAATATGATTCATGTCAGCAGAGTTGTGCAACAGAATTAGAAGTGCTTGACTTTAATCAAAATAATGCACATATCTCTATGCACAATGGAATTCAATTTGAATTTAAACTGGATAAAGCAAATAAAGTGCATTGTACTCAAAACATATATCCAATGACCATTCAAACTTATATATCAGATCAGATATAGTAGTTAAATGCACATTTAACCAAATTTGGTCATCTAATCGATTATACTATTTGCTTAATCGATTAAAATTATACAGAGGTAAGAAAATAGAGCATGTTGTTAGCAGACTCTTTTTCTCTTAGATTAAAACCTGCAGAAACATGTTCACAATACCATATAGTGTCATTATTCAATAGAATGATGTATATCAGTTTATTCGATCAATCACGGATAGAATATCAATTTCAAAGCATTAAAAAATAAGAGTCATTATCAATTTCACAACATCAAATAGCAGATCAATATGTCATAATGAAATCAATTTCGTAACCTACTAAACTTAGCATATTCAGATTTCTACTAATCTAGAGTAAACTCAATTGTTAACATAGACCAATTTAATCATACATTCAGATTTGGACATGAGAATCAATCAATATCAACCAAAGCAGTTTCCAAACATTTAACCAATCACATAGATTTATATATGGTCAACTAACAACATAACTAAAATACCAAATATAGAGTATTGTTCAGAATAAAAGTGTTGATAATAAAAGCAAGTACCTAATTAGCTAATACACCAAAAACTAAATTACTAGAGTCTAAAGCCTTATGGCTTGAGTATTACAGATTTCCAAAAAGAAGTAAAGGATTAAAAAAAATCTCTCTAATCAGATTGATTAGCTTCTTCATCCTCTTCATGTTCTTCTTCTTCTACATCCTCTGCTTCTTTTTCATCTTCCTCCATTGCATCTTCCTGCTAGTGCTCATCTCCACCCTCATCTTCATCATTTCCACTCTCATTATTCCCTTCATCATCATCCAGTTTTTTGCATTCCCTCATTTTTGTTATATAGTAGCAATCTCTTAATCAATTTTGTCAAATTTGGATTGATAGATGGCATGATGACTTGCTAAGGTACACATCTGTCTAACCATATATCTTTCAAATTCATTTTTGGGTCTAAAGGATGCTGCAGCAGTGGATGCACTTGCATTAAGAGGGGCAACTTCCTCTAACTCATTTTGATTTTCATCCTTAAACACCCAACCATTTTCGCTTCTTCTCAAACCCATATGGTGAAGAGCAGATTTATCAACCATGATTTTATTATTGTAGTATTGACTGGTTTTATCGGTGAAGTCCACCTTGTAATGCTCAAGAATCTTAGAGATGAATAGAACATATGGTAGACTAGCTACATATCAAGCCTAGTTACTTTAACCATATTTCAGAAATTGCTTCTGCCCAATCAGTTGGAATATCTTCTTTCAAAGCATGTATAAGGCATATATCCTCAATTGTTAATTGAGCATGATTACTTCCCTGGGAAGTAATATCCAAGCAATCACAAAAGAGCATAATTTATCATATCTTTTCATACCATCATCCTATAAAGGGAATAATCTCTAGGTTGATTTGGGTTTCTTAAACATTCTTAATATATAGAGAATTTATGCAGTCCAGGAATCCCTAAATGGGTCTTTTCACCCCAAAAGCGAAATCCTGCTTTTGACGTCCACACATCTTCATTCAACTTAATATTAACTCCTTTAACTCTAGAACAAAGCATACCATTAACTATTTTCAAAGTAGCATAGGATACCTTTACTAAGTCAAGAAACCATACTCTTTTAGTTCCACGAAAGTGTTCAATCCAATCTTGAAGGACAAACCCTTCATGACGAAAGAAGTCAAGATCAATGTATATCTTTCATGTTCTCCAGAAACTAATGAAGTTAGCTTGTGCTTCATCATCATTAATCCATCCAAATGGGCTAGCAGGTCTTGCTTTACTAGCCACCCTCTTGATTTGTTTGGATTTTGAAGTGGAGGCCATGGATATTTTTCAGAAGAGAAAGAGTGAATGAAAGAAGTGAAATTCAGAGAGAGGTTATCGGTTGGAGGTTTATGGCAGTTTCAAGAGTTGAGAGGATTCAAGAATTTGGGCAAAAGAGAGAAAAAAAGAGTGTTTTAACATATTAGGGTTTCAACCTAATGGATTAAAAGGAGTAGGAAACCTATTTAAATCACAACTATCCTTTCTGGAGCCGTTTTAATTTATTATATTTTTAATATAATAGATTAAATCAGTGGCAGATGTTAAGATATCGACGAGTGTATCGAATCGTATCAAGTAATATACAATGGTAAGACCAAGTATCGTATTTTAGAAGACTCACGACACTAAACAATTATGTCATACCTTAACTAATTAAGACTTAAGAACAATTCAGTGGTTTAAAATGCAGATGCATTAAAAGTAAATATGAATGCAAGTTGATCAATTGAGGCTAAAACTCAAATAATGAATGAATGATGTTGATAATATGAGATGATTATGTTGTTGGGGTTTAAATTTCACCTAATCACTTTAATGCATATAAGAATTCATCTGCTTCATTAGAATGTTAATGTCACTTTCTAAATTACTTATAACCTAATGTCTCGACGAAAGAAGTCTATCCTTAATTATTAGACCACAATGTTTTTCATTCCTAATAATTAATTATGCATTATGAACATAAGCTTAAGACAACCAAACGTTTTATCCCTATGTCTAGGCAATAGTTCCCTCAGGTGAAATTCTCCATATCATGATTCATAAGATATTTCCCAATCTCAAACAAATCAAATATTAAGTCATGAGTAGCTAAAACACAACTAGCATTACGAATAGAAGAAAATCACTAACATTCATTGAAAGAAGCATAAAATAATTTAGAACAAATTCAAATACATGAGATATAAAGTTTACATCTTCTCCAACAACAAATGAGGTTTAGTTATCCATCGTCATGGAGAAACTAGGTGTACAATGGAATGAAAGAGATAGAAAAACCCCAGAAACAGATGAGGAGAGCTCTCGCATCCAATTCTGCCTCTAGAGGGTCAAAAAGTGTGTTTCTGCACTTCTGCCGTCAAAAGATACCAACCCTAAGGTGCACATGTCCTTAAATATATCAGAAAACAAAACCCAAGCCCAATACGTTGGTGCTCAGCGGCCCTACTTAGGGCAACGGGCGTGGTGTCGAAGGCCTTGAAAGAGGCAACCAGGCGCTTTGCGGTGCAAGGAAGCTGACGCTCAACGCCCCCGATAGGGCAACCAGGCGTTGGTGCGAGCCTCTAGCGTTGAGGGCCCCAGAAAAGGGCAATCAGGCGTCTTGCGACCTTCTGTAGCCTTTTCTTCTGGTGCTTTTTCTGTCCTTTCTGGGTTCCAACTCCTTGATACTTTAACTACTCTTCCAAATCATCCCAATAACCTACAAAATCAAGGGAATTAGTAATGAAAATCATCAAGTATAACCTCAACTCTCTTTATTCATAAAATAAACTAAAAACAAGAGTTCAAGCAGGTTTCTAAGTCAAAAAGGGTTAATTTAGTATTAAAATTGAATCATAGATAACGGTAAAATAAACCGTTATCACAACTCCAAACTTGAAAATTTGCTTGTCCTCAACAAAATAGTAAACTACAATGGTCTAGCATATCACAAAATACTTTCTTCTAGAACAAGTAATTACTCATGTCTACTTATCATAGAAATATCAGCCAAGATGTAATGTTGCCTTAGCCAATCAAGCTTCAACTATGGTGCTCACATATTCAAAGAATATACAATGGATGAAACCCTTATGAATGATCAATAACCAGACAAGAATGTTATCTTATGAGATGACTCTTTCTCTCTACTATCACGATGTCACATAAATTAACTTTGCCTTTCATTTAACCAACATCAAACGCACTCACAAGCAAGTTATCATCACGAGGACTTTTCAAGGCTTGTAACGTGGTTGGGCTAAGAAAAAAATTGGTTTTTCTGGACAACAAAATTCTTTGAGTTAAAAGAGTAATAATAATTTCATCATTTAACAACAATTTCATTTGAGAAACCATTCCCAACTTAATCCCAACTTTTCATTCATTGAGCTCTTCATCCATATTTTCCTTCTTCTCTTTTTTTTCCCTCTTTTACTTTGCTTAATGCTCTTTTTTTCCTTTTCATTATTTTCAAATTTCTTTCCAATTTTCCAACAACCCCAAACTTAAACCATTCTCCAAACCATACAAGCATACTCAACTCAACTCAAGGCAAGGATTTCAAAGGTTTTTCATATATTTAGCTCAAGGTTCAAAAGATAGAACAAACATTGTTCTTTTATTGGGTTAACATAATGGCATTGGCTTATAAGGGAAAAGAACAAATGGCCTTGATCATTTATAACATGCAAGAAAGTGGTTCAATCATAGAAATTCAAGCAAAACCAATTATGATTTCAAAGCAATAGCATTCAATCAACAAAAACTTTGGAGTCCAACCTCTCACAGGCTAACTCAAGTTCCACAAATTTGATAAACATCTTGCCCAGCATATCAATCACAGTTTAAATCATGCCTATGTTTTAAATAATTATGAGCAACCACCTGTCTGTGCTTAAGAACTAGACAATCATTATATCAGCATCAATCAATACAATCAAGCAATACAAGACAAAATTACTCATCAAACAACATAATCAAACTATTGCAGCACTCTTCATTTAACCCAAGTACAACAACAAGCTAAAACTAAAAGCAAAATCAAAATAAAGTTCAACAATGCATAAAGATAAAGAAAGAGAAAAATCTTGTTCTAGTAGCATCCTAATATCCATCAGTAGATGATATCCTCTAAATCATCAACCCTTGCTATCATCTGAGTCCTCATCATCATCCTCATCTTCTTCATCCTCCTCTTTCTCTTCATCTTCGTCTTCATCCTCATCATTATCATCCTCCTCCATAGTTGTAGTTCCAGATGCTCCAGCTCCTCTACTAGACTGTGCCTGATCACTAGGCCATGCAACATAGACGAGGAAATCATCCTAAGACATGAACTGACATTCAGGGAAGGCAGATGTCAAGGTCATCAGTAACGCCTACTCGCCTCTGTATAGTGCCTCCATCCTAGCCTCCATAAAGACATAAACATGTATCTCATTTGAAAAGGAGCAGCATCATGAGCTTGATCCTGCTAGGCCTACTATGGTGGTCTCCTATGGACCTTAGGAGGCTGAGGTGTTGGCACTGGCAATCCCTCCTCATCCAGCATTTAGTACTAGGTATAATAGGAGGCGTCTATCTCCTTCCTCGGTCGCTCAAATGGAGGTGTGGAGGTGTTCACCCCTACTAGTCCACAAAGGTGTGTGATGAGAGATGGGTGCGCCAGAGGAAACTATGTGTCGTAATGTCTGACACATGAGAGCAAGGTTGGATGTTGGCATGTGTGAATTTCATCCAATACTTAGCTAGGGAGGTAAGGTATGACCTTCTGATATAAATAAGCATATCCTGCCTATTCCTTTGAAAATGGCCCCCTGGAATGCATAAGGTCCTTTCCACTTTCGCATAATTTATATCTTCCTCCATTGCAGAAGCAAACTGACATTGTTCTCCTGTCCATTCAGTGCCTATGAAAGTGATTATGGTGTTGGCATCATAGGGATCCTCTTGCCCCTCACATAGCTGGTATACATTTCTTGATCAACACCAAACGCCCTTGCATTTGTGTAAAACTCCTTTACTACTGCAATGTTGGTAGGTGCAGGATAAGAAGCTAGATTCTCCCATTGTCTTCTTCCCAACTCCCTTTCAAATTGCGGAGCCATGAGAGGTATTAATCCCACTTTCCTCTCCATCAGCAACCTTCGGTTCTGAACCGTCTGAAAATGTCTCTCATGCATATGTGAAAGGAATCTATTTGAGTAGAATTTATCCTTCCTCTTCATTCCGTTCTCTATGTTTGTAGTAGTAGTCTTTATCCGCTTTGACCTAGATGAAGATGCCATATCTGCACCAAAAACATACAAAAGACATACCACTAATGAGTCATCTAAAATAACAATTCAATAAATCACATACTCATTATAGGTCACAGATATGCTCTATCATGCCACAACACAGTTCATACTCTCAACAGAAAACATCAAGCACAGGCATCTGAAAATTAAAGCAAAAATCAAGCATTCAACTCTTCTTTCCAACGCTGAGGGCCATTCAGGGAGCCCTCAGCGCCACCTACACGTAATCACAGCCAACAGAAACTAGAACTAGCAACATACCTAGACTTGCCAACGCTAAGGGCCACTCATGAGGCCCTCAATGCCATGACAGAAAATGAAACATGGCCCTGGATGGCCTAATGCCCAACACAGATGTTTTACACATTGTTTTAATCATCGATAATTCATCACAACACAATTTAATCAGTAGCCTCAACAATATATCATGCATAGACATCAATCTTCAACAAAAAAAATCAAAAATTTCAAGAACAAAAATGAAGATGCCTACTTGGATATGCAAACTTGAAAGATGCACAAATAGATTGGGAAAAGTTAGGTCTTGGATAGACACTAGCAGCAACAACTTAAAAATCACCCCAAAATTTGATGTATGGAAGCAGAGTTGAATGAAAAAGAGGATTTTTGGTGATGGGGAGGAAGAAGAAAGTGAGAGAGACCTCTTAGGGCAAGGAGTGGAGCGATTGGAAAGTGTGAGAGTGAAAAGTGAGGGTTTGGACGAGTCATTTAGGGTTAGGGGTTAGGTTGGGCCTAATAACGCTAAGCCTAGAAGCCCAAAACAATCCAACTTGCAGCACTAGCGTTAAGCGTGACCCAAGGGGGCGCTCAACGTCATGTGGTACTACAATCCTCCTCCTTTTTTCTTACCCTAGGCATCCCTAGGTAGGGTCCCTTAACGTAAACCCAAATTTTTCATATTTTTACACTTTTCTCCCAATTCACACTTCAAGAACTCACAATTAAAAATTAAAACTCTCTACATACCTCACACACATTCATCCACCAACTCATATCATAGCATACTAGATCATACAAACAAATAACCACACACACCAAATAAATTCAAAACAAATAACCCTAAAAACTAAGTCCAACTCAAATTAAATTACATCAAAACCAAATAAATAAACAAATTAAAAATAGAAGTTTTTAAAACACTAAGTTGCCTCCCAGCAAGCACTTGTTTAATGTCATTAGCTTGCCACCATTAAACTCAGTTTGAATCTTTAATGTTGGTGTTCCTTTTGCTTTCATCACACCAACATATGTTCAACAGCTTCCTGTTCACCGTCTTGACTCTTCTAGAATATGGAGTTCCAATCTCAATCATTCAATTCGCTTTAATCTCCTTAATAACCCATAACTTGTTCCTGTATCTCACTGGTATGTCAGGCTCAAATTCTTCATCTTCACACACCGAGTCTTGATGAACTAACTTCTCTTTACTATCTTTCTTCTCTTCCTTTACCTGTAAAAAGAAACAATTTTTACTTCCCTTGACTAATTTGCTAGCTCGATCAGATGCACTAGGCATTGGTAGGTCTTCATCTGCAGGTTTAGGACTAGTCTTCTTCACTTGAATCGGCTGCTCATCATTAAAGACATTGAAAGTCACCTCCTCATCTTGGTCTTTAACCGTTAGAACTCCATCATCTACATTGATGACAACCTTAGCCGTCTTCATGAATGGCCTTCCAAGAATGAGAGGAATCTTCAAATCTTCCCCCATCTCCATCACTACGAAATCCACCAGGAATTTAAGTTTATCAATTTGAACCACAACGTCCTCCACTACACCATAGGGATTCTTGGTAGATCTATCCGCAATTTGCAACACCATCCTTGTAGGTTTGACCGCAAGACCACCAATCTTCTTAAGTACAGATAGGGACATCAGATTGATGCTAGACCCTAAATCAATTAGAGTTTTCCCTATATCATAATTCACAATAGTGCAAGGAATAGTTAAACTTCCCGGATCTTTGACTTTAGGAGGAAGCGTCTTTTACATAATAACACTACAATTACCCTGTACTTCAATTGTCTCCTCATCTAAATATTTCTTCTTTTTGAGGAACTTCTTCAAATATTTCGCATATTCAGGAATTTGTTGCAACGCTTCAGTCAATGGAATAGTAATCTCCAATTTCTTGAAGATCTCCTTAAAACACCCAAATTCTTTCTCTTTTCCTTTCTAGAATAAACTTTAGGATAAGGAAGAGATTTCTCAATTTTTCTTTCTTTTTTTCTCTCGCCTTCTTCTTCTTCTTTTCTCTGCCCCTCCTCATTATTTTCTTCTCTCTTTCTCTCAACCTCACCTTTTCTCTCTTCATTTTCTTTTTCTTTTTCAATCAACTCAACTTTTTCTTTTCTCTCAATTTTTGTCTCATCTAACATCTCATCACTTATGATCATAATAGCATTACACTCCTCCTTAGGGTTAACTTCAGTATTAGCCCCAAAAATTTTATCAGACTTATCCTTCAACTTTTTAGCCAGTTGGTCAACCTGTATCTCCAAATTTCTAATAGCAGCTTCAATGCTCTTATGATTAGAGATAGACACCTGCATAAATTGTTGGAGTGTCTCTTCTAGCTTTGCAATTTTGTCTGATAAGGAGGGTTGTTGTTGCCATTGTTGTTGTGGTGGTCTGTTGAATTGATCAACTTGTCCTTGACCCATACTTTGGTGAGGTTTCCATCCTTGGTTGTAATTACCTGGACGACCCTAATTCCCCTAAAATTGACTTCTTCCTGGGTATTAGCTTGTATAGCACATTGACCATTGATATGGTCTCCACCACATAGCTCACGAAGTTGTTGTTGAACTTGAGAGACATTCTACAACTCCTTAGGTAATTGAGATATCTTCTTCATGAGAGTCTCCAATTGTTGAGTCACAATTTTATTTTGAGCCAGCAAAGCATCTTGAGATTGTAATTGTAGAACTCCTTTCTGTTGGAATTGAGCTCTTTCACTATGCATCTCATTATCATTTGTGGCCATGTTTTCAATCAACTCATAGGCTTCCTCTAGAGTCTTCCACTTGATATTACCTCTAGTTGAGGCATCCATTATCAATTTAGTCTAGGAGCTTAATCCTCCAAGGAATAGGATGACCATCGTTGGTTCATCAAAGCCATGTATGGGTGTTTTCCTCAATAAACCTTTGAATCTATCCCACGCTTGACCTAGAGTCTCATCCATGCCTTGTCTAAAAGAAGAAAATTCTTGTTTACCTTTGTTTACCTTAGACTGAGGGAAATATTTGTTCAAGAATTTAGCCACCACATCTTCCCACTCAGTGAAGCTATTCTTTGGAAAAGAATTAAGCCACATCTTAGCATTGCCTCCTAAAGAGAAAGGGAACAAGTTAAGTCTAATAGCTTCATCTGGCACACCATTGATCTTCACTATATTGCATATTTCATTGAACATGGTCAGATGATCATGTCGATTTTCATGAGATAGTCCATTGAATTGGTTGTTCTTCACCAGTTGAATCAGAGCAGGCTTCATCTCCATGTTTGCAACATTAACCCTTGGTCTAACAATGCTATTAAAATGAAGAGGTCATGTGACTGTTGCATAATCTTCCAGGGTACGTCTACCACTCTGATCACCATGATTATCCGTCATATTTTCAGTTTCCTGGTCAGATGTTGTAAAAGGTTGTTCAAGAGTTCTAGGAGAGGGAAAAAGTTCTTTGGACGTCCTGTTCCTCCTTCTTTTTCTACTTTCGTCCAAACCTGTAAAAAGAGTTTCAGATAATTTCATGCTTCTAGTACGAATTGAACCTTGCATACACTAGAGAACAAAACACAAGAGCACCCAATTAGCCCTAAAAATAAAAATAAAAATAAATAAAACAAAAATTAAAACAATAAAAATAAAGTTAAAACTGGTTCAGAATCACACAAAAATATAGTTTAAACCACGACTCCCTAGCCACGACGCCAAAAACTTGTTAAGACATCGGCAAGTGTACTGAATCGTATCAAGTAATATAAAATGGTAAGACCAAATATCGTATCCCAGAAGACTCACGACATTAAACAATCATGTAATACTTTAACTAATTAAGACTTAAGAACAATTTCAGTGGTTTAAAATGCAGATGCATTAAAAGTAAATATGAATGCAAATTAATTAATTGAGGCTAAAACACAAATAAATGAATGGATGATGTTGATAATATGAGATAATTATGTTGTTGGGGTTTAAATTTCACCTAATCACTTTCATGCATATAAGAATTCATCTTCTTCATTAGAATGTTAATGTCACTTTCTAAATTACTTAGAACCTGATGTCTCGACGAAAGAAGTCTATCCTTAATTATTAGACCACAATGTTTTTCATCACTAATAATTAATTATGCATCACGAACATAAGCTTAAGACAACCAAACGTTTTATCCCTATGTCTAGGCAATAGTTCCCTCAGGTGAAATTCTCCAGATCATGATTCATAAGATATTTCCCAATACTCCGCTGGCGCTCAGCGCCCCTACTTAGGGCAACCAGGCGTTGATGCGAGAGGAGTGGCGTTGAGGGCCCTGAAAGAAGCAACCAGGCGCTCTGTGGTGCAAGGAAGCTAGCGCTCATTGCCCCCAAGAGGGCGACCAGGCGCTGGTGCGAGCCTCTGGCATTGAAGGCCCCAGAAAAGGGCAACCAGGTGTCCATGCCAGCTTCTGGCGTTGAGGGCCCCAGAAAAGGGCAACCAGGTGTTCTGCGACCTCTTGTAGCCTTCTCCTCTTGTGCTTTTTCTGTCCTTTTTGGGTTCCAACTCCTTGATACTTTAACTCCTCTTCCAAATCATCCCAATAACCTACAAAATCAAGGGCATTAGTAATGAAAATCATCAAGTATAACATCAACTCTCTTTATTCACAAAATAAACTAAAACAAGAGTTCAAGCAAGTTTCTAAGTCAAAAAGGGTTAATTTAGTATCAAAATTGAATAACTGATAATGGTAAAATCAATCGTTATTAGCAGACCCCAATTTCCAGCAAAACAGAGATAAGCACCTAATCAATTAAGGTCTTTATCTAATCGATTAAATCATGCAAAGTTTGTCATTCTTAAGGTTTTCGTACATCCTACTAATATCTAAGATAAAACACACATTATACCAAGTAATATGTTTATGCAGAATGGAAAATATGCATGTTATACCAATGCTAAAGCTTGTTACCAATTTTGATGTCTCTTAGGATGTCATGAGCACTTTAAATTGTGAGATATGCTTCAACTTTGTACATCACCTTGAGCATAGTTATTTTCAATTGCTCTCAATTTCCTGCAAATCAATTGAAAGGTTTGGATGCAGATACCAAGTTGAATTTGGGTCCTCATATGTTAAAAGGTTTTGGTGATTCCTTTGGAATCCATTTAAACTTAATAATATTTCTATAGTAACAAGACTTTGATGCATACTGATCGAGGTCGTACCCGAATCAAATTTAATATGCAATTAAGTGCAGTATAGACTAGGAAATGACTCCTAGGTCGGCTCTCAATGACCAATTATTGGTTCAGTCATTAGATCAAACACTTGGTGGGGGATGTTTTTGGAGAGTTTTGTGAATGGAAATGAACCAAACTAAAACACAAATTCAACACAGATTTAAAAGGATTGGTCACTAGCTTAATTACAATGCTTCCAATCACATATTAACAACAATTACACACTACTCTAACCCCTAATTCAACACAACTTAATCAACTAAGAGAAGACTAACCATGCTTTCATAAAAGCGAATTAAGAAAACGCAATGCATACATTCAATCAATTTTTCATCATACAGTCCAATCGACTAAGCAAAGATTAAACACCAATTAGGCAACTAAGCGTATACCCAATCGTAAGCGCAAAACAGATTCAATAATATGCCAAGTTAGAGCAGCAAAAACACACTTCCAGCTCAGAAATCTCATGGAAACAGTGTAATTTTACTAATGGTCAACCAAGCACACTAAGCTAACATTAAAACGAAGTTAAAATAACAAAACCAAATCAAATTAGGAAACATAAAACGTAACAACAACAGCAAAATGCAAGTCTAGAATCAAAGAACAAATAAGAACGCAATTAAAATCAGAAAACGAAATGGAAAACAGGAATGGAAGTGCATGTGTAGAAACGAAATTGCAATTGGGGAAAACGAAAACGCAAGAACACAAAAGGTAAATTCAAAACAAGAATAGGAAACAAAATTGAAATTGCAATTGAAAACGAAATTAATTCGATACAAGAAAGAGGAAATTGAAAGCAAACCTAAACCCCCAAAGGGGGGGGGTGGAAAACGTCCCAAGCTCTACATCTAAGGAGAGGAAAACGAAAATGAGGGAGGGAGAGAGTGAATGAAATTTGTTTTGGGGTTTTAAAACCCCGTTTTACCATTTTGCCCTTCCTATGGGCTTCTACAAAATATGCCTAAAAATGGGCCCAAAGCTAACCTAAAACGAAATTAAAAAGAAATGTTGATGTGAAAAGTGAAGAATGGCGTGGCAACTCTCTTGATGTCCCAAAAGAAATATTCCAAATAATTTCCTGCAATTAATAATGGAAATAATTAGTCTCAGATAATTCAAATTAATTAAAATAAGAATTATTAGTAAAATTAAGCCCAAATATCAAAACTGAGGAAATATTAGACAATTAAGCACAATCCCTTAATCAAATGTAGTACAATAAGCTAAGTGAATAGTAGAAAATATTGATTCATCAATGACCAATGTGATTGTAGTAAAAATTTGTCATTGATGAAGGTTTACTAATGTCAACAAACTTTGTAGCCTTTGTTTTACTACTTTAACCAATGTAGCCTATTCCTTGTTTATTTAGCACACTTCTTTGTGATCCAAGTAGAGCAAGAAGGTTTGAACTACCTAGTGTAAAATTAGACAAAGAGTTCATAAGGTATTTAATTCTTTCCAGTTATCTTGGAAAGTTTTCACACTCTTGAGTATTCATTTTGCTCTCTTCTATGTTTTGTCTAGGTGCATTTTTCAAAGCTTCCAATTCAGTTTTCAGACTCTTGTTCTCCTTATCTAGGTTTTCTAATATACTTTCTAGACACTTATTTTCACGTTTAAGCATGTTGTTTGCATATTGTAGTTTTCTAGCTTCTTCATGCATTTCTTGAAAAGTATCAAACAATTGATAATACCTATCTTTTATGCATTCATTTTCAAAACTACTTACACTACTTTATGAAGATATTGAGCCAGACATCAAGCATAAATTTGTCTCCTCTTCAATGCTTTCATCAGATTCACTTGAGGAGCTTGAATCATTTTCTTCCCAAGCTATATAGGCCTTTTTCTTTTTCTGAATTTTGCTTTCACAGTTGTTCTTTTCTTCAAGCTTTTGCTTCATCTTTATCACTGGACATTTTGGTATGATGTGTCCTACTTTCCTACATTCAAAACAAGTAGGTGCAACAACAAATTTTTCTCTCCTTTTACTTGATTTCCTTTTTCTTACAAAGTCAGTGTTAGCCTTATTTTTGAATTTCAGAAATTTGGAACACTTCTTTAGGATCTTGATGTCCAACTCCTCTTTATCAAAGGTCTTTTGGAGAGTAAGAAGATGATTTACTATGTGAGTGAAACTTTTCTGCACATTATAGATATCACCATTATTCATCCTAAACATCTCATAGTTTTGAATCAAGGAGTTCTTCCTTGCTCTTTTTACTTCATATGTCCCCACAAGTGTGACCTCTAAGACATCTCACATCTCTTTTGCAAATTCACACATAGAAATTCTATAAAAACTCATCAATTGTTAGTGTAGAGGAAATAATATTCTTGGCTCTTACATCATAATGAGCTCTCTTATTTTCTTCAACTGTCCATTCAGAGAAGTATTTGGGTTTGATCTTCCAATTCTCAATCTTATTTGATTTATAGGGACTATTTATCACAACATCCCACACACCTTTGTTAACGAATTCCAAAAAAATCTTCATTCTAATATTTCAAAAAGGATAGGTTTCAACATCACCTCTCTTTGACAAATATTTTGTTTTAAAATGAAGAAAATCTTACGATATTTGATTCCAAATTAAAGCTTAAATGCTAATAGGAATATAAACTAATAATTTTCAATATATACATTTATAGTTTTAACAATATATTTTGTAATCACGATTATTAATTCAAATTCAATTTTCAAACCCAATCCATCAATATTTGAAGATAACATACATGATAACATACATTTAGTTAGAAAAAAATTAACGTTTGAAACTTAATTGAGTAACTTATGTATACTTATTTCTCTAATTGATTATATAGAAGTGCATTTAAAATAATAATAAAAGTACATTCTTGAAAAATAAATCTCTTCTTTAAGTGCATGTCTGGATACACAATAAAGAAATAAATAGCGTGCGTTCATCTTAATACAATGTATAACCTTTTTCAAGAATAACGCCAATTTTCATAATCATATAACGCTCAATCAAACATATTAAAACAAATTACTCATTTTACAAGACAAAATAATAACTAAAACGCGTTTTTCTTAACACGTCTTACAAAAATCAAGGTGAAATACAACCCGTTCAACGAAATTAATATGCTTAAAAATAATTAATTTATATTAAGAAAATAAAACAAATTATATTAATAACTGAGAGAAATGTTAGGAATAATACTTCCAAACACATGTTTTCTTTCTTAATAACTATAAGTTATTAAAAATAACAATTTTTTATACTTACCCCAAAATCAAAGTATCGCTAAATAAGAAATAAAACTTCAACGTTGACCATTTTTAATAAATTATAACTCTTAATAAAGGAAATGTGAGGAAGCATGAGTTAAAAATGTAACTTACGCAAAGATTATTTCATTATTGAATAAATTTGAATTAAAAAATTTATTTTAAAATTCATAATAGATTTATGTTATTTTTCATATTATATATATGTGTGTGTATAAATTACATGTATATAATTTTGAAAATATACTAAAATATGAATGATGTAAATTATTACTATTTTAAAATTTAATTCAGTAGGTAAGATAATATATGTTTAATTAAAGAGTTGGGTAAGTTAAAATTATGTTATCTATAAAGGTATTAAATGGTGAAATATTTAGTAGAAGTAAATTGAACAGCTGTCATTTAATATTTTCTTTAATAGAAATGTGAATATTGACAATATATGTGTTGAAATATAAACCGTTAGTTGCTTTATTTTATTATTTTAGGAGACAAAAATGCTAAATGAAAAATCAATACCATACATGCATGTCTTAGAAATAGAACAGTTAGAAAAGGAACATATTTATTTTGTAATAAATAGTTGGCAAATATGTCTTCCAAAAAAACATAAAAATCTACAGAAGAGGTTTAGAGAGAGCACACATTCATCATTCACACAAAGGAATGATGAAAAAAAAAATGAAAAGGGTGACTGTGTGAGTGGTATAAGAAATAGTAGAAAAAACAGAGGAGAGAGAATAAGCACAGTGAAGAGAGTGAGAAACCTCAGGGAGAAAGCGACAGGGCAGAGAAATAAAGGGTTGGGTGCCAGCCACCACAACAGTGAATTCTGAATAATACACAAAAACATACAATTACAAACAAAACCAGGTAAATTTACCCTCAGAAAAGTCTTAAAGATTCTCGTGGCATAAACAAGGTAGTGATACTTTTCAATATGCAACTGGGTTGTCTAATGTTTTATAGAGATCCGCGTCTGTGTCTGTTTTAATCCGTGTGCTAAGGTCGCCGCTTTTTTTTCTTTTGTTTTTTCTGTTAACTCAGACATAGGTGAGAGGTTGGCTGTAAAAAATGTATTTTGGGACAGAAAAATCTTGGCCATAGATTTATAATCTTTTCATCTAATAATACTGTCCTGTGTTGTGTTTCTATATATACTGTGTAACTCTATCGTTAAAAGTTTCTCTCTTTTTGGTCAGAGAGGAGAGTGGTTTTTTTTTCCTGGGATTTCTGTGAGGAATCCACTGAAGGAGGAAGAGCAGGAGATTTATGTCTTCTTGGTTTTATTTGGAAGTAGTGATTGGAGCTCTGTTGCAGCTCGGGTTTGGTTATGCTTGTGTTTGCTGCATGCTACTCTGGCTAGTGTTCAATAGTGCTGTTTCGATGAGTTTGAGGCCAAAACGGTATGTGGGGTTTATGCTTTTTGTTTTGATGCTTTGGATTTGATGTTGTGTTGGAGTTTGAGGTTTTTCTTGTGGTTGTGTTTTTGGTTGTTTTATTTTGCAGGACATGTCATGGAGTTGTGGTTTGTTATGGAGGCTTTCAGATAAAAAAGTTCTCTAGTTTCTTCCTCCTTCTGAGAGTGGATCTCACCTGATATTCTTGAAATTTTGAGGTTTTCTTTTTGTTTTATTTAATTAAAATTTTGTTTTTGTTTTGGTAAGCAATTTTCTGGGTGTTTGAGGGGTTTTGACCCAAATTTTCACCATGCTGGAGGCTCTTAATCAATCGGCTAAAACGATGAAGAAACTGAAGCAGAAGCGAAATCCATTTCATGACTCAAAAATGACAAGGAAACTGCGCATCATTTGCGATGATCCTGATGCTACCGACTCATCATCGGATGAAGAGGAGCATTTTGGGAACCGTAGGAAGGTGAAGAGAACTATGGTTGAGATTGCTCTTCCACCGGTTCCAGTTAACTCTCTCATTGCAGCTGAAACTAGCACCGAGAGTTCCAACAATGAGGAACTGAACAAGAAGAGGGTTTTGGCCAAAACTCCCTCTGTGAAGAGACAAACTTGTGGCAAATACAAAGGTGTTCGGATGAGGAAATGGGGCAAATGGGCTGCAGAAATTCGCGATCCTTTCAAGGGTGCGCGTGTCTGGTTGGGCACTTACAACACTGCAGAAGAAGCTTCTCAGGCCTATGAGACCAAAAGACTTGAATTTGAAGCCATGGCCAAGGCTTTGTCTGATGGGAGGAGCAACAACAACAACAACACTGGCACCAACAACAATAACCACGTTGTTGCATCTGTTGTAACTGTGGCTGCCTCAGAAAAGAAGAACTCCAACTACTATGTTTCTTCTGCTGCAGATGCTGCAGAATCTGCAACAGACTCCAAGTCTGCTACCATCGACTACTCAGAGAGTAGTATCCTGTCACACACATCTCCATATTCTGTGCTTGAGTTGGATACCTCTGCTTCCAATTTGACTGTGAGTGGTAAGGTTTCAGGCAATGAAGTTGTTGAGACTAAAGGTTTGGAGACTGAAGTTGCTGAGATTGAGACTGAAGTTTTAAAAGCTGAAAGTTTTGAAGCTGAATTTGCTGAGCTAGATATTCCTGATTTGAGTATGCTGAGTGTGCCACACCCATCTGCTGTTGCTGCCAATGCTGCCAATGTTGCTGCTCCATCTCAGTTTGAATTTGATTGGTTTGCATTAGACAGTCTGGAGCATGGATTTGATGAAGAGCTTGGCTTTGATGATGATCTTGCTGCCTTGGAAGACATTCAGATATATGGCTTTGATGACGGTCAGCCTAGTGAGCTTCCTGATTACGATTTTGATGACATTGGTGCTGATGAGTTTGCTGGTTGGATTGAAGAACCCCTCAATATACCTTGCGTATAAGTTTTGCAGCTATAGAGTAGTATTATATTTCAAATTTTGTGCTATTTGCTTACAATTGTTGTAGTTTTGTGAGATCTGAGGATTAAATCTGGTCCCGGGTAGTGTTTTGTCAGTTGAGTTTTAATTTATTTGTTTCTTTAGAGAGATAGAAGATGTATGAGAGGCAAAGGGAGAATTGCCTTGGGTTTTCTTGTGCTATTAGAGCCGTCCAAGGGGCTTCTCCATAGACTGTAATCATGAGTTCTGAGTGTGTAGAAGACATTTCCGTTGTTCACAAATTTATTATCTCCGCCCATCAAATACTTTCTTCACAAATTCTATGGTATCCTCGGAAATTTTAAGGTTTTTGTAATCAACCTTTCTATGTTGTACCAAAATAAGTAAATTTATTGTTTAATGTTTCGGTAAGTTATTTTTTTTTCTAGAATCTTAAATAGGTTTTTTCAATCGAGTTTTTATTTTTTAAAAATTGAAATAAAAAGAGGTTTTTCATCAAATGAGACAAATATTGTTTAAGAGATTTTTAGATGACATGTTGACTGTATTCTTTAAATTGACGTGACAATAATAACTTGATTGAAGTGTATTTTGTAATTGAGAACAAATTGATGACATATCATTATTTGTTTTAATTTCTTAAAAGTAAAAATTTCATTGAAACAT
This sequence comes from Vigna reflexopilosa, assembly GCA_027742785.1. Taxonomy (NCBI): domain Eukaryota; kingdom Viridiplantae; phylum Streptophyta; class Magnoliopsida; order Fabales; family Fabaceae; genus Vigna; species Vigna reflexopilosa. Next base: position 22,763,802 of record CM050930.1, on the reverse strand, counting down.
CAAATAAATAGGAAAACTATTTAGAATTTAAAAAAGAAAAAAAACTTACCTAAAACATTAAACCTAAATTTATTTGGATACATGTCAACTCTACTTTTAGTGCAAACGCCTCTTTATCTTTGGTTGAAATGAAAAAGTAGAGGTTTGAGACGAAGAAAAAGTAAAATTTGATTAAAAAATTAGTGTATGATTGATTTAATTGAACGGTGAGGGTTGAAATGCTCTTTGTTCGGAGAAATGTCAAAACTGTTTTTAGATGTATTCTTTTATATACGTTTTTGTTAAAAGTAATTAGTTAAAAACTAAAAATAAATTATTTCTTAAAGAAAATGAAAAATCTAATAAATATAATTATTTTAAAAAATCAAATATTAGATATAATAGTACATCAAAAGTTTGACAAATAAGTATTATAAAGTTCTTCTATTTTTGCCTCATTTTACATTTTTCTTCTTCACTATTTTTTACAAATTATGACTGATCACGTGTAAAAAGTACATAGCAATCTTGTAAATCATTCAAGTAAATTTTTTTGTATAAAGCATCTCTTAATCACATTAAAACATCCACTTTCTCGTAAAAAAGTACCACTGAATCACATTAAAACATTCGGTTAATATCGATGCTTATACGATTTTTTTTCTAACATAGCACGAAATGTGTTTTTATTTACGAGGATAGCAAACTGTACATATTTACCATACTAGCACGTTTTTTATTTAAAGTTAGGATTCGATTTTTGGATAACCGAATTCTAACCTATTTTTATTTTATTTTTTGATAATTTTAACCTAGAATTCGGTTTCTAAAAAACCGAATTCTGAATTATTTTAATTTTTTTTATAATCTTAAGTTTATTTTTTATGTTTTAATATATTTTTATAAAGTCTTTTATTTTTTAAACATTTATATTTATATTTTTTTATAATGTTAGATAGAATTTTATATTTTAATATTATTTTTTTATAAAGACTTTTATTTTTTTAAGTATTTATAATTTAATTTTATTTTATAATCTTTTGTTAGAATTATATATTTTAATATTTTTTTATAAAAACTTTTACTCTTTAAGCATTTATAGGAAAAATATATTGGAATTGGATTTCTAACCAACGGAATTGGGTTTCCTAATTTCTTTATCATCATTTTTTTTTATTGTGCTGGAACATAACCGGTACCAAAGGCAAAATAAGTGGGTACTTCAGGTGAAAGTTTTTGCACATGAAGGTCAACTATGAACATGAAACTCATTTTGGAGTTCCTAATTTCTTTGTCATCAATTTTTTTTTACTTATAAGAAATTTGGAACCAATTATTATACAATTTATGAAGAAATTGGTGGCAAAGGAACCCTATTTAGTAAAAGTTATTGTGCTGGAACATAACCGGTACCAAAGGCAAAATAAGTGGGTACTTCAGGTGAAGTTTTTGCACATGAAGGTCAACTATGAACATGAAACTCATTTTGGAGTTCCTAATTTCTTTGTCATCATTTTCTTCACTTATAAGTAATGTGGAACAAATTATTATACAATTTATGAAGAAATTGGTGGCAAAGGAATCCTATTTAGTAAAAGTCATTGTGCTGGAATATAACCGGTACCAAAGGCAAAATAAGTGGGTACTTCAGGTGAAGTTTTTGCACATGAAGGTCAACTATGAACATGAAACTCATTTTGTAGTTCCTAATTTCTTTGTCATCATTTTTTTTTACTTATAAGAAATTTGGAACCAACTATTATACAATTTATGAAGAAATTGGTGGCAAAGGAATCCTATTTAGTAAAAGTCATTGTGCTGGAACATAACCGGTACCAAAGGCAAAATAAGTGGGTACTTCAGGTGAAGTTTTTGCACATGAAGGTCAACTATGAACATGAAACTCATTTTGGAGTTCTTAATTTCTTTGTCATCATTTTTTTCACTTATAAGTAATGTGGAACAAAGTAATTGACAGAAGACACCATAATTAACTTTAATAGAGGACACCATAATTAACTTTAATAGAGGACGAAGTAATTGACATCAGTGAATGAAACATTTTCTTTTATTTTAACATAATTGTCTTTCATAACAATATCTGAAGCACAATTGACATTATGACTACATCGAACATTAAAAGTAGTAATTAACTAATCACTCCCCATAATGGGATGTGGACCCTCTAATGCCAAGATTGTGAGGACAATGATTTCTTGTGTGGCCAGGGGTTTTACAGTATGAGCAATTTCGTGGGTGTGCTTGTTCTGTGATGTCCATTTCAGTCCTGATTCTGGATGAAATTGGTCGACCCTTTGCATTCCTTTTTGTGGCTGGATGAGGCCAAATTTCTGTGCCTTGGTATGGTGCCCAATATTCTTCATGTCGTAGCTCCCCAAACATATTATTATACACTTTCATGATGACATCCAACCTATAGTAGGGACTGATGTATATGTTAAAGTCGTGATGAGCATGTTTGCAAGCTGCTAAGACATGTGAACATGGTAGATGAATCTTTTGAAACTTGCCACAATCACACCATCGTTCATCCAATCTGACAACAAATTTTCCTGCAGGTCATTTTTCTCTTGGGTTTACCATCTCCTCGACTCTGAATCTTGTTGTATTTCTATCAAATTCAACAACCCTGTGGGTGTTTGATTTTGAATCAGCATCCTGTAGGACCTTCATGGCATTTTCAGAATAGACATGACCAGCACTTATCATTGCAGTTATCTATTTCCCTCTTTCTGTGAAAAAAGAGTTACATCTTGTGTATGTGGCCAAAACTATGGAGGAGATTGGTAAATTTCTTGTCTTCTTCAAGACTGAGTTAATTGCTTCGGCTAGATTTGTTGTTAGGTGACCCCATCTTCTGCCTTCATCATACGCAAGTGTGAATTGTTGTCTTGGAATTTGATCAATCCAAGCTGCTGCTTGAGGATTGTTTTCCCTAATGATATTGTAGTAATAGTTACATCGCGGCTCAATCATTGCGTATGCTGCAAAAATATTTAAGAAAATAGTAATGATTACGGATAACGAAGAATAATAAAGACGACATTTAATTGGTTAAACATTTTTAAAAAGTAGTTACCCATGTTGACAAGGTCCTTCTTCAAACTTGTATCCCTGAATCTTTAGGTGAAATTTTGTGCAATGTGTCAAATGCAATACACATGCAGACATTGTCCTTCTGTCCACCCACTGGTTGGTCTGTTGAATGCTGCACTAATGGAGTTGTGGCGATCCGAAATTAAGCACAAGTTTTGTTGAGGTGTGACATGTCTCCTAAGGTTTTTTAGAAAAAACAACCAAGCGTCTGCTGTTTCACCCTCAACTATAGCAAAAGCAATGGGGAGTATGTTGTTTCTCCCATCTTGTGCCACAGCCACCAAAAGAGTCCCCCTATATCTTCCATATAGGAATGTTCCGTCCACTTGCACCAACGGTTTCCAATATGGGAATCCATCAACACAAGGTTTGAAGGTCCAGAAAAGTCTTTTGAAATATTGTTGGTTTTGGCGGATCTCTTGGCCATCAGTAATTGGTTGTGTTTTCAATTTGTACACAAAGCCAGGAAGAAAAGTTTGCATGGCTTGTAGTAGGCATGGTAATTTGTTGAACGATTCTTCCCAATTCCCATACACATGCTCAATTGCATGTTGTTTAGCCAACCAAGCCTTTCTGTAGGATGTAGTGTAGCCCATAGAGGTCTTGATGGAAGCAATAATTGTTGCAATTGGTGTGGATGGGTCAGATTCCACCATCTCACGTATGTGATGGGAAATGATTCGTGATCCCAACCTATTGTGATCTTGTGTTATGAGTTGTGTGGCACATGTGTGTGCACCATCAATTTTTCTTATTTCCCAGACTTGATCTCGTGTACGAAGGATGACTTGACAGTTCCATGGACATTGTTGATGTACACATTGCACCCTCAACCTTGTTGTGTTAGAATGAGTCCTTTTTTATGTACAATGGTTTTGTATGTGAAATGTGTTTAGAGCATCAATGACTTGTTCCTTGGTTTGGAACCTCATTCCCTGAGTCAATGTTCCAGGTTGATGGTCGAAAGTTTCATGCAAAACCGAATGGTGATCATATGCATGAGGATATTGTTGTAGATGTGAGGGAAATTCTTCATAGGATTGGAAATGTTGGGGTGGGTTGTATGGAATAGAGGTAAAAAGTTGTTGTTGTTGTTGTTGGATGGAGGGGATATCTAAGTTTTGTTGTTCATCATGATCGTGTTGGCTTAGGATTTCATCCTCATCCTCACTAAATGGATCTAATGACGATGAAGGTAAGCCTAATATTTCATTTTCTTGCAAAGTATGAGGGGATAAAGGTTCTGTGTTTTGATGTGGGAGATATTGCAAATGTTATGAAGTGGATGGACCGGTTAATAGTTCAGTGTATGACTGTATGTCATTTTGCCATTCCCCAAAATATGTGTTGTTAAGGTCAAAAGAGTGATGTGTGGGTTGAGTAGGTGACGGTGGTTCATCTTGGGTAGATTGTGTTCCAAAAATGGGTACAGAAGATGGAATACTTGTAGTATAGGTGGAACAAAGTTGTATGCATGTTAAAATTGGGTTGGCCTCTGTGATGTCGATTGCACCTTCTAAGTCATCGTCCTCTTGAATCTGAGTGGTTGTAAAAGTGATATGTCTGCCACATATTTGAGTTGGAAATCTAAAGTGGAGTTTTGGAGGTGGATGAGTTGGATCTCTGTTCGACTTCTGCAGTAGTATCTCTATTAATCTAGACAACGTAAAACCTCTATGAATGCGAATCATGATTTTGGTGTCCGATGTAAACAAAACACCACTTTTAGGATCAGTAACAATGTTGCCATTATCGTAGATGCATGCGTAGATGGAAGCTGCCATTTTAAGTTGTGGTAGAAGATGTTTGAATGGAGAAGAGCAACACAATGAAGTGTAAATTTATATGTTTGAATGTGTGTTACAAATGGTTGATAGGTGCATGTTTTATAGGTAAAAGTTGCACAATAGCTTAGTTGATGATGTCACTTCCAATAATACATTCATTTACTGATGTGTACACTGATATAAGATAAGTGGAACAACGATAAATAACATGCAGTACTTCAATACATTTTTGAAAAATAAGGTAGGTCATCCTCAATCAAGATTTAGTGAGAAATTGAAGTTATTCATCAAATCGTAATAAACTTCATTAGGGGTTGTGTTTGGTTGAATTGGTGTAATAAATGCCATCATCTCAACATGAACCTGCACAGCTTTTTCTGTAGCCATAAAAAATATTGCCTCCAAGTCGTCATCTGCAGAAATTATACATGAACGATACTGTGCAGTGCCACCATATATGTAGATTGGTAACCTGTATCGTAATTCAACTTGATATTGGTTTAGCGTTGACATGTTGAAGTGGTTGAGGATTGCTTGCTTGACTTCAACAATATTCATCGTATCAACAATGGTGACCCAAGCTGTTTGGGAACTAATGTACGTTTCAGAATAATTTTCTTCAATGAAGATGGTGCCATTGAAGTGCACTAAGACAGGTAATGGGGTAGATGTCATGGCTGTTTACAATGCTTTTTTAGTGACCTAATTGGATTGATGAACTAAGGTAGAAGTTCCTACATTTATAGGCTGAGATGTTCACTGTTGACACTGTGTATCACTTTAACGTAAGGGTTAAAAATAAAGAACTAGAGATGAATGAGTGTGTTTATCATTTTCCCACATGCCGAAAGTCTGACAGGTCATGCTCAATGTTTTGTCCATGTTTGCAGCACTTTGTATGAAGCAATGACATTTTTTGGCTGGATGTCATTTTTTCTACGCATGGAGATTTTGGTGAATTTAATTGGGTCTACCAAATACACCTTTAGTTGTACCTATTCACTTTTTCCATGTGAATTATGACTATTTCCATGCACGCAAAAAGTAAAGCTCATTCATTTCTATAGTATTATTATTATATTCCTTAATAAGAAAACAAATATGTTGTAGGGACATGTGAATGTGGTGGTGTTAAAGAGTTCTGCCAATGTCAATTATTTACTTGCTTTTGGTCATTCTTTTGTCGATGGAGATTTTGGTGAATCTAATGGGGTCTACCAAATTTGATATAGTTGTACCATTCACTTTTGCCATGTGAAATATGACAATTTCCATGCACGCGAGAAGTGTTGGCCATTCTTTTTTGTCACCACATGTTTCCAATTCAACTTTATTATAAATATTATTAAATTATTCATTTCTTTAATATTATTAGTATATTCTTTAATAATAAAACAAAAATGGTGTTAAAGAGTTCTTCATAAATTGTATAATAGTTGGTTCCAAATTTCTTATAAGTAAAAAAAAAATGATGACAAAGAAATTAGGAACTCCAAAATGAGTTTCATGTTCATAGTTGACCTTCATGTGCAAAAACTTCACCTGAAGTACCCACTTATTTTGTCTTTGGTACCGGTTATGTTCCAGCACAATAACTTTTACTAAATAGGGTTCCTTTGCCACCAATTTCTTCATAAATTGTATAATACTTGGTTCCAAATTTCTTATAAGTAAAAAAAAATGATGACAAAGAAACTAGGAACTCGAAAATGAGTTTCATGTTCATAGTTGACCTTCATGTTCAAAAACTTCACCTGAAGTACCCACTTATTTTGCCTTTGGTACCGGTTATGTTCCAGCACAATAACTTTTACTAAATAGGATTCCTTTGCCACCAATTTCTTCATAAATTGTATAATAGTTGGTTCCAAATTTCTTATAAGTAAAAAAAAAATGATGACAAAGAAATTAGGAACTCCAAAATGAGTTTCATGTTCATAGTTGACCTTCATGTGCAAAAACTTCACCTGAAGTACCCACTTATTTTGCCTTTGGTACCGGTTATGTTCCAGCACAATAACTTTTACTAAATAGGGTTCCTTTGCCACCAATTTCTTCATAAATTGTATAATACTTGGTTCCAAATGTCTTATAAGTAAAAAAAAAATGATGACAAAGAAACTAGGAACTCGAAAATGAGTTTCATGTTCATAGTTGACCTTCATGTTCAAAAATTTCACCTGAAGTACCCACTTATTTTGCCTTTGGTACCGGTTATGTTCCAGCACAATAACTTTTACTAAATAGGATTCCTTTGCCACCAATTTCTTCATAAATTGTATAATAGTTGGTTCCAAATTTCTTATAAGTAAAAAAAAAATGATGACAAAGAAATTACGAAACCCAATTTCGTTGGTTAGAAATCCAATTCCAATATATTTTTCCTATAAATGCTTAAAGAGTAAAAGTTTTTATAAAAAAATATTAAAATATATAATTCTAACATAAGATTATAAAATAAAATTAAATTATAAATACTTAAAAAAATAAAAGTCTTTATAAAAAAATAATATTAAAATATAAAATTTTATCTAACATTATAAAAAAATATAAATATAAATATTTAAAAAATAAAAGACTTTATAAAAATATATTAAAACATAAAAAATAAACTTAAGATTATAAAAAAAATTAAAATAATTCAGAATTCGGTTTTTTAGAAACCAAATTCTAAGTTAAAATTATCAAAAAAAAAAAAAAAAAGTTAGAATTCGATTATCTAACTTTAAATAAAAAGCATGCTAGTATGGTAAATATACTGCACAGTGCTATTCTCGTAAATAAAAACACATTCACGTCAGAAAAAAAAATCATGCTTATACTCTTCATCCAATATCCAATGCTTATAATTATTTCATTATTTAAAAGTGAAATGTTCGACCACAACTAATCTGGTTCTAGTGTTTCTTTATATCAACACATTTCCTTATTTTAAAATATGAGTATTTTTTTAAAGTGAAACATTTTCTAAATTCTTCAATAGAACTTTTAATTTTTTTTTCTACTCATCAATTTCTTTTGATTATCAATGAAGCTAAATTGGAGTTATTTATTTTACCTTTTTTATATGAATTTCTCAATTGAAAATTATAAAAAAAAATACTACTGGAAGTTAGTTTGGTATCATTTGAAAAACATATTTTGAGAAACATTTATTTAGGCATATTGACTTGAAGAGAAAAATAAATAAGATGAGTTTTTTTTTTTTCAAAACGTTATGGTTTAATGAGTATAATCTCTTATATAATATTTTTAATTTTTGATTTTTTAGTTTTTCTCTTCTTTCCTAAGTTCCGTTAACTACAAGACGAGGCATATTCTGAGTGTTCCAGTCAGATAATAGTTTTTTTATTTAGAATAGAGGCCAGTTAAAGTAACGTCGATTCTTCTACATATTTTTTTTTCTGGTAAATCAATAAATTAAATTATAAATTTTAGTTACTTTTTTTTTTCTTCCTTAACACTGAGGTCGCTCAATTAATGTTTAAGTATTGAGCATAAAATTTTACCGAATTACAAGCATCACATAACCTTGAATTGAAACATATCCCATAAAGTACCTAGGCATTATAAATGTTTAAATTAAAAGATATTTAAATACCAAAACATCTAACAACACCTATGACGGAAAGATATAAGTATCAAAACGTTTTAAAGTGTTAAGAAATTGAAAGATCTTAATACCAAAACGACTAAAAGCTCTAAGGATTGAATTATGTATGAATACTAAAGTGTATGAAAGCATTAAAGATTGAAAAAACTACAAATACTAAAGCTTCTAAAAACCTTAAGAATTGAAAGATATTCAAGTATTGAAATACCAAAGTGTCTAAAAACTCTAAGGATTGAAATATATATATATTAATACCAAAGTGTCTAAAAGCATTAAGAATTGAAAGATATCTTAATACCAATGTGTTTAAAAGTGCTAAGGATTAAAAGACATTTGAAAACCAAAACATCTAAAAGTGTTAAGGATTGAAAAATGTTCAAGGATGGAAAGATATTTGAGTATTAAAGCTTCTAAAAACTACATAAGAATGTTAAAAGCTCAAATGGCTACACATCCATAAGTTACATATTTGATAGTTGGTTATCATAAAGAGCATGTACTCATTTTCCTTAATTGTTTTTTACCTAAGATGGGTTTTATGTCGAATAGGGTTTTAACGAGATACTACTTTGATTTTTACTCAAAACACATCTGCTTGCTTCTTATTTCTAGCTTCCAAGCTTGGGGCCTATGTGCATAATCCCAATATACTATGAAATATCTTCAAGATATTTGAATATATGATATTTTATGATTATGGTATAATAATTGATTATACAATATCTCTGTTTCGGTTATGGGATCCGAGACTGGACTAAACGCCAAAGGTTTCCACTAAAAGGCTGAACGGTGGTGACCTGCAAGAAACACTCTAACGCTCAAGTCAACTAGGTCACAAGGAAATCAAAGTGAATGTAATCAGACCAAAAGTGAGTTACCTAGTTGTTAAGTTCGTATTTATAGGCGTTAGGCTCAACAATCAACATTAATTGCTCGTAAATACCGTATCTCCCGTTTCCCTTTATGCAATATTCGTTAATTAATGACATTAATTACCTTTTAATGTTGCCTTCTATATTCTTTCGCTGCTCGTCCATACAACCAGACCTCCCAAGACCCGATCGACCGGCCTTCATGCCCGACTGGTTGGCCATCCTCTCACTACAATCTCCAAAATATAACTCTTGATTATCTTCAAGTAACAAAATTTGTTTAATTTATTTGTTACTATAACATTTTATAGGAGTACTCACTTAATACTTAACTATGAGAGTCAATTCCCATACTCAAATCTCTCATTTACTATTATAATAATAGTTATCTTTAAATTTTTATTAACTCGAGGATATAAAATTTTTACAAATGAATTTTCTCTCGATTTCTTTACGGATCTTAGATGAAAAAAATTTGAATATTGAAAGTATTATAATTATCTCGAAACTATTTTGACAAAATCCCATAAAAACAAAAGAGAAAATAATTTTATTTGAGAATGTATTAGAAAAAATAGTAATTTTTGGAAGATAAGAATATATTTATGAACTTTTTTATATGTCTAAATCTATATACGAGAAAATATGTTTTATGAAATTCAAGATATAAATTTCAATTCTTAGTACATATGCCAAAAATTTAAATTTCAAGTCTTTATTATTATTTATATATTAAATATTTACAATTTATATATATATTTTTTATTGATTCTTAACGGTTGCATTTTTTATATTTAATTTTTGTGTTAACTACGTAATATGGATTTAAGCTTATTTGCCGTTTTTGATTAGAAATGTAAAGTTTTGTGATTAATATAAAAATAAATTATCGTTAATGTAAGACAATAACAAATAATTTTTTATTATTTTCATTGAAAAATGTAAAGTTTTTGTCCAAATGTCATGTATGTGTTATGTCACATAACACTTAGTGGTAGTGATAGTATGATATGTCAGTACCTCGTCTCATTTCAACACTAAGTGTTATTCTCTTGTATTTAATTCAATCCTTATATTTATTTTTTGATTTAATTTAGTCTATTTTTTTAAATAAAAAATGTTATGCCTTTCCAAAAAATACAGTTGAATTTAGTTTACTTAACATAAAATTAAATAAATTACAAAAATTATTTCGTTATTATCAATATTATTTAATTTATAAAATTGATTAAAACACTTTCACTACTACGTTACTACGTGACATTGAAAGTACTTTCAATATAAAATAATATAAGATTAGAAAAATTAAAACAAATGTCAATGATAAGTTTTCAACTATAATATATATATATATATATATATATATATATATATATCAGTAAAATCTGTAATTTACATATACCATAGACTAAAATAAAAAATATATATTTTATATTTATTAATATTTACAAATAGTCTTATATATTTATGAAATAAACATTAAATAGAAATAAATTCAATAAATATATAATAATGTCATTATTAAATATTAATAAATAATTAGTATAGAAGAATAAAAAATCATCAGAATATTAGAAAATTACAAAAAAAAACCTATTCACCAAATCAAAATATTATATTAATATAACATTTATATAAAAAATAAATTTGGTCTCAATTTAAAGAGAAATAGCATTGCTCCATTTTAAAAAAAATATGACTAAATATACACAAATATCAACATTGCATTATACATTATACATGCAGGACCTGACAACTCCATACACACATACAAACATATATTAACATTGCATTATACATGCAGGACCTGACAACCTCGTACCACATAAAATCATGTCTCGTGTTCATGTAACACGTAAAAATCCTAAAACCTTTCATAATAATTTACGAAAGTGATGAACATAACTCAACAAAAGACATGCTAATAAAATGTTTAAAGAATAATTCTGATGTATTATTTCAAAGAGTAGAGTATCATATATATACATACAAGGAGCCTATAATTCTTCATCTATTAAAGAAATGATAGGTGCACAAATATGCACAAATTATAATAATATCTAAATTATAACTAACACAATATTTGATTGTCTAATATCCGTTAATAGAATATTTAGCATATCTCAACACCCCACTCAAGTTGGTGCATGGATATCACACATTCCCAACTTGAATAGAGACTCATTAAACAATCTTCTTGACACTCCTTTGGTGAAAACATCAGCCAACTGCAGTTCTGATCTTACAAAAGGAAATGAAATTATTTCAGCTTCAAGCTTCTCTTTGATGAAATGTCTATCAATCTCCACATGCTTTGTTCTATCATGTTGCAAAGGATTGTGAGCAATTGCTATTGTCGAAGTATTGTCACAGTACAAACTCATAGCTTAATTTTGTTTAAAGCCCAAATTTGATAGCACATTTTTAATCCACAAAAGTTCACATACACCTAGTGTCATGCCTCTGAATTCTGCTTCAGCACTAGATCTTGCTACTACAGGTTGTTTTTCACTCCTCCAAGTTACAAAATTCCCTCCTACAAAAGTAAAGTATCCAGAGGTAGATCTTCTATCATCTTTTGAACCTGCCCAATCTACATCAGTGTACCCTTCTACCTTTAAGTTTCCATTATTTGAGAACAAAATTCCTTTTCCAGGAGCGAACTTCAAATATCTCATAATCCTTTCAACAACATCCATATGAAGCTTTTGTGGGTCATGCATAAATTGACTAACAACATTCACTGCATAGGTGATATCTGGACGTGTATGGCACAAATACATTAATTTTTCTACCAGCCTTTGGTATCTTCCTTTGTCTATGCTTGCTGAATTTGAGCATTGAAAGAGTTTATGATTTTGTTCAATTGGTGTATCAGTTGGTTTACTCCCAAGCAACCCAATTTCTGATAGTAAATCAATAGTATATTTTCTTTGGCATAGAAAAATACCATGTTTTGATCTAGCTACTTCAATACCCAAAAAATATTTCGGGTATCCAAGTTGTTTCATCTCAAATTCAGATGCAAGGTATTATTGTAAACTAGAAATCTCATCTTTGTCATTTCCTGTAACAATCATGTCATCTACATATATAATCAAAGCTATAATTTTTCATTTTCCTCTCTTAAAAAATAAGGTGTGATCAGAGTTACTTGCTCTATAACCAAAAGCCTTCATAGACTTGGTAAACCTTCCAAATCATGCTCTTGGTGATTGTTTTAATCCATATAGAGCCTTCTTTAATTTGTAAACCTTCATTCCATTTGAATCTGTCATGCTTGGTGGAGAATCCATATAAATTTCTTCTAAAATTTCTCCATGTAGGAAAGCATTTTTCACATCAAATTGTAGAAGAGGCCAATCTTGGTTTGCAGCTAGCGACAAAAGTATTCTCACAGTATTGAGCTTGGCTACTGGTGCGAACATCTCTTGGTAATCTACACCATAAGACTGAGTGTAAACTTTAGCCACAAGTCATGCTTTATACCTCTCAATAGTTTCATCGGCTTTATGCTTAATTGTAAAGACCCATTTGCAGCCAACAATTTTCTTCCCTCTTGGTAAGGACACTGTTAAGACTCCAGCAAGTGTACCAAATCGTATCAAGTAATATAAACGGTAAGTCCGAGTATCGTTTCCCTAAAGACTCATTAGCCTAGACAATAATGTGATTTGTTGATTATTTAAGACTTGACAAACGAAATTTAGGTTTTTGAATGCAAAACAGAAAATAAACATGCATGCAAAGGTTGATCAATTGACCAAGAAAATATGCAAGTAAATTTATGGATGAATTATGTTGTTGGGGTTTCCGACTTTATCCTATCAACTCTCATGTATTTACGAATTGTACTCCTTCATTAATGTTAATGCCACTTTCTAATACCCGATGTCTCGGTGAAGAGAGCCTACTCCTAATTACTAGTTTACAATGTCTTGTCTCCCTAGCAATTGATCATACATTACATTCGCACAAAAGCTTAAAGGCAATCGGTCCTCCTATCCCTATGTCTAGGTAATACTGCTCCCGAGAGAATTCCCCCATGTCTAAATTTCCCCGTATGTGTCCATATAGAAAAATCAAAGATCACGCTATTGAATAAGTTAAAGAAAGCATGCATAGAGAATAGAGGAAACACTCTAACAATTAATGAAGTAAAACATATAGATTAACAAATCAATCCAATACATGAGAGTTTCAAAGGATTACATCGTTTCCCCAACAACAATGGAGGTTTAGTTCACCATAGACATGGTGAAACTAAATGAAAATAGTGAAAACAATGAAAGATAAAACCTAAAAGTTGTAGATTGGAGCTTCCACATCCAAAATCCACCTTCGAGGGGTGAAAAGAGTGTTTCTACGCCTCTTTCTATCAAAAGATACCCTCTTTAGGTCATGCAAATCAATATATAGTTCATAAAAATAAGCAGAAATTGGCCTAGGCCCAAGAGACTAGCGCTCAGCGGTAGGTGCGTCTTCTTAAGAATAACGCTCAGCGTTGCCGCCCAAGCGTCTGAAAGTGAGCTCGCTGAAGAGGCTAGAGCTCAGTGGTGGATTTGCGCTTAGCGGTGCAGGCGACACTTGATTTTTCCCCTCAGCGTTGGCGGTTAAGCGTCGTCTAGTGGGTTCATCCTCAAGACCAGTGCTCAGCGGTAATTGGCGCTGAGCGGTGGCTGTGATTCTTCTTTTGTGCCTTTCTTCCACTTCTTCTAAGTTCAGCTCCTTGCTACTTCAAATTCCTTCATCCAATTCATGTTTATTCCTGCCAAATCAAGGAAACCCAAGCATAAAACCAAGAAAATCACCTTTGACTCTCTTATTCTCTAACTTAAGAAAAATGCATGATTTCAAGCTAGTTCCTAAGTCATAAAGGGTGTGTTTAGTGTCAAAATTAAATATAAAAATAACGGCTTTTGAACAGTTATCAAACACAAGATCCCAAGTGTATTTTTTTTCTAAAGCCGCCATCTCCTCAACCATTGGTTCGGTCCATCTAGGATCTGCCAAAGCTTCCTGTATAATACTAGAAATAGAAATTGAAGATAATTGAGATACAAATGATGCATATGACTGGGATAACCTGTGAGATGACACATATTTACTAATGGGATATTTAACTTTGGCTTGGAGGTGTGGTTTATATTTAGCTTAAGGTTGACCACGGTTAGAACGAGGTGAAAGAATATATTGAAAAGTAGTAGACTCATTGTTTGGTGTGCTGGTGGTCTCACGCAGACAAGAATCAATTTCATAATCAATTTCATCTAAATTAGTATTATCAGAGATAGGATTAGAAGGTAACTCTAAAGAGTCAAGCTGAACCTTTGAAGAAGATTGAGCCAATTGGTTATGATCAGAAGACACTGTATTATCCAGAAAAGAAGTGTCCATATTTAGGATTGGCTCACTTCCTGCAGAATGATCCTCACAAGATAATTTATCTTCATAATATAATTTTATATCTGAGATATGAAACATACTAACATCATGATTGTGCACTTCACTTTCATTGCCTCCCTGAAGTGGAGAATCAACATAAAAAAATCCATCCTCATTAAATGTCACATCCATAAAAATATAAAACTTCTTTGATGGTGGATGGTAAGCACGATAACCTTTTTGAGTTGATCCATAGCCAACAAAAACACATTTGACCGCTCATTCTTCAAGCTTTGTACATTGATGTGGGTGTAAGTGAACATATATAACACATCCAAAAATATGAGGTGGTAAATAAACTATGGGAGGAAGGATACAATGATCAGACAACACATTATAAGGCTTTCGAAAGTTAAGCACACTAGAAGGGGTTCGATTAATTAAATAAACGGTAAAGCTCACAGCCTCATCCCATTAAATGAGATGGGACATTACCATCTATCAAAAGTGATATTGTCACCTCTAATATATGTCTATTTTTCCTCTCAGCCACTCCATTTTGTTATGGTGAATAAGGACATGTAGTTTGATGCAAGATGCCTTTAGAGTTCATGAACTCTATTAATTCAGTCTTAAAATATTCCCCTCAATTTTTTGATCGAATGACCTTAATAGATGTGTTAAATTGTGTAACAATCAGATGATAGAAGGAACAAACCACATCACACACATCATTTTTATGTTTAAGCAAATATACCCAGGTTACCCGAGTACAATCATCAACAAAACTCATAAACCATTTTTTTCCATTATGTGTAGATTGTGAGGCAGGATCCCAAACCTTCTTTTATGGTTTTGTTATGAGACATTTTCAAGATAATACAATCCTTCACTCTCTCTACCACTTGCAATCTTCTCCTTGGAATGAATGTTCTGAAAAAGATAATGGGTTGGGTAAAACAAGGCAACACAAGAATGTGATTTGGTTAACTTGCTGATGGAGATAAGATTACAGTTTAATGTAGGAACAAATAAAATATCAGGAATCGATAAGGAGGGTGAGAGGGATATAGTACATATACCTTCAATAGAGATGAGACCCCATTGGCATTAATAATAACAGTTTTAGAACAATTAGAGGAAAAATTAGTAAATATATGAGGATCACAAGTCATATGATCAGTAGCACCTGAATCAATTATCTAATCACCACCCTTAGTAACAACAAAATGATTAAGGGCAGAGTTAGATATACCTAACTTGGTCAAAAATCTGGCAGCAGTAGAAATATAACTCTTGGAAGCAGCGGAAGTTCCTGAATCATGTTTCTCCGATTGATTGTCATCGGAAGAAGTCATCAGAAAATTCAATGAAAAAAAACACTGATTCCTATATTGTAGAGGATATCAATGTTAGGCTCTTGATACCATAATAAATGGTTTAAAGAATAATTCTGATGTATTATTTCAAAGAGTAGAGTACCATATATATACATACAAGGATCCTATAATTCTTCATCTATTAAAGGAATGATAGGTGCACAAATTATAATAATATCTACATTATAATTAACACAATATTTGATTGCCTAATATCCTTTAATAGAATATTTGGCATATCTCAACACATGCAACATAATGACATTTGGTTAAAACAATTAACATGACTAACATGATACATACCATCACCTTCACGACACACACACACCAAACAAAAAGGACATGCACTTGCACATAATTTTTCAAACATAGACACTGAAGACTAGCTCCCTTTACCTCTATTCCAAGCAAACCTTTGTGTACTCAACCTTTAATCATTTTAACTTCTATACCTTGTTGTGACAAACTTGAAAGCCCTCTCATTTTCTGAAAATTCCTTCAAGGTGGCTAGATTTTAATTATGAGGCCAACTCTCATTAAACTAGTTTTCCTTCAGTTAGGGCTATTGTAGGGATGACAGAGAGAAGGTTAGAGTGAGAGAAGTGAAAGAGAAAGGGTTGAGAGGAATGAGGAAAGAGATAAAGGTGAGTAAAGGTTTGGGGGTTTCTTGTTTTTTTTTTTTAGTTTTGAGAATGAAAATTATTCAAATACCCTTAACTTTAAAACTTTACTAAAATCCAGTAAACTTTGCTAAAATGTACCAACTGAAAAAAGAGATTACGTATATTAAGAAACTCATATATATATATATATATATATAAGAAAAATATATTAACATTCAAAGAAATATTTATGATTTAAATTTACCAAACAAAATCTAAAATATAAAAAGCTCCCTGCAAAATTATTTACATACTAATATTATTTTTCAATTAATAAGCACACATAATAATTATAGACCAATTATATGTTTAATTAGCTTAACTACTAACATATTTCAAATAAAACTAACAATTAAGATATTTGTATTAATTTTTTTAAAATAAAAATAAGTCAATGGTAACTTAATCTACTATTTAACCTTAATTACTTTTAAACATTTTAAAAAAAACGTGACGGTGGTAGAATGAGAAAGAGTAGGGACAAAGCATGGGTGTTTTTATAAATGAAAAGATATCGTCAACCAACCACAGGCAGCCAAAGACGTTGTATCCCGATAAGGGACTTGTTTGGCAGTTGCGCTAGCTGTACACCATTTCACACTCTGTCTTCGTCCGACTCACTCGTTTCGTTTGGTACCAACCAAACAGTAGTACTACTGGCCAATCAAAATTTAATGTATGAAAAAACAAAAGAGTTTAAAAAGGAGAAAAGAAAAAGTGATGAGAAGAATAGTGTCGGGACTCTTCAAAAGATAGACACAGTAAGATCCGTCTTTTGAGCCGACAACAACCTCTCTCCGTTAGATATCATATTATTTTATTTAATAATAAATTATAATAATTTAAAACCTACAAATCGTACACCAGTTACGCTGTTTCGTACATGGGTAGTTGCTTTAATCGTCTGAGATAATGTCTACTATTTTTTCAAGAAAAAGAAATAATCTATTTTTAAATGTGTAAGAAATTTAAATCGGTTTTTGATAGTTTAATGGTATAGTAAAATACTTTCAAATTATTCTTTAAAAACATGATATATTTAGAACTATATATACATATCAATATCTATCCATAAATTTGAATAGATGATCGATAACACTGTACGTTAGTTACTGGTAACTTACAAGTAAAAAAAAACAAAAAGTTGAATTGTATATTAAATTTTTTGACAGTTTTCAGAGTATTTTGTATGACGATATATGGTCATACACAATTTTTAACATGAGAAATGATCGATAAAAGACTTCTAAAAAATTTAGCTTATAAAAACTCTCCTTTTATTAGTTTAAAAATTTAGTAACATGTAATATAACCAAACTAGAGGAAAAGAAAGATTTAGATTTGATGATTGTGACTACATTAAATTTGTATAAATTGATCATAACTAAACTAATATCTATCAAGATAAAATTAAGTATATTCTTGGACATTCAATTTTGAGTATTGTTTGAAATATAATCATTTTAGGTAAACTACTAAGTATCATTTGAAATAACAATCACTTGATATTCAATGTTGTTTTTTATGTAATGCTAGGTCTAGATACCCACACCCTATTTTTATCTTTCTTTCTTCATCTTTCTCTTAGTAAAAATTCTCTAGCCCTTTCTTCTCTCACATTAGTGCAATGAAGGACTTTGACACCGGTTTCTTTTTGCCATTATATTTCGGTTCTATAATCAAAGCATATCTAAACGAGGTTAAAAAATGGGAGTTTAGGCTTTGGTTTTCAAATAAACTTATACTTCATAAATATGATTTGGTTGGTAAGACAATCAAAGCATAAAACAATTAAAAAATAAATAAAAATAAAAGCAATAAGTTTCCATCAAAAGTGAGCAAAAATAAGAGCGAGAGCAAGAACAAAAGTATGAATGAGAGAGACTAAGACAAACCGCTCAAACATAAACCAACAACCAAGACAACAACAATGATGTGACGTCCCAAACTCAACAGACCAAGACCAAGACGAACCTGCAATGTTGTATCGTTTCAACGCAATAATGTGACAATGACCACTAAAATGCAATGGTAGCACCAAAACGAGAAGAAAAACAACATTAGGAGAAGGAAAGCTATAATAAAAGAAAGAAAGAGATAAACGAGAAACGAAAAGGAAGATAAACAATAATGAAGACAAAAATGAACCTCAACAAAGCTATAATCGAGAAAAACATGAAATTGCAGCGACGAAGGAGAAGAATACAACAATGTTATGCAAGATAACCTTTCATGAGTTATAAAACTCATAAATTTATCCTATGCAGGTGGATATAACCTTCAGTTCTAGGTTAAACCAAATCCTATCTTAGTTGCATAAGTATAACCTTTCAAAACGTAGTGACATTTTTAAAAATATTTTCACTACTATATGATTTGATTTTAAAGAACTGAAACCTATAATTGTGCAAATATTTTCAAGAAGACAATCACATTATTATAGGCTTTGGTTCTAGATTACTTCGAACCAAAGCCTATGCTAATATATGCTTCAGTTATTTTAGAACTGAAACATATAGTTATAAAAATAATTTCAAAAAATGTCACTTCATGTTGAAAAAATCCAATTTTCTTGTAAGTAAAGTCTATTTGGCGAAGTTAAATCATCTTTTTACACTAGTGTCAATTTCTTCCTCATTTCTCATCCTTTTCAAAATCTAACTACACCACAATATTTGGACCAATCAAATTTCGAAACAGAGTAAGTTTCTATTTACTCTATAAGACCATTTTCTCTAATTTATTTGTTTTAGAGATTAATCTTAATGGGAAAATTGAGTGAATGATCTTTTTTGCTTAATCTACCATATATTGAATTTTTGCTTTAGAAAAAAACTATTTTAAGATAAGGAAAATTTATAATTTTAGCTTTAGAAGTAGCTCATTCTATATAGTTGTTGAATTTTAGCTTTAGAAAAAAACTATTTTAAGATAAGGAAAACTTATAATTTTATTTGTTTAAGTTTTGATATGCTTTATGATCTCTTAATTAGTTGGATTGAATTATTTCTTAGTAGTTTTATGTTCTTTCATTGCAAATGATTTGTTGTTCTTATTTGTGTGTGAAATACTTGTAATTGAAAAGATAGTGATGATGAGGGCGTGAAAATACATGTGATTGATGATAAAAGGAACTGGTTATGTTGGTTGATGAATGAATATCTTTTGAAATTCTAATGTTTATGTGAAATAAGAATGAGTTGGAGATTTTGATGAATTATGATGAATGAAGGAGTATTTTTGCAGGCATATATCTTTTTGTGATTGAATTGGTCTAAATAAGAATCTAAAGCTGAGTATTATGCACCCAAATTGATGAATTGGTACTATATAAAGAAGGTTTTCATTAATTAGATTCGTTTTATAGAAAGGCAAAATATCTAAGATAAAGAATCAATTTGATTCATATATTGTAGGATGACATCTTAGTATCGTTGGACGTCTCCTGAAAATGAAATTCTAATAAGTTCGAGAGTCCTTGTGTTGAAACGTGCTTCTATAAATAAAAGTATTAAGTTCTCATAACTATAATCTAAACATGTGTAAACTTAATACACATTTTAAAAAAATAAAAAAATAAAAAACATTTTTTATTAAAATTAATAAATGTATAAAGTTAAGAAAACATTTTTTAAGGAAATTAATATGAAAAAAAATTAATTAATATATATACTAACTTTAGTTTATAAGCAAGGATGCCTTGTATTTATTATTATTCTTTCCCTAGAAGGGGTTTTAGTTTGCAATCCCTATTAAACTTCTCCGGCCAATGGCCTGGATAAGGATCCTTACAGTTTAAAAATAAATAACTGCAGGATTCAATTGAATCTCACTTCATATATTTTTAATAGTTTATTTTTCTATTAAAAATAAGTTCAAATAAAATATATAGTCAATGATTAAAACTAAAACAGTTAAAAGATGAACTATAGGTGACCTTGACTAAAAAAATGTTAATAAGTTTAACTTAGTTAAATGATCACGAAACATAAGTTGTAAATGTTTTTAACATGTATTTGATTCCTATAAAGATTTACTCGAACCACCAAGTTTTATGTAGAAGCTACTGTCGACGTAATGTGTAATAATATCTTTAATTAAATCCTTCAACCAACTAACTACCTGTTTGTCAAAATATATGTTTCCCAAGTAATTACAAACTCAACGGAATATGTGTACTGGTTGTGGCTATTTATAAGGTTTCTGACTGCATCTAATGATGTTCAGTCATTGGTAGACAAATTTCTGCAGCGATTTTCAAGCAGGAAAACCATTCTTGTAAATTTTTATGACAACTAATGTACGTAAATAGCTACATGTTGCTCATACTCAACTACCTCACGTAAGTTGTTAGGAGTTTCTATCAAACAGAATAAACTATTTATTGTGATCATGATATGCTCAATAGGTTTTGTAATCCTGTACAAGTTTACTCTCACATTGAAGTTGTGTTATGCGATAAGAATTGAAATTAAATATTTTCAAATTTCTTATTTTTTTTCTTTGGAAGTTCAAATGTTATGTGGAGATTGTGTTTAGGAGAATATCAGAGAAAAGAAAAATAACAGAGGAAGTAAAAGTAAAATTCTCATTATTGAAACTGATGTATAAGCAACGCATATAAAGAGATGTTACTCTCAGACAAAGACAGAAAAGTAGTTAACAGTAGTTATAGTTTGACTAGTTTGACTTTAAAAAAATACTTCAACACTCCCCTCTTAAAGTAAAACTACTACAAGATCTAATTCCCAGACTATCTCTAAGCATCATGAATCTGGGTTGACGAAGAGCCTTGGTAAAAATATCAGCAATCTGATCTTCCGTGGAACAGTGTACCAATTCCAGCTTTCCTTTATTAACCTGCTCTCTCAAATAATGGAACCTGGTCTCTATATGTTTACTTCTCCCATGTGAGATGGGATTTTTAGACAAATTAATGGCAGACCTGTTATCAATTAGAAGACGAATGGGCTTGCAGCAATCAACCATCAGCTCGTCCAACACGGTTTCAATCCAAGCACATTGACATGCAGTCTCTGATGACGCTATATACTCTGCTTCACATGATGAGAGAGCTACAACATTTTCCTTCTTTGAGCACCAACTAAATGATGCTCCCATGTATTTGAGTATGTAGCCAAACGTACTTTTCCTGTCAAGCAGATCTCCGCACCAGTCAGAATCGCTCCAGGCTTCTAATGTTCCTTTCACATCATCAAACTTCTTTGGGTAGAAGACTCCATAGTCTGTTGTACCCTTTAGGTATCGTAATATATGTTTAGCAGTGGCAAGATGTGACTTTCTGGGGTCCCCCATGAACCTGCTGACCAACCCAACACCATAACATATATCTGGTCTACTATTACACACATACCTGAGAGATCCTACAATCTTTTTTAACAGAGTGGCATCAACCTTCTCATCATCATCTTGGAAAGATAGTTTGGTGTTGGCAATCACCGGTATACTAGCATTGTTACAGTCTTCCATTCCAAATCGCTTCAATATTTCACTGACATATCTGCTCTGATGAATAAGCATTCCATCAGATGTGCGAAGAAACTCCAGCCCGAGGAAATATCCTAGACTGCCAAGGTCTGTCATGTCAAAATCTCCTTTCATCTTTATTTTAAATTCTTCTATAGCTTCCGTGGAGCTGCCTGTAACGAGTAAGTCATCTACATAGAGGCAAACCAGCAAAACACCTCTGATTTCATCTTCTTTCACGTAGATTCTGAACTCAACAGTACACTTGCAAAATGCAGAATTGATCAGCCAAGCATCAATGTGTGTATTCTAGGCACGGGGTGCCTGCCGCAACCCATACAAAGCTTTATTTAGCTTATAAACTTTCCATTCTTCACCAACTTTTTCGAACCCAGGTGGTTGAGTAACATAAACTTATTCCTGAAGTGGTCCATTCAAGAATGCAGACTTCACATCCATTTGGCATATATTCCATCCTTTCAGATTTGCAACAGCAGCCACAAGCCTCACAGTCTCCAACCTTGTAACTGGTGCGAAAACTTATGTGAAATCAACTCCTGGTCTTTGCAGAAACCCCTTTGCAACCAATCTCGCTTTCAATTTAGCTACACTCCCGTCTGGCTTATACTTTGTCTTAAACACCCATTTGACCTCGATAGCTTGTTTCTGTCGAGGCAACTCCATTATTTCCCATGTTCCATTCTTTTCAATAGCTCTCAGTTCTTCTTTCATAGCTTCTCTCCAATCTTCCATTTTAATTGCTTGGTAACACGTTAAAGCTTCTGCGTCAGCCAGAAATGCATGATGAACCAAATCTCCAGTTTCATTAATTTCATTATCCATGAACACCTCGTGGTCAGCTAGTCTTGTTGAAGGAAATATGGTCCTGCGAGATCTTCTATTATTCACCTCTAAATCAGCTGTGACGTCTTTGACTTTCTCAGATTTTTCAGATTTTTTGTCTTCAAGCAAACTAGACACTACACCTTCACTGTTTGCCTCTATGTCTGCCCAATTGAATGTCACCGTCTCATCCACCAAGACGTCTCTACTGATCAATGTCTCCTTCTTTTCTGGGTTGTATAATTTGTATGCTCTAGTGGAATGGAAACCTATCAGTATATAGATTTCACTCTTGTTAGAAAGCTTTTTTCTCTTCTCATCTGGCACATGTTTGAAGCACACAGATCCAAAAATCTTCAAATTTGTTGCCGATGGTTTGAAACCGGCCCATGCCTCTTCTGGGGTGCAGTCTGTAAGAGCCTTCGTGGGACATCTGTTTAACAGATAAACTGCTGTGGTGACCGCCTCTCCCCACAAGCTATGCGGCAGATTCTTTCCTTTGAGCAGACACCTCGTCATTTCAACAAGAGTTCTATTTCTTCGTTCGGCCAAGCCATTATGTTGAGGCGTGTATGGTGCTATAACCTCATGTATAATCCCCTTCTCAACGCAAAATTTGTTCATCTCCCCAGAGTTGAACTCTCCGCCTCCATCTGTTCTAAAAATCTTCATCCGCATGCCAGATTGACACTCAACCAATGCACAAAATTTTACAAAATATGAGAAAACTTCTTTTTTCTCTTTTAACAGATAAACCCAAGACTTTCTAGTCCATTCATCAACAAATAATAGAAAGTATCTATTACCTCTTAGTGTAGTAACTTCAAATGGACCACAAACATATGCATGCACGACCTCTAGAAACTGTTTGGCACGTTTGGGTGCAGTGTTTTTAAACCTCGTTCTAGTCTGTTTTCCCAAAGCACATCCCTCACATATCTTTTCAGGAATTGTTATCACTGGCACACCCTTGACAAGCTCTTTGCTGTTTAAAAGACTCAAACTCTTGAAGTTTAAGTGTCCGAACCTATAGTGCCACTTCCAGCTTTCATCCTCGATATTCATAGACGACAAGCATTGTATGACGGATGCACTCAAATTTACCTTGAACGTTCTATTCTTGGCAAGAGGGGCCTTTATCACCAAGCGTTTCTTTCTGTCAAAGATTTCTATTGAATTCTCGTACATCGACATAGTATAGCCTTTTTCAAGAAGTTGTCCCAGGCTTAACAGGTTGCTCTTCATTGTAGGAACAAACAACACTTCATCCATGTAAGCAGTCTCTCCATTCTTGTATGTGAGTAAAACTTTGCCAACGCCTTCTGCCATTACTGTGCTGTCGTCCGCAAACCTTATCTTGCTCTTCTTCCTCGGATCGAGTTCAACCAGCCACTCTCTTCTTCCAGTCATATGGTTTGAGCAACCGGAGTCTAAGTACCAACATTGATCTGTGTCTGAGTGATCTTTGTGATTATCTGATAGCATAACTCGTTTGTTTTTTATGCCCTCCACTGCATGACGCTTTTCATTTGCATGTGACACGAACTCAACAAAGATTTTACACGTACCTTTTTGGTAACACCTGTCTTCCATCATCAACGTGTCTGTTTGACAAGTCGTAACATCACCGTTTCCACAACACGTGTCCTTCATCAATCCTTCAGTGCCATTTCTTCCATTCTTTTTGACAGCCCTCATCAACACTACATGTTCTGATTCAGACTCGTAATCATCCTGTGCCAAGTTTGCCGCATCATCATTCTTGTTTTTCTTGGCATACTCATTATACCAGCATTCAGCAGAATAATGGCCATATTTCTTACACGTATAACATTGAATGTTTCGTTTATCAGAACCCTTTCTTCCTCTTCCTCTTGAGTTTCCACCACCTTTGTTGCTTCCTTCTTTTAGTTCGTCTACATTTCCTTCATTATTCTGATATGAAAAATTCGAGTTTCTTCCTCCATTACGACCACCTCTACCATGTGATCTTCCTCTTCCTCTACCACGATTCTTGAGGCTCTGCTTCGATCTTGCTTGTAGGGCTTGATTCGTTGCTTGCGACGCTGCTTTCTCTGCGTTCTTTCTTTCCAACAATCGATGCTCATGCACAACAAGCGAGTTCTGCAACTCCTCAATTTTAAGCATCTCCAGATCCTTACACTCCTCAATGATGATCACAATATGATCATACTGTGGCGTCAACGTGCGTAGAATTTTTCTAATTACTTTCCTGTCTTTGACAACCTTTCCGCAAGCTCTCATATCATTGACGAGAGCTTGTATTCTTTCCTGTCTATGGCCCATCACTGTTTCGTCTTCACCCATACCAAGAAGTTCATACTGTCGTTGGAGAGACTGCAGACGTATCTTCTTCACTTTGCCCGTATTTCCATACCCTTCTTTAAGGATGTCCCATACTTCTTTCGCGGTTGCAGCTTTCGAGACCTTTTGAAACATGGCTGGAGAGATACATTGATGAAGCAACATCCTTGCCTTACAGTCAAGGCAGCGATTCTCCTTATAAAACTTCTTTACCGCCTCTGAGTCATCTTTCAAGGGTTCTTGGAGCCCTTTCTTCACCACTTTGTCCACCTCTTGAAATCCTAAGATGGCTTCCATCTTGATGCACCAATCATCGAAGTCTTTGCCGTCAAAGATTGGAAGGTTGCTGTGTATCAATCCCGTCATCATGTCGCTCTTTGATCATTACCCAAGACTATACCAAATGCTCTGATACCACTGTTATGTGCAGACTGTGTTTAGGAGAATATTTGAGAAAGGAAAAATAACAGAGGAAGTAAAAGTGAAATTCTCATTATTGAAACTGATGTATAAGCAACGTATATAAAGAGATGTTACTCTCAGACAAAGACAGAAAAGTAGTTAACAATAGTTATAGTTTGACTTTACAAAAATACTTCAACATCAAATACTAGTCTCTATATAGTTCATTATCTTGGAAAGAAATTAATTTCATTTTTTATTTATGCGTTATTAATATATTTTTTAGTTAGTTAAGATTTTTTATTTATTGTTATGTAATTATATCTACACTTGCCGTTAGTTCAGCTTAGTGTATAGTTGGATTGATATTTTGACTAATTTGTATTGGTCCTTTTTTGTAATTCACTTTTTTATGATTGAGTCTGTGCATTATGTAAACTCACTAAAACCAATGTGTTCTGTTTTTTGTGATCATCAAGAATGAATTTATATATACCATTCTTTCTCTTTACATATTTTTTAATATTCCTTAAGCATTTTTGTGTTTTCATTCATTAGTGTTATTATTCCGCACATAAACTTTTTTATAATATACCGAACAATGGTTATAAGGTGAATTAACATAAAATATGTTTATTATATTATGTTGTTCATTTTTTATCATAAAACTTTTCTTTGATTAAGACTAGAGCAATTCATGATGTTTCTCTAGTCATTTTTTTTAGAGTTAATCTAACTTCTCTTTGAGCCATCAAACATCACATCACCACTACATCTTCACCTACAGCTCTGAGCTTTCTTCCTTGTTCACCATAGTTTGCGCAATCCTTGGACCTTATTCCACCATTTTTCATATCATATATCTTTAAGGGACCATCTCCATTATATCCTTCTAGCTTTGACCCAACCTAGCTAAGAAGGATGATATCAAGTACACTCGATCACTTTAAAGATATTTTCATTGTTACAGATTCAGTCATCTGCCTCATCAGGAGTAGTTTTTCTATTGAACTTTAACAGATTATGACGTAGATAGTCATTCGTACTAACACGGTACCTCGGGACAAGTCTTACATGATGTCCCTGTAGTGTGTGCACTATTTGCTCGAGAGCACGAGCAATGTCCACAACGGTGTTGGTCGGGGATCATGGTCTACAAGACATCTTCATACACACACAACAATAACACTTATTTAAACATAATCATCTAAACAATCAAGCATATAAGCATGCATTACAATCTTGTAACAAAAGCTAGACGAACTCACTCCCCAAGACCCTAAAGTTTTTTCGAAAACCAAGCTCTGATACCAAAATGTTACGCCCCAAATTCTAAACATTTCAAAACATTCTTATAGGGTTGAAACGTATTTTTCAAAAACCTCATTATTCAAACATGCGGAAACAAATATAATCATAATAGTTTAAAAAACAATGTCCAATTAACATTATTCAAAAGTAATTAAAATAACCAATGAAATAAAAATAACTCCAAATTACATTGTCTCAAATGTAAAAATCAAAGAACTTTAACAAAACCTCAAATCTTTCACATCATCTCGCGAACCTATCATTCTTCAGGAACATTTGCAATATCATCTACTGACGTATAATCCATTATACGGTCATCGTCGATAATATAAAACACAAAGACAAACACAAATAAGTATGGGGTAAGCTACCAATAACATTGATTATAACAATACAAGATATGATTAACAAATAACAACACGTAACATCAAAAGCAACCCAATATGTAACATTAACTACACAAAGAATCATTAAGTTTCATCGTCAAATGTAAACACAATCATTCATAAGCTTGCACTATAGTCTCATAACAAAAGCTAGACGAACTCAGTCCCCAAGACCCTAAAGTTTTTTCGAAAACTAGGCTCTGATACCAAAATGTTACGCCCCAAATTTTGAACATTTCAAAACATTCTTATAGCACAGAAACATATTTTTCAAAAACCTCATTATTCAAACATGCAAAAACAAATATAATCGTAATAGTTTCAAAAACAATTTTCAATTAACATTATTCAAAAGTAATTAAAATAACCAAGGAAATAAAAATAACTCCAAATTACATTGTCTCAAATGTAAAAATCAAAGAACTTTAACAAAACCTCAAATCTTTCACATCATCTAGCGGAGCTGTTATTCTTCAAGAACATATGCAATATCATCTACTCACGTATAATCCATTATACGATCATCGTCAATAATATCAAACACAAACACAAACACAAACAAGTATCGGGTAAGCTACCAATAACATCGATTATAGCAATACAAGATATGATTAACAAAAAAAATATGTACTATCACAAGCAACCCCATATGTAACATTAACTACACAAAGAATTATTAAGTTTCATCATCAAATGTAAACCACAATGATCCCTCGATCCTCGATTCCATCATGAGCATAACGCACATAGACCATCAGTCTATCTACTCATCAACACTTATACTAACAACACCACGTTCACAACCCAATCATTAACTATGTAGCATCCTCATGAGCATCATCATTATCACGATCATCAACACATGTACCTTCATCATCAATATCCTCATCATGAACTCATCATCATAAATATCCCCATCATGAACATCACCATGAGCATCCACAATACCATGGACTCCGAAGTAAAATACTTAATCACACTCTTGTAACCTACCTCACACACATGTAGCTTTCCCATACAGGCCACTTGTAGCTTCTCCATACAGGTCTGCATGAGTTGTCCTACCTTTGCGGCTAAAGAACTTGTTTCCCTACCACACAAGGATTAGGGAAAACATCATTCCCCCAAACAAATAAGGTTTAACACTCGAACAACATTTTATTTTCGTACATAAGGCCAAAGAGAGTCATTATTCCATATCACAGGCAAATAGTATTAAGATTTAACTTACCTCATTAACGCCAAAAGCTTTTTGAACTTTTGGTGCATTAATTTTAACATCAAGCCAATGCATAATTCTAGGAAAACATGCTTTTCTTTTAGCAAACTTCTTCTAACTTCAAATCCTTCCCTCCTCTCTAACCCTACTACACAATTCCCAAAGCAATGTCCTACTCATTTTCACCTCAACATAGATGACAATAACCATGCAAAAGGAGTTGACTTTATGCATGATTTTTGGTAATCTCTTAATAGTTCATTCATACGTGCAAAGTAATTTGTCCTGAACGAATGTCGTATATACACCTACAAAACATAATGACTATAACGATTAAACATGTCAAAAATATCACTTCAAAAAATCAATTTTAAAGAAAAAACACATCATCATTTGTATTCAAATCTCTTTCCACATTATCAATGCTTCAAGTATCTCAGTGATTTTACTAAACCATAAAAGAACAAAAATTAGAGTGCCATCAAACAACAATATATATTATTAATGCAACCAACATCATAAATTTGATTTCTAAGACAACTACCCAAATGTCCTATTAACAAACATGGCATCAACAAAACCAAAACAATGACTACACATACTACAAAATTCCCTGTCATAGCAAAAAGAAAGAAACACAGAAACATCCACAATTGAATAAATATAACACTAAATCACTCAATCAAAAAACAAAATCCTAATACCAGCAATCCAACCAACAACCACAATATGCAAAAACCATAAACCAAAATCAAGAACATATTCTGAGAGGAGAAAAGGGGTTCAAAGACTCTTTGTTGATTAGTGGTATTGAGAGTATACTCTGATCTAATTGTCAAGAATTGTAGGAGCAAATAGATATCTTGGAGAAATAAGAGGAATTTTAGAGTTCTTAGAACCATCAAAGCGTCAACCTGGTAAGGGAAACTAGTTTATTTGATTTTGATTGGTAGACACGTTATATTTGATGTTTGTATGATGATATGGTATTGAATCGTGAAAATTGGTGTTGAGTTACTTGTAAAAGTGGTGTGTTGAATTGAAAACTTATGAATGATGGTGTGTAGTTGATTTACTGATGTGAAAGTTGTTTTGATGAATTTGGGAATGTAGATTTAGTACATCTAAGTTGATGTATTTTTATAGAACTTTGATTTGGAATAAATTAGAAGAAGATTGAGTTTTAGGCATAAAATAGGAGTTTTTACAGGCCAAATTCTAAAATCATGGTTTTGGGGAAAGTTTACAGTTTTGGGAACTGTCTTTGGGCCATTTAGGATTTAGTTGGCCTCTTATTTTGCTAAACTCTGGTGGTAAACGTCTCGTGGAGAGTGTCTAGTGGAAAGCGTCTGGTGGAGAGCGTCTAGTGATACGCGTCTAGTGGTAAGCGTCTAGTGGTAAGTGTCTGGTGAATAGCATCTATTGGTAAGCGTTTCATAGAGAGCGTCTGGTAGTAAGCGTCTGGTGGTAAATGTCTTGTGAATTTGGGTTGTATGGCAATAATTATGTGGTTTGGGATATCAAATTCGGGAATCTGGACATTAGGTTTGGACATTCTTTAGGTTATTTTTGGGGTTTTGGACCCTCCTAAGTTGTTGGTGAAGGTTTCCAATTTGTTTTCCTTGTCCAGTGTGTGTATCGAGTTGTTGTGAAGAAAATTGTGCTATTGTGTGATTGGTTTACGGTGCATATGTTTTGAAAATTGTTGATGCTTTTGAAATGGTATGAGTATGTTGTGAGAATGAAAGATGTGTGTTGTGAGAAGAATCTCAAGGAGAGATTTTATGTTCAAGTAAGTTGTAATGAGATATAGGTCAAATTGTGATATGATCATGTGTTTGATAGGTTGTTGTGAATTTGATCTATGATTTGTTATATTAAATTGGTTTAAACCCTCAGATCATCCTCGTATTTGTTGGGGAATCTCAAGTGGATCCTCTAGTTTTGAACGGTCTCAAGTGGGTCCAAATTTTTTAAAAATTGAGCCAATTTTGCCCTTTCCGTTAGCTGATGACAGACGGCGTTAAACTATGATGACGTGGTGCACACTTAAAATGCTAATGTAGTAGTGTTATATTACGTAAAAAAAAAAAATTAGTTGAACAGTTTATGACATAGCACAAAATTTAATTGAAAATGTTAGGGATTCAGAGTCTTCATCATCCTCCACCATCTTCATCTTTCCTTTTGAGCCTTAGGTATTCTCCATCATTTTTTCTTCTTGTTCTGCACGTCGGAGGGATAATTTCGGAGTCTGCTCAAGTTGATCCTCAAGGTTCTTTGTCACACTAGGGAGAGTTTTCTCTCCTTCTTCATTCTAGAGGGATCGTAGGGGCAGAAGAGGAAATACCCTTCTCCTTTCTCTTTCTCATTTTGGTCTACTTGCAGGAGAACCCTTCTTCTTTTCTTAGGTAAGGGCGCGATTCAAGGCAAAACCCTTCTTCTCCTTTTCTCGCGAACAAGATCATTAAGGGCGGCGAAGGTGCGAAGGAGGCATGACGAAAGCGCAGCGGAGATGCGACAATGGAGTAAGGGGGCATTGGCAATTATTTTTCTACTTCCCTTCGTTCTGATTCACGATGCAAGCTTCCTTTTTCCTCCATCTTTCTCTAATTTTTTATTGGATTCTATTGGGATTTCCTGTTACTGTATTGCTGTCTTGAAATTTGGATTTCTGGGATGGTTCATTGGATTTTCTATGCAGGTTTTTTTATCACATTTTTGGAGGTTGGAGTTGAATTGGGATTATGATTTTGTGTTCGCATTTCTGAGCTTGAAACTGTTAGGTTTAATTGAATTTGTGAGTTTGCGTTTTTGGGGTTCAATCTCGTGTTTGTTTCGTTGGACGATGGTGGTTGTTGGTGGTGGCGCCGGTGGAGCAGCGATGGGTGAGGACGTGGAGGGGGAGGGGGAGTTGAAGATCTGGTGGAGCGTATCGTGCAGGAGACGGTAGATCAGAGGCTTCTCCTCCATCACACCAAGACGATAGGGTAATTGGGTGGTGGTTGAGTTGGTTCCAGTCAGAAGTTTCTCACACCTCTTTAAATGTGAGGTGGAATTGAGATTGTAAAATGCATCACTCAGTAAATTTAATCACAATGACACATCATCTTAAAAATAATTACAGCTCAGCATCTGTTAACACCGTTTGAGAACATGTAATGGAAACAGCAAAATTGGCTCAATTTTTCAAAAATTTAGACCCAATTGAGACCGTTCCAAACTAGATAACCCACTTGAGATTCCCCAACAAATACAAGGATGATTTGAGGGTTTAAACCTATTAAATTATGATATGTTAATTTCTTTGTATACTAGCTTACTTTTGCTTTTGTGTTGTGAGTTTGTTTGTGCTATAATTTCTTTGGAAATTTTCACCTTTTGATGTGAGCAGAAGATGCTATAGGTGATAGCCTTCATTTGATGGAAGATACACATGTTTCCTCTACGTTGGCATCTCAACGTCATGATCAAAATTGCTCTGACAAACCGGGAAAAGGACGTCTCAAATGTAACAATTGTAGCAAGCTAGGCGACACGATTAACTTGTGTTATGCATTACATGGTCACCCTCCTAGATCTATTGTTATTGTTCAGATTGCTCCTGCCTCATAAGCACCTATTAGGGATCCTCCTTTATTTGATATTATCGATGACTCTGTTATTTTCATTAAATTCCTTAAATGGTATAAGAATCAAAATCTGTTGAGTGATACAGATAGTGTAGTATATGTGTATAGACACATATATATGTATATGTGTATATATATGTATATGTGTATACATATGTGTATATAGATACATATGTGTATATATATATATATATATATATATATATATATATATATGTATGTATATGTATGTATATATGTATGTATATGTATATGTATGTATATGTATATGTATATATATGTGTGTGGATATATATGAGGATGTTTTGAATAATAATTTAACTCTTTTGAGATATTATGTATTTAAGAGGTTCTTTAAATATGTTTTTTATTGATATAGTTATTATTTTGGTTAATTTTAACGGTAAATTATATATTTTTTTATCAATTTACTATGTAATATCAAAACATATGATATTTTGTTTAATAAATTACTCTATTAAATTGGGATGTAATATTATCTAAGTTGATTAAAATAAAATATAAGAAAAAATAATAAGAATAATAAAAGATAAGTAATATTTGGTGATAGAAGCTATTAATATAATAAATAAACAAAATAGAAAAAGCAAAAGATAAACAAATTTTATACAAAATACTTTAAAAAAATTAGTTAATAATTATAATTTAAAAAATCAAATAATTATTATATTATAAAAGGTAAAGTAAAAATAAAAATGGATTGATTCGGCTTATTTCTTTTATATCCATTCCACTAAATATTATTATAAAAATAATAATTAAAAATTAAATGTCAACTACATAATTAGATAAACATATTAATTAAATATCAAAACTATTTCAACAAACAATATTTTAGTTTTTTTTTTAAATTCAATCTAAATAAAAAATATATTAAATAATTATAATAAAAAAAACTAGCAAAAACAGTAAGGGATTATTACTGATGAATTACAAGTTAATTTACTATCAACTCGTCTCGAATCTATTTAATCGTAGGTTAAAAAGGTCTGATCCAGTTTGACTCACTTTAAAAATTAACTTTTTTCTAATTCATTATTTTTCGTGGTAAACTGATTTGAGTCACAAATTTAAATCCAGTTTAATATCTATTTAAGAAATTAAAAAATTGCATTAATTTTAGTAATGTTTTGAAAAATTAATGAAGGCGATAAGTAATTGACCAAATTATCTATTTATATCACATCTTATTTACTATTATTGACCAAATTATCTATTTATCTCATATTTTGCTTTAATGACTACATTATTCTAAAATATGTATCGAAATCCAAATTTATCTTTCATGTGTTACTTTTAAGGACCGTTTATGATGTCATGTTATCCCGCTGCACATTGTGTATGGAATTGCCTTTATTTTAGATCGTTATGGTTTTATACAGTTGATTGTAGTTAAATGTGATTTTGAATAACATAATAAAAAAGTTTGCTTTTGAAGAAACTATTGTAGCTGTAATTTTTTTTTTTTCATTTCGTGTTAATTCTTAAATTAAACATACATGTTAAATATTTTTATTTTTAAAATAGAAACAATAACCATTATAAAAATATGAAGATTGGATCATAAAAATAGTAAAAAATTGTAAAATTAGCATCAGTTACAAAGGTACCTAAAAAATAAAAACTACTAGAGAGAAACATAATGTAAAATGCAATGCAAATTTGAGTGCATAGTGAGGATGAATGAGAGAAATAAGTACTGATAACAAAGCTAAAATGAGTAGTTCGCATTAAGTTTATATTCACTTAAGCGTCATATAATCTACATACAAAACATACAATATACGTAGTAAAATTCGTAAGGTTCATGTTTGCTCCAAGGTATTAATTTCTTACACACATTAGATACCATGAAACCTTACTATATGTTATATGCTCCCTCAAACAATCTAAAAAAAGATTAAAAAGGGGGGAAAATGCAATATATATGATGACCCTTCAGACATTGACTTCTTCCTTAGAGAATCTTGCACGGGCGCATCAAGTGGTCCTTCAAAATTTTGAGGTAAGTATAGCATGCAGAATGGCTGGCTATATTACATGAAACACCAAAGCATTCACCATTGTATTCTCTCTTTTTCTATGGCAGGAAACCTAATCCTAGATTAATATCAAACTACATTTTGATCTCCAAAAAACTGTATCTAGTGATGCTCCTAGATTTCACCAGAACTAAAATCTCCAGGGTACCTTTTCGAATTTTATGCTACCTTTATGAGTCTTTCTCTTTCCTACAGAATCAATTTCTTCTTTAGACCCAGGCTCCCTGTGTTTTGTTGTATCCGAAGGAAAATCAGTGGCATCATGCAATCTGACTTTGCAGTGTGCATGTCGATTTTGCAAAACAGCACCATTCTTTGAAGTAGAAAGTCTTTCATCTCTAGTTTTGTATCGATTTCCAATCATTATGTCATTATCTAAATACAAAAAGTATTGCAAGGTTAGCTCTGTAAGAAATCACGTACGAAACTGAGAACTAGCCAGCACCCAGATATACAAAAAACTAGAATCAGTATTCAACATAAATATATAATTAACGATGCTCTCCACAAGTATAACTACCCAACTTTCCTTGCTAAAAATTTTACTCTTGCATCAATTCTCACTCTGTGCTCAATTGATTTGGAACAGGAAAACCAACCTAAATAGAAGGGTGGAAACCAACCTAAATTCCCACTATTCAGGTTTAGAACAGGAAATTGGAGAGTACGAAATACCCAGAAAACACTGGCCCCATTGCACAATGCAACAATGTAAAACTAAAATCACTGTATGCTAAATTGAAAAATCTAGTAAAACATCGTTTTACCCTTGTTTTCTGAAGATTTCATTTTTAACTGAAGAAATCTTCTGCAATCCTAATAACTACAGCGCAGCATGCTATCCCCAATAAGACATTACGAGGGAGATTCAAAAGGGAGTTTTATTTGCATATATTTTTACTTCCAAATACGCCTATTAACTTTCTCCTAACTATATCGCGATTGTACAAGGTGCATCATAACAATTGTTCAGAACTATTGATTATAGGGAAAATTGTAGTGTGAAAGGGAACACAAAGTAGGCAAACTAAGTTACGCAGGATGGTTGTTGACGGTTGCACCCATTAATACAGAATTTACAAAATTACACCGACACCTTTTACATAGGTCACACTGCAAAAACAACTTCCTATTTAACATAAAAACAGCTCTGTATTCCTTGAAGGTCTAAATGTCACTATCACACTCACAAATTCAGTTTCCCTAAAAAATTCTTTTAAGTAGTCCAAGGTTTCTTTGCATGCAAGGCTGAGTTATGAGTTTCAGTTCCCTTTGAAGTACATAAAAGTAGGTTTGGGCTTTTATCTAAAAACCCCATTTTGACAACATGTGTATTGCATCCTTTTGGAAGAAATTTTAACGGATAATTAAGAAGAAAAATTACTCTCATATCTTCTAATAGGATATCTACAAACAAGTACTTCACTCAGCTTTAGTGGCCAATGAAAAGAAACCCGAGATATTGGTATGCATATTATAAATCATGATAGTTCTTATGATCACATTGTCAATTTAAGATTCAGTAAAAAATTCAGATATTCAAATTGCGAAAAGCATCTGGTACACACAAATTTAGCTAACAAAATCCGATGAAAAGCATGAAAATTTACCAGGACTAGAAATGACAGCACGAGGTGGAGGAATTGAACTGACTCTAATATTTACTTTATTTTCATCAGTATCAGATCCTGTAGTTACTGAAGAATCAGATGCCATACTGAAGTCTCCAGAATCTTCAGTTACGGGTACTCTCGGAATAGCTACATGCGGAACATAACAATCTGGTACTCTGACAACAGAGGGTATGGCGACAACTTTGTTGTCTGTCACTGTAAAATCAGACAATAGCGATTCCTTTCTATATTTAGTAAAATGAATATGATAGATAATAATGACCAACTACAATTTTGACTAACTAGACGAATGAAAATGTTTAGCGTAATAATGCCACTCTCAACCTCCAAATTTAGGCCAAAACTACACTGAAAAACCAATCATAAACTAAAACTAACAAAATGGAAAAGGAAAGGAAAACACCATCACTCACTCTACTATTGCTTTAAAAATCTTTAAGCATGAAGAGTAATGTAGATAAATCAGTATAATTCGTGCATTAAGGAACGTAAAACATACAATCACATAAACGTTTTATTCGTAACAGTTTAGTTTCAAATTAAAACCAGCAATATAAAACACATAGTAGAGTTCAAATACAATTTTAATCAAATTGTGTCTCCTTTTAAAATACAGATATTTGGTCTCTTGTTTTAGAAATTGGTCTATTTCGCTTTTAATCTTTAATTTTATATATATTCTTTTTCATTTATTTAGTTCAATTGAAACTAATGACTCATTCAAATTAATATAAAATAATTTAAAAAAATATGTAGACAAATTTAACAATGGATCAAAATTGGGAGCTTTCTAATAATAGAATCTAAACAGGGGCACCCAATTTGCAAACTGAATAAAAAAAAGATTAAAATTGTATTTAAAGGAAAACAAATTAGAAATACCTGGAGAAGATGGCTGCAAATACAGAGACAGGAAAGCTTTGAGACCAAGTTCACCGTCGTCATAGTGTCTTACCTTCACCTTCGGATACACTGAAAGTTGCAAACACACGTATAAACAAAAGAAGCATCCTCTGATGGTAAAAACAAAAACTAGAAAAAGGAGAAAAAAAAACAGGATTGAAATTACGAACTTGTTTGATTTGGGTGGAAAGTAAAGTATGGAAAATCGGAGAAGAGAAAATGTGATGAGAAAGAGAGAATAAGAAGGCGTGTGATTGGTGTGAGGAAAAGGAATGATTAGGATGACTCAAAGGAGTGATCGATTCCTTTCCCTTCTGTTCCCGCGTTGCGTTGCGTTGCGTTGCGTTGCGTCATTGCACTGCACCCTTTCATTGCACCTGGGTAATGGTGGGGTCCATAAATACGCCACCTAAGTTGATTCCTTTTTCAATTCAACCACGTTTTTCAACCCTTTTTTCCTTCCACTTTTTTTTTAAATGTTTTTTTAACAATTTTTTTATAATTCATTTTAAATATTCTTTTGAAAATAAATTTAAATTGATTAATAAAATAATGAGATTTAATCTATTACTAAAAAATTATTATGAAGAGTGGTTAACATATGTAATCTTTTTGTTTTTCGATTCCCATTTCTTATTTAATAGCTTTTAATCACTTTTGTTTGCTTTCAATATATATATATATATATATATGGATTTGTTAAAAAGTGTACGCTATTTTTTTAGTTGATATATTTTAGTACTGTGTATCGGGTTTTAGTAAACAAAAATACCTTTATATATAATAGATTCTAAGTTTTAAGAATAAGGGTATTTTAATTATTTTTTATTTTCAAAACAAAAAAAAAATAGAGAAAAAAAATCACTCAAGCACCTCTCTCATTCCTCTCAACCCTTTCTATTTCATCTCTCTCACTCCAACATTTTCTCTCATTCTCAAAACTAAAAATCTCAACCCTTTCTCTTTCATCTCTGTAGTCCCAATTGAAAGTGATTGATTGAAAGTGACATGTATTTGTTATATTTTTCTTTTAATTAAACTTGTGATATTGGTTATATTATGTGATTGTTGCACTGCTTTTTCAGTAGAACTTTATTACAATGCAATATATTGTTGAAGACGGTGAAAATGGAGACAAAACAAAACAAAACGCATAAATTTCCTAAAAATGAAATATCAACCACATTCATTTTTCTCATTATTTACTAACACAATAATGACTATACCTTTTTTTGTTATACGTTATTACATAACATTTAATAATAATAATGATTTTTAATTTATTATAAACTAGTTTTATTCTTAGAGAAACTTATTTTATTTTCTTTTTCTTATTTTATTCTCCTTAAAAAAAGTGTTTATAGAGAAGTTCATGCAAACAAGTCTAATGTTAAAAAACAATAAATACATAAATTATTCTTTAAAGTACCTCGATTCTAGCATAATGTTACAAAAAAAAGGAGTGTTGTAAAACTATTCATTGTATCTTTATTTATTATTAATAATTTTGTATTACATGAAATTACATATTTCAATTTTATGTAAACTACTCACACTAAATGATAAAAAAACGAATTTCGTTCAATACAGTTATGTCAGAAATGCACCCTTCATACATCGACCAGAATAATCCATTTGGAGTGGCACCAGTGACAGCCATGTTTTGCTGCTTCCAATAAGAAGATTTTGCTGTGTGTTTAACTATGCATAAAATTTATATCATTTTTTTTAATTTTAATATTTATCATTAAAAAAAGTCATGTATACACATCAATAAATAGACTAAATGTATATTGTGATAAAAATATAATGAAATGTGGTGTAAATGTGCAAATAATGTATGGAAATTCTGTGATTTGTGAAGGTTTTATTTACCGTGACTTAATTTAAAAATTAAATTTAATAATAAGAAGAATGCAAAGTATATAACACAACCTTCCAATCAAAAATCAACATCATCAATTATTTTGTTATTAAAGTGAAAACAAATGAACGAACAGATCAAGAACAACAAATTCCGGTGTCGCGGGTTGTTGTGTGTGGGTGAGAGAGAGTATGGAGATGAGAGAGAAACAAATTAGATAAGTAAGAAAGATGGATTGGAATTAAACAATTGTTTCTGATTATTTTCAATTGGGGCTCCAACAAGATCACAGAGAACAAGTTGGATTGAGAGAGATGAAAGAGAAATGGTTGAAAGAGTTGAGAGGAATGAGAGAGGTGAGTAATGGAGTTTCTTTTTATTTTTAGTTTTGAAAATTAAAATTATTAAAATACCCTTGATCTTATAACTAGAATCCATAATATATAAGAATATTTTTGTCTTCTAAAATCCGATACATTTTACTAAAATATACTTGCTGAAAAAAATAGTTTATATGCATTAACAAAATATATATAGAGAGACGAATCATAATATTTCAGGAAATCTTATACGTTATACAAATGATCGAAACTAAACAATAATTTTAACGTGAATACATTTATAGCATTGATTTAGGTTGAGTATTTCCATGAATTAAAAATAAAATTTATTTTCAATAGATGAATGTATATAATGTTCTCGCTAATGCAACTTTGTATTTTATTTAAGAAAAAAAAAGGGAATTCAAAATAGGTTTAGTTACTTTTAAAAAAGTATATGTTTTCAACAACAAAGCAAAATTTAAAAGATATAAAATTTATGTTTTAGTTTGTTTTCCATTCATATTCCCATTACTGGTACTAAGCTTGGTAAGCCATTACTCGCTCCTGAACCAGTGACTTTTTTTTTTCATTGAATTTGAAATAGTGAGCCGCAATGTTGGGTATAAGAGAACATTTAATATCTCCCTCTCTGTCTCTCTCTGTATATATATATATATATATATATATATATATATATATATATATATATATATATATATATATATATATCATAACCGATAGTATTAATTTTTTTATAGGCTAATAATTTTATTTAAATATATGATTAGAATAAAAGATGACTTATGATATTAATATTTTAAGATGTGAATTCCTTTAAAGTAAAAGTTGATTGCCATGATAGTGAAAATAATCTATGCGTAGATTAAAATTGGATATGTTAGAATAATAAGACATCATAAAGAAAATTGATTTATGGCACACCGGTTGGGTGTAATATGATGAATGTAATCCTAAAAGTTACAAACCATTTAAAAAGCTATCATACTACGATCAAATGATTAATACATATCTAACCATGTCATTCTTTTAATGCTTATAAATACATTAATTTTTCCACAAAGAGAACTAAAAACCTATTTTTTGTATGCAAAATTCGTACACGACTTAAGTGTGAATTTGAGAGCCTTGGTCCTTATCTTATTAAACTATAATGATAAGAAAATTGCATTTATAAATTTTTCATGGTAAATGTACAAGCTTAACTCGGTCGAATGTTATTTATATATCTAAAAATAATAATATTGTTATAATTATTTCTCAAATATTAAAAAATAATGTTGTTATTTAATATATATATATATATATATATATATATATATCAACATAACTGTTTATATATTTGTAATCTAAAAGTCTATAAATATGATGACATACCATGGTCAACATCTACAATAAGAGTTGAAGTCATCCATGAAGATGATCTAAACTCTACCTTTTGGATTGCCTTTAGAGCCATCATGGAGCATAGCTTAGAGTAGTATAGGTAATTTTAGGTCATGTATAGGCTATATATTTCGACCAAGTACATAGGTTTGTTTAAGGCTTGTATTAAAGCCTAATTAATATAGGATTTTTCCTTAAGCTAGACATCCAAACCATACGGAAAGTATGTGTCATGTCTCATGCTTCCAATAGAGAGGATTTAACTTAGTAGTGGCCACATGACATTCTAGGAATGGAGATGATTTTGCTTTATGAGTGGCCACATGTCCTCCCCTCATTGGAGAGGATTTATGGACACTACATGTCCTCCCCTCATTGGAGAGGATTTATGGACACTTGTCCACTCCTTAGAAGGCCTCATTTTTTGCCAATGAGTGCAAAGGTGGGAGATCATGCTTTTAGGGTTTTTAGGAGACACCCTTGCCTATATATAGAGGTGTCTCCTCTCTTATAATCATCTTTGATATTGACTAATGTTATGCTGCCCATTTTTAGCCATACTACTCATCTTAAATCAAGACTAGAGCAACCCATGAGGCCCCTTTAGTCACCTTCGTCTTAGAGTTGGCCTAACCTTTCTATGAGCATCACTAAACACTACCTCTTTCTATTAGAAAGTGGACTTAAGCCTAACTCAACCCCACAAAACTGGCTTGTAAGGTGAGGTTTGCACCTCACTTATATATTAGAATTTGGCCTTATCTTTAGTCGATGTGAGACTTCCAACACACCTCCTTCGCGCCGAGGTATAGACATCTCGAATGTGATAGTAGAAATTGGGTGGTTCGATAGTGACTCGATAGTAGGTGGAATAGAAATGCCCAAGAAACAAGAAATATCGCTAGGATAGGCTCTAACCATATCTCTGATACCATGTTAGAAGTGGACTTTAAGTCTAACTCAACCCTATAAATCTGGCTTGTAAGGTGAGGTTTGCACCTCACTTATATATTATAATTTTGCCTTATCTCTAGTCGATGTGGGACTTCCAACACTTTCACCATAAAATCACAAAACCGTGAGCTTAGCTCCCTTGCCCATTAAAGCTTTCACACCCATCATTCATTCACCCACCTCAATGGCTTTCCTTCTAGCTTTGGCCCAACTTAGCCAAGGAGGTTGCTATCATTTGGTATCAAGAGCTTTCGTTCTTTAAGAGCTAAGTATTTTGGTCCTTATCTGTCCTTTATTGTTCCGTTTTGTTGATATCATTTCCTTACTTGTCTTATTGTGTTTTTCCATCTATCATTTGTTCTGGCAGTAGACTGTTACGATTTTGAAAGTTAAACTGCATCTAGCATAAGGTCCAAAAAATACGTATTGATAGTCAAATTAAAGCCCTTTGAGTATAGTTTCTAAACAAAAAATCATTTAATTTGGATTTTTGTGAAGAAAGTTATTAATAAAACACTTAGCAAAGGTCAGAGCTGCTATAATGTTGTCATTAGTGTTTTTCAGGTTTTATTTTGGTAGTTTTGGCTACTGTTTTGTGCCTTCTAAATGCTCCTAAATGTTTTGGATATCATGTTCTTAGTTTTTATTGAGTATTTATTCATCTTTTGGTTTAGTCATTTTTTATTTCAAATCCATCCATGTTGTTTAGAATCATGTGTAGTCATTTTTATGTCTTTACTTCCTAGTTGAACTTTGAAAAATCACAAAAAAATATGTGTATGGTGTTTTCCAAAACTATTTTATATGTGTGCCTTTGAGTTTTTTACGTTACATGTTTGAGTTCATACTTGTTGCTAGATCATCAAAAAGTTTCTAAAGTTAGGTTTCTTTTATGTCATTTTTGAGTTTCATGTTGTATTTTGATTCTAGTAGGATTTTTACCATATGGTATGTTGTGAATCTTTGAACTTTTCTCAATTTATCATTAAACCATCTTTCATAATTCTAACTTTAACATTTGAAAAAATTTCAACTTATTTTTCACCTCCCACTATTTTCAACTCCTCAATTTTTTTCAAATCAAACTGAGTTGATGTTACCTTGTAGGATATCATTAACTCAAAGTAAACACAAACAATTTTGTGGAGTAGACCTTCAAAGTTTTCAAGTAAATTCTTTTGAAATTAACATAAGGTCTTCTTCAAATCTTTCATCTAGATACATGTTGTTTGTGGCACATTAGATTATTGGATTTGTGCTTGGTGACACTTGCATATGGATCTTTGATCCCGGTGGAAAGAGACACAAATTAACCAATAATAAGAAAAGGGTTTTTGTCATAAAAGAGCATGAAGATTTGAGGACAAATCTTTTTCAAGACAAATAAAAGCTTTAAAGACAAATAAAAGCTTTAAAGATGTTCCTATTCTCCAAGACCTTTATCATTCATTTGATTTAAGGTGTATCATTCGTGGGAGCTATATTCTTCATTTTCTCATTATCATAACACTTGTTATAACTTGTGTTATAAGATGGGTATTTGACCCAACAGAAAAGAGACATAATGACTCCAAAGAAGATGAGGAAGTTTGTCTTAGACCTAAGTTGAAGATTTGAGGGCAAATCATTTTCAAGAGTGGGGACGATGACATACCCCCTAGCCATGGTTAAGCATCTATAAAAAAAGTTGAAGTCATCCATGAAGATGGTCCAAAATCTACGTTTTGGACTGCCTTTAAAGCCATCATGGAGCATAGCTTGTGTTGGAAAAAAGATGGCTTAGTTTCAACACCAAGAGGGGGGGGGGTGAATTGGTGAGGTTTAAAAATCAGAGTCTTTTTAAAATCTTTTTCGCAAAGTATAAAGCTTTACAAAGTTTCTTGAATCGCAAGTAATAAGAATTTAAGTGCAGCGGAAATATAAAGTTGACTATGCAAAATGTAAAGTCGACTGAAAATAAAGAGTTAAGGGATAGAGAAAATCAAACGCAATTTTTATACTGGTTCGACCTCAATGCCTACATTCAGTGTCCTTCCACAACCAAGAAGCCAATGCACTATATTAGTCAAGGTTTTTACAAGAATATTTCTATAGAGACTTCCACGTGAAAAGTATAGACAACCTCTCTAATCCTCTAACTTAAAGTATAGGCAGCAACACAAAGATCTGCAACAAGATATCTCCTCTTCTGCAATCTTCAACCCACTTTGAACAATCCTCAAAGTGTCCAGAAGTCCACGAGTTCACCTCCTATAATCCCAACAGGATAGCAACAATCTTCCAAAGATTGATAGAAGTCTTGATCAATATGATGAACACCAGCAGTGCAGAATTTGATGAAACAGTAAGCGCAAATCACTTCCTCCTTAAGAAACTCTTCAAAGAAAGATCTCCTCCGTCTTCTTGATGAGTTCTTGGAGCCTTTACACAGAGATCACAATCTGGAATATCAAAATGAAAATGTTAGAATTGCCAAAAGTCCAAAGTCTCTATGATCAACAGAATCACTTCTATTTATAGTTTTCTATAAATCAGACGCTCATGTAGTCGACTGTGCCACTAATGTAGTCGACTGTCATCTGATAGTTATAACAGTTAAATCAATTAGCAGCAATCATAACAACCAATTTGATTATGCATTTAATTCAGTTGACTTGTATTTAATGCTTTGTCAGTCAATAGAAATATAGTCGTTATAGATCACAACATTAACAGAATTTCAAAACAATAACTAACTCAGTCGAATTCCCTGCGCATGCAGTCGACTGTAACACTTCAAAACAATTTTGAAAATCTTTTCATTGCAAAATAACTCAGCACGGTTTTTGAAAATTTGTACAAAGTCATGAGTTTTATTCGACATATTTCATAATGAAGTCGACTTAAAACTTGCAGTTTTGCCAAACAATATAAGTTCAACAAAGTGCATGTGGTTTTATTTTCTTAAATCTATGTAATGCAATCACAAGTGATTTATCAAGTACAAAATCAGTGAATATGCATACATATATGAGAATCAACACAAACATGTTCCTTAAGATATCATTCATAATAAAGAATTGAACATGTAACACATAACAATACATGTGTTATCAATATGTGTTGTCATCGTCAAAAACTAGAACACTGTGAGATTAAGGTTTAGCTAAACCAGTACTTCCCTTATCAACAATCTCAATAGC
Source organism: Vigna reflexopilosa (assembly GCA_027742785.1). NCBI lineage: Eukaryota > Viridiplantae > Streptophyta > Magnoliopsida > Fabales > Fabaceae > Vigna > Vigna reflexopilosa. Next base: position 22,719,076 of record CM050930.1, on the reverse strand, counting down.
TTGGAGTAGTATAAGTTTCTTTAGGCCTTGTATTTTGGTCAAGTAGTATAGGTTTCTTTAGACCATGTATTTCAGCCAAGCAGGAAGGTTTTTTTAAGGCTTGTATTAAAGCCTAATTAGTATAGGGTTTTTCCTTAAGCTAGACATTCAAACCATATGAAAAGTATGTGTCATGTGTCATGCTTCCAATGGAGAGGATTTAGCTTTATTTGTGGCTACATAGCACTCTAGAAATGGAGATAATTTTGCTTTATGAGTGGTCACATGTCCTCTCATTGGAAAGGATTTGTGGACACTTGTCCACTCCTTAGAAGGCCTCATTTTTTGCCAATGAGTGCAAAGGTGGGAGACCATGCTTTTAGAGTTTTTAGGAGACACCATTGCGTATATATAGAGGTGTCTTCTCTCTTGTAATCATCTTTGATATAGAGTAATGTTATGTTGCCCATTTTTGGTCATACTACTCATCTTAGATCAAGACTAGAACAACTCACGAGACCTCTCTAGTCACATTCCTCTTAGAGTTGGCCTATCCTCTTTTAGAGCCTTCAAACACCACACCACCAGACCGTGAGCTTCTAGTCTCACAAACACCATAGTTTCTGCATTTCCAGCCCTTATCTTGATGATCCATCACATTTTTGAACTATATATTTTTAAGGACCATCTCCATAGTATCTTTTTAGCTTTTGCCAACCAAGTTGTTATTAAAATACTTACATGTATAAACAATTCATATTCATCTATCATATTCAATTATCTTATCTTATATTATTTAGATTTTAAACTCTTAATAACTTGACTGTCAAATAATATTTTCTATTTATTTTTGGAGCACAATAGTTTTCTCACTTCTCTAAAAAGTCTCATACTCCAAATTTGATAAAAGTAATATTATTTAATAACTACTATTTTATTAAATCTTAGTTCAGTTCAAGGGATAACAAAGTCAAACACAGAAGGTGATTAAAATTTTATAATATAGTATTTATAGAATTGTTCATGTTTAAAATAAATTAAAACTTTTATAAACAAAAATTATAAAATCATGGGACTTTAAATAATTAAAATAAGTCAAGTATTTTGCCGAGTGAAATTTCCTTGAGCAAAAAATATCATTAAGTTTTCTGCAATATGATTTTTATTGAAAAATTATTCTATTGAGCGTAATTTCACGAGGTCTTCATTGGTGAATTTCCTAAACAATAAATCCCATTGTGTATTTTATAGCATAATCATAAACCCTGTTGTGACATTTCGATGAGTAAAAAATTATTACACTCAATGGATTATTGAGAAATAATAGCATCTAACACATCTTATTTAACCTACCAACTATCACATTGTCTTCAAACTAATAACATTTTTATAAAACAAACTCAACACCAATATTTTTTATGATAAATTCATATTTAAATCTAACTTTTTTTTATGATAAATTCATATTTAAATTTAACTAAGACATTTGATTTTATTGAAATCTTAAAAGTTTACGGCAAGTAATAAGATTGATAGTTCAAATGTTTTTATGATAAGAGAATTTGAATTTTTTATAAATATAAGTGATTGTTAAGTAAGTTTTTATTAAATAACACTATTTATATTTATAAATAAACTTATGTTATTATTGAAAAATAATTACTTTAAATATATAGTAACATACTAGTTAATTTATAATAAAATGATATTTAAGATTAGTTATGATAACTTAATATTGTCTTGATAAATAAAAGTTTACTATCTCGTATAATAAAAAGACTTCACAAATCTTATTGGATGATATTTTTATTATATTTATTTAATCGAGTAAAAATAATATTAAATCATATTAGTGATTAATTCAAACTAAATTTTGCTGCTACCAATTTTGTTATACAAATGTTTATTATGTATTCACGAGTTAAAATCTATGCATCATTAGAAATGTTTTTATCAACAAAAATTGTCCACATTCAAATTTAAAAGTCAATTTATGTCTATCTTACTATTACAGAAAAAGAAAAGAAGGACATTACAGAAGACCATAATTCCTCCAAAACAACCAGAAGTCGACGGTAATGACCAATTACCGACGACTTATCGACGATCAGAAAGTCGTTGGTAAAAACTTTGTCGTTAAAATTTACCGAAGGCTTTTACCTTTTGGTAATTATCGAAGGCCTAAGCCCTTCGATAATTACCGAGGGGCAAATGACCTTTGGTAATTACCGAGGGACAGATGGCCTTCGGTAATTACCGAGGGGCAAAAGCTTTCGGTAATTACCGAAGGGCAAAATCCTTTGGTAACATCCAGCAAAACGCAAGTCATATTTGTATTTGTTATCCAACCACACATACCAGCATAAAATGTTCACAGCACAGACAGACCTGCAAAACAGTTTCAAACCAAAGACAGACCTGCAAAACAGTTTCAAACCACAGACAGACCTGCATATTGTGCATCCCAAAATCATTTGATCATTGATGAAAAAAACAACAATATAACATCATTTGTATTGTTCAAATTTAAGAAGTTGTTTCTATAAATGAAATATGAAACATAAAACAATATCATCCATTTTTGAGCAAATATAATGTAGCATAATCATAATGTACTAACATCAGTATGTTCTAACAACTATGATCAATAACAAAATAAAACCAAAAATCTACATAGTCATCAAAATGATCTTCATCATCCTACTGCTCTGTAGATGACTGAACTAGTGTGCGTTGGACTGATGTGGGATGGACTGATATGGGCTGCTAAGGGACGACGGGTGACGGGGAGGGTCATGGCTGGGTCGGAGGGATGGTGGAAGGAGTGTCTGAAGCTTGAGGCAATGCTCTCATGACCAGGGACTTGAATTTTGTAAACTCGTTTCTCAAGTCATTGTATTCTTCTCCCAATTCACGATTTTCCTGGTCACTTTGCTGTAGTAGCTGTGTCAAGCACTCGATGGCCTCGTCAGCAAAAGTGGTGGAAGAAGAAGAAGGTTGGTGCTTCAGTGTACCTCCTCTCGATGTTGTGTAGTTTGCAGCAAGTTGTCATGCACCGTACACTCGTCCCTTTTTCGTCCCACCAACAACATCGACCCAACACTGAGTCCTACGGATGTCGTCATCTGCATTACTCGCATCATCCGGCTTAGGAGCTTACCCATGTTCGGATCTAACCTGTGAAAGTCTCGTAGAAAATTCTTTCTGTTCAAACATTAAAATCAATGTTAGGGAATGATACAATAGCATAATCAAAGATTACTAATAGTAGCAGTGTTATTTGCTTACATGAGTCTTCCGAGATCTTTCATCAACGAATTCATTAGTTCCCTTCCGAACATGGGTCTGCACAAAGACCTCATCAACATGAACCGCCTATCCCAGAGCTTGTGCCTGTAACATAATTTAGACTTAGAAGTGTATATGAAATAGAAAATACATAAGTTATATATGAAAGAAATAGAAAAGTAAAGATAGTTTACCATACGAATGGCATGCTCATGAATTATGATCGACCCGCCAGTATGTAGGACGCCACCCTTTTCAGACACTCTGTTCCTTTGGGTTGTAGCACACTTGTTGCGAAACTCTGCTGAATTCCAATGAGCAAGTAAAGAGTTCCAAATATGCTCGCCCAACCAGTAAAGGCGCTCCCCTGCATTGCGAGCATCCCTAAACATCTCTAAGAGCCGATGAGATGCTTTCATGTGGAAATTTCTATGTATTTGTGTTTCATGTTCACGTTTCCACTGCACTTTCATCTGTAAAATAAACATTGATTAGTGAACATAGTAAAATAAGAATGACAATTAGTTTAAAGTTGTTCACCTTAAAACGCTCCCAAAATAGCTTTCTCTCCTCTTTAAGTATTGCTCCCTGACTCAAATATTGTTGCTTAATTGATCGTATGATGGCTTAGGAAGCAACCCTGGATGGAATAATCCTGCATATAAAGAAATAAAAGTCATTTCAAATAAGACAATCTTTAAACATAAAAATGGTTTAAAAAGGGATTAAAGTCTTACCCTTTGCCATATGGCTCAATCCTTGGTCGATCATGAAGGGGTGGGTCAACACCATCACCATCACCAACTGAATCTGGATCAGCAGATGGTATGAAAGTCTCAGAAGGCGGTCTAGAAGATGACGAAGGTATAAAAGTAGGGTCGGGGGGAGGAGTGGGGGTAATAATCATAGGGGTAGGAGGAGGGTGTACTGTAGGGGTAGAAGGAGGGTGTACTGCAGGGGTAGGAGGAGGCCCCACGGATGATGGACTGGGGGCAGTAGTGGTAGGTAGTGTAGTAGGGACCCTAAGTACATACTTTGGGGCCTGCCGTTGCCTCTTTTTAGGCCTTGCTACCCTCTTTCCTTTATCAGGACGGTCTGATCCTTCTCCTGTCATTACTGCATTGAAATGGTTACAAATAAAGTGAAACAGTACAAAAGAATAAGGAAGGATCACTACAAATTTAAGTGAATGTAAAATAATTGCATACAACTTTTAAGATGGTATTTTACATAACTCTATTGAAATGATAGTTCAATTTGCTACAATAGATGTCCAACATTCAATCATCGTCATCATGATCTTCATCTTCTTCTTCTTCATCTTCTTCTTCTTCATCATTTTCTTCTTCTTCATCATCATCATCATCTTCTTCATCATCATCTTCTTCTTCTTCTTCCTTTTCTTTTTCTTGTTCTTCTTCTTTTTATTCATCATCACCTTGTATTGGTGCTTCTAATTCATCTCCATCACCATCAAGGTTGCGCAATGCGGTTATACCTTCAGCTTCAATAATTTCTTGTGGTTGTGACATTTGGTAAAGTTGGTAGGTAACATCTTCCTCAACCTCATTTGAGTCAATGCGACCTCTAGGCATTGGTTTGTATTGCTACATTCCAACCACGCTTGTCAATATTGCGGAATGGTGGATATGACACATAATAAACATGTCTGACATTAGTTGGTAGAATGAAAGGATCAAATGGTCCATATCTGTTTCTCAAGTGGAGTTCGACAATGTCAAACCTAGGATCCACTCTAGTACCAACTCTAGAAGGATCAAACCATTCACAATAAAAAACTACTACTCTGTTTGGAGAAGTAGTGTTGTTGTACTCTAATTTAGTGCAGTTTGGACCGTGCTGTTTGAGTTGCGTGTGAGTCTAATTCGAGTTTAACTCCATCTAACTACTGTTTTCCAGCTTGGTTTTGTGTAGTTACACATTCTAGAGTCACTTTTAACATTGCCTAGTCCATTGAATCTTATAAACTCAGTTTTGTTGGTGTGATGGAGTGATTTTTCTGCATTTTTGGCCATAACAAAGTCAGATTTTGAATGCTAGCATTTCTATGTTGTGTGACAGTTTGAGCAAGTCTAAAATGATGTTTAAAAGTTCCTAGCAGAGTTTAATTAGTGATATAATGGTCTAAGTGCATAATAGTATACTAAACCATCAATTTTGAGTCAAAATTGGGAAGTGGCAAGGTGTTTTTGATAAACAGTTTGGATTTGAGCCAATTCAAAATTTGAACAAGTTTAAAATTAAAATCACTAAATCAAGTTGTTGGAGTGATTAGTTTTGAGATACAGCCACTGCTATGACATTTTGTGTCTTAAACCAACAAATTGTGAGTCATTTTTGTAGCAAAAATGAACCAGACAACACTTTCAGCCTAATTGTTTGTGGTTAAAGACTTTGATTGCAGAAAAAAAAGAGCCTAGGAATCAAGTTTTAAATTGTAAAAGTAGATTTCATAAAACAAAATCACTGTGCAACTTAATTGAAAAAGGCTATTTGTGGTGTTGTTGAAATGCTTATTGGTGCAGAATTTGTGCAAGGATGATGCTCATGCTAGTTGTAGCATCTTGAAGGGTGGAAACTTGTATAGCTCTTGATCTAAGTGCCTCTACAGCAAGGGAAAATAGTTTCCTGAAACACCATTCTGCAGTGAGAAAAAGACTGAAAATTTGGCAACTCCACTAGCCAAATTTTGAGACACAAGCCAAATAGCTGAGGGGTTGTAAGATTGAGTGTCTATCCTCTAAAAGAAACTTGCTAGAGCACCCTAAGACAGTTTAGAAGTGCGATTTGAATAGCCTTGGCCGAGAGGAAAATTTTGCATTGAAAAGTCCATTTTCTCAAATTGAATTGTGCTATCAAATTGAGAAACATTTTACATGAACTATTTTTGAGTTTACAGTCCACTTGATTTTAGAGTTTGAATAAGCAAAATTCATAGAGGAAAACTTGCAGTAGAGTGCAAGTGCTTGTGATTTAAGTTCAACCTGTGTAGAACTGTTTTGGAGAGATTTGTGAAGATCATTAAAATTGAGATGAATGTGCTCTAATTGAAGTTTCACGGTTGCATCACAAGCTAAACATCATAATGAATATTCTACAGTAGCCAACACTGTGGTATTTGGTAGTTTAAACAAGTCTTAAATGTTGATTTAAACTTGTTAGAATCTTCAAATTGAAGATAGATTCATGTGTGTGCAAAATAGCATGTTCACATCTTATTTTTGAGTGAAATGGGGAAGTAGAAGGGTGAATCTGTTATACAGTTTCATATTGAACCAATTAGTGTTCAAAGAAGTTTAATTTGGTGAATTAAAGTTGTTGAAAGTATTATCAAAGATTAAGAATCACTTGTGCACGAATTAACATTTAAAAACACCAAGCTTGGGTCAATTTGGTGATGCACAAGCATAATAATACTACTAATCCAACCACATAATTTACCCACATAATAAGTTATATACACCATCAATCAATTATGAAAAGTTCATCAAAACATTGTAAAAGTGTCAGCGCAACATTCATGCAAATTTGCAATACACAAACCAATCATCATCATCATTATCCCATCAATGACCTCTACACAAATTTGACATTTAAAATTACATGCAAAATTAACTTTGATCCAAGAAATGCTTCAATCTTTTTCCACTCACGGCCAAATATACATCAACAACCCAAAACACCTATAGGTATCATCATTTAGGCTAGTCTGCAGATAATTAATGAGTTGTACCTAGTTCAGTACCTAGTTCTGTACCTAGTAGTCTAGTGGAGACTATTGGTGTTCCATGTACTCTTGTGATTTTCATTATAAATAGAAGATAATGAGAGGGATCATTAAGCCCTAAAGAATATTTCTTATCAATCTTAAATCTCAAGTTGGTATCAGAGCAGGTTCATCCTACTCTGGTTTCCGTCCTTAGTTGTCCACCAGCACTGTCACTGCTGTTCGCACCTGTCCGGTGCCGTTTGTCGTTGATCACGGCTGTCTCGCCACTATCTGCAGCTGTCAACTGCAGTTTGAAGTTCTTCAACTTGGTTGTCCGCCATCTCGCATCTGTCCGTCGTTGTCCACCGATGTTCGCTGCCGTTCGCTGTCGTCCGCCGTCGTCCGCCGCAGGCCGCCGTCACTGTTCCGTCCGGCGACCACTAGATCTGGTTCGCCTCTTCACGCGATAGCCAACCCCACCGGTGGGTTCGCCTGAATCTCCTCCACGCTCCGCCACACGCCACGTCTTTGTGTGCTGCGAACAGGCGCGTGCAGCTCACGCGCCGCCCTCTGGCCGCTAGAAAGTCACCGCGACACCTCCATAGCCGTCGCCTGGACCTCCTCTCTCTGTTCTGCCCCTCAAAACCCTGCTTCAGTGAGGTCTAGAAGCTCCCCTTGAAGAAAACCCTAAGCCCCCCTTAGGGTTTTCTAGTTCCTCTCGGTTTTATGGCTCCTTTCTGGTTCCTCTCCTATTTTTATCAACAATGGCGTCTGAAAGTGTTCTTTCTTTCTCTGGAAGTCCCTCAATTACTTCCGAAAAGCTAAACGGAAAAAATTACCTCTCTTGGTCTGCTGCCTTGGAAATCTGGTTCCTCGGTCAAGGACATTATGACCACCTTGAGCAGGATGGAAGCCAAGTACCGTGTGAAAAAGCTGAACAATGGAAACAAGCAGATTTCCAGCTGTGTTCCCTATTGTGGAAGTCTTTGGAACCACGACTTTTGATATCTCTTAGAGCTTTCAAAACATGTCACTCGTTTTGGAAGAAAGCTCAAATCATTTATGCTAATGATATTCAACGTCTCTATGATACAGCAAATAAACTTGCAAGTCTCAAAATGACAGACCATGATATGGTCTCCTTCATGACTGAAGCCCAAGCAGTTGTGGAAGAGTTGAGAATGTTCTTGGAAGTGGAATCTTCGGAAGACATCAAGAAGAAGCTTGACAAGTATTATATGCTGATGATCCTCCGTGCTTTGCATCCAGATTTGAATGACATCAGAGATCAACTCTTGACAAGCCATGAGGTCCCTTCCTTGGAAGCCTTGACCACACGTCTTCTTCGTGTTCTAGTGCCTCAATCTTAGGAAGCTCATGAAACACTGGAACCATTTGTCATGGTTGCCACACGAGGAAGAGGAGGACGTGCCACTAAAGGAGGAGGACGTGGAGGTCGGGGACGTCCACAGTGCACTTATTGTAAGAGGGTGGGTCACACCCAAGAAAACTACTACTCCTTGCATGGCTTTCCTTCCAAAACAGCCAATATCTCTAAGGCTGAAACTCCCACTTCCAACTCCAAGTTCACTAAGGAAGAGTATCAAGAGTATCTGAGGTTAAAGTCTAACAGCTTGGCGCAATCATCTCAGTCCCCAAGTACGTCTACAGCCTGCATTCCTCAATCCATGGAAGGTCTCAATTCATGGGTAATTAACTCGGGTGCTTCTGATCACATCTCTGGTAATACCTCATTGTTCTCAACCCTTTCCCTCCAAGAAAAACCCCATTTCATTACCCTTGCAAATGGCTCTAAAACTTGTTCAAAGGGAGTCGGTCAAGTTTCCCTGTCTCCCTCTCTCACTCTGAAATCTGTTCTTTTTGTCCCTAATTGCCCATTCAATTTAATTTCCTTAAGTCAGTTAACCAAAATGTTACATTGTTCAATAACCTTTGATTCAAAATCTTTTGTTATACAGGAGCGTGGCTCGGGGAGACAGATTGGAGAAGGATATGAAGCTGGAGGTTTATACCATTTTGGATCACATCCACGGATATCTTGTGTTGCAGCTCTTCCCCCTAAAGTGTTACATGATCGGTTTGGCCATCCTTACTTGTCAAAGTTAAAAAAATGTGTCCTGAACTTAGTGGTCTTCAGACTTTAGAATGTGACTTCTAGTTTTTCTATTATTCATTCTGATGTCTGGGGACCTAGTCGCGTCTCTTCTTTTGGTTTTAGGTATTTTGTTACATTTATCGATGAGTATTCTAGATGTACTTGGGTTTATCTAATGAAAGATCGCTCTGAATTGTTACCTATCTTCACATCTTTTTTGAATGAAATCAAGAACCAATTTGGTCAAGTAATTAAAATCTTAAGAAGTGATAATGCTAAAGAGTATTTCTCATCCTCTTTTTCTGCAATCCTTAGCTCCCATGGTATTTTGCATCAGTCCACTTGTCCTCATACACCCCAGCAAAATGGTATAGCCGAACGAAAAAATAGACACTTGGTTGAAACTGCTCGTACCCTTTTGCTTGGTGCCCATATTCCTGTTCATCACTGGGGGGATGCCATCTTAACTGCATGTTTTCTTATTAATAGGATGCCCTCCTCCTCTCTCAATGATAAAGTCTTGTTCTCCATTCTCTTTCCCAATGATCCTCTTTTTCACACCCCTCATCGAGTGTTTGGTTGTTTTTGTTTTGTTCACGAAATGTCTCCAGGGCTAGACAAGTTCTCCGCTCGTGCAATCAAATGTGTCTTTTTGGGTTATTCTCGGCTTCAAAAAGGGTACCGGTGTTACTCTCCTGAAACTCGGAAGTACTACATGTCTGCCAATGTCACCTTCTTTGAACAGACACCTTTCTTTTCTCCCTCTGTTCAAGATGTTCATATCCTCCAACAGGTCCTTCCTCTTCCAGTGGTTGAATCCAATATCTCCCATGTCCTAGTCAATTCACGTCATGCTCAAGGTCCTCCCGAACCTTCCTCTCCACATATTGATCTCTCTCGACATAGTACCCCCGTGGGCAGTCCTCTTCCAGAAAATGGTGGATCTCCTTCTTCAGATTCTTCTCCATCACCGCCTCCTGGCACGCCTCCTTGTGAAGATGACTTTGGTTGGCCCATTGCTCTCAGAAAAGGTAATCATTCCACTCGCAACCCTCATCCCATTTATATTTTTCTTAGCTATCACAAATTGTCGCCTTCCTTTTATTCCCTTTTATCCTCAGTGTCTTTGGTGGTTATACCCAAAAATGTGAAAGAAGCACTTGATCATCCTGGATGGCGACAACCCATGATTGTAGAAATGAAGGCTCTTGACCACAATAATACTTGGGAGCTTGTGCCACTTCCCCCAGGCAAAAAGGCTGTTGGTTGTCGATGGGTATATGCAGTTAAAGTCAGCCCTAACGGTGACATTCATAGGCTCAAAGCCCGGCTGGTTGCAAAGGGGTACACTCAGGTGTATGGCCTTGATTATTGTGACACCTTTTCTCATGTGGCAAGGATGACTACCATTCGTCTTTTCTTCGCGATGGCCGCAATTCGTCATTGGCCACTTCATAAATTGGATATCAAAAATGCCTTTCTCCATGGTGATCTTGAGCAAGAAGTTTATATGGAGCAACCTCCTAGGTTTGTTGCTCAGGGGGAGTCTGGTATGGTTTGCAAATTACACTGATCTTTGTATGGGCTCAAGCAATCACCACGTGCTTGGTTTGGAAGATTCAGCTCCATTGTTCAAAAATTTGGGCTAAAACGCAGTGAAGCAGATCATTCGGTCTTTTATTATCATTCATCTCTCGGGAAATGTGTTTACTTAATAGTATATGTTGATGATATAGTCATTACAGGAAATGATACCGCTGGAATATCTCAATTGAAGGAGAACTTGTGTAGACATTTCCAAACCAAGGATCTTGGCAGCCTCAAATACATCTTAGGCATTGAAGTAGCTCAGTCAAAGGATGGAGTTGTAATCTCCCAAAGGAAGTATGCCCTGGATATTTTGCAAGAAACAGGCATGATTGATTGTAGACCAGTTGACAGTCCTATGGACCCAAATCAAAAATTAACAACCGAAGGTGAGTTATTTTCCGACCCGGAGAGATATAGGAGACTTGTTGGAAAACTAATCTATCTCACTATTACAAGGCTGAATCTATCTTTTGTTGTTGGAGTGGTTAGTCAGTTCATGAAAGCTCCATGTGTTGACCATTGGAATGCTATCATTTGAATCCTAAGGTATTTAATGAAGGCTCCTGGGCAAGGGTTGTTATATGAAGAGAAAGGAAGCCTTCATGTATCAGGATATTGTGATGCCGATTGGGCAGGTTCTCCTATTGATAGACGATCTACTACTGGATATTGTGTTTTCCTTGGAGGAAACATTATCTCATGGAAAAGTAAGAAACAAAATGTAGTGGCTCAATCAACAACTGAAGCTGGATATAGGGCAATGGCATCACTAACATGTGAACTTATATGGGTGAAGCAGTTCCTTCAAGAGCTTAAATTCTGTGACATTCAAAGTATGAAGATGTATTGTGATAACCAAGCTGCCCTTCACATTGCATCAAATCCAGTGTTTCATGAGAGGACTAAACATATAGAGATTGATTGTCATTTTGTTCGGGAAAAGTTATTGTCAAAAGAAATATGTACCGAGTTTGTTGGATCAAATGACCAACTCGCAGATGTGTTGATTAAGTCATTGAGGGGACCTCGGATTAAGTTTATTTGCTCCAAGCTTGGTACATACAATCTATATGCTCCAGCTTGAGGGGGAGTGTTAGAATCATTACATATAGGTATCATCATTTAGGCTAGTCTGCAGATAATTAATGAGTTGTACCTAAATCAGTACCTAGTTCTGTACCTGGTAGTCTAGTGGAGACTCTTGGTGTTCCATGTACTCTTGTGATTTTCATTATAAATAGAAGATAATGAGAGGGATCATTAAGCCCTCAAGAATATTTCTTATCAGTCTTAAATCTCAAGTATCATTATCCCATCAATGACCTCTACACAAATTTGACATTTAAAATTACATGGAAAATTAACTTTGATCCAAGAAATGCTTCAATCTTTTTCCACTCACGGCTAAATATACATCAACAACCCAAAGCACCAAAATGAGTTGTCTTTATTTCATATATCACAAATGAGCCAAGCTTTTACTACAAATTCACGCAAATACAGATGCACCATACAGATCACAGAACTAGGAAACTAAACCAACAACTTGTTATCAGAAAAAAGGTCTAAAACAAGTGGTTTGGAGAGTGAAAACACACAAGGCTATTAAAACTCAAAATTATTTGGCATGAACATGTTTAAATCAATGAAACAAAGTTTTGAGCACATATAATTGATGCTGAACAACAATATTTCTTAAATTCACTTATTCAACCCTATTTATGTGCCAAATTAAACAACTCCATCAACCAATTTTAGGTACAAACAGTCAAATGAATTTTGGACACTGAAATGGACTCAGAAACAACAAATAAGACTTGAAAAAAGACACTAGAATCACACTGAAAAACTAAGGCTAAAATGGGTGTTGTCATTCTGCACTAATAAATCACCATTTTTTGTGCAATACTTTTACATTGATTATAAGAAAGATAGGCTTAGCCTTTGTCTTGGCTTAAGGGTGAAAGGGAGTGGAAAACAAAATACTCTTACAACACCTAGTGAGGTGTCAAAATAAGGTGAAACTTGTGCTAGTGAAGCAAAATCACAGTTGGGTTTCCTAGTTATTATACTGTTAGAAAAGGTTTGTCACCCTTGTCCCATTTTAGAGTTTTATAGATGGATGCTAGTTTCTAGTATGAGAAATGATTAAGTAGTTGTCTCAAATTTGTGTGGCAGTGGCATATATGTTTATAACTTTTTCAATTGCTGCAAAAGAATACTGTTTTTCTTATAAAGAGATCATTATGATTTCAAACTTCCTAATACTAATGTGTTTGAACCACTAGGAGAAAAAAAATACTACATTACACATCTAAATTGTAGTTTTAAAATAATTAGTCTTAGACAACTTGTAAAACCAATTTGGTCAGTTAACACAAGCAATCACATGAAACATACTTCAATAGACAATATGGGTCGTAAGATGACTCTCTAGAATTGATCCATCAAGGTTCCTAGTGTACAATTAAGCAAAGAAAACGATATATACCACATCATATCACACGTTACTTTCAAAATCAACAAGGACTTAGACATTCATAGTATCCATTATCTATCCACATAAAGAAGCATAATAAATTATTAATCATGCATTTTAGTTTAGACTTAATCCAATTCGTTTCCAAAATCAAAACTAATACACCAAAACAGATTTTAAACGATTTAAGCACTGAATGGAAAGGTCAATTAACATTCCACTTAGAATTTATACCAAGCACAATCTTTTATTCATGAATTACATATGATATAGTGTTCCTAACATCAAACAAAATTTAATGAACTATAATCCCATCCAATCATCAAAGTTCAAGTTCAAACATACATAGGTATAAAGCTAACATGTTCGGCCAGAGCATAATAGAACTGAAGTGCTAACGTGTTCTTTTCCCATTTATACCAGAGCTATCATAATTCCATTAGATACATACAAAGTTAACTCACACATGCATCACAAAGAGGCCAGCCACCAAAACCTACATAATTTGAAGCAATAACTTACCTCTACGGCAGCGACAGCCCTAGGGGTATTAACACCTCTGATAGCCTGTCTCGCGAAGCCCTTCTCACGCACAGAAAGCCAGCTCGTCACTCATCCCTGGATTAGCCTCCCCCACGAACTCGAAGCTCTGCTCAAAACCGCGACACCACCCACTAACCCAGTGCGACGCACCTCCTCACGCTGCCAAAGGACCTTCGTGAACAAACCCTAAGAGAAGCACTGTCCACAACCGAAGGCGTCACGTCAATGCCTCCGTCCTTCAACCACACACGCTTTTGGACAATGGAGAGGAGCTCGAGAATGATCAATGGCGATGGCGAAACTGTAATGGACGATTGAGAAACAATGGTACCTGAGGAGCTCAAGTTGCTTTCGAACTCTAAACGAGAGACTGAGTAGGATTACTGTGGGGGGAGAGGGAAGAGGGAACTCAGAAAAGGGGAACCTGCTTTCGTAGGGATTTTGGTAGAATGGAAAAGGGAAATCCCAATTCTGATTTCATTAAGTGAATGCTTATACGGGAGAAGCTTCGGTAAATTCGTTGCCTAATACCAAAGGGTAAAAGCCTTATGTAAACATCATCCTGCATGACCATCAAGATAATCCTTCAGTATATGTTTTTTACCGACAGCCAGAAGGCCTTCGGTATTAATCCTTCGGTAAACATTGCATTTCTTGTATCTTTTAATTTCTATTTTCAACTCCATCTCCACAGTCCAGTACCTTTAACAAAATAAAAAAATTATTTAAATTTAATTATTATTTTAAAACTAATTCACACACTAATTTATTACATAAAACATACGTTCTTAGAGTTATTGTCACAAATATTTTTACCTAAAACATAAGATCTTATATAAAAACATATTTAAATATTATCATTATCAATTTTACCCAAGTGTAGATATGGAATAAAATAACTCAAAACAAGTTTTTGGAATTAATCAATTTTCCCATGGACATACAGATATAAAAGAATAAGTGTTGGGGCGACTTTGACTGATATTTGGCTAAATCAACCATGGTTGAATTTGGCTTAGACCATGACAGAAATTTGGTAGAATTAACCCAAGTCACCTCTGATTGGAATTTGGCCGAATACAGTTGAGTTGGTCCATCTTAAATTTAGTCGATTTCAACCGAGTCTATATCAAGCAAATTCGAACGAGTCGGACCTGTTCGAAATTTGGCGAAATTAGGCCGAGTCAGCCATAATGAAAATTCGACTAAGTTTAATCAATTGGACCCTACCAAATGTTGGAACAATTTTCCAAGAACTTAGGGAAACAAGATGAACAACAATGTAGACTTGATATAATTTTTTAGGCGTGAATACACATTTTCCTAAAAGCAATATTTCGTCCCTTATAAGAGTGACAAGGATCACGAAATCCGCTTTTGAGATGCAAAGAAGAAATACAACGATAATACTCACTCTTAGTGTTAATGTCAAACAAGAATAAACTTTTCACGAATTGATTTGTGTGTTAAGTGAATGACAGATTGTAAAGAAAAGTCTCACATTTCAATAGAGCACAAGATCCCTTTATATAGATGTTGATCAGGCATCTTTCAAATCCAAGAGATACCAGATTCTGATTAGTTATATTTTCATGAACGGTTGTTACTCTTCATGAATAATTGTAACTTTTCATGAATCTGAAAAATTTCTCTAATACTCTTAAATTCCAACAATCCTCCACCATTTGAGAGTATTGTATAATTACTTAACACAATCATCAATTTAATAATTGGAATCTTACACATAAATGAAAGTGTACATAGACTTGAACTTTCACGTAGTAAAATACACATTTCAGGAATTCGTATTTTATTGGTGTCGAAAAAATTGAATCAACATAGTACATAATGAAGTCTTGAAGATACTCTACATATAAGATAAATTACATATTCTTGTTATACTTGACACAATAGGGCCATGTATCCATATCTATTCATAAGTGCAACAAAGTCATGTCCCCTTGACTTCTTGAAGCAGTCAAACTTCACACTTACATGGTTTATTTCTTATAACATGTTTTGTTGACAAAACATAATTCAAGTAATCAATTAAGAATTAGTCAACCTCCTAAGCATCACAGATCTAAAACACTCTTGAAATAATTATTTGTTCTTTCAATCATCAAATAAGAGATTTAATCTTATTGAACTTAAGACTCAATGTCATATTAAGCATTAAGTTAAGATTCCCTTAGTTATGATTAATCGTGGGCTCCATTCCTATTCCAATTGTCATTCTGGAAATGAAATCTTTAGTCAATGCCTTAGTAAATCCGTTAGGAAATTGAACTTTGTTCATAAGAAATCTACTATAATAATTCCATCTTTGATGAGTCCTTGGATATAATTTTGTCTCACACCAATATGTCTTGATTTGCCATTGTATAGTAGACTATAAACCTTTGCCAATGTTGCAGCATTGTCACAATGTATTGCTATTGGTGATATTCGTTTTGGTAACAATTGTATTTCAAACATGAGATTCCTCAACCATTCGGCTTCCTTTCCTGTCGAGGCTAGAGCTATAAACTCGGAAGCCATAGTGGATGACCAAGAAATTGCACCTCCCCCAAGGAGGAAAATCCAACCACTAGTTGAAGAGTGATCTTTTGCATTTGTAATCCAACTTGCATCAGATTATCCTTCCAAAACAGAAGGATAACCACTATATGTAAATCCATAATTAATAGTTTTCTTTAAATACTTAAGTACTCGACGTACTGCTTGCCAATGTGATAGACTAGTGTTACTAGTATATCTACTCAATTTGTTTACCGCAAAAGCAATATCTAGCCTTATACCTGTCATTGCATACATTAAACATCCTATTACCCTTGCATATTCTAGTTGTGAAACTACTTTACCACCATTAGGTAATATCTTTAAACTAGAGTCCATAGGGGTTGAAACAAGAAAGCATTCATAATTGTTTTCTTGAGTACTTTCTCAATGTAATGATATTAAGGCAAAATTAATTTCTCATTTTCTCTCTTAATCTTTATACCTAATATAACATCTGTTTCTCCCATATCCTTCATAGAGAAATAAGATGATATAAATGTTTTGGTCAAATTAACTTGATCTAAATTTGTTCCAAAAATTAGCATATCATCAAAATATAAGCAGATTATGACACAATTACCCTTGTCATCAAATTTACTATACACACACTTCTCTAAGTTATTTATCTTGAAACCATTTGATAACACAACATCATCAAACTTTTGGTGCCATTGTTTTGGCGCTTGTTTCAATCCATACAAGGATTTAATCAATTTTCATACCTTGTGTTCTTGGTTTTTCATAACAAAACCTTCTGATTGTGTAATATAAACTTCTTCTTCTAATTCTCCATTAAAGAATGTTGTCTTGACATCCATTTTATGAATTACAAGTTTATGAATTGCTACAAGAGCAATCAATAGCCTCATAGTGGATATTCTAGCCACTCGTGCATATGTATCGAAATAATCGATTCCTGGTTTTTGTCTAAAACCTTGTGCCACTAAACGTGCTTTGAACTTATCAATAGTTCCATCAACCTTCATTTTCCTTTTGAAAATCCACTTACATCCTATTGGCTTACACTTAGGAGGTAACTCAACTAAGATCCATGTGCTATTTCCCAAGATATATTCCATCTCATCATTAATTGCTTCTTTCCAGAAAGCTGCATCTTGAGACCTTATGGCCTCTTGATATGTTAATAGATCTTCTTCTACATTATAACAATATGAGAACTCTACTTCATTTTTATAAACTTTAAATTTTTCTAGGGCTTCATCCTTAGAAAACAAAAGATAAACATAACAATAATGAGAATGATCATCAATGAATGTTATTAAATATTTCTTATTTCCTAATGAAGGTGTATTATGGAAATCACATAAGTCACTATGCATTAATTCAAGCAATGTTGAATTCTGTTCAATATTAGGAAAAGGATTTCTTGTTATCTTTGTCAACATACATGTTCTGCATTTTTCTATGTTCAAATCAAAAGGAGGAATTAAATCAAATTTAGACATTAAATATAATTTTTTATAATTAACATGCCCAAGACGAAAATGCCATAAAGAAGAATCATGATTGATAGCATAAACAGAGTATATCATATCATTTATTACACTTAGTTTGAACATATTATTACAAAGATATCATATTCCAATAAATACACCACCCTTAGATAATGTGAATTTATCGGATTCAAATACCAATTTAAATCTCAATCGATTCAAGATTACTCCAGACACTAAATTTCTTCTTAATTCTGGAGCATATAATACATCTCTTAAAACAAATGATTTTCCAGAACTAAGTAATAATTCTACTTGTCCAACACCAATGACTTTAGCTATAGAATCATTTCCCATGTAAATAACTTCTCCATTGTCATCTTCTTTAAAAGTTTTTGAATAAACAATGATCTTTACAAACATGTCTTGAAGCCCCTGAATCGATCCACAATGAATCATCAGTCTATACACAGAAGATTTCAGAAACCATCCCCACAAAATTTAAAATAAAATTATGTGCAATTTGTGTAAAATTACCTTTTTTCGGTTGGCCTTGGCTAGACTCGCCTTGACCTTGTTTATCGTCATTCTTGGCCATCTTCCTTTTCCAGATTGTGCAATCCCTCTTTAAATGACCAGGCTTGCCACATTCCCAACAATTGGCTTGTTGACTTTCTTTACCAAATTTTGGCCTTTTGTTCATCTTTCCTTTATAGAAATTACGAGGACTTTTCTTTTTATTTGGCATTGTTTTTGGTTTTTCATCTTCCACCATATTAACAATAGAAGAATTAGGATGATTGGAATCCTTTTGACCATCTTGTAGACGGATCCCTTCTTCTATCCGAAGATGAGCAGCCAATTATTCAACATTCATATCATCTTTATTATGTTTTAGAGAATTTCTAACATCTTTCTAATTTGGTGGTAGCTTGTCAATTATAGAAGAAATAATGAATGTCTCATCCATTGCAATATTATGTTGCTTGAAACTTCCTAGGATTCTTTGGATTTCATGAAATTGTTCCATTATTGGTCTAGCATCAATCATTTTGTAATTATTAAAATTACTAACTAGGAATTTCTTGCTTGATGCATCTTCAGAAATGTATTTGCATTTAAGTTGATCCAAAGTTCTTTTGCAAAATCCACATATTGATATATGTCAAATGAAGGATCAAACATATCGGTCAAAATGTGACCACGATAGACATAACCTTCATTCTCCCATATGTTCCTTTTATGTTGTTCTTCCAATGTCTCGGTTTTGTTTTCTTTGGGTTGGGGAGAACTTAGAACATATGCCACGTTTAGAGCCGAGAGAAGGAAATGCATCTTCGTTTTCCATCGTTGGAAACCATCACCTTTAAACTTGTCTAATTTGTGAAAGTTTGCAGACACCTCACGAATTGTTGTCATCTTAGAGAAAATATTGCTTTTAGACTATTGGAAAAATTTTCCAAGAACTTAGGGAAACAAGATAAACAACAATGTAGACTTGATATAATCTTCTAGGCGTGAATGCGCACTTTACTAAAAGCAATATTCCGTCCCTTATAAGAGTGAAGGAGATCACGAAATCCGCTTTTGAGATACAAAGTAGAAATACAACGATAATACTCACTCTTAGTGTTAACGTCAAACAAGAATAAAATTCTCACAGGATCCCTTTATATAAATGTTGATCAAACATCTTTCAAATCCAAGAGATACCAGATTTTGAGTACTTATATTTGTTGATTGTAATTTTTCATAAATGATTGTTAATCTTCATGAATAATTGTAACTCTTCATGACTAATGTCTCTAGTATTCTTAAATTCCAACACCAAAATACATCTAAATTTGACCTAATCGACTTGTGTGAAAATTAGGCTGCATTTGACCATTTTTAATGCAATATAATTTAATAAAACAAAAGTAGTCTACTTCAATTCATTTGAATTAATTTCCAATTTTGTTTAATTCAGACAAACTGTTTTTATTCATAAGAGCTTTTAACATTTTAGCTTTTAACATTTTAACGTAGTTTGGTATGTGTAACAAATAATAAATATATCTTTCGTACAGGATTTTAGGTTGTATTTTCTTAATCATGTCTTTATTATCCCATCGTTACTTAGATGTTATTATTCATCAATAATACTCTTTAAGTATCATAAAGAGATTTAGATTTTGGATCTAATCTATTCACATCGTATGATATACTAATTTAGATTAATAAAATATGACTGACCGAATTGATCTACATTTCAAACAAACTTGGGTGTTGCTCCCTCCACCTCCCGAAGTGGGTCCTGCACCTCCCCACTATTTTAATTTATTTCAAAAATATTCTACACCTTTCCACTATTTTCTTTTATTCCAAAAATACCCTACATCTCCTCAATATCCTTAACAATCTTTCTCTTTCTCTCTCTACATTAATGGAGCATTTACATGACTCAAATTTGAACTTGTGATATATTTTCTTAAATAAGTTTGATTCAATCTTATTTTAGTTGTTGAATATATTTTTTTCTTTTCAAATTACTTAATAAATGGTAAAATTTTGTTCTAAATTTCTAGAAAAATATTTATATATGTGTGTGTTTTTTTTTTACATATAATATCTATAATTTTTAATATTATATTATGTTTTAACTCACCGACATGTTTGATTCAAATAACTTAAATAAAATATTTAATTTATTAGATAAATAATATAAAAATATTATTAAATACTTAAAATATAAAAAAAAGTTATTTTTTAAAGATTTAGAATTTATTTAGTTCTTTCGTCATTATAAAGTTAGTATATAATAATAATAATATATCAGTATTTACTATTAATATTATTATGTTTAATATTAGTTAGTATATTGAAGTTTCCTTTTAATTTTGTAATATATCACAAATTCAAATGTGAACCATGTGAATGCTCCATTAATGTAGAGAAAGAAAGGAAAAGATTGTTGAGGACAGTGGAGAGGTGTAAGATATTTTTGGAATAAAAGAAAATAATGAAGAGATGTAGAATACTTTTGAAATAAATGAAAATAGTGAGGAGATGCAGAACCCAGTTGGAGAGGTGAAGGGAACAACACCCAACAAACATTGATTTGTAGACATAACTAGATCTTATATAGGATCCATAGGACACCAAGCATTTTTGGCCCATTTTAAAAGCGTAATTTTAAATTCAAAGTTAAACGGAATATATATGTATTATATCTTTAGGACAAATTAATGAAATTAATTTTAGTTTGAGAGATAGTAATTATACATATATATATATATATATATATATATATATAATAATAATAATAATCTTATTTTAAATTTTTAAAATTATCCTTTTGAATAGGAGTTCGACCTATATACCTAGCAACTGAGTCAATCCAATTCCATCAGTGTTATGAAGCTGATATAATTATGTTCAGTTTCACAATTGTCTAACTTTGGTCCAAACTATTTTATAAGATATTTCAAGTTGGTCCAACGTAGCAATACCTTAAGATTTTAATAAAGTTCTATTATATTTTCTAATACATAAAATTTGTTAAAAAAAAATGCAGATGATTCATATCAGCAAGTTGGTAATGTATTGTTAGTACCCTGTGACCCAGGTGGTATTTTTAACTATATTAACTTTTTCAGGTCAAATAAACTTTTTTATCGATATTTTTTTAATTTCATTTAATTATTATCAATATTATTAATTTCACTTCATTTATTTTTAAAATGCATTAATATAATTTTTTTCATCAATATTATTGAAATAAATATCTATTTTATTATTTTAATATGTGTGTGACCTGTGATGTTGTCTTTCTGGGTCCGCACCTGTCGAGAACAAAACAACTACAATTAATAAGATTGCACTCAGTATCCTCTTGGTGATAAGGTGTGTGCGTGTCAGTGTGCCATTCTTTTGTGTCTGATCATTTAGCTTTTTTCCAAGCTATCACGTACTTATTTTACTCCATGTGATGTAATAAGGTTAGTCACGTGATAGTTCCATCAGGCCCATCATGTACCCCTCTCCATGTGATGTAATGTGATCCAACAACTCCAAGTTCACCCTTGAATAAGGTGCCTGTACCCAAAGCAAATAATTTTAAACCCTAAAAATAGCTAACCAAAAACTTATCACTAGCAGTAATACCTAACATTGTAAAATGTTATAATTAATATTAAAGTGAC
This sequence comes from Vigna reflexopilosa, assembly GCA_027742785.1. Classification (NCBI taxonomy): domain Eukaryota; kingdom Viridiplantae; phylum Streptophyta; class Magnoliopsida; order Fabales; family Fabaceae; genus Vigna; species Vigna reflexopilosa. Next base: position 22,697,151 of record CM050930.1, on the reverse strand, counting down.
TGCATCGTAATGACAACCTAAATATTTAAGTATGCAATGTATGTAGTAAAAGATCCCTCGGCTAATTACACCTTTTCTTATTAAGTTATTTAACAAGATTACATGACATCGTTTATTAGGTATTGAGTATCGGATAGTTTTAGATGTTCTATAAATAATAGACCACTTAGCATTGAATATTGAGTATAGGGTACTATGTTTCTTACATGAAGGCTTAAATTTATTTTTGATAACAACATTGTTTATTAAGTCATGATATGTATCTCCTTATCTTTACCAAAGAAATCTCGCATTAGAAGATTTAGAAAAAATAAGTGCTGGGTGTTTCGTCTTGCACCTCCAAAGCTTCATTCTACACTTCCAATTTTTTTAAAATTTATTTTTAACCTTAATAAATATTTTTTTACTTTTCACTTTCTATTGAAAGTAACTTTACACATTTTTAACTCTACACTTTTTTAACAAAATTTTTAAAATTTTATCTTTTATTTATAATTTCATAACTATTTAATTTAATTTAAAAACTTAATATAATTTAATATTTTTTCATATTTTAATAATTATTAGAATATAATTTTTTCATTTAAATTAAATTATTATTAAATTTTAAATATAAAATAAAATTCAAGAAAAAATCATATATCCCATAACATAATATATATATATATATATATATATATATGGGATTTCCAATTCCAACACAAAAGTTTTAATAATTTGTTTTTATTTATAATTTATTAATTATTTAATTTAATTTAAAATTTTAATATTATTTAATATATTTTACATTTAAATAACAATTAAAATATAATTTATATTATTATAGTGGTAATATTAAAAATATTAAAATAAAAATAATAATAAATAAGAAATGTAAAAATTTTGAAATCCTATTTTATTAATTTAATATTTTAATATAATTTAGTATATTTATATATATTAAATCAGTTTTATATAATTATTTTTATTTTTATTACTTTTATTTTAATTATTTTAATTTTATTTTTTGTAATATAAGTATTATATAAAAAATTATATTATTATTGAATTTTAAATAAAAAAAAATTTAAAAAAAAAATCGGATATTGGTATCCGATAATATAGTTATCGGATTTTCAATTCCGATAGGAAATGGTTTTAAAAATTTGTGTTTTATTTATATTTTATTAATTATTTAATTTAATATTATTTAATATATTTTACATTTAAATAACTATTAAAATATAATTTATATTATTATTGTACTAATATTAGAAAATTTAAAATAAAAATAATAATAATTAAGAAATTAAAAATTATGAAATCCTATTTTATTAATATAATATTTTAACATAATTTAGTATATTTATATATATTAAATAAGTTTTTATATAATTATTTTTATTTTTATTAATTTTATTTTAATTATTTTAATTTTAATTTCTGTAATATGAACATTATATAAAAAATTAAATTATTATTGAATTTTAAATAAAAGTAAAATTTAGAAAAAGAAAGTCATCGGATCCGATAACATAGTTATCGGATTTCCAATGGAATAATTTTAAAAATTTGTTTTCTATTTATACTTTATTAATTATTTAATTTTATTTAAGATTTTAATATTATTTAATAAATTTTATATTTAAATAACTATTAAAATATAATTTATATTATTATAGTATTAATATTAAAAAATTAAAATTAAAATAATAATAATTAAGAAATCTAAAAATTTTGAAATTTTATTTATTGATGTAATATAATTTAATATATTTATGTATATTAAATCAGATTTTATATAATTATTTTTATTTTTATTACTTTTATTTTAATTATTTTAATTTTAGTAATATAATTATTATAATAATATAAATTATATTTTAATAATTATTAAATTATGAAAAAATATTAAATAATATTAGATTCTTAAATTAAATTAAAGAGTTATTAAAATATAAATAAAAGACAAAGTTTCTAAAAAAATTTAAAAGGTATAGAGTTAAAAATAAGTAGGATTACTTTTGAATAGAAAGAGAAAAAATAAAAAATATATTTACTAAAGTTAAAAGATAAAGTTTTGAAAAAGTTGAAAATGTAGGATGAAGTGTTGGAGCTGAAACACCTTTACTTTAAATAGAAAGTGAAAAGTAAAAAAAATATTTATTAAGGTTAAAAATAAATTTTTGAAAAGGTTGGAGGTGCAAAATGAATCCTTGGAAGTGTAGGATGAAACATCTTAAGTGCAGTTTCTCAAAAGTAACTTGGTCATTGGACCTCTAGATCAATAGACACATAACTGTAACCCATTCGGATGGAAATATATTTATAAATGTTATTTTAATCATAATTTAACCTCACATTTTGTATTAATTTATATTTGATCAGAATCTTTGATCAAGTTAAGTGTTAAAAATTCTTTTATAGACATTCCACCATTCGATAAAAGACGAAAAAGACTTAAAAGACAAGTACTAGATAGTAAAAAATTCGTGAAGTAAAAGAAGACTTTAGAAGGTACGTTAGGTTCCTTAAGAACCAAATATAAATAATTAGTGTAATGAAATTAATAATTTTTTTTTAGATTTTTCTTTATATGATAATTTTTAATTAATTAAGAATATGGACACCCTATTGTGTCACACCGGAAAAGTCGAGTCTTCAAAAAAAAAGTATATTTATTTTTTATTTTAGAACATTTCTCAACTTTGTTAGCACTTTTATGTTGAAAACTCTTGAACTTGAGATCGTTAAAACAAATTTTCCAAACATATGTTAAGTATGTCACAATGTATCCGGTGGAAAAAACTGAAACATCTCTTGTGGAAAAAAGGAACAATTATCTTAACTTTACATGTCGTAGAAATTAGTTTCAACATATTGAAAGCATAAATCATTTATCATTTAATAATAAAATGTTCTAAGAATAATTATAACTGTAGTATTGTGCTCAAAACAAGAATCATTATTCAGTTATTTAGAATAATAAAACCAAATTCAACCAATAACAATTTAATCACACTTTAATTAAGAATAACATAATGAATACAACTAAAATATAGAATTGTTTTTATTCTCTCATTTATAGAAATGATATATATATATATATATATATATATATATATATATATATATATATATATATATATATCATTTTCTAAATATTGTGTTGGGTGGAACTCCATTTAATACTTAGACATTATTATTATATCTCATTTTAAAGGAGTTCATACCTCAATAAGGAATTATTTTATCTCTCCCTTATTCATATTTCAATAAGAACATTTTGCACATATCGTGAATCTACAATAAAAATCTTCTAAGCCATTAATAACACATTGTGTGAACATTTTTATAGTTTTATTGTATAGTGATTACACTTTCTAGATGTTTTATTATTTTAGAAGATCATTTTTACGTTTTAGTAATAAAATGGATTATGTGACAAATTTACTTTAATTTTACATTTTTAGTTCATCTAATCTTCAATAATTGTTTTGATCATGACTTCTTTTTGTAGATATCATTTTGGGATGATTTCAGTTGTAATAAATTTTATACTTTTGAGACTTTAATTTGGAAATATGATTTGTTGAACTTAGACTCTTGTGTTATGTTTTATTATTTTTAGAATGATTTACTGTAGAATTGTAAAAGGGATATATGGATTAGTTTCTTTCTTTATATTAGCGTAGAATTGTAAAAGGGATTTTTGGATTAGTTTCTTTCCTTATATTAGCTTGTATTTGGCGTTTCTTTCTGCACCTCATAGTTTTCTTCCAGCATCCCTAATGTTTTGAAAGGCCAATAAGTGCCTTTGCCTTTGATCAGATTAAAAACCCTCATTTCTACCTATCTCTCTCACTTTTTACCTCCCAGCTCCTCCTTCACCACTTTTATGTCGCACAACTCTTGCTTCATTTCTCTCCTCCTTCACATCATAACAATTCAAACCTTACATATCTTTTTTAAAAGTCAAATATTCCAACAATAAAAGAACTTTAAATATAAAATCCTAGCAATAATTATTTCTCATATCTCTCATTGCGCTACTCTAGTTTTGTCTTATTTATAACACCATCTACTCTCGTACAAGTATGATCATTATAGGTGGAACCAAAACCACAATAGGCAAGGGTAAGTAACCAAAAAATATAACATAACATACGACACAAAATAATATCATCAAACAAGGACTATATGTAACGCCCAAATCTGGGAGTCACTTAGAGTAACAAAAATTAAAAAAATTCGCTAACGTAATTAAAGTTTTCCTTTCATAAAAGTACTGAAGAAGGAGTTAATCAGAAATTTGGTGGTGGGAACAACTTGCACATAACTTCTTGAATCTCTCCCAATACTCATACAAGTTCTCCCTACCAAGTTGTCTGATCCTAGAAATATCTTTTCTAATGGTCGTGGTCCTAGATGCAAGGAAGAATTTCTCCAAAAACATTCTCTTAAGACCATCCCAACTAGTGATTGACCTGGGAGCAAGACAATACAGTCAGTCCTTCGCCACTCCCTCCAATGAATGTGGAAATGCCTTTAAGAAAATGTGATCTTCAGGGACATCTGGAGGTTTCATTGTGGAACAGACTATATGGAATTCCTTCAAATGTTTATGAGGGCATTCACCTACAAGACCATGGAACTTGGGCAACAAATGTATTAGTCCAGTCTTAAGAACATATGGAACATCTTCATCAGGATACTGGATGCACAAAATCTCATAAGGAAATCAGGTGTAGCCATCTCCCTAAGAGTCCTCTCACGAGGTGGAGGTTGAGCCATATTACTCTGAGTATAAAAACTAGCAAAATCAGAATCAGAAGTAGTATGCAAAAAATAGAAATTAGTAGATGTTGAGATTGTTGATAGGAGGAACACAAGTTTAGCTTAACCCATAATCTCAGTAATATCTTTTTTTGATGATGACAACACATAATTAATAACACATGTGTAATCTGTGTTACATGTTCTATGTTTACATATGCTATATGCTTTTTGATCAATATGTTAAATCTGTCTAAAGCATATTTGAGAACATGATTGTGTTGTTCATTGCATATCACTGTGTTACATATGTGATTTTATATGTGATTGCATGACATATGTTTATGAAAAAGGAAAACCACAAACACTTATGTTAAACTTTAAATGTGTGGCAAAACAACAGTTTTAAGTCGATTACATTATGAGGTGAATCGATTAAAACTTGTGTCTTTGCACAAACTTTTTTGAAGTGTTCTGTGAGATTTTTCAAAGAGAAAAGTTTTCAAAACTATGCTTAGCATTGTTTCTTAATTGATTGTATGCGGGTTGTATGCGATAAAGTTAATTGTTGTTTTGAAAATATGTTAATGCTTGACACAATTGTCATAACGTCATATTTTTAAATGTGTTGACCAAGCATTTAATGATAGTCGACTGCATTAATTGCGCATTCAATTAATTGTTGTGTTTGCTGCTAACTGTTATAACATAATTGTTGTATTCGATTGCATTAGTAGTTAAGTCGATTAAAATGTGTCTGATATGTGTTATATTATAAATTGACGCGGATTTAAATTTTGTGAGAACTTTTGTGATTCTAACATTTTCATATCTTTTACAAAAAGTTGTGATCTTAGAAAGAGAGGAAAATCTCCAAGAAACAAGATTGACCGTGGTGATCAACAACTTGTGATTTCTTGAAGAGCAAGACTGTTGTGTTTCAAAGACCGATCAATTTGCACATTTGGGTGTTACTGCGCGATCAGATTCTGCAATCTTTTGAAGATTGGTTTGAGTTCCCTGTTGTGATTACAGGAAAAAGAACATGTGTGTTCTTGACTTTGAGGGTTCCTCAAAGGGGTTAAACAGCAGGAGAAAGGATTCTTGTTGTTGGTCTTGTTGTATTGCCTATATTTTGATTAGAGGGTTAAAGAGGTGTTTTACATTTTTGACGTGAGGTCTTTTGTAGAAACCTTGTTGTAAAAACCTTAATCATTATAGTGCATTTGCTTCCCGTGATTGGAAGGACACTAGATGTAGGCAGGTTGGCCGAACCAATATAAAAACGCAGTCTTTGAATTTTCTGATTCTTACTCTCTTTTATTCAATTGATTGCTTTCTGTACTTATTCGATAATTTTCCGCTGCATTGAAAATCTTTTACCTTGCGATTCAATAAAAGTATAAAGGCATCACTTTTTGTGAAAAATATTTTAAAAGCTTTTGTTTTAACATTTCACCAATTCACCCCCCCCCCCTCCCCTCCCCTCCCCTCTTGGTGTGAGAAATTGAGCTATTTTATATTAACAGTAGACATAGAAGGAAAATGCTCAGAATTATTCAAACTAATGATATCTAGTGGTACATACACTAAAGATAAATTCTTAGAATGCCTAAATAATCTATGGAAGGTCCTATCCATTTCACGATCAAAGGATGATAGTAGTCTCAAATTGCCTCTAGTCATGCAATATGTCAACACATATCATGAAAATTCAACACAAGCACACATAGGGGTAAAACTGGAGGTATACTCAAACATTGTCCAAATGAGCTGAAAATTTGTGAACAACACCCTAAAATTATAAAAAGATGGCACACCAAATTTTAAAGAAAAATTCACAGGATAACTATATCAACCACTAAAAGAAAGTTTGTAAAAACATGGAAATAAAACATCAAAAATAAAAAAGAAATAGAATAATGTCAATTACGCAAGTTGAGATCAATAAATCTCAATTTTCTACCCCAAAAGCATATATAATAATGTCAATTTCGATGTTCGGATCAAAAGTTATGGAATTCAAAGTTTTCACAAATTTAGGTCTCAAAAAATTTTGTATCTCAGAATTGGGACTACTATAGGTGCCTCTCGGATTTTTCAATTAAAATATAGACTGAAAGAAGTGCACACACAAAAATTCAAGCAAAAATAACACCTTTAACTACGAAAACAAAAATTGCCAATTAATTAGGAAAATTGGATACTATATATGCACTATTCACAACATTATTCATCTTGTTCATTGAATTTTCATGCCAAAACATGTCAAATAGTTCGAACTCTCCAAATTATGACTTGTTTAACACGCAACCCGTAGCAACAGATGTAGAAAAATGCAAGACAACATTTTGGATGGACTTAATTTAACATGAAACAAATAAAAACAGAATGTTCGACAGAAACCGTTGGTTCCCAGCAGCGGCGCCAAATTTGATCGATGTCATACTCGATGAAATAAATGCAATTAAATGCAGCACTAGGAAGTGACTCCTAGGTCGTCTCTCAAGGACCAAATCTCTCTCTGTGAAAAGATCGAACACGTAGTGGGGGGTTGAGTAGATTATAGGAATTAAAATAAACTGAGCAAATAATGTAAATTAAACAATGATTAAACACAAGTTGGCTAATAGTTAGATTGCAATGCCTTTAATCCTGAATTAAAAATAAATCATTTGTTCCTCTCACCCCCAATCCAACACGAATCAATCAACTAAGCGAAGATTAATATGATTTTCATGATTACGAATTAAGCAAACGCACATACATATTTAATCACTTCTGCACCAGAGATTAAGCAACCAGGTTTATATGTATACAAATTAGACCACTAAGCATGAACCAAATTGTAACGCACACAACCAGATTAAATATGATGTTGTTAAGACCCTGGCAAGTGTACCAGATCGTTATCAAGTAATATAATTGGTAAAACCCAATATCGTTTTCCCAAAGGACTCTTAGGCCTTATCTTTCGTGTAAATCAATCTTATAAGACTTGAAAGAGAAAATTAACTTGTGGTTTGAATGCAAAACAAAAAGTAAACATGCAAATGCAATTGATTCAATTGGCAAGAAAAAGGTATGGATGAATGGAGTTGTTGGGGTTTACAATTTCATCTTATCCACTCTCTTATATCTATTCTTCTTATTAAATTCGCTTTATTATCTACTTGTTATGCAAACTTTCTTAGTCTACCCTAAACCCGATCCCTCGGCGAGAAGAGCCTACTGCTAGTTACTAGCTTACTATCCCTAGTCTCCCCTAGAAACTAGCAATGCAAGTACCACAGAAGCAAAATACAATTGATCGTCCTACCCCCTATCCCTAAGTGGTATTTGTTGATCAAGGAATTTCTTATCAGTTCATGACTTCCCCGTACGTCCCCGTATCGACAAAGGCAAACATCTATGTATCAAATGAGTTAAATGATAATAACTTTAAGCATAAATAAAGAACCCAACAATTGATAATAACAGCATATGCAAGCATATGAATAAAACAAGAATTTCAATATAAGAGAGTTTCAAAAGATTACATTGTTCCCCAACAACAAAGGGTTTAGTTCATCATTGACATGGTGAAACTAGATGAAATACAATGAAAGAATGGAAAAGCAAACCCTAGATATGATAAATTGGAGCCTAAGCATCCAAGAAATCTTCTCCAAGGAGTGTAGAACAGCTCTGGACGTCCTCTTCTGCCAAAAGAATAATATTTGAATCGCACTGGGGCTATATATAGGGCATAAAAGTAATAGAATTTAAGCTCAAGCCCAGCAGACAACCGCTCAACATCCAATTTTACTGCTCAGCGGTTTCCCTCAAGCCGCACCACCGCTCAGCAGTCAGTTTCACCGCTGAGCGGTTTGCCTCTAATCGCTCTGGACGCTCAGCGTCACCACCTGAGCGCCAGACAGTGGCTTTTCCTCGAATAATGGTGCTCAACGGTGCATTTTGACGTTGAGCGGTGCATAGACTCTTCTTTTCTTTATTTTTCTTCTTCTTCCTTGAGTCTAAGACCTTCCTTCTTCAATTCCATCCTGAATTCTCATCAAAACCCTGCAAAACAATGCAAAACAAGCATAATATCTCTAAAAACAGCTTTTGACACTCAAATGACTCAACTTAAGTGTTTTACTTGATTCTAAGCTCATTATAAGCCATAAAGGGTGTATTTTGATATCAAAATAATGATTTTTAGACCGTTATCAGATGTGTAGGAAAGAGGAGCAGAAAAGAAATGGTGCAATAAACTCAAGGAAACATTACAATCTTTCTAGTTACCAACTCAACATATTTAACATTCCATTAAACCAAATTGCAGCAAAGAGAAGAACACAAATTGTAGTTCATTGATCAACAATGGAGGTCAAAAAATAGGAACAACTAAAAATGACTAAGAAAAAGAGGAAAAACGAGAACGAAAAACCTAAGACCCCCTCAGCAGCTCTTATGTTCCAGAGGCCATTTCCAAAATTCAGGCTGCATGGGTCCTAAAACTTAAGCAACTCTGCCCTACCCATTCTAAAAATGGGCCCAAGTCATAAATCTGACCCAAAATTACAATGAAATAAAATGCAAACGAAACAAAAAATTGTGAGGTGGACAATGATGTTGAGTTGACATGGCAGATGACATGGTAGCTCCTCTTGAAGTCCAGAATAAAATTCCAAAATTTCCCTGAAAATAATAATGAAAATAATTAAACTCAAAAAATTCAAATTAATTAAAATATAAATTATTGGTCGAATTAAACCCAAATAGAAAAATTGAGAAAATAATAGATAGTTAAGCACAATTCAATAATTAAATGTGATACAAAAAGATAAGTAAATAGGAGAAAATAATGATTCATCAAGTAGCTTGACAAGAGACGGGAAAATTATTACTTCGGGATTTTGTTTAAATTTAATTTTTTTTTCGAATTGGTGTTTTTAAAGGATATGTAAGGTTTTATTTTTGCGTTGTATGGACATCTGATAAAATTATGGTTTTTGTTTCCGTGGTTATACTTTATAAAAGTTTTTGAGTAAATGACGAGAACGATTTTACATATTTTTTGTCGAGTAAGATTGATTATTTCTTTACACGTGGCATCCCACTAGGGGTGTTACAGAACCAAGGTGCAGTTGATGGAAGTTTATGGAAGTTTAAGGTATGTGTAATGTAGGATCTACCACAAGCGGCCTGCCAACTATGGAAGGAAGCTAAAGGGGTAAAGGGAGAACTCAGATTGAAGGTTACTTTTCAAGAAATGGGGTGTTGGAGTCATCTCAGTAGTGTAACACTATGCATCAAAAAATGATTAATACAATGGAGGAGAGTTATTTTTATAGAGTTCGCAACACCTTTGCACAAGGATGATATTTTGTTGATCCCCAGTCACTAATCTAGGATCACATGCCATGAGGATGCAGCGTTTTACATGTGTTAAAATTCAAAAAAGGCGCCAACAACATTGCACGAGAAAGAGGTCTTTGCGTAGCCACTGGGCGTAAGTCAGGAGGCACTGAGTGAGCCTAATCTGCAAGCTAAAGTGGGTTGCCTTCTTCATGGACTGAAATGGACTTCAAGTGGGCTTCATTTGGGTCCAAAAGCTACCAATGGAATTGAGTATATAGTGATTGGAGATCCTTTGATGTATCTTCAAGTTATTCTTGAAGCTTCCTAGCCATACCACGAGTAATAAATCCTTGAATGGAGTTTGGACTTGGGCTCAAGTCATCATAATCTAAACTCAAAAATTAAAGAAGATGTTCATTGTTTTAACAAAGCCAAAGTGTGTTAGAACTATTGGGACGTAGTTGTGTTGGAACAACATTCATTTTATTAAAAACTTCCTTCTCAAATGGATCAAAAGGAAGATGTAACCTTAACCAAATAGAAAAAAAAGGACCTTTATGGGAGGAATTTGTTAATAGGGGGAGTTTAACCTCTTTATATCTTAGTTTTTTTATGATGAACAATTAAATGATTATTATTGGTTTCTTGCATAACAAATGTTTTATCTTTATCATATTTGTGCTAGATAAGTAATTCCATTAATGTTGAATAAATGAAGCTTAAAACAAATTAATAATCTCATTTCTGGTATAAATAATCGATTAAATCAGTTATATGATTTGTTAGATATAGCTAGATCACTTAGAAAGCTAACATGTGAAAACTGCTCTGTTATAATCGATTATATAGGGTACATAACCAATTAAAACAAAGAGCAAGCTATAATCTATTATATTAGTGAGATAATCTGTTAAGGATGGAAAATGGATGGTTAATATGGCTAAGTATGGAAATAATCAATTACATAAGTTTGATAATCGGTTAAAATAGTGAGCATAGTCTAATACATTACTTAAATAGCTTAATTTGTTAAGACTATTAAATGAATCAATAATAGGCTTAAGTGTTTAAATAATCAATTACACACATAGGATAATCTGTTAGAGTAGATAAAAAGCATAACAGATTACGCAATTAACATAATAGATTATACTGCGACAAATCCTATATATATGTGTCTTGAAACTTATTTCCATAACGTTAACATTTTCAAATACTGACAAATCTTTTGAGTTTATGTACAAGTGCTCTCAAAGACACGTTCTTGGAGGAATCAAAACTTTCTTAGGGATCAAACAACAAGGATTCATTCAAGGCAATTGGACTATATTGATCCTGATTAATTCTGCACTTTGAAGAGTGTGTTCAAGATCAGGTTCTTCAAACAATTTGTATTGTGTACCTATGCGGGTTAGCCAAGTTTCAAGAGTTGGGATTGCTCTTGGTATTTGTAAGAGATTGAGGGTGTTCATCTCTTGTGTTGCTATTTTGATTTTGAGTGGTGAGAGGAGTGCATGGAGAGGGTTGTCTCTGTATTCTTGTATACTCAATCATTATAGTGAAATCCCTTCAACTAAGGTTGTTGAAGGAGGATTGGATGTAGGTTTGTGATAACCGAACCAATATAAATTGTTTGTGTGTTGATCTTTCTCTACTCTTTCTCTACTTGTTAAATCATTATTCTTTGTTTATTAAAAGTAAAAGAAAATTTATATGATAAAAAATATATATACTTTAATTTAAGGTATACATTATTTGTTATTTTATTAAAAATACAAAAGAGTCTTTTAAAAGTTAGAATCTTTTAAAAAAGTTAGAGATGAAATAATAATTAACTTTAAAAAAATAAGAATGGTGAGTAAATTAGTTTAAAATCTAAGATATATGTAATTTAATTTATTTATAAAAGTAGCTTTTTCTAAATTACTTTTTAAATATTTAACGTGTCATGTTTTTTTTTTATTTTTTATTTATCTATAAATATTGTTGTTAGAATTTTTTGGTTGAAAAATTGAATTTATAATATTTTTTATTCTCCCTTCTAAATTTATTAAACTTTCTTTATATCTATCAAATGTTAATAAAAAAGTTGAACCTAAATTTTATTTTATTTTCTTTTCCTTCCACCTTCCTACTAGGTCATTATGATTCCTGAAAAACAATTGCTATGATTTGCTTTTACGTTTGAAAGCACAAAAAATAAATAGAATGACAGACATACACATATATCTTTGTCTCACACACATATATACATATATATATATATATATATATATATATATATATATATATATATATTCGTTTTCTTTATTACGAAGACAATTGAGACAATTAATGAGAATGTTTGAGATGTTCATAACAAAATTATTAAGAAGATCTGATGTCAATTTTGGTCCAACCTTTGCGAAGGAGATCATCACCGAAAGGAATAAAAGGTATTTGTTGTCTACAATTTTATTATTGTCCCCTTTCTTTGTCTGCCATTTTTCTTTCTCAAGACAAAATATTAGTAATACTAACACAACTTTTCAGATTATTTAGTATTATTTACTAAAATATATGAAAAATTAATTTATTTATTTCATTATTATTATTTATGAATTTGTGTAACATCACAATTATATATTAAACTATAATTGAGCTATTACATAATTAATAAAATAGAACGAAAAAAGAATAAAAGTTTTTATTATATTCATTTATTATAACCATAAAATTAAAATTTTATATAAGTCAACTAAAGCAAAACTATATACAACAAACTAGTATAGAGAAAACTAAACATTTATTATCCTCTCGTTCAAAGTCTTCTCCACGGTCAACTCATTACTTTCTGCTCACACCCACTAGATGATCATAACCAAGACAAAAGCACAAGAACATACTAACAATACACAAACAAAAAGGGTAAGCTAGTGATACAAAACAATTCATAATATACTTTAAGCATTTCACACTTGAATCATATTTCACATCACACAAACTAAACATCTTAAACATATCAAGACCTAGACTAGACTATCCGAATTTAGTATGAATGTCAAGCAATGGCGGGTTGTACACTTGTGGTGGCCTCTACTTCTTTGCAAAGTCATTGTCAATAGGTTTCACCCTACCACACTCACAAGGTTAGTTTGTACCATGTCTTAGGTCATACTCGAAGCACCTAGACTAAGACATCATGCTACTCTCACCACATGTATCAATTTTCTCTAATTGAGAATGAATGACCATTAGAGTTTCAAGATAACTCCTAAGACTGAGCTCCCTGCATTCATACCAATAACATTTGAAACCACCACTAGAAATTCTTCCTTAGAATTCTTTTCCATATTTTCCATTCATATATACATATAACTTCATGCAACACATCATAAATTCACATGAGGCCATTACACATTTATCAAAGTATCCAAATTAATGCATCAAAATCACATAACAACCTAAAAATTGGAAAACCAAAAACCTACAAAAAGGCACCCAACGCCTGGCACCAGAGCTTACATGAATGGGACGCTTAGCGTGAGCGAGCCAGGGAGCTTACTGGAAAGTGGTGCTCAGGCGCCCTTAAAGGGGGCTCAACGCCACACCAACCCCTAAAACACCTCTAATCTGACATTTGCTACCATTTACACATATTTAAATGATTCCTATAACCTCTTAGGCACTGAGAAACATTTGAAAACACACTTCTAACTCAAAGTAGATACCTCAAACTAACTTGACTACTTTAAATTTACCCAATCTCATTTCTACTCCTTCTAATACCAATTTCAGTAAAGCAAAGTTATGAAAAAGTCATAATGGACTAAATAATACACCCCAAGACTCCAATTTCCTCAAAACCTTTCTACTTTAAGTTTTCACTAGTTAGAACCTCAATTATGAACTAAAATGGTGACAAAAAAATCAACTTAATGACCAAATATTAGTCCCACTTCCAATCTTGCTTAACTCAACACCTAAACAAGTTCTAAATGACTTAAGAAATGACCCTAAACTTTTGATTTTCTCTTCCAACCAGTATCTCAAAGCCTTAATTGTTAAAACCCCAAAATTGAACCTAAAACCTTTTAAAACCATCACATTAACTCATACATATTTCCTTAGCATATTTTTATCGACTCAAGGTGCTCACAAGTTTTAAATAACATATAACTAGACCTGAAATACTAGATTTTTCAATCCAAACACTATCCCCCAAACTTGCCTATCAAAACCTTCATTTTTAACCACAAAAACCGATGTTTTTAGACAACTCAATATTCTTTAAACATTGCATCAAATTTTAGACATCGAAACACTTTATAACATACAATTCATGACAACAATAATATCTAAATTACATTACATCATAAATCAATCATCAAAGAACTAAATTTATTCATTTAAATGAACTAACACTAGCATAAATATTGAAATTATAACTACATTAGTTTAACAAACATACAAGCACCAAACTTACACAACAAACATAAATTAAAGTTAGGCATTTAGCTTTCCTTACCTTACACCAAAGCTACGGAGCTCTAAACATACGAACATCCTTGCTTCTGACTTAAGAAACTCTAAAAACACTTACGAAACACCAAATTGTGATCGGAATGAGTCCTTAGAATCTTAGATTAACAAAGAATCAGGAAAGGAACACAATTGATACATGCGAAAGGGGTTTCCTATGCATGATCATAAATTGATAATTAAAGGAAAACATGTAGAAACTTACTTGTTCTAAACCAAGAACTGATCGATAGAGAATTGGGATTGCTCAGTTGTGATCTCCTAGGAATTCCTTAATTCTCAAATAGATGATCGAGAAGTTATAAAAGTTAGAGAGAAGTGAGAAAAAATTCAGAGACGGGATTTTAGAGAGATAATTTGTGTTTTAAATAATGAAACATGTTTAAGAAAATCTATTTATTTTATTGAATTATTTTAAAATAAAACACCCAATCTCATTATTTTAAAATACCTATCAACTCTAATACTATATTTGTTAGCTTTTTACAATTTGTCTCCTAATATCACAATCTTTATTAAATATTTAATATGTACTAAAAAAATGTATTAGATATTGTGTTTCCGAAAATATCTCTATATCTTTTTATAGGTTTCCATTCTTCTAAGTTCAGGTTGTCTGCAGTGAGTGAGTGAATAAAGGTCATATTATTAATATTGGAACACGATCGTTTGTGACACTTCACGCACAAATCAAAACTTTGGAAGGAAACTTTTCGTTGCAAAAATTAAGGAGCATATTCTACTTATGAGAAAATCACTGTTAGATTGTCAACACAATCAAGTTCTTCTTTCTCAATGGTTTTGAAACACGAGATTTTATTCATGCTTTTTATATAAATTTATTAGCATTGATTATAATTATGAAATTTAATGACAGCATTTCAACATATTTTTAGATGAAAAATTTAATTTTAAAATACAATTCAAATAACATACGCAACAAAATATTAATATAAATAAATTTAGTATTTCTGAAAAATAAATTAAAAATGAGTTATATCACAAAATATAATTTTTTAAAAATTAATTTTTTCATAGATATAATAAAATCAAATTCACCCATTATCAATCACTCAGTTAATTAAAATATAACAAGTAATGAGTAACCTCATATTAGATATAATACTTATACCATCCTATCAACAATCAATTAACTAAAATTAATTAAAATATGTGTACATATGTATGAATATAAGAATACTCATTTAATATTTATTACGTATTTTTGCTATAAATATACGTGCATTTACTTTTTTTGGTTGTGCATACATATTGAAGTGACAAAGGGAAGGTTAGAATTTGATTATGCAAACGTGGAGCGAAGAAGAATAAAATGATAAATTTTTGTATTCATTTTAAAATGTTCTTTTTCCTGGAAAATTATGAGGTTATTATTTCAGGAATTCAATCGAAATAATCAGTAGTTGACACCGGTATATATGTATGGATGTATTACTTACACGTTCTATGTCATTCTTGGTAAAATGACCTTGAAAAAAGATGCATTCGAGGTCGAGGAGATTGTTGAGGACGAAAAGACCGATAGATACAAACAAAGTCTCATATCAGAAAAAATAAAAAATAAATATGTATTTATGTACACATAGGATACCTCCATTGATAAAAAATCTTTTGAAATGGTATCAAAAACAAATTCGTGAAAATTTGATCTAAAACGCACAATATCTTATCAATGTAAAGACTTATGTGTATGTGTGAATGTAGAACTCCTCCCACCAAAGACCACCTAAACTATAAGCTGATAATGATTACATTCTCGATTATTTTACTAGATTCATAATGTTGAGTTTAGTTTATTCTTCTAAATCACTTGAATGACAAGTTTGAACCGGAGTGAAAAAAAAAAACTAAGATAACATTGAAATTGCTACTTAAAATGGAAAAGGACGAGCACAATTCTAGCTCATCTCCTCTCCCTCACAACACCTACAAGAATTGTAGAAAGGAAAAGAACACAACAAAGTTGCAAAATCATAAATAACATATGAGGACACTGAAACTATCTTCACCCCATTTTCCAGGTCATAGCAAAGTTTTTACCCACTGGGATATTCAAGCCCTTCAAAGCAACCATGACAGTTTTCTTTTCTCCTTCTCCCTCACTGTTCAAGTGCTCATGTTGTGATGTACTAACATTCACATTTGACGCACCGATTAGAGGCTTTCCATCTATCTCAACTGAAGAAACTGCTCCACTTCCATCTAATCCCAACACTGATATGGAGTCAATGATCCAACCTTTATCCAAGGCAAACTTCCCCTCTTGGACATCTGACCAAACTTTCACGGCTCCTTGGTTCACAGTTGCATAGAGATCAACATAGGTTGAATAGCCATTTCCAAGGTTCATGTCTGGTAATTCATCATTGTCAAGGAAAAGGTTGCCCTTGGCCTCTCCTTGTGCTGCGCCAGATGGGAAGGTTACGATGAGGGTGAAGGGTGTCGTTCTGGCCTCCTTGGAGACCAATCCACCCTGCTGCATTGGAAGAATGGTATTCTGATACAAATGCACATTGACAACATGCAGAGGAGCATCCAGGGTAACATAGACTCCGTCCTTTGATGTAATGGTGTGAGTCCAATCAAGCAAACTGTACCAGCTACCGGGAGGAAACAGTGCTTTCACTTGTGTTTTCCCCTGCTCAAGCACTGGAGAAACCATGAGACTGCTTCCTAGCAAGAACTGGGTGCTAAGGCCATAACATTCAGTGTATGTTGGGAATGAGAAGAAAAGAGGTCTGGCTATTGGGGCTCCACTGAGATGAGCTTCATAGTTCAGGGTGTAAAGGAATGGAAGCAGCTTATACCTTATCCCCAAAGCATTTCTAGCAGACTCGGCCACTGACTGCCATTGGTAAAGCTCCTGTCTAGGGGAGTAGTAGTTTGCATGATCCCTTGAGAATGGGTAGAAAGCCCCTACTTCAATCCATCTATTGCATAGTTCTTCAGTAGGCTGTGGATAGAACCCACATATATCTGAACCCACCATTGGCACCCCAAATATGCCAAAATTGAGCATTGTGGAGATAGAGTACTTCAAGTTTTCCCATGTTCCCTGATTGTCACCGGTCCAATGTGCAGCATATTTGCCTGAACCAACATAAGTAGAACGGGACAAAATAAAGGGTCTTTTTCCTTGAAGCCCTTGAAGGCCCTTGTGAGTTGCAATGGTTTGGGAGAAGCCATAAAGACTGTGAGCGTCATACTCTAACACACCGTTATAGTGGTATGCACTAGTGGCTATTGTTTTGAAGCCAATAGGAGCTTTTATTCCTGAGGCGTTAATTTTGTATGGAGGATCGTCCCACCTTGTGCTAGTGATGTTCTTGCATTCCAAGCAACATATCCATCCAGGTCCTGTTCCAGTAGGGCACTTTCCCTTGGGAACTTTGCACTTCCCAGAACAGAAATTTGACACCTCGTTCATGTCGATCCACAGGCCATCAACAGGTACAAGTTCATGGAAGCGGCGGATCTCATCAACCCACCAAGAAACCGTCTTTGGATTAAGAAAATCAGGGAAGTTTACTGCCCCAGGCCAAACTTGAGCCACAAAGGGTTCCCCATCATATTTGATAAAAACATCATTAGCCACACCCCTTTGATAAACACCATAACTGGTGTTAATAGCAATTCCAGGGTCTATAATGACAACATATTTCATGCCAATGTTGTGTATCTTGTCCAGGAAGTTCAAAAGCTTTGGACGAGGGTAGTTCGCAGGGTTGAGTGTGAAGTCCTTCTTCCCATCCATGTGATCATCATCATTCCAAATCACATCAAGTGGGATTTGAGCCTTCTTGTAATTCTCCACAACATCTTCAACCACTGAGAGATTATGATATCCCCATCTGCATTGGTGGAATCCTACAATACCAAATACGTGAAAATATCAGTTAAACTACTCATGGAAAGAAAAATCCAGATACCATTTTCAAAAGTAAATGCAGATTATATAGATATAAGGCAAAATCTCCCATGCTTTAAATTCACCCAATTCCCTACACTTCATAAGCTCTTGTCTCTCTACTCCACTCCTCTTCCCAAATGACAAATATACACACAGACACAGCATGAATCCACCATTAGATCGTAGGAAACAATCATAATCTAACTGTATACTTCCCTTGACACAAGGATAATGTTATTCCAGACATGTCCGCAAGATCAAGAAGATTAAATAACAAAGGGCATCCGAGATCAGGACAGCACCAAGTTAAAATTGAAGATGAAAAGTCCTTGGATCAGTTTTAAAATTGTATTGAAAACTGATTCATGAATTTTTCACAATAATCCTCATCCCTATTGTAGTAATTGATCCTTTAATTCCATTTATCAAGAAACCCTATCTTTAAAAGGACAGGAAAATTATTGCCAAGGTTAGTCCTATCAGTACATCTTTCTCCCTAGATAAAAAGTAAAGTGATATACCACGTGTATGCAATGATAGTCCTTGACAAGGACCCACAGATTGCTTTGTAGAATCATGTAACAAAGGTCAAATTCTTGAATCAAAAGTTTATTTAGAAAAGGGTAATTCTTTTATATGGAAAAGTTAAGTTACCAACTTTTATGTGGCACCTTATCGTTCCATGTGGACCTGAAAGGTATTAAATTACTCAACTACTAAAATTGGACGTACAAAAGTTAACCACGACACAATTCATAAAATTTGTGACTTATCTTTAAAATATCTTTGCAGACCCAACTTTAGAAAACAAATCAGAACATCCCCCATTATTCAATATACAGATAAGCTAAAGCAGAAAACAGCTAATTGGAAAATCAAAACTCTCTGCATTTTCAACTGCATTATGCACCAAAAGAAAATAATATCAGAATTGTACATAAGAAAAGTCACTGAAATCAAATAATGATATGAGAGCTTACATTCCTTGGATTTTTTTTCAAGGCGAGGACACTGTATCATTAAGTATTTGGATCTATCAAGACCCAGTTTTCGTAATGAATAATTACTCAATCTACCTAAAAGGAGAATGCTAAATGTTGAATATTAAATATTAAATGTTGACAGCAACCAAATAAATATCAGTAATGCCATAAATACCAAGTAGAAAAAGCAGTATTAAAAAACAGAAGAGTGACAAATGAATCATACCAAAGGCCCAGTAAGGCATTGGAGCTGGTCTGCCAATTAAGGCAGTGTACTGATCAACAACATTCAGAGGACTAGGCCCAGAAAAGAAGTAAAAGTCAAAAACACCTCCAATAATTTTGTATGTAAGAGAAGTTCCTGTGTAGAAAACATCCATTCCATTGCTATTGAGCAACAGAACAGCATGTGCAGAAGCCTTGCCACCTGAGTTTCTGAGATCCATGTACACAGGGTGCGATCCATACAGATCGGCATTGAGATTAATGGCAGAAATGTCAGTGGTGTACAAGGTGTAAGGGTCACTAGGGTACAACTTGATCCCATGTGGCTGTGTGTTCTCTCCCAAACCATACAAGGAAGCATCCTTAGGCAGTTTGGTGGAAATCTCAAGGTACTGGTCCTTGAAAACAAGAGAACTAAAAGGGTCAGAATCACCAGAGGAGGTATCAAAAAGGGTCTCACCATTGGACTTCCTTTTAACCACAAAACTAAAAGGGTCTGAAGTGTAGCTAAATAGAAATTCAGAACCAGAATACTCAGAGACAGTTATAGGGTTCTTCCTGAACTTCCCAATGCTTTGAGACAAAGGTGGTGGTTGCTCCCTCGGTAAAAGGTTGTAGGGAACCTCCCACCTTTGCTTCTGTGCATCGGTTATATGTACCCTTAAACGATTATCTGCCTCATGCCTGCGAAATCAGAAACAATTAACAAGGTCAAAATTAGAATTAAAAAAAAAAAAAAACTTTTTTCTTGGATTGAAACACAAAATACACTATTTCTTTTCCTCCATGATTGTCTTTCGTGATACTAAAATACTAAATATCAACATAGTAGGTAAAAAAGACTTCCTTTTCTTTTATTGAAACACCAAAAGCATTACTTTTCCCTCCATATTCATCTTCAAGATCCTGTCAGATACTGAATAGAAACATTTTTTCTAGCGGAATCCACAATCTTATCCCACACACTTCCAAATACTAAATAAAAACATTTTCTTTAGCATAGATTTAAACATTTATGACTAACCTCTTTCCCCAAACTAATTTTATGAAAATGCAAAAAGGGGACTTTCCAAAAACAAAAATGCAGATGAATGTGCACAGCAGTAGTAGAGGAATTGAGACTTACTTGACATAGAACCTAAGAAGGGGAATGTCAGGGCCATATGTTTTGGTTTTCTGCTTAACTTGCAGGATCCCTATAAGGCCACCATCAGGGGTCTCTTCAATGGAGACAAGACGGTAGCCCTGGCCAATTTTTGTGGCATTTTTTGAAGAAGAACTAGCTCCTGCTGAACACAGAAGCAGAGCTAGGAGAAGGGAAGAGAGAGATATAGCAGCTAAATGGTTTGAAGACACCATAGCTAACTATGGAGTAATGCAGTAGTGAATGCTGCTACTGCTACTGTGAGTGTAGCAATGGTGTATAAATAACCAGCCAAGCGAGGTAGATGGCGGAGGCAGAGCAAATTACCCTCTTACCCATATGTGTATTTTTAATATGCTTGTGTTCAGACATGAGTATTACTATAGATAAAATAGTATATAATTTGGTATCCAAGGTAAGAAACTGTGTTACTTTAGTTCTTACGTGATAATTATGGTACTCATTATATTTTTATTATTATTAATTTTTAATCAAATATCATTTCATACATATAATTTTTATATAGAAATTAAGTTTTATATTATTAATGTTTTATTTGCATTTATTGTTTATTTTTATATTTTGACGATTTATTTATTCTTACTTATTGGTTATATCATTTAGAGATCTGTTTTCAGATTATGTATTTATTTTTATTTAATCATAATAAAATCTTTTTATATTTATGGAATATATATTCCAAAATTTGTGTCATTATTTTTTAAATTAGTTTTAAGTGATAAAATTTAATTTAAGATAAACTG
Source organism: Vigna reflexopilosa (assembly GCA_027742785.1). Classification (NCBI taxonomy): domain Eukaryota; kingdom Viridiplantae; phylum Streptophyta; class Magnoliopsida; order Fabales; family Fabaceae; genus Vigna; species Vigna reflexopilosa. The sequence continues at coordinate 22,675,482 of CM050930.1, read as the reverse complement.
AAAATATACTTCATACATTTTTCTCTAAAGTATATTTACAGCTGATTTATGAAAATTATTAACTAACAGGTCATTTCATATTTTGAAAATTTTACAACTATTTAATTATTTCTTTATTTAATAAATAAGACAAGGTGTTTTTTTGTTAAAAGATGATAAATTATCTATTCTTAGGCTAGATTTTCTTATAAAACATTATATATATATATATATATATATATATATATATATATAAAACCAATTATTTTTTAGTTAAATATATAATCATTTGAATAAGTTGGTATTCAGTCTAAGATTAAAAATTGTTTTTTATCCAATCACTTAGTTAAGATTATCCAATTTGATCATTTGAACAGGTTCTCAATTTTCCAAATCATAAATTTGAAGTAGTTGTTTTCTGATTTAGTATTGAGAAAGACTGGTGTTGCATTGAGCGTTAAGTTGGTTGTATAAGTTTGGAAGCAATTTTGCTCCAAACTGCTAAACACTCACTTTTCTTGTTGAGCAATCATTTTTATTAATGGTCTGGTGTTGAATGGTAGCAAGGAGAAGAAGATCAATGAAGAAGAAGAGGATCAATGTACGAACCAGAGGTTAGTGCAAAACGTTCTTATTTACTTTTTGTATGGAGAAAACTGAATCTGAAGCATTTTTAATATTGTTTTTGTGTATATTTACAACAAATGGAACAACTCTATTTATAGAGTTCTTCGGGGATGGGTTAGAACATAAAAGAGGAAACAATAGCAAATCCTAACTAATAACAAATCCTAACTGAAAAATGCGTGATTACTGTAATAAACAGTAATCCACCTACAGAGTAACTAAAACTAATAGACATCGCTAAGCACCACTTTTCCTGTTAGGCGACCATTTTTATGAGCGGTCTGGTGTTGAATGGTGGCAAGGCACCGCTAAAGCACCACTTTTCACTACAAGTCTGGAACCATTTTTAATTCCAGGTCATTGAGTGACAGAATGATGTCACTGAGCGAGCCATTTTGCGATAAGAATGGCATTGAGTGCAAAAGGTGTCGTTGAGCAAAACCTTTGTGCGAAAAGTTTCACGTTGAACGCCAATTTATATGATTATTTTGATTTATTCCTTTGGTTGTTTTGTATTTATTTGTATCATTCATAATTTTGCTGGTGAGTATAATGACTACATGAATGTGTATGAGAACCTTATATGCTTATGTATGGTTTGGTTGTTGAAAGAATTTTAATGAGAAATTCTATGTTTTAGTGATGTTCAGTGTTTACTTGACTTATGGGAGTTCAGAAAGAAGATATCTTGATGTATTACCAACTATTCAACTAATATAGAGATGAATGGGGTGAGACAGATAATGGCAGGAGATATAAACATGAAAGATTAACCTCGTGAGTAGTAGGGTTATCAGTAGGGTGATAACCCTTGTATTTATGACTATATAGAGCATAAATACTATTATGAGTGCATCTATGATGAAATCCTATGTTAAAGCATGTATCTAAATAATTATTGAGTCTAAAGTCAATTATATGTATGTTTATATGAGTTAAAGTATTTTATAAATGTTGAGCTAATATGTGATATGCTTAAATTGCTTTATGAAGTTTTCTTTTGAACATTAACTTACCTATCTTTATTTTCTTTTCTATGTTGTTTCTTTTTTGTAATAATCACCTCTTAATGTGAATAAAGGATAAGTTAATTGCTAACATGTCTCTCATAAAAGGAATATTTATATTTCTTGTTATATCTATAAGTTATGTATAGAAACTATTCAGTTTTAAACAACTTTAGTAGTTTCACTTACATATATAATGTTGATATAATTATTATAGTATTAATATTTTGTATGTTTTTTATTTATCTAGTTTACATTATCAAAATTTATAATATTTTGTTTAATAATTTTATAAAATTAATTAAATTATAGAAACTATTTTACATTATTTATTTAAACTTAATTAATTTTAAATATCTTATAAATTTCATAATTTTTTAATGTTTATTTAAAATATATATTTAATTAAGCGATTATAATATTATTTGACGTTTGTCTGCCCTAATTACTATTATTTTTGTTTTTTTTCATCTTTGATTTATTCAATTTATTTTGTTAATGTTTTATAATTTATCGATTAATTTCTTTTTAAAATAAGTTAATTGACAACTTAACAAAAATTAAAAAAAGTCTATTTAATTTATAAGTTAAAGATAAGAAGGTAAACTAAATATTCTATTATTTTATTATTGACGAAACAAACAATAAAATATTTAAATAAAAAAATATTTGAGGTATTTAATAAAACAAAATTTTTTAATAGAAAAATATTTAAAAATATTCAAATTTATATATTATTTAAAATTTATTTAAACTCTTTTATATGAAAAATTGTATTAATGAATGAAATTGCATAATCCCCGTCCCACTCTACACACTATGTGGTCTCTACTTACAATGTCACAGCACGGTGTAGTTTCAAAAACTATTTCCTTAACAGGCGACAAATATGTTAATAGTTTAGGAAAAGTTTGTCTTGTTATAAACATTTTTCTATTCACTATCCGGAGATGATGGCAACAGTTAATAATAATGTGAAGATATTAATAGGGTTTTACATTTGATATTGATATAGTGCGGAAGAATATTAAAACTAAGATTCAAATTTTAAAAGTAAAAAAATTCTCTAAAAACTAATAACGTATTTTTAGAACATTAATTAGAATTCTAATCATTAAATTAAATTTTTAAAATAAATATGTAAATTAAATTATTAAAAGAAAGTTAAAAGTATATTAATTATGTTTTTATTTCATAAATTTTCAAGTCAAATTGAATTTGATCCTTGTTATAAACTTTGAATTAATTTTATGTTTTATAAATAAATATATCATCTTTTCTTAAAAAATTTATTATGTGACAAAAGTATATTAAAATAAGAAGTATTTTAAAAATACCAAAATAAAGTAAGTAAAAATGTAGTTTGTGATGTCTTAAATTATTTATCATATTCAATTAAATATATTTTTCATTTTTAAATTTAGATATAATAAATTTATTTATTTTTCAACTATATTTTAATTTATAAATTTTTAAGTGAAATGTGTTAACAATATAAACGTGTTAAATAATATAAATAGTACAAACTTAACCTAAAATACAGTTCAATATCAAAAACGTTTTATATAATTGAATTAAAATTATTATATCTATTATTTTTTTAATTTAACAATCAAATTATATCAGATAAATTCTAATTTTTAACTATAATATGTTTAACCCTTTATAAAATATAAATTTTTTAATACAAATAAAATTTAATTTTATTTGAATTAGTGTTGTCAAAACGGATCACCATGTCCGATCCAGTCTAGTCTATCATTAATGAGCTAACCTAACCCAGTTCATTTATTAACGAGTTAGAAAAATTCGAACTCAATCTGATCCACAACGGGTTAGTGGGTAAACATGTTAACTTATTGGTTCACTTAATTACAATTTTTTTAAATAAACAAAATTACAAAATTTTTATAATTCAAATCTAAATAAATTATAGTTAATTAGTTTTAAAAATAAAGAATTTAAATAATTTTTTCAAATAAAAAAATAATAAATAATTTTTTATAAAATTAAAATTAAATTTTAATAAAATAAAATTAGGTAGGGTTACTAAATAATCCGAATCCGATTCAGTTCAATCTGGATACGCCGAAACTCGAGAGAGATTCACCCTTTTAACATTTCTTGAATGGTTAAAAGTAAAAAATATATATTAACCCTTGGAAATAAGATGTATCCGTGAAAAAGCAATGTGGAAAAAGGAGGGAGTTATCCGATGCATGTGATAGTGTGGGGAATCCCAACAATTGTCATGGTGTGTGGGGGTAGCGCGGTCCCATCGGCGTGCTTTGTTTCTTTCTAATATTTCTCTCTCACTTGGGCCCATCTTGCGCTTCCGTCTCAGGGCATCTTATGCGTATCATATGTAGTGTACTCATGTACGCACGGGATCACTTCCGATCAAATATTAATATTAAACACATGTTTGGTTACAATCTTATTGAGTATCTCTACCAATTTTAATATCACATTAGGTCTCCTAATCCGTCAATTAAGAAGAAATTAAATCATTGTTTTTTATAAGAGACAATAAAAAAGTTCTCTCTTTCTTTCTCTTTACTCATAGAAAAGAGACTTACGGTTTGTGATATTTATTGACCTCAATGTGTACATATGATATTTGTAGGGTTTTCTCCTCTAGATATTTTTCTTTCTCTATATAATATATCTAGTTATTCTTTTCTCTTATTTTTTAGATATTGGAGATTTTCCTCAATGAAAATAAAAGTAATTTGTAGTGTATACAAACTTCATTTTCTTGAACTAATTTTCTAGAATTGTATTATATTTAAACTCATATTTTAAGTTAAAATATTCTATACAATCTCCTTATAAAGAAGACATAAAGTATAAAAGTTGAGAGAATTTGACCAAAAATGATATAATATATCTAAATCTTTGTTAAGATAAATTCTAAATTATTCTAATATTGTATTAAATTATGAATTCAAACTATTTTGTTTATATTAACAACGTTAACACTTAGTTTTTTTTACTATATATATCTTAAGCATATCTTCATCACGTGATTAAATGAACTAAAACTTAAATATATATTAAATTTAATTATACTTTTTAATTAATTTGCCCACTAATATTAGAGAATAAAAACAAGTACCTAGATTAGAATGTTAATACTTATTTCTGATCACTAACTAAGTGTGAAATATCTTTCCAAGCATTTACCCTCAGGAGGTTGAGAGATCATCAATGCATTTTCAAGGGTCAAAATACCTCTCTCTGAATTTTTGTAAGTGCATTCATTGATTTCGAAAAAATATGAAGAAAAATACAAACAAATATGTTAAATGTGTTATATATTATTTTTTTATTGGAAAATAAATAAGTAGAAGAGAAGCAATAGTATAATAAAATAGTAACTAAAATTAGACGTAAACTTGACGGTGTGGTGTGACTATGTTTGGAGAACAGAAAATAAGAAACGTGGCGTGATTCTCGGCAGGATCCAATCTTTGCCTATAAAAGTCCAGGTAGATCTTCGATGAGGCTTCTCTTCTTTATCCGTACGCGCTGTTACTCATGAAATCTCTTCGTTTTTTTTTTCTAATAATCATAATTTAACAACAATTTTTTACAAATTTTAATACCATCTACATGTTATACGTGTCATTTTGTGATTGGTTCATAGTGATTTTTATAATTATTATTATTGTTATGGAATTGTAGTGTGAGGGGTCGAGTGAAGAGGGATGCGTAAGATGGTAGTCGCATAACAGCGAGATGGTCGGGCAAGCCGGTGTATCGATCGGCCAAGTTGGCGTACCGACCGGTCGAGACTAGGAGAGTTTCATACGTGATATGACAGATGATTAGTGGATTTGGTAAGCGAATATCACGGATTCGATGGCGACGGTTACAAGTAGTGGGCGAATCTTGCGAGATTATGGGTCAGCGATTACAGATAGTTAATGCCCATTACTTCGATCTGAGGCCTATAAATATAGAGATATTAGTCAGGTACACTACTTTTGAACTAATTACACTTACACTGATTTCCTTGTAACTTGGCTGACTTGATCGTCAGAGTGCTAACGTGCAAGTCACAACCGATCGGACGTAGGTGTAAAGATCTTCGGAAGCGTGCTACGAGGAAAGTTTGGATTGTGTTCGGTCTTAAGTCCTACATCCGAAACATTTTGGCGCCCACCGTGGGGCCAGAGACTTCATATACAACCCAAACACGATCACGATGGCGGGAGAACCTCATTTGCAGTTGCTGCAAGAAATGCAAAGGCAGATACAGGAGATGAGAGCAGAGATGGCGGCGATGCGGGCTGAACGAGGTAATGGGGTAGGTGGACACTCGGCTCAATCTGTTAATGTCGAAACGATTCATTTGAAAAATGAGGAGGAAAACAATAATGCGACTCAAATAAATGTAGTAGGGGGAGAAAATAATACTCTTGAACTTGATGACCAACATGGTAGGGGAGGAAATGGGATAGGAAGAGGAGGGAACGAACGGGGAAGAAGAGGAAATGGCCGAGGCAGAGGAGGAAACGGACGGGGAAGAAGGGGAAATGTTTTTGGTGGAGGAAGAAATGGTGGAAATGGAAGGGTGGGATATGAAGGAGAGGGAAATTTTGACGATCAGGATGATGATGAGGAACAGTATCAGGAAGCTTCGAGGGCTCGGGATCCACTGGTCGATAACTGTGCGTTTAACGATCAGGCTGAAGGGTTGCATCCTTTTACTGAGCGAGTTATGAGAGCGGAAATGCCGAAGAACAAGGTATTGCCAGGGGTGGAAAAATACGGTGGTTTCACTGATCCTGTTAAGCATCTCCGATCCTTCGTTGATGCTATGGCAGTATATTCCTCCGACGAATTAGTATGGTGTAGGGTTTTTTACCTATCGTTAAAAGAGGAGGCGCTGGATTGGTTCCATTCTTTACGGCCTCGAACGATGGACAGTTTTGCCACGTTGAGGCAGCTGTTTACCCGACAATATGCATCAAGTAGAACACCAGGGATAACTTACACGGCTTTAGTGAGGATGAGGCTGGGAAGAGATGAATCTCTCAGAATGTTCATGGACCGGTTTAATAGAACGGCTAGGCAAGTAAGAAATGCAGACCAGAGGCTGATTGTAAGTGCATTAACGATTGCCTTAAGACCAGGGCCATTTGTAGATTATTTGTACGCAGAGGAGCCTCAAACAATGGATGAATTGCAAAATAGGTTAGCAAGCTTCATTCGGATTGAGGAAGGCAGAGCTCATCAAAGGGGGGGAGAGGAGATGGAGCCGATAATCCGAAAGGGGAGGGAGAGGAATGTCAGGCGGTCGTTCGGGAGAAGTGAGAGGAGGAGCGGTCATCGAGGGGGGGATCTATCTAAAGCTCCACAATATGTTCATCATACACCACTGAATGCCCCCCGAGTTAGGGTGCTGGAGGAAGCTTTAAGAGCTGATCTGTTGGTAGTGGTCCGAACACCAACATCTTTAGGTGCTGATGAGAACAAGTACTGTCGGTATCACCAAAACAGGGGACATACTACTGAGGATTGCACCACCTTGAGAGATAAGCTAGAGAGTTTGGTTCAAGCAGACCACTTGCAGAAATTTGTTCAACGTCATAAGGAAGCATCTTCGAGTGGCACCGGACGGTCATTCACACGATAAGATCCTCCTAGGAGAAACGACAAGCAAAGGCGAAACCGTAGCAGGAGTAGGAGTCGTGACCGGTCGGTTAGAGGGGTTATTAATACAATATCGGGAGGGTTTGCGGGCGGTGGCTCAACGATGTCTGCCCGAAAACATCACTTGAGAAATCTTCATAGTGTAAACCGAGCGGAGGTAAAGAGGAAGTCGATGCCTGCCATAACATTTTCAAATGAAGATTTTCATGCCCAGGATCTGGACCAGGACGACCCAATGGTAATTACAACAATGATCGCTCGGTACCAGGTGCGGAAAGTTTTGATTGATCAAGGAAGTTCAGCCAATATATTATATTGGAAAACATTCTTGTAGATGGAGATATCGGAGGAAGCTGTGATGCCGTTCGACGAGCAAATTGTGGGGTTTGTTGGGGAGAGGGTAGATATGAGAGGATATGTGGATCTGAGGACAAGTTTGGGGATAGACACGAACACGAAGGAGCTGAAGGTCAGGTTTTTGTTAGTGGACACCGACACGTCATACAATGTAATACTGGGATGCCCATGTTTGAATACTTTCGGAGCTATCGTGTCCACTCCGCATTTGGCATTAAAATACCCATTAGATGATGGAAGAATTCACATTGTTCGGGCAGACCAGAAGATGGCACGAGAGTGTTATGCAGCTGGATTAAGGTTGAAACCGTCAACCAATAAGGCTCAAGGGAGAAAGTCAGAGGTAGCCATGACGGAGCTTGATATGGCAGAGCTTGATCCAAGAACAAATGCGGAGGATAGGGTAGAACCAATGGGGGAAATTAGGCCTTTTGTTCTTGGTAAGGATACACAGGTTACCATGTTGGGGAGTAGCTTAACCGATCAACAGACTCGAACGATAGGGCGAATGTTGACCCAAAATAGAGATTTGTTTGCATGGACTGCAGCAGATATGCCTGGCATTTCCCCGGACGTGATCTCCCACAAGCTATCTTTATTTAAAAACGTACGTCCGGTTTCCCAAAAGAAGATAAGGTTAGGGGCAGAGAAGAAAAAGGCAGTGGATGGGGAGGTTGGTAAGTTGTTGGATGCTAGGTTTATCAGGGAAATCAAGTACACCACTTGGTTGTCGAATGTAGTGATGGTAAAGAAGCCGAACGACAAGTGGAGAATGTGCACGGACTTTACCGACTTGAATAAAGCCTGCCCGAAGGACACATACCCTTTACCCAGTATTGATGCGTTGGTCGATGAAGTTTCTGGATACGAAGTTCTTAGTTTCCTTGATGCTTATTCGGGCTATAATCAAATTCCCATGTACCCGCCAGATAATGAGAAAACCGCTTTTATCACCGAACGTGCTACTTATTGTTATGATGTTATGCCATTCGGTTTGAAGAATGCAGGAGCAACATATCAATGGTTGATGGATAAGGTATTCCAACAGCAGATAGGGCGGTGTATGGAGGTTTACGTAGATGACATGGTGGTAAGAAGTCGGTCAGTTGAAGAGCATGTGAAAGATTTAGAAGAAGTATTTGCAGAAGTGCGGAAGTTTGATATGCGTTTAAATCCATCTAAATGCACGTTCGGGGTTCAGGCTGAGAAGTTTCTTAGTTTGATGTTGACAGCTCGAGGTATAGAAGCAAATCCAGATAAATGCCGAAAGTGCTGGAGATGAGAAGTTCGTAAAGCTTGAAGGAGGTTCAGAGGTTAGTCGGACGGCTGACAACTTTGTCTCGTTTCATTCCCTGACTAGCAGAACGAATCAAACCCATTGTTAAAGTGATGAAGAAGGATAAGCAGGTATGGTGGGATGATCAGTGTGAAATTGCCTTTGAGGAGGTTAAGAAAATCCTTACAGAACCCCCGGTAATGGGACGGCCGGAACCTAACCAGGAGTTACAACTCTTTTTAGCTGTTTCTGATGAGGCAATCAGTGCAGCGTTGGTTCAGGAGAGGCCGGAGATGAAATTGATATACTTTGTCAGTAGAGGTCTTAAGGAGGCAGAAGTCCGGTATCAATGGGTAGAAAAAGTGGCATTGTCCCTATTGTATGCTGCTCGTCGTCTTAGACCGTATTTCCAAGGACATCAGATAGTGGTACAGACCAATCATCCCATAGTGAAAGTTCTTCGTAAACCAGATTTGGCTGGAAGATTGGTGGGATGGTCGGTAGAACTTTCAGAATTCGGGCTGCACTATGAATCACGCGGATCGGTAAGGGGGCAACACCTGACAGAGTTCGCGGTGGAGTTATTTCCAGACACAAATGTGGCGTCCTGTTGGAAACTTTCTGTGGATGGTTCCTCTAACAGGCAAGGTGGAGGTGCGGGGGTCCTCCTGGAGGGACCGAGCGGGATAATGATCGAACAATCTCTAATTTTCAAGTTCAAGCTTAGTAATAACCAAGCTAAGTATGAGGCGTTGATAGCGGGATTAGAGTTGGCACGAGACCTAGGGGCAAAGTGCTTGGAGTGTAAGACTGATTCTCAGTTGGTCGAGGGGCAAATGAGGGGGACGTTCCAGATCAAGGACAATCAGTTGCTGCAATATGTTCACCGAGCCAAACAGTTAGAAGCGTGTTTCAAATCCGTTGAGATCAAGCATGTACCTCGAAAGGAGAATTCCCGAGCGGATATGCTGTCCAAGCTCGCCAGCGGAAAGGAGAAGGGTCACTTGTCTTAGGTAATAAGGCAAGTATTGGAAAAACCAACTGTGGAGTGTTTAGCTATTGGAAGTTCGGGAGAGAAGACAAGTTGGAAAGAAGAAATAGCCCAGTTAATCAGGGAGCATGATGGAGGAGGGAGTCTTCGGGTTGAAGATGCAAAGAAAGTTGCCAGATATTGTTTGGAGGGAGATGATCTTTACAGACGGGGTTATACAACACCTTTGTTAAAATGTTTAGATGGTGAGGAGGTTGAGTATGTAATGAAGGAGTTGCATGAAGGCATATGTGGTAGACATACGGGTGGGTGAGCACTTAAAGGTAGGATCCTCCGAGCGGGATATTTCTGGACGACGTTAGAAAAAGACTGCATGTCCTTTTCCCAAAAATGCTTGGCTTGTCAAAAACATGGGAATTTTTTCCATGCTCCAGCTACCGAGCTACATAACACCGTTTCCCCTTGGCCGTTCGCTCAATAGGGAATGGATATTGTTGGGCCTTTCCCGGTCGGAAGAGCACAAAAAAAATTCTTGCTTGTGGAAGTGGATTACTTCACCAAATGGGTAGAAGTCGAACCACTAGCTACAATTTCTGCTGCTCAGGTGGAAAAGTTTGTGTGGAGATTAATATGCAAGTTTGGGATACCAAAGATCATTGTAACTGACAATGGCCGACAATTCATAGACAAGAAACTGATGAACTTTTACAAAGAGTTGGGCATCTCAGCTGTCACAAGCTTGGTTGAACACCCACAAACAAACGGTCAAACCGAGCCAGTCAATAAAATTATAGTCCAAGAATTAAATAAGCGTCTTGGTACTGCTAAAGGAGGATGGGTAGATGAGCTTGATCAGGTTTTGTGGGGGTACCGTTGTTCTCCACATGGTTCTACAGGAGAATCGCCATTCAATTTAACCTATGGAAGTGATGCAATGTTGCCAGTTGAGGTGGGCGAGCCGACCATTCGGAGAATGATGAATGACATGACGGAAAATGAAGAGTGCCTTAGAAGTGATTTGGATGTGTTGGAGGAAAGAAGAAGGATAGCAGCTGTAAAGAACGAAGCTCAGAAGAGATTGCTAGCCCGAAGGTATGGTACAAAGGTTCGGCCTCGACAATTCGTGAAGGGAGATTTAGTGTGGCGCAAAATGGCTGGCGCAAGAAAGAAACCAGAAGAAGGGAAGTTAGCTGCTAACTGGGAAGGCCCATACAAAATACGCGAAGCCTTAAATAATGGTGCTTATAGATTACAATGTTTAACTGGCAAGGATATACCGAACACGTGGAATGCCACACATTTAAAGTTTTATTTTAGTTAAACACTTAATGTAATTAGGTTTTTACTTTGTCAATATGATCAGTGGGAATTTTCATTTTCGCATGTGGAAACAAGCTTTACTCAGAGCAGAGGATCGGGTGGAACGAAGGGAGGAGAAACGAAGTCAGAAAATTGACCTCGACCTGATCAGTTGAAAAGGGGGAGGAATGAAGTCAGAAAATTGACTTCAAAGAATCTCAGGAAGTCAGAAAATTGACTCCTGATCGGGTGAAACGAAGGGAGGAGAAATGAAGTCAGAAAATTGACTTCGATGAATCTCAGGATGTCAAAAAATTGACTCCTGATCGGGTGAAACAAAGGGAGGAGAAACGAAGTCAGAAAATTGACTTCGAAGAATCTTAGGAAGTCAGAAAATTGACTCCTGATCGGGTGAAACGAAGGGAAGAAAAACGAAGTCAAAAAATTGACTTCGAAGAATCTCAGGAAGTCAGAAAATTGACTCCTGATCGGGTGAAACGAAGGGAAGAAAAACGAAGTCAGAAAATTGACTTCGAAGAATCTCAGGAAGTCAGAAAATTGACTCCTGATCGGGTGAAACGAAGGGAGGAGAAACGAAGTCAGAAAATTGATTTCGAAGAATCCAAGGATGTCAGAAAATTGACTCCTAATCGGTTGGAGGGAGGAGGAATGGAGACAGAAGTGGTAGAATGTTGTTGATCGGGGAAAATAGTGAGTTACGAGATTCTAATATAAAAACACGTACATTCAAACAGAATTAAACCGACTAGTGCATTTAAGAAAGCGTGAAATGAAGCCAAATAAAATTGTTTCTATATTACCGGACTATACACTAGCAGTATGAAATTGCGAAATAAAAGTGTTGGTACAAAGTTAGGTAAAAATTTAAGTCTAAAGTCAGGAGATGAATTTGTAGCAGGCTTGGCAGGAGCTTCCTCGGGGACAGTCGGGGTGGTTCCAGGTATCTCCTCGGGGGGGGGGGGGGGGACGACACTTGAACTGATAGATCTACAAGCTTACCGTCCACATATACCTTCATGATATCAAAGTCGGGGTGCTCCAAGGGAGTGTTGAAGAAATAATGGCACTGAGCAATTCCCTGATTAAATCCAAGCTGTCGTTCCTGGCAAATTTCGTCTCCCAAGGAAGCGTTCTCGGCTACTAATTTGTTTCGTTCGGTAATGAGGGCATCTCTTTCCTTAATAAACTCGTCACGATGGGCAGCGACTTTCAGCAGATCAAGCTTCACAATGTCGACCGATCGCTTAAGGGACAATACTTCACTCTGAGCCTTTTTTAGGGCATCAATGGCCTTTACCCGATCGTCTTCTGCAGCCTTAGTCAGTTCCTCGATGCGAAGAGACAGGACAATGTTCTCCTTCTTCACCGTCTCCAGATCCTTACGGGCGGTTTCTAATTCAGTTACCAATAATGGTTTAGTTGTCCTAGGGTATAATTCAGACAAACACTGGCCCGAGCGATAAGCTCATAGTCCATGTTCAAAGACTCACTGGGAGTCATCCCTTTGAAAGGTTTCCTCTCTTCAGCAGTGAGATTGAATTGTAGACGATCGGCGACATGATCGTTGGGGTCTAATGCACCGGTCAGTAGGGGAGTAGTCATTTTCCTCCTCTTTGGAGGTGAATGAGTCTTGGCTTGAGCAGACTTCCTTTTCAGTTTATTTTTCGCAACGTCAAGATTAGTGGGTTTTGTGTCAGAGGCAGGATTCTGCGTATCAGTGACCTTCAGGGCAGGGTTCACCGAATGGGAGGTGGCAGGGACGGTCGACCCAATTTGATGGGCAGAAGATGTGCTTTCTCCAGCTTTTCCCATCATGCGTACGAACGATTAATGCTGCTCCATTCCTCCGAAGAAATCTGCAATAAAGAAGCAAATTTAGACAAGTTAATATTGATCGATCAACGAAGGGAAGATAGGGGAAAAGCTTACCAAACACTCTAGCACGTAAAATGTCGGTCCCGAGAAGATCTATGAGTTTGCGGGACGAGGTCTTCCGAGGTAGTTGATCGATTTGGCTTATTATGTCTAGCTCATTCTCGGTCATTTCCGTTTTAGCCCATGAATCCACCCGATTCGGGTTTTCGGTCCAGTAGAATGGAAATCTCGGACGACCGTCATCGAAAAAATACTTTGGCCGGCCGGGCTCTCGTATAGCTATTTTACAAAAATTTGATTTGAAGTCTTTGTAGGAGGAGTTAAAGGAGGTGAATAAATTTTTATCTTTCACAGGAAGTAGCAATACCCATGATCTGTTAGCTTGTGGTAAGGCATGAAAGAAGTAAAGAAAGGAAGCAGGGGTCAGGGTTAGAAGCAAGCCAGTGCAGAGTACACTGAAAGCTTGCATGAATGCCCACCCGTTCGGGTGCAGTTGGGCGGGGCAAATGTTTAACTCTCGTAACACACCCATTTGGAATTCAGAGAAGGGGAGCCTAATGCCTAGATCTCGGAACAATGTTATGTACACGTAGAAAAAATCTAATTCATATCCCTCTCGACCATGACAGGCTCGTTTGTTCGAGCGACACACAACAAAAGAATAGTCATCGACATCGCTGAAATTAGCTAATATATCTACCCTTTCTAACAAATGCCTTATGGAAGCTGTGGAAATGAAGTAAGGAAGATAATTCCGCACCTCATGAGGGGCCCAACCATACCCCTGCACTGCGGGGGGAGGAATGATGGAAGACCAAGTACGAGAGTTATCTACATTGAATTCTACCTCTATATTCTCACCGGGAGAGCGGGATGAGCTAGCAGAGGAAGAACCGGATGATGGTGATGAAGCGGCCACATCGTCAGCATACCCCTGACCCTCGTCTAAGGACCCGAAGGATGATCGAGAAGAGAGAGACATTACCTCGAAATAGAAGATCGGTTTGGAGTAGAAGAAGTTCGGTAAAAAGACCCTAACAGTGACAAACATCGCAAATGAAGAGGGACCCTCCACCTATTTATAGCCACAGAAAACGGTTTCATGGATTCATCGTAGCCGTCCATTGAGATGCGATCTAAGGGTAGAAAACAAATGCCTTTTCGAATTTAACATTGAATGACGGGCAAATCCATCTACACCCTTCATATCAGACTGATCATAAGGTCAGGAAGTCATGACTCTTCGATTACCACCCTCATTAGGGAGCGTTTAAACCCCTTCGCTTATGTCAACGCTCAGGGCTTGGGGGGCTTATGAAGTGTGAGGGGGCGGTCGGTCGGGTGAAGAGGGATAGGTAAGATGGTAGTCGCATAACAGTGAGGATGGTCGAGCAAGCCGGTGTATCGATCGACCAAGTTGGCGTACCGACTGGTCGAGACTAGGAGAGTTTCATACGTGATATGGCAGATGATTAGTGGATTTGGTAAGTGAATATCACGGATTCGATGGCGACGGTTACAAGTAGTGGGTGGGCGAATCTTGCGGGATTATGGGTCAGCGGTTACAGATAGTTAATGCCCATTACTTCGATCTGAGGCCTATAAATATAGAGATATTAGTCAGGTACACTACTTTTGAACTAATTACACTTACACTGATTTCCTTGTGACTTGGCTGACTTGATCGTCAGAGTGCTAACGTGCATGTCACAACCGATCAGGCGTAAGTGTAAAGATCTTCGGAAGCGTGCTACGAGAAAAGTTTGGATTGTGTTTGGTCTTAAGTCATACATCCGAAACATGAATAATTTTGGATCAATCACAGAATGACATGATATTAAAATGTTGTCAAAAAAAATGTTCTTAAAAGTATCATTGTCTTTTTTATATATGTTAAAAAAATTAGACAATTTTCATGTTAATAAATCTTCTGGAATTTTTTCAACTGTATTATTTGACCTGACGAATTTTGTAATGGTTCTTATAAATATTTTAGAAACCAAGGACAAAATAAAATATAGATGGAAACAAACATGTTATTTGGCATTTTTTGTTTGCATTCCTCATCCTTTTGTTTTATATTTTTTCGAGACTATTTCCGTTAGACTCCTAAAATTATTATTCCAATAATGTAATTACGTTATTTTTAGAACGAATTATATAGATGGTATTCAGTACAGTTGTTTGTTATATGTCTTAAAAAGTTTAAAAAGACGAACTTAGAATAATAAAATTGAGAACTAGTTTTCAGATGTATAATTATCTTAGTTATTTTTGTTTTTTCAATATTTTCAATGCCAAATATCATTAAATAAATTATTTTCTAAATTCAAAGTGAGTTTTTTTTTCTCAGGGAAAATGAAAAAAAAAAATTCAAGCAAGGATGAAAATAAGTTAGTTCGGATAATTTCACTAAATGAAATCTTTTAAATGATGAAGTTTATCGTATTTTCTTTTAGACTTTGTAAAAGATTCGTTAGCTGGTTGAGTTTAAGATCCACCACCAACAATTAATTTTTATCTCAGATATTTTTTTTCTAGTAAATTTTTTCTCATATTTTATGTTACAATTTCAGAAATTTTCCTCTGAAATTTTCAAGTCAAGAAGGAAAATTTCTACAAATATTTGATGACTATATTTTAAGCTTTCGTAAATCTGTGCAAAATCACAGACTTTTCTGTCTTTACGCAGTTCCCGACAAAGGTAGATAATATGCCCTTTATCTTATATTAGTATTAGTATTTTTGGCTAATTCAAATTTCAAATGGTGAAATAGAATAAAATGATATTTGAAGTCAGTAGGTTGTTAGTTTAATTAATTCATTTTTCCTTGTAATTTTCAAATGTGATCAATACATTTATATCTTTTTAAACTCTCAAATAGTTAAAAGATAATGATACTTAGACAACATTTTTTTTACAATATTTAAACATTATCTACATGTCATTCTGTGATTGGTACAAAATTATTCCACAATCAATAATAATAATCATAAACACTACCATGGACCAATCACAGAATGACACGTAGATGATGTTCAAATGTTGTTAAAAAAATGTTATCTAAGTATCATTATCCATAGTTAAAAGTGAAGAAACGTGATAATGGAGTGACTTGTGTATAATACATGAGAAATGACAGAGATAATTAGTTGAATAATGAAAAAAAGATAAAATTAAATTTTGGAAGAATAAACGAGTGAGAGATATCTTATTAAGTTAAAGGTTCTTTAGGTTATACATTATCTCAAATTGTAAAAACAAAACAATAAAGGAGTTTGAGAAATGGAACGAGTCTAATTGGGAATGACATTTATGGAGGATAGGAAGATTGGTTTGGGAAGCAAGTCAAGAGTATGAATTTAAGCAAATTATATCATATAAATCTTTTTGAAGAAAAATAGACGACACATGAGCTTGGGAAAATGCAGAGGAGGGTATGTTTTCGGTCAAATCAACCTATACCACTTTGCAAAATAGTGTAAGCGTGGAAAACACTAGTATGTTTAACTCTTATTAGAGTGTGAAGGCTCTCACAAATGCCCAATACTTAGAATGGAAAATATTAATGAGTAAGATCTCAGAGTGTTAATGAATAAGATCCCAACAAAAGAGAATTTAGAAAAAAAAATAGTACAACTAGGTAGTAAACATGTGAGTTATGTAAAGAAAAAATTGAAAACACATCTCACTTATTTTTTTTATTGGAAAATAACTAAAAGAGCGTGGGAGTTGTGAGAAAGGTCGGTGAGTAAATACGAAACAAAACAAAATCTGGAAAGGAATGTGAATAGTAGTTACTTGGACCATCTAGAAAGCAAGCTTGTGTGATATTAGGTTAAATTGAGGCCCAAGATAGCCCAATTTAACCTAATGTTACACCCACACTTAAAGTCTAACTCTAAAAGTCCAAACATACTCTACTAGGCCCAAAGCCCAAACATGTCCCAAATACAAGGTCCAAAGAAAACCCTATACTACTTGACACATAATACAAGGTCCAAAAGAAACATACTCTATCATAAACAAAGATAGGCCCAAAAGATAGGAGCTTAGGCTCTCTCAACAAATAAAGCCCACTTCTCTTGTATGCACTTGGCCTATGCAAGGACATTTTCCATCAAGTCTGAATATGTTGTTGTGTTTAGTATTCTGAGCATTTCTCTTATGTGGTAGCAAAGAAATGGCTCTTAGACCACAAAACAAACCCCATATGCCCTCGATAAGGGTAGAATTACAAGGACTATAGACAGGATGTCCAATGTAATTCAACTATAGAATGCAACAATGGTTAAAACCCATTGCGTAATTAGGCAATAATTGGACACTGATAGAGCAATGGCTACTACTCTTGGTGGAAATCAATGCAACACTTAAAATAAGGTGTTATTTGATGTACTTTACTTCTCTAATGTATCATTTATTTGTGTAAAGAAAATTGGTTCAAATTTTTTTTAACAAATACTAGACTAAATGAAAATACATTACTTAAATGATTGTATGTGAAACATACATGATATTTATGGGAATTAAATGTCAATATACATATAGATGAACATAAAAGAAGTTTGTTTATACTTGTACAATAAACTAAAGATAAGTGTTAATTTGAAATACATCATAAAACATATTAAACTATATTAACTACAAACTTAACAAAATTAAGAGTTGCATGAAAAGAGAAGGTAGACTAATCTCATTGCTACATGTTAGGTCTCCATTGTCTTCCTCTAAAAAATAAAGAAAGTAAGGGTGATCTTTCCCTTACCTCTAAAACTTCATCATAACATCTTAAAGTTTACAACATAATTATTTAAATGAATTTGCAATTGAATAAAATATGATGGAGATGCTTCTTTAACATTATTGATGAAGCTCCATAAAGGTGAGATGACATGGCAAAAGCATTGTAGAAGAGATGTTGGAGGGCTTGATGTTGAGGAATTTATGAAGATCCTTGGAGGAGGTTGGGCCAACCTCGAAGGAAAAGGAAGAAGAAGTCAATAATAGGACAAATCTAATGAGAACTAAGAAGAGAGACTTGCAAATTTGGAAAAGTTTCTCTATATTGATTCAAGTTCTAAATGTGTACAAAAGGGTGCCTCTCCTTTTATAGGTGAAGAGAGAGCTAAGGTACTTTGAATCCTAAAAGAACCTAGAAGCTTCACTTGGTAAGAGGGGAAGAATGAGAGCCTTCCTTCTCAACCAATTGTCCAAATACATTGCATGGGAGCCTCCCATTAAAGTGATCAGCCAAGGCTTCCTTTCATCCAAATCCAAGCACCTTCAAGGCCCATTCAAGCCCAAAAGTGACGCATACAAGGCTTAAGGCCATAATGTGAAGCTCTAATAGTGTATTATTTGTGCTAAGATCCTAAACTCTACTAAACAAGTGTCAGAGCGACTACAACGAAATTATTAACGTGGAATAACAAACAAAGAGGGGTATTAATATAAATGTGTGCCTTTTAATTTCTACTCAATTAAACTTACTACAGAAATAATAAAGATAAATAACAAGAGTAAGGTTGAGAGAAATTTGAACAGATGATTTTTATACTCGTTCGGATCTTACCAATCCTACGTCCAGTCGCTTATCTCAAACCAAGATAAACAGTTACAAATTACAAATTACAATCACAAAGAAACAAATTTGTAAAATATTAGAAACCACCTCTCTTGACACCACAAGAGATGAACTTGCACCTCCTTTGAGTCTTCACGAAGGATGAAACACCTCCCCGAATACTTCACGAAGGATGATCCTCTTCCACACACCTCCTCAGACGCACCAAGGATGAACTAGCTATTCCTCCGTCACCGTAGTAACAATACGCCAACACCACAAACAAGGGTTTCCTTAGCTGAGCAAGAGCACACAATTCTCAACGGGTTATGAGTATTTGAGCACAAGGGAATAATTGCTGATGATGGATAAAGGGAGCCTATTTATAGACTCAAGCAAAAACTCTTGCATTCTTCATTTCTGGCCATTTAACGCTTTTAATTGATTATTACTGTTAATCGATTAAAATGAGTACAATGGCTAGTTTTCAAAAACTAGAAAACTCCAACAGCTAGCTTTAATCGATTATTCTTAGGATTAATCGATTAACTAATCGATTAAAACAAGTCTTAATTGACTATTCCTGAGCTTGTTTGGGTTTTCAACACCTGCAACGTTTTAATAAATTAATACTGGGTTTAATCGATTAAAACCGTGCATTTTTTATTCTGAGCGGCAAATATATAATATGAGAGTACATGGAATTAAAACCAATGAAAACGTAAGTCCTAGGTACTGAGCTACAATTATTACAAAAGCTTTCCAATGCAATACAAGTCTTCATAACATCTTCTTGAATCTTGATTTCACTTGACTTGATTTGGACATCATCAAAACTTCATCTTCATCATTTTGCTAACATTCTCCCCCCTTTTTGATGATGATAAAAAATTCCTTTGATTTAAAGCTTTTAGTAATAATCTGGATAAAAACACAACTTATGGAGGAAAAGAGCATTAGTGAATAAACACAAGTAAGTGGATAAGCTTTAAACATTTTCTCTCCCTTTTTGGTGATAATTAAAAAGTTGTGTTTCATGTTCTCCCCCTAAGATAATACTCCCCCTTAATAAAAGCATGTATGCATATGAGCTAAAAGTATTTCAAATTTAAAGATTCATTCAAACATACACAATAGAAGATTTAAAGCATATAATTTTAGGATAAAGAACTTATAAAACATTGTTTAAACATACATTGATCCATACAAGATAGGAATTTTAAAGCATACAAAAATATGGCTAAATTTTCAAAAATGCATAAAAATGCACAAAATGGATAAAAAATGCAATCCTAAGAGATTTCTAAAATTCCTAGATCTCTTCTAATGTTTACTCCTTTAGATATGATTCCAATTTCGTTGTGTAATGATATTTTGTTGAGATCTTCGTCTTAAGGATTGTCATCATTCTTTGCTTCATTTTTTGTCTTCTGCAAGTCTTCATCATTACCTGCATCTGATTCAACTGATTCAAGAGGTTTTTCCTCAAGGTCCACAATTTTATGAAAGACAACATGCTTGGAATAAAATTTTCTTAAATTTTGTTTTTCCAAAAAAAATAGGTACCTAACAACTTTGTATGGGTCCTTTGGGTTAGATTAAAAAAAATGAAATCATTTTACAACCCAAACATATCTACCACTTGGAACACCATAATGCTTAATTTTACATTTATTCGAAGTATGACATTTTCTCATACAATAAAAGCATGATATAAAATTTGTGTTCCTATAAGTTGTTCCTTTTTCTATCCATGTTCTACGAGTTCTATTATTATGTTTAATTTTAATTTTAGGAACATACTTATTTTTATCAACCTTTTTAATTTCTACATTATTCTTGCTACACTCACCTAAGGTTGTTTGTTCTAGTAGTTTCTTAAAATTTTCACAAGATACACATTCCTCACTATTAGTAAATTTACCTTTTTCATAAAATAAAATTTTATTTTTCAAATTTTTATTTTCTTCAAAAATATTTTCAAAATCTGATTTTAACTTTTTATTTTCTTCAAGAATATTTTCAAAATTCAATTTTAATTCTTTGAAATCCTTTTTCAATTTCTTATGAGCTTTGTCTAATTTTTCAAATTCTACAATTAAAGCAGCATAAGTTTCATGCAATTCACTTTCACTATATTGACTATAATTTTCAGAATCGCTAGATGTATACTTACTTGGCTTCTAGCGTGGTCGTCTGCCACTAAACATATGTTTGCCTCTTCATCATAATTGCTCAAGTCAGAAATTGTTTCACTGTCATCGTCCCATGCGATGTAGTCTTTCTTTTTCTTGAATAATTTCTTTTCCTTTATTTCTACATTCTTCTTTTGATTTGGGTAGTCAGCTTTTAAGTGCCCCCCTTTTTCCACAACCATAGCATTTATAAACTGAGGAAGATCCTTGATTTTCTTTCTTTTCAAATTTGAGTCTTCCTTTGTCTTTTGATTTCATGAACCTGTTGAACCTTTTTATCATGAGTCTCAAATTTTCTTCATCTTCTGAGTCTTCATCTTTTATTTTGTTCTTGCTCCTTTCTATCTCAAATTTTAAGGCTAGACTCTTTTTCTTAGTTTCTGCTTTTGCTTCTTCTTCATCTAGTCTTCCAAGGTCAAGTTCATGCTCTCTCAACTTTCCAACTAATGCCGCCATAGTCATTGTGTTGAGATTTTGTGACTCAGAATTTGCAGTCACTTTTGGTTTCCACGACCTGTCTAAAGATTTCAAAACTTTTATATTGAGTTCATCATTTTCGAAAGACTTACCTAGTTCTATTAGATGATTAATAATGTTGGTGAAGCGTTTTTGAACGTTCGATATTGTTTCTCCTTGCTGCATCTTGAACATTTCGTATTCCTGGATCAAGGTATTCTTTCTCGCTCTATTTACGTCATTTGTACCTTCGTGGGTTACTCTCAGCACTCCCACATTTCTTGAGCAGTCTTACAATCAGAGATATTGTACAATTCGTCAACAGTTAAAGCAGATGAAATAATATTACGAGCTTTTACATCGTTTTGAAATCTTTTCTTCTCTTCAACAGTCCACTGAATACGGGGCTTTGGTTCCTGCATATTGTCAGTAGGAATAGACGGACCAAACGTAATAACTTCCCAAATATCACAATCAATAGACTCAATATATATGTGCATTCTAACCTTCCAGAATGCATAATTTTCACCTGTGAATAGGGGTGGTCTATTGATAGAAGCACCCTCTGCAAATCGAGCTCTGATACCAATTGTCAGAGAGGTTGCAACAAAATAATTAGCGTGGAATAACAAACCAAAAAGGGTTTTAATATAAACGTGTGTCTTTTAATTTCCACTCAATTAAATTTACTATGCTGTCAATACCAAATTTCGTCCGGATAGTTAAATAAAAATGTCTAAAAGAAAAAAAAGATTTTTGTTTTTTATATTTTATTTTATCTTATTTCCTTTATTTTATTTTATTTTTATTTTTATTTTTATCTTATTTTATTTTCAGTTTATTTATTTTTATTTTATTTTTATTTCTTCTTTACTTTTCTTCTTTTATTTGTTACCTTTGTTATTTTTGTTTCTCTTCTATTTTTTTTATTATTTATTTATTTATTTATTTTTTCTTTCTTTCTACTTATTTGTTTTTATTTTATTTTTCATCCTTTCTTTTTCTTTTATTATTTTTTTTCTCCTTTTTCTTATATTTCAAATTAAAAAAACGGTGTTGTAAAATAAAACAAGAAGAAAAAAAACAAACTAACAAAAAAGAAAAAAGAGAAGAAACACAGTAGTCAACTACACTCCCAAAAAGGGATAGGAGTCTTGTCTTCCTCCCCATTCTCCTAACCTTTCCTTCCTACGACGCCTTATGTCCTGCAATACACAACAGTCAACATTTCTACACGCAACCAATTTTCGTTTTCTGAAAAAAAAGCCTTGTGCACCTTGGTTTTCTGCCAGTGACATACATCAAAGGGGAATGGCGTTTGACAAAGGTGACGGCTTCGGCAGGCGGCTTTGGCAGGTGACTCTTGATCCTCAGTGATCCTCTCGAGCAGAGCGACGAAGAAAGTTGACTTCCGTAGAAATAGGGGAGAAGGATGAGATGAAAAACGGGAGAGAAAACCATCTATCAGGCACTCACCACTCACTCAATAACACTCACTCAACAACAGAGAATCCTTTTTTGGCTCTAGACTTTCTCTACTCCACTCACTCCCAACACCTCGCCATCGCAGCTCGAGCGTTGAAGATTCACCACCAACACCGAATCCTCATAATTCAGGAGAGAGCTCTTGACACCAGCACTAACGTCATTCATCTCGTCACAACAACCATAGTAAACAACCATAGTAAGGGAGCTTCAAGTGGTAACTGAAAAACTTATTGCATTTTGTTTACAATGAATACCTTTGTGCTCTGCCGTCTGTGTATGATTGTTGTTGAATATCTAGAGCCGTTAGAATACCTTTGTACTTTACTGTTTATGTATGTTTTACTGCGTATGTATGTTTGCTATTGAATATCCTGGACGCTGTATATATATCCTGGTTATCTTTCCCTATCCATTCTGTTTGACACTCGCTACCACATACTGTTTGTCATCCGTCTGTCCTAACATAAAAAATATGCCTCACCACGAACCTGCAAACTGACGTTCCCCATACACAATCCCGTTACCACCCTCAATCTCGACTAATACTACCAAAATCCCCAATGCCTTTTTCCTACAAGAAGAAAGAAACAATCCCAAAACCTGAATCAATCACAACCATGACAAACCGAGTCAGATGATGAAACTGCATATTGACGTTCCCCATACACAATCTTGTTACCACCCTCAATCTTGACTAATACTACCAAAATCCCCAATGCCTTTTTCCTGCAAGAAGAAAGATGCAATCCAAGAACCTAAATCAATCACAGCCATGACAAACCAACATAGCAGTTAACTCCCCTTGCCTTTGTTCACCTCAAGCCACCAACATAGCAGTTAACTCCCTTAGCAATAGAAACACAGAACAAAAACCGCACACAAACCACCGCATAAGAAAAAAAATCTCAAAGCCTCAAACTCCGTCCCAACAAAGCCTTAGTGGCTGTTTTTTTTGTTATACAAATCCTGGAACCATACTAGTGGTGGCCTCGGTGGCGGTAGTTTCTGTCTCTCTGGTGGCGGTAGTTTCCGTGTCTCTAGTGGCGGCGACCACGGCCGGCGACGATGGTTGGATTCGTTCGTGGTGGTGGAGACTAGACTTAGGGAAGCAGCGGTTCTTCCCTCCCTCGCGCGGTTGATCCGGTTGATGGTGGGTGTCGCCGACGACGCCTTGGATTGAATGGCGACGGCTCCGACAACGAGTTGCGTCGTCGGCGCGACCTTGGTTCGTGATCCGGAGGTGGCAGCGGCCGGTTTCAGTGGAGGAGACAAGAACAACGAGACCTCAGAGTGGGGGGGATGCGCGCGAAGAAGAAAGGACGAGATGACGGTCCGGCGTGAAAGGCGGTGGCTCTTCCGACGAATGCGCCGGCGACGCCGTGGACAACCCCCTTGCAGCGTCCTTTTGATTGGAGGTTGTGGCGGCAATGGGTGCAAGAGTGGCGGAGGTGAAGCCTCTAGGGTTTCTCACGGGAAGAGACTTCAGTCTCATTTTGGAGAAATGGCAAAATGGGATGGGGAAGAAGAACCCCTATTTTTCAGCTGCTGGGATCTTTGGGCCGGATCCAGGTCCTTTCTTTTTTAAAAAAAAATTGTTAAAAAATATATAAAAACCTTTTCCCCTTTGCACCCCCGTTTCCCATCCTGGCACACCCCTTTCCTTTTTCTTTTTTCTGTCCTTGGTTGGGCCTCCAGCCCAAAGGCAATTCAGTGTCTGCCTTCTTTATACAGCCATTTTTTTTAAGTTTTTCCCTCTCCATCAATATTTTGGGCTTTTCTCTTTTTGATTTTTAATTTATTTTACGTCTTTTATTGCCCTTTTGTTTCTTATCTTATTTCCTTTATTTTATTTTATTTTATTTTATTTTATTTTTTATTTATTTATTTATTTTACGTTATTTTATTTCATTTTATTTTTTATCTTATATCTTTATTTATTTTATTTTGATTTATTTTATTTTTATTTTATTTAATTTTTATTTTTATTTTCATTTTTTTTCTTCTCTTTTCCAATTTAGATATTTATCTACTCTTTAAATATATAAAAATATCCAAAAATGTTTTAAAGGTTTAACCACACATGCGACAATTCACGTTAGCCTTGTGTTGAAAACCTTTTTGTTCTTCTTTTAAAAAAATAATAATAAACAAAAATTTATTTTAAAAGGTTTAAGCACACGTGTGACCATTCGCGTCAGCCTTGTGTTTAAAACCTTTTTCTTCTTCTTTTAAAAATAAACACAAAATTATTTTAAAAGGTTTAAGCACACGTGCGACCATTCGCGTCAGCCTTGTGTTGAAACCCTTTTTCTTCTTCTTTTAAAAAAAAAAATAATAAACAAAAAATTATTTTAAAAGGTTTAAGCACACGTGCGACCATTCGCTTCAGCCTTATGTTTAAAACCTTTTTCTTCTTTTAAAAATAAAGACAAAATTATTTTAAAAGGTTTAAGCACATGTGCGACGATTCGCGTCAGCCTTGTGTTGAAACCCTTTTTCTTCTTCTTTTAAAAAAAAAATAATAATAAACAAAAAATTATTTTAAAAGGTTTAAGCACACGTGCGACCATTCACGTCAGCCTTGTGTTGAAACCCTTTTTCTTCTTCTTTAAAAAAGAACAAAAATTATTTTAAAAGGTTTAAGCACAAATGCGACCATTCGCGTTGACCTTATGCTGAAAACTTTTTTCCTCTTTATAAAAAATCGTTACTTTCCAAAAAAAATCAAAATTTATCCACAATCTTTTTCAAGCAAATTTCCCAAACAATTTCTCAAACCAAATCGTTTTCAGATAGTTTTAAAGAACTACGTAACCCTGATTTCTCATTCTGAATGAGAATACGTAGGAGCGAGGTCAATCCTTGTCGGGCTCAAAAAACTAAAAAACATATTTTGTTTCTTTATAGTGTCTGTTTTTGGGGACAGTTAAACATTTTGAAAACCACATCACATTCGTGTATTTGATTAAAGGTACTGCCTTCGGGCAGGCGTTGTAGGGTGCTAACACCTTCCCTACACGTAACCGACTCTCGGGCCTAGAATCCGGTTTTCGCACTCTATGCCTTATTTTTTATGGTTTTTTTGTAGTTTTCCAGAATAAACTATGGTGCCGACTCCAAATCTCTTTTTCAAACATGTTTTCTTTTTTGGATCGTCGTCCCGTCGCGATTCCGGTTGCGACAGATGGCGACTCCGCTGGGGAGTTCGAGAGTCGGGCCATTTAATTAGATTCACGAATTTGATGTGGTTTTGATTGACGTTTTTCTTTCCCCTTTTCTTTGTCTTGTTTAATTTTCGGGATAATTGCATGCGAATAATCGTTGTATATTGAACCTTAGGGTAGAAAACATGTTATATCTGCCTGGGAATCTTCTGGTTGTTTTGCAGGTGAGGGTTTGGGGTATACAATTGCATTTTCCCTTCACACACACACACACTTTATGCATCTATTGAGTGGGGCCCTGTACCCAGGTCTGAGTGTAGTTTAGAAATAGAGGGGTTGTGTAGCGGTGCCACTTTGGATATACTTCCTGTTTCGCTATCGTGAGAACCCTAACTAGAGTTTGTTCCTTTCACTTGTATCTCCACACCTAGTTGATTAACTCGACTGTTGTGGAGATACTATGATGGGGGCCATGGCTCTAGTGACCATTGACCTTTAGGTTCAGGTAACCATCCTTGTGAGATTGCATATACTTGACCTTCAATCTGAGGCGCTGAACCTTTATTAGGGCACAAAGGGAGACATGTGTATTCCTATAACCCCCACGCTGTTTGTTTTTTAAGAAAAATAATAATAATGCCATTACATCTTCATACCATACATGCCTTTTTGGTAGTCATAATATTCTTTACTTCGTTATATTGTCACACATCATGTTCATACATCATTTGGTAACATGTTGGTTTTAGGGGAAATCACAGATATTTGCTTGATCATATACAAGATGGAAGTTGATGCAAGATCTGGTGCTACACAACAGACCGATACTGCCATCTTAAGGAAGAAACCTTGCCTAAGGATTCATGGGGGAAATCTAACAAGACTGATAAATTTAGGCAAGAGACTCAAGACCATAAAGAGGGAAACTTTCAGGAAGAAGTATGGAAATCTTTTGAGCCTATTGGAAATGGAAGTACAACTGCCTGCTATCACAGCCCTAGCCTGGTATTATGACTCTCCGCTAAGATGTTTCACCTTTCAAGACTTCCAGCTGGCGCCGACTATAGAAGAATTTGAGCACATCTTGGGTTTGCCACTAGAGGGTACCACGCTGTACCAGCACTTGGAGCATCACACCTCAACCCCTACCATTGCCACCATAATGAAATTGCATCCCAAAGAATTGGAAGACAAGTTGGTGACAAGGAATCAAGTACGTGGACTGACACAAGGGTATCTTGAACAATATTTGCATCATCTGACCGATAGGGAAGAGTGAGAGACTTTTATGGACGTGTTAGCTCTCACCGTGTATGGCATCGTTTTGTTTCCTAGGATAGAAGATTTTGTGGATTACACCGCTATTGATGTCTTCGTGGCAAGAAAGACGAGATCAGAGAACCCTGTAACAGCAGTTCTGGCAGATGTGTATGGGACCATGAGTTTTTGCCATGAGAGAAAAGGGAAGAAAATCCTTTGTTTCTTGCCAGCACTGTATGCGTGGATGAATGCACGCATGTTTAAAGGGGCGGTTGATGTTAGGTGCCCGTTAGAATATTTATCGCACCAGGGGCCTAAAGACAAAGGAGGAAATGAGTGGGCCCATTTCTTTGCTAGCTTGAATGGAGGGAAAGTAAAGTGGCGTCTTCCTTGGCTCGGTATTAAACCTTCTATCCAGCATTGTGGGAGTTTTCCCAATGTACCCCTCATAGGTGCCAGATACTGTATCAATTACAACCCCGTTTTGGTTCAAAGACAATTTGGGCATCCCATGAAGGGGGCACCTTCATCAGAATATCTTGCGGCATTCTTCATCTACTATGAGGATGGGCATTGCACCGAAATGTTGAGGAAAGTTAGAAGCGCCTGGGAAAATGTTGTGCGAGCAGAAAAGGATTTGAGGATTGGAGTGGTGGATAGCGGGGTTAGTTACCACACCTGGATTCTAGAAAGAGTGAAGGAAGTTAAACTGCCTTTCAAGCCCATCAGTGACCAGCCGGTTAGTGAAGGACCATCCCAGGACCTAGAAAGTGAAGAAGCGAAACACTTGAAAGCGGAGATGGAGAAATTAAAAGTGAGGAATGCTACTTTGGAAAAAGAATTGCAGAGGGCATGCAACGATTTTGTGGATATGAGGAATGATAAAGAAGATAAGTCTCGAGCTTATGAAGAAATGGTTAGAAACCAGAAGGCCGAAAGAGACTACACGTTTCGATTGAAGCAGGATCTTGCAGCCGCAAGCAAAGAGCTAGCCATGAGAGTGAAAGAGAGGAATGCGGCTTTGGAAGAAGGAAAACAATGGAAACACCTCTATGAAGAAGCCAAAAGAAATAAGCGGGAAGCCTTGAAAAGACTAAGAGAAGCGCAAGTTCAAGTAGAAGAAGTGGGGCATCAAATGAAGGAAATGACTACTTCGTTTGAGATAAATTTGAACCAGGAGCACTGGAAGCTAGTAGAAGTTGAAAAAGAGCACCAGGCCATGTTAAGACGAATGAAGGATTATATTGAGGAGCAAGAGGAGCGATGAAGGTCGATGGAATTTGAAGAAAGGCATCAGGCCTTGGTGAAGCAAATGGAAGAGCACATCGCAGGGCAAGAAATGGCTGTAAAGCATTGGAAGGAAAGCTTCTCTCAGTTGACTGCTTTGGCAAATGGAGCAATTGAAGATATCCCCAAAATGGTGTTGTGGCTGCTTTGGCAAATGGAGCAATTGAAGATATCCCCAAAATGGTGTTGGATGCTGAAGCAAGCACTCACTTTTGTAGCCCGTCAGCAGAGATAAAGCTTTTCATTAATCATTGTAAATGGTTGGTAGGCGAGATGAGATCCTTCATCGCTCGGGCTAGGGAATGATGTATTTTGAGATCTTTGTATTTTGTTCCCCTTAGAAAATGTAATGAACTGAATTTCCTTTAAATGAAAGATGTGGGATGTTTGTTTAGTACCCACTTGCGTTAATTTCCATCAGTAATGTCATCGTGATCCTGTGATTTCCCCTATCACTAGCATGCATCGTTTTTGCTTCGCATATTTCATTTTCATCTAATTTGAATTAATTAAAATAATAAAGGAGCATAAAAGTGAAGAAAAACAACGACAAAACTTCCACGACATCCTTACAGGACCCGGGCTAAGTCAAGAATTATGGAAGATTGGGAAGAGGCACACGAAGTTGTCAAAGCTGATATCAACCAGCTGAAGGACCAGATCGGCCAGATCCTCGCTGCCCTAGAATCTCTAAAGGCTGTAGGAGAATCTGCGTCGGTGCGGATTGAGGGGAATGCCCCCTCTTATCCCCCATTGCATAACGCCTTAAGCCCATCGATTTCGTTCCCGATGTATGGCTTGCCCCTGGGATACACTCCTCCCATGGGAGATTACTCGGATGCGGAGCATGCGTCTTTCTCTTTTCCGACAACCATCAATGTACAGTCCGTCGGTACTCAGGGTCCTGTCTCAGTTTCGACATGCATGATAGGTGTAGCAATGAATGAGACGACTACAGTTGAAGGAATGCGGGTGACTGTAATGCCACACATGATTGCTAAGGAGGACTCTTCAGCCGGGGCCGCGCCGTACACCATAGTGATTGGGGGGATCGATAGCTTTATTGGAGCTAAAAATAAGCTGGAGATTCTGGAAGAAAGGCTGAGGGCCATAGAAGGAATTGAGAGCTATGGATTCGGCGACGTCGCAAGATTGAGCTTGGTTCCCGGCGTAAAAGTACCACACAAGTTTAAGGCTCCAGAGTGTGAGAAGTACAAGGGTAATACATGCCCTAAAAGCCATCTAACCATGTACTGTAGAAAGATGGCAGCGTATGCCTATGATGACAAATTGCTCATCCACTTTTTCTAAGATAGTTTGGTTGGGGTTGCATTGAACTGGTATACCCACCTAGAGCCGTCTCGCATACGTTGTTGGGTGGACCTAACTGACGCCTTCATGAAGCAGTATAAGTACAATATGCATGTCGCACCCGACAGGTTGCAACTACAAAACATGGCGAAAAAAGATAATGAAACTTTCAAGGAATATGCTCAACGATGGAGAGAGCTAGCTGCGCAGGTTGAGCCGCCTCTGTATGACAAGGAAATGGTGGCAATGTTTGTGAACACGCTCCAACCACCGTTTTATGAACACATGGTCGGGAATGTGTCCTCCAATTTCGCCGATATCGTCATAATAGGCGAAAGAATAGAAATTGGGTTGAAAAATGGGAAGATTGCAGGTGGTCCGTATGTAGTAGCAAACTCTAAAAAACCCAGTTTCAATCCAGGAAAGAAGAAGGAAGGAGATGTGCATGCAACATCGACAATGCCTGTATGGA
This sequence comes from Vigna reflexopilosa, assembly GCA_027742785.1. Classification (NCBI taxonomy): domain Eukaryota; kingdom Viridiplantae; phylum Streptophyta; class Magnoliopsida; order Fabales; family Fabaceae; genus Vigna; species Vigna reflexopilosa. The sequence continues at coordinate 22,645,189 of CM050930.1, read as the reverse complement.
GAAGTCAGGCTCCTATTCACAATTATAGACCATACCTGAGCCAACCTCCATATGCAGCCAATGCGGCTTTTGCTCATCCAATTAGGCCTCAACAACAACAAGGATTTTATCAACCGCAACCTATCACAAACAATGCTTGGAGGACTGGGACAAGCACGAATCCAAATTCGAATGTGGGTCAAGACACTTACCCGAGAAAAACCCAAGAAAGAAACTTTGTTCACTTCACCCCCATCCCTACAACTTACACTGAATTATTACCTCACCTCGTCAAAAAGGGTCTGGTTGCTATATGTCCGATGATGCCTATGCAGCCTCCATACCCCAGGGGTTATGATGCCGATGCCAAGTGTAGTTATCATGGGGGAGGCGTTGGTCACTCAACTGAGAGGTGTATGGCTTTCAAACATAAAGTGCAGGCCCGGGTGGCTGAAGTTTCAAGAAGATAAACCTAGCATTGATGTTAATCCATTATCCGGGCATGGGGGTGCCTTGACAAATGCCATCGAGGTTAAGAAGCATGAACTGATAAGGGATGCAAGCGAGATCTGAAGTTCCAGAAGGTTTATTTTTAAGGAGTTATTGAAGTGGGGTTTTTTAAACGGTGATTTTGATTTGGGAAGAGCATGTGGACTCCATCCATTCGTTGAACACTCTATCGATGAATGTGTTGAATTCGAAGAGTTTCTGCAAGATCTGCTAGGTAGGAATTTGATGCAAATGTGCTACGAGGACAAGAATGAGGAGGTGTTTGCACAAACTGGTGGGGAGTCTGATGTAACTCTGCCGGAGCCGTTGGTAATCTGTTTCACTCGAACCACCCCTGCACCAGTAATTCAAGGAAGATCGTCCGTCGTCATCCATACGCCAGTTCCTTTTCCTTACAAGAGCGAGAAAGTTGTCCCTTGGAGGTATGGGACACATGCAATCGATGAAGGGCAGTGCACGGAAAGTCAATCCTTCAACCGGGATCCAGCTATTGAAATTATATCAGGCATCGATGGAATGACAAGGAGTGGTCGAATCTTCACGCCACCAAACTTGATGAAAGAGGGAACTAACAATAATGAAGCAATGGTGGCTGCAAAAGCTAAGGAGATCTTAAAAGGGAAGGGGGTGCAGGGAGAGGAGACCCCTGGCATGGAAGGCAAGAAAGAAATATCCGAGGAAGAAGCTTGCGAGTTTTTGAAAGTCATACAACAAAGCGAGTACAAGGTGGTGGAACAATTGAATCGTATGCCTGCCCGGATCTCCCTGTTAGAATTGCTTATGCATTCAACCTCCCATAGAAAGTTATTGATGAAGATACTTAGTGAGGCCCATATGGAGCAAGGTATTTCCCTAAACAAGTTTGAGGGCATTGTTAGCAACATCGATGCTAATAATTACCTCACTTTTACTGACGAGGAAATACCTATTGAGGGGAGGGGGCACAACAAGGCTCTCTATGTCTCCGTGAAATGCCTGGATCACGTCATAGCGCGCGTTCTTATAGACAATGGCTCTTCCCTAAATGTCATGCCGAAAACGACGCTAAAGAAGCTACCTTGTGATAGGATGCATATGAAGCCAAGCTCTATGATTGTAAGAGTGTTTGGCGGTAGTAAGAGGGAAGTAATGGGGGAAATAGAGTTGCCAATCCAAGTAGGCCCATGTGTTTTTCAAATAACCTTCCAAGTCATGGATATCCTCCCAGCCTATAGTTGTCTATTGGGTCACCCATGGATCCATTCTGCGGGAGTTGTGCCTTCAACACTACACCAAAAGCTGAAATACGTCATGGGAGATAAATTGGTGATAGTGTCAGGAGAGGAGGATCTCCTTGTGAGTGGGCCATCCTCCGCCCGCTATATTGAGGCTGCCGAGGAATCTCTTGAGACAGCCTTCCAATCATTAGAGATCGTGGGAAACGCCTATGTGGAGCCATTCCCTGTAAACCCACATCTGTCGTGCGCCTCCATCATGGTGGCCAAAGTCATGCTGAAAGGAGGCTACAAGTACGGGAATGGTTTAGGCAAGTACGGGCAAGGGCGAGCATTCCCACTGGAGGTGGTTGAGAACAAAAGCAGGTATGGCCTGGGCTACAAGCCCATCAACGAGGATAAGAAGTGGCTGATGGAGGAAAAGAGAGAGCGTAGTCTGGCTCGGGTGGAGAGACGGGAACCAAGGGCAAGAAAGATTCGCATTTTTGATATCAAGGAGAGATTTCGCAGTGCTGGATGGGTGAACACTCGCCAGATAGCAGTCGTGGAAGATGAAGCTGGATCTGAAAGCTCGAACTTCGTGTGGGCTTGCTCCCCAGATGCGCAGCTCAGCAATTGGAAGACTGTGGATTTACCCGTGAGGTTTAATTCGAATGAAATGTAATATTTTAATTAATCCTATTGCTTTACCCAGAGCTTTAGGATTCATGACTTACGAGTTGACGCTTTTATTTTGCTTTCAGTGTGATAATTGAATCGTGTTTGTTTTCGTTTCTATCATCATTTTAGCCTTCTCCATCGTTTTTCTTGTTTATTTATTCTTTTTTCGCAATGAATGTTTTGAAAATAACAATGTCGATATCCTAATTTTGAGCACCCTGTCGATAATATGGAAGATGATTATGAAGATGGTTCGGAACCCTCTCCGGAACTAATGAGATTAGTGGAGCAAGAGTCTAAAGAAATAAAACCCCATCAGGAAGATGTTGAAATACTCAACTTGGGTGAGGAGGATGAGAAAAGAAGTAAAGATCGATACTACCATGAAAGAGGAAGTGAGAGAAAGGTTGCGAGTCCTATTAAAGGAATTTAAGGACGTGTTCGCTTGGTCGTACAATGATATGCCCGGTTTGGATACCGATATCGTGCAGCATAAACTCCCTCTTAAGCTGGAATGCCTCCCGGTCAAACAGAAATTAAGAAGAATGAAGCCGTAAATGTCCTTGAAAATCAAGGAAGAGGTGCAAAAACAATTTGATGCGGGATTCTTGGCTGTAGCAAAATACCCGCAATGGGTGGCAAACATCGTACCAGTACCCAAGAAAGATGGTAAAGTTCGAATGTGCGTTGACTACCATGATTTGAATAGTGCAAGTCCGAAAGACAATTTTCCACTACCGCACATCGACACTCTAATCGATAATACAACCAAGTTTTCACTATTTTCATTCATGGATGGCTTCTCGGGATATAATCAGATCAAGATGGCACCTGAGGATATGGAAAAGACTAACTTTATCACGTTGTGGGGAACATTTTGTTATAAGGTGATGTCTTTTGGGCTCAAGAATGCTGGGGCAACGTATCAAAGGGTGATGGTGGCATTTTTTCATGATATGATGCACAAGGAGATCGAAGTGTATGTGGATGACATGATTGCGAAATCTGAATCGGAAAAAGAGCATATTCTCAACTTGAGGAAATTATTTGAAAGATTGAGAAAGTTTAAACTCAGGTTAAACCCCACTAAATGCACATTCAGAGTAAAATCTGGAAAATTGTTGGGTTTTATTGTTAGTCAAAGAGGGATAGAGGTGGATCCTGACAAGGTACGAGCAATAGTGGAAATGCCTGCACCTAGGACGGAAAAGGAGGTTCGGGGTTTTCTAGGTAGATTAAACTACATTGCTAGATTCATCTCCCAATTAACTGCCACTTGTGAATCGATTTTCAAGTCGTTGTGCAAGAATCAGGCTGTGGTCTGGAAAGAGGATTGTCAGACCACTTTTGAAAAAATCAAACGATACCTACAAGACCCTCCGGTGTTTCGTCCACCTGAGCCAGGAAGATCGCTCATTCTGTATTTGACTGTATTGGATGAATCAATGGGTTGTGTATTGGGTCAGCATGATGAAGCCGGGAAGAGAGAGCATGCCATATATTACCTAAGCAAGAAATTCACAGACTGCGAATGACGATATTCGCCGTTAGAGCAAACTTGTTGTGCATTGGCGTGGGCTGCTCATCGCTTAAGATAATACATGTTGAATCACTCTACCTGGTTGATATCAAAGATGGACCCCATCAAGTATATTTTTGAAAAGCCCGCTCTCACTGGGAGGATAGCTCGGTGGCAGATGCTCTTATCAGAATATGACATCGTATACGTTACTCAGAAGTCTGTCAAGGGTAGTGCTCTAGCAGAATACTTGGCTCACCAACCCATTAGTGATTATCAACCAATGCAACCCGAATTTCCCGATGAAGATATCATGGCCCTATTTGAAGAAAACAGAAAAGATCGAGACGAAGAAGCCTGAATATTACTGTTCGATGGAGCCTCAAATGTGATGGGGCATGGAATAGGGGCAGTGCTCATCTCTTCGAAGAAGCAGTACATACCAATGACGACAAGGTTGTGTTTTAATTGCACGAATAACATCGCGGAATATGAGGCCTGTGCTATGGTATTCAAGCGGCGATCGAGTCCAAGGCAAAGATTCTAGATGTATATGGAGATTCAGCGTTAGTCATCCACCAGTTGAAAGGAGAGTGGGAAACTAGGGATGCAAAATTAATTCCTTACCAAGCTTACATTAGGGGATTAATGGAGTATTTCGACGCCATCACATTTAACCACATACCGCGAGAAGATAATCAATTAGCAGACGCGTTGGCTACTTTGTCATCAATGTTTGAAGTTGACCAAGATGCAGAATCACCAATGATTGAAATGAAGAGCCATGCAGAGCCAGCATATTTCCATTCCCTCGAGGATGAGGTAGATGGTAAACCTTGGTATTTCGATATCAAACACTATCTTAAGACCCGAGAATATCCAGAGAAGGCATCTAAAAACGATAAAAGGTCAATAAGGAGGCTGACTAGCAGCTTTATTTTAAATGGGGATATTTTATACAAGAGAAATCATGACATGGTTCTCCTCAGATGTGTGGATGCAAAGGAAGCCAAGCTGATAATGAAAGAAGTGCACGAAGGTACATTTGGCACACACATGAATAAGCACTCAATGGCTAGGAAGATCTTGAGAGCTGGTTACTTCTGGTTGACCATGGAAAATGATTGTTCCGCACACGTGAGAAAGTGCGAGAAATGTCAGATGTATGCAGACAATATCAATGTGCCGCCCACGACCTTGAACGTGTTGTCTGCACCGTGGCCATTTTCGATGTGGGGGATAGATGTTATTGGAGCTATAGAGCCAAAAGCGTCAAACGGACACTGTTTCATACTAGTTGCGATCGATTATTTCACCAAATGGGTTGAAGCTGCCTCTTATGCCAATGTGACTAGAAAAGTGGTGACTAAATTCATAAAAAGAGAGTTGATCTGTAGATATGGGCTCCCTAACAAGATCATCATTGATAACGCCACCAACCTAAACAACCAGATGATGACGGAGTTGTGTGAGGAGTTCAAAATTCATCATCTTAATTCTTCTCCTTACCATCCAAAGATGAATGAGGCAGTAGAGGTTGCTAATAAGAATATCAAGAAAATTGTACAGAAGATGGTGGTCACCTATAAAGATTGGCACGAAATGCTTCCTTTTGCTTTACATGGATATCGCACATCAATACGAACATCAACTAGGGCAACACCTTTCTCGCTTGTGTATGGGATGGAAGCAGTACTTCCATTTGAGGTGGAAATCCCATCTTTACGAGTTCTAATGGAAACCCAATTGGAGGAAGCTGAGTGGGTTCAAGCTCGGTTTGACAAGCTCAATCTCATCGAAGAAAAGAGACTGACGACGTTGTGCCATGGACAATTTTACCAAAGAAGAATGACAAAGGCTTTCGACAAAAAGGTGCGCCCAAGGGAGTTCCATGAAGGCAAGCTGGTGTTAAAGAAGATTTTGCCTGTACAAAAGGATCACAGAGGTAAGTGGACCCCAAATTATGAGGGACCATTTGTAGTGAAAAAAGAGTTCTCTGGTGGGGCACTAATTCTCACAAGGATGGATGGAGAGGAGTTACCGTTACCGGTTAATTCCGATGCGGTAAAAAAGTTTTACGCATGATTCCGCGATAGGGGATGCTATTAAGGGATATTAAAATTGTTTTTGAATTCTGTTGTATTCTGTGCTATTTCATGCAATAAATGCCATATGGTTTTACCCATTATTTCGTTCTTACGCTTTTTCTTTTGACACGATTCATGTCACACTGAGCTTTAAAGTAAAATAAGGAGAAAAGAAAGTAACAATAATTAAAGTATCATGGGTATATTCATTGAGCACAAGCTCGTTCCTGAAGGATGTCGTGAAGAAAAATAAATAATAAAAAAGAAGAAAAAAGCGAAAAAGAAAGACACATGTTGATTTCATTGTCAATAAAGTCGTCAAGGGTGAAGTACTTTCAGAAAGCAAAAGCAAAGAAAGTTTTGAAAAATTCTCGTGCAGTGTATTTTCCTGATTAGTTATTTTGAGGATAACTTGTGTTCTTTTCCTACCAAAGCATTTGCATTCATATGGCTTGAACCCCTAACCCTTTCATTTCCCTCCAAAAAAAAAAGAAAAAGCAACAACAACGAAGGATTGCCATGTCGGGGCAATTTTCATCATAGTGCCCCTGTCCTGTGATATTTTGATCAGGGAGCATAAAATAAGAATGTTTGTTAGATTGAAAACCTATAAAGGCGGTCTAAGCAAGACAGGACAAAAGAAAGAAAAGTTAAAAAAGAAAATGAAGTCGATGTGCCAATCGCTACAAAGTTTTGTTTCAGGTTTAAGGTCGGAGAAGGTAAGGCCAACAAGCTTCAGAGTGACGTGTGGCCATTTTTTGTTTCTTTCACCCAAATAACAAAAGAAATTTATCCAATTGCACCCTCTTTAGCCAAAAGTCATAATTGTTTTCGTCACCCTGGACAAGAATCATTAGCATACGATGTCAATCCAAAGGGTACATCGGAGGCACCCAAGATCAAGGAGAAAATTTCTGAAAAAAAAGAATGAAAAATAAAGTATCAAAGAGGTCCACAATAGAGGCAACGAGGATAACAAAAAAAAAGAAAGAAGGAAAGAAAAGAAAAAAAGAAAAAAAATGAAAATAAAAGGATGCCCGAGTTTTCAAATCCATGGAGACCTATTGACTTAAGACCTTGCAGATGATTCTTGCTAAAATAATTTAACCTTCAAACACTTATTTGGGCCTTCATTATCCGTTTCTTTCAAAACCCTTTGACCTGTAGCCACAGTACAAGCCAATTAAAGTCCACACCGACTAAAGAATGTTTGTCCTAATCTTTCTAACGAAGTTAACCTTGAAGTGAAATGATGTGGTGAATGGCAAAATCTCTAGAAGAAAAGAAAAGAAAAAATATTGAAAAATAAAAAGATGTAAAGTCTCCCCGTCAGTTGTCATATCAAGAGAGAATCGTCAAATTGGGGCAACCCGTTCTACTCAAACCTCTTCCACCTCTCCAAAGCATACTTACGGTGTAAAATTGGGGCAGCCTTGTGAGCCCAGCATGTTAACAGGACCCCCCCCCCCTTAGATGGGGAGAACACGGATGTAAATGTTGCCCACAGATAATCATTCGGCCATCTACTTTTCATACCCATGTCCCAATCTTTCTCGGGTTCAAGCTAGTTTGGATTGAAAAAAGTGGTAAAGGGAATTTGAACTCATGGTTACACTCTTTTTCTTTTCACTAAAGGGATCACTGTCTTTGGACATTATTTTCAATGAATGCGTTCTGAATGTACATCAAGTTCGACGGCGATGTTGATAAGATATTCCAAACATGGGCAGTCTAATTAAAAAAGGAGAGAAGAAGAAGAAAGAAAAAGAGAGAGAAAGCAAAACGAAACAAACGAAACAAAGGTCTCACGTGTCTATGCATTCATGCACCTTCATGACATTATATCATACATCTCATCTCGAAAGAAATAGGAAGAATTGTTCGAAAATCCTTATGTTTTGCTCAGATATTGGCCCTCTGCAAGGCAATGGTCAAATCCAGGTTATTCTACGATATTGGCCCTCTGTAAGGCAATGGTCAAATCCAGGTTGTTCTGCGATATCGACCCTTTACAAAGCAATGGTCAAATCTAGGTTGTTTTACGTTATTGGCCCTCTGTAAGGCAATGGTCAAATCCATGTTTTAGTTTGCTATCGGCCCTCTGCTTGGCAATGGTCGAATTTTAATTTTTTTCTGCGATATTGGCCCTCTGCAAGGCAATGGTCAAATCCAGGTTGTTCTACGTTATTGGCCCTCTGCAAGGCAATGGTCAAATCCATGTTTTAGTTTGCTATCGGCCCTCTGCTTGGCAATGGTCGAATTTTAATTTTCTTCTGCGATATTGGCCCTCTGCAAGGCAATGGTCAAATCCAGGTTTTAGTTTTGCTATCGGCCCTTTACTAGGCAATGGTCGAATTTTTTGTCGTAATCTCACCCTTTTCTTGGGTTTGATTAATCTTATGTTTTTTACTTCTCTTTGAAACTTGGACGAAATTAATATTTCTGTCTTTACTTATCTTTTACTCTAATAATATGAAAACATTATTTGTCATATTATCTAGTAAAATCTAAGTAAAGAGGGGCAGCTGTCAATACCAAATTTTGTCCGGATAGTTAAATAAAAATGTCTAAAAGAAAAAAAAGATTTTTGTTTTTTATATTTTATTTTATCTTATTTCCTTTATTTTATTTCATTTTATTTTTATTTTTATTTTTATCTTATTTTATTTTCAGTTTATTTATTTTTATTTCTTCTTTACTTTTCTTCTTTTATTTGTTACCTTTGTTATTTTTGTTTCCTTCTATTTTTTTATTATTTATTTATTTATTTATTTATTTATTTATTCTTTCTTTCTACTTATTTGTTTTTATTTTATTTTTCACCCTTTCTTTTCTTTTATTATTTATTTTCTTCTTTTTCTTATATTTCATATTAAAAAAACGGTGCTATAAAATAAAACAAGAAAAAAAACAAACTAACAAAAAAGAAAAAAAAGAGAAGAAACGCAGTAGTCAACTACACTCCCAAAAAGGGATAGGAGTCTTGTCTTCCTCCCCATTCTCCTAACCTTTCCTTCCTACGACGCCTTATGTCCTGGAATACACAACAGTCAACATTTCTACACGCAACCAATTTTCGTTTTCTAGAAAAAAAAGCCCTGTGCACCTTGGTTTTCTGCCAATGACTATACATCAAAGGGGAATGGCGTTTGACAAAGGTGACGGCTTCGGCGGGCGGCTTTGGCAGTTGACTCTTGATCGTCAGTGATCCTCTCGAGCAGAGTGACGAAGAAAGTTGACTTTCGTAGAAATAGGGGAGAAGGATGAGATGAAAAACGGGAGAGAAAACCATCTATCAGGCACTCACCACTCACTCAATAACATTCACTCAACAACAGAGAATCCTTTTTTGGCTCTATACTTTCTCTACTCCACTCACTCCCAACACCTCGCCATCGCAGCTCGAGCGTTGAAGATTCACCACCAACACCAAATCCTCATAATTCAGGAGAGAGCTCTTGACACCAGCACTAACGTCATTCATCTCGTCACAACAACCATAGTAAACAACCATAGTAAGGGAGCTTCAAGAGCTAACTGAAAAACTTATTGCATTTTGTTCACAATGAATACCTTTGTGCTCTGCCGTCTGTGTATGATTTTTGTTGAATATCTAGAGCCATTAGAATACCTTTGTATTTTACTGTTTAGGTATGTTTTACTACGTATGTATGTTTGCTATTGAATATCCTGGACGCTGTATATATATCCTGGTTATCTTTCCCTATCCATTCTGTTTGACACTCGCTACCGCATACTGTTTGTCATCCGTTCGTCCTAACATAAAAAATATGCCTCACCATGAACCTACAAACTGATGTTCCCCATACACAATCCCGTTACCACCCTCAATCTCGACTAATACTACCAAAATCCCCAATGCCTTTTTCCTGCAAGAAGAAAGAAACAATCCCAGAACCTGAATCAATCACAACCATGACAAACCGAGTCAGATGATGAAACTGCATACTGACGTTCCCCATACACAATCTTGTTACCACCCTCAATCTTGACTAATACTACCAAAATCCCCAATGCCTTTTTCCTGCAAGAAGAAAAATGCAATCCAAGAACCTAAATCAATCACAGCCATGACAAACCAACATAGCAGTTAACTCCCCTTGCCTTTGTTCACCTCAAGCCACCAACATAGCAGTTAACTCCCTCAGCAATAGAAACACAGAACAAAAACTGCACACAAACCACCGCATCAGAAAAAAAATCTCAAAGCCTCAAACTCCGTCCAAACAAAGCCTCAGTGACTATTTTTTCTGTTATGCAAATCGTGGAACCATACTAGTGGTGGCCTCGGTGGCGGTAGTTTCCATCTCTCTGGTGGCGGCAGTTTTCGTGTCTCTAGTGGCGGCGACCACGGTCGGCGACGATGGTTGGATTCATTCATGGTGGTGGAGACTAGACTTAGGGAAGCAGCGGTTCTTCCCTCCCTCGCGCGGTTGATCCAGTTGATTGTGGGTGTCACCGACGACGCCTTGGATTGAGTGGCGACGGCTCCGGCAGCGAGGCGCGTCGCCGGCGCGACCTTGGTTTGTGATCCAGAGGTGGCAGCGGCCAGTTTCAGTGGAGGAAACAAGAACGGCGAGACCTCGGAGTGGGGGGGGGTGCGCGCGAAGAAGAAGGGACGAGATGACGGTCCGGCGTGAAGGGCGGTGGCTCTTCCGACGAATGCGCCGGCGACGCCGTGGATAACCCCCTCACAGCGTCCTTTTGATCGTAGGTTGTGGCGGCAGTGGGTGCAAGAGTGGCGGAGGTGAAGCCTCTAGGGTTTCTCATGGGAAGAGACTTCAGTCTCATTTTGGAGAAATGGCAGAATGGGATGGGGAAGACAGAACCCCTATTTTTCAGCTGCTGGGATCTTTGGGCCGGATCCGGGTCCTTTCTTTTTTTAAAAAAAATTATTAAAAAATATATGGAAACCTTTTCCCCTTTGCACCCCCGTTTCCCATCCTAGCACACCCCTTTCCTTTTTCTTTTTTTCTGTCCTTGGTTGGGCCTCCAACCCAAAGGCAATTCAGTGTTTGTCCTTGGTTGGGCTTTTCTCTTTTTGATTTTTAATTTCTTTTACGTCTTTTATTGCCCTTTTGTTTCTTATCTTATTTCGTTCATTTTATTTTATTTTATTTTATTTTTTATTTATTTATTTATTTTATGTTATTTTATTTCATTCTATTTTTTATCTTATATCTTTATTTATTTTATTTTGCTTTATTTTATTTTTATTTTATTTAATTTTTATTTTTATTTTCATTTTTTTTTCTTCTCTTTTCCAATTTAGATATTTACCTACTCTTTAAATATATAAAAATATCAAAAAATGTTTTAAAGATTTAACCACATGTGCGACCATTCGCGTCAGCCTTGTGTTGAAAACCTTTTTCTTCTTCTTTTAAAAAAATAATAATAAACAAAAATTTATTTTAAAAGGTTTAAGCACACGTGTGACCATTCGCGTCAGCCTTGTGTTTAAAACCTTTTTCTTCTTCTTTTAAAAATAAACACAAAATTATTTTAAAAGGTTTAAGCACACGTGCGACCATTCGCGTCAACATTATGTTGAAACCCTTTTTCTTCTTCTTTTAAAAAAAATAATAATAAACAAAAAATTATTTTAAAAGGTTTAAGCACACGTGCGACCATTCGCGTCAGCCTTGTGTTAAAACCCTTTTTCTTCTTCTTTAGAAAAGAACAAAAACTATTTTAAAAGGTTTAAGCACACGTGCGACCATTCACGTCGACCTTATGCTGAAAACTTTTTTCCTCTTTATAAAAAATCGTTACTTTCCAAAAAAATCAAAATTTATCCACAATCTTTTTTAAGCAAATTTCCCAAACAATTTCTCAAACCAAATCGTTTTCAGATAGTTTTAAAGAACTACGTAACCCTGATTTCTCATTCTGAATGAGAATACGTAGGAGCGAGGTCAATCCTTGTCGAGCCTAAAAAACTAAAAAACATATTCTATTTCTTTACAGTGTCTGTTTTTGGGGACAATTAAACATTTTGAAAACCACATCACATTCGTGTATTTGATTAAAGGTACTACCTTCGGGCAGGCGTTGTAGGGTGCTAACACATTCCCTACACGTAAACGACTCTCGGGCCTAGAATCCAGTTTTCGCACACTATGCCTTATTTTTTATGGTTTTTCCGTAGTTTTCCAGAATAAACTATGGTGGCGACTCCAAATCTCTTTTTCAAACACGTTTTCTTTTCTGGATCGTCGTCCCGTCGCGATTCCGATTGCGACATACGCAAATAATAAAGATAAATAACAAGAGTAAGGTTGAGAGAAATTTGCACAGATGATTTTTATATTGGTTCGGATCTTACCAATCCTATGAACAGTCGCTTATCAAAAACCAAGATAAACAGTTCACTAATCACAAAAAAATTACAAATTACAATCACAAAGAAACAATTTGTAAAAGTTTAGAAACCACCTCTCTTGACACCACAAGAGATGAACCTACACCTCCTTTGAGTCTTCACAAAGGATGAGACACCTCCTCTGATTACTTCACGAAGGATGAAACACCTCCTCCGAATACTTCATGAAGGATGATCCTCTTCCACACACCTCCTCAGACGCATCAAGGATGAACCAACTATTCCTTCGTCACCGTAGTAGCAATACACCAACACCACAGGCAAGAGTTTCCTTAGCTAAGCAAGAGCACATAATTCTCAACGAGTTCTGAGTATTTGAGCATAAGGGAAGAGTTGCTGATGATGGATAAAGGGAGCCTATTTATAGACTCAAGCAAAAACTCTTTCATTCTTCGTTTCTTGCCATTTAACGCTTTTAATCGATTAATATTATTGTTAATCGATTAAAATGAGTACAACGATTGGTTTTCAAAAACTAGAAAACTCCAACGGCTACCTTTAATCGATTATTCTTAGGATTAATCGATTAACTATTCGATTAAAACAGGTCTTCATCGACTATTCTTGAGCCTGTTTGGGTTTTCAACACCTGCAACGTTTTAATCGATTAATACTTGGTTTAATCGATTAAAACTGTGCGTTTTTTATTCTGAGTGGCAAATATATAATCTGAGAGTACATGGAATCAAAACGAATGAAAATCTAAGTCCTAGGTACTGAACTACAATTATTACAAAATCTTTCCAATGCAATACAAGTCTTCGTAACATCTTCTTGAATCTTGATTTCACTTGACTTGATTTGGACATTATCAAAACTCCATCTTCATCATTTTACTAACAACAAGGGTCTTGGCCAAATAAAAAGCCTAAATGAGGCTATGTTACATATTTACAAAAGTATTTAAGAGAAAAGAAAAGACTAATAGTTGATCCTCCACAAAAGTAGAGTTCTTAAAGAGCCATCTTCTCTTTCATCTTCTTTACCATGGCTCTTGTGAGTGGTCAAATATGACCTCCATCAAAAGAAATTCTCAAAATTTTATATTTTCATGAACAATAGATAACGTGCCAAAAAAATCAAGTTGATCACAAAAGGAAAATCATGTCCATATATTTAGAGTTCAAGATTTCACACTTACCATTATCAATGTTTTAATAACCATATCCATATAATTTGTGTTCAAACTCATCAACTCTTAGCATAATGATACTTTAAGTACTCGAGGCCATTAAATGTTGAAATCATACCTTCCAAGTCATAATGGTTTTATGTCAATATGGATAGTACCAATAGGTAGTATGCTCCCACAAATATAACGTGTGCGCTAGACTACCTTTTTGGTCTAAGAGTATAGTCAAGAGGACAATTGAGAATAGAATGTGTGCCTTGTGATTTATTTTTACCCAACTAATTGTGAACATCACTCCAAGGTAATCATTATTAGCATTAGATGCTAGAAACCCCATTTGACGAGTTTAAGATTAAATAGATTTTGATGATAACAAAACATATGATGAAATAAACAAAGATAAGTAAATATACATGTTCGAGATAAACTAGATTGATAAGGAGCCAATAATAGTCTTACCCTACAATTACTATAAGGTAGACTAGATTGATGTACAGTCAATGATAGTCTTACCCCCTAGGTAGGATAATCAAGTTGATTGGGTACTGATAAAGTACCAACTACAATGTGACTGCATGTGTTAGTTCCTTAGTTCGAGCATAACAACCATGTCTTCCAAAAGATATTTTGATTGCTTATTACTTTATGTATATGATGTAATAATTATGCATAAAAATGATGTGATTATGCTTATGTGCATTACCTATGAGTTTTTATTTTTGAATTATTAACTTACCATAAGTTTGTCGTTTGTTGAGCCTACCATGATCATGTTATGTTACATGTAAACAAGATGTTTTGATAGGTGAGAGAAATGTTTCTTATTCTCGAAGATAGGTGGAAGATGAAACACTCGTATATTGTATACATATATAATTTTGTATCTTGTGATATAATCTCAAACTAGTAGGGATTTTTTATTTTTATAATTGATATAAATTATATATAGTTGATATAATTTATACTCTTATCAATTTATGTAGGTTATTATTATGCATTGTATATGATAACAAAAACAATTATAGGATCGTTACAATTATTTTATTAAAATTATAAAATGTAAATTATTACTAAATACTAGAATTACAAACCTATAAAAAATACTTTTTAAAAATTATTTAGTTTATTTTGTTGAATATAGTGAAAAACTATATTTGGGATTAATCTCCCTTGTGTTAAATACACACATAGGGTTCTCTATTTATAATATAAGAAATATGGGCTAAGCCCAAAATACAAATAAGAAATAATAACAAACTAACTAAAGATAAAAGATAAAGATAAAAGATAAATATAAAATAAAGATAATATATCTAACACTCCCCCTTAAGCTGGTGCATACAAATTGTATGTACCAAGCTTGTTACAAATATAATCAATTCTTGGTCCCCGTAAAGACTTAGTGAAAATATCTGCTAATTGATCACTTGAATTGACGAATTCAGTCTTGATATCTCTAGATACAATTTTCTCTCGAATGAAATGACAATCAATTTCAATGTGTTTGGTCCTCTCATGAAAGACATGATTAGAACTAATATGAAGAGTAGCCTGATTGTCACCTATAAGTGTCATTTGCGTGACATCTCCAAATTGTAACTCTCTAAGCAATTGCTTAAGCTAAACAAGTTCACAAGTGGCTGAAGCCATAGCTATATACTCTGCTTCTGCACTAGATCTTGCCACAACACTCTATTTCTTGCTTTTCCAAGAGATCAAGTTACCACCAATGGAGACACGATATCCAGATGTAGATCTTCTATCAGAAGGAGATCCTGCCCAATCAGCATCAGAATAAAAAACTACTCTTGTATGGTTACTAGAATCATATAACAACCCTTTTCCAGGAGATCCTTTAATGTACTTTAATATAGGTATAACTGCATTCCAATGATCTTCACATGGGGAATTAAGGAATTGGCTTACCACACTAACTACAAAGGAAATATCAGGACGAGTAACTATAAGATAATTCAATTTTCCAACTAGTCTTCTATATTTCTCGGGATCTGACATAGGCTCCACCTGTTTTGGTAGAAGTTTAGTATTAGGATCCTTGGGTGTGTCCATAGGTTTTGAATTCATCAACCCAGTTTCCTCCAAAATATCTAGTGCATATTTCCTTTGAGATATAACAATACCATCATTGGATTGTGCCACCTCAATACCCAAGAAATATCTAAGTTTGCCAAGATCTTTGGTCCGAAAATGGTTGCAAAGATTTTGTTTCATCTGAGAGATGCCATGACTATCACTGCCTGTAAGAACAATGTCATCAACATATACTATCAAGTAGACAGATCCAACACTTGAGTGACGGTAAAAGACTAAATTATCTGCCTCACACTGAGTCATACCAAATTGTTGAACAACATTACTAAATTTTCCAAGCCAGGCCCTAGGAGATTGGTTTAGGCCATATAAGGATTTGCGAAGACAACATACCAACCCAGAAGAGTCCCCCTGAGCAACAAATCCTGGAGGTTGCTCCATATAAATCTCTTCTTGCAAATCTCCGTTAAGGAATGCATTTTTGACATCCAATTGATAAAGATGTCATTGTTGAAGAGCCGTCATGGCTATAAATAAACGAATAGATGCCATCTTTTCCACTGGAGAAAAAGTATCACCATAATCCAAACCAAAAATTTGAGTGTAACCTTTGGCCACAAGACGAGCTTTGAGAAGATCAATAGTTCCATCAGGACCAACTTTGATAGCAAAAACCCACCTGCAACCAACAACAGATTTCCCAGACGGTAATGGGACAAGCTCCCAAGTTCCACTATGCTGAAGAGCACTTAGTTCATCTAGCATGGCGTGACGCCAACTAGATGGGCTAAGGCATCAGTAACAAATTTTGGGATTGTCATAGAAGAAATAGAAGAAAGGTGGGTATAAAAGGTGAAGACAGTCTATGATAACTTAAAGCAAGATAATGTGGAGAGGGATTACGGGTAGAACATATACCTTTTCGAAGGGCAATTGGAAGAGTAGACTCAATTGTCGGAGCCGGAGGAGGCAAGGTAGTTGACACTTCAATTGAGTCACTTGGTGGTTGTTGAGAAACACCTAGTGAACTAGGCACAATTGGAGGATCACAAACAACAGGAATATTGATAGTATTAGAACGAGACATATCAGAAGAAGCATGATCATTAAAATAAAAGGAAGACTCATTGAATGTGACATCTGCAGATATAAAGTAACGATCAAAATAAGGAGAAAAACACTTGTATCCTTTCTTTGATTTAGTAAAGCCTAAAAAAACACATTTGTGTGATCGAGGAGCTAACTTATCAAGACCAGGACCAAAATTATGAACAAAACATGTAGACCCAAAAACTTTTAGAGGTAATGGGTGAAGAGGTTCGTGAGGAAATAAGATAGAATGATGTATTTTATTTTCTAAAACAGAAGAGGGCATGCGATTAATGAGATAACATGCAGTAAGAACAACATCACCCCAAAAATTTTGAGGAATGTTACCATGAATTAAAAGAATACGAGTTGTTCCAATAAGATGTCTATTTTTGTACTCAGCCATCCCATTTTGTTGAGGTGTATAAGCACATGAAGTTTGGTGGAGAATACCATGAGAAACCATAAATTGTTGAAAAGAATGGGAAAGATATTCACGACCATTATCACTACGCAAAATTTGAATAGAAACACCAAACTGAGTTTTAATTTCATTATAAAAAGTTTGAAAAATATGCAATAACTCAGAACAATTTTTCATTAAAAACAGCCAAGTACGTCTAGAATAATCATCAATAAAAGTAACAAAATATTGAAAACATAAAATAGACTTAATACGACTAGGTCCCCAAATGTCAGAATGAACTAAGGCAAAAGAAGACGAAGCACGTTGTGAGACACTACGAGGAAAGGAACTACGAATATGTTTTCCTAATTGACACGACTCACAGACCAAATTGGACAACTTGGATAAGCTAGGAATAAGTTGTTGTAGTTTGGAAAGACTGGGATGACCTAACTGAGCATGAAGAAGAGATGGAGACTCCATAACTGCACCAATATGTGTAGTGGGGCGAAGATGATAAAGACCATAAGACTCATATCTGGTGCCAATCACCTGTCTCGAACTCCGGTCCTGTAAACAAACAGAATCTTTGTTAAAAGAAATATCACAATCAAGGGAACGAGTTAAACGACTGACATATAATAATTTAAAAGGAGACCCAGGGGCATAAAGAACATTATCAATGGATAAAAAAAGGAAAAATGTTAACAATCCCAACACCATGAGCTAAAACTCTAGATCCATCAACCATTGTAACAGAAGGTAAAGAATTCGGAGAGGACAAAGAGGAAAACAAAGATTTGTTACCAGTAATGTGATTTTTGGCTCTCGAGTCAAGAACCTAAGAGTCAAAAGAAGAAGATGGACTCAGACCAATAAAAGATGTACCTGTGTGTGCTACATATGCAGTGGAACTAGAAGGTTGTTGATCCTTATACCATTTGAGAAATTTACTAAAAATAACAGAGACATCACTAATATCAGATAAAGGAGTAGAAGCCATGAAGAGGCAAGAGAACAAAACCTAGAACTCAAAAGAGGCCCAATCAACACAGCCAAATGAAGGTGGTCGACGATGACAACTCTAACAGCGACGACGGTTGTATTGGGTAGGACCAACGAACAAAGAACCTTATGCTCTAGATACCATGTTGAATATAGTGAAAAACTATATTTGAGATTAATCTCCCTTGTGTTAAATACACACATAGGGTTCTCTATATATAATAGAAGAAATATAGGCTAAGCCCAAAATACAAATAAGAAATAATAACAAACTAACTAAAGATAAAAGATAAATATAAAATAAAGATAATATATCTAACATATTTGATATTAAAGATTCTATGTTGTTTTGAAGAAAATTAGAAGTTATAGAGTTTATATATATAGAATATCTTTGACATTATTTGTGAAGGACAACATACAACTGTGTAGTTTTAAAAATATAATTAAATATGTTTTTAGTCTTTAAACTTTGATAGAAATTGAAATTCATTTCTATTTGAAATTTTAATTCATTTTGGTCCTCAAACTTTAAAAATGAATTAATATAGTCTTATTAACTTAATTATGTTAAATTTTTTAATATGTTAAAGGAGTTTCTCAACTAACATCAACACAAGATCATGTCCAATTATGTAAATAGCTTAAATGTTAGAATGAAATACATTAAACATGTTAAAAAAAATATAAGATAATTCAATTAAAAAATTATATTTATTTATTTTTAAAACTTAAAAATTAAAATGCATAATATTTAAAAAAAAAATGAATTCAAGTTAAAATTGAGAAAGTAAAAACATATTTAATTCTTTAAAATAATTATAACAAAATTTATAAATTCACCGTCCATGTGATTGAGTAATAAAATAATAAAACTTGATGTTGTCTATTTTATAATATATAAATAGAAATTTTATTATGTGTCTTTGACATTTTTATTAATAATTGTTTGACTAATGTCTTGAAGAGACTTAGAAAACATAAAATCTAAAACGTGATTGTGTCTGAGATATGCCTCGTACGTAGCATCTATATTTTATAATAGAAGAAAAACATTATGACTTCGCGTCATCAATCCATTAGCGTTAAATAAGGACGCTTATTTTTTAATTAAATATATAAGCAAAGAAAATTAAAAGGTAAAAGGGAAAGAGATAAAAGTCTGCATGTTAAACGAGATTAGGAATTAAAAATCTGAATTGATAATTAAGATTAAATTCGAATTAACATTAATCTGCATCTTGATACTTACGAGTTCAATTTTTTGTTAATAGTTTAGTTTCATTCCATCTAAGCATATATTTTTTTGACTACAAAACTTTTACATAGAGTTTTTCTTTTATAATAAATAATATTGTTTCGGTGGGGTTTGGAGGTCCCTTAAAATATTCCAAGTTGTTTCGAAGACCGGACGGACCTTGAAGACTAGACAGACTCATTGAAGGCCGGATGGTTACTTTAGTCTTCCTCATACTCCAAGTTGTTCGTTTTCCCTCCTCCTCCAAGTCGGGTGGACGGATACCTGTCAAAGACACTCCGACGCTCAAATCAGTAAAAATGAGCGAACGACTATCACTATAACTGATGCATGTGGTGTGCATAATGTGCAGCGTGATCCAGCAGTCATACCTGAGACATTTATTTATACTAGTTGTAATGGGCTTTTACCTTTCGTGGGCCTGATGACAACCCAATTATGCCTTAACCTCCATTAGGGGATAACGGTTGAAAATACCGTTATTTTATACTTAATTTTGATACTAAAAACACCTTTATGACATAGAAACTAGCTTGAAATCATGATTTTGCTTAAGTTATGAGAATAAGAGAGTTGAAGGTGGAATTATGGATTTTATGCTTGGTTTTCCTTGTTTTAACAAGAATTATGATGATTTGGAAGAAGAGTTGAAGTATCAAGGAGTTGGAACTCAAAAGAGTTGGAAAAACATCAGAAAGAGGAATCGCAGATGATGCTGAACGCCCTTTTTGGGGCCCTCAGCACTGAAGTCTCGCATTAGCGCCTGACTGCCCTTTTTCTGAGGCCCTCAGCGCAGCAGTCTCGCACTCACGCTTGAGCGCCCTTCCAGTACCGCTAAGCGCCAATTTTGTACCACATGTGACGCTTGGGCGCCCTTCCAGGGGCGCTGAGTACACAGCTGTCGCAGTCACGCCTAGACGTCCTAAGTTGGGGCGCTGAGCGCCGGCGAGTGGGCTTGGGCTGTGTTTTCTGTAATTATTTCGAGCTATTTAATGATTTGGACGACCTAGAGAGGTATCTTTTGACAGAAAGAGGTGCAAAAACACTTCTTCTCACCCGTTGGAGGCGGATTTGGATGCGGAAGCTCCTATCTTCAACTTTTAGGGTTTTATCTTTCATTCTTTTCCATTATTCATCTAGTTTCACCATGTCTATGGTGAACTAAACTTCAATTGTTGTTGGGGAAACGATGCAATCCTTTGAAACTCTCATGAATTGAATTGGTTTATATTATAAATGCTTATTTCATTAATTGTTAGGGTTTGTCCTCTATACTCTATGCTTGCTTTGTTTAATTCATTCATAGCATGATAATTGATTTTGTCGATATGGACACATACGGGGAAATCTAGATCTGGGGAATTTCTCCCAAAAGTAGTATTGCCTAGACATAGGGATATGAGGGTTGGTTGCCTTTAAGCTTCTGTGTGTAAGTAATGCAGAATTAATTGCTAGGGAAACAAGACATTGTAAACTAGTAATTAAGGATAGGCTTTCTTCATCGAGACATCGGTATTAAAGTAAATTAGAAAGTGGCATTAATATAAATGAAGAAGACGAATTCATAAATACATGAGAGTGGATAGGAGAAGTCGAAATCCCCAACAACATAATCATTCCATACTTTACAAATCGTTCACTTGTGCATTCTTATTGTCAATTGATCACAACTTGCATTCATGTTTATTTTCTGCATTATAAACCAAATGATTTTGTTCTCAAGTCTTAATTAATCAAGAAATCACATGATTGTATAGGTCGTGAGTCTCTAGGGAAAACGATACTTGGTCTTACCAATTATATTACTTGATACGATTCGGTACACTTGCCGGAGTCTTAACAAGTTTTTAGCGCCATTGCCAGGGACTCGTGGTTTAACTATTCTATTTGTGTGATTATTGATTAACTTCGACTTGATTTTTTTTATTTTGCTTTTGTTTTGTTCTAATAATTGCTTTCTAGGGTTTTGTTTTCTTGTGTATGCAGGATACAATTCGTACTAGAAGAAAGAAAAACTCATAACCTCTTCTTGAAAGATTGAGTGAGACTAGAAGGAGAAGGAGAAACAGAACGTCTAGAGAATTATTTCCTTCTCCGGAGACACTTTTACAACCTTCACCGCAAGTATCTGACCACAGCACTGAAGAGATGGCTGGAGAGAATAATGGTAGACGCACTCTGGAAGATTACACAAGAGTAGTTGGCCCTCACCACTTTAACAACATTGTTAGATCGAGCGTCAATGCTAAGTCGTGAGTCTCTAGGGAAAACGATACTTGGTCTTACCAATTATATTACTTGATATGATTCGGTACACTTGTCGGAGTCTTAACAACTTTTAATGAGCTATTATCGTTTATAATCTAACCATGTGGTCGGCCAGGGTTGTTGGCCTTGTGGTCGGCCTAAGAAGAACCATTCGGCCTCAGAAGAGTCGTTCAACCTGGATGGTCGGGCTTGATGGTCAACCTGAACGGTTGGTCGGCCTGGGAAGAGTCGTTCGACCCGGATGGTTGGTCAGTCTTGGAAGAGTCGTTCGGCACATGGGGTAGGGAGGACCATACGGTACATAAGCCCCCCAAGCCCGAGCATGATTTTATTATGCAAAGGGATTATTATGTTCATGGCCTTCCTTTTACGGATAGGATATCCTATTGGCCTTTTGTTTGTCTTCGTCGTTCGTTGATTAAGATGACTGGCTGGAAGGCTCGAACGGGTCATGCTTTTGCCGACCGAGCTGGATAGCCTACTGATCCTGCTTGAGTAACATGTTGTGGAGGTACGCAGTGGCCGACTTTGGTGTTGCTGGCCAGGATTCCTTTAAGGACAAACTGTCAAGGTTGAACGCTCAAGGCCAAATTTGGCTAAGTTTGAGGCCACGAAGGCCGAGTAGTCGAGGCCGAATGGCCAAATATCTTCGAGGCTGAATGACAGAAAAACGAGGCCGAATGGCCGGATACTTTCAAAGTCGAATGGCCAAATAAATGAGGCCTAATGACCGAATGGTAGAGGCTGAATGGCCGAATAGTTGAGGCCAATGTAAGGCCGAACAGTAGAGGCCTCTCGAGGCCGAGAAGTTGAGGCCTATGTAAGGCCGAATGATGCTGGCCTTTTGGAGGCAAAGTTGAAGCCAATGTAAGGCCAAACGTTTGAGGCATTTGGAGGCCGAGAGTTGAGGCCTTTAAAGGTCGAGAGTTGAGGCCTTTAGAGGCCAAGATGTTGAGGCCAAGGAATCGCCGAACGGTTGAGGCCATTCGAGGCCGAACGGTTAAGGCCTATCGAGGTCGAGAAGTTGCCTTTGGAGGCCGCATGGTTGAGGCCTGTGGAGGCCAAGTAATGGAGGCCGAATGGCAGAGAGGTTGAGGCCAAGGAATGGCCAAACAGTTGAGGCCGTTGGATTCTGAGTTGAGGCCTTTGTTGGTCGAACGGTTGAGGCCTTTGGAGGTCGAGTAATGAAGGCCGAATGGTCGAGTGGTTGAGGCCAAGGAATGGCCAAATGAGTGAGGCCTATTAAGGCCGAGAAGTTGAGGCCTTTGGAGGCTGAACGGGTGAGGCCTATTGAGGCCAAGGTGAGGCCTTTGTTGGCCGAACGATTGAGGCCTTCGGAGGCCGGGTTGAGGCCTATGTAAGGCCAAACGGTGGTTCTAGTTCATCTGCAGAACATGTCATTTATGAAACTTGGACTTTATCTGGAATCAGGAGGTAGTGGTTCTGTGATGAACTTTTCGTTCGCCGCCCGACCAGGTTGACATGGTACACCGTTCATCCACTTGGACTTTGAAACGTCCCGGGTGGCAGGGGTTCGCTGAAGGAACATTCTGTTCATCGCCCGGCCAAGTTGATAGGGTATCCCATTCGTCAACTTGGACTTTGAAATGCCTCAAGCGGCACAAGTTCATTGAAGGAACTTTCAGTTCACCGCCAGGCCAAGTTGACAGGGTATCCCGTTGATCAACTTGGCCTTTGAAACGCCCCGAGCGATAGGGGTTCGCTGAAGTAACTTTCAGTTCACCGCCCGACCAAGTTGACAGGGTATCCCATTCATCAACTTGGACTTTGAAACGACCCGAGCGCCAGGGGTTCGCTGAAGGAACTTTTTGTTCACTGCCCGGCCAAGTTGAAATGGTATCCCATTCATCAAGTTAGGTTAGTCCAATCGGAAACTCGTTATAGAAGGCTTAAGAAGCGTATGGAACCCCCATGTGTTGGGAACCGGATGGTTGAGTTTTCGAGGCCGAAATGGCTGAATCATTGATGCCAAATTTGGCTAAGTACCTGTGAAGCCAGGTTTGAAAAAGTACCTAAAAGGTCAAGCTATGACCGAACTGTTGAATGTTGAGGTCAAATGGCCGAATCATTGATGCCAAATTTGGCTAAGTACTTGTGAGGCCAGGTTTGAGAAAGTACTTGAAAGGTCAAGCTATGACCGAACGGTTGAATGTCGAGGCCGAATAGCTGAATCATTGATGCCAAATTTGGCTAAGTACCTGTGAGGCCAGGTTTGAGAAAGTATCTAAAAGGTCAAGCTATGGCCGAACGGTTGAATGTCGAGGTCGAATGGCCGAATCATTGATGCCAAATTTGGCTAAGTACCTGTGAGGCCAGGTTTGAGAAAGTACCTGAAAGGTCAAGCTATGATCGAACGGTTGAATGTCGAGGCCGAATGGCCGAATCATTGATGCTAAATTTAGCTATGTACGTGTGAGGCCAGGTTTGAGAAAGTACCTAAAAGGTCAAGCTATGACCGAACGGTTGAATGTCGAGGCCAAATGGCCGAGTGGTCGAGGTTGAATGGCCAAATCTTTGATTCCAATTTTGGCTAAGTACCTGTGGCGCCAGGTTTGAGAAAGTACCTGAAAGTTCAAGCTATGACTGAATGGTTGAATGTCGAGGCCGAATGGCCAAATCATGATGCCAAATTTGGCTAAGTACTTGTGAGGCCAGGTTTGAGAAAGTAGTTGAAAGGCAAGCTATGACGGAACTGTTGAATGTCGAGGCCAAATGGACGAGTGGTCGTCCTTGAGGCACCACTCACTAGTTCCTTGTGGCTACAATTGGGAATACTAGCTCGACCCCATGGTAGGCGCCAAAATGTTTCGGTGGGGTTTGGAGGTCCCTTAAAACATTACAAGTTGTCTCGAAGACCGGACGAACCTTGAAGACTGGACGAACTCGTTGAAGGTCGGACGGTTACCTTATTCATCCTCATACTCCAAGTTGTTCGTTCTCTCGCCTCCTTCTCCAAGTCGGGCGGGCGGGTACTTGTCAAAGGCACTCCAACGCTCAAGGCACTCCGACGACTATCACTATAAGTTATGCATGTGGTGTGCATAATGTGCAGCGTGATCCATAAGTCATACCTGAGACCTTTATTTATACTAGTTGTAATGGACTTTTACCTTTTGTGGGCCTGATGACAGCCCAATTACGCCTTAACCTCCATTAGGGGCTTTTAATGAGCTATTATCATTTATAATCTAACTATGTGGTTGGCCAGGGTTGTTGGCCTGGTGGTCGACCTAAGAAGAACCGTTCGGCCTGGGAAGAGCCGTTAAGCTTGGATGGTCGACCTTGATGGTCAACCTGAACGGTTGGTCGGCCTGGGAAGAGTCGTTTGGCCCGAGTGGTTGGTCGGTCTTGGAAGAGCCATTCGATACACGGGATAGGGAGGACCATACAGTACAAATATTAAATCTTAAAATGCTAATGGATTATTACGATATATTCAAGTTAAAAAAATACAATAAAATTTAACAATTTAATAAAATGCTAACAAAATTTTATATAATTTCTAACTCAATAACAATTATTTTTTTATTATTCTTATCAATATACTAAAATCTTATAATATCAGACAAATATTGAAATAACATGATGTGTGTGCATATGTGTGTTATAATTTAAAGAAGATAAAAGTCTTAAAAAGTGTAACTTTAAGATTATGAATTGAATCATTGTAAGAACTATTGAATGAGAAAAGTTGATAAGAAATTACTAAATCAAAATCTTTTGCTTTTAAAAACATATTGTTAAGGTAGACAAGTGAAAAATATGAACACATGCATATAAACAAATTTTGTATACAAAAACTAATAGAAAAAGCATGAAGGAAATAACAAATATTAAAAAGAGTAAACATTCATCTTTTCTCTCCTAATGCATACTCATGATTGTATGATAAGTAAATTTAACACATACCCATAAGACATTACTCATTATATTTATATAAGCGTATGACAATTCTAAATAAACAAGTTTAATTATGATCACATGAATTACATATGTTACCTTGTCTAAAACTTTTGATTAAAGGGTACGTCTAAGTGTTAGAAAAGAGGTAATTGATGACTAGTTCATATCTCTAAAAAAATCCTATGTATCACATCACATCTTTCTCTTTATAATTCACGATCATGTCACATTACACTTTCAAACTTTTAAAAGGCCTGACAAAATTAACTTATCACTCAAACGTTCTCTACAAATTAATCTTCTTCTGCTCCTATGGCCATGATTCCCCAAGTAACTCTTGGTGTTCATGATGTTATGATTAAAATGATTGGTGACAAACCTATGAAGTTGTTTGTTGAGAAAAAGGTAGATTTTAAGGAGCTAGATTGTGTAGGTTTCACTGTTTCATTTGCACATTGTGCCATTTTGAACTTTTTTAAAGGAGAGAACACTGACATCTAACTATAACTAATTCGTATATTAACGAATCACACTTGTCTGGTCAGGAGGTGGAACATTAAATCCAAGTTTCTTCATGATGTCTTGCCCGCAAATCTGAACCCTATTGCTAAATTTATCAATTCTAAACATGTAGTGAACTACTACTTTATTGATGCAAAACATCCTATATTGCAACAAGTTCTCATAAAATTCAAGGAATATACTTATTGGAATGTGGTATAAGCTCCTACTACCATAGGGAGCTTATGGATAAGCTCCAAAACTTCCATCAAAATAATATGACAGTAGAAGAATATAGGCAAAATATGGAGTTTTACATGATGAGGGCTAAGGTTAGGAGCATAAAAACACCACAATTTCTAGGTTTCTTATTGGTCTAAGTCTTGAAATAAGAAATAGAGTGGAGTTATCTCCCTACCAAGATCTAAATGAATATATACAAATTTGCATAAAGGTGGAGCAATAAATTTTGAGAAAAGGTTTAAAAACTATCTACTCCAGCTCTTATGAGAAGAAAGACTATAAGATGGAGGGGAAACAAGTTAAATAAT
The DNA here is from genome assembly GCA_027742785.1 of Vigna reflexopilosa. Taxonomy (NCBI): domain Eukaryota; kingdom Viridiplantae; phylum Streptophyta; class Magnoliopsida; order Fabales; family Fabaceae; genus Vigna; species Vigna reflexopilosa. The sequence goes on along the minus strand of CM050930.1, from coordinate 22,618,628 downwards.
TACATGAACCCCTTAGGTATCTAGGCAAAGAGATAGAAAAACTAAGGGAAGGGTCATCATCACACACTCACGCTAGTGATATCAAGTGTCCCAAGTGTTGGTAGAGGTCATATTACATCACAATGTCCCGCCAAAAAACCCATGATCTTAAGGGAAATTGACATCTATAGTAGCCAATATGAAAAGAGTTCTAGTGAGAGTGAGGAATCTTTTAAGGATAAAGGTGAGGATACCTACCCTTTTGATGGGGACCTTTTTATGATTAGAAGGATTCTAGATTATTAACCTAATGCACAACAATTGTCACAAAGAGAAAAGAACTTTCATACAAGATGTATGTTTAATAAAGCACATGTTTTCTCATTAAAGACAATGGGTTATGTTGCAACTATTGTAGAACTAGGTTGGTTAACAAGTTGACATTGACTGTTATACCTCATCCCAAACCTTATAAATTTCTTTGACTTCATGAAAATGGGGATATGACAGTTAACCAACAAGTGAAGGTCAAGTTCTCCACTGGAAAATTTGAAGATGGTGTGCTTTGTGATGTAGTCTCAATGGAAGCTTGACATATTTTATTAGGGAGACCTTGGCAATTTGATAAGAAATCCATGCATAATGGCTACACCAACGAAATAACTTTCACTCATACGAAATTTTTTTTTGAACTTCATCCTTTAAGACCGATCCAAGTGGTAGAGGATCAAGTGCAAATAAAAAGTAAAAGAGAAGAAGAAAAATAAAGAAAAAGAAGGTAAAGAAAAGTCCACATACGTGCAAACCAATGAAATAACATGTTCCAAAGTCTTTAGGAAGAAAACACAAGGCTTATGAGTGCACTAGTAAAATAGTCATAATCTTAAAGGGTAAAGACTTGTGTGTCAGTGAAGATAAAGTCAGTCTTACTTCTTCCTTTAAAGAAGAAAAACAAAACCAAATAAAACATTGCACTGAAAAAGGAAATATCTTCAAGATTATATGGATTCAACATAAGGAAAATAAGGAACTAAATGAAATTTGATCATAAAATCAAATACCTTTATCATTCATTTGATAAAAGGTGTATGAACATTGGGAATTACATTCTTTGGATATTTACAAACATAACACTTAAGTTGATGTTTAATGTTTGCTGCATGATGGTCTTTGATCCTTAAGGAGAAAAACATAACATGCTTAATAAAAAAAGTTATTGTCATGGAGAAACATGCAGATTTAAAGAGATCATTTTCAAAAGGGAGGGGATGATGGAAAACGCCCCAACCAAGCCTAGTGCATATAAAAAGAGCGTGCCTATTCTCTTCGAGTGGGACATGCTTTGGGCCTTTTATTTGTGCCTATTTAGGCCTTTTACTTCTTAATACACCTTCACTAAATCATTAGACGCCACATTTCTAAAATATTTGGAAACACTATTCACTCTCCATCTAATGTTTTCCTATGTACTTCAGTATGATCTAATGATAAAGCATCTAAGCGCTAACCTTGCTCAAACATAGATGCAAGTTTACGTAAACGCTTTTATAAGATAAGCGTCTTAATAATATATCATTTACATCATCTAAGTCAACTTGATATAAATGATGCATTAATTAAATGATGTTGACATATGCAAATGTGTTAATGTGTTGTACGATCATCAACGGATAAAACATTTAATGTTGTATGGAAAAGTGCTTTTGTGCTTGTATACTTTGCTTTCTTTATCTGTGCTGGAAATGACAACACCTAGCTTAACTTATAAGTTCTACACAAAGGTCAAAAAGACATTGAGAGGTAAAAAAACATTCTTAGAATACTTCATCAAAGCTTCTTGCTTTGGAAGATCATACAAGTTATTTACATGAAAAAACTTTACTATTCTACAACGTAGACCTAAGTCTGAGCAAGCTACCGAAAAAGTCTATGAAGCCTATCTTGATATTAACTCAGTATCTAACGATCATCTCACAAGATAGTCTATGTAAAGAAGATAAACTAAAGAGAAGAAGTTGTTGAAAAAGTAGAAGAGAGAATAAGTGAAAAATGAAAGTGAAAAATGAAAGTGAAAAAGGAAAGTGAAAAATGAAGAGAGAGTAATTTCAAGAATGATCATTAAATATCAACTCCACTCTACCTCAGTGCATATATTGTCCGATGCTTTTCAACCTAAGAAAAATGACGAAGATATGAAATAATGAACGAAAGAATGCTCTACGAAGAGGGAATGAGAAGAGTGATGAGCAAGAGTGAAGAGAAAATAGAAAATAGATATCATCACATATTTATCTTGCTACTCTATCTCTATGCCTACAACGTCTGAAGGTTTCAGAAGAGAAGAAAAGAAAAGAAAAGAAAAGAAAAGTAAGCCCTTGTTGAATTTCCACTCTGAAGTTTGTCTCCATTCTCATAGCATCTAAATGAAAATGCTTAAGAAGAGAAGGGAAAACTAGAGAGTGAACAAAAATAAAGTGTTTTGCTCCAAGCTTATATTGTTTGATGCTTTCATTTAAATATTCTCTCAATAAGAGTTATTATCGTTCTCATAATCAAAGACTTGTTGTATACCAATAGTGGTCATAATACTCAACAAGCAAGAATAGGTAAACTTAGATTAGTCAGGATTGACTAGGTGAACCATGAGTGATTTATAATACTTGGATTAATCAAGATTGACAAGGTGAACTAGGAGTGGTTTATAATACTCGAACTAGTCAGGATTTACTAGGTGATAATAACCTCCTTATGCTAAGTTGGGCCAAAGCTAGGAGATGTGCATGGAGGGGTCTTTCCTTGGAGGATGGATGCTGAAATGTAGTGGGAGTAAGGTCCAAGGATATGTAGATAAGGCTAGACAAGGTGATATGCTCACGGTTTTGGTGTATATGGTGAAGGTGTGGGGATGTGCGATGGCTCAAAGAGAGGTGAGGCCAACTCAGGGAGGAAGGTGACTAGAAGGGCCTTTAGGGTTGCTCTAGTCTTGATCTAGGAAGTCTATGGCGTGAAATTGGTTGCATAACATTACATTAATCCGAGATGATTTATAAGGATGGAGACACCTCTATATATAGGCCAAAGGTGTGTCCTTCTAACCCTAAAAGTATCTTTTGTAAACCTAAAAGCAAACCTAGCCACCATACATGGTGTTGGCTGAGAATTGCAACTAATAAGAGGGAGCTTGTGTCATTAATCCTCTCCAATGGTGGCCGAAGTGAAAAAAAGCTTTGTTTCTCGTTCTAAAGATGGGTCTTCTTGTAGGAGCTTGGTCATACTTCTAGTTATAGGACACTTGGCTATGAGTTTTCCATTATCCCCTCCCTCTTGAAGAGGATATGACCTCAATCAAGAGGCTTTTCTTCTTCATTAGGCTCTAAGTCACCTACAAATGAGGTTATATCACAAATATTGAAAGTAGCACTTACATCATATTAATTTGGCAATTATAACCTATATGCATTGTTATTAATCCTTTGCAACACTCTAAAGGATTCAACACCACGAGAGTTGAGTTTGGATCTCCTTTGTTTTGGAAATCCATCCTTGCTCAAGAGGAGCTAAACCCAATCCCTTTTGTTCAACACCAATTCTCTTTGACTTTGTTGTCGTATTTGGTATACCTCTCGATTTGTTGTTGAGTTTTTTATTTAACTGAAGGTGCGAGAGAACACTAGAACGGGGGGAGGAGGGGTGTTTGAATAATATTTTCTTGACTTTTTCGAAATTGGATAACAATGCATGATGTACGTATCACTTGTGAGTTAGCAAAACTTGTTAGTAAACGCTATCCTGACAAGATCGTTTACATGACTAACTCAATGTGTCGAAGGGTTGTATGTAAGTGATGAATCATTTTTTTGGTACTATTCACTTAGCTTCCCGCATCGAACTTAATTAGTCAATTGTGCTTAATTGTCTATTATTTTCTCAGTTTTGCTAATTGGACTTAATTTGATCAGTAATTCATATTTTTAATAAATTTGGATTATCTGAATCTAATTATTCTCATTATTAATTGAAGGACAATTTTGGAATTATAATTAGGACTTCAAGAGGGCTGCCACATCATTTAATTTCGTTTTGTAATTTTAATTACTTTAATTTTGGACTAGATTTGACTTTTGGGCCTATTTTTGGTCAATTTTATGAGAAGCCCATATGAAGGGCATTTTCATCCAAAGGGGTTTTTAAAAACCCAAATCAGATTTTAGGTTGCTCTCTCTTCCCTCACTTTTCGTTTTGGGTTTAGGTTTTGCTTATTTTCCCTTCTTCATGTATTGAATGATTTTAGTTTAAAATTTTAATTTTGTTTATTCTTTTGCTTCAATTTAGTTTTTGTTTGCATTGCTTTTTGGATTTACGTTTTCCATGCAATTTCATTTTGCCCATTTGCATTTCAATTTTCGTCACAGATTTGCATTTTCCATTGCGTTTTTCAATTGCATTTCTGTTTGTGTTTCTGAAGTCTATTTTCATTCCAGAATTGCGTTTTCATTTCTACTGTTATTGGGTTTCATGAATTCACTTCGGTTTTGCTACTTTAATCTCTCTTTAATGGTAGTTTAAGTGTGCTTGGTTGGTCATTCGTTAAATTGCATCGTTTCCATGAGATATTTGAACTGTAATTGTGTTTTTGCTGCTCTGACTTGGTTGATATTAAATTTGTTTGTGCACTTGCAATTGGGTACATGCTTAGTTTCCTAATTGGTGTTTAATCTTCGCTTAATTCGCCTAAATGTATGGTGCAAAATTGATTTAATATTAGCATTGTGTTTGCTTAATTCACTTTTATGAAAATATGGTTAGTCTTCACTTAGTTGGTTAGCTTATGGTGGATTAGGGGATAGAGGAGTGAGTAATTGTTTTTAATCTATGATTGGAACAATGTAATTGAGCTAGTGATCAACCATTTTTAATTAGTGTTTGAATCTGTGCTTTAGTTAGTTAATTTCAAGTCACAAATTGTCCACAAAACCACCCCACCACGTGTTCGACCTATTGCCTGAACCACAGTTTGGTCCTTGAGAGACGACCTAGGAGTCACTTCCTAGTTTCTTATGGTCCATATTTTGATAGAAAAACCATAGAGGCAATTGCGGTAGTCCCAGTTTGGAGTTACATTTTTTTTAAAATAGGAAGTGTCAAAACTTCAAACTTAGATATCTTTTGCTCTCGAAGTCAGAATTGGACGATTTTTTTTTATTTCACATAGAAAAAAATTTTGGATCGATCTTGGATCGCCATGCTGTCTGGCGATTCTCATATTTTTAAAAAGATGCCTTTTTCTATTTAATTTTATTTTTTAAGTTTAATTTCCCTATTGGTCCAAACTTTCTTAAATTCGTAAAAATAGTTATCGTTTAAATTTTGCTTTGCCATTTTTTGTGTTGTTATTTCATGATTTTAGGGTGTTGCTCACAAAATTTCAACTCATTCTGATAAGGTTTGCATATACTTGCAGTTTTACCCCCTTATGTTTGCTTGTGTTGACTTTTGCTGATAGGGGTTGACTCAGTGCATGACCTTGGTAACTCTACCCTTTGATCCTGATATTGATAGCACTCTTTCATAGATTAGTTAGGAATTCTAGTAATTGTTAGTCTTTGCATTTAGATAGCATTAGTTTCATTCCTTCTACAAGTCTACCTATTTCAATTATGTGCATACTGTTTCTTCTGCTTGTGCCTCTGGTTATGATTCTCATTTATATGCTGCTCATTTCTATGCTGAGAACAATATGGCACATCCTCCAACTCGTGAGAGTGCTCTTTGGGAGCCGGTTACACCAAATGAGGATGATGTTCATTGCATTCTCAACACTGGACTAATACATTTGTTGCCTAAGTTTCACAGTTTTGCAGGTGAATGCCCAAATAAACATTTGGAGGAGTTCCATATCATTTGCTATACAATGAAACCTCCACATGTCCCGGATGATCAAGGAGTAGCAAAGGACTGGTTGTATTGTCTTCCTTCAGGGTCCATAACCGGTCGGGAAGATTTGAAGCAACTCTTTCTGGGCGAATTCTTCCCTACTCAGCATGATTTTGATTTTGTCAAAGCGATGCAACGGAATGGTTAACGTGTGTACAACAAACCAAGAGGGGGGTGAATTAGTTTCTTATTGCAAATCATTCTTTTCATAAATTTTCTCTTAAATATAAATTCCTTAATACCAAATTAAACATATAAAAGAGTAAGGAAGAGAGAAAATTGCATAGGTAATTTTTATACTGGTTCAGATCACAGAGATCCTATGTCCAGTTGTTAATTTCAACCGAGAATTAACGTTCCACTAGCACAAACCAAAAAAATGTTACAATCACAAAGAAAATAAAACAATTTAAGGTTAGAACACCTCTCTTGTTACCTCAAGAGATGGAAAACACTTCCCCTGTAACCCACAAGGAATGAACACCTCCTCTGAATCTTCACAATAGATGAACACCTCCTCTGAATGCTTCACGAAGGATGACAAGCTTTCAACTCGGCAACAACAACACTCAATCACACTCCCTGTGAAAGTTCTCGCTTTATGCCAATAACAACAACAACACTCAATCACACTTCCTGTGAAAGTTATCGCTCTATGCTAACACGCCAAGTTCTCAAAGCCAACGCAGAAGGGTTCAGCAAACCCTAGAACACTTATCACCGCACACTGCAGATAAGAATTTTGAAAATATACTTTACTTGTATGTTTCGTGTATTAGAATGAGAGTCTCAATCCAATTTATAGAGACCTTACTCAAGGATACTTCCAAAAATCCGTTGTAAGTTTTTTAACGTGTAATAATCAATTATCCCAATATGGTAATCGATTATGCATCATTGAATGCTCAACGGTCAAAAACTTTCTTGGAAATTCTCATAATTGCTCGTGATAATCGATTATGGCAAGTCATAATCGATTATCATAAGTGGTAATCGATTATCTTATGTATAAAATGATGTTTTCTGATTCAAAACGATTTTTAACGTGCCCTAAGACAAACAATACACAAAATCAAATATAAATCACATCATATACATCAATCTACTAAAATACAAAAGCTTTAATATAAAAACAAGTCTTCATGAAGATCTTCCTACAAAAAGAGCACTTGAGACTTGACTTAGAGACATCATCAAAACTTCTTTTTTTCAGCTTTATGCTAACAATTTCTCCCTTTTTTATGATGATAAAAAACTCTTTGATTTAAAGCTTTTGATAACCTGTACTATTTGTAACTTATACATAGCTTAAAGAAGAAGGATTAGTAAAAAAGAGATAAATATAATTAAGTCTTTAAACATATTTCTCCCTTTTTTTTTATCATTATAAAAAAAAATTATGTATATAAAGTACTCCCCTAAATTAAAGAACCCCCTTAATATAAGTCATAAATGAATCAAACAACATAAGAAATAACATGAGAGATACATAATCAATCAAAATGACTTATTAGAGACTAGAACACTAATTTCACATATTCATTTCCAACTTCACAACTAAAATATCAAACTCAACTTATAACATGATTTTCTCATTCAACCCATCATTATCACATCAATCAAATGTCATAATACCAATTTAAAGTAAAAACATTATGTACTAACCAATCATTCTAAAACAAAAGTACAAGAATTAAAATTAGCTTCCTTTATTTTAATTAAACAATCATTTCCTTTAAAAATATCCTTATAACTCTACCTAACACAGGAAAACCTAACTTAATAATAAAAATCTCAATTAGATATATAAATATATCACTAAGATCATAGAACAATAGATATCCATCAAGAATATCTTAAGAAAAACTTATTTTGTTTGATTCTATAGTTGGATGAACGCGTAAAATTCCTGACGAAAAACGATTTTATAATATTTAATTTTGAAAAAGATAAATGTTGAAATTAGAAATTTTTAAAAAAGATAAAAAAAAAGTAAAAGAGAAAAATCTAAAGATAATAATTTTTATAAAATAAACTTTGTTAATAAATGTTAATAAAAAAATGTATTTATAATTTAAATCTTTTATTAATAAAATATTAGTGTTAAGTTAAATATAAAATCTATACATAAGAATAGAAACTTAGAAAACAATAAAAATAAATAATAACATCAGTGGATGAATACAAAAAAATATCCGTAGTGCTATTAAGAATTAGAAATGATAATTTTGATACGTGATTATTCAATGATGGTATATGTTAGTGGCGTTTAATGTATCACTACACTTTAAAATTTGCCCTTAGTTGCAACAAAAGAATCATCATTACGTCATATTATGCAACAACGTGGCACCGCCTATCACGTCAAATCACCGTGTTGAGAAAGCAAAATGTCCATACACGTGTTGGCTTGTGAATGGACAAAGAAAAGACGGTACTTGAGGAGCATATTTCAAGCATAAATTGTTTTGAAACGCTTTCTATTTATTATTTACAAAAGTATATATAGAATGATTCTGATTACATAAAGAATTCAAATTAATTCTTAATATTTTAATTTATTAATAAAACAATTCTCAATTAACTGTTAAATTAATCTTGAAAATTTCATTATAACAATAAAATAGCTTTACAAAATTTAATAAAGAATTAATTTTAAATTCGCTTATTTTTTCATATTTTACCGACATCAAAATTCCAATATCACCGCCCCCATTCCCAACTAATTTAAGGACATGCAATTGGGGAATGTCTCAAACCATAGCGCCGAATTTTCCTTAAAATGTCGAAAGAGGGTGAGAAAAGGAAACACATCGCCAACGACGCCGTTTCAGACAGCCAGGTTAAGAAGCAGGCGCGCGACGTGACGGACGAAGAGGTCGAGGAATTCTCCACCATACTCCGCCGCATGAAAACGGCGGTGAAGTACTTCAGGCGCGGCGAAGCGTCCCAGAGACGGTGGGCGGAATCGCTGGAGGAGCAGATTGTGCAGGAAGTGAAAGAAAAAAGACACACTGGGAATTTGGGTTTGGATCTAAATGAAACTCCCAAACAAGAGTGATTGTTTATTTTCCTCTTACCTGCACCCAAACCTTTCACTGATTATTTATAAAGAGAAAAAAAGAAGTAAATTTGACTTATTTTTATAAATAAGTTAAATTTAATTTATACAAAAATTAAATAATATTTTAAAAACATTAAACTAATTTTAATATATAAAAAGGTGATTTTTTTTTTAAATTCGTTTGAAGAAGTTTGTTTTGATATAGTGTTGCTGATTAGTATGTATCTTTTCTTTTACTTTTTACGGCTTTCTGTTCTGGGCAAATATTAATTTTTATTGGAAGAAACTTATTACCGAATGAAGTTTGGTTATTTTATTAATTATGTTTTAATTATCGAACCAATTATTAATCTTGATTGTGATTATGGTTGGCCGAAACACAAGTTCTTTGTTGTATAAATTGTTTTCAAGATTTGTAAGTAAAACATTTCCAACTAATACATTAATCTATCGAATTTTTTATTTACTAATATGGTATAATAATGTGCTAATCTTTTGTTACTTGTTTTTGTAAAGATATGCTATAGTGATATCTTTTATCAAGGTTAGTGCATGAGAATATAGCTAATCATTTTGAATAATGTATTTTTTATTACATTACAAGATTTAAGTTTGATTTTTAAATAGATATCAAGTGTAAAATTATGATTGATGGTTTTAGTAAGCTATCTAATTACCAGACAGTAATAATATACCGAGCAAACAAAGTTTGGTTATTTCTGTTGTATAGGGTCATGCAATGATAAGAAATAAGTTAATTTTAAATAACAACTAAATATTTACTACGATAACGAGAAATCTAAAATATTAATTTTGAATTTGAATTATCTGCCATGATATTCTATATGTTGTAATGAGGTTGAGTAAATGTATTTTGAAGATAAATTAATTTTAATATTTTAAAATATACAAAAAGCATTTTTAATATATTAAAATCAGTAAATAAATAATATTGAAGAAAATATAGTTTTTTTAATGAAAATGTAACTATTATTTTTTTAATTTTATTTTATTTTTCAATAAAATGATCATTATTATCAATTTAATATGTTTGAATAAAATTAAATTTAAAAATAAAAACATAAAAGATAATTGTATCTATTTTCTTAGGAACAGCTGAGAATTATTTCTCATAAAAATTTTAAGAGACAAATAATTATTCGTTAGTAAGCAATAGAAATCAATTTTTACCACTAAAGAAAAATCAATTGTTTATTTTTCACATATTTTGACTGTTAAAAACGGTCACAGATAAAATTTCTGAAATTATTGTTAAACAAAAACTGTTTGTAATAACAAAAATTTAAATGTTGATATTTTTCTTGAAAAAAAAACATTTACTATCATTTGAAAACAGTTACAAAATTTACTTTTATGATTTAATATTTTATCGTATTTTAGTATTAAAACTGTCAAAAAGAAAAATATATCATATTTTATTATCATTTAATATCTATTAAAAGTTTTAAAACGTCAAAACCTGTTTATTATATATATTTTTAAATTTTTAAAATTCAAAAATATTTATTAATTATTTTTCATTAATTTTAGAATCAATATTTAATTTTCTATTTTATTTAAAATTACTTTACAAGATGAAAATAATAATATTATTAATTTTTCATTATTCAAAAAATTAATAATATAATTATATCATATAATAAACAAGGGTAATGATATGTTAATTCAAATTTGTTTACAATATTTTGACATAATATACATGCCATATTTTTAGTTGGATTTAGAGTATATCAAAATAAGAACAAGTAAATAATAAACCGGTAAGAAAATGATGTGTACTTTATCAAAATATTGTTTAAAAGTTTGTGTTAAAAAATATTCTTTTAATAAAAAATTATAAATTTTGTTAAGCAACTTAAGTATGGTAAATAAGTATATAAAAAATTTGTTAATATTAAACTTAGAACATATGTCATAACTGTAATTCAGTTGGCAAAAGGCAGTTATTATTTAACTAAAAATATTAACAAGCAAACAACTTACGTATTTTTTTAATAAGGCAGCTATACTAAGGCCAATGTAACTTTTGAATGCTGAAGTAAAGAGAACCTAACAAGGAAACAACCTACGTATGCCAGGGTGCAGGGATCCCATTAAATTGTTGTACTTATTATAGGTAGAAGAAAGTGTTTCTGGCAATAAGAAAATAAATGTTTCTTTCAGACATGTTCAAAATTTGTATATGGATTATAAGCTTTTCAAAACAGAAAATAAACATAAACAAATTGTCGTCTTCTGTCAAGAAACCATGACAGAGTCCAACAGGCAAGAAACAGGACAAGTAACATCTATATCGAGATTTTTAGTGTACCTTGTTCATCAATGCAAGTAGTTTTTATCGGGTGGGTGGTACTCCATATTGGATAAATCCCTGAAACAAGACAATACATTAAGCATAGTCCTGATCTATGTCCTATAATTCCCATCCACAAGATTGATCATGAATCAAATTCCTAAATACTTAATCTGATGTCAATACAACGATATAGAGAAATTTAAAAAAGAAAAAAAAATACAGCAAATTTCTACTATACATGCATGATACAAGCATTGTACACGTTGATCCAGAATGCTAGTTTCTGTTTGTAAGGATTTTCAAGTAAACAGTTTGAATATTGCTCATCAAGATCCTGTAAACCGCAAGAAACTAACTGTTACTTTAAATTCTGTTTACTTTACTATGTACCTCATCATTGTCAAGTAGAACTTACAATGTTTTCAACATATTGATTCTTCTCATCAATGTAGATATCATCCATGTCATACCTTAACTTCCTTGGTAATGGTATGGACTTGAGATAAACTTGGGATCCATAGAGCTGGAAGTGAATATAACGAGGTTCTTGTAAGCACCAATGTCCCTTGGAATGGACTCTTTTGTGTTAAAGATACCATAAGGGTCTTGCTTCCTAGATTCCTTTTGCAACAAGAGGCTTGGTTTTGGGTTTGTCAGGGTATCCACCCTGAAGCTTCTTGAACTTAAAAAAGAATGCACAAACCTTGAAATTGGCCCTGATTTCTCCAATTCCATTGCTCTTGAAGTTCTGAGTAGTCTTACATATATGAATTTCAAACATTTCATGATGCTCTCAGATTGCTTGTTGGGTTGCCACTTGAGATCATTCTCTTCTGACAGAAGTGGATCCAGCAGTGATCTAGTTGGGAGATCCAAGTACATCTCCCGATTGCGTTCCCGCAGCTGAAAATAGTAAAGTAATTGCCAATTAGCAAGTTCACACGGTTAACAACAATATCTATATGTCAAATAATACTGGTTCTTTTCAAAATTTGATATTGCTTTATAGTTCATAGAGTAAATGATATATAATGTTCAACGATCAATATATGGTCTGAGATTAGTATATATCTATAGTTTTGGTTAATCTTCATGAGATATAATCAAACTTTTATAATATGTTCTTTTGAAAATGAACTTCATAGTAATTTTTTTCACACAGTAACAAAATGCTGTGGCAAAAACATGTTCTAATGAAAAAAAATAAAGCTATAACATGAATGGGAAAATTGTCATGCAAACATTGGGTGATGGGTGACGTGGGTCATACATAGGTGACGGAGGTTTTACTGTCCCATTTTTTCTTGGAATTCTTTCATGATATAATCAAATTTTCTTTCAGTTCTACAGAAGTTATCAGAAAACATGATTTGTCATTTAGACTAAAATCACTGAGATTGTAATCGAAGGCCATCCTTTCTTGAACACTTCTGCGAATAGGACTAGGATTGGGAAGCAGAGAAGTTGATAAGTGATTGTTAGAAATACTCAAGTTCCCTTGATTCCACGTTTTAGACTTTGATTCTTTGGTCACTTGTTCATGTTTCAAAACAAATTTCAAATTTAAATCTAACAAAATCAGAAGCCTTAGCTAAAAATTTCACACTCAAAACACAAGCATAAGCTCAATTTAAAACCAAAAGCAATTCTCAAAAGTAAATGCAACAATTAGCAAAACCTAAATACTCGCCATCAGTTGACGAACAAACATTTAACTGTTTCATATTTCTTTCTGCAACAGCAATCACAACGCAACAGCAATCACAGCTGCAATTTCTTTACTCTAAACACAACCATACCTTCAACTTAAAATCAAATACAATTTAAACAGAAAATGCAAGCATCATAGTGGTCACGACTGGATTCATATCCCATACCGTCCGAAACCCACACGGCTCGAGGTGCTCATTGCTGTCGACCGATTCGTAGTCGGACGAGTGTTACGCAAAGAAGTGTATCCAAAAACTCAACTGGCCAATGAAAAATGAGTATTTAAATACAACAAATCCGTAAACCCTGAACCCAAAAAAATCACACACTAATGAAATTGCACATATTTACAACCCAAACCAACCTTAGTGGCAGTTCGCACCTCTTGAGGTCACTCTCCAAACCGTCGACTTCAAACGCTGCTTCAACGAATCACCAACCGCAACTCCAACGATACCACTCAAGTTGACGTTCCCCCCGTCCTTCTCTGTTTCAGATTTGAAATTTCACTCACCTTTACCTTCACATTCACTCACATTTCTTACTTTTTTTTTTTGTCTTCCGTGTTTTATCCATTTTAACAATATTTTTTTTACAACATTTTAACATAATCATTATAATTAATTTATGAAAAATATACTTTGACACCTTCAAGATAACAAATTTTTGACACCGGACACGTGTCACGTTTTCATTAGTCGACGTTTGAGAAAACAAATTTTCTAATTAGTTATTTTTTTATTTTCTCAAATGTCGACCAATGAAAACATGACACGTGTTCGGTGTCAAAAATTTGTCATCTTGAAGATGTCAAAGTATCATTTTCCTTAATTTATATTGATGTTTATAATTATTATTATGGTTTGAACCCTTTAGTTGTCTTTATTTATAAGAGATTTTTCCATTTTAATCATCTTCTTATTAGAATCCTCAATTGAGTCCTTATAAGTGTTAATTTAAATCAATTTAGTCCCTGCTATTAAATTTAATTAACGGGATTAAGTTTTTGCACACGTGGGAGGATGACGTGTTAATTTCTTTAAACGTAGCATGTTTGGAGTTGAAACGTGGCATGTATAGGTGAAGAAGAAGAAATACATAAACTATCACCATTGTAAAAACTCATCCTTTACTAGCCTCTCAAAGAATTCAAAGATTAATCAATCCAGAGGGAAATTCGAGAGTTGCTCTTTATTGTTCAACAGAATAGCTATGAATTCCTCTTCACTGGCCCTGAACAGGTCCTCAAAATGATCAATAACCTGTTTTGGAATTATTCAAGCTCTGAATCCCTGGTATTGGATCTGTGATTCTCTTTCAAAGAATGAACATGTTCCTGCTTGAGACGATATACAGAGCGGCCAAAGGAAGAAATTTGTGGAGAAGGCCAGTGATTATTATCAGTAGAGGACATTGTCAAAAGTCATAACTCTTCACAAAAATTCCCCTACAAAAAAACAGTGGACAAACACCTCAAATGACATAGAACCAATCAAACTTCGAGTTCCTCTTATCTTAGGTAAACACAAATTTTGTGTCATGTATTTCCTAGGTTGGTGTAATTCAGGAATGGCCATTGAAATAGAACAGGGGAAGGACTTCATTTTTAGGTCTAAGCTTCCTGATATATATATACATCCCCAAACCCCTTCCCCTCCATGCCTACTGCTTCCAAATTTTGTGTCACGCCCCTGCTTGATCAATGCCCCTACCGGAAAAGTCTACACCTACTCCGACGTCGACGCCACTGCCCAAAAAGTGGCAGCCAACCTCCATAGATTGGGCGTGCGACAGGGGCGAGGTCATCATGATCCTTTTCCCCAACTGCCCCAAGTTCGTCTTTGCGTTTCTCGGAGCGTCTTATTGCGGCGTCGTGGCCACTGTGACCAACCCCTTCTTCACCCCGACGAATCTCCTTCAGGCCGCCATCAACATCTCGTCCTTTATCATTTTCGAACCCTAACCATAGACCAGGCAAGGTCAAATCGCGAGCAAATTCTGTTCTCTCACAAGAATCGCAAAACGCAACAAATCTCTAATAATGACTTCTTCGTCGCAAATCGTCGTCATCAACAGCCATAACAATTCGCTGTTGTTCGAATCATCTTCCTCAAGAACCACCTGCATGAAACCTGCACAGCAAAACTCAGAAACTCAACCAACAAACCCTAATTTTAAAATGTTTAATCTTATGAAATTCCACATATAAACCTCTCTAAAGGCCACGTACTAGAAACTTGCCACGTCAAGGTGCCAGGTCATCAAAAATTTAACTCTGTCAACATAATTTAGCAGCAGGGACCCAATTGATTCAAATTAGCACTATTTAGGACTCAATTGGAAATTTTAGAAGAACGAAGATCAAATTGAGAAAAACTCAGAAACTCAGAAACTCAACCAACAAACCCTAATTTTAAAATGTTTAATCTTATGAAATTCCATATATAAACCTCTCTAAAGGCCACGTACTAGAAACTTGCCACGTCAAGTGCTAGGTCATCAAAAATTTAACTCCGTCAACATAATTTAGCGGCAGGGACCCAATTGATTCAAATTAGCACTATTTAGGACTCAATTGGAAATTTTAGAAGAACGGAGATCAAATTGAGAAAAACCTACATAAATAGAAACAACTAAAAGAGTTTAACCTATTATTATTGATTGTGAAATAATTTTGGCCTTATCGTGATAGTAAAAATTGGGTGGTCCAATAGCGGCCCGACAACTGGTGGAAACATAAATGCCCACTTAGAACTCGCTAGGATAGGCTCTAACCATGACTTTGATACCATGTTAGAAGTGAGTTTTAAGCCTAACTCAATCCTACAAAACCGGCTTGTAAGGTGAGGTTTGCAATTCACTTATATATTATAAATTGACCTTATCTCTAGTCGATGTGGGACTTCTAACTTCCAACAAATATAAAGAAATTTGTCAAAAGTATAATTTTCATTTTGCCCAAAATTTTGCCCCTCAACAGGACATCGTGTCGAGAGTAATTTTCAGTCTCAAACAAATGTTATCCAAAAAATATATAATAAACTACCACAAAAAGGATGTGTAATAAACAAATATCTTTATTCTTCACAACTTTTTCCTTTTCTAATTCAGTGACAGAGGCAGGAGAATGAAAAGAATGAAGAAAAAAAGTGTCCAAAATCGAAAAATACAAGAAGAAAAAAAACGCAACTATACATAATCCATGTCTCTATTTGGTTGAAAATTGAAAAGAATTATTACATCAGTTCATATTTATAACTTCACATGACAAGCATAATCAAAATTTTGAGTTTATGATAAAAAAAAAAGTAATAAATCTCAATTACATGTTACTTGAATATGAATTGAGATGTTGGATAGTGCAACAAAATCTGTAAAAGAGTGAAGGAGGGTGAGGTTGCATGTTAGATATGCCTCCAAGGTCTTTCTGCAAGGCTGACGCATTCATTATGCCTATAGCAATCGAGAAGATGATCAATGGTCAAGCCTGCAGCTTGCATAAAAGAGTGCACAATGACAGGACCCACGAACCGAAATCCACGCTTCACTAAGTCCTTGCTAAGGATCTCTGCTTTCGGACTCCTCAATGGCACATTTCTTGGGTATCTGTATCTGTTTATTATTGGTTTATGATTTACGTAACCCCATATGTAACTGCTGAATGATCCACATTCTTTAACAATCTGTCATCAACGCAACTAACTTAACTACCATCTTTTATAACATCAAAAATATCAAAAGAAATTAAACACACCAATCTAGGACAGAATATTCCAAAGTTGTTTGATAAAAGTAGATTTTTTAGCTCAATAATTTGAAACTGAGAAAAAATAATATTTTTTTATATGAATTAGGTTGGCAGCCTTTTCTTTCTGTACAAGCATCATCTAACTATTTGTATTAATTTTTTATTAAATAATTTGATTTAATACTTTTTTTATTAAAGAGGTTGTTTTGCTAAGTGATTATTTAAGAAAAAAGTCGTTGTCTTAAAAGAACCCCAGTAACCATGGTTTTGGAGAATTATTTTTAAATATAAACATTTCCTGTTAAAAATACGAGAAACTAACTCTTTTTCAATAGAAATAGAATTTCTAGTTAAAAACATTATATTAATTTTAATATGAACCAGTTGTGTTACTTGTTTACTTGCCTTTGTGATGCATTTGGCATTGTCTACTATGCACATGACTCTGCTATCGGCTAAAGAAAGTGCTTTGTTTGATGCAATTTCCATTATTTCCTTTTCCTCCATTTTGGCAACCGTATTAGCATCAAATCCAGCGAAAACTTCTCTGTGTCAATTTTTCAAACATTGTACGACATTATAGTGTTAATTTAATTTACCAACAAAATTTGCATAGAATTAGAAATTTGTCAAAGGCAAAGATACCTAAGAGTTTCTTTTCTTTTAAGAATTTCTGTCCAATTGTAGTCCATGAGCAATCCAGACATTGCAAGCAGCTCAAACAATTTGCTGTTTCATGGTTTACCCAATCATCAGGTAAAGTAAACCACACGTCTTATTTGTACTAATAATTAATTATTAGCATTAAGATAATTAGAGAGAACGATTGTGAATTAATAATTTAGGTAACATATATACCAATACATAAAGTATCATTAAAAAAAAAGCAAGTACTTATTGCTTTCTAGATTTTTTAAAGTGAAAAAAAAAATCTTAAAACAAATAAAAATTATCAGGAATTGAAATGAAGATAGTACTTTTCATTTCTTAGATCTTACTTGTCATCATAAGCTGGAACTCCCCAGCATTCATCATGAAATTCTATGTAGGCATTATCTGCATGTAAAAACCCTATATATCAGGTTTTTCACCATTATGAAAAAGTTACATAAAATATAGTCAAATATCATAAATTTACAATAATTTATATATACTATATTCAGTCAACAAAGTTAAATTTCTTTAATATTTACGTAAACTTTGCTAGTATGATTGCAAAAAATGCAATATATATATATATATATATATATATATATATATATATATATATATATGGTACAAATTGCAATTTTCTTTATTGAGTGATAAAGAAAGTGACAGAAAAATGTCAATTTTTCATCTCTCATGAAGAGAAAGAAAAAACAAACAAAAAAATGATATTGGAGTGTCAAAGTAATACTTAAATAAAAAAGAAATGTTTTACTATAAAATGTATTTTATAATTACATATTAAAATATAAAACAAAACAAAAATATTTTATGATTTTAAAAGCTTGTTAATGTATAAACAACTTTGTAATTATATAATCATTGAATTTAAATTTAATTAATTTATTATTTTTAAAAATAACAATTTTTTCTTAATTTTGATCTCATTTTCTCATTGAACAAAGGAGTATATTTTTTTTTAATTTTTTTTTTCATTTTCATTCTTGACACCCGAACATACCTTAGATATAAGTAACTAGTGGAAATAAAACCTAAAATGAGGTGACAAATAATTCGAAACTGTAGAGAAGTAGCATAATTAATAAGACATCTGGTATAATTTTGTCAATGTTTTATGGTACGTAATTAATTCTAAGAAGTAGCAATGGGAAATATTTTTGCTACATTTATTATATAGGCTAATTAAGTTGGTGTTTTACACTTCAACTACTCAACTGAAATAAAAATCTTGCGACTTTGTTGACCTCTAACAGCAATTAATTTAAGCAGCTAAAATTATCCAAAATTATAGGCATGATTTTACTTGATGAGGCACTGATATTGAAGTGAAAACAACCTATATTCTACCCAAGTTGTTGAATCTTTGTTATAAAATAGAGCTTTAGGTAGAAGGACTTGTTTTCCAGATTAAATATTTTGGTTTTATTTATCCAATGAATAAAGCATATCCCCAACAAAATGGTTAGACATTTTAGTCAAAAAGTGAAATGATGTAAAATAATGTTCATTATGACATTTCTTTGTTAGGTTTTGTCTTGATAAACTTCTTGTAATCACTTAAAAAATAAAGAGATAATAAAAAGAATATTTATCAAATAAGCTATAAACTCAACCTAATTTTTTCAAAATTCCCTTTCATTCAATTTCTTCAAATTTTGAAAATAAATAAATTGATTTTAGTAGGTCTAATTAGTTTTATAAAAAGCAATAACAAGGCCTCACCGAGTAATAATGATTGAAATCTAAAGCATGAGAAATTTTTCAAAGCTATAAAAGTAAAATAAAATAATTTCTGACCAGATTTGAATCCAAAATTTTGTGTGTTTAAAATGGGTGCAAAATAAAAATATCTTTCAGAGTTTTTTATAATAAAAGTTTTACAAAAGCATTTATAGTATTTTTTTTTAGTAAAGTAATATAAGAGAACAATTAATTTATTTAATGAATTTAAATTTTTTTAATAAAATATATTATTTAGATGATAAAATTAAAAAGCTAAAATTTAAAAATATTTAAAAGGTATTTTGAACAATTGATATAAAAATTTGAAATTAATTTAAAATAGAAAAAAAGTAAAATTCCACAACTAATTATTTTCTTTTTATAAAAACGTATATATACCTATTACAAAAATTGAATTATTAAGTATCATTTAAATATTAAAATTTAACTATATTTTGTTTTAAAATGTAATTTTAAAATTTTATATTTTAAAAAAATTAAAATAAAATTGTATCTTTAAAGAAGAATTTAATTATTATATCTAAAAGAAAGTTAAAATATAAATTTGTTTACTTATTTTATCCAAATAAAATATTTAAAAAAAAAGAATTACAAATAATTTAAATGTCATTTATTTCAATTTCTTATAAATATAAAAAGATCTTATATCCAAAGCTAAGGTCATAAGTTTAGAGCTTTAGGTATCTAAACATGGCAGTATGTGAACTGATGAGTGAAGTAAGAAAATTAAAAAATAAAGATAAATTGGAAATGAAAGTGATGATACCACTGTTCTTTGTGATCCAGTTACATCTTTTGAAGTCCCCAGTTTGAGTGGTGGATGGTGAAGTTGGTGGTTGGTGTTCGTGAAGAGGCTTAGAAGCTATTGTAGGTTCTCTTGTATCACGAGGTGAAATCAAACGCAGTGCGAGGGAAATCTTCTCATCGAGTGGTGTCAAAGAATCAGCCTGAGAAGAGTCATTGGAGTTTTGAGACAGAGACAAGGATATGGAAGACAAAGACAAAGATGAAGTGCTTTTCTGAAGCCCAATGGGGTACACTTTCTTCAGGTTTCTGCTGAAAAAGTTGTGTGTCTCTTTCACACTCCTGCACTTCTCCACACCATGTCTTCTTACGTTCCTTTTAGACATTGTGGGCAACACAAAATTTAACGTTGTTGGAGGTGTGTGTTAGGGTGGGTTGGGAATGGGAATTAATCATAAAAATAGGGGTTTATAAAGAGATCTACAGTGTCAAAGTTGGTCGTTGTTGAAGGGTGATTTTCATGCAGAAGAAAGAAAGGATTTTAGGTCTTGGTTTTCAAGCAATGTTTGTTTACGATGGGTAACACATTTTTATTGATAAAGATGGTTTTGTCTTTGGCCCACGCAAACATGTGTCTAGGGCTATACCAAATGCTGAGATTATCGTCGATGAAAGAG
This sequence comes from Vigna reflexopilosa, assembly GCA_027742785.1. NCBI lineage: Eukaryota > Viridiplantae > Streptophyta > Magnoliopsida > Fabales > Fabaceae > Vigna > Vigna reflexopilosa. The sequence continues at coordinate 22,598,043 of CM050930.1, read as the reverse complement.
GAGGGGAGGGAAGAAAAAGAGAAAGAAAATTAAAAGAGAAAATGGTTTGGTAGGTGTGGAATAGGATGAATAAAAAAAATGGTCCAAGGAAAATCTATACGAACTACAATTGATTTATGTTCGTATTTGATTGAATTTGTATTTATCAATGGTTGATTTTTTTTAATATATATTGCGTTTTGTAATTCTTTTTGTATGATATAGAGGATAGGTCGACTGGTTAACAAATCTTCGATCTATTTTTTTCGTCGACAATCAAACAGATTAAATGTTGAGTCAGTGTCTAAGTTATTAATGATTGGACTATAATTGGGTTAAAACATTGTTTTTGGACCAATAGGTTGAACAGATAAAATAGTTAATAAACTAATGACAAAATTATTAAAGGGGTTGCTCCCTCCATCTCCACTTTTCTTCCTCCACCTCCCTCTTCCTTTTTTACCCCTACTCTATATTTCTATTCCTAATTTATCTTTCAGTCTTTTTCTAAATTATCCTTCAGTAAAACATTATTTATAAAGTTAAAATTTTATAATTTTTACTCATTCTGCTCGTACAACCTATTTCGTTGATGCTCTCATTCCTGTTCTTTCCTTTCTCTTCGAATTTTTTCTCTTATCTTTTTTTGGTGTGAGAGTGTGGTGAGGGAGAGGTTACTCGAAAGAATTGTTGGAGGCCTTAGAAACTTCAATCTGCGTTTGCTTGCCGGAAAGAATTGTTGCAGGGAAAGAATATTTGGAGGGGTGAGAAACTTCAATCAACCTTGCTTGAGCGCCGAGATACGTAACGTAACCCTAAATGAACGTCAAAACCTTGAAACGGATATGGGCATCGTCAACGGATGTCAACATCCGTTTAAGGTGAAACGGATGTCGACATCTGTTTGACCTTAAACGGATGTTGACATCTGTTTGACCATAAACAGATGTTGGCATCCGTTGACGGATGCCCATATCCGTTTCGAGGTCTTTCAACGTTAAATTAAGATTTTTTAAGATTTTGTTATTATTAGTTTAATTTTTTAAGATTTTGTTTTTATTACTTTACTCTTTTATATTAATTATATTAATTTTGATATTTTTTAATAAAGGAATTTATATGTTCAAGATTATTTTTTAATATATTTTTTATGTATTTTAATAATGTATATTTGAAGATGTATGTTTCTATTTTTATTTTGCACGTTATATAATTAGTTTTTAAAGTTAATATTTTTTATAATATATATATTTTATTTGTATCTTTAATTCTTTAACAATTTTATAATTATATAAAAAATACTTATTACTTTAATTATATGAAATATATAATTTTATTATGTTAATATTTTTATATTTATTTGATTAATTATTAATTGTGTTAATAAGACTGATTATAATTTTATAGGTGATTATTGTTTAAAATGGTTGAATATATTCATATGGATTCTCAAGTTGGTTTTAGTTTGATATCCGATGTAGAGACAGATTTGACATATAAATTTACCACAAATGAAGTATTTCTTTCACGAGAGCACTTAATTAATTAGGTAAGAGAGATGACTTATGATTTAGCATTTGTTGTGGTAATAGTGAGATCTGATAAAGCTACTGGTGTACGAAAAAAAAAAACGTTTGTCAAACTTGGATGTAAAAGAGGAGGAAAATATCGGAAATACAAAGCCGATGCGGTGCCCAGTGTATACGACACTCGTAAATGTGAGTGTCCGTTTAGATTAAAGGGTAAACCATGTTGAGATGGGGATGAATGGGTGTTGAATGTGTTGTGTGGACATTACAACCACGAGTTAGCTGAAACTTTAGTTGGGCACCCTTATGCTGGCAGGTTAAATACGAGGGAGAAGTCATTATTGGATGATATGATAAAGAGTAAAGTTACACCAGCAAATATTTTATTAACCCTCAAACAAAATAATGATCGAAATGTCACAACGATTAAACAAATCTACAACGCAAGACAAACGTATAAACGATCAATTAGAGGGTCCAGAACAGAACTACAACAACTTATGATGTTGTTGGATCGGGATAAGTACATTCATTGGAGTATGTGTGCCGACGATTCAAAGGTTATTACTGACTTGTTGTGGACACATCTTGATGCAGTGAAATTGTTGAACTCAATTAATGTTGTATTTTTGATGGATTCCACATATAAAACAAACAGATATAGACTTCCGTTGCTTCAGATTGTGGGCATGACGTCTACAGGTTTAACTTTCTCAGCAGCATTTGCTTTCTTGTCTACTGAAAAGCAAAGTAATTTCACATGGGCTTTGGAAAAGCTGAAAGGTTTATTTATAACATATGAGGGTGGTCCTAAAGTCATTGTCACTGATCGAGACTTGGCTTTGATGAATGCCATTACAAATGTATTCCTGAGTCATATCAGATGTTATGTCGGTTCCACATCCTTAAAAATGTTTAAGCTAAATGTAAAATGTTAGTTCATTGTGATGAGGCTTGGGATGTGTTGATGGATGCATGGGAAAATGTGATAGATTATGCTGATGAAAGGTTGTTTGTTGAGTATGTGAATGGTCTTCAACACGCGAGTAGTTCATGGCCTCTGTTCTTTGAATATGTGAATCAAACTTGGATTATTTCGTACAGTACATACTTTGTAAAGTTTTGGACGAACAAAGTAATGCATTTAGGGAACACAACCACAAACAGGTATGTTGTAATGTTATTTTATTTATTTGTTTTGTAGATAAATATTTATTTTCACTTGTTGATGTTTTTATTTTATTTCAGGGTTGAGTCTGCTCATTCGAGTCTAAAGACAATTCTGAGCAATAGTATGGGTGATTTGTGTTCTTGTTGGGATAGTATTCATAACGTTGTTATCCTACAACACAACAAGATTAAGACGTCATTTGAAAGAAGTTTGTTGCTCATGAGTGACCCTTTTAAAGGATACATATATAGAAAACTTATTGGGTGTGTCTCTCGATATGCATTAAATCTCGTTGCTAAGGAATTGGAAAGAGTGCATCAGATAGGATTGGACTCATCAAAGTGTGGATGCGTATTAAGACGTACATTTGGTGTCCCCTGTGCATGTGAATTAGCACGATATGATCCTGGGATGATCCCTATGGGTGAATTTCATATCATGTGGCAAAGATTGCATTTCTCAAATGTTGAATTAAATGAAACCAAGCCTCATTTATCCATTAAAGATGAATTGAAACAAGTAGAAGAACGATTCAATGAGGCTGACATTGGAGGTAAAGTCATCATCAAGCAAAAGTTACTTGACATTACTTGTCCTACATTGACATCAATGGTCCCTCCATTACATAAAGTCAAGACAAAGGGTGCACAAAAAAAAAGTTCAACGAACAAAAAGGTCTACTACGCGGGATCCATCATATTTTGAGTATGTAGACGCCTTTCATTCAACCATGGAATCTTCATCTATGAAAAGTAAATTACAATCAAAGCCAAATGTAGTGAAGAGAAAAAGAGTTCCAATGATAGACCAATTTGATTCTATTACTCACCCCTTCATTGTGGACGTTGTTGATGTTGTGGTTGATGGTCACTATGGATATAGATGCATTTCTGCATCGTTAGGACTCGAAGAAGATTCATGGTCGGTTATTAGAAATGATTTGTACAAAGAACTCAGTCAATGGCGTAAGGAATACGCAACCCTAGTAGGAGGCGTTGATAGAGTAGAAGAACTGAAACAGTCTTTGTTGGTGCAGCCACATTCGACGGTAAATGTGTATCTCGTTTTATGTATTTTATTTATTATATTTATTTTATCTAACAACTTCTTTTATTCATAATAGGCTAACAGGAACAAGTGGATGACATTACCAGACATTGGTTATGCAATTGCTAACTGATATAATGTAATTTTAGTGTGTATGTCATCCTCTCAAAATTATACTATCTTCCCACTACGTTCCACACCACCTTGTGATATTACTCAACATCGCTTAATTTGTATAGGACGTGTTCATGGATGTCATTTCGTGTAGGTAATTTTATTAATTTGTGATTTCATTTGAAAATCACTTATGACTCAATTAACTATTGTAATTTGTATAATGTAGGTTAACCTACAAGAAGGTTGTCTTTTGCCCATGGTGAATATCATGTCCTCAACACACTATTATCCTGAGGCACGAGCATGATTATCTATTTATACTAGTAGGATGCAAGCATTTGCACAGTTGATGAACATAACAAGATCTTATGTTGACTTAGGTGATTTGTGATATTTATGAAAATATGTAAAAATTGTAATTCTTTTAACTTTTTGAATTAATAATACATAAAAATGACACTCTCTTTCTTTCTTTTGTTATCAATTTTTCTCCAATTAAATTAAAATAAATTTCGCCATTTCATGTCCTTCTTTCTAATCATTACAAAAATTTATCTCTTCAAAATATACCAATTTGTTCCCTTACCTGTATTGTCAACACTAGTGCAGTAACATGAAATAGCACCGGTTATTTTAACTTATACACACCAGTTCTGCAACCGAAGCATATGCAAATGAGGTAAAAAATGGTAGGTTTTATGTCTCGGTTATGACCTGAGACAAAAGAGATAAAATTATGCCTCAGTTTTTAGGTAACTGAGAGAGTAACATTTTTTTTTATCAATATTAAGATTGATACTGTAACTCGTATTGCAACTAATTCGATTACATCTTTAAAAAGTTGGAAGTATTGAAAAGCGTAGTGATTCATTTAGTTTTAACTAAAAAGTTTATATATACAATTATAATTATTATTAAAAGGGTAAAGTACAGAGCATGAAAATTAGCCCCTAATCATATATATTAAATCAATTATATGTAAAATTGTTCATCTTAAAATATCTAAAATTTACATGACATCTTATAAAACAGTATACAGTATACGACTCTAAAATTTAAATATTAACCCCAACTTAAATTATTACCAACTTAAATTATTACCAGTAACTCGTATCTTTTAAAATAATAGACACGAAGTTGGGAAATTCACCCCAAGTTAACAATAAAATGATAAAGCAATTTATTTAATAATGCGAGATCTCGTTTAACCTCTAAGGTTTTGAACTGATTCCAAGCCAATTCACAAACCATAAGTTATCAAAGATGTTAATATCAACACTGGTTAATGCATACTGTTGTTACTGTGCAAACTGATAACACACCACATTTCTCTGTAGCATGCTCTCTGTACATTTAACAACAGCAAAAAACAACAATAAAGAGTATGGATTCATCACTTTTTAATGAGGTTAAAATAATGCAAGATAATAAACAGTAGGGATTCATCACTTTTTAATGAGGTTAAAATAATGCAAGATAACAATGAAAACCCCAAGGCAGCAATGAACACCCACGTTATTAAATCAATAACTCATACTTAACATCTCTCTAGAACACTGGTTTTGAATTCAACAATTACCATCACTGACAAGATATACAACCATTGTTCATCACCGTGAGAGACAAGATGGTGTCTAAACTAAAATATTTGAAAGTAATCTTAGCCTACCATGTGTGTCAGTCACACTTTCAATTATAAACAATGAATCAAAACAAATCAAAGTAGACTCATTAAAACAAAGTTCTATCAATTAGACGTCGACCGTCTACCAAGCACATGCCTCTGCCCTCTCCTAGTCGGATCATATTCATCGATGCCATCATTAGCATCCTGAAGTAGTTCTACCGCTACCTGATGTGCAACAGTACCCTCGGTCACATGACGACACGATATCAACGACTGTATTTTTCTCGCCATTCGCCTAAAGCTAACTTGCATAATAATATCAAACAAATAAATAAACATGGTTAAGAAAAATTTAATAACATAAGCAATTAAAAATAACATACCAAGGCGCCATATGGTGAAGGTGGAGAGGATCTACGATGAGGTCGTGCCTCCTGTGGAACATCGGGCGGTGTGTAGGCGCAAGAGGCGATCTCGCGTCAACTGGAGCAACAATAATATAGGGATGTGAAACCCTCCTAAACCATTGTATGTATCCATCGACACATTCAGAAGGGTATGATGCCTGTCTCACATTCCTAATAACGTGATCTGTGAAATGCAACCACGCAAAATCAACAGCGACTAAATCTGCATCTACAACGACAATGGGTAGACGTGGAATCTCCTGGTAAAACCCAAATTGCCTCATCACACGCTCAGGCAAATGACATGAAAGGGTGTCACCAATTCGAATCCATCCAAAATACATACAGACTCCGAATAATGGACAAATGCCCCGATGTCCCTCATATGGATGCCATACAACTCCACTGTATGTCAGGCCATCCAACTGCGACCGAATCTCTGCAAGAGTCGAACTCTGCCGAGGGCTCTCCCATCTAGTCACATGTGGTGTGGTGTCATCATAAGAAGACACCAACCGCCTCCTTCCCATGCTAGGGAAGTACACGTATATCCAACTCTAAAAATGCAATTATTCAATTAAATATTTTCTATCTTTGAACATGGAGATAAGTACATCAAATAAATGTGCAAGGTTTATGGTTGTACCTGAAAAAGAGTCTCAGCCATCTGCTTCGTGGAAGCTAGACTCGCATCCCCAAGCTGCTCGTACAAATGGGCGAGTGCAGCAACGCCCCAGGCATATCTGCCACATGCGTGTATGTCTCTAAATAATAGTAGGTAAGACACGTGTATAGAACTGGCACTTTTATTTTCAAAAATTGTGCATCCTACTAGATGCAATAGATATGCTCTAGCAGCATAGTCCCAATCTTACGATTGACACCTCTGAACATATGTCTCTGAGCCAGCTGAGTCTGACTTTCGTACCATGTGCATCCTCCATCTCAGCACCTGATGTGCCACCTTAAACGCCGAGCAGATCTACGAGGGTTGTACGAGCCTCCTCAAACTCCAACTCCTCCAAATCACATAATTGTCCCAACACCGGGAGGTGAAGTAAAGTGGAGACATCGTCAAGAGTGATCGTCATCTCCCCTACAGGGAGATGGAAACTACTCGTCTCAAAGTGCCACCTCTCTATGAAACCGAGCAACAAGCCCTTATCAACATAATCGTAGCAGATCTGTGTGAGCGGCATCAAAGAGGAATTCAACACAATGTGTTGAATTCCTTCGGCGCACGGTCCTAATTTATTAACATTTTTACCATGCCAGATCAACTTGAGCATATCCCCTCGATCCTACACAAAAATATTTAATATAAATTGTATTAAAAAAAGTAATAATCAAAATTTAAGTTCTACACTCACCCGACCCTGCGAAATAGCATACGCAATATGCTGAACATAGTGCATCAGCAAAGAAGCATCACATGGACCTCCAGGAAATCCACTGACATCCTCTTCCTCTATGTCAGGAACATCGGTATGTTCCTCCTGATAATCATCATCAGAGGCCTCAAATGCCTCCTCCTGAACAAGACCCTCATAGGCCTGATATGCCTCCTCCTCAAACGCGCGATCCTCAACGATAAGGTCATCCTGAATAGGAGCTGCCCACCCTCTACGAGCTGAAGTTGTAGCTCGTCTCCTAGTTACACCCTCTGCAAAACTCTCTCCTTGAGAACTTTGTCCTCGAGAACTCTCTCCACGAGAACTCTGTCCTCGAGAACTCTCTCCACGAGAACTAAAAGATGCCCCTCGTGTTGTTACTATTTCTGACAAAAATATTTTTATTTAAAGCAACGTTCTTATTAAAGATATTGATATTTGATTACAGGTTACTGAAATTAAAAATAAGATTGTTTTATTGGATTTATGACAGTTTAAAATCCATAAAATAACTTATAAATAAAAAGTTAAACAAGTCAGATGCTTGAACAACAGAATAGGTATATTTCTCGATCCTACCCAATCATGTACATAAACACTTTCAATTATAAAATAATCAAAGTAAAATAATTAACGAAAATTTATTCATAAACACCAAAATGTTCTATCAATATTTAATATACACAAAGAAAATGAAATAAAAAAACAATGATATAATAGGTGCAGACAAAACTATAGATACCAAAACCTCATTTAATTGTTCTTCGTCTCCTGAGAACAAAGTTTGATGGCACTCAATATTATGCGAAGATTAAGATTGATGCTACCATGGTTTTAGAGTCAAACAATTAATTTAGCCTAATCATTCAGCGTAATAAATGAGAAGATTTTTGCGATTTCAAAATGATGAATACGAACCGTTAAGTCTTACGTAATTAATAAATATTAAATCTTAAATGAAGATAAATATTCCGAAATAGAAGTGTTGCAACCTGTTGATTATTTGACCGTTCATTATAAGTACGATTTATAAGGGTTTTTTAAAAGAAAAAAAGAAGTTATAAAAATTATAAGGAATTAAATATATCTTTAATTCTTTAATTTGAAATTGAATTTTTTGCTCGATTTAGATTTTTATTTTCAAACTTAAAAAGTAAATTAATATAATTATTTTAAATTAATGATATTAACTCTTACGTATTAAATTGACATATAAGATGTAAAATAGTTTAAACAACTCAAACTTTAGCTTACATTATCGAAAAAAAAAATTAAAATTATTAAAGTAAAAAATATGTATTTCTTTATTTTTAAAATTAAAATTGAAATGTATCAAGTATAAATTAATTTAATTTTTATGTTTAAGTTTAAAAATTAAAAACATATTTAATAAAAAAAAATACGGTCAAACTATTTTAACTTTATTAATGGTTAAATCACTAGTGCAAAATCGACTTATAACGTCACCCATTAGACGTCAGTTAGGGGGATCGACGTCTATAATACTATAGACGTCGGTGCCCCTATAAACTAATGTCTATGTGTCTGACAGGTAAGTGAAAAATCATTTCTTTCCGTCATATAGATGTTGGTGTCCCTCCTACCTGACATCTATAGTGTGATAGGTAGGTGAAAAGTCAATTTTTTTCTGCTATCTAGACGTCTGATCCTGCCACCTGACATCTATATGCGATTATAGATGTTAGGGACCCACCGAACCGACGTCTATAGTATGACCAGGTATGTGAAAAGTCATTCGTTTTCGTCAATTAGACGTTGATGCCCCTCCGACCTGACGTCTATAGTTTGATAGGTAGGTAAAAATTTAATTTTTTTTCCGCCATCTAGACGTCTATTCCTGCCACCTGACGTCTATATGAGATTATAGACGTCAGGGCCCCACCTAACCGACGTCTATAGTCTGATTGGTATGTGAAAAGTCATTCATTTTCGCCAACTAGACGTCACGTCCCGCCAAGCCGACCTCTATATATAAGACAAATATTAATTTTTAAATCGAATGGATGTCAGATTAGTGAGGCACCTGACGTATATGCGATTATAGACGTCGGGTTTGTGGGCAACGAACGTCTAATTTCTTGTTAAATTATCGGTGTGAACCAGCAGTTTGCGAACCAGCAGTTTGATCGTCTTCCTTCGCCTTTTCTCTCCGTTGCACTACATTTTCAGGTGCGTTTGATCTCCCGTGAACCATTTAAAGTTGTTTTTACTCTGATTAAAGTAATCTTTGATGTATTATCTTTCATTTGAACCGATTAAAATGAGTTTTCGTTGTGTTTTGGTGCAGTTTTTCTTGTGTCTTTGGGTAGCGTAATGCACCTTCTCCCTTTGCTAGTTTTCTCGTAAGAAAAACTTGCATTTTTTGGATCTCTTATGGCATTTTAACCTGAAGTCAAACCTGGGTCCTTGCATAGTGTCATTCCCACCGCCAATGAAAAAGAATACGGTGTCACCGTATTCTCACCGTATTCTTTTTCATTGGCGGTCAGAATAGACCTAGGCAACGACTCAGGTTCTTCTTTAGGTTGAAATGCCATAAGAGATGCAAAAGACACAATTTTTTCTTACAAGGAAACTAGCAAAGGAAGGAGGTGCTACTACGCTACCCAAAGACACGAGAAAAACTGCACCAAAACACAACAAACACTTCATAGACGTCGGTTAATGTACTGACCGATGTCTATAGTGCCCATAGACGTCGGTTAGTGAAATGTCTGGCGTCTTTATAGTGCCCTTAGACGTCGGTTTAGTGGAATGTCTGATGTCTTTATAGACGTAACGCTTTTTACTTAACCGACGTCTATAACGATGTCGCACCTGCAGAAAACCGACGTCCCATTAACGTCACCCGTAAAGATATCGGTTAGGGAGGTGACGTTAAAAGCCCAAAATAACTGACGTCTAAAGTCATTTCTACACTAGTGAATCGAACTTAAATAATAAGATATTTAAGTTAAAAATATAATATTTTAATGTATTTTAATACTTCTAGTTGGATACTAATTTATAATTAGTTAATATTGTTTTGGGTAAAATATGTTTTTCGTCCCTTAAGTATCACACGATTTTGGGTTTAGTCCTTACTTGAAACTTTGATTGCTTTTAATCCTCATAGTTTTGAAACTATTACTATTAGTCCTTAAAATTGAACGACGTTAACTTTTGTTTGATGTGGCAAATAGCGAAGCCACGTCTTATGCCAACTTCCCTCTTCACTCTCTGCCACGACTCCGTTTGCTCCTCCAACGTCTACTCCTTCGACTTCATCCCCATCGCCAACCACTCCACCATCGAGTTCTCCTCATCATGAGAATCCAAAGAAACAGATCCAAAGTTTTCAACAAAATCTGAAGGCCACCATGACACATTAGATGGCCCTTGCTCTGTCAGCCCTGCATCTTCTCGTGTCTCCTCCATGTTCTTATATATTTGGAATTAAAAACCATTTCGCCACAATTATTAACCCATAAGAGAGATATCCAGGCTAAAGGTAGTTCTGATTATACAAAATCATTGATATAAAAATTTTAGTGACCTAACTACTTCAGGCGAAAGATCATGTAACCGGCAACAAATCCAAGCATTCAGTCTGAATATGGATTGGCATCCAATAACACTTGAATCTGATTTAGCCGTTAATAGCACATAATCGTCTTAACGCATACAAACCAAAGCAGAGAAAGATAGAGAAGAAAGTGAGAGAGACCAAGAAATGAGAGACAAAGAGAGAGAGAGATTTGAGTTTTGGATTGATGGAAGAAGAAAACGATTATTTGCTTTTTGTTTTAGAGCTGTCAAGGAGAAAGTGAGACAGAGAAAGAGAGAGAGAGAGAGGAGAAGGGAATGGAAAGGGAGGGCGTTAGTCACGTACACTGCGAGAGGGATCTGGGGACCTCTCTCTGACATCCAACTAGCAAAATGGTTGGTGTTTTGTTCATAATTTTAGATGATTACGGTGGTCCGCCGCGTCAATGGCAACACAATGTTCCTCCTTTGCAAGATAATGTGGTTTCAATGATGCCTCCAAAGCCAACACATCCACCGGCTCCGGCTTATGTTGCTCAACTCCCTCCACCTTCGCCTCCTTTTATCATAGTAGTGGTGGGTCTCCAACTCATAGTAAACCTAGCAGAAAGCCCCCAATAGTAGTGGCACAATTCTGGGTTTTCCGCGAAGATGAAGACGTTGCGGTTTTTGTTTTCAATTTCTGATTCAGGTGAATCTTGCACGAGTAGGGTTCACGAACTTGTGATTTTCATTTTGCAGGTTGTTGGATTTCGATGTGGAGGCTCGTGACGCGATGCAAAGTGGTTGTTGGTGACAACGTGGTGGTCTGATGCGAGAAGGATGGTGATTCTAGGGTTTCTTGGCAATTGGGATTTTTTGATTTCTAGTTTTGTAGGTAATGAAGATGAATGTGCGGTAGTGATGGAGTTGATTTCATAGTGGTTATGGATGTTGAGGTGTTGTTTGTAGTCCACAGTAAGAGCAACATGGCACACAATTACGAGTAGCTGGCATTACATGTGGCTCGTCGTTAGCCAAAATCTAACGACATTCAATTTTAAGGACTAAACATAAGAGTTTCAAAACTAAGGGGACTAAAATGATCAAAACTTTCGAATAGGGTCTAAATCCAAAATCGCTTGATAGTTAAAGGACTAAAAATATATTTAACCCTATTTTTTTTAATCTCTAATTTTGATAAGGTGTATTAAGTTGAATTTCAAAAGTTATTTTTCATGAAAATTTTTATAGAATTCAATTAATATTTTTAAATATTAAATAAGACTATACAAAAATTTAGAGTTAATAAAACTGGGTGAAGTTCAATTAAATTTTAAAACAAAAAAAAATCATTTGATATCCAAAACCATACAATGATATTGAAGTTTTTTTTGTAGTTTTTTTATCTTTCTTTTTTTATTTCCTAAAAGAAAATTTCACCTAAATATTGCAATTTTTTCTACTTTTATGTAGCTTCTCTAAAACTCAATAATTATAGTAATTATAGGATAAACTGTTAAAAAGATAAATAAGTCAAGTACCTTTTTATTTTATTATAAATAAACTTTAGTTTCATTTAACCTTAAAAATCAATTTGTAAGGTTAAATTTATTTTTATAATAATTTTGTCAAATTTATATTTTATGTAAGATTGTCAATATATCATTTTATGTCGTGATTTTATATCTTAAGCTTGAGACTAAACATTTATAAAGTGTATTAACAATAGTTTGATAGCGAGTAACATAATACACTCAATAAATCTCATTTAGAATAAGCTCTAAGATAATCTTAAGACATGAACTTTAGTTTAATCTCTTATAAAGGTTAATCTCTTATAGAGGTTTGTCTCTACTACTTATAATTTGACATTATTTCTAATAGATATTGAATCTCTAAATTAACATTTTAATATTGTCATTGACACCAATTTCATGAATCATAACAAACAAGGCCATTTTGGTATGTGTAATGCATATATACCTTGTGTGAAATATGTACTAGACACAAAGAGAATATAATAACTTTTTACAAACAATGTAGAAAATTTTGACAATATATAAGTTTAAGTTTCAAGTATAACATGCAAGATCAAATGAACTTACAATAGACACTTGTTATAAAAGAATATATAAGTCAACAATAAATGCATAAAGCATCTTATTACTATGTCAAGAGCAAATGCCCAAACTATTATAAGACTTTGATTTTATAAAAAACTTCATCAACAAATACATGTCTTATGAGATGAAAGTATAGATAGGTTTAAAAACATAAGTTGAACTAACCATGTTTTGAGAGAGTGTTAGATGATCGAATATCTTAGACACAAGTAAAAAGTAAACATATAAAATAATAATAGACACATGCACCGTTAGACGGTTAGCCAAATAACATAAAAGTTTACAAAAACATCAACAAATTATCTATCCCCAATAGAATATATGCATTCACATTCATCTCAATATAAGACATATCATTACGATAATACATACTGCTTAGAGGTTGACCAAGAATATCTTTCAAGAAAGATTATGACATATAGTATCATTATCAATGTGAACAGGCTTTAAGAGATACAAGTAAGTAAAATTTCACCAAGTCTTAAAACTATAAAGTAGAAATTGTTAGTAAAAAGTCATGAATATATGAAAAAGCTCTGACCTAAGATGTTTTGAATTATACGACCTATAATTATTTCTTCTAAATGTTGATACAAGGAAACACTTTTATGCAAAAGTAAGGTTATCATATATAAGAAAAAAAAGAGCCTCACATGTTGGGATTTCAAGTGTGAGTCTAAGTCCCACATTGGATAGAAATGAGAAAGTAGAGCACTGTATAAAGATGAAAGACTCATTAATCCATTGCCTTAAGGTTTTGGGTAGAGAGTGATGTCAATTCCTTATATAGTTGGGTTCATATCTCATTGGTATTGTGTCTCCTCGATGAACCTTCTCCTTGAAAGACCCATCAGTGGTATCAAAGTCGATGGTTTATCTTGGTGACCACCTCGGTCGAAAGTCTTTCTGGCAAAGGGTTACAGGTAAGCGTGTCCTGTTAAGATGAATGATGGGATTCCAAGTGTGAGTCTAAGTCTCACATTGGATAGAAATGAGAAAGTAGAGCACTATATAAAGATGAAAGACCCTAAGGTTTTGGGTAGAGAATGGTATCAATTCCTCATATGGTTGGGCTCATACATGAGATTAGTATGAAAAAAGCATTTAATTGTTGAAATTGTAACTGATATTCTATATGACTTAGATAAAGAGATATCATAGTTATAAAATCTTCATGTTCAAGAAGTAGTATATTTAGTAAGGATTGCATTGTTTTTTATACGGATTCATTTAAGTGTGAACTTTGTAATAAAAAAAAAAATCTTTTTGTTGTATGGCCTAGAGATATATTTTGTAATTTTCCTGAAAATGATTTCCTTACTTGTACTTAAACCTTAGGAGTTTAAGTGGATAATTTGGATAAACTTTTTTGTACTTAGCTTAATAAAATGTCATGACTTGGATAGTTATGAGTGATTTTATGTACTCATTTTAAGTTAAAAGAGATGATAATATAATTTAATTTGTTTAATGCTCACTCGTGATTAACAAATTGAAAATATAATTTTTATGAATTTTATGAAAAAGCATAAAATAAAAATAAAATAGTTGCATATACTATAACTCATTTTGGTACAACGCCTCCTTCAACAAATAAAATACGAAATAAATTGTAGATGATGGATGAAGAAGACAAATACAAATGAAGGAGGTGAATGTGAAAAAAAAACGAGAAAATAATGTGCATGAAGGGAATAGGTGTCGATAAAAAAAATCAATGTGAATGATGAAAATGAGTGTGTAAAAGTTAAATAAAGATGGAAAGAAAAAATTTTAGTGAGAGATTAGTCTTTTTTTGAATTTGAATTTTTAGATTAAAAATAATTGATAATTTATATTTCTTGTCACAAAGACATAAATTAATATTTATTGACGTGACATTAATTTTAAAAAATATTAAAAATATATCATAATAATATTGGCCTAATTAATATTAATTCAAATAAATAAAATACTAAAATTAATAAAATTAGTGTTAATTCAATTGACATTAACTTTATTTAATTTTAATATTTATTTTAGTTAGTATTGACTAAGACAATATTAATCTAACACTAAGATAAATATTACATTTCTTTCTAAACAAGGTTAAATATAGTTAGTATGCCTTAGAGTTAATTTACCTAATTTTATTAACATTCAATAAATGTAGCAAAACGGATCAATTTGGCTTGTTTAAGCCTGATCCGACATTGGCCCCCTAAAATAAGATAGGTCGGATTGGCCTACTAATTAAAAATGGGTTGAACTTTACAATTGGATCAGCCTACTACTAAGCTGGTGGGTTAACCCGCCTTTTTTTATTGTTGTCTAGGTTAAAAGGGTTGTCATCCTGAAAATGCTTCTTTTCAGACTATTTCAAATCTTGTTCGAGCTATATTAGATTTCGACCAAGTTGTATTGAACCTTGACGAGACTGTCGGATTGTGTTAATATGAAATGTCGCAGTTAAAGTTAATTTTTTTTTATTGAAGCTAGGTTGGCCTGATTGACTCACAAGACTAGCTTGCCGAATTACTGAACTTGACAATGTTGAAAATATTATCTCAACTTGTCTTTTTTAACGAAATGACCACGAAACTTAATCTTTTTGTCATCCCTAACATTCAACATTAAAAAAACTCTATTAACATTAACAAAACTAACATGATTACAATATTAAAAAAAATATTTATTTATTAAAAGAAATAAAATAATTAATGTTAGCTTATAATTTATCTAATTTTACAAGCAACTACATCATTTAAATATTATCTCACACTTTTTATTTTATTGTTTGAGTTAACTTCATACATTAAGTTAGATTCTATTAAACCGATTGTAATAACATCATAATTCACCAACATTAATATTTAAAAAGATAATTTACCAATATTTAAAAGGTAATTTAATATTTTTTTATAGTAAATTTTATAAAATTAAAAATAAACAAAATCATTTCGTATCCTTCTAATAAATAACCCTTTTGAATAAAAAGTTAAAAAATTATTTTAACCACTTTTATTATTTTGTTATTATGGTAATTTATTAGTGAATCAGTCTTATGTTTAGAAATGAACAAAATGATAAAAGTATGAAGGTTATTATAAGTTATGTAAAGGAATGTCTTATAAGAGGACAATAAGTTAAATTTATTCAGTTACTATAAGTGGTATTAGTATTATATACTATTAATTCAAATGTCATTTATTTATTATTTGTGATATAGGTATTTCAAAACTTTTTATTCCTAGTTCAAATTTAATTTGAACGGAGATAGTGAATTATGGAATAGTGTCTTCTACCATAAACATTTTATTTTCTTTCATTAAATGTTTAATATTTTATTTACTTAAAAATAATATTTAACAAATAATAAAATTGTTTACTATTTTCAACAACTATCAAGTATCAAATGTGTGTATATCATGGACACTTTCTATTTCATTTTTTATTGATTAAGGTTTATTAAAAAAATACAAAATTTGATTTAAAAATTTTATGATTTTTGATAAATTTCAATTAATGAGGATAAAAAGGTTATATATCCTACTGATAGAAGTACAAATAAAGGCATATATTAAGTGTGTTAGAAGAAGTGAACATTGGTAAAGTATTGGTTGAAATGGAAAAATTGGAAAATGGCATTCCTAATGATAGATAAGACCTAAATCACAACTCTTTTAGTTGCAATGTTTTTCTCAGTGAAAGGTGTAATGGGTCCATAAAACCCTTGACTCCTACTCTAGTGCTTTAATTCTGAGACATACCTGTGGCCTGCAAAGAAAGAGATTTCCCATCCTTCTTCTTTCTGTTACAATTGCTCATTTCCAATTTCAAACTTTCTTAGAAAAATTGGGGTTAGGGTTTTTCAATTGGTTTTGGTGCATATAACGTGAGATGGTGAAAGTAATGATTATGATCTTTTGATATGTTGAGGCTATTGGTGGCATATAGTTACAATCTTGCTTAAACTGTACAAGTCAAACAGCCAAATTTTTATGTGAAATTAGAATATAAGTAATGGAGGATTTTTTTTTTCCAATAATTATGGATTATTTTATACTTCAAATTTTTTAATAATTAATTTAAAAGAAAATTTAAAGTTTTTAATTAGTTAACTATACCAAAGTTCATGATAATACTGGTGGAAACACGTGCATCTACCTAAACCAATAATTTTTATCATAATTATTACAAAAATAAAATATAAAATAAATTATTTTTATAATTTGATTATAGGTAATTTGTAACATCCTAATTTAGTAATATAAAACTACTAAAATGAACCTTACATTAATAAGGATAGAACAAAACTACAGATTTTTCGAAGAATAAAATTTTTCACCTGAAGAATAAAAGTAAAGTCTACACCGCAAGCTTCACTCCCAACCTCTCACTGAGTCAATTGAAAGATTGTACCTCTAAGTTCACACCATTAAGGTGATCATCACAATAAAGAAACAACAAAGAAAAACAGACCATGAAAATGAAAAGGTAAGCTAGTTTACAATAGAGGAACGATATATATATATATATATATATATATATATATATATATATATATATATATATATATATATATATATATATATATATATAAATATATATAAACTCATTTAAAACATGTTACATATGAAAAACATATCACTACACAATCATCAAACACTTTATGCACGACACTTATTATGCATGGACTGTCCGAACTTAGAACGATTGTTGAACTATGGCGGGTTGCGCACTCGTGGTGGTCTCTACTGCTTTGCAAAATCATTGCCAATGGGTTTCACCCTACCACACTCACGAGGTTAGTCTATTCCGGGCCTTGGAGCATACTAGAAGCCTCTAAGACTAACACCTCATGTTACTCCTCACGACATGGATCAATCCTTTCTACGTGAGAATGAAAGTCCATTAGAGTTTCGGGATAACCCCCAAGACTGAGCTCCCTGCAATCATTCTAAATTTACTTGAGTCTCACCAAGAGATCTCACTTTGGAACCTACTTTCACCACTTTGAAACCATACTTTTACTTTAAAACATAATCAATAACATGATTAATCAAATACTATAATACACCATCATACATACTTCACACTGAGTCTAAAACTTCATTTAAATCAAACTAGAACAAGGAATTAAAGAGTAAACTAAAATCTGAACCATTCTCTTAGCACATACTCTCGGTGAGCGAATCTAGGGGTTTCTCGCACAACGACCCCATCTCGCTGTGCGAATAAACTTCCAGTGGTACCAGACCTCAACCCTTTGCATAGCGTCCCAATTCGCTATGCGAAAGCCCAGACAGTGGTCCAAACTCCCCAAACACTCGTAAAGCGCACTCCTTCACTATTCGAATAAATCTGGCAGTGCTTCCAGACCTACACCAGTCGCTCAGCGCCCATTTCGCTGTGCGGATCCTCAGACAAAGAGCAAACCCCTACAACCATTCGCACATCGCGCCTTCTCGCTTTGCGAATGCTCAGATAGAGAGCACCTTACCATGACTATTCGCTCAACGAGTCTGCATAATTCTGTAGAACAAATTCTGCAGAATTATACAACTCAACCCACTTTTACCAATTCTAACTATTTTTCCCAACTTCTAACTCTCCTAGATTGTGTTATATACTTAATTATACTTAACCAATGTTATCTAAACACTTCTAACCTCAATCTAAACAATTAGACTCAAGATCTTACTGAAAAACTCAAAAAACTCAACTTAGAGGTCCAAATTGAATTCTACCATTTGTGGCACAATTCCAAGCAACTTAGGGACTCTACCAAGTCCCAAATGAATTACCAAGACTCCTCAAACCGACCATTTGCACACAGGACTCTAAACTCCAGTTTTCATTACCCCACTTCCTCCAAATTGAGTTTTAACACAAGTAAAACTCTACCTCATTACTCCCACACTCTACTAATTAAATTCTCTAGCAATCACCAAGTATTAAACAAACTCACACCAGCTCACAAACAACCCTAACTTCACCAAATCTGTTCAACAAGCCTATTCCCCCCATCATTGCCTTAAATCTCCATTTTAGACTAAACCACAACTAACAAATATTTCTCTTCTACTATAACACCCCCATGTTTGTACAACTCAGTTCTACCACATCAATTACAACATTAAAATCATACATATACAGATTTCACACAGAACCAACATCCATCAACATACAAAGCAAACATTCCATCTAATCACTACTGACAAAATCACATTTTCCAACTCAAATAGTTTAATATATAATAACTATCAAATATATAAAACATACTTTTATTTTTAAAAGATTTAACTCGCTTCACTTACCTCAATAAAGCTGACACAATTCAAGTAAACCCCGACATTTGCTTCCATGCAAGGAATCTTTTGAACAACCTACGAATCACCGATTAAAGATTGGAGACAAACCTTAGAACCTAAATTAAGTCAAGAATTGAAGGAAGAAACCACTTGACACATGCAATCAAATTTCTTAACATGATCAAGAATCAAGAAAATACCAAGAAAAAGGGATGAAAACTTACTTGCTCTAAACGACAAACTGATCGGTTGGATTTGAAGACCTTGACGCCGTGGTTGTCTAGGCACCTCTTGATCGTCAAATAGATGACTTGAGATCAAGAACTCTTAGAGAGAAGGTAGAGAACTCTTTATATCAAAACTATTTATAGTAAAACCGTTTAATATTAAAATAACCGAATCTCACTATTTTTGGACTACCACCACTTCTAAAAATACCATTTTTTGGAGTTTCACATAATTTTTTTATCTTAGGTAGTTAATTAAAATTTAAAAAAATAAAACTTTTAAAAGTAAAATAATAAAATAATTTATATTGGTAAATAGTTACAAAATTTTCATTATTTATATTAAATTTTAATTCATTTTTTATAATATTTGTAAAGACTTATAAATTTATATTTTTGAATTAATAGTAGTTTAAAAATAATGAGACTTGGTTATTTCAATATTAAAATATTTTAATATAAATATTTGTGTTATGAACGAGTTTCAATATTTTAAAACACAATATCTCTTTGGAAACAACTTTTATAGAGTTTTCAGACTTCTTTCTAAGGGTTCTTCCTGTCTACTAATCTAATTGAAGAACCAAGGTAGTAGGATTCATCCTTGCGACGAACTCTTCAATTTAGACCGATCAGTTTCTCCGTTCGTGTAAGTTGAGTTTTAGCCTTTTTTTTTGTTATCAATTGGATGTTTGCATCATTGAATTGTCTTGATTGAGTTGTATTGATTGCAAAAATTAAGATCTGATCAATTGAGTCAATTTGTATGTGCCCTAACATTAAAAGTTGTTTTTGACCAAAGTACTAAGAAGAGAATATTAGTTTGATAATTTGAGAGGTTCCAATTTCCCAAATCATAGAGTTTTCATTTGTTATTTTCTGATACAACGCTGAATGGTGGCAGACTGGTGTTGAGTACTAGTTCATTATACAGGTTTGGAAGTATATTAGTTCCAGACCGTTGAGCACCAAATTTGTACCATTGACCATCATAAAATGTGGATGCTTTGGCATTAAGCGGTAGTAGGGTAACACTTAACGCCATCTTTCACTACATGTCAAGAGCATTCTAGTTTCAAGACATTAAGTGGTAGAAGGGTGTCGTTGAGCACAACTTTTTGTGAGAAGAATGGTGTTGAGTGATACATTATCGTTGAATCAAATGCATACAGTTTTACAAGACAACTTTAGTATTTCCAAGTTAGTAGTCAACAAACTAGATAGGGTTAAAGTAACCTTGAGTCGTTTCCCAATGAATACAGAATTGATTTTCAAATACTTGACTCTTATGTAGACTCTGAAAGGTTAGTAAATGCAGGGCTATGCTAATGAAATTAATGTTGAAGAGTGTTGTGAGTTTAAGTGAAGACCAAATAAGAAACTTTAAAACAATTATAATGAAATAGGCTAATTCCACTACTTTATCAAGATAGATTCATCATCGGTTATCCCCAGATTATTTTTCGAGTTTCAACTTAATTAAAGTATATTCTTAACTAATTTGAGGGTGATCTTACAATTAATCAAAGTATATTCTATATCAAAAGCTAGACCTTTGTATATTATTCACAATAAATTCAACCAAAGTACATTCTAAATTAAATCCTATGACTATTCTTAAATCTCCTAACCAAATTAAAAGTTAATTAATCAAATTAAATTCTCAATTAATTATCATTAAAGTTCTTACCAGAAATCAAAGTACATTCTCAATTAGTATAAAAAACCCGTTTAATCATATGAAAATTCCTAAATTCTTTCAAAGTACGACAAATTCGTTACAAGATAAGCTCATCTAGTAGAAATCTGGGGAGAACTGTCAAGGCACTACCACAAAAAAGTGCATAAATAACGTTTTTTTTTTATCATAGATAAAGCTTTTTAAGCGTTATCTATATAAGGGTATTTATTAACGCTTCTAAAAAAGGCTTGTGGTTGACAATAGATAATGTTTTTTTAAATAAGTGTTATCTATTAGTGTCTAACGATAGATAACGCTTATTTAAATAAGCGTTATCTATTGGTATATTTAAAAAAAAAATTAATTATAGAATAAAATATTTCAAAAAATATAAAATATTTTTTCAAAAGAAAATATAAAATATTGGTTTTATTACGTACAAACCCGCACTATCTATTGATTCTATTATATACAAAAAAGTATAAAATATTGAGAAAAATATGACAAAGGTCTAAAAAATAATGTTCATTAATATGAATAAAAACTATTGGTACAATAATATTTCAAAGTATAATCGTTAAGTCGTCTATTACATGTCATGACATGACATTGCTTTATAAGATAATATATACAATCATAACATATATATACTTATAAGCATGCACTAATTACATGCAAACACTACTTTTCCCTAACTTCAATGATTTGACTGTCATGATATTGTTGACATCTGGAACTAGAAAAATACTGTAGGAAAGAAAAATAATATAAAATTAGTTAATTAAATTTTATTACAAATTAATTATGATAATGAAGATAACTTACATCAATTGGAATTGTTCCTCCTTCACAGTATGTGATAATTTCCTTCATATATTGATACAAGGAGAGGATCAAATGTCTGATGTGAACCTCCTCGTAGCTTCCTCCACTAAAGAAACATAGCAGAATGATGCAGAAGCTCTAGAACAAGAGTTAATCGGAAGAGAATGGTTGAAAACCCTAAATAAACCGATAGAAGCAAAAACTCATGGTGAAAGAACCCTAAAAGGTGAAGAAACCCTAGACTAATCGATTAAATGGATCAAAAGTGAGATTGATCGGTGGAAAAGGGTGTAAACAAGGAATTAATCGGTGAAATCAAAGAAAAAGATGAAAATAGAAAGAAACCCTAACAGAGGACTTGTGGAAAACCCTAGATGTGAAGGTTAAAGACTTGTGAGGCAGTGAAAGCTTTGAAATAAAGGTTTTTGGTGCTACTATGATGAAGAAACGGTTTGAGATGGTAGAAACTCTCGAGAGAAGATGTTGAAGTCTTGAGGCAGTGAATGAAAATGAAAAGTGATTGGAAATGCTTTCCTGAGAGGATTGAATGAAGCTTGCGTGTCAACGTAATGAAGATGTGGCGTGGAAAAGCTTATGTGTGCCACAAGCTACGTAGAAGAAGCGGATTGGTTGAGAAGCTAACATCGTGGAGGAGAGAGAAATTTATGGAGCACAAATGGAAAATGGAGAAGTGAAAGAATGGAGAAGTGTGCTTGGAAGGTGGCTAGAGGAGGATCCCTAGGATTCTCTAGCGTAACTTTCAAGGGAGAATTATTTCTATGCATCAGAGAAATCAATTCTCATTAATCTTAAAAGTGCAAATACAAGAGTGCAGTTGGGTATTTATAGTAACTTATGCTCCATGCAAGCTAAAAAATGTATACAATAAAACGTAAAAATATACAAAATAGAGGACACTGAGGAAGGTTTGTCGAGAAATATTCCATCATTCTCTCCCTCTTAGAGAATGATTTGTTCTCAAATCTGATAATCGTCTTTATTATGAAGAAGCTCCTCACAGTCTTGGGAGTGGACCATCTTGGAATGGCTTTATTCCTTTATTCCTTTCGATCCACTTTACTTCCTTAGTTGTGCAGAACGATCAATCTTTTCAATCCAGTTACGTAAATCTTCAAGATATGTAAAACTTCAAGTTCTTATTTCTTGGAGCCTTTGATCACTCTGTAAAACTTCTCAAACGAATATCAAATCAGATATGAAAATGTAATTCTCAATTATCTTAC
The DNA here is from genome assembly GCA_027742785.1 of Vigna reflexopilosa. Taxonomy (NCBI): domain Eukaryota; kingdom Viridiplantae; phylum Streptophyta; class Magnoliopsida; order Fabales; family Fabaceae; genus Vigna; species Vigna reflexopilosa. Next base: position 22,574,854 of record CM050930.1, on the reverse strand, counting down.
AGAAAATCAATCAATGCGTCAATATATAGTTTTTGTCAATTCTGACGCAATTCAATCGATTACTATATTAATATAATCAGTTACATTAAACACATGTAACAGACAAAAAGTAGTCAAAGCACATAATTGAATATTCAATTAATATAATCGATTCTCATTAAATGCTTAGTCAACACATTTAAAAATATCACCGTTATAACAGTTATGACAAGCACAAATCAGTTTTCAAATCTTAACAGACTTAATTGAATACATAATCCATGTAATCGATTAAGCTTCAACAATTAGCAGATTTTTGAAAAATTTTCTTTCTAAAACTCATCATAACACATTTGAAAAAGATATGTGCAAACACACGAGTTTTAATCAATTTACCAACTAACGTAATCGATTCAAAACTAGTTGTTTTGCCACAGTTTAAAACTCAAGTTGTTTGATGACCTTAATTGCTTATCACAACATTGTAATCGATTAAGTCATGCAGATATGCTTTTGTGCATGTGGTTTTTATATTTCCAAAACATATGTGTGCATACACAGATATGATCACTTTACAAACACAGTAATATGCAACAATCAACACAATATGTCAAATGTGACAAACACAATATGTGCATATTTCTCAATAAACATAAACACATATAACACATAACACAGTACACATACATGTGTTTTTATTAACAATGTGTTGTCATCATAAAAAACAAATATCACAAGGATTGGTTGCTAATATTGTGCTCCCCTTATCAACAGTTTTGATAATCTATAAATTCTCTCAGATGAAATCAATCAGATATGAAAATGTAAGTATGTTCAAATGATCTTTTGAAAATCAAACAATGCGTCAATATATAGTTTATATCAGTCCTGACGCAAAACAATTGATTACTACATTAATGTAATTGGTTACATTAAACACATGTAACAAAATTAAAACAGTCAAAGCTCATAATTGAATGTTCAATTAATGTAATCGATTCTCATTAAAATGCTTGGTGAAACATATTTAAAAATATGACCATTATAGTAGTTATGACAAGCATAATTTAGTTTTCAAATCATAATAGACTTAATTGAATACACAAAGCATGTAATCGATTAAGCTTTAACACTTAGAATAAGTTTGAAAACTTTTCTTTCTAAAAACTCATCACAGCACATTTGAAAAAGATGTGTGCAAACACACGAGTTTTAATCGATTCACTAACTAATGTAATCGATTCAAAATTAGTTGTTTTGCCACAGTTCAAAACACAAGTTGTCTGATGGTCTTAATTGATTATCACAACACTGTAATCGATTAAGTCATGCAAATATGCTTTTGTACATGTGGTTTTTATATCATCAAAACATACATTGTGCATACATAGATATAATCACGTCAGGAACACAATAGTGTGCATCAGTCAACACAATATGTCCAACAAATGTGACAAACACAATATGTGCATATTAAACAGTAAGCATGTACACATTCAACATATATACCACAATACACATTCATGTGTTTTTATTATCAATGTGTTGTTATCATCAAAAACCAACATCGCAGGGATTGGGTTCAACTAACACAATGCTCTCCTATCAACAATCATGTCCTATGAGTTCTCTTTAAAGGTAACTCTAGGTCCATTCTTGACACCTAGAGTCTAAGATCACCAAACTTCAGTACGATTCCTTAATGGTTACTTGAATGAATCACTTGAATTAAGATCAAGACTCTATAACTAGTTAGAACCTTAGATATATTCCTAGCATATAAAAGCAAGAGGCGAAGTAGTTGACCACAACTTGGAACCAATTCTCACTTAGTCCCAAGCCATTGAAATAGGATGAGTGATCAGTTCATCCAAAAATAAGCACAACCTAATTCACAAACATGTAATAAAATAATACTTTGATAAATAAAACAATACCAATACAAGAGAGTTCCAAAGGGTTACATCTTTGCTTGAACACTCTAAGAGATTTAGCTCCTCATAATAAGTGGAAAGAATACCACACAAGGAAGAGTCATAATCTCTTAAGACCTCTAATAATGTTCTTTAGAATACAGAGGTAAGTGTCTAAGAAACTCTCTAAAGCGTCTCTCTCAAAAGTCTATCTAGAAGTCCCTAAAACAAAAGATTAATTATGTTTTCATAAACTTTTTAGGGCGCAACTTCAATAATGAAAGTGTGGCTTCAACTGTAGAGGTTTCCTTGCAAGGTAAGTTTTCTTTGTGGCTTAGGCCTCATGCTTTTGGTGTTGTAGCCCCTCAGATAACGTTTTTGAGAAGAAGTCTTCATGGCTTAGCCGAAGGTTCAATGCTTGAGGTTTCCCTCCAAAATGGGTTTTGCTTTTTTTTTTTGTTGCTCAAGCCTTAAAATTGCTGCCCAATTGTGTTAGTGTCAGTTTTATCCATAATTGCTTGAATTTCCTCCATTTCTTTTATTTTTCCAATTTGACTCTTTGTAAACATCAAGAAATGCAAAACAAGTCAAATTAGAGGTGATTTATATAGATATTTGACAAAAATAAAAACAAGATAAGTGTGAACTTGATCTTAAAATTAAATTATATTGGAAACTTGCCAATGTGAGGAGATGATGGCTCCTCCCCTGAGTGATATGACTCAGGCAAGGGGAGAAAGAATAGTGGTATTTGAGTGCTCTTAAGAGAGGTTGAGCCAACTCTTAAGGAAGGATGGCTAGAGGAAACCTAGAAGGGGTACTTTAGCCTTGATGACCTAAGTTGAGTAATATAACACACACAAAATTGGTAGCATAACAATACTCAATTCAAAGTTGAATTTACATGGGGGAAGGGGGACACCTTCCATAATGATAAGATCTTAGGCCTACCTTCCACAAATGACAACAACTTTTCTAAAGTATGCTTGGTCATCGCTGGGCTATGCCATCAGTTGTAAAACCTTGACTCTGATAAAAACTATTATCAAGTAAGGGAACCTAGCAAAAAATTTTACATACTAATGATTCAAATTTATGATGACGATGATAAGATTGTGATAAATAGATGAGATATTGAACTTTGTTTGTGGAATGGTTATTTGTGTTGTTATACTAAGTTGAATTGCATTATTTGAGTAAATTGATCTATGATGTATATGTATTGTCAATTTGACTATCTTAGCTTTTTGATAAAAGAAAAGAATAAAATAACTCAAATTAATCCAATAAGGTAATTTGTTAGACATATATTAGTTTTTGAATTATGTAATTTCGTTGGGCTGAGAGGGAATTTTCATTCAAGAGCGTTATCGAATTTATTTTTGTTAGGTGGGTCATTTACTTATTGGACTAGCCATGTGAAATTGGCTCTTAGAGGATAAGTTGTTGGGTGAGAAGAAAGAACTAAGCTAAATTATTTTCTTTCAAATCCATAGATTAGGAGATCTTGGACTCATGCTAAGCAAGAGTCTCGCTAGCCGAATTTGTGGGAATTCGCTCCCAATACTCGCTCGTCGAGCGAGCCAACACTAAGAACCGATATTTGTTTTAAAAATAGAAAGCTTTGTTTTTGGCTTTTTATTGGACGAGTCATGCTATCATTGAGTGAGCTTATCTTCCAAGGTGGCTCGAAGCGAAATTGAATGTTTTATATGTATGATTGAGTAAAGTTAAAATATTTTAGATTTTGTGATATGATCATAGATGGGGCAACAATGAAGAGTTTTAAAAAGTGACAACAAGCATAAAAATAGTAGAATAGGTTTCATTGGCTTGTATTTACCTCTTTGTTTCTTTTCGTTAGTTCTAGTTGAATAAACACTTATAAACCCTTCTTTTCCTTTTAGCACAAGCAATGTGGGACTCTCCACGACTTGGTCTTAAAAGAAAAGAAGATGAAGTAGGCGTCTTAGCTTGAAGTGCAAGTAAGCATAGCTAGTTTTGATTTTTTGAAATTTAGGAGAGTTAGGATGCTTATAAACCCTTTTGGAATGACAAAATTAGGCAATGTGGGACTCCAAGCACCTAGGGGCGCTGCTGCAGCTGCTGGCAAGATCTTGGAGCCTTCCAAGTCCCATATTGCTTGAAACTCTTCACCAAACTCCTTCCAAAAGCTATATAAGTAAGCCTAGAAGTTCTCCTTGTACGAACCTTTGAAATCAATGAAATTTTGAGTTGAATTGCAATCTTGCATTCCTCTTAGAGACAACTTTTTGTCTCTTAGTGCATTTTGGCAGACCTTATCTTGAGCAAATCAAGTAGCAGTCCTTCCTCGACACTTATCTTGGAGTCCTCTCTCAAGTGGCATGTCTAGGAGTCATAAGTTTCCTCTTCCTTTCTCTTTTCCGCTTTTATTTTCCATTCTTTCTCTAATTGTCATTAGTATACTTCTCTCTAGGCATGCACTTCCCCATCATGTAGTATCATGAGCCTTATATTTTGATCATCTTAGGAATTGCATGTTAGAGTAGAAAGTAAAGCTTTTAATTTCGCAATTTTCGCTGAGCCATGTTCATAGCGCCCAACACACGTGTCAGTGTAGTCAACTTGTTTGATTCAGTTTGAGTTCATTTCTCATCCAAATTGAGTCCAATTTTTTTCCTAGTTTCATCTACATGTTAGGAATAATGTCCAATCATTGCTTTGAGCTAATTCCATCATTTACTATGTGCATTTGATTTTTTTTTCGTTCAGTACTCATTTGCCGCGTCCAAAAAAACGTTGTTTCTGCTTCCATTTTGTTTGATCTAGTTTGTATTCATTTTAAAAGTTTCGTCCAGATGTGCTTTAACATTTCCAAGTCTTACTTTGTTTCAATTCATTCGTTTACTAAGTGAAATAAATTTTTTTCATCCAGTGTTCATTCTAGTGCTTACTGTTTGAGTGACTTCTAATCTGTTTGTGTTTGTGCTTGCTGTTTTGGTGCTTTTGGTGGCTGTTTCTTCTATTCTGAACATTGTACAAACTCAAGCAACTCTTAAGGATGATCCAAAGGCTTCAATCCCATGCATAGCAGTGGGTAAACGTTATTGTCTAGAGACTTCCACCACTATCTTTCACCGCAAACAACACATCTTCTTGGAAGTCTTCAACAAGTAGGTTTATTCTTTCCATTTGTTTTTTTTTTCCAGCTTATATTTCTTGTCTTGGCTGGATTGTATGTGTCTTTTCTTGATTTCTTAGCTTTAAATTGAGTCATATGTGTTTCCTCCTTAGGAGTTTTCAAGAAAATAATTCTTGAAATTGCACTCGCTAAGGGTCCTTTTGCATCTTGGTTCTTGTATGCTGAATTGAGTTGGATCAACTTAGGATTTAAGTGTGTATGCTTTGCTTGTTGATAACAGTTGAAATACCTTTATTTTTATACTTAAATTTGATACTAAGAACACCCTTTATGACTTAGAATCTAGCTTGAAATCATGTTTTTTGCTTAAGTTAGAGAATAAGAGAGTTGAAGGTAGTATTATTGGTTTTATGCTTGGTTTTTCTTGTTTTGGCAGGATTTAACATGAATTGATGAAAGAAGCTGAAGAAGTAAGGAGTTGGACTCAAGAGAAGTAGGAAAAGTGCACAAAAGAAGAATCGCAGCTAGCGTTGAGCGCTACTTTGCCGCTGAGCGCCATTCTCGCTGTGGAGTTCTTTGGCTGACGCTTAAGCGTCAATGCTGAGTTGTAAATCCAAGTGTCGCAGCCACCACTGAGCGACACTTTTACCAATAAGCGCCAACCTCTTCAGTAAGTTCACTGCCACACGTCTGGGCGTCAACGCTGAGCGTTATTTCTGAGTACCGCACCTACCGCTGAGTGGCAATCCAGCGTTGAGTGCTATTTGCGTGGGCCTGGGCCAGTTTTTTGTTATTTTTATGAGCTATATAAGAATTTAGTCGACCTAGAGGGTCTATCTTTGGACAGAAAGAGGCGTACAAACACTTTTTTTACCTCTTAGAGGCAGATTTTGGATGCGGAAGCTCCAATCAACAACTTTTAGGGTTCTATCTTTCATTCTTTTCATTATTTTCATCTAGTTTCACCATGTTCATGGGGAACTAAACCTCCATTGTTGTTGGGAAAACGATGTAATCCTTTGAAACTCTCGTGTATTGAATTGATCTTTATTTTATATGCTTTACTTCATTAATTGTTAGGGTTTTTCCTCTTTACTCTATGCATGCTTTGTTTAACTCATTCAATTGCATTATCATTGATTTTTTTCGATATGGACACATATGGGGAAATCTAGACTTGGAGAAATTCTCTCGGGAGCAATATTACTTAAACATAGGAATAGGAGGACCGATTGCCTTTAAGCTTCTATGCGAATGTAATGCATAATTAATTGCTAGGGAGACAAGACATTGTAAACTAGTAATTAAGAGTAGGCTTTCTTCACCGAGACATCAAGTTTAAAGTAAATTAGCAAGTGACATTAACATTAATAAAGGAGTAGAATTCGTAAATACTTGAGAGTGGACAGGAAGTCGGAAAACCCAACAACATAATTCATCCATATATCATTCACCTGCGTATTCTTTTGGTCAATTGATCAACACTTGCATGCATATTTATAATCTGCACTATAAACACTGATTTTTGGTTTTTTTAAGTCTTAAATAATCAACAAATCACATGATTGTTTAGGTCAATGAGTCTCTAGGGAAAATGATACTTGGTCTTACCATTTATATTACTTGATACGATTCGGTACACTTGCCGGAGTCTTAACACTTGTATGTTCTGCACCAGTAGAGGTATTAAGCAAATCAAATTCCAGCTTTCTCAAACACACATATTAAAAAAAAAAAATACATGTTTGGCCGAGACTAGTTGTCGCACATTGCATTTTCTTTTCAGCAATACCAAAACTACACCTATTTGCTTAATTCTGCATGGTATGGCCGAGACTTTCATCTTATATTTCGTGTGTTTGACATATTCATTTTGCACCTCTCTTATCATAAATTTACAGAACATATAGGTTTGAAGCATGCCAAATTAATTCCACTTAATTTTAGATCCTTCACTTCATATATGCATAGAATTTTGGGTGTGAATTGTCTCTTGTTTGTGTCAATTTTTTGTTGTTGTCTTGTTCATTTGTGCCACTGTTTTGACTCCTTATCTCTTGCTGTTTTGTCTCTTGTTTGTGTCAATTTTTGGGTGTCTTCATGTATGCATAGAATTTTGGGTGTGAATTATCTCTTGTTTGTGTCAATTTTTTGTTGTTGTCTTGTTCATTTATGCCACTGTTTTGACTCCTTATCTCTTGTTGTTTTATCTCTTATTAGTCTCTAGTTTTCTGCCCATTTTTCTGTGCCAAGTTTATTGCTTTTATAGGTTCTGTTTTACATCTTTTGTCTTGCAGTTTTCTTCATTTTCTGCCTCTTGAATTTTTGCTGTCTTGGTTTGGATTCCTTATTGGGTTGAGGATTGAATTGTACATTTTTCCACTTGCTTTTGTCCTTGAATTGGTACTGTAAAATACTAACTTGAGAGACACCTTACTATTTTGAAATAAGAGTGCATGTGAGTGGAGTGATCTTGGTTTGTTTCACTATAAAACTGTGAGCTTTGAGCTAATTTTTTGTCGTTGCCGTTTTGAGTGCACCGTGAGCTACTGTGACCTTCACTTTTGCTATTGTATTGTTGTTATATTAACATGTTTCTTTTATTAGTATTACTGCTATTTTCTTTTTCAAAATGTCTACAAGTTCAAGACACTTTTCTTCTAATGGAAGTAGCCATCAAGGAAGTGCCTCTAGCAAATTTGATTTGATGAAGGCTTTTCAACAAATGCAACATCAACTTGACTCCATTAGTAAATGGCTGGACAAGGACGCAAAAGAAAAAGGGAAGCAAACTCATGGTCATGATAATGGTTCCTACAAGAAGAAGCAAGAAGCTAGAACCATGAATGTATACCTTCCCTCGCCAAAGTTGCACTTGCCGCCCTTCAAAGGCGAAGAAGACCCTAACATTTTCTTAGATTGGATAGCTAATGTAGATAATATTTTTGCTTTGTATAGTTTAGATAATTCTTGGCGTGTAAAGTTAGCTTGTTTAGCTTTAGAGGGATACATCAAACAATGGCTAAATAGGAGATACTTAACCACGGCCTCACCCACGAGTACATGGGAACATTTTAAGGACATTATTATCCAGCACTTCATATCTCCTCACTATTTTAGGGAACTCTTGCTTAAGTTCCAACGGCTTAAGCAAGGTAGACGAAGTGTGGAGGAGTATGCACGCGAGCTCGAAGTGCTCATACATCGTACTAACACTAAAGAAAATGATCATGCAAAAATAGTTAGATTTATTAGTGGACTTAATAGAAACATCCAAGATATAATTGAATTCCATGATGGTGAGACTTTCGATATTGTGATTCATAGAGCTATGAAAATAGAAAAGCAACTCTTTCTAAAAGCAACTTATCACAACAAATTTTCAAACTCTTCTAGAGATGCTTTCTACAAATCCTCATCATCAAAGGATAAATCCAAGGATGTTTCTAAGGAGCCCACTAACAAATCTTGTCCTCATTCTCTTTCTAACCATTCCTCTTCCCAACCTACATCCCCTTCTAGACCTAGCCATATTAAGTGTTTTAAATGTTTCGGGCATGGTCAAATTGCATCTTCTTGTCCTATCAAAAGGCCAAGGTGCATTGAGGGTGAAGATATTATCACTAATGAGTCTACATCTTCCTCATCTTCACCAATTTATAGCTCTTCTTCCTCATCAAGTGAAGAAACAAAGAATGTCATTCTTAATTATTTCACTAAGGACATTCAAGATAGAAAAAAGGAGCGAGTAAATGAAGAAAGAAAAGAAAAAGAAGAGAGAGTAAAAGAAGAGACTGAGAGAAAAGAGAGAAGAGAGAAAAGAAAGAAAAAGAAGAACTTGTGAGAGAAATGGAGAAAGACAAAGTCTTAGTCACAAAGGAAGTGTTACTGAAGGCACCATTCACTCCCATCATTCAAATAGATCCAAGCCATGACAAAGGAGTTTTTCAATCCTTCTACTTTTCTCCTTTTACTAAGTTTTCTTTCTTTGTTCCAAAATTATTTTGCACAACTCTTTCACCTCCCTCTTTCCGTCTTTCCAACTCTTCAATAATTTTTTTTGAAACACATCTTGAGTTAGTGTCACCCATTTGGTTACATTCAACTCAAGACAAAAATAATTTTTTCTCTAAAAATGGTCACCTAGTTTTCACCACTAAATACCATAAAAATATAAGGAGACTTTCTTCTACTATTACTTGTTTATATACATTGATTGGTCAACATAAATTCATTCACAAAATGTTTGATGATTTTTGCAGGTTGACATTTGATCCAGGAGGAGTTCCTTTGGCTTATACACGAAATAAGCCACTCATCTCTATTTGTTGTAGGTTTTTCAAGATTTGAGGACGAATCCTCTCCAACCTTGGGGGGGGGGGGTGATATGATCATAGATGGGGCAACAATGAAGAGTTTTCAAAGTGACAACAAGCATAAAAAGAGTACAATAGGTTTCATTGGCTTGTATTTGCCTTTTTGTTTCTTTTCGTTAGTTCTATTTGAATAAACGCTTATAAACCCTTCTTTTCCTTTTAGCACAAGCAATGTGAGACTCTCCACGACTTGGTCTTAAAAGAAAAGAAGAGGAAGTAGGCGTCTTAGCTTGAAGTGCAAGTAAGCATAGCTAGTTTTCATTTTTTGAACTTTAGGAGAGTTAGGATGCTTATAAACCCTTTTGGAATGAAAGAATTAGGCAATGTGGGACTCCAAGCACCTAGGGGCCAGATCTTGGAGCCTTCCAAGTTCCATATTGCTTGAAACTCTTCACCAAACTCCTTCCAAAAGCTATATAAGTAAGCCTAGGGGTTCTCCTTGTACTAACCTTTAAAATCAATGAAATTTTGAGTTGAATTGTAATCTTGCATTCCTCTTAGAGATAGTTCTCTGTCTCTTAGTCCATTTTGGCAGACCTTATCTTGAGCAAATCAAGTGGTTGTCCTTCCTCAACACTTATCTTGGAGTCCTCTCTCAAGTGGCGTGCCTACAAGTCATAAGTTTCCTCTCTCTTTCTCTTATCCATTTTTAATTTCAATTCCATTCTTAATTCTTCTTAGTTTACTCTCCTTTAAACATGCACTTCCCCATCATTTTGTGTATATTTAACTTATTGAATGAGATAAGATATGTGATTGTGTGGGTGATGCGATTGTAATGAATCTTAAGGAAGGAGTACTACATTAAGTTGAGGTTATATGGAGTATTGAAAAGTGATTATATTATGAGATTATATTAAAGGAAGATATCTAGTGTTGAAAGTCGGTGAAGACTCCTACAATATAGAATTTGAATATGAAAAAAGATCGAAGATACAAGGAATTTAGCCTAGTTATGCTCATGGTGGACTTTAGTCTTAATGCAAATATATATATATATATATATCCTGAAAGGAAAGAGTCAGTCATGACAAATGTATGGTCTTTGAGTTTATTCATTACACTAGTCTTTTAGAAGTAGAGTTAGATGTCTATGAGTGAGTAGGTGTCGAGGGTTGAATTGGAAGGACTGTGTTGTGTGATAGACATTTAATTTTTTATGAGAATTGTTAAAGCGTGATTACGGTGATGATATTATGTGTAATATGTTTTCATTTTCATTATCTTACATTTTGTTTTTGTGTTGTAGCATTATTGGTTTAGGCTCCGAACTATGTGCCTACAAAGTCTAACTTAGTTAAGTCCATTTTGTCTCAGGGAGAGGGATTTTTTAGTTCAAGAGAAAGTGTATTTTCACAGCCCTTGAAAGAGAGAAAAGAGAGAGAAAATTTGTTAGCATATTCACTAAGCTACCTCACTAAAATTACGATTTCCATTTCTTCATAGTTGGATTAAGCTAAAATTTTGACAACAGGTTCATGGCATAAAGTTCTTCATTCCAACTATTAGATCATCAATCTAAGGTTTGAGTTTAGAGAAATCAGTCCCTCGACGTTGCTATTTTTAGGTTTCTTTTTCTTTGTTATTCATATTTGAGAAAATTATTGCTTTGATGTATTGGGTTATTATAGACACTTATTTTTGTGCTATGATTTGATTCTCTTGTATAAATATTTGATCTTAGTAGTGCTTGATTTACTCACTTGTGTATGTAGGATTTTACTTCTCACAATGAGAAGATTTTTCCACGTTAAAAATATTGATATTCTCTTTTGTGATTTTTGTTGCCACTTTATTTTGTTGTTATTCCTTATAAATTCTTACAAGTTTAAAGATTTGTTTATGCTACATACTTTGGTACTTTTAGTTATTATTATTATTTCTCTTTTTAAATATCTATCTACGATGATTATATATTATACGTGAGTAGAAAATCATTCAAATGAGAGTGAGTAATAATAAGACTATAAATTTTAAGATGTTATGATATATATATATATATATATATATATATATATATATATATATGGGTTTGTTAACGCGCCTGTTTTTCAGTTGGTACATTTTAACAATGTGTACTGGATTATAGTAGACAAAAATACCCTCATATATTATGGATTCTAAGTTTTAAAGTCAAGAATATTTAAATAATTTTCATTCTCAAAAGTAAAAAAAAAAAAAAGGAACCCCCAAACCCTTACTCACCTCCCTCATTCCTCTCAACTCTTTATCTTTCATATCTCTCACACCAACATTTTCTCTATCATCCTATGGTAGATCCAACTGAAAAAAAAATTAGAAATACTCGTCGTTTAACAATTTACCTTTGTAAAGACTTGAGTCATTGGCATATTCACCTTCAGGCAAAGGTTCACTCAAGATCTCTTCAATTTCATCATCTTCACTAACCTCTCTAATTTCATCATCTGCAGATGTTGAATCATCATCTCTTAAAAAATCCTTTAGGCCAATTACCAATTCCTTCTGATATCATTATGCTTGTGAAAATTAGATAAAATTAGATAAGACAAAAATTATAAAATGAAAACTCATTATAAAATCATTTTTTGTAAGAAATTGTTTAATAGCGAGTGTTTCTGATTTTTTTTTCAGGCAAATTACCAATTCCTTCATATGTCATTATGCTTGTGAAAATTAGATAAAATTAGATAAGACAAAAATTATAAAATGAAAACTCATTATAAAATCATTTTTTTGTAAGAAATTGCTTAACAACCAGTATTTTTTATTTTTTTTAATTGGGGCTATAGTAGAGATAACAAAAAAAGGTTGGAGTGAGAGTGAGATAGATGAAAGAGAAATGATTGAGAGGAATGAGAGAGGTGAGTAAGGGTCTGAGGGTTTCTTGTTTTTTTTTAGTTTTGAGAATGAAAATTATGTAAATATCCTTGACTTTAAAACTTAGAATCCATAATATATGAGGGTATTTTTGTCTACTATAATCCGGTACACATTGTTAAAATGTACCAACTGAAAAACAGGCGTACGCACGTTAACAAACTCATATATATATATATATATATATATATATATATATATATATATATATATATATATATATATAAAATTTAAATCCTTTGTGTTTTAAACTAGTTTTAAGATGAACAAATTGAGAAGTATAACCAAACATGTGTGGACATCCCAAACTCAATTACACCTTCAAGCTCACTATGTTCATCAACATTTCTATTTTACTTCGATTTTTTTTTTACCAATTTGTTTACTCATAACACTTCCATTTGCTCCTTATTCTTATTTATTTCCCAAAATATAAAGGCTATATTTGAGGGTAAGGTTTTTAACGAAAAAGAAAAGGAAAAAATCTCTCTTTTTAAAAAGATAACTGTCAAGTATAGGAACTCTTTTACTTCTGTTTTAGATTCTTATCATACAAGTTTATTAGTTTTGTAACCTCAGGATAAAAATTATATTTTTCTTTTTGTGAATATATATGTATAAATATATGTTAACTTTTTATTATTATTTATGTTTTATTAAGTAAGTTATATATTAGGATTGGTTACGGCGAAAAAAGTTAGAGACCTAAATTAACATGGTCCAAATTCGGCCTAACATTTATCAAATCACTCCCTCCAAAAATTAAAATTAATTTTATTTATGTGTAACTTACAATTTAGAAAACAAGTATTCTATTCTACTCATTTGAAATATAGGTCAAGCATTTTTTTGTCTAACAGATTATTTATGCGTAACTTACAATTTAGGAATCAAGTATTCTAACTTACAATTTCGAAATATGTAGTCTGATGAGAATATAATATATGTATGCATATGGTAGCTAGAAATTATAAATATTTTAGTGCCACATTTGAATTTCTTAACCTTTTAAAATAAGTTCTCAAACGGCTTAAAATTTATAATAGAAAACAGTCTGGAAAAATCATTATTTTGATTTCAATGGGTTATGGGCCGCTTCTACTGCACCACTCTAATTTATTACATTATTTGAATTTTATTTATAATTTTATAATATTTTATTTCTCAGCGTGATATTTGAACAACGTTGTTCTCAGTGATTAAACGACACCTTCTTCAACCTCGCGGCATGAACAGCATCGTCTCGTTCTCCATCTGTCGTTTACAACTCCATGAGCGTCGTTTCCTCAGCCGTTTCCTTTCCGATGACCTATACGACCCGCCTTTCTCCCCTTCTCCGAAACCCCTTAAAGCAAACAAGAAAAAGACGCATTCCGAAAACGGAGCTCCCAAACAAAACGGAGCCCCAAAGTTTCCCTTAAAATCGAACCTCCCATTCGATTTCAGATACTCCTATTCGGAGACCCAATCTTCGGTTGTGCCCATCAGTTTTCGCGAATCCCCCAAGTTCTCCCCGTTTGGGCCTGGCCGGCTCGACCGGACATGGACCGGCGTTTCTGCTCCGGTTCGGAGTGAACCGGACTGGAAGAGGGTGGAGGAGGAACAAAACCGGGTTCTCGGAGCGCCACTCAGTGAGGATGAGGTGGCCGAGCTCGTCGAACGCTACCGTCACAGTGACTGTGTCAGGCAAATCAATTTAGGTGTGTCTTAATTCTCTCAACTATGATAATATTTCAGGAGAAAAAACAAAAATAAAAGACTTTCGAATTTGTTATCAATTTTTTTATGATTGTTCCCATTCTTTATACTTATCACTATATATAAATGCTTGAGTAAAATCACTCCGATGTGTTTACTTTTAATTCTGGCAATTAATTAGAAGTTTATTCTTTTAAATAATTATTACAAAAAGGTCAATTTTATTATACATCGGATGGTTTGAAAGAGATAAGAGACAAACGCTCATAACTTATCATTCAAATAATAAAACAGACCATTTATAGCCATTTGCAAAACGGTTGGATCAGACGTTAGAGTGTGATCCCTAATTTATTGAAACTATCCTACAAAATAGGAGAAAGTTCTGAACAACCAAAAACATAACAAATAAATAGAGAAAACCCTTAAAAAACCTCACAATCCCTCTCTTAAACTAATGCATCTATACTAGTTATTCTAATCAAATTAGGAAGCCTTTCAAACTGGTTCAACTTTAGGGGTTTTGTCATAATGTCTCTTAACTAATCTTGAGAGTTACAAAAGCTTAGCTTGAGATCATTCACCAAGTCCCGAAGAAAGTGAAACTTTATATCTATGTGTTTACTCTTTTTCCATGAAATACTGGTTGTTTGGACAGTTGTATTGTAGACCTATTATCACACAAAATCTCAACTATAGTCTCATTTTGAAGCCCAGTCTGTTCTAACAATATGTTAAGCCAAAATGCACTGACAAACACATAGAGTTGCTATTATATATTCTGCTTCTGTTGTAGATAAAGCTACCACATTTTGCTTCTTGGATGCCCACGACCCACGAAATTGTCCCTGTCCCTAGCATAAACACATACCCAGAAGTGCTTCTTCTATCATCCAAGTCTCCGGCATAATCACTATTTGAAAAAGCTAATAGTCTTAAACGGTTAGTCCCTTTCTTGTACCAGATTCCAAGACTAGTTGTTCCTTGGATATATCTCAGAATGCGTTTTGCTGCCAGCCAATGTGTTGTAGTAGGATTAGTCATGAATCTGAGTAAACTCACTATGTACATTAAATTTGGTCTAGTGACAGTCAAATAGATCAGGCTTCCAACTGGTTGCTTAAACAAAGTTTCTTCAACACTTTGTTTATTTGTATTCTTTGTCAGACGAGTCCCTAGCACCATGGGATTTTTTCATAGCCTTGTTGTCCTGCATTCCAAAATGTGATAAAATTTCCAATGCATATCTCTTCTGACAAATAAATATTCCAATAGAATATTGTTTAACCTCAATGCCAAGAAAGTGACTCATTATGCCCAAATCGGACATGTCAAAATGAGTCATCATGGACTGCTTAAATTCCTCACACATAATTTCATCATTTCTAATGAATATCAAATCATCAACATATAAACTAACAATTAAAATTTTATCTCCCTATGATTGAGTGAACAAAGTGTGTTCACTAGGACATTTCTCAAACTTTTCTTGTGCAAAGTATGTCTCAATTTTGTGGTACCAGGCTTGGGGTGCTTGTTTGAGGCCATACAAAGCTTTCTTCAATCGATATACCTTCTCTTCTTCTCCTTTTTAACAAAACCTTCAGGTTGTAGAACAAAGACATCTTCTTTTAACTCTCCATGGAGAAAGGAACTCTTGACGTCAAGTTGAAACACCTTCCAACTAAAGTGAGCAGCAGTTGCCAAAATTAATCTAATGGTATCCATTCGAGCAACAGGAGCAAAAACTTCATTGTAGTCAATTCCATGTCTTTGTACATATCCTTTTGCGACAAGCCTTGCCTTGTGTTTTTCTACCTTCCCTTTTGCATTTAATTTGGTTTTAAAAACCCATTTAACTCCAATTGGTGTAACTCCTTTCGGTAGTGATGTGAGTTCCCATGTATGATTCTTCTCTATAGCTTTTATTTCTTTCATCATAGCCTTTCTCCATTGTGTACTCCTACCTGCTTCTTCAAATGATGTTGGGTCAATTTCAGTCACCAACATGGCTGCCAAATTTTCTTCTTCTGGCAGACTTGCACTTGTATCATAGTCTACCAACCACCTAGGTACTATTCTTACTCGTGCACTCCTTCCTTGAGATGAACCTGTTAAGGTACTGTCCAGGTTTGTACTACTACTTTCTTCACTGTTTTCACTAGTATCAACATTAGCTACTATTTTTCCTGCTATTTTTTCTGCTACAATGTCATTTTTATCTTCATAAATTATCTCTTCTTGCTGAGTTTCTGGCTTCAAACAGCTCCAGTCCCAACTTTCTTTTTCCTCAAAAATTACATCTCTGCTAATGATCACAGTTTTTGTAACTGGATCATATAATCTCTAAGCTTTAGACTCATCACTAATGCCCAGAAAAATACATTTTCTGCTTTTGTCATCCAGCTTCACTCTTTTCTGGTTTGGGATATGTGCATGGGCCACACACCCAAAATTCTGAAATGTTTCACCACTAGTCTCCTGCCGCTCCAGGCTTCTTCTGTAGTAACATCCTCTATCGCAATTGTTGGGCATCTATTTTGGATATGCACACACCATTTGACAACTTCTGGCCAGAGCACCTTGGGAACATGCTTCTCATTTAACATAGAACGAACTGCATTCGTAATCATTCTATACTTTCGTTCGATTACACCTTTTTTGTTGAGGAGTGTAAGGTGTGGTTAATTGTCTTCTAATGCCTTTTGTGTGACAAAATTCTTCAAACTCGTTTGAGAGAAACTCTCCACCTCGATCTGTACGTAAGCAGAGTATAGGAACTCCTACTTCCTTCTCAACTTGTGCCTTGAACATCTTGAAATTTGCTCACGCTCCTGATTTTTCATGCAAAAAATATACCCAAGTCTTCCTAGTGAAATCATCAATGAATGTTAGAAAGTACCTTTTACTGCTGTGTGAAACTAGTTGGATAGGCCCACATATATCCGAATATACTAGTTGTAGTCGTTGAGATGCTCTCCAGGTACTGTGGCTTGGAAACGAACTTCTGGATTGTTTTCTAGCCAAACATGTAGAACATGATTTCTACGGATGGACTAAAGCTGGTAGGCCTATAACCATTTCTTTTTCAACCAAGATACTCAACGCTTTGTAATTTAGGTGGGCAAAATGACAATGCCATAAATAAGCTTCACTGGTTTCTGATTGGAGTAACAATGATTGTGTGTGAGTCATAGATGCTGTAACATAGAACATTCTATTCCCACTCATGTGGGTTTCCATAATCAAACCCCTTGTAGAATGAAACACCTTGCAGGAGCCATCTGAAATCAAAATGGCTAAACCTTTTTCTTGTAGTTGTCCAATACTCAACAAATTATTTGAGTTCAGGTATATAATATACTTCAGTTAGTACTTGGGTGATGCCATTAACATGCATTCCGATGCTACCTTTTGCTGCCACCGCGATATGAGTATCATTGCCAAGTTTTACTGTCTTGGAATGTTCTTCCTCGAAATTCAGAATTGTTTCCTGTCATATGATTGCTACAACCAGAATAAAAATACCACCTTTCATCCTCTTGCATTTGTTGCTCCTCATGTGCCATTAAGAGAATTCCTCTTCATCATTAAATTCAGCATAGTTGGCTTTATTGTCCCAATCAGGGCATTCATATTGGAAAGGCCCTTGCCTATGTCACTTGAAACACTCAATGGTGGCCTTCTTGAATGGTTGTCTTCCTCTCCATCTGCCACGACTGCCTCTAAACCCATCACAACCTCTGCCTCTGCCTGGCTTCTCCTCTTGAGTGCTTCTACTACTGGTGTGCTCATGGGTTGCTTTGAGCACATGTTCTTCCTCTTGTACCTTGATCATTCGTTGCTCATGCACCAATAGACTCCAATGTAACTCATCAATGGTGAGAATATTAATGTCATTTGGCTCCTCTATAGTACAAACGACGTAGTTGAATTTAGGGGTTAGAGATCTCAATATTTTACTCACCTTTGTTCCACTGCTTCTCCATTGGACTTCATTTTACTCACTATAGTCATGGTGTGGCCCAGAAAGTTGTCCACTTTTTCTCCTTCTTTCATGGTGAGTAGCTCAAATTCTTTCCTCAATGCTTGAAGTTGTGCACGTTTCACTCTTGTAGACCCCTGGTACTTTTGTTTCATAGAGTTCCAAATTGCCTGTGATGTACTTTTGTCAAGGATAGTCTCCAATATTTCCCTATTAATGCATTGAAAGAGAAAATTTTTGACCCCCAAGTCATTGAGTTTGGTTGCCTCCACAACTCTCTTGTGAGCCTTACCACTGGATCCTGAACCAATTACAGGTATAGGTATACCAACCTCCACAAGACTCCACAGTTCCTTGCTCCTAAGGAAATTATCCATTGTCATTGCCCAAAAGTCATAATAACCATCAAATTTGGGAATGGTGGGTTGCACAAATTCTGGAGTTGTCATCTTACTAAGAGGGAGATGGAAGAAATCACTCACTCACGGATTGGATCAGGCCCCTTACGGAGCTTCGATACCAATTGTTAATCTAACAGGTAAATAAAAGAGATAGGATGCTTTGAGAGACTAACGCACAAAACTTATCATTCAAATAATAAAACAAACCATTTATAGCCATTTATAGCCATTTACACTGAAGCAAAACGGTTGGATCACACGTTAGAGTGTGATCCCTAATTTATTGGAACTATCCTACGAAATAGGAGAAAGTTCTGCAACAACCAAAAACATAACAAGTAAACAGAGAAAACCCTTAAAAAACCTGACAGAGTAGTCACACAACTAGTGACAATTTATACTATGAAAGAACAAATTGTTTTATTTAGTTTCTTGAAACAAAGTGGGACATTTAAAATGTCCTTAATTTTTGAGATTATTTTGTCGTTTTAAATTAGGATCAATTTGAAATTAAATTTTGTTCGTTGAGATCATTTAATACCAAGATTGAAGAAATGTTCAGAAATCAATTTGTCGTTGAGTCGAGAAAGTTTATAAATCAATATGACATTGGATTATAACTCTTCAATGTTGTATTCTAAGCATTTAGAGAAGATAATTTATTTATATAAATCGATGAGTTGTTATGTAGTTAGCTAATGATGTTTGTGTTTTCCTAGGAAAGGGTGGAGTCACTCACAACATGTTGGACGACATCCATAACCACTGGAAGAAGGCTGAAGCTGTGAGGATTAAGTGCTTGGGTGTGCCAACTCTTGACATGGACAATGTTTGCTTCCACCTTGAGGTCAACATTATTGTTCTGCAGTTTTAGAGGATTGATCATTCTTATTGAGACTCTCTAAATGCGTTTGTGTTGCTGTGTCACAGAACAAGTCTTATGGGAAAGTTATCTACCGCAACATTAATATACTGCTTCTGTACAGAGGACGGAATTATGATCCCAAGAACCGTCCAGTTATTCCTCTCATGCTGTGGAAGCCTTATGCACCAATATATCCTAGGCTTGTGAAGAATGTAATAGAAGGCTTGACATATGAAGAAACAAAAGAAATTAGAAACAACGGATTGAATTCAGATCCTCTCATTAAACTCAGTAAGTGATTATTGGGTACCAGCTTCTCACCAAAGGTTGCTTTTTGGTCCTAATCAAGGTTAAAGTAGTATTGGATTGGTCTATATGCTAAATCGTGGTTTCAATATTCAGCCAGAAATGGTGTGTATGTGAATGTGGTGGAGAGGGTGAGAGAGGCTTTTAAGACTAGGGAGGTTGTGAGACTTGACTGTACCCATTTGGGAACCAGTGACTGCAAAAAGATTGGAGTAAAGCTAAGGGTATGTCTAATTGTTTATATAATCATGATAAAATTCACTGTTTCCTTTTTCTTTTGTCGTATGTTAAGGATAGAAAGTGTATGCGGTGTTGAATAGGGTTCCTTTTACTGCAGGATTTGGTGCCATGTGTCCCTATCTTATTTAAGGATGAGCAGATAATCCTCTGGAGAGGAAATTTCAATGAAGAGCAGCCTTCAGATTCACAATGTCAGCAAGTAATAGAAAGTTGATCTTCATTGTTATTTAACATTACAGTATGGCCCCGTTTATTTGACTAAGGACTTGATTTAGAATGAGTTTGTTCGTCACATTTGTATTCATCAAATAATAATTGAATGCTGAAGTCCATATCTGCAGGGTGAAAAAGCATTGATTCACAACTGAAACCCCCAAATCAACTTGCAACATTGAAAATCCGATGGAATGTAATGTAAGAATTCATTTCTGCGACGTAGAAGGTATAACTGTTAGCTTCTGAGTAAATGTGAAAAACCACATGTGATATAGAACCAAAAATGCCATTGCGAGGTGCCCTCACTCTTATTCCTAAAGGTCTACATTTAGTGTGTCAATTCCTAAAGGTCATTTGTCTCTTATTCTAACGAAGAACATTCTTAAATTTGACAGTGAGAACTAGAACTAGAATTCGATGTAAATTTGTAACCATATGGACTTTGTTACTTTTACATGTCCGTTCAGGTATTTCAAATGTCTGCTGCCACTGTTTCTGCACCTCATGTTTTTTCTGTACTCAGTCTATAAAATACTCGTTATATATATATATATATATATATATATATATATATTTGTGAATAACTTATTTTTGTTTTTTTAATTTAAGTTTCGAATTGTTTAATTTGTAGATTTTTTGGATTACACATTTGGTAACCAAAAAATGTTATTTTGTTCATTCTATATATAAAATTAGTGCTAGTTTATGTTTTTATTCTTCATGGATTTTGCCAGCATTATCTCTTCTTCATGGAATATGTTTTCTTCAATACCTTATTGAATTGATAGATACATTCATTTTGAAAAAAAAACATCACAATAAGTTGTAATAGAATTAAAATGTGCAACAATGTAAATCAAGTATGTGCGACCCCATCAATTCATATGGCTCTCAACTTTTTTAGAAGAAAAGTAACAAAATACAGAAACTGGTTCTTTATTTTTTATTACTGTATCAAGAAAGTGATCTCTTTATAAAAACGAAGACGTAAAAATTTCCAATACGAGAAGAATGAAATTACTAAACAAAAACAAATAAAGAAAAGGAAAAAGAATAAATATACTTCTAATTATACTACCTTTAACCTTAAATGGAATTCAAACTCAAAAGACAAAAGAAGACTTAGTATTAAAGAGAGAAAATATATTTTTCAAGGGTTTAAAAGACTTCTCTTATGATCTTGGATTTATAATAATAGAAATGTGTTACAATGAGAAGATGAAAGATCAAAAAGACTATACTAAACTTCTAGGAACAAAATTAGGTACAACTCATAGATACAATAGGAAGTAGTTCTCAATACACTATTTCCTACTTAGATTTTAATATGTATTCTAGCACACTATGGACTATACAAATTATATGTACAAAATTTGGAATAAATAAACTTAATAGCATACTAAACTTTTAAGTACAAAATTAGGTACAACTCATAGGTACAACAATAGCAAGTAGTTCTCAATACACTACTTCTTCGAAGATTTTAATACATATTTTAGCACAAGTTGGAGCATACAAATTGTATGTATCAAGTTTGGAGCAAATAAACTCAATTAGAGGTTTCCTTAAGGATTTGGTTAACATGTTTACAAGTTGGTCACTTGATCCAACAAACTTAGTACAAATTTATTTTGACAATATATTTTTTTTTCAAATAAAATGGTAATCAATTTCTAGGTTTAGTTCTTTCATAGAATATTGTATTTGATGCAATGTGGAGAGCAATTTAGTTATCACGGTACTTCTTTATGGTTTGGATTTCACAAAAGTTAAGCTCTTAAAGTAAAGCCTTTGTCAGTAGAAGAATTTGTCCAATCAATATCACCATACCCAATAACTTAGATGTTTCTTTTATCTTAATATAGTAGGCTTTATCCTTGAGCCTTTTTGATGACTTGGGTCCAAACCATGGACCCATCACAAGGAACATGGATCAAAGCGTTCAAGAAGGTTGGGAAGACTCCATAGCAAGAGAAGGGCTGATCACATTACTTTAGAAATTGGAACATCAACCGTTAAGCGAGATCTCGCTTAGCTACATCAAATGTCACTCAACGCAGACTTTTAGAGAGCACCTCAACATACTTCTCGCATGACCGTCACCCAGAGCTTTTTGTCTCGCACCTAGCGAGCTGCCTTTCGCCTAATGGTTGCCTCTCGCGCCTAGTGCCCGTGTCAGGAGTTTCCTTCAACATGTTTGCTTGTTTTCCTCACATATTTAATGAGTTTTTCATGCAAAACCATGTGTCTCGTGATCCTTGAATCATGACTGATGATCAGGATAGTAGTTTAGGGTCGAATTGGAGGGTGAATGTGTTAGCAAAATGATGAAGATGAAGTTTTGATGATGTCCAAATCAAGTCAAGATATATCAAGATTCAAGAAGATCTTTTGAAGACTTATTTTTGTTATTAAAAGCTTTTGTAATAATTGTAGTTTATTGTTTAGGACTTAGATTTGTAGAAGGTTTTGATTCTTGTACCTTCATACTTTATATTTGCTGTTCAGAATAAAAAACGCATTGTTTTAATCGATTAAATTAAGTATTAATCGATTAAAACGTTACAAGTGCTGAAAACTCAATTGGCAAAGGAATAATCGATTAATACCTTTTTTAATCGATTAATCCTTAGAATAATCGATTGAAACTAGTCGTTGGTGTTTTCTGGTTTTTGAAAACTAGCCATTGCACTTAATTTAATCGATTAACAGTAATATTAATCAATTAAAAGCGTTAAATGGCCAGTTACGAAGAATGGAAGAGTTTTTGGCTGAGTCTATAAATAGGCTCTCTTTATCCATCATCAACAACTCTTCCCTTGTGCTCAAACACTCAAAACTCTTTGAGAATTGTGTGCTTTTGTTCAGCTAAGGAAACTCTTGTCTGTGGAGCTGGTGAATTGCTGCTACGGTGACGGAGGAATAGCTGGTTCATCCTTGGTGCGTATGAGGAGGTGTTTGGAAGAGGATCATCCTTTGTGAAGTATTCGGAGGAGGTGTTTCATCTTTCGTGAAGTATTCAGAGGAGGTGTCTCATCCTTTTTGAAGATTCAAAGGAGGTGCAGGTTCATCTCTTGTGGTATCAAGAGAGGTGGTTTCTAAACATTTACAAATTGTTTCTTTGTGAATGTAGTTTGTAATTGTTTTGTGCTTAGTGAACTGTTTATCTTGATTTGAGATAAGTAACTGGACGTAGGATTGGTAAGATCCGAACTAGTATAAAATTCATATGTGCAAATTTCTCTCAACCTTACTCTTTTATTTATATTTATTATTTTCATAGTAAGATAAATTGAGAAGAAATTAAAAGGCACACGTTTATATTAAAACCCCTCTTGGTTTGTTATTCCACGCTAACCATTCCCCTACAGCTGCTCTGACAGAATGTGCTATAAATTCAGTGCTCAACCCTTGTAAACATCACTTATGAGAATATAGAGAAATGTTGTTAAGAGTACTCCAGCCTTTCCTCTTTTAATAGTCACTTGCTTGAGAGCTTCTTAAGCCTCCTCTAGCCTTCTTCCCTTAGATAGGTTTTTCCTTTCAGGGAGAATTCACCACCATTGATTTCAATTTCTTCAATCACACTCACACCTCCTCTATTTTCATCTTTCTGTTGCATCCATTTCATGAGTGTTCTAGCCAATTGAGGTCTTCAAGTGGTAATAAGTTTTTTAGGTACCTTAGAATATGAATGATAGTATTTCAATGACCAATACATAGAGCCTGTATGAATTGACAAACAACTCAAACTATAAAAGAGAAATTAGGCCTCATAATAATAAGATGAATTAGTTTTTCAACAGCCTCCTATATCTTTCTAGATTAAAGAATGGTTCACTTTCTTTTGTCATTAATTTTTTTATTTAGGTCCAGAAGACTACCTACTAGTCTACAGTCAATAATACCTATCTCTTGTAGGATATCAAAAGCACATTTTCTTTGAGAGGTTAGAAGACAATCTCTTGACTGAGCTATCTTAATACCCAAAGAGTATTTGAAGCTCCCAAGATCCTTGGATTGAAAATGTTTACATAAGTACTCCTTCAATTAAAGATATTCCAGTAACATCATTTCTTGTAATAACTATATCATCAACATATACTATTAAGTAAACACATTTCTAAGAGAAATATGACAATAAAAAATTGAATGATCTGTTTCACTACATTTCAGCCCAAACTTTTGAACAATTGAGCTGAATTTACCAAACCAAACATGATGGAAACCTATCTAGGGAGTTTGATAGAGATCCATCTATGGAACTAAAACTTGAACCATGGCTAGGTGAATGGAAGAAGAAGAAGAAGGACTTTAAGGATTTCTACTCTTATGGAAGATGGTGTTTTCAAGCTTGTTCTTCCCTTTTCTTGAATTTTGTAAATATGTACATAAGTCTTTTCTTTAGGTCTTGTATTTTGTCCAAGTTCTCATGTCATTTAGGCTTTTTTTTTGGCCTATTCTTTGGATTTGCTTTTGAGATAATCAATTATTTCACTTAATAATCGATTATTCCGAAGTATTTTCAGGCAAAGATGAAATTCTTACTGAAATAGTCAATTATAAAATGAAATAATCGATTATTCTAATTAGTTTTTTACCATCAATCATAATATCTTTTCAACATAATTTTGAGTTTGTTATAGTGTTCATTTATTATGATAAGTGCTAAGTTAACCGTCATAAAAAATGTCTACTATAACATGTTTTCTTATACCTGTCATAATACGTTTTAAATATAATTTCAATTATGTAACCATGTTAATATATTATGACAAGCCCTCCAAAATTACCTCATAATAATTTTTACTTTTATTATGTCACCGACCAACAACCTCGTATGACAATTAGATTTCACCATGTGTTCATAAAATCCTCTTTTTTTCAACGATATGATAGAATGAAAAGACGAAAGATAAAAAAACTATACACATACAACTTATATATTTCTATCCAGATCTTATTACTGTTATTATTTTAATATTTATATTGCAAAAGTTGTGCCATTCTTTTCGGAGAAAATTTTGAGCTTGGACCGCAAGTCTTTGACTTGGAGATTTTCCAACTGGTGCTAACGTCTTTCTTCCGCAAGCTCCGTGCACAACGTTCAAATGTTGTTGCCAATGTTAATAATTTTGGGTGCAACGTTCAATTTTTCTTTGCACGTTCATTTATTTTATTAAAAAATAATTTATTTTAATAGAAGATATTTTAGATGTTTTGGATAATGGGCCTCGTCCATGAGCTCTATAAATAGAGCACCTCCTCCACTCCAAAATCATCAGTTCTCTCATTCTCTCTTCTCTTTCTCTCATTCTCTTATTATTCTCTCCTTCCTTTTATTTTTTAAAATATGCTAGGTATTTTATTTTCTCTTTAAGAGATCCTTGCTAGTTCTGAGATCCTCAGAGATTGTTCTGAGAAGTTCCTGTTGTATCCTGGGGGACTTGCGCAATACACCGCGGATAAGTCCTTAAGGACAGTGACTCTACACGCCTCAGGAAATTTTGTTCGTGATTTTGTTAGCTTTTCTACAACAATCTTAAGGACTTATGGCTGACAACAACAACAACTCAATCCCGGAGAATCAGAATACTGTTTCCGGAACTCAGACGGTCTTCGCCAAACCATTCCCGGATGTATCAAAAATTGAAGTCTTCTCTGGTCAGAATTTTCGACGCTGGTAAGAACGTGTGTCAACCCTGTTAGACATGTACGGAGTCGCCTTTGCTCTTTCATCTTCAAAACCTGACTCTAGTCTCCCTCCAAATCTGAAACAAGTTGAAGATTGGGTTCATGCAAATAAGGTATGCCGCCATACTTTACTTAGTGCACTTTCTAATGATTTGTTCGATGTATACTGTTCCTATAAGGAGGCAAAAGACATTTGGGATTCGTTGATTCTCAAATACACTATTGAAGATGTAGTCAGACAAAGGTTCATTATTGGGAATTATTATCGCTGGGAAATGGTTGAAGACAAGGACATAAAGTCGCAAATCAATGAGTACCACAAGCTACTCGAAGATATCAAAGCGGAGAACGTTCTTCTACCAGATGAATTTGTCTCACAGCTTCTGGTCGAGAAATTGCCGCCTTCCTGGACTGATTACAAGCAACAACTGAAACATAGACACAAGCAAATGTTACTTTCAGAACTGATCACTCACATAATAGTTGAAGATACCAACAGGAAAGAATGTGCTGCTGCAAGGGCCAAAGCTTTGTCTGCAAAAGCAAACGTGGTAGAAGACAGACCTGCTCCAAAAAGGTACGAACATAAACCTGATCACAATAAGAAAAATTATTTTCGAAAATCTCGTCCCAACGGATCTAACCCCACCTTTAAGAAGAAAGGAAATTGCTTCGTATGTGGGAAGTCGGGCCATCATGCACCACAGTGCAGGCACAGAGCAAGAAACAACAATCCTCCTAGGGCCAATATAGCCGAAGGAGATGACATTATTGTTGCGGTCGTTTCTCAAGTAAATCCGATGACCAATGTGAGCAAGTGGGTGGTAGACTCTGGTGCTACCAGGCATATCTGTGCAAGCAGAAGTGCCTTTACCTCTTACACTAGTGTAGGGGATGGAGAAGAACACGTCTACCTCGGTGATTCCAGGACCACTCCTGTTCTGGGAAAAGGGAAAGTTCTTCTCAAACTCACATCTGGAAAGACTCTAGCCTTGAGTGATGTGCTACATGTGCCATCAATCAGAGTTAATTTAATCTCTGTGGCACTGCTGGGAAAAGTGGGGGTTAAAGTGTCATTCGAGTCTGACAAGATTGTAATGACAGAATAATGTTTTTGTGGGGAAGGGATATTGTGATCAAGGTCTCTTTGTACTTAACATTTCTGAAAATATTAATGAATCGTCTTCTTCTGCTTATATTGTTGACTCATATGATTTATGGCATGCTAGATTAGGACATTTAAATTCTTCCTATGTTATGAAATTACAACGATTAGGATTAATTAATATGCATGATAAACATAGTAGTAAATGTGATATATGTGTAGAATCTAAATTAACAAAGAAGACATGTTTTTCTATAGAACGCCAAACTGAACTGTTAGGGTTAATTCATACTGATCTTGCTGATATGAAACAAACCATGTCTAGAGGAGGTAAAAATTATTTTGTGACCTTTATAGATGATTATTCTAGATACACCAAAGTTTACTTAATCAAACATAAAAACGAAGCTTTTTATGTGTTTCTAACCTATAAAGCAGAAGTAGAAAATCAATTAAATAAGAAAATTAAAAGGATTAGATCAAATAGAGGTGGTGAATATGTTTTTTTTAATGACTATTATGTTAAAGAAGGTATCATACATGAAGTAACCCCACCATATTCACCTGAGTCTAATGGAGTAGCTGAGAGAAAGAATAGAACTCTTAAGGAGATGATGAATGCGATGCTTATTAGTTCTAGTGCACCTGATAACCTTTAGGGAGAAGCCTTGCTTACTGCGTGTTTTTTACAAAATAGAGTACCTCATAAGAAAACTGGTAAAACTCCCTATGAGTTGTGGAGAGGCTATCAACCTAACCTGAAATATCTAAGAGTGTGGGGGTGCCTAGCTAAGGTAATGTTACCCGATCCTAAGAAAAGGAAAATAGGTTCTAAAACGTCTAATTGCATGTTCTTAGGATATGCTGAACATAGTGCTGCTTATAGGTTTCTAATTCTTAAAAGTGATATACTGGAAAAAAATTCTATAATGGAGACAAAAAATGTTGAGTTCTTTGAACATGTTTTTCCTTTAAAGGTTAGTAAGACATCTCAACCTATAGATACTAATAATAGTGATGCCTTGTGTGAAGAATTAAGAAGAAGTAAAAGACAGAGGAAGGAAACTTCATTTGGTAATGATTTTTATACTTATCTAGTTGATAATGATCCAAATAGCTTTGTAGAAGCCTTTAATGCTCCTGATGCAAAACAGTGGGATAAAGCCATTAAGACTGAAATTGAATCAATTCAGAAAAATAATACTTGGACCTTAGTAGATTTGCCTAAAGGAGCAAAACCCATTGGTTGTAAGTGGATCTTTAAGAAAAAGTATCATCCTGATGGATCTATAGAGAAGTATAAGGCAAGATTAGTAGCAAAAGGTTTTACTCAAAAACCAAACATAGATTACTTTGATACTTTTGCCCCTGTGACTAGGATTTCCTCTATTCGAGTATTGTTAGCCTTAGCAACAATCCATAAGCTAGTGATACACCAAATGGATGTTAAAACTGCCTTTTTGAATGGTGATTTAGAGGAGGAAATTTATATGACTCAACCTGAAGGGTGTGTTGTACCTGGTCAAGAGAATAAGGTATGTAAAATTTTAAAATCTTTGTATGGGTTGAAACAAGCACCAAAACAGTGACATGAAAAACTTGATAATATATTGCTATGTGATGGTTTTTCACCTAATGATGCTGATAAATGCGTGTATTATAAATTTGAAAATGGTGATTGTGTCATTATATGTTTGTATATGGATGACATGTTAATATTTGGTACATGCAATGAAATTGTTGCTAGAACTAAACTGTTTCTAGGATCAAATTTTGAAATGAAAGACATGGGTGAAGCCAATGTAATTTTAGGTGTTAGAATCATAAGGAAGGGAGATAGTATTTTACTATCCCAAGAACAATACATTGAGAAACTTCTTAAGAAGTTTGGGTATTATGATTTCAAACCCGTGAGTACCCCTTATGATGCTAACTCTAAATTAATGAAAAATAGAGGAGAATCGTTATCTCAGCCTCAGTATGCCCAGATAATTGGGAGCTTACTGCACTTGATGAGCTTTTCTAGACCTGATATTGCTTATGCAGTAGGTAGACTGAGTAGGTACACTCAATGTCCAAATCAGGAACATTGGGATGCACTTGCCAGGCTTATGAGATACTTAAGAGGTTCAATGGATTATGCCATTGAATATAGTGGATTTCCCGCTGTACTAGAAGGGTATAGTGATGCTAACTGGATCTCTGATTCAGATGAGACAAAATCCACTAGTGGTTATGTATTCACACTTGGGGGTGGTGCGATTACATGGAGATCAACCAGACAAACTATTATTGCAAGATCAACAATGGAATCTGAGTTTGTCACTCTTGAGATGGCTGGTAGCGAGGCTGAGTGGTTGAAAAACTTCTTAGCAAACATTCCACTAGAAATGAAACCAACCCCATCGGTGTCTATACACTGTGATTTCCAATCGGCAATAGCTATAGCTAAAAACAAGAATTACAATGGAAAGAATAGACATATCCAATTAAGACACAATTTGGTGAAGCAGCTGCTAAAGGGTGGAACTATTTCCATTGACTATGTGAAGTCAGAACGGAATCTAGCAGATCCTCTGACAAAACCCTTGGGAAGAAATATGATTTTAGAAATATCGAGGGGAATAGGACTTATGCCACTGGCAAACAAACAAGTGATGGTAACCCAACCTTTGTGATTGGAGATCCCATGAATAAAAAAAACAAATCACTTGTTAGTTCTGATAGCACTAATTTGATTTTAAATCAAACATGTCTATTCCTATGGTGTGTGTGAAAGTGCTAGAGACTGCATTATTGAGAGGTTAAACTTTGTAATTAATCAAAGTTTTTAATGATTTTCATATCCCTTATCGGTGGTGTATGATTTGCAGCATACACTTGATGAAATCACCTATATGAGTGTCAAGTGGGGCCGCTTGCATGAGATATTGGCATGATCTCTAGAGCACTCATGAATACCGGGCACGCGCATGGCCTAGTAAGCGCATTACAGCGGTAACAGCAAGGATTGCGGGGGTGTATTGTGATTGATAAACCTCTAACACACTTAAGTATCTTTGGTTCATATAGCTTGCTATACCTACTATATTGTGTGTTAAGTTTCTTGATCTAGGACTGGTTCATATAGCTTGCTATACCAGCTCTGATGCATTACATCTTATAAAACCCAGAATTTTTTTTTCTTCTTCTTTCAATCATTGTTTCTTATATTTTGCAATATGTGGGGGATTGTTATTATTTTAATATTTATATTGCAAAAGCCGTGCCATTCTTTTCGGAGAAAATTTTGAGCTTGGACCGCAAGTCTTTGACTTGGAGATTTTCCAACTGGTGCTAACGTCTTTCTTCCGCAAGCTCCGTGCACAACGTTCAAATGTTGTTGCCAATGTTAATAATTTTGGGTGCAACGTTCAATTTTTCTTTGCACGTTCATTTATTTTATTAAAAAATAATTTATTTTAATAGAAGATATTTTAGATGTTTTGGATAATGGGCCTGGTCCATGAGCTCTATAAATAGAGCACCTCCTCCACTCCAAAATCATCAGTTCTCTCATTCTCTCTTCTCTTTCTCTCATTCTCTTATTATTCTCTCCTTCCTTTTATTTCTTAAAATATTCTGTTGTATCCTGGGGGACTTGCGCAATACACCGCGGATAAGTCCTTAAGGACAGTGACTCTACACGCCTCAAAAAATTTTGTTCGTGATTTTGTCAGCTTTTCTACAACAATTACTTGTTAAAACTCCTTGTTGCAAAGAAAATGAACAAAAAGAATGACAACGGGTGAGTTTTTAATTATGGGTCAGGGATGGCTCTAAACGAGCAATGAGTAAATGACTATAAAATAAACCAAAAACTTTACAAAAAAGAAATAAGTGAAGAAAAGATAATAAAGTCTTCTGAAGTTATATTTCATCAAAGGAATAATATTTTTCCAATCTTTATCTGTTGCTTTCGACAGATTTTCAATGGTAAAGATGTTACGGAATTGGTTATTTTTCTTTTTCTAATAACATTCTCTTGGCCCAATAAAATCCAACAAAATTTCAAACTTATTCTACATACTTTTGTGACTAACATAATTTGTAAGTTAATTATCAGAAAATTCCAAAAAATCCTACATTTCTAATTTTCACTATCTTATATTATTATGGCTAAATTGTTATTGGATTATATTTTATATTTTATTAAAAAGAGAGAATTAAAGAAATTAGAGACTGTAACATACTATTTTAAAGCTACGAGTTTGGGTGTTTTTACAAAAACATGTAGGGATGAGTGATTGAAGAGTAACTTATGTAAGAGAGATGTGCTCAATAATGATGACAATGAGTTAAATAGAAAAAAAAAAAGGTGCCCAGCTTGTTTAATTATTAAATTATAGATAAAAGAAGGAAATGAATTTGAAATATATTGTTTATTAATCGTAAGGCTCATTATTTATATCTAATATGTTTTCTCTTTAAAATAATTCTGGACATGTTTTTACAAGATTTTAAGAAAAGTAAAATAAAATTTTAAAATTAAAATTTTGAATAAATTTTATGTTCACGATACATTTGTATATTTTTATTAATTTTTTATTGAATATTTTTTTATTTTTTATATTTTCAATTAAACACTTATTATTTAATTTTTTGTTTATTATTATCCTAAACTGTGAGATTTTTTAGTTAATATAAAATAATAAAATTTCACATCTTTTAATACGGATGATAAAATAAAATAATGGTCAAGTAATTATGAAAATAGTGAATGAAAAAAAAAATCAATTAAAAATATTTAAAAAAATTTATTTTGCAATGAAAAATAATAATAAAATAAAAACTTAATTGAAAATTCTCAAATTTATGAAATACTTAAAACTTAATTAAACTTAAATTAAAATTAGTTTATATACAAATTATAAATAAAAAAATATTATAAGATTTAAATTATTTATAAAATAATTTTAACCTATAAAAAGTTATCTAACTTTTTCTTTTTCTTTTCTTTAAACATTTATAAAAAGGAGTGTTTATAAGAATCTAAAAAATAGAGTATTAGAGTTGGTAGATGTATTAAAATAGTGAGACGGAGTATTTTATTATAAAATAATTTTATAATATAAAATTTTTTATAAACTCGTCTCATTACTTAAAAACACTTTATCTCTTCAAAACTCTTTCTCTTTGTTCCTTACATTTCTCTCTAAGTATTTTTTATCTCAAGTCATCTATTTGACGATCAAGAGGTGCCTAGACGATCACGGCATCAAGGTCTACCTATCTACTCGATCAAATTGTGGTTTAGAGTAAGTAACTTTTCATCCTTTTCTCGGTATTTTCTTGACTCTTGATCACGCAAAATGAAATCTGTTTTTCATGTGTTAAGAGTTACCTTTCCTTGATTATTGGTTCAATTTACATTCTAAGGTTTGTCTCCAATCTCCAATCGCCAATTGGTGATTTGTAGGTTTTCTAGAGGTTCCTTGCGGTGGAAGCAATTATCGGAGTTTTCTAGAGTTGTGGAAGTTTTATAGAGGTAAGGAAAGTTAGAGTTTTTTTAATTGATGATTAATTGTGCATGTTTGAAGAGTTTATGAATATTGAACTAGTTGAATGAACTTTTTGCTTTATGTTAGGTGTAGCCTATTCAATTTGGATGTTTTGATTGTGTGGTGATGAACTGTGATTTTTGAACTGTATTGAATGATGAGTGGTATGTTATTTGATGTTAATCTATCATAATTTTGTTTGGAATAGGAGTAGTAAGGTTTATTGTATAAGGGTTGAAAGCTGTGAAGTTTTGGTTTTACTTTTGGGCAGGAAAAATTAAGGTTTTAGGTATTGTAATAATAAATTGGATTGGTAATTTGGTTTGATGCAGTTGTGGTCTGTTAGGGGATGTTTTGTTAACTGTTCTAGTAATTAAAATGGAAGAAATTTGAAGTATTAGTATGTGGTGGTGATTAGGTAGAGTTCAGCTTGGTAGAACTCAATTTTGGAGGTTTTGACTGGTGAAAATTTGAATTGGGAGTTCTATGCAAAATTGGTCATTTTGGTTGGAGTTCATAAGTCTTTTGGGACTTGTTGGAGTCCTTAACTCATTTAAAAACAAGCTAGAAATAGTATAATTTAATTTGAGTCCATAAAGTGAAGTTTGGAAGATTTTGGAGTTGAATCTTGTGAGTGAACACTTTAAAAGGAGTTTAGGATGGCCTAGATATGATTGTTTAAGTCTAATTAAGTGTATAACACGATATAGAAGGGTTAGAAATTGGGAAAAATGCATCCAAATGGTCAAGGGTAGTTAATGGTGCAAATTCTACAGTATTCGTGCTGCAAAATTATGCAGACTCGTTAAGCGAGTGAGGTCACTCATTGAGCAAGTAAAGGCTGGACCACTGTCTGTGTATTCGCCTAGCGAGTTGGGTTGTTGAGTGAGAGGTTGGCGGGTCAGGACCACTATCTATGTATTCACCTAGTGAGTGGAGTCGCTGAGCGAGAGGTTTGGGAGGTATGGATCACTGTCAGTTTATTCACATAGCGAGTTGAGTCGCTCAGCATGAGGTTTGGGGATCTGGACTATTGTCTCTATATTCGCATAACGAGCTAGGTTGTTGAGCGAGAAAACCCTGTGGTCGCCGAGCAAGCTTGGTTGCTAAGCGACTAGTTCAAGGTTTTGTTTTGTTCTTTCCATTCTTGTTTCTTGATAGCTTGGAGTTATGTTTTGATTCATTGTGGATGATGTATAAGAATTTATGAGATTATATGATTATCAAAGTTATGTGTTGTGATTCAAAGTGAAACTATATGATTCTGAGTATGGTTTCAAAGTCATGAAAGTAAGTTCCAAGGTGGAACCTCTTGGTGACGTTGAAGTATGTTTAGAATGAATGCATGAGCTCAATCTTGGAGGTTATCCTGAAACTCTAATGATCTTTCATTCTCAAGTAGAGAAGATTGATCCATGTCGTGAAGAGTAGTAGGAGGTCTTAGTGTACTTCCAGTATGATCCAAGGTGTGGAACAGACTAACCTTGTGAGTGTGGTAGGGTGAAACCCATTGGCAATGGCTTTGCAAAGCAGTAGAAGTCACCCCAAGTGCACAACCCGTCATAGCTCAACAATCATTCTAAGTCCAGACAGTCTAGTCTAAGTCTTAACATGTTTAGGATGTTTGAGTTAATATTATATGTGTATGCATTATGGTGTTTAATGTATTATAACTTTGCATGAATCTTTTTATATTTAGCTTACCCTTTTATTTGTGGTTGTGCTTGTATGTTGCTATTTTCTTTCCTTTGTGATGATCATCCTGTGGGTGTGAGCAAAGGGAAAGGAGGTTTCCCTAGAGCAGACACTTGATGGCGAAGATGCTACCGTATAGTTTCTTTAGAGTAGTATTGTACATAGTTTTTGTTTAGACTGGTTGTATATAAAGTTTAAATTTTATGGTTATTTTTTTATGACTGTAAGTTTCTACATTATATTTTAGTTTATAATTGATCTATCATATTAAATATGTGATGACTATCATATAGTTAATTGCTATATTTTGATATGTTACATTGTTAACTTTATTTAACAGTATAAGTTCTTACTCCTTAATTATCCATTGAGGATTGCATAAAACTTATTTGCACAAGCAGATACTTTTTTACATTTTTTTACATAATAGGTGAAATAAAACAAAAAAAAATAACAAAATGCCAAATTTATAAAGCATAGATAATTACACTGTTTATGGTAAACTTGACTAGTTTTTTTTTTATTATTAGATGCACATAAACTAAACAAATGTGAAAAAAAATCACTAAACTCTACTCATAACCTAAGCTAAACTTAATATATATAAAGTCAAGGTAATTGTTTTAACCATAATTCTTCGTAAAAAAAAAATGAATCCCAACATTGAGGCAACAATTCTTGCATTCAAAGCTAACATAAGCAGAAGATAAAAAACAATGAAGATGCCATCATCAAATTTTATGCTTTTAATAAATACTATTCTAGAACCTATAGCAAACTAAGAGCTTTGACCTAAACCCTGAAAAGAAGACTTTGGCATGAAGCAAGAATTTATTGCCTCATCAACTAACTCCGATTGAGAATGGAATGAGTAAACTCAATTACCGTGTCTAAAACTTTAGTGTGGATTTCAACATAATAGAAAAATATGGTGCAGTGCAGCTATTTTAATTGGTTTCTTAGCTCAATTTCACAAGCTTCTTCGTGTTACAATAAATTTATTAAACAAGTTTGAATAAAAAACCATATACTTAAATGAGTCATCGCATTTAAATTTCTAATCCTTGAAATTACAAAATTTCCAAGTCACTCAGCAATTAATTGAATTGAGTTCAATTGACTAATTTTTATCTAAATCTATATAAATCATCTTATGTAATTGCATTGGACTCACTTTGATACCCGTGATAAAACAATGTTTGCATAAACATTCATATATAAAAGTTAAATTCAATTAAATTTTACAAAATTTAAACAAATTAATTTGTAGTCATTATGATATAATTTGTCTAAAGTTTTCTTACAAATTGAACAAAAAAAACTCATTTTATTTTGTTCTTTTTACGTGTCCAAAATTTTGTCCAAACATACATCAATAAATATCATAGATAGAAAGTGCAAATAGTCTATAATTACTAGCTTACCTACTTCATCAATAGCAATGACTTCAAACCTTAAATGAAAAAAAAAGGGCTTCTTTGAGTTCTTTTTAAATTGTCACTCATTATCAGTGCAATGTCACAACATAGTCCATTCCCTCCCACCTTTCAGTCTCATGCAAAAAACGTAAAGCTTCTTGTTCTCTAATCAGAAATTCAAAACATGTAGAAGACACGAAAAAGATAGTCACACATCTATTCTATCAATACATAACAAATCAACAAATATGTTAATCATTGTAATGGTGAGTGTTGTAGAAGGTAACTTTTTACAAATTTTAATTACAAAGCCAAAATTGCTGCCAAAAGAACCAGCTAATGAAAAGAATGATGAAATTCAGGTAGAAGAATGATGCTGTCAATTTCAGAATCAAAAGCAAGAATGCAAGCACCTTGGCCATATCTGCAAGCAACAAAAACTCAACCAGAGCCAGCCATTGGCTTAGCTTCACAAGATCTTTGAAATAAGCTCTTCCATTATGTACACAGTGCCCTTTCATGGATTCAAACTAGCACGGCTAAAGAAACCTGTGCTGTAATTTTGACTACCAAATGCCATTCTCCGAAATAATCTTATTTCTTCAGATTGTTGTGCAGAGTCAAACACCTCACTTTCCCCAAGTTGCATTCCATTAGTTAGATCAGAACCTCCTAAGCTATCAAAAGCTCTAACAACCTATGAAACATAACAATTCAGGAAAACCATGTCAGTAGTTTGTGCATTTACTTGTTGGTATAATCCAAAACAACATTTTGCAGTTTTTCCAACATCTAATGTCTACCTGTCCCATGCGAGGTCTCTTTGAAGCTGAATGCCGCACACAAGCTGCAGCAACCTCAATCATGCAATACAATTCACTCTCAATGTAATTCTTTTCTAGCCTTGGATCTGCCAAACTACTGAATTCCTCAGTATCAATTGCATGACTTAGTAAAGGCCGAGCCTGAAAAATATAGTGGTATCAATAGGTTTGAATTTTACAAGTTTAGACAGTTTCTGGCTATTAAACTGTATAATTTTATGCTTTCGTTCATGCATGCAACTATTGACACAAACACACTTCGACCGTGTCAACCAAAATGTTCTTTTTCACAGGTAGAACTGCAATTTCTAGTGACATTAGTTCTTCATCTTTCTTCAGCAAGATTCAAGGCAAAACAAGTCATAATTTAATTGAATTATGAAGGGCCATGAAAGTTTCAGATACAAAACTGTGAACTACATTATGCATG
Organism: Vigna reflexopilosa; assembly: GCA_027742785.1. Taxonomy (NCBI): domain Eukaryota; kingdom Viridiplantae; phylum Streptophyta; class Magnoliopsida; order Fabales; family Fabaceae; genus Vigna; species Vigna reflexopilosa. The sequence goes on along the minus strand of CM050930.1, from coordinate 22,538,186 downwards.
CTAAACTTGAAACCAATACATTTCATTCTTTTAGCTTGATTGAAACCATGGCTGTTCTACAAGTTTTGCAAATAGTAAGCATTTTGTCATCCTTATCATACTTCAGTAACTATGATAAGTGATGCAATTTCCAAAGGGAAGAAAAGCAAAATCAAGAAATAGAGTTTAACCCCAAACATATGTTTTAATAAACACTGATATTAGGCTTATCTCTCAAGATTCACAAAAATGATAGCAAAGCAATACTAGAAAAAGAAGCATCTTTATATACCCATTCAACCAGGCTTTCATCTCCCAAAGGTTGGGATACATCTACCGGCTTCCGGCCGGTAATTAGCTCCAAAAGCACGACTCCAAAAGAATATACATCAGACTTCTCAGTCAATTTACCACTTGAAGCATATTCAGGGGCAACATACCTTACATGAGGGTGGAAATCAATGTTAATACACATTTTGCTCTTAATAGTCTGAATGGAAAATGAAACAGTGAAAAAGAAAAGAGAAGTTTGGAGACATATCAATGAATGCTCACCCAAAAGTTCCCATGACACGCGTGGTAATATGCGTATTTGCATCAAGAGCTAATTTGGCTAGCCCAAAATCTGAGACCTGACATTAAAAACTATAGTATAAGATTTGGATTGATACAAATAGAACAAGCTTTTTGAATAAGTAGAATGACAGATACCTTAGCTTCATAATTGAAATCTAAAAGAATGTTTGACGACTTGATATCCCTGTGAATGATCCGAGGGTTGCCTGAAATGTTCATGACATTCAACAGGATTAATAATAATACAACATCTCTAAGCATTAGATGAGTGAGCTACATGCATCAGTTGATGCCATTGAGTTGTAAAATTGATCCATGTCACAAAAAATATCCATATTTGACTAGATTTTAGGAATTTACGTGCAATTCAAGACAGGGAAAAACAAAATAAGGATTGATAATTACAGTCTTCATGGAGATAAGCTAGTCCACGGGCTGCACCAGCTGCAATTTTGACACGGTTTGCCCATTCTAGCACAGGCTGGTTTTCCCCTGAAGATTACAATTTCAGTCAACAATCAAAGATAATCAAACTGAACTGAATCGTCCCTTTATCACTGAGATGGATTTTACCATGTAGATGGAAGTAAAGGGTATTGTTAGGAACGTAGTCATAGACAAGTAGTCTTCTGCTGTCTTCAATGCAGTATCCCACTAAAGAAACCAAATGGCGATGATGTATACGACTGATAATTTCCACTTCAGCTTTGAATTCTCTCTCTCCCTGACCTCCACCAATCTTCAGTTGTTTCACTGCTATCTCTCTTCCATCAGGAAGGTGCCCTTTATACACACAACCAAATCCTCCCTCACCCAAAAGATTTTGACTTGAGAAACCATTTGTGGCCTTCATCAGTTCTTCATATGAAAACCATGACCTTGAGTGGCCTAGTCCACCAGGATCAGAAGGTGTGTACACAATATCACTGCCAGAGCCACTTTGCACAAGAGGAGCTGAGGAGTGTGTCTTAAAAAACGATGAATCTGCACAAAATCACACACTTGAATGAACTTAAATGCTAAACTTTTTCAGAAATTCTCTGATCTAACCAAAAGCTGAGGTATATAAATTAATTTGAACTGAGGAAAAAAGATGCGAATTTTTACCTGATTCAGGAGAGGAGGCAAGAGTGGATGGCATGACATAACCACCATTCACAGGAGTCTTTCTCTTTTGCCTTCTCATGCACCATATAAGAACACCAATGAAGCCAAGTAGCAGAAATCCAGCCACCACACCAATAGCCACTACACCAACAGTGCTGATTGTACCTCCAGGAGAGCCTGGCTCTGCTGTCGGGTTCGGAGTAGGGGATGGGGGCGATGAAACTTTTGACGGGGATGGCGGTGGCGGGGCCAATTGAGTAACTAAAGGTGGTGATGAACTTGGCGTAGAATTTGAAGGGGGAACTATGGAGGAACTTGGTGTGGGAGGAGGACTAATCCTAGAAGGTGGGTTGGATGGTTCAGGTGCTGGAGGTGGCGATGACCTCGGTGACGGCGCATGCACCGCTGCCGGAGGTGGCGGAGGTGACCTAGTTGAGTTTCTAGGGGGGGGTGCAGCCGGAGGAGATGGTGAATTTCGTGGTGGCGAGGCTGGTGGCAACGTGGTGGCCGGAGGTGGTGGTGAATTTCGCTGCGGCGGCGGTGTTTGGGTGTTGTTAGGTGGGGGAGCTGATGCTGATGGTTGTGGCGGTGGTAGTGGAGATGAGCTATTAGGAGGGTTTGATGGTGGTGGCGGTGGCGGAGGGCTTCTTGATGGAACCGGTGCTGATGGTGGTGGTGGCGGTGGAGTGCTCGGTGGCACCGGTGCCGGTGCATCAGGAGAAGGCGGCGGTGGAGGAGATGGCTGCGGCGAAGATGGCGGTGGTGATGATGGAGGGACTGATGGAGCGGGTGGCGGTGGAGGAGATGGCTGCGGCGAAGATGGTGGTGGTGATGATGGAGTGACTGATGGAGGGGGTGTTCCAGGCACGGGGGGAGGTGAAGAACTAGGTGGCGGTGACGGCGGAGCAGGCGGCGGAGCCGCCGGAGACGGGGTCAGCGGAGGCGGAGACTCTGCTTGTTGTGGCGGAGAAGTGGAAGAAGGGGTTTGTTGCCGCGGAGGAGTGGTCGCGTTGGACGGTGAGGGACTAGTGTTGGAGGAGGGTGGTGTTTGTGGCGGTGGAGATGCCGCCGCAGACGGCGACGCTGCGGACATATCACGTGTCAATCTCAGCACAAAGCAAAGCTCTAAACTTCAGATCCCATAATAACAACTGAAATTCTTAGACCTCAAGTAAAGATGAAAACTTTGGATGAAGATAGTTCTACTGCAATAGTCACCAAACTTTACCAACCAAGAAACCAATGCCTCAGGTGTCACACCTCAAAATCTCGTGACAGCATAAAACCCAGATCACATAACAGTGCCAATCTCTGCATCACATTTCAGGCTCAATAAAGACACTCAATATTCCTTCTTCAATTTTTAACAATATGGTTATCTATGGTACTTTTGTTCCCCACAATCTATGAAGATTCTGTTGTTGTCAGATTTTGTTGACGTAGTGGAGCACCCAAAGCACCACTACGAGAAAGAAGAACCAAAGGGTCCTCCCTCAAACCTCAAACCTCAAACCTCAAACCTCAAACTTCAAATACCTTTTCTTTGCCTTGTTTGAACAGTACCCATGTTCTCTTCTCCCTCCTGAACGCGTTTTCTTCTTCTGAGTAGAAGGCAATAAACATTGATGAATTTTCAACCTAGTATAACATGTTTGAATTGAGGGTGTGTTTTTGTGTGGCGTGTCTGCATAGGCTAGGCTTCAATGGGGTCAGGAACACGGTTACGCAGATTGTGTTGTGGTGTGGGGTCGCAAATCCAAAAGCCACGTGACAGTGACTCCAAGAATGCTACCTCGCAATTCTCTCTTATTATCAACCTCAATACAAATAAATCAAAATCAAAATTTTCAATCATTTTTGGCCATTCACAGCACCACATTGCCAAGTACAGAAGAGCCAAAAGTCCTTGTGATTAAAGCTTCATTCTCTTCTTAAATAAAAAAGCTTTCTTTTCTTTTATCATATCCACAAAATTATTTTTTTTAAATTTAAATCTATATTCTATTAAACTAGCAATTTATGTTTTTTACAACACAAAATGTTTGTTATTTGTATATTTACATATTATTGGAAGAAACATATTCAATAAATATATATATATATATATATATATATATATATATATATATATAAATCGAATTCAGAATTGTGCTCCAACTAAATTATAATATTAGTATAACAAACAATAAATAAAAAGGGCCACGAATCCTAAAGGCGCCGTTCATAGAATCGTCAGGTCTATAATTTTCCATTTTCTATACTTTATCATAACTTGCAAAGTTCATTTTCTAAACTTTATCATAATTTGCAAAGTTTATAGTCGTGAATGTAGTGTTGTAAAAACTAGCTATTTGGTTAAACTCGGCTTATTGTTCTATTAATAACTTATTATGGATTGGTATATTAATAAGTCAATCTAATCTATGATAAATTTAATTAAGTGAATCTAGTTTTAGTGAAAGCTCAAAATTAATTCATATTAAAATATTAATTTTTTTAATTTAATTTAATCCAAACTGTGGTAAACCAAATTATCTTACAAATTATAACCCATTTTAAGAGTAATGTATGCATTGATTAAACTAAATTAAAAAAAATTTATATGAATGAAATTAATAGATAAATGAATATTTGATTTTCAAATATGTAAATCAATTATAATTCCATTTAATTAAAAAAATAAAAATTCTTATTTATTATTTAAAGATGTAAAAATAGATAAATTATTATTTTAATATAATTAATATTAAAAAAATTCATTTTTAATCTAATAAAATAAAATTACAGTTTTAGTATGCAAATTCTTAATTTTAGTAATTTTGTTTAATATTTAGTATTTGTTTGATTTGCTTCTCGTTTAATTTAAATTTTTTAATTATTTCTTCAAAATTAATTATATAACAATATTAGTTTTTCTTGTGTTTTAATAAATATATATTACAATTACTAAATATCAGACATGTTTTCAATTACTTCAATCAATACAAATTTAAACAAAACTAATAAAATTAAAAAATTTATACTTAAAATGTAATTTTTTTGTTATATTAAAAATAAAATATATTAATACTTATTATATAGTTTATAATAAAATAGTCACACCAGATTTAAGGAAAAGAATATAATTGTTGTACCTTTTATCCATTTAATGACAAAATAAAAAATTGGTTCTTTGTGTTCACCTCACCTAATTGTTGCTTTTGTCTTCATCCTCATGCAGCAACATTTGATACTATTATTTATGTTTTGCAACATTTTATATTAGTGAAACACGTAATTTGACTAATTTGACAGTTGAACAAGTAGTGCATAAAAATATATAATTAATAATAACTAGGTCACTGTGAGATACCGTCACCAATAATAACATTATTTAATATAATTTGTCATTATTACTGACCTTTTGATTCTTGACTTTAATTTTTAGTGGATAATCTCCAGCTTTGGTATGTAGACAGCTTATTTTATGTTTCAAGAATTATGAAAATTAATGAACCACATTTTACTAATATTACTCAGCAAATTGGGAATTTAAAATTGAACTTGGACTTGCATGAATGACAAAAAAAAAAAATCCACTGACGGAAAATTTGTGACAAATAATTGTTTTTCATGGATATTTATTATGGGCGAGTAAATGATATTGAGTATTTTTATATCCACTTTTAAATGAGTTAGGTATAGATATTATACTATTTGACCTGCAAATATATGTTACTTGTAAAATATAATAATAATTAATTTATATATTTTTAATTAAATTTAATTAAAAATTAAATTATATTTTATTAGGTTAAATTTAATTAAAATTAAATTTTAATTTATATTTAATTTAATTTATATTATATTATATATATTTTTGTAATTTTATTTAAATTTTATTTTAACAATGTATAAATTTTTTTTTCTCAAATATCTATTAATATTACAGAGTTTTAAAATATCCGCAAATATTTTCTAAACAGATACCTACATAAATAACAAATATAATTTTATCTAAATCGAATTACTAATAAACATTATTCATACCTGACCTAACTTGTTACTATTCCTGAATTAAGAATAAAAAGATAAGTATAACATGGACATGTTTACATTGTTAATTAATGGATGCAAAAGATAAATAGGCTCGTATCTTTTTTTTGTTCTTGTTTTAATGTTATTACATCATCCAGGAACGTAGTCATGAGTTTGATTTATGATAATTTTATCGGTTTAAGGAAATTATTGTTTAGGTTGATTATTGGAATTTATACACTAAATTAGCAAGTGAAAGAACTGTTTTCTTTTCAAATGTAAAAGACTACAACATTCTAATAGCACAATGAAATAAACAGGTTTTATGATGTATATAGAGTAGTCTTTCTTAGCTATCCATTTATTAATTTAACAAATAATATTAAATTTATTAACAATTTTGTATTTCTTAAATTATTATTTTTATCTAAATGTATATATTGTATGATAATCTTCATTTTTAAACGTTATCATATAAAAAGTAATTCTTTTTTAGAAGTTCGTGCTACGCATTGTAAATTATGTGTTGGAAATATTAGTATAATTTAAAAGAATTATTTTAGTTACTAATACTTTTATTATGTGCGATTTTTTAAAATTTTATTTATTTTATTTTATGTTAATAAGATTAATAAGATTGATTATTATTATTATTTACTTTATTATTTTATGCATAAGAAATATATTGTTCTATTTAGCCTGGAATGTATGTTTTATAAATAATGACAACACTTTGCATGTCTTAACTCATTTTTTTAATTTTTTATTTATTTATAATTTTTATCTCTATTATTATTGTTTGTTATAAAAATTGCTTTGTTTAATTATTATTCATTATCAAATTCTCTTTTTATTTTTTTTAACACTATGACATCTTAATCAATACTAACATTTCATAAACAATCACGTGCAACAGTTTATTAAAAAGAAAAAAAAAAGAGAACAAAAACACATATGTAAATCTTTAGAGAGAAAATATGACTTTATTATGTTAATTTATAATATTTAATATAAAGTAGTCAACATTCTAATCATTTAAAGTAATTAATCTATCAAAAAATTAAAAAAAAAGTTGATGAAAATGAAAACAAATTGAAAAAAGAAAATCTTATATATAAGAATATAATCTTTTTGTGTAATGGTAATTAGTAACTAAGAAAATATTAGAAGAGAAATGTAATTATTTTGATGGAAAAAATTGATTAGGAAGATGTTTTGAATGAAGCAAAAGTGATTATTGGTTATGATAGTGGAAAACCTAGATCTACTTGAATTAGAAAGCAATGATTGATTAGATGATGAGGTGGAGCATAGTCAGAGGAAGTGGGCATGTGGACCACCTTTTTCCTTCAAACTATTTTTGTTTGGCTGCCCGTGAAGATCAAATGTGCTGTGACAGAGAAAGATCCTTTAAATTATGGTAAGATTTGGGATCAAGAGCTTCAACACTCATTACTTTCAAATTTGTCCAACTTTTCCCCTTTTTAGCTTTTCTTCCTTTTTTTTTTCATTCTCCTTGAAAGGTGCGTTTCTCTTACTTTCTTTTACTGCTTTTGGTGTTGTGTTTGCTTCATTTTTATGTCTAGGAAATTTCTTAAAACAATGGTAGCTTTTATTGGAAAAAAAAGGGACGTCTTAATTAGTCCCCATATAATGGAAAAAAAAATTATTGTTATATAGTTGGAATAGTTGAGAGAAAGTCTTAAATGTGCTTTATTATTGGATGTTATCAGAATGAAATAGCTTATTAATCCGGTCAAATTGTTGGTCCACAAATCACTACTTAAATCATATATTATAATTATTTATGATGATTTTTGATGAATGTATGATGTGTGTGATTTTTTGATTGATCAATTGTTATTATGGTGTGAATTGTTTGTCTAATTTTTTATATATGATTTGTGGAATATTGAGAATGAACATATGAGTTTGTATTATTAGATTTCAATGATTCATTTTGAATTTCTTTGGTATTATTTATAACTTAGATAAGGGATAAAAACATCATTAGAACCAATTGAATAAATCCATATGTATATTTTTGTTTCTAATTTTATGGAGACTCGTTGGATGAACCAAACCTTTGCTGAGCGAAGTTAAAAGTATGATTATAGAGAGTTACAAAGCCTTCCACTCGTTAGGTAAGTCAGAGCTTGTTGGAGTAACTTGATTTAAACAATCTCCTAAGATATGAGTTGTTGGGCAACTAAAAAAGCCATTACACAAGTGTTATTTTCAAAAAAGGCAAAGAAGCGAGAGATTTTTTGTCATTGAACGAGCCTGGGTGACTTTGAATATTATTAGTTATATGATCTAAGTTGTTAAGCTAGTCATCTATTCACTAAGCAAATATACTTTTAAAGGTGTCTCATTAAACGAAAAGATGACTCATTGAGAGGGTTTGTAATGGTTGAATGACATCACGAGTAATGACTTATTGTATGAGTATTCTAAAATTGAGTTTAGAATAAGTTATGTTTATAGTCTATTAAATGTGATTAAATGAGATGTGTGCTGCATCAAAGGTATAAATTATTATTATCTTTCAAATTCTATAAGTTTATGGATATAATTATTATAAAATACTACGTACTAACCCTTTCCTTTCATTATTATTGATTGATCTTTTTATGCTATGATCACTTGCTAGCCCTTTCATTATTATTGATTGATTTCTTTATGCTATGATCACTTGATATGTAGAGTAGGTGATGGAACAAGTGATAGTGAAACTCAGTAATAAGAAGAGTTTTGCATAGAAAATTAGTGCTTTTAGTACATTTATATGTAAATAAATGTTTTATGTAATGTAAGTTTTCTTTCATATAATTTTAATTTCTTTATTTTGAATTGTATTTTGGAAAACTATATAATATGGTAAAACCAAGTATCGTATCTCAGAGGACTCTTGACGCTAAACAGTCGTGTGATAACAAGATTAATTAAGAATTAAATAAAAAGAGATCATTGGTTTTGAATGCAAAAACATAAAATTAAATGTGAATGCAATTGATCAATAGCAAAAGAGCACAGAGATGAACGAATGTTGATTAATATGAAATGGATATGTTGTTGGGGTTAGATTTTACCAAGTTCCCTCTCATGTATATAAGAATTCTTCTTTATGCATTAATGCCAACGTCACTCACTAAATTACCTAAACCCGATTCCTCGGCGAATAAGCCTGTCCCAAATTACCAGTTCATACAATTCCTAGCATTCCTAGTAATAAGATGTGAAGATCAAGAGATTAAGTCGACCAAGACTCATACCCTCATCCCTGAGCAATATTACTCGTGTGAGTAATTCAACAAGAACCTGAATTGTAAGGAACCTCCCGATACTCATGCAATTCATAAATCATGCTAATGAATGAGTTAAACACAACAAGCATTGAAACAGATGAATTACTCTAACAATTAATGGAAAAACATATGGAAATAAGAATCAATTCAAATACATGAGAGTTTACAAAGTTACATCATCCCCCAACAACAAATAGAAATTAGTTCCCCATAGACATGGGGGAACTTTATGAATAATGGAAGAGAAAGAGAAAGAGAAAGCCTAAGAATTGGGAAAAGAGTTTATTGGTGCTCTTCTCTGCTAGAGATACAAAACCTAGAGCCCTAGGGTCCTTTAAATAGTGTCAGAAACGAGCAAAACTAGGGCCCGGTCCAATTGAGTTGAAATAGAGCAGAAACAGGGCCTGATCCACGAAAATTCGATGCTCAAGCGCCCAACTTAGGGCGCCCGAGCGGTGAGAACACCTCATGTAAGGCACGGGCTTCGAGTTGGTCGCCCAGGCTTCGAGGCCCAGCCGCTCAGGCAACCAGGGAGGGCCCCCGGGCAGCAGACGTCGATTTTCCTCACTCAAGCTTCCCTTCAGGGCGTCCGAGCTTCATGTTGTCCCTCCTTCTGGTGCCTTTTTAGGTCCTTTTGAGCTCCATCTTCATGGCTCTTCATCTCTGCTTCCAGTATTACTTCAATCTCTGTCAAAACAAGGGGAATTAGTTATAAAACCATCGAAATCAACCTCAACTTTCTTACTCACACAATTTAATGAAAACTCATGAGTCAAAGCAAGTTTCTAAGTGAAAAAGGGTGTTTTTAGTATCAAAATAACATCACAAATAACGGTGTTTTAAACCGTTATCAAATAACACAAAGATGAGGACACCACAATTTAGAAAATTGATAAGTCAAATGAAGTTTCACCACAAAGATGTTAATCTTTGATAAGAATCGGAGTTTTAATCCAAGAACCAAGAGAATCCTCTCTAAAAAATGCAAATGCATATACTATGACTTAAAAGTGTCTACATATGTAATTGGTGTCCCTATATATAGACACAAATGTTTTAGGCACCTAAGAAACCCCAAAAGAAAGCCCAAAAAAATTGAGCCCAAAAATAACTCAAAAATTAAAAACAGAAACAAATTGTTTATAATTAAAATAAAATTACAATTTATTTTATTTCCTAAATTATTCTTCAATTGTGCTCATGATCTTCATGTTCTTTAAATTCCTTTCTTCATGGAACATTATAAGATTCAAGGAGATGTGTTTTGATATTTGACCTTGTCATAGATTCTTTGAATTGCAAATGTTCCACTAGTACAAAAATATTGTATAACGTCGATGTATTTTGGCCTTTCACGTTGAATTCGAGGTCGACGTTATACCAAGAAACATTAAATTGACGTTGAATTTAAAAAAAATTGGCGTTAATTTACGTTATTTGACGTCGGACATAGAACAATCCGACATTCCCAGTAGATTAAATTGATATCAGATATTACTTTATGTCCGACATCAATTAAGGTTAATTAACGTCAAATTTTGTCGATGTACGACGTTAATAAACTTTTTTATTTTTCTAATTAATTGTGATCCTTTTTTACAACTCTACGATATCTGAAAAGTAGAAAAACAACAAATGTAATCCAATTTTTGGTATTTTATACCGCATGAACTATGAACGTGTAGAGTAGTATCAACAACAAACAACAACAAAAAACAAACAACAACAAACAACAACAACAAACAACAAACAAGTTCAACAAAACAACAACAGAAAACAAGTTCAACAAATTAGTTCTTCAAAAGGAAAACGAAAACTAACCTTCAAAAGGTGGGTTCTTCGTAATAAAGTGTTGCTACCCTGAGAGAGAAAGCAGAATGCGCCTATGAAGGACAATAACACGAAAAGAATCGGTCAAAATAAACGGAAGTCATACCTAAAGTAGTTAATCAACATGCATTTGTATCAAATGAAAGAAAGATTACATGTGATGGTCGTCAAACTTCGTTCGAGAAAAGTTTGAGAAACAAAAGGGTATCGCGCGCTAAGATAAAGTGAATGAATTTTGAACCTCCCGCTCAAATTTTTATTGATTTCACTAACCTTTTGACGTCTAACTTTAGGGCATTCGACGTTTTATAACCTTTTGACATTTAATTCTAAGGCATTCAACATCATACGTAAGTACATTTTCACCTTCGCGCCAAGCATTTTCATAATTTTACCCAATAGGACGTCGAACTTCTCAATATTCGACGTCGTATAACAAATTAACGTCGAATTACAATTCTAAACAATGTCTAATAATTGAATTTATTTACAAAAATGTCACCGATTATTCTTAACGTTGGCTATTAAGTGGTTGGACGTTGAACGCGTGACATTATACGTTGTTTTTTTACTAGTGTTCTTCTTCAAGTTCTTCTCATATATGTGTCAAGAGATAGTCCTTTATCAGGTTTGTTAATGCAACTACAGCTAAGTTGAGCTCATTGAGGTGTGGAAATAAATTGGTTAAAGTTTCATTATGCCTTAAATATAAATCCAAAAATAACATCTAATCAAGACCACAGGAAGTCAATCCAAGCATAGTATGAAAAAGTGAAGAAATTTGGCTAAGCTAAGAAGAGGGAACATGCAACAAAAATTGAATCTTCCGATTTTCTCTATTTTTTCTACTAAAAGGACTTTGATAATTGATAAATATTTATGATGAAAGATAATTTGGAAAAATTATATCTTAAGATATTTTATTTGATATTGTTAAATAATTACCTTATTTAACTATATCAATAAATTCTCTATTTTTTCTACTAAAAGGGCTTTGATAATTAATAAATATTTATGATGAAAGATAATTTGGGGAAAATATATCTTAAGATATTTTATTTGATATTGTTAAATAGTTACCTTATTTAATTATATCAATAAATATCAAAAGATAATATTTCCCAAATCTTTTTTAATCTAGCAAATATCTTCTCAAATATTTTTAGATCTCCACAAAAATCAACTATATCTTGAAGATATTGTATTATTTAGAAGATATTGAATTATTTAGAAGATAATTTGAGTAAATTACATTATCATAAAGAAGATTACAACAACAGAGAAGCCTGGAATAAAGCCCAATCTAATATCTATATAAAGAGACTCAGGAAAACACATTAGGAGAGCTTAGGAACCCTTTGGGGGTTCAAATTTCGTCCACCCTTTCTCCTCTCACGTTCTCTACCCTCTCTTCTCTCATGTTATCCACCCTCTCTTCTTATATTTTCATGTTATTTTAACAATCAATGGAGTGTTAAGCCTATGAGGTTGATTTTGCTATAATTTCTTAATTGGATTCTGAGGTTAGATGAATAAATTTGTTTGTTCTTTTCATTCTTGTTGTGATTTATTTTTATCTATGTGTTTTGCTTCGTAATAAAGTAAAAGTAATGATTTTTACATTATAACAATCTAGCATGATGTTAAATCTACATAACGTATTAGTCATATGAGTCCAAAGGTTTTTATTTTTAATTGAGAATTTACTTTGATTAAAGTTAGAAACTTTTTTTTGATTGAATGGGTTTTGCCCAATAATTAAGAATGTACTTTGATTAGTGGTAAAAACTTTAACATGAATTAATCACGTATAATCGATTATTTGGGATGATAATCAATTATCCTTTCCTACGTGATGTTTCTGGATAAATTTCACTGAGATAATTGATTATCTTAAGTGATAATCGATTATCACATTGTATTTTTGTAAACAATGGCGAATTTGATGAAGAATGAACATGGACCAAGCCTGAGAAGCAGTGGAACACGTTGATAATAAAAGAATGAGAGTAATCATCATGTTTAGGGTCAGTTTTGACTTGTGATTGAGAATTAAAGCATGAATGAGTTTGGGATGTACCTGAGTATGTGATTGATGAGCATGAGAGTGGAGGATAAGTTTACTAGTTGTACCTCATAAATCCTGGTGCTATCTGCGGATAAGTGCTTCCTTTTGCCTTGTGTGCATTGGAAGGGTTGTTCGGGTATTGAGCCTTCCTTGTGTGGGGGTGAAGGTGTGGTTATTGTCCTCTTGTGGCAGGATTATATGTTCCTTAGCTAGATTGTGGGACTACTCGAATAAATCTGTAGGGGAAGCTACAAATGATCTATAGTGTAGGTTACAGATGTCCTGTAAGAGAGGTTACAGGTGGGCTGTAGGAGCGGCTACAGTTGGTGAGGTAGGGTACAGAGTGAGACAAACTCTTTCCACTATGGTGTTTATGGTACGGTGATGCTCATGGTGTTATTCATGATTAGGATAATCATGATGGTAGTGTACCTATGATGGTAATCATGGTATTTGAGATGCTTTAAGTGATGCTATGTGATAACGATGTCACTATAATAGTTATAGTAAGTAGTTAGCATAGGTGTTAGTGAGTGGATAGACCAAGGGTCTATGTGTGAGATGTTACTATAATCGAGTAATGCGTTGTGATTGAATTGTTATTGAAGTACCTGAAAAATACTAGAAGGAGGGTTGAATAGTGTTTTTGGAAAATATTTTTCTCAACCCTTCTGATATAGCACTTTGTGAAGCAAGTGTGATATTCTTTTAAAGGCTTAGACGCTTGACTTAAAATATAAGTTTTGTAAAGATCAACGTGTTAATTAGAAAAATTTCTACTGCAGCGTTTGTAAGAACTTCCTTTAAAAAATAAAGTATCGTTTATCTTGGAATTTCTTATATTTTCAAATATAAGTTCAACTGCAGGTTTTATAAGAGGATCGTGTAGTAAATAGAAGAGAGAATAACACAAGAGATTTTATACTGGTTCGCTCCAACTAAGCTACGTTTAGTCTCCTCCATAGAGGGTTCCACTATAATCTTTACACGATTATAATGAGTATTAGCACCACTCCTAGTACTCAGCACCTTGCCAAGATTTCTTTGAGTATTCAAACCACTCCTGGTACTAAACTACCACGCCTAGATTCCTCAACTCAAAAGAGTTCAGTTGTAAGTATTTTAATTCTCTTCATAATTGCAATCAGAGATTGCTTACAAGCAGTTTTGAATATATCTCTCCATGAGAGGGTATGAATACAATACAATATAGTTTAAACACTCGTAGGTGTTTCTCTCTATAATCTTACAAAAGTAAAAGATTTTACGCTTAAGCTCAAGAGTATCTCTTTCTCTTTTCTCTTCTCTTTTCTTTTCTTTAGCTCAGATATAATCTTTTCTTTGAGCTCTTTTTCTCTCTTCTTAGATACGACGTTGTAAGTTTTGCGCACTTTTTTATCCTGTATTCTATCCTCTTGATTTTCTTTGTGAGAGATCTTTTATTTATAGGCTCGATGAATATTTATTCTATTAGACAACATTTGTAGTTCGTAGCCTTTATGCTTGTATTTTCTCTTTCTTCTTTTCACAGTAGCTGTTGTGTAAGTCAACTTTGTTAGAGTAGACATGCTTTTTCAGTTATTTGCTTGAAGTAGGTTGTACGATCTTTTTAGACTTTGCTTCAAGAGAGGAGGATTCCATGATTATCTCTTTTGTCTCTAACGTCCACATTTGATTTCTGATATGTAGCACTATTGATGCATGTAGAATAGCTTATTTGCAAAATTAAGTAAATTGTGCATGCAACATATATGACTTTTCTTATCACTTTTGTTGTTTTTGAACGTTGACGTTTAATGTCATTTAATGCTTGCTTATAACAACAAAGTGCTTTTTGATTTCCTAGCATTAGGTAGCATTTTGCAATTAAGCTCTTTTAATTTCAAGATACCAAATGTATAGATACTTCATCATAAGATGACATGTCCGTTTTGCTCGTGGTATCATTTGGATACAAGTAAACGCTTCTTTGTATATTTACCTTGTAGGCAGATAACATTTAGCTTTTTTAGGCTTTCATATGTCTCTTAGTTAAGTCTTTTAGTTGAAGACATTGTCTCGATCCGTTTTTGTTTTCGAGAGAAGTCAAATACCTAGTTCAGGTATCTTAAACATTGAGCGTTTAGCTTAGTTCTCTCTTAGACACTTTTAGACAAGACATCGTCTAGTTAAATGTCTGGTTGTTCTAGCCTAAATGTTTTTCTATTTCCTAGAACCTAAGTGTTTTTCTATGACTTCTAAGTTTTGGGTTTCAGGTTCTAGATTTGTTTGTTTGGGTTTTTGGCTATACATTTTTATCCTAGGTTGCTTTTTGATCTTTTAACCCGTTTTAATGTTATTTGATTAAACTTCAAAACATAAGATCGTTTGTTCATATAGACGATTTTGTCTTTAATAATTATGCTAGAGGTTTAGGAACTCATATTGATATTACTACTATGTATGGAGTGTTTGATTATTGTTGATATGCTCAATATGTTTATATTTTTTTGATTATGATTGTTTTATCGGTAGCTTACTCCATACATGTTTGTGTTTGTGTGTTTGTGAATGAAATTATCGGCGATGATTCTATAATGTGTTATACTTGAACAAATGATATTATAGATGTTCTAGAGGCATGATAGATTTTGTGAGATGACAGGAGAAAGATTTGAATTTCTTTAAAAAGTTCTTTTGGATAGACTTTTGAAACAAAGTAACAATAGTTGTTTTATTTCCTTAATCATTGTAATTACTTTTGAAATAAAGTAATCGAATAAGGCTTTTTGAACGATTATGGTTTGAATAAATTATGCATGTTGAAAGGTTAAGATTTTTGAAAAGTACATTTCCATGCTATAATACAATTTTTAAATTTACCGATTTTTAAAAGTCCAGATATCCTAGAATATTTGAGACGTTTTAAGAGTATCTCGCTTAGTGAAAGATGTTATATTGGGCAAAAGTTTTCCAAAAATAAAGATAATAGATCTTTGCATTTGATACCTTGTCCTTTCAATCTTCTTGAATCATATTCCTTGTGATGATATACTAGTTGAACCTAAGTCATCACATTCAAAACCATAAATTTAAAATGTAAATCTAATAAGATCTTTCCATTAAAACATATTAACATGATATAAAATTTAAGATATTCGATATTAAATAAGACTTTACATCATAATATATATTTTTTCTTGAAAATATGTATAAAACAACAATTAAAGTACAGCTTTATTAGACTCTTTAATTGAAGTACAAGTTATAAAATGTTCTTAAAAATGATGTGATACTATATGACCCACACAAAAGAAAAAATGAAGACTTTAAGTAATGACTCTTAGAACGTCTTTATTACAAGGGTCATAAAACTTAAGATCTCCAGGAGGTCTTATAAGAGATATCTGACGTGACATAAATATTAAAATTCAAATTACAAGAATAATTTATAAGATCTAAAATTGAATTAGAAAGATTAAAAAAAAGTTAAAAATGATATGAAACCTACAAAATTTGGCAAAGATCTCGTCAAATAATCCTTGAACATGTACTCTAAATCAATTTTCAGAAAAAATAATTATATCAAGCAACGTTCACAATCACACACAAATTGCTCATTCCTTAGTTACTTTAGCTTAAAAGATATTGTTATTGACTGAATCATGATGTGACTGACATTTGAACTCACAAGGAATGACATTTTCATTCCTTCTGCAATACTCAAGATTTGATGGCTCACGGTTATGTATCAAACACTATTTGTGCATATCATATCATTTCTTCAATCTCATTCAACATCTCTTTCTATTGATCATCACTCACAAAGATTGTGTTTACTTGAGGGTATTTTCCTGTAGTAGAGTATTAGGGAGCGAAGAAAGAGAGATAAAATTGTGTTTATTTGAAGGTAACAGCGAGCGATGAATTGAAGGTATTCGCGAGATTCATCTACTGTAGCATCACTTGCATATCAGCGAAGATTTGGAGGCATCAACGATGATTTCTCAAAAATTCCCTTTTCCATTTCAAATAATACCCTTCTACCATAAATCATAAAATATAAGAAATATAAGTTGGGTTGCACTGCAGACTTACTTTCACTGTGCACTCACGAGCTCCTGCATTCACGAGCTGTACTGTGACGACGAACAGTGAAGATTCCTGAACATTGAGCCATGCCAAAATGTAGATTCCTTCCTTCACAGCCAGCGTTGCACACAGAAAAGATTCGTTTCTGCAGCATTGACAATACAATTCACTGAGACATAGCCAAGCTTTTTGACCAAAGATGTATTAATATGGTTTGTGGTTGGTATTTGGTTGTTGTGTTGGTTCATCGAGAAGAAGAAGAACATTGTCTTGTGTGAGTGCGTTGAGTGCGGAAGAGAAGAAGGAAGAGAAAGCTCGCTGGAATAGGTGTGAAGAAGAGAAAGGTCAGCTGAGGTGAGGTTCCATACCACTATTTTGTTCTTTGTATGGTATGTTTCTGTGATATTTGCAGGGGGAGTGGTAAAGGAAGAAGTTGAGGTTGGTGGATGATGAAAAAAGGTTACGCTGAAGAAGAAGAAGATGGCGCTGTATCCGGTTACAGCTGAAGAACGCAGGGCTGCGTATTCGGTTACGTGAAGTCGACGGTGATGCAATTGGACGTTAGCATGGTTGTGGACGTTGGCATGGTTGCAGGGTTTGTCGTTAGGGCGCCAAATCGACGACGGTGGAGTTGCAGCGGTGGACAAACTGAAGGTGGACGAAGCAACGAGCATGAAGCACTGAAAGCCACCAAGTTGTATCCGGTTACCACACAGTTGTATCCGGATACGGCTTCTTCTTCATGCAAAGGCATCAAGTTATCCGGTTACCATACAGTTGTATCCGGATACGGTTCTTCTTCACTTGTATCCGGATACACCTTCTTCTTCACACAAACTTGTATCCGGTTACGCCATCATCATCATCATTTCTTCTTCTTCTTCTTCTTCTTCGTGTTCCCTCGCATGAGATGATGAGGTTGTTCCCTCTCGCATGAGCAGCTGCGCATGAGGTGTAGGTGCTACCTCTGCCAGAAGGTCAGAAGGTGGACTCCGATGAAGGTACTGTAGGTGGTGGCTTTGCTGCCAGAACGTGTGAAGGTGTAGTCGGATGAAGGTGGAGGATGGTGGAGGATGCATACTGAATACATGCAGGGTGAACCATGCAGCACGCGTGATGAAGGTCAGGATGCACCAGCATGCAGCAGCCTAACCCTTTGTTATGTCTGTGTTTCAGGTGAACGTTGTGCAACTTGGTCGACTTTGGTGAAGGTCCAGCTGAAGGACTTTGGTGGTGAAGCATCGTCGACGTACGTGAAATCTGCACGGTCCTCCGCTAAGACCTCGAAGTCTAGCTTCATCGTCGAACAGTTCCGGTTCCGCCTCCACTTTTGGTTTAAGCCCAATATCTCCGTGAAGGTATGTTTCTGTAATCTTTGCTTATGTGTTTTTCGTTTTGATCCTTGGCTAGAGATTCTGAGTGTCACATAAATTACTTGGATGAAAATCATTTGTGATATAAGTTCTGGAATTGTTTTTATTATTTATTGTTCTAAATGTAGTTCATTATCTATAATATATTTTCATAATGCTATATTGTGTTAAAACGTATTTGAAAATGTTATAAGTAGTAATACCGTTTGAGTGTGGGACAGATTGAATAATAATCTTTGGTTGGAGCTTCAGTGCAATATTTTGCCTATTTCTTCGTTCAATTTCCACATAAACGGATCTTCAAGAGGTAAGTTTTGTTGGTTGTTTATTTTTTTTTATTTGAACTTAACATATACTATTGGTTTTAATAATATTATTTAAATATTGTTGGTTTTTTTTAATATATGAATGTATCAATGTATCTATTTTATGTATATTTTTTGATATATGAATGTATTAATGTATTTTGTTTATGTATGAATATATGATATATGAATGTATGAATGCATTTTTTTTATGTATATTTTTTGAAATATATGAATGTATTTTTTTTTATGTATGAACATATGATATATGAATGTATTCATGTATTTTTTTTATGTATGAATATATGATATATGAATGTATGAATATAGGAATGAATTATGTTTAATCAATGTATGAATGCATGATGTTAATTATAGTATGATTAATTGTTTAAGTTAAAATAGATGGAAGAAGGATTAAACTTGTTGTACTTGGATGGTCAAGATATAGATGATGATGTGGTGGATGTTGACTTTAATATAGTCGCAATGCTACATCAACACTTACAAATAACCACCTCCATGGCTGCACTAACAATGTTATGCATTGTTTCGTATGCCTTGAACATATTGAATATGTTCTCGAGTGATGCAAGTAGTGTTAGCAATTTCGTTCCCGACAAAGACCGTCGCAGACAACAGTTAATGTCGTACCTGGTGCATACTACTCGATGTCGTGATATTATTCGGATGGGTCCCGAGGCATTTATTAATCTTTGTGAGAGATTAAGAGCAACTGGGTTAGTTAAAGACGCAATTCGCTCCACAGTCGAGGAACAAGTAGCTCAATTTCTTCATATAATTGGACATAATGTTAAGAATTGGAGTGTCGCATTTTTCTTTCATCGATCTGGGGCGACGGTAAGCAAACACTTTCATAATGTGTTAGATGCTATTATAACTCTAGAATCAGAATTTTTAACTCAGCCATCAGGAGATGAGGTTCATCCATATGTCTTGAACAACAGTCGATTTTACCCTTACTTCAAGGTAATGCTTTAAATGTGTCAATCAGACTGTTATTTTATGAAACGATGTTAATGTTATGCAGTTGTATCATGACTTCTTAATTTATTGTTTAGGATTGCTTAGGGGCTATAGATGGTACTCACGTTCGTGTTAGGGTGCCAAGAGAAGATGCCCCGAGATTTCGTGGTAGAAAAGATTGGCCAACTCAAAATGTGTTTGCCGCATGTGACTTTGATATGAAATTCACATACGTTCTAGCTGGATGGGAAGGCACAGCATCTGATTCTAGAATCTTAAAAAATGCTCTTGATCGAGATGATCCGTTGGTCATCCCCCAAGGTAACTGTCTTCATTGGGATATAATTATTGGTTCTTTATTACATAATCAATACTGATGTCTAAAATCATGTAGGAAAATACTATCTCGGCGACGCTGGGTTTATGCTGAAAAGTACGATCATGACACCATATAGAGGCGTCAGATATCACCTTAAAGAATTTACACGCAGAGGACCACAAAATGCAAGAGAGCTGTTTAACCATCGACATTCATCACTGAGAAATGTTATTGAAAGAACATTTGGTGTATTGAAGAAACGGTTCCCTATCATTGCAAGTGGCACTGAACCACATTATGGATTGGAAACGATGACGGATATTATTTTAGCTTGTTGTATCCTACACAACTTCATCCGTGGAGTTGATAGGGATGACCCATTGCTTAATGAGGTTGATAATGAGTTTAATGAAAGGGAAGAGCAGAATGTGTCATCCTCTCAAGTTCGTGAAGATGATAATAGGGTTGGTAGTACTATTAGGGATGCCATAGCGGATGAAATGTGGCGACATTATCAAAATTCATAGTTATTGTAATTCATATTTTGTCATGACTCTCTTATTTGAAAATGACATGTTCAAGGTTTTATGAATAAATGAACTTCAGTTCTTACAATTGATTTTATCAAATAGGTTTATCATGGACAGGGGTAAGGGTGTTGCGACTGAGTCTTCCGGTGGTATGAGAGAGTTTTGCAAATGGACTGAGGACATGGATGCAAGGCTATTGCATTCAATGATTGAAGAGAATCGTTTGGGTAACAGAGTAGATGGCAGCTGGACAACGCAAGCGTATAATAATATGGTTCAATACCTTCATAACTCAGGTTATGTTCATGTCAGTAAAACTAATGTAAAAAATCGTCAAAAGGTATTGAAAGACAGATGGCGTGAGGTTCATGACCTCTTTGGATCATTGAGTGGTTTTGCATGGAACGCCATCACTATGAGGTTTGAGGCTGAAGACGAAGTCTGGACTGACCTCATTCAGGTATTTCTTAAACATTCAGGTTTGGTAGATTATTAAAATACATAACTATAACCTCTAACTATTTCATGTATGTTGTTTCAGTCGAGGCTCGCTGCGTCAAAGTGGAGAGTTACCAGCATAAGACATTATGATTTGATGATGGAGTTATGGGCTGCTGATAGAGCTACTGGGAGTGGTGTTCGCACCGCACGTCAACGTCGTCAGCGGGTTGGCCCTCGTGTCAGTGTTGATTTAAATCAGAACATAGATTACATTCTTGAGCAGCCTGACTGGACGGGGTACAGAGACCCAACTCTGTCATCGCCTCCTCCTTCGGTAGATGAATATAGTCCCGGGAACACTCAGTCTGTGCCTTTTGTTCCATCTGTTGGAACGTCATCCTCTAGAGGCTCCAAGAGAAAGGCACCCCTAGTCGATGTAATTGATTCCCATTTTGAAAGGATGTCGACCAGTCTGGAGGGTTTCACAACTGCACTTACCTCTTCAAATGTGCATTTTGGGGTCATTTCTAATGCAGCCGTAGATCAAGTCTCGACGATGAAAGAGAGGAATGAAATATTACGTTCACAAACCGAGGTTCTTCGTCGGACGCAGAACTACACATATACAGAATCTGACATTTATGACATGTTGGGTGGGATGCACATACCTGATGAGTCTTTGCTGGAGCAATGCTATGACTTCTTGTGTGCAAACCCGACATGTGTGAAGAGGCTGATGGGGCTTCCACCGCATAAACGGTGGAATAAATTGTGTAAAATGATATCGGGAGGAGATTGTTAGGATGTCTTATATGACTGCTTGTATTAGTATTATGTTATGAGATCTACCTCTCTATTTGTATTATGACTTATGTTTTTCATGAATGTTGTTTCATGTATGATGACTTATGATTTGCATGTATGTTGTTTCATGTATGATGACTTATGATTTCCATCCATCCTAACTTTATATGGAATGTTTATGCTTATGCTGTAATTAATTGTCATTGGTTGTTATTGTTTATAATATTGAATAATATGTTTTCATTTATTGCTTTGTTGAAGAAATTCTAAGATGGCGTCATCATCAAGTAAAAGGTCCCGAAAAAGTCGTAAGGGAAAACAAACCCAAACTGAGTCAGAAGATGCAGCACATGTCAGACAATCTCTTGCGGAACAATTAGATCAGCGTCGTTTCTTCACTCATAGCGAGCAGATGGAAAACTATGCAGCTGATTTTTATACGAGAAATATTGTCGTGCCTAAAATAATGAATTTCGAATCATTTGCCGGTTCAGGGTTATTTTTCCAACATCATCTTATATTTCAAGGGGTTGTCGAATTTCTCACACTGCAAGCACCGTTTATCCGGATTTAATCAAAGTTTTTTATTCAAATCTCAAGATTTCTGGGAATGGATATTTGATTACTGAGGTCCACAAGAGAATAATCAAATTGAAACCTGCCGATTGGTTGAATATTGTTAATATGAAGTACGAAGGTAAAAAGCTGTGTTATTCGACTATCCCAGACGACTTTCCTTATGATCGGGAGATGACATTAGCTACTATGGTCAGACCAGAAATGCAGGGTCAACGTGTTAGAACAGTTGGTTCTTTAAATATTAATGATAGACTTCTGCATTATGTTATTGTCCACATGTTATCTCCCAGACCTGCAAATTTTGCAAGGGTATTGCAGGAGGATATATTTATGATATGGGTGCTTAAAAATAATATACCTATCAATTGGCCTCATCACATCATGCAGCATATGCTCAAATGCAAGGACAGTGACGCACCCCTACCATATGGTGTATTGATCACCCAAATCATGCAATATTGTGGAGTGCATGTAGATGACGATGCCATCACTCATATTGGGACCAGACATCATTTTTCAATTAATTCTTTGAAGAGGTTGAATATAGTTAATGTCAACGGTGTTTGGCAACATGATGTTGGCGATAATGAAGATGAAGAACAACCACAACATGATGACAACCCTGTGCAACCTCCTCCAGATCTTTCAAATCCTACTATGATGACTCAAATATGGGAGGGGGTACAAGACTTGCAACACAGAATGCAGGGTATGGAACAAATGCAGGGGCGGGTTGAACGTATTGAAGATAACTTGGCAAACCTTTCTCTCAACATGAACCGACAATTTGCTCAACTCAATCAAAATGTTAACTTAATTCTTCACTATTTAGATGATTAAGTTGCTGACTTTGACTTCACTAAATTGCATGATGATGTATTACAATTATATTTACTCGGGAATTATGTTTGCACCTTTTATTTCATGTAATGGATAATTATAACTTTGGTTCGATATCGACAGTCTACAAATTTAATAAATCTCATTTCCATAACAAATCAATTTATACTAATTACAAAAAATTATATCACAAACAAGTACTAAATTAAAAAAAATTCTTTTCACTAAAGTATAATTTAATAAAATTATTATATTTATTTTTAATAATTTTTCCAAAATTTTAACTCTTAATAAACATTATTTTAATTAAATATAACATTAACAAATATCAATTTATATTACTTTATACCCAGGGACATTTTGGTAATCTTCAATTTATACCTATTAAACAAATTTTTTAAAACTGTCACATCAATCAAATCCTACACTAATTCTCACAAACTTCACTCCCAAATTTACTCTCAAATACCTTCAAATCCACTCAAATAAACACAAAAAAAAATTACCTTCAAATCCCCTCAAATCCACTCAATCACTCTCCCCCAATCACTCTCTCTCAATTACCTCCAACTAAACACACCCAAAGTGATATTAAGGGAAAAAATGCAAATAAAAAGCATCTACATAAATTTCTCCTCTAATTCCATAGTTTTTGTATTTAGATTATTTAATTTAAAAGTATCATTTTGTATTTTCAAATAATTTGGAATATATTTTTATTTTATATTTCAGAATATATAATTTACAATACATTTTTTATATTTTGGAAAGCACAAAATTGTATTCCATATTTTACAATCCAAAATATCAAAAATAGTATTATGGAATGTAATCTTCAAAATATATCTGTATTATGTAATTTAGAATGCGTTTTTGTTTCATCTTTTAAATATATAATTCAAAATATAAAAAATTGTAATCTAAATTATACATAGAAATAAAAAACATGTGGGCAGGTTGAAATCTTGGAGGTAAAAGAAAAATGGCCCTATGCATTATTTGTGAAAAAAAAAATACCCTTTAACACTTTAGGAGTGTTTTTTTTTCCATCTCCAATACTTTTTTCCTAATTCTTCAATTTTTACAAAAATTCCATAATTATTTTTGTTAAATATTTTTTAACTTTTTCTATCCTAATAAACTCACGGATTTCGAATTTTTAATATAGAATTAAGATGTTACACCTTCTTTCTTCTTTTTCATATTTGTCTTAGTGCATAACATTCTATTTTTTATTCTTTTTCTCATTGCACACTTGTTTGAATAGTTTTTTTTTTTTTTTACATCGAACAAAATCTCAAAGAATTTTGAAATATGTTAAAATCATCAATAAATTTCAAAATTTATTAAAGATGTCGAACATATTTCAAAATCTATTCAACATATTCTTTCAAATTTTATTTTTTAATTTAAAATATAATAAATATTTAGTTTAATTTGATATTTTAATATAATTTAATATATGTTAATATTTTAACATTTTAAAATATATTTTATTAAATTAAAATAAGTAAAAAAAAATAAAAAAAATAAAAAATGTAAAAAGTAAAAAATTTATAAATATGTTACCGGATTTTCTGTTTAACATATTTTTAAAATTTTATTTTTAAATTTAAAATTGAATAAATATTTAATTTAATTTAAAATTTTAATATAATTTAATATATTTTAATATTTTAAAATATATTTCATCACATAATTTTTTTTAAAAAGTTTAAAAAAATGCAAAAAGTAAAACTATAAAAATTCAAAAAGTCATAAATATGTTAACGGATTTCTATACTGTTTAATATATTTTTCTAAATTTTGTTTTTTAATTTAAAATTAAATAAATATTTTATTTAATTTAATATTTTAATATAATTTAATATATATTAATATTTTAAAATATATTTTTTAAAATAAAACAAGTAAAAAATATTTAAAAAAAAATAGAAAGTTAAAAAAATCATAAAATGGGTGAAGGATTTCGAATTCTTTCAAAATGGTCTTCAACTAATTTCTAAAGTCGTAATTCGTTGAAATTTTTAATAGATTTCGAAATTTTAACTAATTGAGATTTTTAAGAGAACTCTCAATGAATTTTAAAATTTGTTGAATTTCTTAATAAATTTTAAAATTTGTTAAAGATTTAAATGATTGATTATGTGAAAATGCAGGAAGAAGTCTTAAGGAGAAACACCAAAACTTTATATACAAATTGGATTTGGTATAATGATTCAAGCAAAGATAGTAATGGATAGCTTCTTCCTGCACTACTTTACATTTCTTCTTCCACTCCCATGTAAAGAAAATGTCCGATTTACCATTTCTTGATTATGTTATAAAGAATTTGATTATGTCATTAAAAAGTGAGAAATGATTTTCCTATTGGAAAATATGAAAACTGAAAATGTCTTCTACATTCCAAAAATAATGTTTTCTTAATAAAATCCAATTTCTAGAAGTCATTCTTTAAAATCAAATTTAAATTTTGAAGTCATTTTTTTTTTAAAATTGCGTAATCAAAATTAAAAAAGAAAACTTATTTCTGAAATGGAACAATCAAAAAATCATTTTTAACTCGGCTTGACTTATACTCCCTAAATTTCTTTGTTCTCCCTCAAAAATTTGAAGTTACCATTTTGTCTTTCCAAAAGGTGACTTCTGAATTACAGAACAACATTTTTGAAACAATTTTCAGGAACAAAATTTCCAAAACATATTAAATGTGTTCCGTAATAAATTTTTCCAGAATAAAATTTTTGAAATAAACATTCCCAAACTCATAAATGTCTTCCAAAAAACTTTAATTAATTAATTTATTTTTTCTGTATATTTTCTCTTCCTCCCATGCAACATTCTTATCTTACTTTCTTAATAACAAATCTTCTCCTCTCATTTTAATCATATATTTTATAAATTCAGAATTTTACTTGAAGAGATCGAATCCAATATGATAAAACTAATAATGGAAATTAATCTTTATATTATAAACCTGAGATCTCATTTCTTTTAATGTGTTTGGACATAATATTACTCATTTTATACATATCCTTTTGTATCTTTCATCTTAGTTGTTTCTTTAATTTCCTTTTGCATTAAGATTTAATTTTCCTCTAATACGAATTTAATTATGTTTTAAAATTTATCTTTATATCAAAATTTCCTTTTTTTTTTCAAAATCTTTTCCATTTACATTAAGATTTAATTTTCCTTTAATACGAACTTAATTATTTTTAAAAATTTATCTTTATATCTAAATTTCCATTTTGTTTTTTAAAACTTGTCACTTATGTTTTCAATAACCCTGCCATAGAAAGAATAGTGCCTATGTGTAATTAAAACAAAATTATTTTAGCTTCCTTGAAAAATATTGTCATTATTTGTTCAAAACGTTCAAACTAACATTCAATTAAGATTTCAGTGCCTGACTATTTGATTAAGAAAATATTCCTATTCAATTTGACTTCTAAAACATCACTAAAATTACATCATTACTTACATCTTCCAACTATTTTAGACAAATTACAAAGTGTTTCAAAAAACTACTATGTTGACAAAAAGAAAGAATGAAGAGAAAAGCTAAGTTTAAAAGTGTCACCAAGAAAGACAAAATGATTGCAAATTCAAAAAGAGAACTTATCAGGCAGGGATAGCAGATAGATGTCACCCTAAATTATGTTAAAATTCCAGAACCCAGTTCTGCAAAAAATCATGCTTATTGGTTCTGGTTTAACTTGGCTTTTCTGTTAATCTGGCCAACCATAATCAGCCCTACATCAACTTACCCCTTTTTGCTGATATAGATTTTCTTCTTGACATGATCTCAGCTGCCCAACTTTTTCCTATTTCAGTTTGAAACTTCCCTGAAGAGCAGGTAAAAGAAAAAGTGGTTGACAAAGGTTCAAATAAAAGTTATGAGCATTTCATTTATAGCTAGAGTTTCAATTCTACCTGCAGTTGAAAGGAAAAATTCATCCAACACTTTTCCATGTTCTGCACAAGTTTTAATTACATAGCATTACAAAGTGTATCGTGAAGAGTATGAAGCAAAAAGCTAATGTAGAATTCACTTTAGGAAGAACTATCAATTATCAACACATTCAATAATAAAAGAGCTGGAGGAGTTCATCTGTCTTAAGAATTCCAAACTTAAGGTGGTGTCACAGTAAGAATTCAACGATCACATGCAATATATCTATTTATAACGTACCTACTTCATACTCCAGCGCTTGTAGAATCAGTTCAACCTGATAAGAATGTCAGGAAAAGGACAAAAATACAATTAGAAATGAACCACAATGTTATGAAAGCATAAAAAGTAATGCTTTTTACACTTTAACTATGATATTTTTTTTGTCTAAATTTGTTACTAAAAGTTTTAAACCCCTTGTGTATAACAACTCTCAGGAGTCTTTGTACCTTTTTACACTTTAACAAATTCATTCATGAGTCTTTGTACCTTGTCAAAATCCTTCACAAGATTGGCCTCTAAAGAAGAATTGTTTTCATACTCTTCCCAAAGTTCTTTAATCTCTTCAGCTGTAATAAGACAAATGTGACCTTCAGTAAATTTGATGCAAAATTTAGAATCTCTGTAAAAAAAAATTCAAGAAAAAAAATTCATGAAACCTCTCATCCCTCCACCAAGAAGTTCACACATTTTATTCAAAGCTTCCTGCTCCCTTCTGCTCTTTTCAGCCTTGGGCACACCGTCAGAAGGTGTTATATCTCCTACAATAGCTATTGAATGAAAAACCAAACTCAAACTTCATTAAGTTATAAATAAGCACTGTATCAAAGGAGATTTAATACATTAACAAAATCCTATGTATAATTGAAGAAAAACAATGTGTTCAGTAATCACAATCACATACAACTAAGTAAAAGTTCATAGAACAAAGTTAAATAATCCAACATCCTCTAATTGAATTTTGCCTTTTTATTTTACATATTATAAACTCTATCTTCCACTGAAGATGAAACGTGTAATACCTTTATCAAATGCTTACAGGCTATGTTTGGTCCACTTTCTTTTATGGCTTAACAATTACTGTAAAATTAAAGCTCAAAATAAGCTTTTAAAAATAAAGTAGAAGTTGTTTAACAGTTTTCACTTCTTCAGCAATTCATCCAGTAAAAAAAAATTTCCATTAAGGTTTAATATAAGGAAATGAAACAACAATTCAATCAGAAGAAACGAGAAAGATACCTTCTGCAATATCATGCACGAGTGCTATTTTAATACACCTGTACAACAGGAAAAAAGAATTTAAAGAGAAACTCAAGGGGATAACCTAAAGCAAATCTAATAAATATAAATAACAGGAATAGGGGCAAGAAAACAAAGTAACTTACTGCAATAAAAGTGAATCTACAGAGATAAGAAAGTTTTGGACCAAAATCAGTGAGGTGAGATAAAAATATACTTATACTATCACCCTGACTAGACAGATAATATTGACAAGGCACATTACAGATCTCATAGACAGAGAAGTATCTGACTAATCTGTGACAACAAGAAATTACCTAGCAGCTTTGCAAATGGATCAGGGGGGCCAAGCTAGAACAGGAACTTTGGAACGGGAAATTCATTGTTCAGCCATGATTTAATGCAAGATTTAAAAATAAATAAATAAATAAAACAGCACAGCAGTAGAATGGTTTGGTCCTGGCTTAAGTCAATATCTCTAGCAGCACAAATTGTTTCTTATTTTAGGTTACTCTTTCTAAGAAAGGCATGGTCCAAAGCAGGATTTGCAACTTAAGCCATAAAACAACCTAATAGCATTGAAAATTTAATAATTAGTACAATGTTCCAAACATTGGATGAATGCACAAATCCATGTAATTTACCCTTTAGTCTTTAAGGACATTCTAAAGAGTTATCAAAGAGGCCAATAAAGTAACCAAACCTAATATAACATAAGCATAGAATAGTAAGGAAATAATGTAAAACATAAAGGCCACGACTATTTAATAGAAGACATAATTCACTGAAACCTTTCAACATTCATCAAATAGGACATATGTTCCAAGATAAATGGTTTCTATATCCAACCAAAGACAATACTAAAGTAATGTACCCTACTTTCACAGCTTCAATCATGGAATATAAGCATGCATCTCACAACAAAACAGAAATGACCATCACACAAGTATATATATTGAGAATTTCAATGAGAAACCTTTCTCTATTCAATCCTGGAACATCACCAGCAATCAACGCCATTAAAGCCATGCGGTACATATGATCAGCAATCGATTCAGCACCTTTTATACCATGATTAACCCATCCTTTCCTTTTTGTGGTCTACAAGGCATATACATGACAAAGAGAGACCATATTATTTTTCTTCAGCATAAAAAGGCTAAAACATACTCACATACAAATGTATAGTAAGAATATATATACAAAAAGAAAAATCTTAAGCTTCCTAAAGTCAAAATGTGCACATTTAGAACAGGTATATTGTTTTAGGAATATGAAAATGACATGCGAAAGAATGTATTACTGACAATAATCACTCTATCGTTAGTTTATGTGCTTTCATAAGAAAATGTACTGGTAGTAAACCTCAAATAGCCTATGATTACAAGAATAATGAAAGCAGTGGAGTAAACCTTAGTGGCTACTGATAAAGAAATAACAGAAACTGGTAACAACTGAAAATATGAGAGTAAGAGTGCTGGATCCGGGTATATTAATAAACCTTTAAAGTTTAAAAGGTTTAATATAGGAGAAAAAAAGGATTAAATAAAGGACGATATAGCGTTTTATATCCATTATTATTAGTTGGAAATTTTTTCTGTTATATTTGTTGAAGAAATTTATTTCCAGTCATACAGGTGCCCTGGTTTCACCATGAAGAGAGTAGGAAATTTTTGACTTTGTATAAAATGGAAATTCCAATGTAGAAAAAGAGATTACTCCTTTTGGGGGTAAACTTGTTTATCTCGGTCTTTCTAATTCTTGATACTCGGAGAAATAGAGGTATTCCAATGATCTATTCTTGAGAAAAGGAGTGTTTTCTTTTCCCGCTACAGTTTCGCAATCTCTGAGTCTGTCCTAACAAAGGGTATCTATTCTTGATTTAAATTGAAGTATCTCAAAATATCTCACTTTATATCAATGATGATAAACTAATCCTTACTTTCTCACTTTACATAGTATTCGTCCATTAGAAGAGTTAAATCCTAGACCTCTAGTGTTCTCCCCCTAAGTAAATTTCACTTTAACGTTGATGAAATCTGTTAGATATTGTGTGTTTATGTTAATTAGGGAAACATAGTACCTATATGTTTATTAGGGAAATATAGTCCTTATGCTCATTATATTTTATTTTTACATATTCATTTGTATTTGGGCTTAGCCCACATTCTTATTATTATAAATACATTACCCTATGTGTATGCAAAGACACACAAGGGAGATTGATCCTAAATATAGTTTTTCATCATATTTAACAAAATCCAATTGAGTATCTCTTAGACAGACATTCATTTTCTCAAGCTTCTTTACCATCCCCCTTTTCGACCCTCATAAACCAACCCAATAGTCTAATTTGAAAGTAGCCACCTACCAACAATAACAAAAGGCAGCCAATTCCCCAAACACCCTTCTCATGCAATGGTACTACCAATAAAAAATGCACTCACCTTCATCCACAGAAGCGTGCGTTTCCTTAACCAAAACAAAAAGAAAACACTTTGGTGCTTTCACCATTTCCAGTACTAGGGGCAATTTGAAAGTGTTCATTCCACCACATAGAACAGCATTAACAGAAAACAAAAAGGGAAAGTGACATCCACAAACCTACCCAACCGACGCAACATAAAGAAATGACATCATATATGATACAAGATCACAAAAACCATATCTTTTTTTATTCTTTTCCATCAAAAGGGGGTAAATTGGGAACTCCGAGATCACACACACAACAGAAGATGGAACCAACGGATCAGAAATTTCACAGGAAAACTTGAAGGAAAAGTGACTGATTGATTTTGTAGCAGTTGGAAGGTACCTTAAGCCGGTGGCAGAGAGTGAGAAAATCAATCACCGACGACGAAGATGATAACCCAACTGCAGCATGAGAGTGTTTCTTGGCCGAACCAACGGCATCCGAACCAGAGGCCTGGGACCGAACCGAAACTAGCCTGAGGGTCGGAGTGCGAAAGAAGACCGATGGCGTGAAAACCGAGCGAGAGGGCGAAGTGCGATGCAGCGCCGGAACGCAACAACGAGGAATGGTTGAATAATGAATCGCCATTTCCTTCGTTCTTTTTAAGAAAAAATTATTTTTTTAAAATTTGATGTCCGCGATGAAGAGAGAGATAATAGGGCACTGCTTGTATTGTGTTGCGTTTTAATCTTATGTGGACATTTTTTTAGTGTGTTTGGAGCCGCTTGATGTTGGTTTGCGACTACGTTTATGGTTGGTTAACGATGAAGCTTTCTATTGGGGTTGAGTGGGAGTGGTGGTGGAATGTGAATGGTACGAATTGTTGGAACCAGACTCCACCTTATTCAGACCAGAATTAGGAGAAGTGTTTTGTTAGACTTTGCCTTTTAAAACACAATTTACAACTTTTTACCACATGTTTATTTGTTGTTTTGATTTCAAGTTCTTTATATGATATTTCCAGGGATAATGATATTTCGACACCCTATTTTAACAAATTTTAGCCACTCGACAGGTGTTGTTGTGTTATTAGTTCATGTGGAAAAGGTTTTAAAAAATTCAAAATGAGGTGAAAATTGAAGGATTGAAGGTTTTTTTTTTTTTTTCGAGATTCATTTAATGGGGTTTGAAAAAATAGAAACTCATTTGTGTGAGAGTATTGCATAGAACTTCCTTCTACTCACAAGTGTCCTTCCACCCACAAGTCTCCTCCCACCCAAGCATCGCCACTTCTAACGGAGTTTGCAGCGTTGAAGTGATGTTGTTGAGCGAAGCGTTGTCCACGCCATCGTTCTACGTTTAGAAGCAACGAATGACGAAACTACCATTGTCCTCCCACCCACAAGAGTCGTCGCCGCTGACGGAGTTTGCAGCGCCGAAGTGCCACCATTGATCGGAGCGTTGTCCACACTGTCCTTCCGCCGTTTGGAAGCAACGAATGGTGAAACTGCCATTGGAGGTGGTTTTTTAAGGTTGCCGCTATTCTTTTTGGTAATGCATTGTTCTTGTTCAGTGGGTTTAAGTTGTCTATAAAATTTTGAGCATTTAGGGGTTATTGTGTTATTTGGGTGTTTATCATGGTATCCTTAAATGTGGTTTGAAGTTTTGTTGATCATTTTTGTAGTTGATGTCGTTTTTTGGTGGAAAGTTTGAATTTTTTGGGTTTGTGGTTGTTGTTGGGTTATTTCACTTATGTTTTGTATTATGTTTCGTTTCATAGTCATGAATTGCATTAAACAAGAAGCTCATAACAATGTAAGTATTGTATTGAAAATGTATTAGTTTCTTTAAATAATGTTAGTTAATGGTTATTCATGCTGAAAATAATTTGTAGTTTCGATTGCGACCGTGGTATAACACGAAAGTCATAGTTGAGATTAACGGTATACTAAGAGAAAATGATCGGACACGTATCAGCAAGACTCCATTCAAGTGGTGTCTTGATATGAACAGGCTGATTGACTTATGTACTCCGTTGTTGAAGGAAATGGTGACTCGTTGGGTTGGCTGCAATGAATGCTTCCTTTTGAAGCAAATAATGGTACTTCACTAGTGGAAAAAAACTATTTAACATCTGCTCATAGACGTCTGTTAGAGCACCACCGACGTCATATGATGACCGATGACATTACCGTAAATAAGATGGTAACCTAGACGTCGGTTTCAAGGTAATACGACGTCTATTAAGCAGTACATGTCAGCTCTGTCGTAAGCCGACGTCCAATGTAATGAGGTAGGCGAGAAGACAAACTTCTCCTACGCATTTGACGTCGGTTGTGATGGGAGGCCGACGTCTACTTGGGTGCAGTTAATGCTGGTCACCTGATTCTCAGGCTATTAGACGTCAGGTTGTCAAAAACCGACGTTTATGGCCTGTCCGGAAGGCGGGAAGACAAAAATTTTCTGCAAAATAGATGTCGCATTTCTGGGTGCGCGACGTCTATGTGCCTGTAATTAATTATGTGCATCAAACTCTAAGGCACTTCCACGTCCGACAGTAGAAAACTGACGTCTATATTATTATAGACGTCGACGCCCCTTCACAACTGTCGTCTACGTCCCCTAACAGGAAGTGAAACGTCAATCGGTTCAGTGCCCTAGACGTCGGTGCCCCTAAATGTTAACTTGGACGTCGAATTAGTTAGACAACCGACGTCTAGATTACTATAGACGTCGGTTTCGCAAGCAACCGACTCTCAATTTCATTTTAAATAAACCGCAGACTCTTCACGGCATTCAGTTTCTGATATCGTCTTCCTCTCTTCTCTTTTTTCTCTTGTTTCTCTCTTCCGGCATTGCATCCCAGGTGGTTTTTTTTATGCTTACCGTTTAAACTTTGTTTAGTCTTTCATCGATTATCTTCTGGTTCAACTAATTAAAATTTGCTTTCTTTGTGTTGTGTTTTAGTGCAGTTTTGTTCCTTTCTTTTGGTCGTTTCAACCCAAAAACGACCTTGGGTCGTTGCCTAGTTATCGTTTCACCGTGATTTTTCGCTCTTGCAGATGAAAATGGAACTAAGCAACAACCCAGGTTCGGTTTTGGGTTGAAATGCCATAAGAAATTCAAAAGACGCAAGCTTTTTTCGGGGGAAACTAGCAAAAGGAGATTGTGCTACTAGGCTATCCAAAGACGGGAACAAAACTGCACTAAAACACAACCACTGCATTAGACGTCGGTTAATGTATACACCGACGTCTATAGTACCTTTTAGACATCTGTCAGTGTCATAGACCGACGTCGATATAATGTCTTTAGATGTCCAGTACCGACGTTTAGTGATGTCGGACATGGTACTGACTGACGTCATTATAGACGTCCGTTATATTCGTGTCTGACGTCCCATTGACGTCACCGGCTATGACGTCCGTTGTTTAGTAGATGTTAAAAGCCCAAAATAATCGACGTTAAACAACATTTTTCCACTAGTGCTTTTACAGTGACGGATGTTTACATAGGTCTGGGCTTGGGTGTTGGGGGTTTAGATGTTAATTTTTGATGATAATGTTGGTGGTCTTGTGTGAACAATTTTCTTCATAGTCATTCACTCTAAAAGAAGTTGTAAATAGGATAAAATTGTTAGTAGAAAATAATGACACTGATGTGGATTGTGTATCTCGTTTGTATATTTTAGTTTGTTTTATTGTTTTTTACTTTTTCTAGTAAATCAAAGGCAGTTAGTAACATGCCTTTTAGAGTATTAGATAACATTGATAGTCTGTGTGAATATGACTGGGCAAAAGTTGTGCACACATTTTTGGTTAATAGTTTAAGAAAGGGCTCAATGATCATAAGGGAGCGTGAGATAAAGGGACTCCCTAGGCCTTAGTGGCAATGCTGCAGTGTTACAGATAACAATTTTATTGTATTTTACTTTTCTATTTTGAATTTGTAAAAGATTTGGTTTTCATTTTGGTTTATTTTTGTTTTGTAGCTTTAGGTCGTTGAACGTTTGAGTTTAGCGAATGGTGATCATGACATTGTGTTCCCTAGAATAATAAATTGGCCCTCGCTTAAGTTGAGGTCAAAGAAAATAGAAGAGTTGTTTTAGAAAAAAAGATGTAAGTTACTTGATATGTGTGTGTACATTTAGTTCATATGTTTTAGATGATTTTGGTTTTTGATTGATTAGTTATATTTGGATGTTCATAGATACGTTGAGAGTGGTTCCTTTGTGAGGAGGATCGTGGGACCCAATGATCCGTGTTGCCCTTCATTTTCATGAAAGGGCAATACCAGAACATGGTGTAGATGAGTTTGGGATGAGTTGGGAACAACTCGTGATGAAGAAAATAGAAGACAACTAAAGGACAATGGTTGAAATGAATAAGGAGTTAAGAAATTTGGCTGTGATGGTTGGTGTTGGGAGGCAACAAAGACAACAACCTTCTTTTTTTCAACATGGTGGTACGTTTGTTGCTGATGTTCATGGTGAAGCAGATGATGTTGATGTTCATGGTGAAACAGATGAGGCAACCCCATCTTTTGAAACGACTAGCTATACTGATGTGGGTGGTTATTTGGATGAAGAGAAGGAGGACGTTCAGGATGTTGAGGATGTTGCACCTCTCTTAGCCATCCTTCCACAGTTGGACCCGCATGAGGATGTTCCTTTTTTGCCCGTGAATGGAAAACAGTTGTACAACTTGGTTATTCCGTATAACCCTCCTTGAAGGTAATGAATTTAAAAATTGTTAAAATTTTGTATCATATTTTTGAGTCAGATGATGACACATCATTACATTTCCCATGTCTTTTGGAAGTGTTGTTTCTGAAATTTGCGGTAAAATCTTTGGGACGCACGAGTATTACTTTTTAGGACCTGGGATGCAAGTGGACAACATGGTAATAATGAAATTTGGTGTGGTAATTTTTGTTATAGTTTTTGTTAGTCAAATGATGTATAATTATGAAATGCTGGTTTTGTAGGGGATATTGTTTGCAACAACTGTCTTCATGTACTTTGAACGAAGGTCCACTAGAGTAGTGAAAAGGATATGTTTTAGTCCATTATATGCGGTTAGTTAAAATATTTGACATTTTATGTTGTAAATTTTCTATAGACATGACATATGAAAGCTAAATTTGTGATTTTCTTGCAGACCCAAGTTCTATGCGACTCACGAAGGAAAAAGATTAGCCGTAAAGTTTGGACATTGAATGACTACGTCAACTACTTCCATTTCGAGATCATTGGATTTGATGACATAATTAACGTTGAATTTGTTAGTGCAATTAAATGTTATACAATGTAGTTTGACACAATGTTGATGGTTTACTGTACATTTGTTGACACATTTATTTTTTTGGAGTTGTTTGTCCCAATTATCCATGACGGGCATTGGTAGTGCTACGCCATGAAGATTCTACCCATGGAAATGTTTGCACTGGACTTTGTGGACCCCAAACGTAAAAAGATTGACACTGTAATTGTAAGTCTTATAATTGATCCATCTACTTTTGTATTTGTAAATTGATTTATTAGTTTGGAAAGTAAAGTTCACTTTTTTGTTTTGCTTGCCCATAATCTTGAATTGTTTTTTGGAAATTTGTTCAATCGTTACGAAGACAACAAACCCTCCTTGCAAGTCCAACA
The DNA here is from genome assembly GCA_027742785.1 of Vigna reflexopilosa. NCBI lineage: Eukaryota > Viridiplantae > Streptophyta > Magnoliopsida > Fabales > Fabaceae > Vigna > Vigna reflexopilosa. The sequence continues at coordinate 22,501,792 of CM050930.1, read as the reverse complement.
CTTGCACACTCTAATCCAACCGAACTTGTAAGTTTTTAATCTTCTTTATTTTTATTATTATATTTCTTTGTTTGATTGAACTAATATGACATTATTTGTATTTTGGACTTTGTTTGATGTAGATATGATTGTGGAGTTATTGTTTTAAAATTTATGGAGTTGTGGGATGATGTTGAGAAATACAAAGGAAAAACAATGTCCAATTACACAAGTGTAAGTTATGAAAATTTTGATGCTTTGGACCTTTGATATATCATTTGGCATTTTATTGATTTTGTGTGCAATTTTTTTGTTTTCAGGAGGAACTGCATCAGGTTAGGGAGAAATATGTTTGTGATTGCATTTTGGATATTGACAATGTGCGATGGGATGAAGTGTTGCAACATTTAGGGCTGTTGTAGATGTTGTAGAATAGGGATTCTTGCAATGGGATTTCTAGTTTTATTATAACTGTTTCAGAATGTTTTCATTAGGTGTGTATGTACATATTTTTTGTTAGAAATATTCAGAGAAATGTATTTCTTACATTTATTGAAAATGAAATTTGAGATTCCTATATTTTAGTGTCCATTTCAATGTGTTCCAGCGTTTTGAAGATAACAATGATCATTTTTTGTTATTTTTTGTGTTGATTACCACATGGTTGAATACAAGATTGAGCATTTTTTGTTTTAGACATTTGTATTGTAGTCCCCACCAAACGTGGATGTGATTATGTATGTTAAATGTGGTATGTACAGGGTTGTATGTACATTAATTGTTGAAAAAAAAATTTACTCTTAAATAGGAATGACATGACCTTTGTTGACCAGGATGTGCAAAATTTTTGCCTTAGGTCCCCAGTTATTTAGCCTTTGGTATCAATGCAGTTTTTGGACCAAGAGTTGTAGAAAAAATGGTTCAATGGGGATGAAGTTGGATATAAATGTCGTAATCAATGCCTGAACATGACTTGTATGTCCAATAAATGTTAAAAAAAATTATGCACTTCAAAATCAATGTCATTTTCAAAATTGGCCATTTTGTACAAAACCTTTGCCTAAAGTCCCCAGTTATTTAGCCTTTGGTACCAATACAGTTTTTGCACCAAGAGTTCTAGAAAAAATGGTTCCTTAATAATAAAGTTGGAAATAAATGTCATAATCATTCCTTGAACATGACTTGTATGTCCAATAAGTTTTCAAAAAAAAAAATTCTACACTTCAAAATCAATGACATTTTGAAAGTTGACATTCCTGTGCAAAACATTTGCCTAAAGTCCTCAGTTATTTAGCCTTTGGTACCAATGTAGTTTTTTGCACCAAGAGTTCTAGAAAAAATGGTTCGTTGGGGATGAAGTTGGATATAAATGTCATAATCATTGCCTGAACATGAGTTTTATGTCCAATAATTGTAACACCCCTAATTTTGGGAGTCACAAAAAAGAGGCAAAAATTTAAAATTTCCTCAAGTTGAAAATAAATTGAAATTTTATTATAAGAACACTTATATCAAGCATATCCAGTACTAAAGAGAAATTGTCAAGATAAAGTTTAAGAATTTCAAAGAAACATAATTTATCATAACTTCAAACATAATTGTCCATAACTTAATTTAAAACATCAATTCTTAGAAATTTCTAAAACATCATTACAAAATTTCCATAGTAGATTCCCCATCTCGTCAATTAACAGCTCCAGAATCATATGTATTTCTAGTTGAGCTCCCGTATAACATACGTTATATGATCATTGCATAGGTACACATAAACAAGCAAACAAAAATATATGGGTGAGCCAATGTTTACAACATCTACACAAACAATATATCATATACAACTTTCAACAAAGCTAATAACCATCCTTCATAAAGTTCAACATACCACAATAACTAAATCAACTTCAATTAATTTCTCATAATTTACACATTACACACTAGAGAGTCTTAGAAATAAAACTTCCATTTAGCATAATCAACTAGCATCATTACCCAAATCTTTGACAATCACCTCTATAAAAACTAGCACATGACAACACAAATTTATATACATTCTTGATCCCCCACTTGAGTTCAATCTAAAAACACACCCACACATACGCACACACATATATATAACACCAAGATCCAAACGAACAATCTAACTACTCATACCAAAATTAAGATACTAGTATATGTACTCAATTACTTCGAGTTCTATTAATTACTTGGATAAGTTATTTTATAGCAAAAACCATCACCATTATAATACTATAAAGGATACCATCAACAATAACATAGAAATATTTAACGTAGGACTCATTATAATCAATTTTAATTCAGTTTGAATTCATAATCAATTAATTATTCTATAATACATCAATTCTTATTCCTAGTACAATCTTGATTAGTCGAACATATGGATTAAAACAAAGTGACACACCTTCAGAACACATAATTCTTACTTTCACAAATATAATTCTTAATTACAATTCAAGCCTAGATAGTTAAAAAATATTTCAATTGACTAGACTAGTTTCTAATCATAATAATTAAAGAACTTTATAATATTTAAGCATTACTTTCTACAAACTGAACATACATGATATATTCCAAGTGTTACAAAGTTCATGAACACAAATCCAAAGATAAACTCATTACAGGTTTCACAACATCATTATCAATTTAATATCTAATCAAAATTAAACCAAGGTTTTCAGAATGTTAGTACATCCAATAGTCATATTCAACAAGCACTATTTGAAATACATTTTAATTCAACTTTAAAGGCATACAAAATAACTATAGCTACCAAACAACCATCCACAGACCAGTAAATGCTTGATTAACTCCCATCGAAACCCAAAACAATATTAAATGTAAATTTCCAGCACTTAAAGATTTAAACAGTCAACCCAAAACATACCAATATTACTTTTCAGAATCTAATTTCACACACACAATGCAACCTAAAAACAACTTAAGTCACCAAATACGAATTTCAACATATGCGACAATTAAATCCCAACCACCATATTCTATCAATTTCACATATATTGTATTCGAACCAAAACCACACAGTATTCACAAATCAATACCTAGAAGAAAACCCAGAATTTTCCAGATTACCAAACCCTTAAACAATCAAATACAAATTAACTCCCCATACCTTGATCGTTCTTTCCTTATTGAATTCATCTTCTTCCCCTTTTGTCAAGCTTGTTTTGCTCTCCCCCGCTCAACTTGCGCCCTTACTCTCTCGGTCACTCTTAGATGTTAAAGCACTTGTTGTTACGTGCTCTACCCTTACCCTTATGGCTCCTATTATAGCTTTCACCAATACCCTCGCCATAAACACTCGAAAACCTAAAATTAATGTCCCTCAATCTCGAATTCCATCTCCTATAACACACCTTTAATGTCATCTTCCATAACTCCCTTAACCAATTAATTTCTAACCAGAGCATTGATTTCCATTTTACTCCTTCTCCCTCCAATCTCCCTCTGACCCTCGGGTTTTATTCTTGGAAGCAAGAAGAAGAAAAATAAAGAACAGAGAAGATTAGGAAAAAGAAACTAACTTGTAAGCCACTCTTCCCCCTTTTTCGCGATTTCCCTTCACGTATTCTCACCCCAGCCCAGGTTTTCAAAAACAAACCTAAATAAAAATAAATATAGTTGTAGCAAAAAGACATAGGCCAAGTTTTCTTTTGGTCTTAATTGGTTTCGAACTCAAGTCCCAACGCCTCACTCATCTACGCATGACACATCACCACTATGCCAATTCAATTTCGTTGATATCATACTTATTTTATTTCCATTTAACTTATTTTGTTTTGCCTATTATCTTATTTTCACATTTTTAATTCAAATGATTAATTATTTCACACCACCAAAAGCATGTACACAAGACATTTACCATCATATATTCTACTCTAATTACCCAGTTGTTATTAAAATAAACCTTTACTCAAAATATTTCAATTACTAGTTTATACCTAGACTTGTATTAAAATCCCCAAGTCTTACATTCTCCACAACTTCAAAAATTTTCGTCCTGGAAAATTGGGTTACCTATACATATATTCTTCTATCCAAAAAGGCTTTTATCTCTCAACAAAAATCATTTCTTAATACTATCAATGTGTCATCAGATCATCACTACCTTACTTGTAATCTACTCAAGATTATACTTGTATTGGTCAATCTAATTCATTAGTCACTCCACCCTCAATGCATTCCATAGCATATGTCAATTTCTCGTACTTTACCATGTAAAATCATGATCACCGAATCAAGGAGACTCGAGTCCTCCTCCACATGCAACTTCAGACCCGACTCGGTTTCCGTCCCTCCCGTCGAACTTATCGGTTCCTGTCCTTCACACGCAGCTAATGGACATTGGTCCTTCACACGCAGCTACTGGACCCATCTCGGTTCTTGTCCTTCACACGCAGCTAATGGACATATTGGTTCCAGTCCTTCACACGCCGCTAATGGACACAATACCGGTCCTTCACACGCAGCTATTGGATCGCGGATAAGAGTCGTCCTCCACACGCAGCTTTGGACCTATTTCCCCTGCTCCTTAAGGACTTAAGAGTAAAAACTTCAGTTAGGCGCACCCACCGAGTACTATACTCAGCACAAGCCGGAACCCTACGAGCGAAACATTCTTCCCTTTCTACCTTCTTGAAAGAGGAAAGGGTGGCACTCGAATCCACACACTGCCTTTCTCAGGCAACAGAACCGTCCTTAATCGCCTTACAAGGTACAACCCGAATACACAACCTTCTCAACCAACTTTTAGTGATAGCCGAGACTCATTTAAAAAAAAAAATCCTCACTATCCTCATCTAGAAAAACACATTTTGTCAAACATGCAATAACCAATCACAATTGCATCTATAATACCCCGCGTTACTAGCATATCAACTTAGCATACCCATGATTATTCAAGCATCCAACAAGCTATATTCATTAAAATACAAATTAACATTCCCAATTTCATAATTTGTCCCTGCGCCCATATGGACCATCACACACAACAGCTAGACATCATTTCATTGTTGATACAATACTAGACCACATCTATCTATGAATGAAACATGCACTCTTGATTTGAAACCAATGCCACCCAATTACATCTGATTATGTACCATCATTCACAAGCTTAATTTTTTTTTCAATTACAACAAAGGTATGCACTATATAAATATATTTATTCTATTTTGTAGGTTGTATCAATATACATTTTATTTACCTATATGTTTTATATCTCACTCTACGTTCCCGTTCTCCTTCTTTGTTCTCGCTATCGCTCTTTGTTGTCGTTCTCGTTCTACGTTTTCGTTGCATGTATTCGTTTTGCTCAACGTCGTCCTCTTTGTTGAGTATGTTGTTCGAAATGGCGAGTTTCGGTAACAATGGTCCTTCGACGAGCAAGGTAAATGCGTTCTTCCTCCATTTTGTTTATTGCGTTTTGGGTTTTGTTGTTTTCATTTTAGGGCTTTTATGTTTTGGTTATTTTGTTTCTTGTTGATGCAGTTGACGATTCGTCACTCATTTTCAACAAAGTATATTTCTACTTTGACCGAACATTTGACAGAGGAGCACCGATCATTGATTTCAAAGACTCCTTTTCGGTGGTTTTTAGATTTGAGTGGTAAAGTTAAAGTAGGTAGGAATATCTTGAGTGAGTTATTGGTTAAATGGGTGGATTCCAGTAGTGGTTTTTTAATTGGAGATAAACTTGTGTCTATGAATGAGAAGGAATTTTGTTTAGGTTTGGGGTTGAGTTTAGATGGTCAAAATATTAACTTCAAGGAAGAAATGGGAAGAAGTACATGTGTGAAATACATATGCAAAGGAACAAAAGATTTGAACTTGGTATACAAATGTCTGATGAGAAAACATAAAAAAAAGATACCTTCTTCTAACTTTTGTAGCTTGTACATATTGGTAGGGATATGTGAGATATTATTTCCATAACATACTGGGAGAGTGTTTCCCATAGTGTTTGAAATTCTTGATAATTTAAGTGGTTTGGGTAATTATTGTTGGGGTAGTTTAGTGTATCGTTGTTTGGTACGTAGTTTGTGCAAAGCTTCATATGCTTTGAAGAAAGGAAAAAGGTACAAACAATGTTTATGTTGATGGTTGCGTTTACATGCTGTAAGTAATTTATATTTATTGATTTAAAATGTCATTTTTTTTGCGTTATGGGTTGCATTGTGTTTTTGACTAAATGTTAAGATGAACATTTTATTTAGGTATGGTTTTGTGAGAATTTCGTTCCTCCCGAAGATCCAATAGAGAAATTTCCAAGAATATTGCATTGGATGAATATAAATTTGGGAGACAACTTTGTGAAAGGAGTTATGGAGACGGGTGTGGTATGTGGTTTATTGTTTGATTGTTGTATGTTATGATATATTCACTGAACTTTGATACTATGATATGTATTGTTCAATTTCAGGTTCATCATGATGTTGATGTTGGTGCTTCAATGAAGGATAAGAAGGACGAGAAGGATGACCAAGCAAGACCAAAAATGAAAGATGACCAACCAAGATAGATTTTCTATTTGAACTCAATTAATTAGTATTAGTTTAAATGAAATATTTTCATTCAATAGTTCCGAAATTCAAAAATTCGGGTAGAAAACAACAAGGTTACTTGGATCCCTTAACTCAATTTTTAGTATCCCTATAGTCCACTTCTTCCCCATACTACGAGGGAAAGGGAAAATGAAAAAACTACCATTAAAGCAGCCCAAGGAATACTTACTATATCCATGTAAATTTTGTTTCCTATCTCTATAAATATGAAGGAACTATTTCATTATTTTTTCAAATTGATTATTCTATTATCATTTTTGTATTATTCGCTAAAAATACTATAATAGTAGAATTGCTGTTACAGAGTCAAAAAAAGGATTCTAGGCTAACATCATCGACGAAAAACAAGAATTCATTCTATTTATTAGAACATCTAAAAAGTTTTTTTTTATTATTTTTTGTAAAATCGGAAAACATGAAACATAAAAAAATTATAGGAAGTTCTAAGTAAATGAATGTTACTACCAGGTGGGAATAATAAGATTTCTCTTTTATCCCCTCATTTTCTTATTCTTAAGGATTTCATAAAAAAAGAATCAAGACAGATTCATTTGCATACTTATACTCTTCTTTCTATTTAAAATAATCCCTTAAATGTCTCCCGATTCGTTTTCTAAAATAACTAAAAAAACTTTTTTTCTTTTTTATTCGATTTTAGAATCAAAACTTTTTCATTTTATTTTCATATAGATTATGAAAATAGAAAGAATACTTTTTTTTAATATTACGAAAGCAAATGAGCTAAATTAAAGCTATTAAATCTAATTTATATAAAGAATATTGATAAAATTTGGAAACACTCATCAATTTTCAATTCAATTAGTCTGTATAGCAGGTTTTTCTTCTGCTTTTTATCTCCCTACAAATGGAATTTCCTATCCAACTTATTCTTAAAAGGAGGGTTGTTGTCTTGGAGGCAGAGTTGGCCGAAGAGAAATCTAGAAGAAGAAATAAAGATGATGATGGACAGAGTATGCCATGTGTAGAACCCTACATGAACAGTGAATTTGTTTCCCCTAGAGGCATGTCCACCAATCCACCTCCGATGAAGACGTATGTGAGGATGGGGTCACAAAGGCGTTACAAGAGTAGAGCACTTAGGACTCCTTACACTGGATTGCTCAGAATAAAATATGAGTGATACTTGTATAGATTTTTTAAGAGAAAGTAATACAAAATTGTACATAGATGAACAAATGTTTGTAATTTGGAATATAATTTTTTCAATTTTATAAAATATGCATCTTTGCTTGCGTTACATATTGCTAATGTTAATTGAATTGCCTTTGTTATTGTCATTGTGAAATGAGGTTTTGCTTGAATTGTTAATGAATAAAGTGGCCAGTTTGATTTAGTATTGATGTATTTGATGGACGAATGAAACAATGCTTAGTGTAAGATCCTGAAAAATATGGGTTTTAAAAATAATGTATTTTTGAGACTTTGGATTTTTGTTTGGAGATTAGTGTTCTGGAGTTTATATTTTTGTTAGAACATAATTGTTATATTATTTCTTTATTTTTATATTTTTTTGCTTAAGGGCAAAAAGGGTCTTTTACCTTTATTTAATTGGTGTAGAAATTAATTAAGAAAGCGTGTAGAAAGGAAAAGTATGCAAATTAAATAATCTGGATATTAAATAAAATAATATTATGTAAATCTTTTAGAAGATTTAGTTGTTGTTATTTAAAAAAAAAAATTAGTTAAATGAAAATATGAGATATAATCTGGTGGGTTTAAAGATTAAAAGAACTATTATTATTAGAGAAAATCATTATTAGATATTATAGATTTTAAAAAGATTTGGTGGTTGATGATATTTTAAAAAAAGTAGTTAACAGAGAATAAGAGAGGAAATCTTAGTGGTTTTAGATATAAACTGAGAGATTTTATCAATATTAAAATGATAGATAGAAAAGAAGAGGATAAAAGAGAGAAGAGTAAAAAGGGGTTGGCATTTTGGTACCCTAAGAGAAAAAAAACGAAAATTAGAAATATAAGGGAGAGAAAAGACGTTTTCTAGGAGAAAGTAGAGCGAAGAACGGGGCATCAAAAATGGGAGGACCATCAGTGACGTTGTGAAGCTTTATTGGTGATTTTGGAAACAAAAATCATACGAGACCACGTAAGGGGAGTAACCAAGAAGTTATCATATGTGGATATTGGGTCTTGATTATTGTTTTAAAGATGGGTTAGAGATTATATGTATTATGTTGCATGGCTGTATTGGTTAGAGTAATCTAAAAAAAAGAGTTAACTTTTGATGGTTGATTGAGTGTGATGCATGTAATTAAAGTTTGATATCTATGGGTTGTACCACGCGTTGGTTATACTTGCAAGGTGGTGTATGCATGTTTTATTTTTTTCATAAACTATTTCTGTAATGTGGATTGGTGAAGATTTATAAAGTCTATATGGGTTGTGATGTATGGGTTTTATGTAGGTTATTCATGTTGGTATTATTGTGATAATAGGAAAAATGCAGTATGGTGTATAACTTTTTGTGAGTAGGATTATATATTTGTGCTTAGTGTGATCACTAAATGATAGGCAATTTCTGTAAAAATGGAATCATCTTTGTGTTTTGGTTGTTATTGGAAAGAAGAAGTGCAGAGTTTTATTTGTTCATGTATGCATGACCACTAAAGAGGAAGTGTAAGTTTCCTTTGTGTATGTTTTGTTGAATAGGACCACGTGTAAGAATGGAATGTTACATGATTTATTACGTATGGCATGGTGTGCTTGCATGAGTATAAAGTGAAAGAGTTATGATGGATTGGGTCTGCTGCATTAATTGCTATTATGAGAAAATATTATTTTAAACATGGATTGTGTGAAGTATGTAGTTGAAATAAAATACCAAGTAGTGGGCCATGTGGGGACTACTAGGAAAAGGTATGTGATGGTGTCATGTAATTGGTGAGTGTTGTAAAAGGTAGGGGTGTGGAAAGTACTGAGTTGATCTCTTATGGACAGGTTGTCTTTCACGTTTGTGATAATGGTGTCATTATCATCATGGAATATGTATCTTTTTTTTATACTTCGTTATTCTGGGTTGACACTTTTCCTCTTGCGGGAGGGTAGAAAAGTGGATCTCTTCGTCCTTGAGGGGCGGTAGAAGAGACTGAAAATTTGAGTGCTAACATTTCCTCTTGCGGGAGGGTAGAAAGGGAGGGATGTCTCGCCCGTAGGGTTCCGACTCATGTTGAGTTCAATGTCGTGAAGGACATTTTGGAGCAGGGGAGACAGGTCTGAAGCTGCGGTGGAGGACCACTCGAATTGTTCTATTTCGGTAAAATAGAATATCCGTGGAAGTATAGAAGATGAGAAAATGGGTTATAAAAGAATTTGGTATAGGCACGGGTTGCCTTTGTTCAACAGGTGAGATAGAGCTAATGGGAATGGTACAAATTCTAGTTAAAGGAATGGTATAAGAGTGTGATGATAGTTGTTGTAGTCTTATTGAGTATTGTTGATTGTTGGATGTAGTAGAATTACGATAAAGACTTAAGAACTAATTAACTTATAAATGTTATATTGATTGATTTGATGATATTTCTGGTTGCTCACCCTGAAAGTTGTGGTTGTGGTTTCCACCTACGATGATTGTACTTGTACGGGAGTAGATGGTTTGCAGATAAGATCGGATTGGGGTAGCTGACGAGAGTTGGGATTTTATGTTCGGGGACTTGTTATTTATGTTTTTTAAAAGTTTTTGATTTGACATTTTAATGTAAAAGTGATATTTTGAGATTTCTAAACAATATGAATGGTTATGTTTAGCTTCCGCATTTTTAATCGAATAAGATTGTTATCTTTCATAAATGTTTAATAGAAAGGTTTTGAAAAATATTGCACCGTGATATCTTGAAAAATTTGGGGTATTACACTTAGCAGAAGTGGTACAGACAGACACTGGTACAAAACCACACTTGTAATCGTTTACAAGTCCTTGGTAAACGATTACACGAACAAAAATTCAGATTTGTACAGAAACTTGTATTGCAAGAGCCAAATGTGGTAACCTAGGGGATCGTAGTCAATATTTTCCATTTTTTTGGCATAAATGCAATGGTTTTGGTATGATGTTGTTGTTTAAGTATTATTTTAGTGAGCGAAGTCATGTTTGGACACCCCATGTTGGAGATAAGAATCAATTTTGTTGAGTTGAACAAGTTATTTGAAGTCCTGCAAGTTATGCACCAAAAACCACACTTGTAATCGTTTACAAGACCTTGGTAAACGATTATACGAACAAAAATTCGAATTTGTACAGAAACTTATACTGCAGGAGCCAGCTGTGGTAACCTGGGGGACCGTAGTGAATATTTTCCATTTTTGGCATAAATGCAATGGTTTTGGTATGATTTTGTTGTTTAAGTGTGATTTTAGTGTGAGAAATCATGTTTGGGCACCCCATGTTGGAGATAAGAATCATTTTTGTTGAGTTGAACAAGTTAGTTGAAGTCTTGCAAGTTCTGCACCAAACACCACACTTGTAATCGTTTACAAGTCCTTGGTAAACGATTACACGAACAAAAATTGGGATTTGTACATAAACACTTGTAAATGATTACATGTGTCTTTTTTGTTGCACAAGTTTCAGGATTTCACTTAAATTGGTAAACAATTGCTTTAATTTATATGACTTATTAATATAACGCGTTCCTTTGTCAACAAAACACACAACGTAAATAAAATGACATTGCACATAAAGTAATCATGAAAGCTATGATCTTATTTCAATAACAATCTATACATACATATATATAAATATATAAATATATATATATATATATATATATATATATCATTGTTTGTTACAATCTCTACATATAAAATAAAATCCATCTTCCTCTAAATACATAAAAAAATTGTACAAATGTAAACAATCCTACAACAATCTATATTCAGCTAGCGCTTCCATTCTTCTCATGTTGTCCTTGTCTAGGATCCAATCCCTTATATAATTCTTCCTAATTGCACGCAACTCCTCCTGAAACAAAAAGTTTTGTACTTTAGATATTAACACAAACATGAACTATTTCTAACAATGAAAATGATACTTACATTCGTATATTGGGGCATGCTCTTCCCGTTGTATTTGTCCTCTCCATCCCAAATTTCCATTTCTTTTAAAATTATAACTCCACAATCATGTCTGAAAGAATGCAACCACGACAAATAGAAGTTATGACAACAAACATTAACGAAAAAACCAAATATTTAAATACAATGCTTATAACAATTTACAAGGTTGGTTGAGATGGGATATTTGCTTGTTCAACAGACAAAGGTCCAATACTCTCTTCCGGTCTATTGTATAACATGAAAAAAAATCTTGCAATATTTTCAGCCTACCAAAGAAGAAGTACAATAACCAGTGAAAAAAGACAACATTGAATGACAATAACCAATTTATTCAAAAACATAAATTGTGCAATCATACAACAAATTTGTCAATCCTTTTCTGATCTCTAACACTCTTGCCCAATGAGTCAATCGCAAATATTTGTAATGTGCTAAGTTTCATTTAATAGCAGCACCAATGTTCATCATGGACAAATGGCAAAAACAACTACAAACAAAGAAAACCAAATGTCAATAGAAGAACAAACAAAAATTGGCAAACATAATCATTACAAATTAAACCTAACTCACAAAGTCAGCTGTGGCAATGTCTCCAAGTCCAAAATGATCAGAATGCATATAGGTCTGGTAATTACGAAGGGTATAGACATGTTGATTTTGTGGACGTCTCCTAAAATCACTAATAACATGGTTCTATGGACAATTTCAAATTCATCAATCCAGAAATCCTTACACATTATTTCTACCATCAAATATATGATATCAAAAAAATTATAATTTACCGCGTATAATGAACTGAAATGAATCCTCTTAACAACATCGCTCAACCTTTTCTCAAAGTGCATAAAAATTGTAGCAGCAAATAACACCTCCTACATAATGAAAATTTTCAAAATAAATAACATAACTACCAACATTAAACATTAAGACATGTCACATAATAGTTACCATGTTATCAACATATTTGAGTGGCACTGAAGTGTGAACTGAAGTTGTGCTTAAGGTCTGGCCAATGATTTCACATACAACCTTGAAACAAATCAAATATCATTCAATCACAAACAATTACCTTTCACCAATGACAAATGAAATTCAAAACAATTACCTATGTCGTCTGTCTCTTACGCTGACTACAGAGTACAATTGGTCAACATTGACAGTAGTGGTTGGATCACCAGGAAAACTACGCAAAGGGGGGATGGTCAATGGTACCTCCCCTTCATCATAACATCATCACCATCATCATCAAGTTCAATTCAAACACTTGGATGGTCAAATGCTAGGACTTTGACATCTTCATGTGGTGGTTCTTCATCCCCTGGTTCTTCATTATAGGCACATGCAAGGTGTTCATAATCTCCAACAGCAGCTTTTTCATCACCTCCACCTGTAGGTTCTTCATGAGCTGCACCACCACCTTCTTCATCATAACCAAATGCAACTTCTTCATTAAAAAATGGAGTTTGTCGAATTTCAATTAACTCCCTCATAATGGATCCAATCTTCGCATTCAATGTTATGATATCTTGATTGTTTTTCCTCATTCTCTCCTCATCAACTGCTTCCCAAGTGCCGTCATCGGAGATTTCATCATCTCTTTCTTGAACCCCAGATCGTTCAACCAACAATCCTTCACCCATCCCTCTGTCATCCTTGTGGAATGCAACACGGATTTAGGGAACTTTATGATCTTGCTTACTTATATACCACTCCAGATTTAACTATACCAAACACAAAGAACCAAATTAGTGAAACAACACCATCAATTATTAAAAATAAAATATAACAAAGGTTCAAAGACTTACATCTCCGGTCTTAAACATATTATCAATTTTTTTGGTCCTTGCGGTATAAGGGAACCATCGCAATATGCGTGGGAACCTCCTATGAGAAGCATGATTGTGCAAAAATAGTCTTTCAACCGCCCAAGCCTTAAAATATCAAAATAAATAGTGAGCCAAATTTCACAATGTTGTACATTCCATTGAGTTAATCAATTATAAATCATGTTACCTATAACATGGCCACATTGCCACTAAGACTGAGTGACTTGGCGATTCCTCCAGACATAATTTTCTTCATACATTTATTTAAATTATGTACAATATGTTTATGTACACCATTCACCCAATCGTATAGACATAAATTATCTAAGTCATCTAACACTGCACAAGGCATGTTAGAAACATAGAAAGACTTCCTAGGAAAATAAAATGAAACCAAATACACTAATATATATAACCTACACACTACATCAACCTCTATCTTTTCATCCTGGACAATCAAATTAAACATTTGAATGAGCTCCTTCAATGTTGTGGTTTTTGGATTAAACATTTCACCGACCAATCCAACTACTGATTTGTAAAAGGGATGTCTAAACCACCTATATCTAAACATGTGGTCATGAACACATCAAGAATAGTAAATAGGACCAGTTGTTGACAAGCCCTAAAACTAACATCATGCCCAGCCCAACGTCTGACCATCATCTTCAAATTTTAGAATGTGCAAACACCACCTAAAAGGAGTCATCCTAATGCATTGTACATGAGCGTTTCCTAGTAACCTATTCATTTCAATAATGGTCGATGAATCCATCGAGATACGAAGGTGCCACTACAAAATATTAACAAAAATTGATTATTAACTAACAGTCAGAAGATAAAACATCATCTACAAAAAAAAAATACATTTAATCTTACATTTGCTTTTTCGGATGTCATTGCACCTGCAGTTATAACATAAACAAAACAACAATGTTGACAACATGGTTAGGGTTCGCGAAAGAAGAAAACGTCAATGCTGGAGAAGATGGTTAGGGTTTGCGTAGTTCTACTTACCAAAAAACACCACGACAACGAGAAGGCGAATGCTGGACAACGACGTCGAACAAGACTTCGATCATGCACAAGACGTAAGTCCAAGACAACGACAACGAACAAAACCAAAAGTCCAGTACAAGGCTTCGTCTTTAGGGATTGAACACGAGAGATGAGAGAACCAAGAGAGATGAAGGTACGCCAGAAATGAGAGAACGCGAGAGGTGAAAGAAGAATAGGGAAATCGCGAAACAAAAATTCATATTTTTCCCTTCCAATAATACCCTCGCCTGATGAAATACCTCTTAATTCTTTTTTTAATACATCAGGCAATGAAAAACTGGCACGTGACATTGTCAAAAGTGTGTTAAAAAAACGTTGTTAAAGGAGCTTTTTTTCGTTTATTAAAATGATTTCTTACACTATATACATATCATTTAAAAAATATTAATAATAATTAATAATAATCTTAATAAAATAATAATACATAATATAAATTATAAAAATAATTTATTAAAATGTTATAAGTATAATTTAAATAATTTTTTAATTCAATAAATTAATATTAAAAACATACTAAAAAGAAAACAAAACTTCTGAAAATGTTCAAATCTAAAAATTGATTGTTGTTTGCATAATTAAACCACTACTTATAAAGTAAATGACTTTTGTATTTGGAAATCTTTATTATTAAAGAAACACTCTCATTTTCACGTAGAGAGTGACAAAATAGATCATGACTTAGCCCACAAAAAATAAGTGAAACTAGACTAATGTACTATAACAAAATAAGCTAGAATTTGAAACTGGTCTTATCAAATGATATATATATATATATATATATATATATATATATAATCAAATACCTTTCGGACAACTTCAAGATGATATAAATAGGATTAGGGTCAATTTTGTCTTTCAAATACCAATAGGGGTGGAGAAAGAAAACCCCGAGGCCTTGGTCTCATCAGCCCATGATCTACTTGGGTAATTTATCCTTTGACCCAGTACAAAACGACGGTTCTCACCTTCTCCAAACGACAATGCGTTCTCTAGTATCAGTGGATGAGACGAGAAGAACAAAGCGAGCAGCGTGTGCCATCAGATGCTTCGCTACAGAGGTAACGGTTTCTTTCGTTCCTTCAAGACACGTTTCATTCCTTGTTCTTCCATTTATTTGCTTTTTGTGTGGAGAAGTAGTTGTCTTGAGTTGATATTGTTTTTGGGTATAAGAATTTTGATTGTTGGTGCTAAACATGCGTGTTACAATGTTGCCTATCTTACTCATTTGTCAGAAAACTAGTTCCACATGTTTCACTTGGAGATTTTTGTTTTGTTTTAATAATCACTTTATGAAAAGAAAGTGTTAGTGGAAGGATTTTTTTTATTTTTAGATTTGGGTTTAATTTTTTTATAAATTTTTGAAGGAAATGATGCTGGAGGTGTCTCTTGTTGCATGTTTAGAAGTCTGGTAGGTAGTTTTTAAATATTTGACTGAACCGATTTGAATTGAAGCTTGATTATGTGAAATTCTAGTGTCTATGAGCTTACTTGTTTGGGGATTTTGTTTAAATAATCACGTCATGAAAAGAAAAAGTGTTCGTGGAAGGGATTTATTTTTCAATTTTAGCTTGATTTGATATACATTCTAAGCTGCGTTTTAAACCCTAGCTGATGTTAATTGTTTTCTGGGTCGTATTTGGAGGGAAGGGGCCGTTATGTAATGACTATTTTTATATGTTCTTTTTCTGAGGTTTTGGTTATGGGAGCTGGTAAGTTGTTGAAGTTGACAGTGAAGGTTGTGCAAATTTTTGTGGAAAATGATGCTAAAAACGTGTCATTATGTCACTTGTTGGCATCTTTAATAGTAGTAACTAGTTTTTAAAATTTTTTACTGAACCAATTAGAATTGAAGCTTGATTATGTGAAATTGTAGAATGTAATGTTTGAAACTCGGGGGTAGCTGAGCTGTTTGACAAAAATGAACATTGCACAAGTTACTGCATGCCAGCCCGGGATTTCTGTGAAAAATATATCTCAGTTGCACAAGCTTCATTCAAAACCATACGGTTTACCAAAGAGTTTTGGTCCTTGCTCTTGTGTTCTACTCACCCTAAGAGCAAGACAATCTTTTGGCCTGAAATGTCGGCGTATTTCACAATCTCGGAAACCTCTGCATATTTGTTTAGCTGGTGAACAAGGGATGATGGGAAATGATGAAGAGGTATTGCACGTTATTTTGACTTTCGCTTTAGTTTGTTGTTGTTAGAATGACATAATATGCTAAGGTTTAATGTAAACATGTATATATATGAAATGATGGAGTGTAATCAAAGAGTTGGGATACATGATCTTTTGAGGAAGAGAAATCCCCGATCAAGTTACTGCAACTTACTATTTTAGTTAAAGAATTGTGTTAAGAAGTGATGAAGCTAAGCTGCAGGATGCTGTGTTTTCTCAAAAATATTTTCAGCAGTAGACGAAACATTTAGAATAGAATAGACTAGAAGCCACTCTCTTCTTTTCAATGCATCTGAAGCCCAAAATTGTCATTAATTTTGTCTATCATGAATCTGTGGGAAATGAATGAGAGCTACTCTATTAGTTATATATATTTTGATTGGGATATTCGTACATTTTACTGACATTATAAATGTAATCAGAATTCCCCATGGAAATCTATTGAGAAAGCTATAGGAAAATTCAAGGGTCAAAACTCAATAGAGGATGTATTACGGCGGCAAATTGAAAAGGGTGAATATTATGACAGTGGTGGTGACGGGGGAGACAAACCACCAGGAGGAGGTGGCAACAATGGCAGTGGTGGTAGTAGTCCTGATGGCTCTGGTGATTCAGAGGATGAAAGCCTTGCTGGGATGTTGGAAGAAAATCTCCAAGTGTTTTTAGCGACCCTTGGCTTTATATTTCTGGTACTCTCTCTCTCTCTCTCTCTCTCTCTCTCTGTGTGTGTGTGTGTCTCTCTTAAGTATTAGTTTTTATTGGGTGTGAAAATGAAGATTATGAAAACGGGAAGGTTAAGTTTAGGTGGGAATAAGGAAAAAGAAAATCATATTGTGATGTGTATTATTAATGAAAGAAGACTTACAAGTTGCACTGGTGTATGATGCAGAATAATGATAGAAGTAGGTAATTGCAGAAGTACTTGAGGGTGCAGGAGGCTTTTAAGTTTGCACTAGAAGTCCATATGCAAACTTCTGATACTAGAGTCACCTTGGACATGAAAAATGATTAGAAGTTAATAGGACATGCCATTCCTCATTTCTTACATATGCTTTTTGCAGTACATTTATATCATCACTGGCGAGGAAATCACAAAGCTAGCTAGAGACTATATCAGGTATCTATTCGGTGGATCTCAGAGTGTTCGACTGAAGAATGCCATGTATCAATGTGGTCTAATCTACAATACCCTGACGGCACCGAAAGAAGAGGAAGATGAGGACAGCGAGTTTTGGTTGGAGGAAGCCATTCTGAATACCCCAACTTGGTGGCACGACCCTGATGATTACCGGGAAGTCCTTAAAAATTACTTACTATCAGGGTCAGATGAAGCCATGGCCATGAGGGATCACTTGGGACTAGAATCAGATGAACATGTTAGGTATTACTTGGAATCAGACTATGAAGATGATGAAGACGATGACGATGATGACAGTAATGAGAAAGAAGATGACAACGAAATAAATTTTCCCTGACTCCAGAGCATCCAGTGTTGCTCCCTTTCAGCTATTTTCCCTCAAGTTTAATGAAGCTCTGTAAACGTTGTATCATCCTGGTTTTTGTGTATTACCCTTTTTTTCATTTACGCTTTATATGAACCGAAGTTGTTTCTCTATAAATATTTTGGAGCCCATTTCATTGTCATTTTTTGTGCTAATTTTTCACAATGGAATCACCACTTGTTTAGTACTAATAGCCAACTCTTATAAACTATACAAAATGAGTAACTTGCGCTAGTTAAAACAAAGGTAGTACTGGTATTAGGCTTCATGTAATAGTTTCGTTATTCCCTTGTGCTGGTAGATTCTTTCTGGATATTTATCTTCTTTCAGCATCACGTTAGAAATTGAAGTATATGTTTGGTTGTACAAAGCTTCTTACTAGACCATCTATTTTCAAATTATTATGGTTACTAATGCTAAGTATTTAAAATTGATGAATAAGTTAAAAATATGATACAAAGTAATGTATACTTAAACAGAGTTAGGTAATATATGTAATGCGTGAAAACTTTTCTCAACGTAACACTTTAAGATTGAGTCTCCACTCAAACTATTATGCTTTTAATTCAAATTTAAAATTTTAACTTAAAAAATAACATTTTCTGTCTTTTAGTTAGTGGCTTAGTTTTGGTCTAAATTATTGTCATGCAGTTTCGTGATTTTTGTTTTGGTATTATTATTCTGTTTTGAGAGTTTAGAGTCTATAAGGTTTATAAAGCTATTTTCGTATGATTGAATGAAATATGCAATTTTTTTACATATTAAGTATGATATATATGTTTATTCATTAAAACTTAACATTTGGTATCAGAGCTCCGCAAGGGGCTTGATCCAGGGTGAGTAAAGAGAGCATTCAAATCTAGAGTGCAACACTGACACAGTGAGTGTAAAGTCATTATTGCCTTAGAGAAATTTTTCCAACCAACCATTCCAAGGTTTGATGGACATTATGATTTTTGGTCCATGACTATGGAAAACTTTCTACTTAGCAAACAACTATGGCAACTCGTGGAAAATAGAATACTAACACCTGGTGCAATACCCACTGGGCGGAGAGGAAAAGTGTCACTAAGGCATAACTAAAGGATCTGAAGGTGAAGAATTTTTTGTTTCAAGCTATTGATCGAGAAATTCTTGAAACAATGTTGGACAAAAGCACGTCACAAACAATCTGGAGATCAATGCAACAAAAATATTAGGGATCAACGAGGGTCAAACGTGCTCAACTTCAAGCACTTCGACGTGAGTTCGAACTAGTGGTGATGAAGGATGTCGAGAAGATTAACACTCACTATTGTTAACAAAATGAAATCTAATGGTGAAGTAATGGATTCCGACATAGTGATTAACAAGATACTCAAATCTTTAACCACAAACTTCAACTATGTAGTATGTTCTATCTAGGAGTCCAATGACTTGAACACTCTGAGTCTTGATGACCTTCATGGCAGCCTGCTCATTCATGAACAACAAATGCATAATTTTCAACCAGAGGAACAAGTCTTGAAAGTTACGCATGACGATAGAGCAAGAGCAAGTCATGGTCGTGGTCATAGTAACCGTAGGCATAGGAGAGGCCGTGGAAGACAACCTTTCAACAAGGCACTCATTGAATGTTTTCAATGCCATAAGCTAGGACATTTTCAATATGAATGCCCTAGTGTCGAGAAACAAGCCCATTACACAACGTTTGAAGAAGCAACCGAAGTCGAGGAGGAGATTTTGTTGGTCACATATGAAGAGGTGACACATTCTGTTCAGATGGAGGATTGGTTTTTGGATTCTGGTTGCAGTAACCATATGACAGGAAATAAACATTGGTTCACAGAAATACACAAAGAAGGACTCCATAAAGTTGTCAAGCTCGGTAATGATACAAGAATGAAGGTAGTTGCCAAAGGAAGCATTCAGGTTTAAATCAATAATATTGCCCATGTTATTTCTTATGTTTATTATCTTCCAGAACTCAAAACCAATCTCTTAAGTTTGGAACAACTTCAAGAGAAAGGACTTACCGTTCTGATCCAACATGGTGTGTGCAAAATATTTAATCCAGACAAAGGATTAATCATTCACACTACCATGCAAGGGAACCGAATGTTCTGTATGTCAGCCTCAATGTTTCCTCAACATTCTCAATGTTTCCAAGTGGAAGATATCTCAGAACAAGAAACACAATTATGGCATAGACGATTTTGTCATCTCAATTTCAAAGGACTCAATACACTTGCACAAAAGCAAATGGTAATCTGGCTACCCTCTTTGAAAATTTCCACAACTGTATGCACTACATGTCTTGTTGGTAAACAACACTGTGATACCATACCCAAGTTAAGTTCTTAGCGTGCATCAACTAAATTACAGTTAGTTCATGCTGATGTATGTGGTTCGATAAAACCTATTTCAAACAGTCGTAAACGGTACATACTAAGTTTTGTTGATGATCATTCTAGAAAGACATGGATTTATATTTTGCATGAAAAATCTAAAACTTTTAATACATTCAAGAGCTTCAAAGAATGTGTTGAAAACGAAGCTGACACACATATTGCTTGTTTGAGAAATGACAGAGGAGGGAAGTTCACATCCAAGGAATTCTCTGATTTTTGCACCATCACGAGATTTCTAGACAACTAATAGCTGCTTACACTCCTCAACAGAACGGAGTTGCCGAGTGCAAGAATTACACCATTATGAATGCAGTACATTCTGTGCTCCATGGAAAACTAGTTCCAAAGTCCTTCTGGCCTAAGGCAGTAAGATGGCGTGTTGATGTTCAAAATCAAACAGTAGATCATGGAACTCCAGAAGAGGTATGGAGTGGAATAAAACCTCATGTTGATTACTTCCGAACATTTGGATTTATTACACATGTTCGTATTCCAGATCCAAAGAGAAGCAAATTAGATGACAAGAGTCACACATGTGTTCTCTTGGGCGTGAGTGATGAAGCAAAAGCTTACAAACTCTTTGATCCCATTTCAAAGAAGATAATTGTATGTAGGGATGTGGTCTTTGAAGAAGACAAAGGCTGGAGTTCGCATAAGGGTACAATTGAGAGTACACCTCCTACTCTTGATATGGAAAGTCTAGACGAAGAAGGGGGTGACAATGCTGATTCTACACCTCAAATTATTGCACCTAGAGGTAGTAATAATAATTCAGAACTACTTGAATCAACTTCTACTTTTGAATCCACTGATCCTCCAATTGAAGGGAGGGCACCAAGGACTCAACGCCAACCCTTGTGGTTGATCGATTATGAAACCAATTTGTTTGCAGAAAAGGAGAGCTTGCTAGCAATGCTGACGACTGATTCTAAGGATCCTCAAACCTTTGAGGAAGCTAGTACAAGTCAAATATGGAAGGAGGCCATGGACACTGAGATGAAAGCAATTGAAAGAAATAACACATGGGATTTAGTTGACCCACCTAAAGGTGTGATACCCATAGGTGTTGTTGATACGAGGAGCACTGTGTTAGCTAAACCCAATCCCTGTGATGTTGGTTTTTGATGATGACAACACATTGATAATAAAAACACATGAATGTGTACTGTGTTATATGTTGAATGTGTACATGCTTATTGTGAAATATCCACATATTGTGTTTGTCACATTTGTTGATATATTGTGTTGATTGATGCATACTATTGTGTTGGTGAAGTGATTATATCTATGTATGCACAATGTATGTTTTGGTGATATGAAAACCACATGCACAATAGAATATCTGCATGACTTAACCAAATACAGTGTTGTGATAATCAATTAAGGTCATCAGACAACTTGAATTTTGAACTGAGGCAAAACAACTCGTTTTAAATCGATTACATTAGTTGGTGGATTGATTAAAACTCGTATGTTTGCAGATATCTTTTTCAAATGTGCTGTGATGGGTTTTTAGAAAGAAAAGTTTGCAAAAATATTCTAAGTGTTAAAGCTTAATCAATTACATGCTTTATGTATTCAATTAAGTCTGTTATGATTTGAAAACTGACTTAAGCATTTAATGAGAATCGATTACATTAATTGAACATTCAATTATGTGCTTTGACTGTTGTAATTCTGTTACATGTGTTTAATGTAACTGATTACAAGATTATAGTAATCGATTACTTTGCATCAGGACTGATAAAAACTATATATTGACGCATTGTTTGGTTTTGTAAAACGATTAAACATGCTTACATTTTCATATCTGATTGATTTTCGTCTGAGAGGTTTTACAGATTAATCAAAAGCTCCAAAAATCAAGAACAAGAAGAGTTTGACAGATCTTGAAGCATTCTTGAGAAGCAACTTGACTAGACTGAATTGATTGATCGTGTCTGCACAACTGAAGGTGCATCTTGTTTGATCAGGAGAGAAGACTTGCAATCTTTGATTTGTGGTTTCCCTGTACGTGTGGCATCAAGAAGAAGAATGATGTACTCTTGACTTTGAGAGGGGATATCTCAAAGGGTTGCTACGACAAGAACGGGGTAGTTTTGTGTTGGCAGGTTTTGTTGTTCTATATTTGATTGAAAGTTTGTGAGGTGTTTACATTTAAGAGTTGATTTGTAAAGCCTTAACTGTAATACTCTGATCATTATAGTGAATTACTCTTCAATCTAAGGTTGATTAGGAGAGTGACTGAATGTAGGCATTGAGGCTGAACTAGTATAAAAACTGAGTTTGATTTTCTTCTCCCTATTTCTTTACATTTGTGCCTATATTTTGTACTATCATACACACATACTGTTTTGCATTGCACACAATTGCTTATGACACAAGAATTTTTTCAAGAACACTACCATTTGCGAAAATGATTTTAAAAGTGCAAGTTTTTATAAAACATCAATTCACCCCCCCTTTGGTGTTGAGAAACGAAGTCTATCAATTCTAACAATTGACACCAGAGTTGGTTTTAAAAAATTATTTGAAAAACAAATTGATTAACCTTTTTGCATAATCGATTGTTCGATCCTGAAATGGCTTTTGTGTCTCAAACCTTCGGTGAAGGTGCATCCACAAATAGACCACCTCTCTTTGTTGGCGAAAATTATGCTTTTTGGAAAATCAGAATGCAAATCTTTCTTGAGTCAGTAGACAAAGGTGTGTGGGATGCTACTCTTAATGAACCTTTTGAACCCACTCAATTGATTAATGGAAAAAATTGTTTTGAAATTTTTTTATGAGTGGACTCAAGAGGAAAATAGAAGAGCATAGTATGATATTAAAGCAAGAAATGTTATTGCCTCTACTCTTACTATGGATGAGTTTTTCAGGGTTTCCCAATGCAAGACTGCCAAAGAAATGTGGGTAGTACTTGAGGTTACTCACAAAGGCACAAATGAAGTCAAGAGAGCAAGAAAGAATTCCCTGGTACATAAGAGGTTTACTCATATTGTCAACCACTTGATGGCTCTCGGCAAAGCTTTTGAAAAGGAGGAAATCAACATCAAGATACTAAAGAGTCTAAACAGGAGTTGGCAACCAAAGGTAACAACCATATCCGAATTCAAAGATTTAACTAACATGAATATGACTACTTTGAACAGAAACGATCGATTGCACTCAAAGCTAACAACCAAAAGGACCTTTAGAAAGGTTGAATATGATGCAGACTCAGATGCAAATATCTCAGGAAAAGAGGTTATGAACATGATGGTAAATAAGTTTACCAAATTTATGAAAATTAGAAATGTTGCAACTGACTTTGCAGGTAACTCCAAATGAGGAAGAAGGAACTCTAAGATCAACATTGTTACGTGTTATGAATGTGGAAAAGATGGTCACATCAAGACAGAGTGTCCATAATTGAAGAACAAACAAAGGGCTTATTCAAAGTATCCTCAGGACAAGAGAAGAAGTAAGGAAATGAAGGCTTACATTGCTTAGGAGAACAGTGATGGTGACTCATCAAGTGATGATGATTAAAGTGTAGAGGAGTCAAACTTGTGCTTCATGGCTGGTTCAATACATTCTGAAAGCAGTGACATCGACTTCAAGAGTGAGCCTATCGAAGTGAAGTATGATCTGTTGCTGGATGCATTTCAAGAACTGCATGTTGAAGCAATGAGGCTACAATACAAGGTGAATTAAATACACTTTGAAAGGAAATATTATGAATATCGTATTAACAACCTTGTAGATGAAAATGAGAAGCTAAAAAATGAAATTGAAACTGCTTTGCAATCTGCTAACAATGTTAAAACTAAAATTCAGATTGTGGAGAAAGAATGTGAAAATTGCAATGCTCATATTGAAAAGATAGAATACTTGACTAGCACGCTATATAAGTTTACTCTTGGTAGAGATAATTTAGAAGCTGTTTTAAGGTCACAAGGTAGAACCATTAATAGGAAAGAGATAGGTTATAAGGCTAAGAGTAATAGAATAAATTCTAAGAAATTTATTGATCTAAGCAAACTTGTAACCAATGCTTGTTTTTACTGCAATACTATTGGGCATACAGTGAGAAATTGTTATTATAGGAAGGTTGGTGTTCCAAGAGGAAATTATAAATGGATTCCTAAAGAACAACCTCCTGTGACTAACAAAAAAGGCCCTAAGTTCATTTGGGTACTTGCAACGAAACCGTTTGAATGTTTTGCAGGAAATTGAGCTGTCTCAGAAGCAGACAATTACTCAAGGATGAGTTTCAATGGAATACATCAAATTTCTTGAGTAACTCAATGTGGTAACATCTATTGTCAAAGTCATGCATTCATGCATTAGAGTTTAATGTATGTGAATGTATGTTGTATGTATGAATGTTTGTTGCTTGTATGCTTGGCAATTTTGTTTGAAAAACAAATTTTACAAAATTTAACCGATTATGCTATAAATGAAATCGATTAGCTTGTTTGTGTGTTTCTCTGTTTTGGATGAAACTGTTTTACAATGGAATCGATTTCAAAATTAATAAAATCGATTAAAATGTTTTTATTTGGTCTTTTCACTCTTGAAATTTTGAATGGGCCTAATATTGAAAGTTTTCATACGCGCCCTTTATAAACACTAGTTTCTGAAAATCTTTTCTCCACTCATTACCCTGACTCTTAACCCTTATCTGAGCAAAGAAACCTCTAAAAATTTCAATATCAGGAATGGCCTCTTCATCTTCTCGACGAGGAAAACGTCCTTCTCCCATTGAAAGAGAAGCAAATCCTTTTAGGTGGTTCAGTGATGATGAAGAGCGTACTGACTTCATATGCCACTAGGGGTTTTAAGGAAGTCATTCAGCACAAATGCCTGAGTATACTTTTCTTCCGCAGCGAAGGATTCTTGTTTCAAGAATGACTCTTTTATTCTGGCTTAACCAAGTTTGTGGAACTTGAAGGGGATTGTTATCCGAACCTTGTAAAAGTATTTTATGCAAACTTGAAGACTGAAGGAAATTTCATTTTGTCTCGAGTAAAGGGTGTACCCATCTACATTGATGAAGCTGTATGGAGAAATGTAGCAGGATTTCAACCAGGTGGTATGAAGTCTCATCTAGGCATATCTGGTGTTAACAAGATGGATATCTACAATGATTGTCTAAGGAATCCTAATATGGTAGGAAACCACAATTCGTTTAGGGTTCACTATCTAAGTAAAGATGAAAGAATGTGTGCATCTACTATCACCTGAATGTTACATGTTCTATTACTTATTGATTGATATCTTGTTGAACATGTTTTGGTGTTTATCTTGATATGTGAATGCACATTTATTGAGCTTGTATATGTTATATCATATCTGGTTGCATTACACATGTTTTGAAAGAGAAAAACCACATGCACTTTTATGAACTTACATTGTGTTGCATATCTGCAAGCTGTAAGTCGACTTCATTATGGGGGAAGTCGAATTAAGCTCGAGATTATGCCCAAATTTTCAGAAACAGTGCTATGTGACATTTTACATTGAAAAGAATTTCAAAGTGAACTTTTGAGTTGAAGTCAACTGTGTGCGCCACGCATTCGACTGTATTAGTTGATTGTTTTGAAATCTTGTTATACTCGTGAACAGTAACGGCTATATTTTTATAAGTTAGTTGAGCATTGAATCTTGGTCAAATGTATTGAATGAGAATTAATTTGTTTGACTGGACTACTACTATTTGACTTAACTGTTATAACTGTTTTAATACAATCGACTCTATTGGTAGCGTATTCGACTACAAGAGCGTCTGTTTTATAGAAATCTATAAATAGACACGACCTGAGTTGTTTCAGAGAACTTTTGGAAATCTAACATTTTCATATTCTGTTTCAGATTGTTTCTCTGCGATTTAGAGCTCCAAGAACTCATCAAGAAGACAGTTGTGATCTTGCTTGGAAGAGTTTCTAAAGGAGAATTTGCTGGGCTCATTGCTTGATCAGAATCTGCACAATTGAGGTGTTTCTGGGTTGATCAAGATTGTTGTTGGCATCTGTGGTGATTGTTGTTACCTATTGTGACTACAAGGGTTGGACTCGTGGAGTTTGGTACACTTTGAGGATTGTTCAAAGTGGGTTGCAGATTGCAGGAGATGGGACATCTTGCTGCAAGTCTTGCTGTGTGGTTTGCCTATATTTTGGGTAGAGGGTTAGAGATGTGTTTTATATTTTTGACGTGAAGGTCTTCTATAAAAGCCTTGTTGTAAAAACCTTGACCATTATAGTGCATTTGCTTCCTGGTACTGGAAGGACACTGGATGTAGGCATTGAGGCCAAACCAATATAAAAACCTGCGTTTGAATTCTCTATCCCTATACTTTTACATTCAGTCGACTTTACTATTTGCATAGTCTACTTTGATTTTTCGCTGCACTAAATTTTCTATAACTTGAGATTCAAGAACGTTTGTAAAGTTTTGTACTTTGAATCAAAGATTGCGAAAAGACTCTGATTTTGAAAACTCACCAATTCATCCCCCCCCCCCCTCTTGGTGTTAAAACGAAGCCTACCTGTTTCCCAACAGACAACAAGAATACCATCTTCCATATGCAGTCTTCATTAACAGAGTCTTAAGGTATCATGGAGTGGATGTATCAAATGAAGTGACTATTGGCTGGATAAAGAAGAACATGATTGAGAAATTGTTCTTAGATCACACGAGGCTCAGAAGAGATGAAAATGGTCGGTTCTTCAAAGATGAACATCGTCCTGGAACGGAGGGAGCTGAACCTATTAATATTGACGTGTCTAAATATCATTTTAGACCTCTAACAGACTTTAAGAAGTTTGTTGTTGACCAATTTAAAAGACAAGATGATAAGATGTCCAAGCTACAAACGTCTTTTTCTGAATTACTTAGAAAAATGGACTATGCACTGAGGATCAACGCTTTTGGTGGTACTTTTGAGGATGATTCTGGAAGTGAAAAGGCAAAAATAGATTAAAAATTGATAGAAACATCTGACTCAGAATAGGGATCTTAGAGTCCTAGTTTTGAAATTTTTAAATGTGTTCACCTTATGTTTTATTTTGTTTTTTATTTGTAATCAGAGACTTTCTTAAGCCATCTTTTGCTTTGGTTGATTGTAATCACTTTTTGAAATATGAATGAAATTATGCTTTTGGTTTAATCAATCAATGTGATTTGTATGGATGCAAATTCAACATTTCATTGTTACATCATTTCATTTCATAATCATACTTAAAAACTGTGATATACTGCATAAAGACTAAAATGCTTGATCAAGATGAGAAAGGTTATGTAGGAATGTTGATTGTAGACTAAGCTGGAATGAGAATTTTACATTACACAACAGAACGAAATCGATTGAAGGAGTGCTATAATCGATTATGATTCGTTAACTGGTTTGAAGTTTCTAAACTTCTGATACTTATACTTTAAACCATGACTTGTGATTTATTGTATGTTTATTCATCATAAATCTCATTGTGTATAATCCGCTATGAATTTGGTATGAGGTTATGAATGATTAAACTGAATTGGTTGTTTCAAGATGTATCTAATTTTCTCTGTTACCATATATGTAATATCTTCTGGTACATTGCTTGAACATATTTGGATGATATATACTCTATCATATCTTTACTATGCATCTTTGATATTAAAAGTGATATGCATACTAATAGGAGGAGTATTGTATGTTGTTATATGATGGTTCACATGTTAAAAAGGGGAGAAAATTTAAAATCATGTAAATATTGCTGACAGAGGGAGCATCATTATATTTTTTATAACATGTTTGATGCATCTCTACATGGTTCAATATCTTTGTTTCAATTATATTATGCTACATATCCTTTTTTGCTAATGCCCAAAGGGGGAGAAATAATTGAACATTGATTGAGATAATTCAATATGGTTAAAACTATGTGAAACAATATTTTGATTGTGTACTGTACAAAATGGTTTTATTAATCATGGTTGTGCATCATAAGAAAATGGGGAGATTGTTGATAGGGTGGGCACTGTGCTAGCAAAACCTAATCCTTGTGATGTTGGTTTTGATGATGACAACACATTGATAATAAAAACACATGAATGTGTACTGTGTTATAAGTTGAATGTGTACATGCTTATTGTGAAATATGCACATATTTTGTTTGTCACATTTGTTGATATATTATGTTGATTGATGCATACTATTGTGTTGGTGAAGTGAATATATTTGTGTATGCACAATGTATGTTTTGGTGATATGAAAACCACATGTACAAAAGCATATCTACATGACTTAATCGATTATAGTGTTGTGATAATCCATTAAGGTCATCAGACAACTTTTTGAACTCAGGCAAAACAACTATTTTAAATCAATTACATTAT
Source organism: Vigna reflexopilosa (assembly GCA_027742785.1). Taxonomy (NCBI): domain Eukaryota; kingdom Viridiplantae; phylum Streptophyta; class Magnoliopsida; order Fabales; family Fabaceae; genus Vigna; species Vigna reflexopilosa. The sequence goes on along the minus strand of CM050930.1, from coordinate 22,472,807 downwards.
TATAGTAATTGATTACTTTGCGTCAGGACTAATAAAAACTATATATTTACGCATTGTTTGATTCTGTAAAACGATTGAACATACTTACATTTTCATATCTGTTTGATTTTCATCTAGAGGTTTTACATATTGATCAAAAGCTCCAAGAATAAAGAACGAGAAGTGTTTGACAGATCTTGAAGCATTCTTGAGAAACAACTTGACTGGATTGAATTGACTGATCGTGTCTGCACAACTGAAGGTGCATCTTGTTTGATCAGGAGAGAAGACTTGCAATCTTTGATTTGCTGTTTCCCTGTACGTGTGGCGTCAGGAAAAAGAGTGGTGTACTCTTGACTTTGAGAGGGGATATCTCAAAGGGTTGCTGCGATAAGAATGGGGTAGTTTTGTGTTGGCAGGTTTTGTTGTTCTATATTTGATTGAGAGTTTGTGAGGTGTTTATATTTGAGAGTTGTTGTGTAAAGCCTTAGTTGTAATACTCTGATCATTATAGTTAATTACTCTTTAATCTAAGGTTGATTGGGAGAGTGACTGGATGTAGGCATTGAGGCCGAACCAGTATAAAAACTGAGTTTGATTTTCTTCTCCCTATCTCTTTACATTTGCGACTATACTTTGTACTGGCATACATGCATATTGTTTTGCATTGCACACAATTGCTTACGGCACAAGAAAGTTTTCAAGAACACTATCATTTGCGAAAAAGATTTTAAAAGTGCAAGTTTTTATAAAACATTAATTCACCCCCCCTTTTGGTGTTGAGAAACAAAGTTTATCAATTCTAACAATAATTTTGTTTGAATTTTACTACTTAAAGAATAAGTAACACAAAAACAATATAAAATAATTTTATACCGATTTACTCTAACATATAGATTGTGTCTAATTCTCTTTTGAAACAATTCTTTAAGATATTTTATTAATCAAATTAATAAGTACAACAAGTACAAAAATAAGCATTAGTTATACAAATTACTCTTAATTAGTTATAATGAGCATACAAATTACTAATAGTTATAATGAGCATACTAAGACCTCAAAACATGTAACTAGAAAACTCTCAAAGAAAAGACAATTTAAATTCATTTGATTATTTTACAAAGTAAAGTATTACAAAGGTTGCACTCATCCACAAAAGAGTACTTAGAAGTTAAAGAATACTAAAAGGTTATATATCACTCGAGTAATTATTTTTATCTCATGTTCTTCTTCAACTTGAATCCTTTATATTGACATTTGAAGATTTCCATTACTTCATCATATTTGTTATGATATGGTCTTCTATGAATAATTTAGTCTACCACATTGATTTAGAACTACATCCCTTGATGTGCATTGTCTAGAAGCTTGATATGGAAGGTTTGAATGCATTGGAGTTTTTGTCTTCTATTTGAAAGGAAATAATTCAATATCACACAACAATAATAAAATTTGATTGGACTTAAGGCATATCACATTTCTTTTGGTTCCTTATATATTTTCTAATATGAACGTTGTAAAATATAATTTTTTATATAAAACCTTTTTCCATTAAGAACATTAAAGCATATATGATTGATTATTGTCATTATTGATGTTTTTCGTTTTACCTTTCATTAACCTTTGTTATTGTGACTTTATTATGTGAGCAAAATAAGCATAAACAAAGAATAATGGTTACATCATGTGGTAATAAGAATTTCCATTGGTGCATTTCAACTAGCATAAAACACATATTAGAAGGTTTGCACAGATACACGCACATACATAGACACGCACAAACACACACACACACATGTAAACACATACAACTTATCATTTTTCATCATCAAAGCTATTCTTATTCTTTAGACTATTTGATGAACTTCATATCATATGCTTGGTCTTATGTTTTGTACAAATGATTTGATGAACCAAAAAAGAAAAATTTGTAAGAAGAATTATAAGGAACTTTATTTGTTGAAGTTCAAAAACTAAACAACAAACAAAATAAAGAACTAATGCCAGCATAAAACACACATTAAAATGCTCATGTGAATATAACATATATAAGAATATCATCGTCTAATATTTTTTGTCATCAAAACTCTAAAAAAAAAAAAGGCTACATTAGGGTTAGACCATCTACATTGCAGTTAACCATTTAATGATTAAACAAGTTTCCTTATTTTTTTTTTATGACAAAAACATTTAAGACATATGGATAAGAAATATATAAAACAATAAATATGAATATCATAAATTAGTCATAACTTAAAACAAATGTGATTCTTATTTCATATGTGATGTTAAATGTAATTTAAAGACACAAAAGAACATTAAAGTGTTAAAACATATTTCTTCTCCCTTTTTTACAACATAAAAAAGAGTTCTTACATGCTATTTGTCCCATCCAAGAAAATTTGTCATGTTACCATTCAAAGAAAAATGTGATTTCCCTACATATAATTTTAAATATTGTTTTGGATCTGTGGCTAAATTAGTTGTTACATACGGATTTTACCTATGAATCTGGAAAATTGAGTTACATATGTGTTCTTTCATAAGAAATGGCTAAAAAATTTACCTACTGATTTTTCATTTGTAAAGTCTGTATGTAATGTTGGCGCATTAGTGTGGGAATTTTGCGAAGAATATGATTCATAGGTAAAATCAGTAGGTAAGTGAAACAAAATTTACCTACTCATCTTACATACGGTTTGCAAATAAATAATTATTAAAAATTAAAACAAAATTTTTTCACTCACCTCACCTCTTGCACTCAATCTTTGAAATCACTCAAGTTTTTCACCAAAACTTTCACTTAGTTCCTTCAAGCTCTTACCCTCTTGTAGTCCTTAGCCTCATACTACTTCACTCTCGCAATCGTTCACTCTCAGCTGACTCTTTGAGCTTCATCATTCACTTTGTAATGTCATCTTCTTGTGCTGACTGATAGAGAAGAGGAAGTTCCTTCTTCTCGTGCCCACTCACTCTTTCTTCTTGTGGGTTCGTTCTTGTGGAGTTCGTTTCATTGATCTGGTAAGTAATCTTGTTGGTTCAATCATAAATCCTTACATTCCTAAAATCTGAAAACCCTAATCTAATGACAAACCCTTAACCGAGGGTCCAATCATAAGGTTCTAGTTGATGCTAGTTATAGTTGTTATTTGAATTTCCAATTTGGCTTTTGATCATAATTATGCTAAGTTTTAAGCACCAACTAAACCATTTCTTCCATTTTATCTTTTGTTCCTTACTTGGACAGTTAGTTTACTTCCTTTGGTTTATAGCCTTTTCAAGATCTCTTTCATTTTAAAGTTTGCATTTTAAATTTACCTACTGATCTTACATACGGTTTGGAAATAAATAATTCTAAAAAATTAAAACAAATTTTTTCACTCACGCTTAATCTCTGAAATCACTCAAGTTTTTCACCAAAACTTGCACTCAGTTCCTTCAAGCTCTTACACTCTTATAGTCCTTCACTAAGATTAGCCTCGTACTACTTCACTCTCGCAATCGTTCACTCTCAGTTGACTCTTCGAGCTTCATCATTCACTCTGTAATACCATCTTGTTGTGTTAACTGTTAGAGAAGAAGAAGTTCCTTCTTCTCGTGCCCACTCACACTTTCTTCTTGTGGAGTTCATTTCATTGATTTGGTAAGTAATCTTGTTGGTTCAATCATTAATCCCTACATTCCTAAAATCTGAAAACCCTAATCTAATGAAAAACCCTTAACTAAGGGTCCAATCATAAGGTTCTAGTTGATCCTAGTTATAGTTGTTATTTGAATTTCCAATTTGGCTTTTGATCATAATTAGTCTAAGTTTTAAGCACCAACTAAACCATTTCTTCCATTTTATCTTTTGTTCCTTACTTCGACAGTAAGTTTACTTGCTTTGGTTTATAACCTTTTCAAGATCTCTTTCATTTCCATGTTTGTATTTTCAATTTACCTACTGATGTTACATACGGTTTGGAAATAAATAATTATTAAAAATTAAAACAAATTTTTTAACTCACCTCACCTCTCACGCATAATCTCTGAAATCACTCAAGTTTTGTTGGGTCTATCAAGGAGGAGGAGTTAAAAACAGTGACCCACACAAATAATATTACTCTTCAATCCATTGTGAGTTATTTTTCATTGAACCTTAACAACCTTTAAATAGGTGCAAATAGGACCTTGGACCAATTACAAATAATAAAAACTGAATATAAAATATCAAATAACTTAAAAATAAAATCTCCTTATTCTATCACAAAATAATATTCTACCTATCCCTATTTGATCTCTATCAAATCAAACCAAATATTACCAAACTCAAAACAAATAAAATAATAAATCTCTAAATTTAAGTTTATCCCAACAAACTCCCCCATAAACTTAAATTCTTCCTTTATTCTCAACTTCTTCTCCCAGACCTCTTCTCCTCGATCTTCTCCTCATGTCTTGAGTGTTCCGAACTTCTCCACTTCTCAAAATTTGAAGCCGATCTTGCTTAACATATTGTCTCTCTTACTCTCTCTTTCTCCTTTTCTCTCTTTCTCTCTCTTTCTCGGACACTCAAGACTCTTCCCATCTATTTTTCTATCTGGGTATTTGACTCTCCTCTCTTTTTTTTTCTTTTTCTTTTTCTCTCACTCACTCCCCCTCCAGCGGAAACATTCCAAACGGTCACCAAGGCAAACGGTAAACCATCGGCTCCTCGAGTACACCATGGCAATCACTTCTCTTTCTCAATCCATGGTCAAACACTTGAGCATCTCTTGCTCTCCCCACCTCTCATGATTCATCCGGTGGCCACTGGCCTCCTGCCTGACTCACCTGATCATGGAGGGACGTACTCGTCTGAGCCCGGTCACCACACCTAAACCATGAGCTCTGATACCACTGTTGGGTCTATCAAGGAGGAGGAGTTAAAAATGGTGACGCACACAAATAATATTACTCTTCAATCCATTGTGGGTTATTTTTCATTGAACCTTAACAACCTTTAAATAGGTGCAAATAGGACCTTGGACCAATTACAAATAATAAAAACTGAATATAAAATATAAAATAACTTAAAAATAAAATCTCCTTATTCTATCACAAAATAATATTCTACCTATCCCCATTTGATCTCTATCAAATCAAACCAAATATTACCAAACTCAAAACAAATAAAATAATAAATCTCTAAATTTAAGTTTATCCCAACAAGTTTTTCACCAAAGGCTTCACTCAGTTCCTTCAAGCTCTTACACTCTTATAGTCCTTCGCTAAGATTAGCCTCGTACTACTTCACTATAGCAATCCTTCACTCTCAGCTGACTCTCCGAGCTTTATCATTCACTCTGTAATGTCATCTTCCTGTGCTGACAGATACAGAAGAGGAAGTTCCTTCTTCTCGTGCCCACTCACTCTTTCTTCTTGTGGGTTCGTTCTTGTGGAATTCGTTTCATTGATCTGGTAAGTAATCTTGTTGGTTCAATCATAAATCCCTACGTTCCTAAAATCGGAAAACCCTAATCTAATGACAAACCCTTAACCAAGGGTCCAATCATAAGGTTCTAGTTGATGCTAGTTATAGTTGTTATTTGAATTTCCAATTTGGCTTTTGATCATAATTATGCTAAGTTTTAAGCACCAACTAAACCATTTCTTCCATTTTATCTTTTGTTCCTTACTTGGAAAATTAGTTTACTTGCTTTGGTTTATAACCTTTTCAAGATCTCTTTCATTTTCAAGTTTGCATTTTCAATTTACCTACTGATGTTACATACGCTTTGGAAATAAATAATTATTAAAAATTAAAACAAATTTTTCACTCACCTCACCTCTCGCGCTTAATCTCTAAAATCATTCAAGTTTTTCACCAAAACTTTCACTCATTTCCTTCAAGCTCTTACACTCTTATAGTCCTGAACTAAGATTAGCCTCGTACTACTTCACTCTCGCAATCGTTCACTCTCAGCTGACTCTCCGAGCTTCATCATTCACTCTGTAGTACCATCTTCTTGTGTGAAATAACAGAGAAGAGGAAGTTCCTTCTTCTCGTGCCCACTCACTCTTTCTTCTTGTGGAGTTCGTTTCATTGATTTGGTAAGTAGTCTTGTTGGTTTAATCATAAATCCCTAAATTCCTAAAATCTGAAAACCCTAATCTAATGACAAACCCTTAACCAAGGGTCCAATAATAAGGTTCTAGTTGATGCTAGTTATAGTTGTTATTTGAATTTCCAATTTGGCTTTTGATCATAATTATTCTAAGTTTTAAGCACCAACTAAACCATTTCTTCCATTTTATCTTTTGTTCCTTATTTGGAGAGTTAGTTTACTTGCGTTGGTTTATAGCCTTTTCAAGATCTCTTTCATTTTCAAGTTTGCATTTTCAATTTACCTACTGATGTTACATATGGTTTGGAAATAAATAATTATTAAAAATTAAAACAAATTTTTTCACTCACCTCACCTCTTGCGCTTAATCTCTGAAATCACTCAAGTTTTTCACCAAAACTTTCGCTCAGTTCCTTCAAGCTCTTACACTCTTATAGTCCTTCACTAAGATTAGCCTCGTACTACTTCACTCTCGCAATCGTTCACTCTCAGCTGACTCTCTGAGCTTCATCATTCACTCTGTAATGTCAACTTCTTATGCTGAGTGATAGAGAAGAGGAAGTTCCTTCTTCTCGCGCCCACTCGCTATTTCTTCTTGTTGAGTTCATTTCATTGATTTGGTAAGTAATCGTGTTGGTTCAATCATAAAGCCCTACATTCCTAAAATCTGAAAACCCTAATCTAATGACAAACCCTTAACCAAGGGTCCAATCATAAAGTTCTAGTTGATGCTAGTTATAGTTGTTATCTGAATTTCCAATTTGGCTTTTGATCATAATTATGCTAAGTTTTAAGCTCCAACTAAACCATTTCTTCCATTTTATCTTTTGTTCCTTACTTGAGCAGTTAGTTTACTTGCTTTGGTTTATAGCCTTTTCAAGATCTCTTTCATTTTCAAGTTTTCATTTTCAATTTACCTACTGATGTTACATACGCTTTGGAAATAAATAATTATTAAAAGTTAAAACAAATTTTTTCACTCACCTCACCTCTCGCGCTTAATCTCTGAAATCACTCAAGTTTTTCACCAAAACTTTCACTTAGTTCCTTCAAGCTCTTACACTCTTATAGTCCTTCACTAAGATTAGCCTTGTACTACTATACTCTCGCAATCTTTCACTCTCAGCTGACTCTCCGAGCTTCATCAATCACTTTTTAATACCATCTTCTTGTGTTAACTAATAGAGAAGAGGAAGTTCCTTCTTCTCGCGCCCACTCACTCTTTCTTCTTGTGGAGTTCATTTCATTGATTTGGTCAGTAATCTTGTTGGTTTAATCATAAATCCCTACATTCCTAAAATCTGAAAACCCTAATATAATGACAAACCCTTAACAAAGGGTCCAATCATAAGGTTCTAGTTGATGCTAGTCATAGTTATTATTTGAATTTCCAATTTTGCTTTTGATCATAATTATGCTAAGTTTTACGCACCAACTAAACCATTTCTTCCATTTTATCTTTTGTTCCATTCTTGGAAAATTAGTTTACTTGCTTTGGTTTATAGCCTATTCAAGATCTCTTTCATTTTCAAGTTTGCATTTTCAATTTACCTACTGATGTTACATATGCTTTGGAAATAAAAAATTATTAAAAATTAAAACAAATTTTTTCACTCACCTCACCTCTCGCGCTTAATCTCTGAAATCATTCAATTTTTCACCAAAACTTTCAGTCATTTCCTTCAAGCTCTTACACTCTTATAGTCCTTCACTAAGATTACCTCGTAGTACTTCAGTCTCGCAATCGTTCACTCTCAGCTGACTCTCCGAGCTTCATCATTCACTCTGTAGTACCATCTTCTTGTGTTAACTAATAGAGAAGAGGAAGTTCCTTCTTCTCGTGCCAACTCACTCTTTCTTCTTCTGGAGTTCGTTTCATTGATTTGGTCAGTAATCTTGTTGGTTTAAGCATAAATCCCTAAATTCCTAAAATCTGAAAACCCTAATCTAATGACAAACCCTTAACCAAGGGTCCAATCATAAGGTTCTAGTTGATGCTAGTTATAGTTGTTATTTGAATTTCCAATTTGGCTTTTGATCATAATTATGCTAAGTTTTAAGCACCAACTAAACCATTTCTTCCATTTTATCTTTTGTTCCTTACTTGGAAAATTAGTTTACTTGCTTTGGTTTATAACCTTTTCAAGATCTCTTTCATTTTCAAGTTTGCATTTTCAATTTACCTACTGATGTTACATACGCTTTGGAAATAAATAATTATTAAAAATTAAAACAAATTTTTTCACTCACCTCACCTCTCGCGCTTAATCTCTGAAATCATTCATGTTTTTCACCAAAACTTTCAGTCATTTCCTTCAAGCTCTTACACTCTTATAGTCCTTAACTAAGATTAGCCTCATACTACTTCACTCTCGCAATCGTTCACTCCCAACTGACTCTCCGAGCTTCATCATTCACTCTGTAGTACCATCTTCTTTTGTTAACTAATAGAGAAGAGGAAGTTCCTTCTTCTCGCGCCAACTCACTCTTTCTTCTTGTGGAGTTCGTTTCATTGATTTGGTAAGTAGTCTTGTTGGTTTAATCATAAATCCCTAAATTCCTAATATCTGAAAACCCTAATCTAATGACAAACCCTTAACCAAGGGTCCAATAATAAGGTTCTAGTTGATGCTAGTTATAGTTGTTATTTGAATTTCCAATTTGGCTTTTGATCATAATTATTCTAAGTTTTAAGCACCAACTAAACCATTTCTTCCATTTTATCTTTTGTTCCTTATTTGGAGAGTTAGTTTACTTGCGTTGGTTTATAGCCTTTTCAAGATCTCTTTCATTTTCAAGTTTGCATTTTCAATTTACCTACTGATGTTACATATGGTTTGGAAATAAATAGTTATTAAAAATTAAAACAATTTTTTCACTCACCTCATCTCTTGCGCTTAATCTCTGAAATCACTCAAGTTTTTCACCAAAACTTTCGCTCAGTTCCTTCAAGCTCTTACACTCTTATAGTCCTTCACTAAGATTAGCCTCGTACTACTTCACTCTCGCAATCGTTCACTCTCAGCTGACTCTCTGAGCTTCATCATTCACTCTGTAATGTCAACTTCTTATGCTGAGTGATAGAGAAGAGGAAGTTCCTTCTTCTCGCGCCCACTCGCTATTTCTTCTTGTTGAGTTCATTTCATTGATTTGGTAAGTAATCGTGTTGGTGCAATCATAAAGCCCTACATTCCTAAAATCTGAAAACCCTAATCTAATGACAAACCCTTAACCAAGGGTCCAATAATAAGGTTCTAGTTGATGCTAGTTATAGTTGTTATTTGAATTTCCAATTTGGCTTTTGATCATAATTATTCTAAGTTTTAAGCACCAACTAAACCATTTCTTCCATTTTATCTTTTGTTCCTTATTTGGAGAGTTAGTTTACTTGCGTTGGTTTATAGCCTTTTCAAGATCTCTTTCATTTTCAAGTTTGCATTTTCAATTTACCTACTGATGTTACATATGGTTTGGAAATAAATAGTTATTAAAAATTAAAACAAATTTTTTCACTCACCTCACCTCTTGCGCTTAATCTCTGAAATCACTCAAGTTTTTCACCAAAACTTTCGCTCAGTTCCTTCAAGCTCTTACACTCTTATAGTCCTTCACTAAGATTAGCCTCGTACTACTTCACTCTCGCAATCGTTCACTCTCAGCTGACTCTCTGAGCTTCATCATTCACTCTGTAATGTCAACTTCTTATGCTGAGTGATAGAGAAGAGGAAGTTCCTTCTTCTCGCGCCCACTCGCTATTTCTTCTTGTTGAGTTCATTTCATTGATTTGGTAAGTAATCGTGTTGGTGCAATCATAAAGCCCTACATTCCTAAAATCTGAAAACCCTAATCTAATGACAAACCCTTAACCAAGGGTCCAATCATAAGGTTCTAGTTGATGCTAGTTATAGTTGTTATCTGAATTTCCAATTTGGCTTTTGATCATAATTATGCTAAGTTTTAAGCACCAACTAAACCATTTCTTCCATTTTATCTTTTGTTCCTTACTTGAGCAGTTAGTTTACTTGCTTTGGTTTATAGCCTTTTCAAGATCTCTTTCATTTTCAAGTTTTCATTTTCAATTTACCTACTGATGTTACATACGCTTAGGAAATAAATAATTATTAAAAGTTAAAACAAATTTTTTCACTCACCTCACCTCTCGCGCTTAATCTCTGAAATCACTCAAGTTTTTCACCAAAACTTTCACTTAGTTCCTTCAAGCTCTTACACTCTTATAGTCCTTCACTAAGATTAGCCTTGTACTACTATACTCTCGCAATCTTTCACTCTCAGCTGACTCTCCGAGCTTCATCAATCACTTTTTAATACCATCTTCTTGTGTTAACTAATAGAGAAGAGGAAGTTCCTTCTTCTCGCGCCCACTCACTCTTTCTTCTTGTGGAGTTCATTTCATTGATTTGGTCAGTAATCTTGTTGGTTTAATCATAAATCCCTACATTCCTAAAATCTGAAAACCCTAATATAATGACAAACCCTTAACAAAGGGTCCAATCATAAGGTTCTAGTTGATGCTAGTCATAGTTATTATTTGAATTTCCAATTTTGCTTTTGATCATAATTATGCTAAGTTTTACGCACCAACTAAACCATTTCTTCCATTTTATCTTTTGTTCCATTCTTGGAAAATTAGTTTACTTGCTTTGGTTTATAGCCTATTCAAGATCTCTTTCATTTTCAAGTTTGCATTTTCAATTTACCTACTGATGTTACATACGCTTTGGAAATAAAAAATTATTAAAAATTAAAACAAATTGTTTCACTCACCTCACCTCTCGCGCTTAATCTCTGAAATCATTCAATTTTTCACCAAAACTTTCAGTCATTTCCTTCAAGCTCTTACACTCTTATAGTCCTTCACTAAGATTACCTCATAGTACTTCAGTCTCGCAATCGTTCACTCTCAGCTGACTCTCCGAGCTTCATCATTCACTCTGTAGTACCATCTTCTTGTGTTAACTAATAGAGAAGAGGAAGTTCCTTCTTCTCGTGCCAACTCACTCTTTCTTCTTCTGGAGTTCGTTTCATTGATTTGGTCAGTAATCTTGTTGGTTTAATCATAAATCCCTAAATTCCTAAAATCTGAAAACCCTAATCTAATGACAAACCCTTAACCAAGGGTCCAATCATAAGGTTCTAGTTGATGCTAGTTATAGTTGTTATTTGAATTTCCAATTTGGCTTTTGATCATAATTATGCTAAGTTTTAAGCACCAACTAAACCATTTCTTCCATTTTATCTTTTGTTCCTTACTTGGAAAATTAGTTTACTTGCTTTGGTTTATAACCTTTTCAAGATCTCTTTCATTTTCAAGTTTGCATTTTCAATTTACCTACTGATGTTACATACGCTTTGGAAATAAATAATTATTAAAAATTAAAACAAATTTTTTCACTCACCTCACCTCTCGCGCTTAATCTCTGAAATCATTCATGTTTTTCACCAAAACTTTCAGTCATTTCCTTCAAGCTCTTACACTCTTATAGTCCTTAACTAAGATTAGCCTCGTACTACTTCACTCTCGCAATCGTTCACTCCCAACTGACTCTCCGAGCTTCATCATTCACTCTGTAGTACCATCTTCTTTTGTTAACTAATAGAGAAGAGGAAGTTCCTTCTTCTCGCGCCAACTCACTCTTTCTTCTTGTGGAGTTCGTTTCATTGATTTGGTAAGTAATCTTGTTGGTTCAATCATAAATCCCTAAATTCCTAAAATCTGAAAACCCTAATCTAATGACAAACCCTTAACCAAGGGTCCAATAATAAGGTTCTAGTTGATGCTAGTTGTAGTTGTTATTTGAATTTCCAATTTGGCTTTTGATCATAATTATGCTAAGTTTTAAGCACCAACTAAACCATTTCTTCCATTTTATCTTTTGTTCCTTACTTGAACAGTTAGTTTACTTGCTTTGGTTTATAGCCTTTTCAAGATCTCTTTCATTTTCAAGTTTTCATTTTCAATTTACCTACTGATGTTACATACGGTTTGGAAATAAATAATTAATAAAAATTGAAACAAATTTTTTCACTCATCTCGCCTCTCGCGCTTAATCTCTGAAATCACTCAAGTTTTTCACCAAACTTTCACTCAGTTCCTTCATGCTCTTACACTCTTATAGTCCTGAACTAAGATTAGCCTCCTACTACTTCACTCTCGCATTCGTCCACTCTAAGCTGACTCTCTAAGTTCATCATTCACTCCGTAATGTCATCTTCTTGTGCTGACTGATACAGAAGAGGAAGTTCCTTCTTCTCGTGCCCACTCACTCTTTCTTCTTGTGGGTTCGTTCTTGTGGAGTTCGTTTCATTGATCTGGTAACTAATCTTGTTGGTTCAATCATAAATCCCTACATTCCTAAAATCTGAAAACCATAATCTAATGACAAACCCTTAACCAAGGGTCCAATCATAAGGTTCTAGTTGATGCTAGTTATAGTTGTTATTTGAATTTCCAATTTGGCTTTTGATCATAATTATGCTAAGTTTAAAGCACCAACTAAACCATTTATTCCATTTTATCTTTTGTACCTTACTTGGAGAGTTAGTTTACTTGCTTTGGTTTATAGACTTTTCAAGATCTCTTTCATTTTCAAGTTTGCATTTTCAATATACCTACTGATCTTAGATACGGTTGTGAAATAAATAATTATTAAAAATTAAAACAATTTTATTAACTCACCTCACCTCTCGCGCTTAATCTCTGAAATCATTCAAGTTTTTCACCAAAACTTTCAGTCATTTCCTTCAAGCTCTTACACTCTTATAGTCCTGAACTAAGATTAGCCTCATACTACTTTACTCTCGCAATCGTTCACTCTCAGCTGACTCTCCGAGCTTCATCATTCACTCTGTAGTACCATCTTCTTGTGTTAACTAATAGAGAAGAGGAAGTTCCTTCTTCTCGCGCCAACTCACTCTTTCTTCTTGTGGAGTTCGTTTCATTGATTTGGTAAGTAATCTTGTTGGTTCAATCATAAATCCCTAAATTCCTAAAATCTGAAAACCCTAATCTAATGACAAACCCTTAACCAAGGGTCCAATCATAAGGTTCTAGTTGATGCTAGTTGTAGTTGTTATTTGAATTTCCAATTTGGCTTTTGATCATAATTATGCTAAGTTTTAAGCACCAACTAAACCATTTCTTCCATTTTATCTTTTGTTCCTTACTTGGAGAGTTAGTTTATTTGCTTTGGTTTATAGCCTTTTCAAGATCTCTTTCATTTTCAAGTTTGCATTTTCAATTTACCTACTGATGTTACATACGGTTTGGAAATAAATAATTATTAAAAATTAAAACAAATTTTTTCACTCACCTCACCTCGTGCGCTTAATCTCTGAAATCACTCAAGTTTTTCACCAAAACTTTCGCTCAGTTCCTTCAAGCTCTTACACTCTTATAGTCCTTCACTAAGATTAGCCTCGTACTACTTTACTCTCGCAATCGTTCACTCTCAGCTGACTCTCTGAGCTTCATCATTCACTCTGTAATACCATCTTCTTGTGTTAACTAATAGAGAAGAGGAAGTTCCTTCTTCTAGCGCCCATTCACTCTTTCTTCTTGTGGAGTTCGTTTCATTGATTTGGTAAGTAATCTTGTTGGTTCAATCATAAATCCCTAAATTCCTAAAATCTGAAAATCCTAATCTAATGACAAACCCTTAACCAAGGGTCCAATCATAAGGTTCTAGTTGATGCTAGTTATAGTTGTTATTTGAATTTCCAATTTGGCTTTTGATCATAATTATGCTAAGTTTTAAGCACCAACTAAACCATTTCTTCCATTTTATCTTTTATTCCTTACTTGAACAGTTAGTTTACTTGCTTTGGTTTATAGCCTTTTCAAGATCTCTTTCATTTTCAAGTTTTCATTTTCAATTTACCTACTGATGTTACATACGGTTTGGAAATAAGTAATTATTAAAAATTAAAAAAATTTTTTCACTCACCTCACCTCTTGCGCTTAATCTCTGAAATTACTCAAGTTTTTCACCAAAACTTTCACTCAGTTCCTTCAAGCTCTTACACTCTTATAGTCCTTCACTAAGATTAGCCTCGTACTACTTCACTCTCGCAATCGTTCACTCTCAGCTGACTCTCTGAGCTTCATCATTCACTCTGTAATACCATCTTCTTGTGTTAACTAATAGAGAAGAGGAAGTTCCTTCTTCTCGCGCCCATTCACTCTTTCTTCTTGTGGAGTTCGTTTCATTGATTTGGTAAGTAATCTTGTTGGTTCAATCATAAATCCCTAAATTCCTAAAATCTGAAAATCCTAATCTAATGACAAACCCTTAACCAAGGGTCCAATCATAAGGTTCTAGTTGATGCTAGTTATAGTTGTTATTTGAATTTCCAATTTGGCTTTTGATCATAATTATGCTAAGTTTTAAGCACCAACTAAACCATTTCTTCCATTTTATCTTTTGTTCCTTACTTGAACAGTTAGTTTACTTGCTTTGGTTTATAGCCTTTTCAAGATCTCTTTCATTTTCAAGTTTTCATTTTCAATTTACCTACTGATGTTACATACGGTTTGGAAATAAATAATTATTAAAAATTAAAACAATTTTTTTCACTCACCTTACCTCTCGCGCTTAATCTCTGAAATCACTCAAGTTTTTCACCAAAACTTTCACTCAGTTCCTTCATGCTCTTACACTCTTATAGTCCTGAACTACGATTAGCCTCCTACTACTTCACTCTCCCAATCGTTCACTCTCAGTTGACTCTCTAAGCTTCATCATTCACTCTGTAATGTCATCTTCTTGTGCTGACTGATACAGAAGAGGAAGTTCCTTCTTCTCGTGCCCACTCACTCTTTCTTCTTGTGGGTTCGTTCTTGTGGAGTTCGTTTCATTGATCTGGTAAGTAATCTTGTTGGTTCAATCATAAATCCCTACATTCCTAAAATCTGAAAACCCTAATCTAATGACAAACCCTTAACCAAGGGTCCAATCATAAGGTTCTAGTTGATGCTAGTTATAGTTGTTATTTGAATTTCCAATTTGGCTTTTGATCATAATTATGCTAAGTTTTAAGCACCAACTAAACCATTTATTCCATTTTATCTTTTGTTCCTTACTTGGAGAGTTAATTTACTTGCTTTGGTTTATAGCCTATTCAAGATCTCTTTCATTTTCAAGTTTTCATTTTCAATTTACGTACTGATCTTACATACGATTGTGAAATAAATAATTTTTAAAAATTAAAACAATTTTTTTCACTCACCTCACCTCTCGCACTTAATCTCTGAAATCACTCATGTTTTTCACCAAAACTTTCACTCAGTTCCTTCAAGCTCTTACACTCTTATAGTCCTTCACTAAGATTAGCCTCATACTACTTCACTCTCGCAATCGTTCACTCTCAGCTGACTCTCCGAGCTTCATCATTCACTCTGTAATACCATCTTCTTGTGTTAACTAATAGAGAAGAGGAAGTTCCTTCTTCTCGCGCCCACTGAGTCTTTCTTCTTGTGGAGTTCGTTTCATTTATTTGGTAAGTAATCTTGTTGGTTCAATCATAAATCCATAAATTCCTAAAATCTGAAAACCCTAATATAATGACAAACCCTTAACCAAGGGTCCAATCATAAAGTTCTAGTTAATGCTAGTTATAGTTGCTATTTGAATTTTCAATTTGGCTTTCGATCACAATTATGTTAAGTTTTAAGCAACAAATAAACCATTTCTTCCATTTTATCTTTTGTTCCTTACTTGGACAGTTAGTTTACTTGCTTTGGTTTATAGCTTTTCAAGATGTCTTTCATTTTCAAGTTTGCATCGTCAATTCATTTTTCCTTTTTATTTAACATTGTTGAATAGTAGTTTAGTTCATGCTCCTTTAATTTATGTCCCATTGGTGTTAATTTAAGTTTAGTACATTTCATTTTACTATTTGTTTATTGCACTCTATTTTCATGTTAAAAAAAAAATTCAAAAGGATAATAAATTAGTTATTGGAATAGTCTATAAGTAAGTGACAATAAACTATTATTTTTCCAATAAACGTAGTCTATTGTCACTTATATACTATGATTTTTTTAAACTATGGTTCAATTTGTAGTCTAAGATATACTACTCTTATATAATTATTGTGAAAACCCAAAAGTAATCATGGTATATAACTTCTACTTCACTAGTGTTTATAAAAAGAAATGAAAATACCAGTTAAAAGCATTTCACATCATAGATAAACAAAGTCTTTTCAATGGATAAGTAAAAATCAACAAGATCATAATCAAGGTCCAATACATGATTTTTAGGATCAGATAGAATTTGAAAATATTTTATCTCAATGTGTGTGGTTGAAAATATTCTAAAATGAACTATTTTGTTCTAGGTGCTTCAAATTAGTAAAATGTTTAAAGAATAATTCTGATGTATTATTTCAAGGAATAGAGTACCATATATATACATACAAGGATCCTATAATCCTTCATCTATTAAAGGAATGACAGGTGCACAAGTCTGCACAAATTATAATAATATCTAAATTATAAGTAACACAATATTTGATTGCCTAATATCCCTTAATAGAATATTTCGCATATCTTAACACCCCCACTCAACTTGGTGCATGGATACCACACATTCTCAACTTGAATAGAGACTCATTAAACAATCTTCTTGACACTCCTTTGGTGAGAACATCAGCTAACTATAACTCTGATCTTACAAAAGGAAAAGAAATTATTCCAGTTTCAATCTTCTCTTTGATGAAATGCCTATCAATCTCCACATGCTTTGTTCTATCATGATGCACAGGATTATGAGCAATTGCTATAGCCGAAGTATTGTCATAGTACAAACTCATAGCTTCATTTGGTTTAAATTCCAAATCTGATAGCACATTTTTAATCCACAAAAGTTCACATACACCTAGTACCATGACTCTGAATTCTGCTTCAGCACTAGATCTTGCTACTACAAGCTGTTTTATACTCCTCCAGGTTACAAGATTCCCTCCTACAAAAGTAAAGTATCCAGAGGTAGATCTTCTATCATCTTTTGAACCTACCCAATTTGCATCAGTGTACCCTTCTACCTTTAAGTTTCCATGATTTGAGAACAAAATTCCTTTACCAAGAGCGGACTTCAAATATCTCAAAATCCTTTCAACCACATCCATATGAAGCTTTCGTGGGTCATGCATAAATTGACTAACAACATTCACTGCATAGGTGATATCTGGACGTGTATGACACAAATAAATTAATTTTCCTACCAGCCTTTGGTATCTTCCTCTGTCTATGCTTGTTGAATTTGAGCATTGAAAGAGTTTATGATTTTGTTCAATTGGTGTATCAGCTGGTTTACTCCCACGCAGCCCAGTTTCCGATAGTAAATCAATAGTATATTTTCTTTGACATAGAAAAATACCATGTTTTGATCTACCTACTTCAATACCCAAAAAATATTTGAGGTTTCCAAGTTGTTTCATCTCGAATTCAGATGCAAGGTATTGTTGTAAACTAGAAATCTCATCTTGGTCATTTCCTATAACAATCATGTCATCTATATATAATCAAAGCTGTAATTTTTCCTTTTGCTCTCTTAAAAAATAAGGTGTGATCAGAGTTACTTGCTCTATAGCCAAAATCCTTAATAGACTTGGTAAACCTTCCAAACCATGCTCTTGGGGATTTTTTTAATCCATATAGAGCCTTCTTTAATTTGCATACCTTCATTCCAATTGAATCTGTCATGCCTGGTGGAGAATCCATATAAATTTCTTCTGAAATTTCTCCATGTAGGAAAGCATTTTTCACATCAAATTGTAGAAGAGGCCAATCTTGGTTTGCAGCCAACGACAAAAGTATTCTTACAGTATTGAGCTTGGCTACCGGTGCGAATGTCTCTTGGTAATCTACAACATAAGACTAAGTGTAACCTTTAGCCACAAGTCGTGTTTTATACCTCTCAATAGTTCCATCAACTATATGCTTAATTGTAAAGACCCATTTGCAGCCCACAGTTTTCTTCCTTCTTGGTAAGGACACAAGATCCCAAGTGTTTTTTTTTTCTAAAGTTGTCATCTCCTCAACCATTGCTTTGGTCCATCTAGGATCTGCCAAAGCTTCATGTATATTACTAGGAATAGAAATTGAAGATAATTTAGATGCAAATGATGCATATGACTGGGATAACCTGTGAGATGACACATATTTACTAATGGGATATTTAACTTTGGCTTGGAGGTCTGGTTCATATTTAGCTGGAGGTTCAACACGGTTAGAACGAGGTGGAAGAATATATTGAACAGTAGTAGACTCAGTGTTTGGTGTGCTGATGGTCTCACGCAGACAAGAATCAATTTCATGATCAATTTCATCTAAATTAGTATTATCAGAGATAGGATCAGAAGGTACCTCTGAAGAGTCAAGCTGAACCTGTGGAGAAGATTTGGCCAATTGGTTATGATTAGAAGACGTTGTATTATCCAAAAAAGAAGTGTCCATATTTAGGATTGGCTCACTCCCTGCAGAATGATCCTCACACGATAATTTATCTTCATAATATAATTTTGTATCTAAGATATCAAACATACTAACATCATGATTATACACTTCACTTTCATTGTCTCCCTGAAGTGGAGAATCAACATAAAAAAATTCATGCTCATTAAATGTCACATCCATAGAAATATAAAATTTCTTTGATGGTGGATGGTAAGCACGATAACCTTTTTTAGTTGATCCATACCCAACAAAAACACATTTGATCGCTCGTTCTTCAAGCTTTGTACGTTGATGTGGGTGTAAGTGAACATATATAACACATTCAAAAATATGAGGTGGTAAATAAACTATGGGAGGAAGGATACAATGATCAGAAAACACATCATAAGGCCTTCGAAAGTTAAACACACTAGAAGGGGTTCGATTAATTAAATAAACAGCAGAACTTTCAGCCTCACCCCATAAATGAGATGGGACATTACCATCTATCAAAAGTGATCTTGTCACCTCTAATATATGTCTATTTTTCCTCTCAGCCACTTTATTTTGTTGTGATGAATAAGGACATGTAGTTTGATGCAAGATGCCTTTAGAGTTCATGAACTCTATTAATTCAGTCTTAAAATATTCCCCTCCATTGTCTGATCGAATGACTTTAATAGATGTGTTAAATTGTGTAACAATCATATGATAGAAGGAACAAACCACATCACACACATCACTTTTATGTTTAAGCAAATATACCCAGGTTACCCGAGTACAATCATCAACAAAACTGATAAACCATTTTTTTCCATTATGTATAGATTGCGGAACAGGGCCCCAAACATCTGTGTGAATTAATGAAAAAGGAAAATCAGTTTTGTTATTGCTTAAAGGAAACACAACACGACGATTTTTTGCCAAAACACAAGTTTCACAAAAAAAAAATCAGAAATATTGCATTTATGAAATAGTGATGGAAATAATTTTTTTAAATAACCAAAGGAGGGATGTCCCAACCGTTTATGCCACAACCAAATTTCTTTTTTGTTTTTATCTTGTATGTGATCATTCGCAAGACAAGCCAACCCTTTTTTATGGTTTTGTTGTGAGACATTTTCAAGATAATACAGTCCTTCACTCTCTCTACCATTGACAATCTTCTCCTTGAAATGGATGTTCTGAAAAAGACAATGGGTTAGGTAAAAGAAGGCAACACAAGAATGTGATTTGGTTAACTTGCAGACAGAGATAAGATTACAGTTTAATGTAGGAACAAATAAAACATCAGGAATTGATAAGGAGGGTGAGAGAGATATAGTACCTATACCTTCAATAGGAGATGAGACCTCATTGACATTAATAATAACAGTTTTAGAATAATTAGAGGAAAAATTAGTAAATATATGACGATCAAAAGTCATATGATCAGTAGCACCTGAATCAATTATCCAATCACTACCCTTAGTAACAACAGAAAGATTAAGGGCAGAGTTAGATATACCTGACTTGGTCACAAATCTGGTAGCAGTAGAAATATAACTCTCTGAAGCAGTGGAAGTTCCAGAATCATGTTTCTCTGATTGATTGCCATTGAAAGAAGCCATTAGAAATATTCAATAAAAAAAGCACTGATTCGATATCAGTGTTTGGCTCTTGATACCATAATAAAAGGTTTAAAGAATAATTTTGATGTATTAATTCTGATGTATTATTTCAAGGAATAGAGTACCATGTATATACATATAAGGATCCTATAATCCTTCATCTATCAAAGGAATGACAAGTGCACAAATATGTAAAAATTATAATAATATCTAAATTATAAGTAATACAATATTTGATTGTCTAATATCCCTTAATAGAATATTTGGCCTATCTTAACACAAATATGTGATCCTCTTAAGTTTAAAGAAATAAATCATTTTCAGAACACTGCTACAGATAAATATTGTATCCCAACCATCTCTATGAAGTAGCAAAGGAATACATATTTCTTGAAGGATCTACCATTTGCACTCTCCCATTGATAAAATATTTACCTTAAAAAATGTAAAAACACATATTAAAAAATAATGTATTTAAATAAAGCAATCAAATTCAAATAAGAAACTAAACTTTTTGAAACCATCAAATTTAAAATTCATCTTCTATATTTTCAACTCAATACTTGAAAAAAAATTTAAGGATATCAAAGTTGCATTAGATTTATGTATTAGACTAGTCTATTTCTTTCCAAGTCAAACTGAAAACTCTAAATTTAAAATAACCATCACCTAAGAAAAGAGTTGCTAAGAAATGGGTAGAAGACATGAACTTTACATATGTGTTTGCAGCAATTCACAATAAATTTGTTTAGCAACAATTATTAAAATTGTAAAACTGGAAAACTGTAAGACATTATATTTCAATAAGAATACGTATATTTTATTTAAAATTTCAAAATTCATTAATATCTCAACAAATTGGGATATTTTTATTTAAATAATAAATTAAAATTATTTTCTAATAAAAGAACGAGTATATTATACGCTAAAGTTGTTTAACTATGCTTTTCCTGGAAACATATATATTAATATTTAGATGATATTATGTTATGTTTTAGTGTTAACTTTTAGGATTGTAAAAGGAGCATGATCCTTAGAAAAATCAAATGAACGATCCAATTGCTATTTCTTAAAGTTTGTACCACAAGATCAGACAAAAGTCGATTCCACGAAGATGCTATAGAAAATGGGACGGTGATGCGAGGAAATCAAGCACCATCTCCTATTCAAAATAGTTTTGTATTTTATGACTTTGTTTTCTTGTGTTTGCTTCTGTTCAAGGATATTCCTCAGGTCCCATCTTCTCAAACATCGATAATGATAACATAATATTACAAAATAATATTGTGATGGATTTCATAAACTGAGTAACAGTAAAAAAATATTACAAAATAATAAAGTATAATATTCTATAAAATATAATGTATATTAATGTGATTATAAGTAGATTCCAAAAGATAAGAATTGGAAAACGCAATACGCAAGTAGATAATGATAGGATGGCCTCATTGATTGGGGTAAGAAAAACGAACATAGAAAGGGATGAGTCCTACAATGAGTGTGCTCAAGGTCTGCTTGTTCAAATATATAATAAAAATAATAAGGTCAATTATGTCGACATGAACCAAATGCATGCATGTGGCATATGACGTGTTTGCTAAAAACTTATCCTAGCTAAAATTTATAACTTAACATTTTATTATCTTTAATTACAGTTGAAACTTCTTTAATATTATTGATACGGAAGTATATAGCTTAACCTTGACTATAACATTTGATAGAACGATTTTGGTAAAGTTTACCTTTTCTCTTCTTTTAACTACTTTTCATTTATTCATAATGATTGAATAAGAATTTTACTCATAGGAATTCTTCCTTCTATCTTAAAACTATAGCATATATATGTAGGATTATCAATTTGGCCTAATTTATTGGGTTTGGTATTGACCTAAAGGTTAAGGCCGAAAAAGTTTATTGGATCAAAAAGTTTGGCAAGGTTAAAATAGCAAAAAATGATGGGTTAGGAGTCCCATGAGTTGGTTTGTGTAAGTCAGGTCAAGACTTATAAGGTTGGGTTGAATCCAAGTCAAGAATGTTGTTCGTGGATCAAAGTCAGGCTACATCTAGTTCAAGTCAAGTTGATATATTTCACATCGTGTTCAGTTGAATCAAACTTACATTGACATATTCGAGTTAGACCAATCTTTGGCTAAGTTAAGTTAGGCTACAAAAGGTTGAGATGAGTTGGACCCATGTAGGGATCAAGTTGAGATGAATGCACATTAGACCGATGTAAGTTGAACACACATCAAAGTGAGTTAATTAGGTACCACTCAAGCCCAACTAAGTCAAGTCAAATCAAGTTGGACCCATGTTGGGCCCAATTGAGTTGGGTTCAGATCGGATCATGTAGAGTTAGACCCACATTGGATTGAATCAAGTTAAGTCCGCATTTGACCCATATCATAACAAGTAGAGTTTGACCCACCTTAGGCTTTGTTGAGTTAGGCATATCTCTAGCTAAGTCGATTTTGACCAACCTTGGGCTTGATTGAGTTGGGCACACCTCAAGTTTCACTAATTCAGGCTCTCCTTGAGCTCAATTGAGTTGGGTTCACCCTTGATTCAATTGAGTTGGTCATACCTCAAATCCATTCAAGTCAAAGTCACCTTGGGCTGAGACAAGTCAGGTCTAAGTCAAGTTAGGTTTGAGTCGAGTCAAATTGAGTGAGACCCATGTCCAATTGAGTCGTGACAAGCCTACATCCGGTCGTGTACAATCAGTTCCACCTTTGACTATGTTGACTTAAGTCCTTAATGAAATCTTTTACACAAAACCTCCAATTATAAGAATTTCGAAATTTTAAAAATTTAATTTATACCTACTTGGCTGAATAGGCATATTAAAGAGCATCATGACCCAATAAGGTCCTTTAAGCCCCTTCATTATGGAGCAGCCTAACTTACTTCTATTTAGGCTATATTCTCATATTATAACTAAATTTCAATAGTTTGGTATGCTAATTATTATTTATCATTTTGTTTCTATTTATTATATTGTTATTATACTCTTAGGTAAGTATTATTGTAATAGAAACATAAGTTCATGATTCATGTTGATCCTATAAATACAACTAGTATTTTTCAGGAGATACTCACTTCATAATCATTTTCACTCTCACTTATAGATCTTAACTCTCTAATTGACTTGAGTGTTGGAGAGCCTTTGCATATGGATCTTCCTCTCTCATCAATGAGGAGGTTCACTCCAAATAGAAAAAACCAACATTAAAATTTTGGAAAAGATGTAAATGATAACATAAATTGTTTTTTTTTATTTATATGTTTATTTTTTCTTCCTACTTCAAGTTCACACATAAACATTGCTAATTAATTAGGTCAATTATAAAATTAAAGTAAATTTTACTAATATAATATAATTAAGGCTTAATACTTCCATTGGTCCTCTTATTTGTCTGCTAATCTCATTTTGGTCCTCAAGTTTTAAATTGTCTCAATTGAGTCATAATTTTTGTAAAAATGCACACATTTTACCCTAACCGTTAAGTTGTCTCAAACGGCGTTAATTGATGCTGGGATGAATTTTTTATTTTAGGCTTAATCCCTCTTTTGGTCCTTATTTTTGTGTGAAAATCTCAGTTCGGTCCTCAAGTTTTTCCTCAAGTCCTTATGAAATGCAAACATTTTACAACATTTTACCCCAACTGTTAAGTGTATTGAGACAACGTTAACTTTGAACTGAGCTGTAATTTTTTTTTTATGTTTTAAAATC
The DNA here is from genome assembly GCA_027742785.1 of Vigna reflexopilosa. Taxonomy (NCBI): domain Eukaryota; kingdom Viridiplantae; phylum Streptophyta; class Magnoliopsida; order Fabales; family Fabaceae; genus Vigna; species Vigna reflexopilosa. The sequence goes on along the minus strand of CM050930.1, from coordinate 22,448,942 downwards.
ATTAAATCCACGTGGCTATAGTCTTTCTTTTTCCTTCCAATCACTGATCACAGTTCACTCATTCCTCTACCCTCAAACCCCCCGACTCACACCTTTTCTCCCTCTCAAACCTCACACCTTTTCTCTCTCTCAAACTAAAAAATGTCGTCGTTTTCAACAGTTCAAAAATTATGACCCAATTGAGACAGTTCAAAACTTGAGGATCGAACTGAGATTTTCACACAAAAATAAGGACCAAAAAAGGGATTAAGCCTAAAATAAAAAATTCATCCCAGCATCAATTAACGCTGTTTGAGACAACTTAACGGTTAGTGTAAAATTTGTGCATTTTTACAAAAATTATGACCCAATTGAGACAATTTAAAACTTGAGGACCAAAATGAGATTAACAGACAAATAAGAGGACCAATGGAGGTATTAAGCCTATAATTAATTTAAGGTTATGGTTTAATCATCAGATAATTCATATTTTTGGTGACTTTTCTCAAATAGGTTCCTCACTCTTTTTTTTTTTCAATTGGATTCCTATTTTTGAAAAATTTAAGCAATTAAGTCCTTGTTGTTAGTTCCATACTAACATCATTAAAAAGGGTGCCATGTGTCAGTTTATGGTTTTTTTGAATTCTTTAAATTTTTGTTTAGTTATTTTTTTTTTGAAAAATAATTTTTTTTGCGACGTGTCAGCTGACATTGTGCCACATGACAATGATAGTGTGACATGACACTGACAATGCCACGTATTGTTGTATTTGTCTCAATTTAGTTCCTATTTTTTTCTTTTGTCTCAATTTGATCCATGTAATTTTACTTTTTCTCAATTTAGTCCTAATTTTGTTTAAAAAAATTAAAAATTTTTGTTCATCTCTAAATTCAAAAAAAAATTAATTTGTGTAAAAATATTTTCGAAAATTGATATTATTTTATTAGAAAAATAAAAAAATTATGAAATATCATATAACAAATTTTTATTTATGCAATACTATCGAAAATAACTTAATTGCGTTAAAGTTTTCAAGACAAAAAGTAAATTGAGACAAATAAAAATAAAGAAACTCATTTAAAAATTTTCTACAAATTAAACAATAAATGAAATCATTTGACCTAAATAATATGAATGAACAAATTATAAAAGTTAACATTTTAATAATACTTAATAAAGTAAACTATTGTTGCGTCACATTTATGACCACTTTATCATAAAACACAATATTACCCGTCATTTCATTAGTTATTTTTTTTTTACAAATTTCACATTAATTAGGATTTTTACAAAATTGTTTTTTATTTGTTAAATATATTTAGTAAAAATTAAATTTTTTTATGAATTTGGAGAGGAACACAATTGTTTAATTTTAAAAAAAATTAAAACTAAATTGAAACAAAATAAAAATACAGAGACTAAATTGAAACAAAATAAAAATACAAAAATTAAATTGAGATAAAAGCAATAACACGTGACATAGTCAGTGTCGCATCACACTGTCATCACAATATCAGCTTGACACGTGACAAAATATTTTATTTCTAAAAGAAATTAAAAAATAAAAATTAAAAAAAATATTTAAAAAAATTAAAAAAAAAAACGCGTGACACATATTTAATAGTGTGTTAGTATGAAACTAACGTCAAATACCTGATTGCTACAATTTTTAAAAACAAAATTCAATTAAAACAAAAAAAAAATAAAAGACAAATTTGAGAAAAATCACCGAAATAATTAATTTTTTTTATAATATTTAAAATATTATATGTGTATTATTTAAGAGAAGTTAAATCAAACCACTTTCCCATGATCATAAACAAAACATCATAACATCATAAAGGAGTTACAATTTCATAGTTGGAACACAACTCTCACTTATTTTAACATAATTATTACCACATGGATCAGCAATACATCAATTTAAATTATAAAATTTTATGAAATTTCCTTCTTATTTTAATTTCAACATTTTTTGAATGCTCAGACTGTAACTTGAATAATCACTAGTGCCAACTTATGCCATAACATTGAATACTTAAAAAAAAAGTTATGCAAAACGAATTTTGGAATGAAATGGAAAGTTGTTGAATTATATATATATATATATATATATATATATATATATATATATATATTATATATATATATATTCAATGGTCAATGATAGGGTACTATCATTTGATCCCAAAATCATGTGGCCACATGTAGATCAAATACCTATCAAAGAAGATTTGTCATGTGAAGCTAAAGAAGCTTCACCAAATAAAATACACATAAAAGCTTCTGAAAATTTCGTTTTCCAAGGAAAAAGAACTCACTTTATCATCTTCAGAAGCCTCACACTTTGGCCTACCTTTTGCTGCGCCTCTACGGTGTCTACTTTCATTCAAAAGTTTGTGCAAAACCATTTTTATAATATTTAATACGCGGTTGTTTTATTGCTTTTTATTTTTTTCATAGTTTTATATTATATCACATATTTTGTTTCTCATTTTATGGAAAAAAAAAATCTAACTATTACTCAGTTATAAGTATTTCATTTTAGATAAAATTATAAATGTATAATGAAAAATCCACATTAAGTAAATATTATTGTGTTGAAATGGAGATAAATTTTTTTTATACTAAGTTGGTTTAATAATACTGAGTTAAACTTAATTTCACTATATTAATAGGTATTCTGAGTTAAGGATTACGTCTATATTCTATTTATTATCCCTCAATTTTCATTTTTAATGTTTTCAATGTAAATACAAAATATTTTCAACTTGATGAGATGTTTTAGATATCTCATATCAAGATTAAAGTAAATAATATAATAAAATTATTAAATTATATACTATTTTAATAAAATAAAAAATATAAATTAATTAATCAAATAATAAAGGTTAAACCCAACTCATGTGGCAAAACTCAACCACCTAAAGAGGCTTATATTAATGCTAATTATTGAGGTCTTTATGGATTTGTATGTATGGTGGAACCCACCTACACACTAATTGCCACATGCTAGTGGAAGATTAGATTCCACATGATAGAGTAACCATTACTAGAAAGGACCACAGTAGCAAGTGTCATCCCCACTTTTTCCTCATTAGAAAACTAAATTAATTATCATGCCCATAACCTAAAAGGACCCTTTACCCATAGTTTTACATTTCCCATGCACTATCTCTAGTGTAAGAAATCCTTTTGCTATCTACAATTAATCCTCTCTTCAAAATCTAACTCAAAAAACCACAATTCCATCTCCAATCAAAAACAACCCTACACCATGCCAACAACTAAACCATCAAAGATCTTCACTTTGATCCTTGTGCTTATTTGTGTTACTACTCCCATCAAAGGTGAGGAATCAAGGAAGCTTGATGAGACCACAAATGGTAATGAGAAGTGCTCACCATGTGAAGGTGGTTCCACCCCGTCACCACCGATAATAGAGTATTTATCACCACCACCACCAATAATCTATCCCTCACCGCCTCCGCCATCACCGCCACCACCATACTTGTATTCATCACCACCACCACCGTCACCCAAAAAACCACCATCATCATATTGCCCCCCACCACCGTCATCAGCATACTTGTACCTGACGGGTCCACCAGGGAACTTGTACCCAGTGGATGAGAATTTCAGCGGAGCTAGTCACCAAAATTTGGCTGTGTACTTGCCACTTTCGGTGGTTGTCGTGTTGAGCATGATGGTCTTTTCGTGATTAGCTTGTCAAGAAATTAATTCAGACCATTCACATGTGTACGAGATTATTCGTGGATTAGTCCAAGGTCTCAAGAAAGGTAATAAGGAGGAGAGTTTTGTACTCAAATAATTTCATTGTTGCAAATTAATGTTCCCCAGTTCTTCCTTTAATTTGTGATCCCAATTTGTACAATATAACAGCAATAATCACTATGAAATTAGTTTCTGAGGTTTTCTGCTACGTTTTGTACCCAAAGTGTTCTTCTCTATCTTATTTTTTCTCTCTGTCTTATCTAACTAGTTTCTCAGGTTTTCTGCTACGTTTTGCATTTGTATTTTGTTTTATTAAATGACCATATGTTTTGGAAATATAGTAACAATTTAATTTTTGGAAAAACGAAAAATTTAATTTCATAAAGTACAAATTATTCCTAAACTTTAACGAGCCTTCTAGTTTCATACACTAAATTTATATTTTCAAGGAGTATATATATATATATATATATATATATTGTTTTCATATATTATGCATATAGTGATCATAAGTATAGTGATTTCCTAATTGTACACAATTATTTAAAAGGTCATAATCTTAATAATGATAGCAAACGTGGATTCTCATCCTTAAATATATATATTAGAAAAAAAAAGTAGAATTTTATGATAATTTATTATGATTGAATCCAAAAATAACTTTTATGACAGCTTTTTATTGTTAGATTTTATAATATATCCAATCTATTATAACAAACTTTCACTTATGAAGTCGTCGGTAAATCTGTTTTTGCTAACAATTATCGACGGTCTTTGGTCTTCGGTAATTATCGAAGGGTAGAGACCATCGGTAATTACCGAAGGGTAGAAGCTTTCGGTAAGATCTAGGCAGATCTCAGGCACATTTGTATTTCTTATTCGACCAAACAAACCTGCATAAATTGTTTACAACACAAACAGACCTGTATAACATTTTTCAACTACATACAGTCTTGTATAATGTGCATCTCTTCTTTCATTTGTCTTTTGATTGTCATTTATAGTGCAACTTATATTTTGTCTACTTGGGATTAACAGTGATGATGGTGGCCTTCATGGGTAATCCAAATTCAAACTTTCTTTTTCATATACTTGCTTTGCTTTTTGAGGACAAAGGTGTGGACACTGTAATAACTAATGTACAACAATTAGCTATACCTAGCATATAACTGTAGTAGCCACTACTCAGTAGTGCATCAAGGTTCGAGGCAACCTCAATTTTCACATGTTTAATTTGACAGTCATGTTTGGTCATTATATTGTATTATGAAATCCTAAAAAGTATACTTTCACTCTCACAAATTAGAACTACACCAACCCACTAAATATATATATACCATCTGCACAATCAAGTAGAATCTTCTTAAAGTTTTGATCTAGAAAAGGAAGCCAAACCACATATGGATGAATTAGGAACTTCTGCAAATGCAATACTTGAGAGAGCTAGTTAATCAATAATTGATGCTTAACTGCAGAAGGGTATTGTTGGAGCAAAACAAGTGAGAGACAGGTCCTGACAAACTAAATGGACATAAATGAGGGGCTGATCAAAAGCAAGGACAACTAAATGGAGGGCTAATCAAAAGTAAGAAATCCAGTTGGGGGATTCAACATAGTATATAAGCACCAAAATGAAGCAAGGCAAACAGAAGAGGACAAACTTTACCTACCTGGAAATGATGAACTCTTGGACACTTGAGTGCAACCCTTCAACAATGAGACTTTTGCAACCAACTTTAACCCACTGTGTTCGAAGCTTCCAAATGTTTTGTGCCTCAGCCCCTGATTGAAACCCCAAAACCTTGTACAATAATGGACAATTTTAATTAGCAAAACACAAGAACAAAAGATTAATCATCAAACACCCTATTATCAAGAACATGGGCTCAACAAATTCATCTTCAATAAAAAACCTACTTACCTCCACGACAAGGGAAGAAACACAAACCAAGACCTCAACCAAGATGCTGGAAGCAACCTTGTTCACACGCACGAACCACACTCCATAAAGACCCCTCAGAGAACAATCCTTCAACCCTCCAACAACAACACTGCAACAACAACACCTACGTCACAGCAAGTGGAAGCCAATGCAATAACAACACCCACGTCTAAATAGTTTGAACCTACCTCCTCACGCAGCGATAGCCCTTCGTCATGCACCCCTCCGATTGGCATCATCACGATAGTCCAAACCGTCCTCACGCCGCCACACCACCGGCGTCACGAAACCCCTTCCAAAAATGACCATCGTTGAACGAGAAAGGGTCTTTAGGGTCGACAGGTGCTCACTGTTTGGGAGAGAAGCTTTCGCAATTTTGGCACAATGACTGGAGAGGAAAATCCAAATTGTTATTTCATTAAGTCTGACCAATATACTGACAACCATATTCCTTCGATAAAGTCATTGTGCCAATACAAATGGTCAAAAGCCCTCGGTAATATACACCTAACATGCCCATCGAAAAGCCTTCAGTAATTCTAATTTACCAAAGGCCTGAAGACCGTCGGTAAATAATCTTTGGTAATTGACTGTTTTTCTGTAGTGTCAATAACGTCTCTAATAATAAAAAGGAAAGTTCAGTCCACGAGACTTCCATTAGTGTGGTTGGCCTACCAATATATAAAAGACAAAGGAAAAGGATATCTCTTTTCAGGACCATTGCTTGATAGTAAATCACGAACTTTTTTCATTATAAATTTCAACCATTTGAACTCCAACTTCATAAACAATAGGGCTTCTCCTAGTTAGGGAGATATGGAAAAGATCATGAAGTGCCCGATCGTTGTCTCCCCAATTTGATTTTGATGATAGCCCAGGTCCGCTCTAGTAGAAAAGCAACTAATGAGTGAAGTAGCTAGATAAATGACATAAATAAAGTATCAAACAAATTTAATTCTTAACAATATTGTATATGTCTTTCCTGAACCAGTTTGACCATAGGAAAATATACAAACATTGTACCCATTAAGAACAGATTGAATCAGTGGTTGAGTGTCCTTGAATACTTCCTCTACAAATAAATAATTGATGAATTAGTTGAACGTTACAATCAAGTAATAATAATGTGAAATACAAATGAAAAAAGAATGCAGTACCTTGACTTATTGCTTGACCAAAAAACCTTGTTAAATTTAAATAGTTTACGATTTTCCTTTCCTTGTTTAAGAGGATTGCTAACAACTAGTTCTCCATCATCCCCAACAAACTCGATTGTTGTAATTTTCCCTGGAAGAAATGGTCTAATACGACAATACACCCTTATCCATAAAATAATTTAGAAACAAAAGGAAAAATAAATCAGATTATCAATCAAACAGGGGCTCAAAAGTTCACAACCCGAAAATATAAGCACCGTGTATTACCTTTTAAATCTTGAATTTCATTATACAATTTCCTATTTTCTGCTAGAATTACATGATAATTTTCAGCAGCCTCAGCTAGACCTTTCAGCTTGGTTCCTACATATACACATCTTGTAAATTGTAAATACATCAAATCCATTATAATCAACAATAAATCATGAAAAGTTAAGCATTGTACCTTACCAAAGTGCTTGAATTCCTATAAGTAGCTTCTTTTTGTTTTTATGACATCATCTTTGATAGACTTCATGGATGCTCTCAGCTCCTATAAAGCATCAAATTATACGTTATAGCACAAGAAAAAAAATTGGCAGCCTTAGAGAAAAGCAATATAAAGAAGCAAACCTGGAAAACTCCAAATTGGAAATTTACGATAGTTTTTTGATAGCTATGTTCTTTTCCAATTCAAAAATTTGGATTCTGAAAATGCCTCTAGTTCCTTCACTTGCTTTCTTGCATCGGCAAGAGGAAGCTTAAGTTCCTTTATTCTATTTTCATATTCAGCAACAAGCAATTCTAACTCTCCGAAACATGTTTTTATGTGTTCTTTTGGCTATTTCCAAATCTTGCTTCAATGCAGAAATTTCAATTTCACTACGAACTTTTTCTTTCTTTAAATGAGAAAAATCTTGCTATTCAAGTCTCTTCATTTTTGCCACCTTTTGTTGGTGATAACAGTGGAAAAAATAGCATTGGTGCTGCTATCCAGGAGCTGTATTTGTCCAGTAACTTTTTCAATGGGACACTTCCAAATTCTTTGGTCGAGAACATCGCAGCTGCTGCAGCTGGAGGAAGTTTGGTGTCTTTGAATGTTAGTAATAACAGCTAGTAATAACAGCTTCATAGGTCATATTCCCACTTCCCTCTTTTTCATTAATGACCATAACTCCTTCTCTCTCAGATTCTTGGATTATTCCTCCAATGATTTTGATGGTGCCATTCAGCCTGAACTCAAAACTAATAAAAGGTTTAAAGAATAATTTTGATATATTATTTTAAAGAGTAAAGTATCATATATATATACATATAAGGATTCTATCATTCTTTATCTATTAAAGGAATGACATGTGCACAAATATGCACAAAATTAAAATAATATCTAAATTATAATTAACACAATATTTGATTGCCTAATATCCGTTAATAGAAGATTTGACATATCTTAACAACTCCACTCAAATTGATGCATGGATATCACACATTCTCAACTTGAATAGAGATTCATTAAACAATCTTCTCGACACTCCGTTGGTGAAAACATCAGTCAACTACAATTTTGATCTTACAAAAGGAAATAAAATTATTCCAGCTTCAAGCTTCTCTTTGATGAAATATCTATCAATCTCCACATGTTTTGTTCTATCATATTGCACAAGATTGTGAGCAATTTTTATAGCTGAAGTATTGTCACAGTACAAACTCATAGCTTCATTTGGTTTAAAGCCCAAATCTGATAGCACATTTTTAATCCACAAAAGTTCACATATACCTAGTGTCATGCCTCTGAATTCTGCTTCAGCACTAGATCTTGCTACTACAAGCTATTTTTTACTCCTCCAAGTTACAAGATTCCCTCCTACAAAAGTAAAGTATCTAGAGGTAGATCTTCTATCATCTTTTGAACCTACCCAATCTGCATCAGTGTACCCTTCTACCTTTAAGTTTCCATGATTTGAGAACAAAATTCCTTTACCAGGAGCAGACTTCAAATATCTCAAAATCCTCTCAACAACATCCATATGAAGCTTTCGTGGGTCATGTATAAATTGACTAACAACATTCACTGCATAGGTGATATTCAGACGTGTATGGCACAAATAAATAATTTTCCTACCAGCCTTTGGTATCTTCCTCTGTCTATGCTTTCTGAATTTGAGCATTGAAAGAGTTTATGATTTTGTTCAATTGGTGTATCAGCTGGTTTACTCCCAAGCAACCCAGTTTCCGATAGTAAGTCAATAATATATTTTCTTTAGCATAAGAAAATACCATGTTTTGATCTAACTACTTCAATACCCAAAAAAATATTTGAGGTTTCCAAGTTGTTTCATCTCAAATTCAGATGTAAGGTATTGTTGTAAACTAGAAATCTTATCTTGGTCATTTCCTGTAACAATCATGTCATCTACATATATAATGAAAGTTGTAATTTTTCCTTTTCCTCTCTTCAAAAATAAGGTGTGATCTGATTTACTTGCTCTATAGCCAAAAACCTTCATAGACTTGGTAAACCTTTCAAACCATTCTCTTGGGGATTGTTTTAATCCATATAGAGCCTTCTTTAATTTGCATACCTTTGTTCCAATTGAATCTGTCATGCCTGGTGGAGAACCCATATAAATTTCTTCTGAAATTTCTCCATGTTGGAAAGCATTTTTCACATCAAATTATACAAGAGGCCAATCTTGGTTTGCAGCTAGCGACAAAAGTATTCTCACAGTGTTGAGCTTGGCTACTGGTGCGAACGTCTCTTGGTAATCTACACCATAAGACTGAGTGTAACCTTTAGTCACAAGTCGTGCTTTATGCCTCTCAATAGTTCCATCAGCTTTTTGCTTAATTGTAATGACCCATTTGCAGCCCACAGTTTTCTTCCCTTTTGGTAAGGACACAAGATCCCAAGTGTTGTTTTTTTTCTAAAGTTGTTTGGTCCATCTGGGATCTGCCAAAGCTTCCTGTATATTACTAGGAATAGAAATTGAAGATAATTGAGATACAAATGATGCATATGACTGGGATAACCTGTGAGATGACACATATTTACTAATGGGATATTTAACTTTGGCTTGGAGGTCTGGTTCATATTTAGCAGGAGGTTGACCACGGTTAGAACGAGGTGGAATAATATATTGAACAGTAGTAGTCTCAGTGTTTGGTCTGTCGGTGGTCTCACGCAGACCATAATCAATTTCATGATCAATTTCATCTAAATTAGTATTATCAGAGATAGGATCAGAAGGTACCTCTAAAGAGTCAAGTTGAACCTATGGAGAAGATTGAGCCAATTGGTTATGATCAAAAGACATTGTATTATCCAGAAAAGAAGTGTCCATATTTAGGATTGACTCACTTCCTGCAGAATAATCATCACATGATAATTTATCTTCACAATATAATTTTATATCTGAGATATCAAACATACTAACATCATGATTATGCACTTCACTTTCATTACCTCCCTGAAGTGGAGAATCAACATAAAAAAATTCATGCTCATTAAATGTCACATCCATAGAAATATAAAATTTCTTTGATGGTGGATGGTAAGCACGATAACCTTTTTTAGTTGATCCATACCCAACAAAAACACATTTGATCGCTCGTTCTTCAAGCTTTGTACGTTGATGTGGGTGTAAGTGAACATATATAACACATTCAAAAATATGAGGTGGTAAATAAACTATGGGAGGAAGGATACAATGATCAGAAAACACATCATAAGGCCTTCGAAAGTTAAACACACTAGAAGGGGTTCGATTAATTAAATAAACAGCAGAACTTTCAGCCTCACCCCATAAATGAGATGGGACATTACCATCTATCAAAAGTGATCTTGTCACCTCTAATATATGTCTATTTTTCCTCTCAGTCACTCCATTTTGTTGTGGTGAATAAGGATATGTAGTTTGATTCAAGATGCCTTTAGAGTTCATGAACTATATTAATTCAATCTTAAAATATTCTCCTTCATTGTCTGGTCGAATGACTTTAATAAATGTGTTAAATTGTGTAACAATCAGATGATAGCAGGAATGAACCACATAACACACATCACTTTTATGTTTAAGCAAATATACCCAGGTTACCCAAGTACAATCATCAACAAAATTGATAAACCATTTTTTTTCCATTATATGTAGATTGCGGGGCAGGGTCCCAAACATCTATGTGAATTAATGAAAAAGGAAGATCAGTTTTGTTATTGCTTAAAGGAAACACAACACGATAATTTTTTGTCAAAACACAAGTTTCACAAAATAAAAAAATCAAAAATATTGCATTTATGAAATAGTGATGGAAATAATTTTTTTAAATAACCAAAAGAGGGATGTCCCAACCGCCTATGCTACAATCAAATTTTATTTTTGTTTTTATCTTGTATGTGATCATTCGTAAGACAAGCCAACCCTATTTTATGATTTTGTTGTGAAACATTTTCAAGATAATACAGTCTTTCACTCTCTCTACCACTGACAATCTTCTCCTTGGAATGGATATTCTGAAAAAGAAAATGGGTTGGGTAAAACAAGGCAACACAAGAATGTGATTTGGTTAACTTGCTGACGAAGATAAGATTACAGTTTAACGTAGGAACAAATAAAACATCAGGAATCGATAAGGAGGGTGAGAGGGATATAGTACTTATACCTTCAATAGGAGATGGAACCCCATTGACATTATAATAACAATTTTAGAACAATTAGTGAAAAAATTAGTAAATATATGAGGATCACAAGTCATATGAATAGTAACACTTGAATCAATTATCCAATCACCACCCTTAGTAACAACACAAAAATTAAGGGCAGAGTTTGATATACCTGACTTTGTCACAAATCCAGCAGCAGTAGAAATATAACTCTTTGAAGCAGCGGAAGTTCCAGAATCATGTTTCTCCAATTGATTGTCATCGGAAGAAGCCATCATAAATATTCAATGAAAAAAAAGCATTGATTCCTATATTGAAGAGGATATCAGTGTTTGACTCTTGATTCCATAATAAAAGGTTTAAAGAATAATTCTGATGTATTATTTCAAAAGGTAGAGTATCATATATATACATATAAGGATCCTATCATTCTTTATCTATTAAAGGAATTATAGGTGCACAAATCCGCACAAGTGATCTTGTTGATGCAGTTTCTCTCACAGAAATCTCATTGCCCCTCAATAGACTCATTGGAACAATTGGCGATGGTATAGTTGACCTTACCAACCTCACAGTTTTGGAGCTCTACTCCATTCATTTCACAGGTTTCATCCTCGTGAAATTGGTAAATCATCCTCAAACAAACCAGATTTGAATTGGAACATGAGGTTCGGTCATTTGAATTGTCAGAGTTCAAAACAACTAGCTGACAAGAAAATGTTGATTAGATTATCTAATATATGTTGGACTGGAATTGGTTGCATATCTTGGACTAGGAATCTCCTAGACATATATCATTTAATCTAATGATCAACTGGAACATATAACCAGAGCACACACATAACCATTTTATACTGCATTTAGCTAACAAAACATACTATAACTAGTTCCCATGTACATACACTTCATAAGTTTCAAAACTTAATCTCAAACTAAAAGCAATTTTTACATAATTTATACCATTGAACATCATAGGATTCAAAACTATTACATAATTTGTACCATTGAAGGGAAGCCACTATAAATTGATTGAGTTTACAGAAATACAAATATACCCTTCTCAACGCACTTCTCACCACAATCAAAATCAAATTTAGCAAAACAGGAGATGAATACCCTCACCCTCTTACAACCCTTGAGAACACTCATAACTCTCAACACTTGGGCAATACGCACAGGTAGACAAATACAGATTGTTGATGATGATGTGATCTTCCAATCACATTCCTCTTGGTGCAGATCAAATCAGAATAGTTCAGCCCACTTTCTTAAAAGAATCTTAATGTGTAAGTAACCTAATTTGAATTCGATTCTCCAAGACACTTCTTGAATGCTCCTATAATTAAAACTTAATGAAACAATTAGTATATGAAGCAATTAAGCATTTCATTACATACCCAAAATTTTACCATCACTCATACAATTTTCCAATATCCTATTACACCCAATTGTACTTACCATATCATCAAAATTAATTCAACATTCTATTCTTAATCATTCGAACATATATTAATCTCATTTCCCCTATCACCTTATATCTGAATTAAGAACAAACAAGAATACATATTGTAACATTATTGAATCAATATATCTAGAAATCAACAAATTCAAATGAACAAACAATATATGAAATTCATTTCATACATTAAAAAGTTCAATAATATTTAAAACATTATTTGTACATATAAAACTGTATATTCAATCTAAATATTACATTAACCTACATATATAATAGTAAATTGCATTCAAGTTTCTATAAGTTACTAACACTTAAAATAAAAGAAATCCACTTGATTGTAATGTCTTCCATGTCTGGATCTTTTATGGGAGATGAATCTTTAAAAAAACTACAAATAAAATAATAAAGTTAAAACAATATTGTAAAGATCAATTAGATATGAATGCATGGAATTTTTAGAAAATAGGGTATTGAAAAAACAAAAACAAAAAACAAAAAACAAAAGAGGGCTGGTGATCTTAGAAAGAGATAGAAAGAAAGAAAGAAAAAAGGTTACTTCAGCGAATTTGTATAGAAAAGAAAGGTAGGAAGTGCATTTATTAATAATTGGGAGCGTAAATAATAGTATCCTTCTCTTTATTATTATCTATATTGGGTCAGTTCCTATTTGAGCCTTACGTATTTAGGCCACATAATGTACGTTTTTCTATTAACTTTTCGGCTAGTTTTCCTTAGACCCATCAGATTTCTCCTTGTGCATATTTTATTTTATAGAACAAATCAGTTTTGTAAACATGTTTTTGAAAGAAACTTTTCTACTTTTTTGGAAGACATTATCTAGTCGTATTTCGATAATGGTAATGGATATAAGAATATAATGCTAGGAGTGGATCATGTATGGATAATTAATTAATTAATTAATTTAATATACATTTTGTCAAAATCTGATAGTTTGGAATGTTATTTTTCTATTAAACAATTGTCTCCTAATATATACAAGGATGTAAATATCTATATCCCACATAATACTTTTAGAATCCCCCTATTACAGCTCTTACTTTCCCATGATAGTATAATCAAATATATACTTTCCAAATTACCCAACTCAATCTTTGCTGATATGATTGGAAACGTACAAATATAAATATAGCAATAATATATACCACATATCATTATTACCCCCCCTCAAGTGGGCACATGCAAGTTTTGGTGCCCAACTTGCTTAACAAGAACAAGAATTGTTTTGTTCCAAGAGCCTTAGTGAATATATCAACAAGCTAAGTACGATTAGGGACATAAGAGAGCTGAATAGTATTCTTAAGAACCTTATCACGAATAAAGTGGCAGTCAACCTCAATGTGCTTTGTTCGTTCATAGAAAACCGGATTCTTAGCTATATGAAGAGCGGATTGGTTGTCACAATGGATATGAATTGGGTGAGGGTGAGGCACACCAAGATTAGATAAAATGTTATTCAGCCACTTCAATTCACATATGGTGTTGGCCATGGAATGATATTCCGCTTCGGTAGATGATCGGGAGATTGTGTGTTGCTTTTTGGTCTTCCATGAAATAGGAGAGCGACCAAGAGAAATGAACCATTTTATAACAGATTTGCGAGTATGTGGGCAACCAGCCCAATCTAAGTCACACAATCCATACAGATTCAAATCATTACCACTACGCAAAAGAATGCCTTGCCCGGGATTCCCTTTTAAGTAATGAACCACACGTAAAGCAGCATGCCAATGATCTTCTCGAGGTTGTTGCATAAATTAAGACAAAGTGTGGACACTGTAAGAAAGATCAGGTCTAGTGAAACACAAGTAAATGAGGTGCCCAACAAGACGTCGATAACGAGCAGGATCAGACAACAAAGGACCTTCAGCCAATGCTAAGCGATGATTTTCTTCAAGAGGAAGAGGAGTTGGTTTAGCTCTAAGTAAACCTGCCTCAAGGATAATATCTAAGGCGTATTTTCTTTGACACAAGTAAATTCCTGTGGGTGAACGAGCAACTTCCACTCCAAGAAAATATTTCAATCTCCCCAAATATTTCATATGAAAACATGTATGAAGATAAAGTTTAAATTGGCGAATAGCTTCAGAATCATCACCTGAAATAATAAGGTCATCCACATAAACGAGCACTACAATATTTATAGTGGCAGTCCGCAAAGTGAATAGGGAATAATCAGAACATGACTGTCGAAACCCATACTTCTTCAGGGCAGCAGAGAGCTTAGCAAACCAACATCTTGGGGCTTGCCGTAAACCATAAAGCGATTTATGGAGTTTGCATACCATTCCTTGCTGTTCCACCATGAATCTACGGGGCAATTTCATGTACACATCTTCTTGAAGGTCACCATGTAGGAAAGCATTGTGAACATCCATTTGGTGAAGTTCCCATGCTTTAGCAGCAGCTACAGCCAACACTGTACTTACAGTAACCATTTTTTCCACTAAGGCAAAAGTTTTAGTGTAGTTTATCCCTTCAACTTGGTAATTTCCCAAAATGACTAGCCTTGCTTTGAACCTCTCAACAAGACCATCTAAAGTGATACTTGATTTTGTAAATCCACTTGCAACCCAAAGCTTTCTTCCTTGGAGGTAAGGTGGTTAAGGTCCATGTGCCATTATTTTGAAGAGCTTGAAGCTCATTGGCCATGACTGCTTGCCAGCGTGAATCTTGTATAGCTTCTGAAAAATGCATAGGTTCTCGATCCACATTTACTACTACAAGGAACTGACGATGCTGATATGAAAATCTATCACAATTAACATAATGAGCTATAAGATATCACGCACCTGAATGATGTGATGTAGCGGAGGAACGAACAGATGGGCTCAACTTGATCATGGTGTTTGTCACATAATCACGTAACTTCACACAAGGTTGCTTGATCTGATGACCTCTTCCAAGTTGTGAGGAGGAAGCAATGTTGCTTTTTGGTTCATCGCTATTTACGGACATTGCATTCGTGTAGTTTTGTCTTTTTAGAATAGGTTGAAGGCGTTGGGTTTCATCATGCACTGCATTAATACCACCCCTGTCATCAATATTTGTGTCGTCATCTACAAGATATTCTTCTCCCGGAAAAGGAGCATTGATGGCCACTTGAGTAAGAGGGGATGTGATGTTTGCCTCTTCAAAAGGGAATTCTGTTTCAAAAAAAATTGACATCTCGGGAAACAAAGAATACCTCTTTCTCCAAGTCAAATAATTTCCATCCCTTTTGTCCATAAGGGTAGCCAACAAATACACATTTATGACTCTTACTATCAAATATCTCCCTTTCTATCTTGATTGTGTGTAGCAAAGTGAGCCAAACACTCTTAAGTGGTCATAGGAAGGGGATTTTCCATGGATAAGTTCATATGGTGTTTTACCACCAAGAATGGGAGATGGAGTCAGATTAATTAAGTACCCAGCAGTCAGAATACATTCACACCAAAACTGGATCGAAAGTCTCCCTTGAAATCGTAGTGCCGATGCTATATTCAAAATATGTCTATGTTTTCGCTCTACTCTTTCGTTCTGTTGCGGTGTGCCAGCACATGATTTTTGATGAATAATCCCATGATCAATGAAATATCTTTTTAAGCAAGTGAATTTAGTTCCATTATCACTTCTAACCACTTTAACACGCTTTTCAAATTGTCGTTCAATTAGAGCAAAAAATTCATCATTGTTTGAGATACTTCCCTCTTGTCTCTCAATAAGTATATCCAAACACCGCGAGAATAATCATCCACTAATGTTAAAAAATATGATGTGCCACAAGATAAAGGTGTTCTATATGGACCCCACAAATCACAATGTATTAAATAAAAAATGGTTGTTGCACGAAAAGTACTTAAAGGAAACTTGTCTTTTGTTTGTTTTTCTCTTTCACAAATTTCACAAACCTTATTCAAATACTCTCTCCCACTACTATTGGCATTAGGAATCAATTGGACAACTTTAAAGGAAGGATGCCCCATTCGTTTATGCCAAAGATCAAGGTGATTCTGTGTATGAGTCTGATAAGCGGTGGGACGTTGAACACCATGATACAAATAAAGCCCATCCTTTTGCTCACTCGCTTCAATCAGCATCTTCGAAGTGTGGTCCTGCATCACACATAATTTATCAGTAAAATGCATTACACATTTTGTTTGGTCTATCATTTGCGACACAGAAATAAGATTGCATTGTAGTTTTGGCACATAAAGGACATTCTCAAGTTTAACACCACCATCAAGAATCACCGTCCCTTCTTTGATGGAAATAACTTGTTCTCCATCAGGAAATCCCACCGGACAACCTTGAATTGTTCTCTTTTCGGAAAAACTCTTCAAATTCCTTATCATATGGTTAAAAGCACCAATGTCTATTATCCATAAATCGTTGGGATGCTTACCAGTCATTTTCTCATTCTCACATGTTTTACGGTTGTTCAACATCTCAACTAGAATCTGCCATTGTTCGTTACTCAAACCAGGCAACTCAGATTTCCCAGGTTCTAGGTCACACCTAGTCACATGATTGCCTACAACGTCTGTTGCATTAGCTCGGGCTACGCCTCCTTTGCCACGTCCTGCTAAAATCCCATTTTTGTGCTGATTTTTGTTATTAGGTCCGCCTTCGTTTCGTGGGTGATCACTCCGCACACCATCGATTTGTCTTTTGTGTCTCCTGTTCCTTTTGCTCTATGTCCTGCTTGTACCGCAAGACCCATGACTGCTCCTCTTTCTTCCTTCTATCTATTGATTGTTTTCACCCTTTCTTCTTGCACTAGAGTGGCGTACACTCGATTTAATGATGGTAGAGGATCGCCAGCCAGAATGTTAGAGTGCATCGTACCGTAGCTTGCATCATCCAAGCCCATCAAAAATTGGTGAACCCTCTCTTCTTCTCTTCGTTTTTCAAGTTTAGATGCAATATCACATTTGCATCCTCCACATGAACACCTTGGAATCTGCTCATATTTTGCGAGTTTGTCCCAGAGTGTTTTTAATTTTCTGTAGTACGAAACCACTAGCATCCCTTGTTGCTTGCAATATGCTAATTCCGCCTTCAACTATTATATCCTTGGACCATTGACAACAGAAAAACGATCTCTGATGTCCTCCCATTGCGATTTCCGCATATGTCACGATTGAACGCAAGGTAGGTTCAATAATGTTCATTATCCATGACACAAGCATGGACTGAACAGTCCACCAATCTTCCATTTCCAATGTGCCATCGTCAGGTTGTTGATGGGTTCCATCTAGGAAACCCCATTTTCTTCTTTTGTCAATTTTCACACCTAGTTTAGTTCAATGAACTTTCCTCTTCTCCTCACAAATGTTCCCTCTCGTTTTTCTTGTAAATTTCACTCTTTTCTATCTCACCGTACCATTCCATTGCCTTTGCCTCGTTTTGTTTCAATCTATAGCGAGGAATCTACATGGGTAGCAAATTTTGTGTGTATAAAATCAATAGTTGTTGTGGTTGTTTAGGTTTCCGTTAACGTAATAAAACAGTAACAGTACAAAATAAGAAATAAAAATCTCAACAACAATTTAAACCTTAAACTTACGAATAAAATGTAATTTTATTTTTTTTAACAAATAGTGAATACTACGAATACAAATATTACAATACCCAAATCAGAGGTTAATAAACAGATATTAAATTATACATTACTTGCTACTTACATATAGTTATTACCTGCTATTCATAATAAATTTTACTTACATATATTTGCAAATACAGATATATTTTTGTCATCCTATTCCCATTCTATTCATAAGTGTCAATTTTTAAATTCAAAATTAAATATAAAAAGATAAATTTGTATAATTAGAATATTTGGAAAACTTATAATGAAGTCACAATGTCTCGCGACATTAAAATAATACTTATTTCTCTTAATTTTTTAATAAAATAACAAGCACATTTTCACTACCATTTTTTTCACGTGTCTAATAAAATAACAATTTTTTAATATTTTAATAAACTATTATTTACTTTATTTATTTTATTGATAAATAACAGGTTAAATAAAAATTTTAATTAAGAATTATGAATTTAAAATTACAATTAAAAACTTTTATGAATAAAAATTGCATGAGGTATGCCAAAATTATATCTAATTTTTTAAAAAGATATTTATATTGTTTTCTAATTCTAAAATAACATTCAAATCCACTGTACTATTAATAAAATAAGACCCATGCTCCTTATTTTATTTACATTCATACTAGTATATGTTTACAATTATATTTAATTAAAATTATATTTAAATAACAAAAATTTAATAAATTTAATTATATATTTAATAACTATTTTTACTTTTATATTATTTTTAATTTTTTTTACTTGAGTAATGATATAATTATTTATATATATATATATATATATATATATATTTAATTTATACTAATTAAATTTTTTATTTTTTTCAGAAAAACATCTTAATTTTTTATATTTTAAAACTTTAATTTTGTATTTTCAAGGTTTTTTATTAATTTTTCGGTATACTGCTTTTAAATAAAAAAAGTATGTAAGACTTTGTTAAAAACATAAAATGGAATAACTAGAAGTGTTAATTGTCATTTTATTTAAAAATTAAGAAAAATGAATATTTATTTTACACCTAAATGAAGTGTAAGTACAATTTAGTATAGATTTAGAAATATAAAAGTATTATTGATGATATAAAAAGAAAACAACTGGTCAAAAAGCCGGATCTTAAAGTTTTAGCCTTTACATTACATTTTAAATCTCCAAGAAATATAAGAAGTAATTATGTCTTCCATAATGCAGAAGAAACTTTTCTTTATCTCCTTTCAAACTTAATAGGATTGCCCCTTTGACCTGTTATATTGCATTCAGCTTGATTGAAAGATACACATATCCTATGAAGCATCTGATTGGATCATATCAGCACCACATAAAAAAGAACACCACATTGTTTCTGCTATATATGTTTTATAAGCACTACAAAAAACAGGTATTATTAATGTTCACAACTCGTTGAAAACCTTAAAAAATCGTTTATAATAATATTTTTCTAAAATTTGTTTGACGAATTGAAATCCGTTAATAAATGTACAATTGGTAATATTTGTTGATGAAAATTTATATATATTCATAATTATCGAAAGAAAAATTTATCAGTGAATTTAGTAAAAATCCATTAGTAATTATTTAAGAGAAAATATATCAATAAATATTGCGATTTGGTTTTTCTTTTTTTTTTTAGTTTTCCATTATTTGTTATGTCCTCTTACACCTTTTGCTCGGACATCACATACCAAAGTAAAGAGCGTATCTTCATCCCAAAACAAAAACAAAAAATTCCAAATAACAATCTGGTTTGTGACATTTATCCAATATGTTGTGATTTCGCACGGCTCGCAATTTGCGTCTTGAAGGTGCTGCAATGGAGGATCGATGGTGAACACTGAAGTTACTCCAACGAAGTTTTCTAATGTGCGAATTAGTATCACAGTGAAGCTCACATATGCTTTCACGTTTGTTGGGTTCTTGTTCAGGTGGTTGCTGCAAATGGTGCCCGCGTGGTTCACAGAGATATGATGTTGAACGATGGTTGCAGCATTGTGGTTCTCTCATGATTTCAAGTCTGGACTACATCATTGTCAATCCCAATTGATTCGAATCCTTGATGATGTTGAAACAACATGTGCATTCATCATTGACCTTCCTTCTTTTCCATTACCTATGATGCTGCCAAACACCGCTCATCAGTAGAGGCTTTAGCCAAACAAGGACACATGGTGGCTCACTCTAGTTTTGGCTACGGTTTCTATGTGAAGATATGGGAGAAGAAATCATCAATGGTTCTAAATTTAGAAAATGATGATGGCCTCTAGTGTTGACTAAGGTCATACACTTTTCATATTTGCGTGACAAATTTGTTCATGTTTTTATTGTCAATATAATGCTAGACAAATTCGTCAATAATAAAAATTTTAAATTATAAACCAATTTTAATGATAGAAAATTTGTCAATTAAATTTATTTCGTTTATCGATAAAAATATACATAATAAATTATATGTTATTAACAAATTTTTTTCGCCAATAAAATTAGCGGATAATTAAAATTTTAAAATTTATTATTAAAATTATCAATTATTTAAATTTAATAATAAATTTATTTTTATTAATAAAATTTTATCAATAATTTCAAAGTAGTGAAGAGTTTTATACTATATATGAAAACAGGTCATTTTTATCAATTGTTTTGATAAAATCCAGTGAAAGGAAAACAAAACATTAATTCATCAATTAAACTTAATTTATTCACAAATCTATTTTATATGCTATTTGTTCACTTTTTTTAAAAATTTTCTATCTTATATGTAATTTAAATTGTCAAATTTGTTTATTTTTTATTTCTTTTCTTAAAATTCCTTATTACAGTATTATGTAATTTTTTGAATAAAATTTATATTGGGTATCAGTTTTAATTATGACATCTCAGCTAAATTGATATTCTATAATTCAATAATTATTTGTCACCACACATGAAAGAATTTATTGAAAATAAATAAAATAAAAACATGTAACCAAATTAATTACAAAACAGATTTCCTTAATGTATATCGTTATATAATTTAAATTAGTAGTATTTATATTATAATTACGGAAAATATGAATTAAAAATAAATGACAAAAATGGCTTATTCAATTTCTAGAATATTAGTAAAATATTTTTTAGTTTTTCTTATCTGCAAGAGAAAAAATTTATAGAAAAATGAAATATTTTGGATGCTTCAGTTCTTATACAAAGTTCAGAAATATGTATAAAAAAGGATTGTGTCCAAAACATTCCATGATTGGTCTCTTTGCAGCTCATTGAGTGCACAGCATAGCAAAACCTTCTATCGAACTCCAATTTTATGCTTATAGTCATTCATGTTGTGTTGTTCTGTACCCAAATTGTTCCCTCTTACTTCTCTCTTCATTAGCCCTGCATTTTTCATTCTGCTTCTGTTATATTTCTATATCTTATAGATATAACTAGTGTTTTTACCCGTCATTTTTTCAAATATTATAAAACAAATGTTGATTTCATATAACTAATTAAAATATTGTATAATAAATATTGTATTTTAACAATTGATCACCAAATGCTATAAAAATGGCGATGATAACAAGGATAATTACATTTGAACTCGTTGTTAACAATGAGTTTATGACTATGTGAAATAATATTTTAGCTTCACAAATCTGCTCTTAAAGATTTAAAATTTAGAACTTCATCTATAATTAATACATAAAAAGAAAAACTTAATCAATTAGTATGATAATATTTTACATACCTTCATGATTCATAATTGAAAGTAACATGACTTTTTTTTTAAGATTTTTAAATATTTATTTGTAGATTATATTTGTAGCTGTAGTGGTTATATTTTCATCTTAATTCAAAATAAGTATTTTTAGTTCTTTCTTTGTTTTGACATTAAAATACGCTACATATAATTGGCTATGTGAAGATATTAGACATATAAAGTCCAACTTTGGAAAAAGATTGACATTGACTATGTTATTGTCATTGCAAAACGTATTGGAAATTGTCTTTGACACTTGACAAGTAATATAAAATCAGAAAGAATTAAGTTTATTCTTGAATATTTTATCACCGACATTTTTTTTCTATAATTTCTATAGCAAAAATAACTTTTTTCCTTTTCAAATTGTTGAATTGCAATCTTTGACTGTTACAAAGACTTGCTTGATCAATATTTTGTAAAGAATGTTTTTCCCTACACCTCCCGAAGTTCTTCCCACACCTCCAACATGACAAATATGCTTTTTCATTTAAAAAAATAAAGCAATTTGCACCGATGAGTAATGAATATGGTAATCGTTTTCATGAATGTTCACCAACCCTATCTGCACCCCCTGTTTCAGTTCACTCTGTGCTTTCATTGGTTCATTTTTGTTCGTTTCATACTCTCTGCCTCTTCCATTGTGCATTTTTGTGATCTCGATGGTGGTTCCGCTAGTAGTGATTGTGGTGGTGGTTCTTGGGTGTTGTTCATTGGTGAAAGTTTCTTTTTTGAAGTTGAAGACTGTATCATTCGAGGTAAGTGAAGTTTTTTTTCGGAAAACGTTGAGACCTTTAATATTTTTTGAAAATCGGTTAAATGTCAAACAATTTTCGAAATTCGTTAGATCCTTAACCGACTATCGAAAATCGACAAGACCTTAGTTGGTTTTCGAAAGTTGATTAAGACCTCGTTGACTTTTGTACAGTATGATATCAGGACCGAGCGGTTACGATATATCTTATTAAAGATATAAAATAATAATCAAGAATATCTTATTAAAGATATTGATAAGCAGAAGATAAAATAATCAAAGGATAATCAAGAATATCTATTTAAAGATATTTAACAACTAACCAGATTTTCAGGTAAGTCTGTTTATATTTTATTCTGTTTATATTTTATGGGGCTTATGCTAGTTTAAGGTCCATGAGACAACTTATAAATACAAGGTCAGGGCCACCAGCCAGGTTCCAATCACACTTTTGATACATACAGAAACCCTACACTCTACTCTCTCATACTGAGATTCACCAATTTAAGAACCAAGGTTCTTCTACTATTCGCCTAACTTGGGCGTCGGAGTGTCATTGCAGGTACCTCCCCCCTCCGGTCAAAGATCAAAGTCCACCGAACGGTCAAAGCTGAAGGAGAGCGAGCGATCAAGATCTAGGAGAAGCGAGCAATCCGGTTTGTTCAAGCGTTAGAAAGCGGGAAAGCCACGTCATCCAGGTCAGTCACTCGGTCCCTAAAATTTACACCGAAACATTTTGGCGCCCACCGTGGGGCCGAGCGGCAAACCCAAATGGTGACCACGAGGAGCATGGAAGAACAACACAACACCAAAAAGATTATCAGAAACCACAAGAAACCAAGAAGAGCATTCGATCTCGACACCACTATTTCGGATCAACACCAGAAACTTTCAGCAAAGTGAAAACTACACTACATGAATCATCATCTCTACGTGAGACGTCATCAACCAAATAAGTATTTTTTGAAATATGAATATTTCATAAAATATCTAATTAATAATAGATATCATAACAACTATTTTATGTAGATATTAAAAATATATATAATATACTCCATAATATATTATATGATATATGATATATGATATATTATTATAACCGAAACATTTATCATATATGATATTTTATAAAGGGTTAAATATGTTTTTAGTCCCTATACTTTGGGGCGATTTTGGGTTTAGTCCCTCTTTCAAACTAAGGTACAATTTAGTCCTTCAACTTTAGAAAATTCTGGTTTTAGTCTTTTTTACCAAATTTTTTTAACTTTATTTGCTGTTTCAAGCACGTTTCATTATAACATTTGGATTGTTTGCACTGTTTGACACATTTTTGCTTCAATGTTAACTGAGAAACGCGTTTGAAACAGCAAAAAAAGTTAAAAAAATTTGATAAAAAGGACTAAAACCAGAGTTTTCTAAAGTTGAAGGACTAAATTGTACCTTAGTTTGAAAGAGGGACTAAATCCAAAATCGCCCCAAAGTATAAGGACTAAAAACATATTTAACCCTTTTATAAATAATATAATATATAACTATATTTTAAATATAGTTATCTAATTATTGTAACCGAAACATTTTTGGGTATGATTAAAATAGTCAAAGAGATTATTGTATTAGAGATAGTTATCAACAGTAATATTGTAAAATCTCAATACGATTTTGATGCTTTATTTATTATATATGTTATTTAATAGTTATATAATATAATATATAACTATCAGTGCAATTCACAATGGGCGGTAGCCCTGCCTTAATTCAATAACAATGCGAATTAGATTTTCATTATCACAAATAGCTAAGTTTGCAGGTCCTTCATCAAAGAAACGTTGGAAAAGGGTCTATCAACACCCAATTTCGTCTGGGTGACTAAATACTATACGAATTTTCTTATTTTATCTTCTTTTATGTTTTTCTATCATTTTCATTCTACCCTCTCACTATTATTTCTTTCTTATTTTATTTCTTTTTTTATTTTACTTTACTTTTTACATTATAATTTTCTTTTTTACCTTTTGATTTTATTCTCATTGGTTATTTTAGTTTTGATTTAATATAATTACTATAGTTAGGTTAAAAAAAAAAGAAGAAAGAAGAAAAAAAAAAGGAGAAAATGAAAATAAAAAAAAAGAAAAAAAAGGAGAAAACGAAAATAAAAAAAGAAAAGAGTTTTTGTCGGGTAAAGGACAATGCAGCAGGGATGCGTTTTGGAGATACGAAAACGGAATTTGCAGGCACGATTTGGTTTGCAGGGGGCACATCAGAGGCGATTTTGGATTGGCAATTGACAAAGGTTTTGCAAGGAAAAACAGTTAAAGTAAGAGCAGAGATGATGGAGAAAAGGCAATTGAGAGGTAGGGATACAAAAAAAAAGAGGAGCTTACTAGAGAGAGGAACAATTGAAAGGGGAGAAAAAAAAAACATTACGAAGAAAAGCTCTCTCCGCTGAATCAAAGTGGTCGACCCCGTTGCAACCTCCAAGATTCACCAAGAAAGAAAAGAAGGAACGTTAGCCAAAGAGGAAGAGGTCACCGTAGATATTAAGTTGGCAAAGGTCCCCGTAGATATTAAGTTGCAACCTCCTTGTGTTAAAAACATTTTTCTTCTTCTTTCGAAAATTAACAAAAAAATGTAAAACATCATGTTTTCAAACAATCATCTAAACATAATTATAGAACTACGTAACCTTGATTTCTTAGTCTGACTGAGAATACGTAGGAGAAATGTCAATCCTTGTCGGGCATAAAAAACACAAAAAATATTTTGTTTTCTTTAGAGTTTTATTTTATTTTTCTTTTTAAGGGAAGTTAAACATTTTTGAAAACCACATTTTATTCGCGTATTTAATTAAAGGTATTGCCTTAGGGCAGGCGTTGTAGGGTGCTAATACCTTCCCTACACGTAACCGACTCTCGAACCCAGAATCTGGTTTTCGTGGACCTTGCCTTATCTTTTATATGGTTTTTTTCGTAGTTTTCCAGAATAAACTATGGTGGCGACTCCAAATATCTTTTTTTCAAAAAAACGTTTTCTTATTTGGATCGTCGTCCCGTCGCGATTTCCCATTGCAACAGGGTCTTTCAAAATACTATTTTGTATTACGAGATATCGTCATCCTAATATGGCTTCTTCAAACATTCAACAAAAGACTGAACGGTCTCGCCTATATTTTTGATATTATGTATCTTGTAGGTCACAAGGCTATAAAGCAGTTACATTCCGGCCATGAAACATCCTTATATGGATTCTTCAAACATTCAACCAAAGACTGAACGGTCTCGCCTATATTTTTGATATTATGTATCTTGCAAGTCACAAGATTATAAATCAAAGACAGTCCCCCATGGACTATAAATCAAGGACAATCCCCCATGGACTATAAATCAAAGACAGTCCCCCGTGGACTATAAATCAAAGACAGTCCCCCATGGACTATAAATCAAAGACAGTACCTCATGGACTATAAATCAAAGACAATCTCTCATGGACTATAAATCAAAGACAGTCCCCCGTGGACTATAAATCAAAGACAGTCCCCTATGGACTATAAATCAAAGACAATCCCTCATGGACTATAAATCAAAGACAGTCCCCCATGGACTATAAATCAAAGACAGTCCCCCATGGACTATAAATCAAAGACAGTCCCTCATGGACTATCAACCGAATGGCAAAGGTATTTCCCCGATGAACACTCACTCACAAGCATTCGGCTACTCGGCCTCAACTGCTCAGCATTCCATGACTGCAAGTCTTTAGGTATTCGGCCATTCGGCCTCAGGTATTTGGTCATCCGGCCTTACAACACAACGAGAACAACCTCCCTTGAACTCATAAGTCCTATAGTTAACTTCGGCTAAAGCCGAACGCTTAACTCGGACTTGGGGGGCATAATGTACAGTATGATATCGGGGCCGAGCGGTTACGGTATATATTATTAAAGATATAAAATAATAATCAAGAATATCTTATTAAAGATATTGATAAGTAGAAGATAAAATAATCAAAGGATAATCAAGAATATCTATTTAAAGATATTTAGCAACTTTTTCAGGTAAGTCTGTTTATATTTTATGGGGCTTATGCCAGTTTAATGTCCATGAGACAACTTATAAATACAAGATCAGGGCCACCAGCCAGGTACTTCTAATCACTCTCCATTCAGAGTTTACTCACATTCAACTCATGTTCTCAAATACTCAAATAGTGAAAAACCCTTCATGAATATTCAATTAAGAACCGAGGTTCTTCCATCACACGCCTAACTTGAGCGTCAGAGTGCCATTGCAGGTATCTCCCCCTCGGTTAAAGGTCGAAGTCCACCGGACGGTCCAGATTGAAGGAGAGCGAGCAGTCAAGATTCAGGAAAAGCGAGGGATCCAGTCAATCCAAGCGTCATAAAGCGATAAAGCCACGACATCCAGGTTAGTGTCTCAATCCCACAAAATATCTACCGAAACAACTTTCAAAAGTTAGTTACATGATTAATAGATTTCAAAATCCGATTTAATAAGTAATTTGAATTTTTTTAAAATTCATTTATTTAAATATTTTATATATGATTTTAATTTTGAAAATGTGTTTTTGATTTACTATTTAATTTTGGAATATGTATTGTTGTTTTTTATTTATTTTTTACTTTTTTATATGTGTTAATGTTTTTTATTTATTGTTTAATTTTTTATATGTGTTGTTATATTTTATTTAATTTTTAATTTATAATGTGTTGTAGTTTTTTTATTATTTATTTTTTAATATTTGTTGTTGTTTTTTATTTTTTATTTGATTTTCAATATGTGTTATTATTATTACATAGAGGAATATTGAGTGATAAATATGTTTATTGTATAGGTTGTGATTAATATTATAAGATGGATAATTATCCATTTCAATTAATGGATTCTTAAATAAATTTGAGCTTCGTGTTCAAATTTTCTTCTTTCATAAATGAAGTGGCTGAGAGTGGTTATATAAACCATTTTACCACCGATCAAATATTCCCCTCACATGATGATTTAATAGAATGAGTTCGAAGGATTGCATTCGATCTTGGATTTGTTGTGGTTATTATAAGATCTGACACAATAATTGGTGAAGCCGGAAGAAAGATGTTTATTTTGTTAAGTTGTGAAAGGAGTGAGAAGTATAGGAAGTATAAACTTGATGTTCAGCCTAGTGTATCCTTAATAAGAAATTGTGAGTGTCTTTTTAAGTGTAGGGGCAAATCCTATTCTAATGGAGAGGGTTGGGTTTTAAAGGTAACCTGCGAATATCACAACCATGTATGAGTATGTGAATGTGGGGTAGACAAACAATACAAATTGCATTGGACTCTACCAAGCACTTACCGACAGACATACTGATACAGAAATCCTTTAGTAATTACAGATAAATATATATGTTGGTAATTATCGAAGGATTAGTCCGTCGGTAATTAATGAAGGATTTATCCATCAGTAATTATCGTCGTCCAATATCCATTGGTAATGGTTATCGATAGTGAAATGACCGATATATTCGTGACCATCGGTAAACTGTCGCAAAATGTCAATTACCGACAAAAATTGCTTGTTTTCAATGGATTATGTCCGTCAATAATTTTAATTTTTTTATAGTAGCTCTTCATGCGTCTTTGGGATCTTGTTCGAGGGTTCTTGGTCGAGGTACGTTCTATGTTTAACAATGAACCTAAAAATTGAGCCTTGTTCTTCGTAATTAAGTGTTATATGTGTTGAATTGGGAATTGTCAAGATTTTATTTTTTTTGTCGAGGGAGAGTGCGTAGTTGTCACACCCTTTGTTGAGGGATTGTTGTTGTCCTAATTGGAGAGATTGTTGTTGTCGAGGGTTCTTGCTTGCCGCATCCTTCGTCGAGGGGGAGTGCATGGTAGTCGAAAGGCCCTAAACTATTAGTTACATCATGGACCATCACACACCATAAATAAATATTTAATACTATAAAATCAAATAATAAAATAATAGGATATTTTTATTTTATACGGGTCTAACACAAGTTGTTAATGAAGCTAGTTATTGTTAATACGTTGAGTAATAAGAGGTTTAGATTTGAACTAGAAACCATGCGAATGTAGTTATCCTAGTACGGGTTGTTCACAGTCTTCACGATTAACACCATATTTTCTTTGAAATTGCTCAAGGTCTAGGTTTCTATTTAACTATCCCAGCTGATTTGTTTATATTTAAGCGTGTTTATAGATATTGGGCTAATAGATAGAAATGGAAGCAAAAATCGCAAAGGCATTGGATAGGGTTGCACTTGAGCGACCTGATCTGCTGTACATTTTAGTGGAGCTTCACAACCAATTTTACTCCATTGGCGATCGTATGTATCACCAACAAGTAGGGTTCCAAAATGAATGAGATTTGTTGGATGTAGAAAGAAGTTGACAAATGTTGGTCCTCATATTGGGTAGAACTTAGTTAGGCATTTTAGAAATTATAAAAGAATTTGATGTTCTATACAAATGGTGAATGGTGTGACCTTCCTAAGGATGTTGTTGACTTGGTTGAGAAGGATCTTGAAGTCAAGAAGGTAGTTATGGATATAGAGTTAAATGGGTATCATCTTGTATTTGATTTTACATTTGCGTAAAGTTAACATGAAAAATGACTTGCAACAACCTATACCTTGGATTGTTGATGCAGGTGACTATTTTTTCCCAGAAGTCTATACTTACTCTGACGAGGAACCTTACAAAATAAAATTAAATTTAGAAGTTGAAATGAATGGAGTGGATCAGTCCTGATTGAGTGAGTGTAGTGGGGAGTCCAATGTTGTAGTTAAGGGTATTCAAATTGATACTAAACAAAACTATTGTTAATATGATATAGAAGTTAAACATAGAATTAATAAACAAGATGAAAGAAATGTCGTTGAAGTTATTCTGTATAATCAAGACATAGGTTTAAATGCTTATTCTGGATCAATACATGCTTATAGTTGCCAAACTCAATCTTCATGCATGCACAACAACTCTTCTTTTGTAATAACATATACTCTTCTTTGTTCTTTTGTGCATATCTGATTGTGTGAATGTAGGGTAAAGTAACAATACAAATTGCATTGGACTTTGCCAAGCACTTACCGACGGATTTACAGAAGGATATATCCTTTGGTAATTATCGGTATACACATATTTCGATAATTACCGATAAATATATTCTCTAGTAATTATCAGCGATCAATATCCGTCGATAATGATTATTGATAGTGAAATTATCGACGAATTATTTATCGTCAATAAACCATAAGAAATTGTTAATTATCGATAGAAAATGTCAATTATCGACAGAAGTTGATTGGTTTCGACAAATTGTGTCCTTCGATATATTCGGCATTTTTTTTATGTTAATCATACACAGTACATGTAATTTTATACTTCATTTATATCCATACTTAATTATGATCATGCTAAAAGTTTATTCTAGATTGGTCTTGACATTCTTAAAGATAATATTGTTCATTTGGTTCCATAAACTTCACATGAGAGGAATCCACACTCTCTCCATGTAATATGATTGAGTTCTGTAAACTAAATTGTTGAAAGTGTGATACGATTATGAAATACACTCAAAATACCTACCTAAAACATTTCCTAGTTTACATAAATATTAAAGTTGTTTTATTTGTTTCTAAATTGAGATAAGGATTAAATTTTATTAAAATGAAGAATATTTTTTCTAATAGTCCCTCATACTTGTTGTATTAAATAGTATATTTGTGAGTGATACGATTTTGTTACAAGTGTCTTTCACATCTACTTGAACTCAACCAGAGTTTGACTGAATTTCATTTGCAATTTTACATTTAGAGCACCTCACACATACAAATGGACACTACCACACCTTTGTGATTGAACTTTTCATATCTTTTCTCTATAAGTCTCTCTCAATTCTTTGTCAAGTCTATCAAGGGATGAAAAACAAAAATTCATACCTATAAATATCTTTTTGTAAAATATGTAAGAAATATTAAATGAATATTTTTAATGGATACTCATAAATTTTTAATTAGATACTTGTTGACAAGAGCTATACAACATTTATGATATCTATCATGTGATACTCACTATCCAATAGTCATACTTGATAAACTATATTTGAATATTTTTGAAATAATAAATGATTAAAATAAAATTATTGAACCAGAAATATTATTCTTTAAGAATTGCTTAAAATATAGATATATATATATATATATATATGTGTGTGTGTTTAATTTTTATGAAATTGATGTTTTTATACTTTATTACCGGGTTATTTAAATTGATTTCATTTTAGGTTAAACTCATTCGGAGGTCCCTATTTTGGAGTTTTTTTCCCATTTACATCCCCATCTTATTTTTTTTGTCAATTGAGTCCCTAAAAATACAAAATTGAAAGAAATTGACCCCTGCCGTTAAATGAAGCTAACGGGGTTAACTTTCAGCGGGTTAGGTGGACAATTATTGTGACGTGGCGTCACAAAACCTTTTTACATGAGATTATTATGCACGTGGCAAGCTCAATTATTATTATTATTTTAACTTTTATTATTGTTATTAATTATTATTAATTATTTGTATTATTTAATTTTTATTCTGAATAATTTGTTTAAAATAACCGGAGCTTCTTCCTTCTTCCTTCCACAAACCTGCACCGCTCGCTGCCACACCTAGATCGCCTTTGATCCTCACAAGCGAGTTCTTCATCGTGGATCTACGCATATTGAGGCGATTGGAGGGGTAGGAATCCGCGTGGTGGTTGTTGGTGGCAGTGTTGTTGTGTAAGCTGCATCGGAAGGAGCCGGGGTGTGTAGTAGGGGAACACATGCAGGTTTTCTTGTGGCCAGAGATGGGACGGCTGTTCTTGGTGATGATCTGGTTGGAGATGGAGCGATTGGGGGAGATGAAACGGGGGTCGATCGAGAAGCGGTGGGATTAAAATTGCTTCTGGGTCTTTGCTTTCCATGTAGGTTTCGAAATCTCTAGAGGAGGACGAACATGGCAGCGGTGGCGCCATTGGGTTTCAAACAAGCTTTGCGTGATTAAGGTTCATCACAATTTTGGGCTTCTGCTAGGTTTCTCTATGTTTCCCTGAGTGCAGATTCGAGAATGGAGATTGCTCTCGCTGATGATGAGGGCGCGACGGCCATGGAGATTGAACATCGCAAGGCTTCTTCTGTCGCGATTCTTGGTTTAAGTGGCGCGACAAAGAAGAGTTGGTGGTTCGTGATGGAGGATGGCGGCGACGCTAGGTTGCTCGTGGTGGCCGACGGCAAGGTGGGTGGTGGCGAGGTTACGCGTGACGGAGGCAAGGTGGCTGAGGAAGGTGTGACGGTTGGGGTTTGGATTTGGGAATCAGGGTTTCTGTTGGAGATTGTGTTTGGGAAACTGAGCTTCAGATTTGTCATATAATTTTAATCTTAATTCTATTTTAAAATAATCTTTATTTTAAAATCTTTAATAAAAACTCTCTAACTTTTTAAGTTTACTGCCACGTGTATAATTAAATCTACGTAAAAGGTGACGATAAATGTACACCTAGCCCTCAAACGTCAGCTGAAAGTTAATCCCGTTAACTTGATTTAACAGTAGGGGTCAATTTCTTTCAATTTTGCATTTTTAGGGACTCAATTGGGAAAAAAAAATAAGACGGGGATGTAAATGGGATAAAAACTCCAAAACAGGGACCTCTGAATGGGTTTAACCTTCTTTTTAAATTAAATTTCTTCACACGAATGTTTTATTATGTGATTTTATTTGAAGCATTATTTAAAATAATTTTGTTATCTTACTTTATAATTTAAAAAATTACTTTTAAATAATTTTATTGAAGATAAAAAATATTCATATGTATCAATAAATACCTAAATGTATAAAATAATATATTTAACCATTTTGGAGGTCCCTATTTATACAAATTCGTGTCAATTAGGTCCTCGTATTTTGAAAGTGTTCAATTGGGTTCCTATTTATGTAAAATTGAGTCAATAATAACCTTGTCATTAATTGTTGTGGACGATGTTAAATTTCTTGCATTGTGGCATGTTGAGGTAGCATTTAATAACGATATGGCATAGTAATAAATCATTACATGGATTTATTTGATTTTAAATTTTAAAAAACTTTAAAATATGGTAAATTTAATAAAAACATAACGTTATATTTATTTTTGGAAATGAAATTAAAACGTATTAGGATTAGGCTTGGTATTTTGGGGTCAGATTTTGAGTATGCAGGAAAATTGGGGAAAATAGGGTTTTTCGTGGGTTTGTTGTTCTGGTTAGGGTTATAGTGAGAAATTAGTTGTGGATGAAGTTTGGTTTTATGATTTTGGTGTTATCTATCGGTGGTTTTTCGGTGGAATCAACAAATTATTAGATGTGAAGCACTGTGGGCAGCACCTGAAGCAGAGTCTTTTGAGTTGACTCAAAACCAGCTTAGAAACAGTGCACAGTGTTGGAGACAGAGGAGGTCGAGAAGTTGGGAGGGGGAGAAGTCGAGGGGGAGAGGGTGGTGAGTGGCGGAAGTGGAAGATGAGAGAGTGGAGGAGAATCTGAAGGTGGAAGAGCTAGAGAAAGAGAATGAGAAAGGTGTTGTGTGAAGTTGGGTTATTATAGTGTAAGGAAGAAGGTGGCAGTGGAGAAAGGATAGTGCCATTGAGACAAGAATTGGGTGACCACAACACCGATGTAGAGTGTGGATGAATTGGGAGGAGGGTTTGCCATTTGGTGGTGAAGAAGAAATAGTGATCCTATTGTGGGATGACGACCAAAAATCTCTTTTCTGGTATAAAATGTTGTAATAGAAAATATACATATATTTACAATGTCTTTAAATCTAATTAAATAATAATATTACATTAAGGTATAAAATTTCACTTCACCTCTCGTTCCTTTTCTTCTCCAATACATTATTTGGTTAAATGGAGTAGAAGAGGAGGCACATAAACCTTCAGAAATCTAACAAACAAAGTAATTCATCAAAGTGGCCACCTTAGAAAGTACCAACACACATTCACACCTTCCATTATATTTCCCTCGACAACCAAACTAGAGCAAAACCCGTTAAGCCCAGAAGCCAAAACCACCAAAAGAATTCAGTAATCCAGTGCAAAGATAAATCAACCAATTAAGCGTGAGACATAAATTATCACAGCAGAAAAAATGGCTCCTTTTTTCCACTTCTTTCTCATCAATAAAAACACACTAAAAGTTCATAAACCCAAAAGCCAAAGCTATAAGCAGAAAAAGTAAAAAAAAAAATTCATTATTATATCAATTAACCAATTAACCTACCATGTGATTGAGATCAAATTCTCCGTTAGTTTTTTTTTTTTATTTTATCATCTACATTAAGGTATAAAACACGGTAAGACTGTTTAGTTTGAGTCAAATGTGTTTTTGCCTTTAATCATTCATAAATTTTAGGTTAATTTGATTTTGAAAATAAAAATTATACTTTGTCGAGGGGGATGCAGTGCAGGGAGAGGAGGGCGAAGTAGAGGTTGAGGGGGTCGTGGAGGTTGTAGTGGCGATGAGGTGATGGGCGGCAGCAATGAGAGATAGGGAGGCACGGGAGATGCGTCAGCGATTGGATTGACGGGTAGGCGTGGATGTAGATGATGAAGAGGTGGGTGTTGGAGGATGAGAAGAAGGTTTCCCAGAGAGGGGAGAAGGTGAGGTTGGAGTTGGTGAGGAAGAGGAAGGCGATTCTGGGGTGGAGGAGAGGTGGGAGGTGGTTTGTGGGGCGACGACGCGACGGAAGAGGGCGAGGGCGTCAACGTCGGGTGGTGAGAAGAGGAGGTGAGGGGAGAGGAGGTGAGGGGGTAGATGAACTCTCTTCAACCATTTTTAGGTTTTCTTCTTCTGTATCTGATGAGATTGTGGAGTTGATTGATTGTGAAAGCAAAAATATAGGGAATTCGTTTATGGTTGGATTTAGAATGGTTAAGACATTTATGAGCTCTGAAATCTCTACATTGATGAGGACTGTATTTATTAAATATAACTTATTTTAAACTTAAAATAAAATAATTCCACGTAAAGAGATTTTACTGTGCCATGTGGTTATTAAATGCTACCTGAGCATGCTACTAGACAAGAAATTTAACGTCGTCCACATCAATTATCGACAAGAATATTATTGACTCAATTTTACATAAATAAAAACTCAATTAAACACTTTCAAAATACGATGACCTAATTGATACGAATCTATACAAACAGGACTTCCAAAATTATTAAACAAAAAAATTATTGAATATTTTTTTTCGTTGATCACCTACAAATAACAAGAAATTTTTTTGTTTAAACAGCGCAAGTACCATGTACTAGCCGCTACCCATCTCAGCCCATTTATCTCTAATTCTATCCTCTATAGGTGAGACGTATAAATTCAAAATGCCTTCTTTAGCCTTTCATATCATTTTGAAGGGTGATGAAGACTTGAGGTCAACGTAAAATCATTTACTTTTCTTCAAATCCATAGAATCAAACATGGATGCTTAGGTTTGCAGACACTGATAGCGAGTCTTCACTTGTTGGCTTTAGCAATTTGCTTCGTTATCAGCAAGTTGCTTCGTTATCAGCAAGTTGTTGTAATGAGACAAATAATGTTGTGCTTCTCGAGATCAGCAACTTGCGCGATATGATTTTCATTACCTTTCCTCTATATATTATATATTCCTCAACTCCACTGCATAGACCAAATCGACAAAGAATTTATATTGATAAAGATGAAACAATGCCTTTCTGCGTTCCTATTATTGTTCCTTCTCCTTCTCCACCAATCCCATTTCGCAAAGGCTGGTATTGGGTCTTCTCTTGCGTCTCTATTCAAGTCTTTAAATAAGGAAAAAGTTATCAATTGGGTCAATGGAAAAAAACCTCCAAAGCCAGAATGGGATAAAGAATACTTGAAGTATTTGAAACCAGATCCCACACTACCAAACCTCCCACTCAATAAGGAAAGAAAAGGCTTCGCTCCACTCAAACAATACCTTTCTAACTTTGGCTACCTTCCATCCTCCGACTCATTCAACAACACTGTCGACCAACAAACATTATCAGCCATAAAGACCTTCCAGGAATCTTTCAATCTCCCAGTTACCGCCGACATAGACAATGACACCCTTAAACTCATCTCGCTACCACGATGCGCTGTCCCCGACATGGATTTCAACTACAGCTTCACCCAAAACGTGTCGTGGCCCAAAGCCGGTCACCGGTGGTTCCGAAAGACAAACCTCACGTACGGTTTTCTTCCGGAGAGTGAAGTCCAACCCAGCTTCACCAAAGTGTTCAAAAATGCATTCACGCGGTGGGCGAATGCCACAGGGTTTTTGAACCTGACGGAGACAACCTACGACGACGCCGACATTAAGGTTGGGTTCTACAATTTCTCTGATGTCCTTATCGGCGACTTGTTTGGCTTCAGCTTTATAACGGAGAACCCTCCGTCTAACGTGAAGACAGCTGAGATAAATCTCAACGGCAACATGTATTGGGCGCTGCCCAGTGAAAAAGGCGACTTGTCGGCGGAGGATGGAGTTCTGGACTTGGAGAGTGCGGCGATGCATCAGATAGGGCATTTGCTTGGATTTGACCACTCTTTCATGAATGACTCTGTTATGTACCCTTACATTTTGCCATCGCAGGAACGAAAGGTTGAACTCTCCAATTCTGACAAGAACAACATTAAGAAACAGTATGCTAATGTTGACTCTGGCGGTGGATGTTTGGGAGTGCCTTCAATCACCACATTGTTGTCTCTGGGATTTGCTTACATTCTTCTTCTTATGTATTAAGTTAGCACGCAACTTTGATTTTGTTCTTGATTTATATTATAGGGAATAGTTTTCTTTCCATGAAGATTAATTGAGGAATATGTTCCCCATGTCTTTAATCTGAGTGTTGCAATTGTTTCTAATTGGCCTCTGATCCGAATAAAGGAAAATTTTTAAAAATGGAGTATTTTATTTTTTAAATTATAAAAATGGGATAACAGGATTTAAAATTCATATATTAAGATAAGTCGTTATGACTCATTATAATTAATTTATGAAATTATAAAAAAGTAAAATTGTAATAACAATTTTTTTTATAAATGTTTAATTTATATTATAAGTAAAGTTTTGAGTTAAGACAATTTTAGTTTCGATTAAAAATAGATATCAATGTAAAGAATATCTTATAAATTAAATTAAAAGTTGTTATTACTGTTTTTTTTAATATATTTATAAAAGTCATGTCGACTTTAATTAACGAATTATCTTTTAAATGTTAAATTAATTTTCTATTTTTTGTAATTTTTAGGGAAAACTATCCTATTTTTTAAAAATTTCCTAAAAACATAAAAGATGGCGTTTTTCACAGCTTAACATGGTAATTAAGGTTTTAGTTAATGTGTAATATAATAGATAGTGAATAAAATCACAGTTATATGGGATGTGGCTACCAACCCAAATATCTTATTTAAATATATTTGTTCTGTGAAAACAAAGGAAAAGACAATTACACAGCTCATCATGCAGGGAAACACTGTATAAAAGAATCTCATGTTCAAGTAAAAATAACTACTGAATGCTATGATTTTGTTCGGAGACAGTCTATCAAATGAATCCAGAGATACAGCTGTCAGTTTTCTCGGAGCAAAGAGATATATATTTTAATGCTGCTTATGCTTGATTTGTAAAGATGAATTTAAAGGATAAAAATCAAATATCAATTAGAACCGAAAGACGGGGACAACTCAATATAGATTATTTTATTAAAAAAATATTATTCATTTTTAATTTGCTTCAACTTTTAAATATGTGATTAAATGCTTTTTAATTAGGGTGGCAAATGTGCATGCACGCCCTGTACTTTTAATTAAATTAATAATAATTACTATTATTATAATATTAATAATTATAATAATAATAATAATTGTACTAATAGTAATACTGATAATAATAATAATAATAATAATAATAATAATAATAACATTTTATTTTATAAATACTCTTGACCATAACTGTAAAATTACAATTTAACAATTTTTTCTATTAATTTGTTTATCTATCATATATATTAAATTATTCATAAAATTTTACAAATTTTATTTTCAAATCTTTTCATTTTTATCCTTTGATGGCATATCCTTTAGTCAAGTTCAACATACTAAAAAATATTTAGAGTCATTTATGAAATATGGGTCCAAGCTCTTATCATCATAGGTCATCACTAAATTCTTAGTAGATTGGATTTATTTTAAATCTTGTACGTAGTATATGATTTTCTTTTTGAGTCTTGTATAATAGGTCAAATAACGTAGGATTTTGCTCAACTTGGATCAACCAAGGTCAACACCTAATGTTGATCCAAGAGACTCATAGTTTAGAGTTGACCTCATGGGTCAATGTTTTGTCTTTGTTGTGGTGAGTAGAGGTGTCAAAACGGACCACCCGACCCGACCCAGCCCGGCCCACTACGGGTTGGTCACGTAGTGAGCCAACCCAACCCGGCTCATTTATTAGCGAGCCATAAATATTCGAATCCGGCTCGACCCACCACGGGTTGATGGTAAACGTGTTGGCTCACTGACTCATTTAATTACAATTTTTTTAAAATAAAAAAAATTACAAACTTTCTATAATTCAAATCTAAAAAAATTTCACTCCCAAATTTTACTCACAACATGGGTGTTTAATTAATTTTGAAAATAGAGAACTTAAATAATTTTTTCAAGCAAAAAAAAATAATAAATAATTTTTATAAAATTAAACTTAAATTTTAATAAAATAAAATTAGGTAAGTGGGTTGGTGGGCCAACCCGGCCCATCCGGGTTGAAATTCGACCCACATAAAAAAATACAATTTTTTCAAACCCAACCCGGCCTGAACCCGTGGTAGGCCGGGTTGACCCATGGGTTGTGACCCATTTTGACTGCTCTAGTGGAAGAAGTGTGTCCCATCTTTTGGAGAGAGTGACCATGTGTCATGATCTCAATGGAGAGGAATTTTCATAAGTAATGACCATGTGTCATTCTAGGAATGGAGAGGATTCTCCTATGTTATAGTGGCCACATGTCCTCCTTCTAATGAAGAGGATTTTTTTCTTGGTCTCCAAGCTAGCCAAGTTGAGGTTTTTAAGGCTTTTCTTCTACAATTTGAAGACACTTTAAGCTTATAAATAGAAGTGTCTCCGATAATGTAAGTTAAACCTTTGAATTGAGTATTGTTATGCTGTTAAATTTGTATCATACTACTCAACTTAGGTTACCAAGGCTAGAGCACACCTTCTAGGTTTCCTCTAGCCACCCTTCCTCTTGTGTTCGCCCAACCTCTCTTGAGAACATGTCAAACACCAAAATAGCATCTCCCCTTGCTTGAGTCATGATATGGAATAACATGCTTAGATAGAAATACAGCTAAGAACTAAACAAGAACAATTAAAAATGAAATTAAAAGACTAAAAAATGAAAAAGAGAAAGGAGATAACACTTATGGATTTGAAGACATGTCACTTGGAAGGATCCTAGATAAATGTCAAGGAGGATCGCCACTTGTTCTTTGCAAGATAAGACCCAAATTTAGACTAAGAGAAAAAATTCGATCTAAAAGAAGTAATGCAATTGAATGCAAAACGGTCTTTATATTCAAATTTGAATGTGTACTTACAAAGAAGGCCTTAGGTTGCTCATATAACACTAGGAGATGAAGTAGGTAGAGAAAACTAAAGAATGTGGGACTTGGAGGCGTATAAATCTGGACAACAACTCTCAAGGCTATTTTAAGTCCACATCTCTTAATTCTACAACCTCCTAAGGGTATATAAGCTATATACCTAACTAGTCTAAATATCAAAACTAAAAATATACATGAGATAACTTGCATTACAAGCAACTAAAATAAAAATAGACTTATTTATTCTTCTTTCTTTTAAGTTCAAGCTATGTGAAGTCCCACATTGCTTGCACCTTAAAGAAAATAAGAATATATAAGCTCTTTTACAACCAAACTAAGAAAAAGAAACTAGAAACTAGAATAGGCAAAATATAAGCCTAAGAAAACCTATGTTATTTCTTTTTATGCTTCTTGTCACTCTTTAAACTCTTCATCATTGCCCTATTTATGATCACATTAAGTCATATACCTTAGAGGAGGAACCACCAGCTTTACACATTAAACACACCATATGTGCACCATATTTCACTACTATCAAGCTTCCACGACCACTAACCCATTTGGAAGTCTCCACTTTGCTTGAGTCATATAGCTTGAAGGAGATTATTCCATAATTTGGTATCAGATCTTTGCCTTGGTGAAGGAGCAAAGGAAGAAAGAATCACTTTGAGAGGAGTAGCTTTTCCTTGTTTGTATTCGCATATTTGCTTTCTTTAAGTTGTAATTTACTTGCTTTCTTTAAGTGTCTTGATAGAGCCTTTGGTGTTCAATCGCATCTTCTAATCAAAACCTTAATTTCTTATACTGAAGTGCATGCATCTTAGTTGGTAAGTGCTTTGAAGGTTTTAAGTGCCTTCTAATCTTACCATTTATTAAGCTATTCACCACTTACTAAAATTTATTAATAATTATTTGTAGTAAAAAAGTCATTGATAATTGTTTGTTGGTAATTCTTGAAAAACTTTTCTTGTCTATCGATAAAAGATTATTTATAAATATTTTATCAATACATTTTAGATCATCAATAATTTTATTTTATCAACAATTTTTCATATTATTATGGAATTTAACTGGTGGTAATATTTCAAGTTCTTTCTTATAGTATTTTGTACTCAATTTTCATATCAGAGCTGCAAAAAGAACCAATAGAGGTTTTATCATATGCTAGAGAATATGCCAAATGTAAAAACTGTGGTTGGCTCTTTCCTTTCATAACGAACAATTTTGTGAATGAGATTTAACTCTTTACATTTTTTAAGATGTTTTGGATTGAGTTTGATCGGTATATTCTTTTTGTTGTGGATGGGTGACCAATACATGATTAATTAGATTGAGAATAATTTCGGAAGAAAAATATGTATATGGATTCATTAGGAGATAAAAGAATCAGTCAATTCGAAATATTGGAATTGTGATATTAAAATGTTTAAGTATCACATCGTACGTTTACAAGGGAGAGATTAACCTTACGTAACCTTATATATATTGTTAAAATAATCGTGGAATAAAATTGAAAATGCACTTTGAATAAAATAAAATGAGAGGTATAAATTCACAATGGCTTTCTTTTTATTTGAAATGTCAACGTAAAAACATTCAGTTCTCTTCAGATCCATAGATTTGCAGACGTTCCATGTTGGCTACTCGTGCTCGGCAAGTTGTTTAAAGCACACCAATAATAGACCCACTTGGCTCACACCAGTGGACCAAAACCATTTATACATTATCGTACCATGAATTTGTAAACCAAAACCAGTACCATGTATGTATGAACCAAAACCAAGGACAGACAGGGAGTGGGACAT
Source organism: Vigna reflexopilosa (assembly GCA_027742785.1). Lineage (NCBI taxonomy): Eukaryota > Viridiplantae > Streptophyta > Magnoliopsida > Fabales > Fabaceae > Vigna > Vigna reflexopilosa. The sequence continues at coordinate 22,407,472 of CM050930.1, read as the reverse complement.
GATAGGAAACGTAGGAGGGAAATAGAAAGTTTCAATAATTTCTTAACAGATATTTGAAATAAAATTTATACCTTTAATAGAAAGAAATGGTACTTAATTAGTCGAGGAAACTTATGATTCTATGAAAAATATAGGCAATGGGTCGTCAGTTGTATAACTTAGCTTTGTAAAATTAGAGTCATACTTTGAGCCTTATTCTTCTTCGGAGAGTTTTCTACAGTAGCGACTATTGACGACTTATTTATCTATCTATAAATAATACAATTAATTAGAACACAAAAAATAATTTTTTACACGTGTCATAACCACAAAAACTCAATATAAAAACAAAAGTAAACTTATTTCAAAGAAGAAAAAAATCATCCCTCTTTTTAGAAATCAATTTTTTTTTAGATTAGCACGTTTTTTCCACACAATAATCTCTTATTTTCCTATTTAGGTTTTGTTTCGGTGTAGATTTATAGGATCGAGAAACTAATTTTTTCTGATGTGATTTTACCGCTTTTCGACTCTTGAACTGGGTTATTCGATTATCTTCTTTACGCCTGGTTTGCTCGATTGCCAGTAATCTTGGTTGTTCGGTGATCTTCAAGCTTTGATCGCTCGGTTGCCTTCCTGGTGTAGAGGGGGAGGTACCTGGCTTGTGGCCTTGGCTCTCTATTTATAAGTTATCTTATAGATCTTAAACTGACATAAGCCCAATAAAATATAAATAGAATAAAATATAAACAAACTTACCTAAAAATTTGGTTAGATGCTAAATATCTTTAATAAGATATTCTTGATTATCCTTTGATTATTTTATCTTCTGCTTATGAATATCTTTAATAAGATATTCATTCAGATATTCCATATCATACATATGCCCCCCAAGTTTGAGTTAATCGTTCGGCTTTAGCCATGATTAACTATAGGACTTATAAGTTTGAGGGAGACTGTATTTGCTGTATTGGGGAGCGTGCTTTTAGTCACTGTTCATTTCTAAACCGAACGGCGAGAGAGATACCTGGGAGGCCGAATGGCCGAGATTCTGTAAGACTAAACGGTTGAATACTTGGGAGGCCGAATAGTTGAATGCTTGTGAGTGAGCGTTCATCAGGGGAATGCCTTTATTGTTCGGATGATAGTCCCCGGGGGATTGTCTTTTGATTTATAGTCCATGGGGGACTATCTTTGATTTATAGTCGAATGATCGAGTACCTGTAAAGCCGAATGGCTGAATGCCTGTGAGGCCGAATGGTCGAGTACTTGTAAAGCCGAATGGCTGAATGCCTTTGAGGCCGAATGGCCGAGTACTTGTAAGGCCGAATGAACGAGTACCTGTAAAGCCGAATGACTAAATACCTGTGAGGCCGAATGGCCGAGTACCTGGCTGAATCGAATGCATGGGAGGCCGAATGGCCAATTACATGTCGAGTCGAAGGACCGAATGCATAGGAGGCCGAATTGCCGAATGCATGGGAGGCTGAATGGTCGATTACATGAGATAAAACGTGATATCATAAGCGTTTATTTCAACAAAAGATTTTAAACAACAAAAGTCTATGCCTTAAGAAATTGAAAAAGGCATGATAGTAATGCTCAACTAAAGTAAATTTTGAGATTTGTCGCATTCCACATGTGAGGAAGGAATTTGTATCATATCTACTAATCGATACGGCCCCGAACTGAGCGGTAAGGGCTATGACTGCGGCTACGACTTCGCTTGTGTTCGGTCCTTTGGTATGACCGTTCGGTTTCTCTATGTTGAGACTTTTCTCTTGTAGGACTCTTTGTTCGGGTCCTTTCTTCTACGAATTTCTACAGGTGGCCTCCTCGGATGAGCCTTTCTATCTCATCTTTCAGTGTAAAGCATTCCTTTGTAGTATGTCCACGATTCTGATAGAACTGACAACTTTTCCTTTCGTCTGCGTCCTTTGGAGAAGACTTTTTCCGAATTGTAAGAAGTTCAGTATTTAGAGCTTCCTCAAAAACTTTTACCTTGGGTGCGTTGAAGGGAGTGTAATGATTATACCTGGGTGTTCGGACGAAATCCTTGTGAAACGTACCTCCATTTTTGTCACTATTGTTGAACGACTGTCTGCCCTCTTTTTGGCTTCCACCTGTAGAGACTTCTTGTTGTTTCTTTCTTTGTGAGATTCACATATCCTCCATGCGGTTGAATTCACCTACTCTTTCTTGGAGTTTTTCCATAGTATTTGGTGGTTGTGCATACAATTTTTCGGCAAAATATCCTGGTCTTAGACATGAAGGTAAATTGTTGATAATAAAAAAGTGATTTACCTCTTTGATTCGCCGTGCAGTTTCAATATACCTTTTCATGAAGGCCTTCAAAGTTTCCCTTTTCTCCTTCTTAGTATTTACCAGTTCTACAGTTGTCAGCTCTTGTACACGGCTAGATGCATACTGCCTTCCAAAGAGGGTTTGTACAATGGCAAAGCAATCCACTGTATTTGGAGGAAGAGTGTTATCCCACGACAAGTTGGCATTGCCATTGGTGTTACCGTTCGAGTTGGTGTGGTGAGATTGCTCTTGGTCACACCGGGTTTCACTATTACCAGTATGATCCCATTGGACTGACGATGCTGTGTTTTTCTCGGATTGTACCCAACGAGTTCGTTCGTTTCTTAGCATTGCGATCTCCTCTTCATGCTTTCGCTGCATCTGCTGTTGAACTCGCGCTTGTGCTTGCAGTTTCTCCTGCATGGCTCGGGCTTGAGCTTGCATCTGCTCTTTCATTTATGCTATTAGTTCTCTGGTGGTCTGCTGTTCGTCCATGCTCCTTGTGGTCACCATTTGGGCTTCTTCTGTCTGCTCTCGGCCCCACGGTGGGCACCAAAATGTTTCGGTGTAGATTTATAGGACCAAGAGACTAACCTTTTCTGACATGGCTTTACCGCTTTCCAACGCTAGAATTGGGTTCTCCGATTATCTTTTTTCTGCCTGGGTCGCTCGATTGCCAGAATTCTTGGTTGTTCGATGATCTTCAGGCTTTGACCGCTCGGTCGCCTTCCTGTGGAGAAGGGGAGGTACCTGGCTTGTGGCCTTGGCTCTCTATAAGTTGTCTTATGGATCTTCAACTGACATAAGCCCAATAAAATATAAACAGACTTACCAAAAAATCTGCTTAGTTGCTAAATATTTTTAATAAGATATTCTTAATTATCCTTTGATTATTTTATCTTATGCTTATCAATATCTTTAATATGATATTCATTCAGATATTCTATACCATACATTTTTTGAATTCCATTTAAGAATAATACATTTTTTGAATTCCATTTAAGAATACATTTTATCTTTGTCGTTAAAGAGCTCTTAAAACTTTTTAAGACTATGAGTTATTATTCTATAATCCATTTTTTGTTTCTCTTCTCTTTTTGGAACAACAATATGAAAAGTGTCCTGATTTCAAAGAATAAACTAAAGTTTAAACGAAAATATAAAGACTCATAATAAAGATAACTCTCTGTATGATATATAAAGATCTAACATGATGGTTCTTTTTAATATTATTAAGACTATTTTTCTCTTAAATTTTTAAAAGTGTTATCTATGTAAGAAATGTCACTATGATAAAAAGTTGAATTATTGACGACCTGTAATCCACCGGTAATGATGAATTAACAATGAATTTATCGACGAACACCACTAATTCTTTTACCGACAGATATATTTGTTAGTAATGTACTAAAAACATAATTTATCGACGAATATATTTGTCGGTAATGTGCTGGAGACATAATTTATTGACGAATCTAGACATAATTTATGTTCGACGATTTAGGTTCAAAATTTGGAGTATCCTTTTCCCAAATTCATTTTTTGAAGTTGTATCCCTTTATTCCCTTCTCTCGTCGTTCCCTTCCCCTGTCAACTATTGTCTTGTCTTCCAATATCAGTTTGAAAACCGTCCCATTCGTAGTGGAGAGTTCATTGGCGATTTGTGGTTCGTTCATTAACGACACTTCGTTGACGATGCATCGTTGATAGTGCATCCCAGTTTGGGCATATTCTGGCAAGGGTTCCTGATTCGTTGTCAGTTGTTATGCGAAGATGAGCGTTTCATTGACGTTGGCATGAGGAAGGTGTTGCGGTGAGGGCTTGTGGTTGAGGCTTCGTGTTGAGTTGAAGGATCTTGGTTGAGGGACTTCGATTGAGGTTCCCTTGTGGGGTTTTTGTTGCTGCTGTAGTCTACGGAGCATGCCATCATTGAGAGGGCTATCGAGGTCGAGGTAAGTTCATCATTTAAAAATTGATCGCTGATAACGGTTCAAAACACCATTATTTGTTATATGATTTTGATACTAAAAGCACCCTTTTCCACTTAGAAACTTGCTTAGACTCAAACTTTTTCAATAAATTGTGTGAATAAAAGAGTTGAGGTTGATTTCAATGGTTTTATGACTAATTCCACTTGTTTTGATAGAGATTAAGGTAATACAAGAAGAAGAGATGAAGAGCGAGGAAGATGAAGCTCAGAAGGGCTTAAAAAGGCACCAGAAGGAGCGACCAGAAGCGAAGTTTGAGCGTCCAGAATCGACTTCTATCGCCTAGGCAAGGACCCTATTCGCCTGGGCAACGGGATCTCGAAGCTTGGGCGACCACATTCGTAGCCCGGGCCATACATGAGGTGCTCTTCTCGCCCGGGCGACCTCCTTAGACGCCTGAGCGACGATTTTCGTGGATCAGGCCCTGTTTCAGCTCTGTTTCGACTCTATTGGACCGGGCCCTGTTTTTGTGCATTTTTTACTTTATTTAAAGGACCCTAGGGCTCTAGGTTTTGTATCCCTGACAGAGAAGAGCATAACAATACACTTTTTTTCCCAATTCTTAGGCTTTCATTCTTATTCTTTCTTCCATTGTTCATAGAGTTTCCCCATGTCTATGGGGAACTAATTTCTATTTGTTGTTAGGGAATGATGTAACCTTGTAAACTCTCATGTATTTGAATTAATTCTTAAATTCCATATGCTTTTCCATTAATTGTTAGAGTATTCATCTGTTTCTATGCTTGCTTTTGTTTAACTCATTCATTAGCATGATTTATGAATTGCATGAGTGTTGGAAGGTTCCTTATAATTCAGGTTCTTGTTGAATTACTCCTAAGGGTTATATTTCTCAGGGATGAGGGAATGAGTCTTGGTCGTCTTAATCTCTTGCTCTTCACATCTTTTTACCACGTAGGAATTGTATGAATTGGTAATTAGGGACAGACTTATTTACCAAGGGATCAGGTTTAGATAATTTAGTGAGAGACGTTGGCATTAATGCATAAAGAAGAATTCTTATATACATGAGAAGGAACTTGGTGAAATCTAACCCCAACAACATATCCATCTCATTTTATTTTATTTATTATTTTTGCGTCCCAAACCCATGATCTCTTTTATTTTAAGTCTTAATTAATCTTGTTATCATACGACTATTTAGCGTCGAGAGTCCTCTGGGATACGATACTTGGTCTTAACATTTTATATTACTTGTGCGACTCGGTACACTTGCCGATTTGCCCCAACAATTGCTCTTACCTTATTCCTAAATGTCTTTTATATTGCTCTATAATTCTTCGTAAATGTTGTTTCATTTAGAAACAATAATGGTTTGTAATTGAAATTAGGGACAAGGCATTGACATGCCACCAACATTGACCTACCATGTATGTCGTTTTATCATCATCACTGTTATATGGTAGTTAATGGGTTTTTTTAGGTGATCAAACAAAGGATTATCTGAAGCTAACAAATTTAAATTGTTAAACTTACTTCTAGTCGCATCAAAGCCAACAAACTCAGTTTCCCCACTAATGAAGTATAAGGGTCAACCAAGGATCAATCCAAGGACTCAATTAAAATTAAGCTTAAAGTGTATAGTTAAATCTTGCTTTTATTTTCTAATTACTACTAAGTACTAATAGACAAGGTGGGGAAAAGAAATTAAATTGAAATTTAAAAGGAAAAGAATCAAAATAAAGAACAAAATCTATTAAAAGAAAAGAAGAAAATAAGTAAACAGAACCTAAGATAAAATTTCTAATTACTACTAACTACTAATAGACAAGGTGGGGAAAAGAAATTAAATTGAAATTTAAAAGGAAAAGAATCAAAATAAAGAACAAAATCTTTTAAAAGAAAAGAAGAAAATAAGTAAACAGAACCTAAGCTAAAATAATAGAAAAAATATAGAATCTATTTATACCTAAAATAGAAACTAAAATTATTTGTATTATGATTAACTATTTACAGAGAAAGAATGACTTGAATCTAAAAAGAAAAATTTATGTATTCGAAAAGCAATGAAAAAGGAATTTCAATAACTCCAGATCCTAAACTAGAGCAAAGCAAAGATAATCATCATTTTAGAATTGGAACTAAGAAACAAAACTGAAATATTGAAAATAGAAAACAAAAGAAATTCAATCAACTCAACAAGAAAATACCTAATCTAAAGTCATTACAATGCATTAAGCAAATGTAAAAAAATCACAGGACTAAACTAAATGCATAGACATAATTGAAATCATAGGTAAATGCACATTGATTTAAATAAAAGAATGCTTAGAGTTCTCAGAAAGACATCCTGATAATGTGAATCCTAATCCAGGGTATTCTAGTTCATATTTCAGAACTTTAAATTGACTCTTTCCACTCATTTATCCAACCAATGTTCATTTTCATAAGAAACGAAAATATAACACTCAAACTGGACTTAGTTTGATAATTATAAAGCTTAACATCTCTCAAGAAGACCTCTTGAAAATCTAGGTCCATCTCAGGGTCCTATTACATCCAAACAAATGTAATATTGTGGATGTTTTCCTTCAAAATTATCAAACACAGTTCAATAACAGCACACAATCACACATACTAGACATAGTAGAAAGAGAAGAATAAAAATATAAATCTGATGCATTTGTTTTCATTGATTGAACTCATATCTGTCTCGAGAAGACATCTCGTTAATTTACGCCCACCTCGGGGTCGTATAATTCCAAAAGGAATTTAAAATGTGCAGATTTCCGAGTTCAAATCAAAACAACACAAAAATGACTCTCACATCATCAATCAAGAACACAGATACAATGGAAAAATCAAAACAACACAATCATCAAACGTACAACACAGAGAAACATCAATAACGAAAGTATTATTAACAAGAAACACGAATACAAGAAAATGTACCGAACACAATGTAAACGAGAACGCAGATAACTTAAATCTACCGAAAGCGCAAACCCTAGAACTCGCGTCCTCTCTATCTACTTGAAAACTAAAAAATACAAAGCGAAAAGTGTCTCTGTGTATCTTGTCTCCGTGAAAAGTCTCGTTTACATGTTAGCAAATCCCTTTATATAGGGTTACAAAAACAAAGAAAAGGTAAGAAAAAATGGAACCTTGCTCGTGACGCTTTGTGTTTCATCTGACGTGGCAACTCCGGTCATCTTCGTCTTCGTCGATCAACTTTGGTCAGGATCGCGAGCTTCCTCTGCACTTGCATCACTCTTCTTTTTCTGCTTCGCTCAAGAACCCTAGCTCATGGGTTCTCTCCTTTTCCTCTAACTAAATTTCTCGGGCAGCTTTGTAAATGAAAATAAGGGGAAAGACCCCTATGGCAACAGCAGCACAATTCCATTAAACGTGGCAGCAGCCCAATATGTTCCAATTAAATCAGTCCCTTTTCCAGGTGCAGTAGAACAGCGTTTCAATCAGCAGCAACCCAAATGTGCAGAACGGCCCAGTCCTTTTGTTGACCCAATTCAGCCCAGTTGACTAGGGTTAATCTACAATTAAAGACAATTAAAAATAAGGGTTGATTAGCAATAAAGACAAGGACTATTTAGAAATAAAAAATAAAAACCAAAACTAAAGAACAGAACAAGATTAAATTCCTAATTATTAAAAACTCTACAAAATATACCTAAAAATCTATTTTTAACTAAAATTTTACTAATCTACAAAATTAAAAAAAAAATCCTAAAACTAACCTAATTTTAAACAATTAAAAACTAAAAGAAACTAAGAAAAACTTCTTAACCTAAAAAAATGTGCAAATTTAGAGATTTATCATAAATGAACCCAACTGTTGGGTTTTACCCCGAATTCGTAGTTTAGATGTTGTTAGATATAAACGGTGCAAAAAATATTATAAACAAAGATACACTTTTGTTCTTTGATTGTTGTTATTTCAACAAAGTCTGAGTTTGTCATCCTAATTAAGCAATGAAAGAACAAAAAAATTTTACTAGTTCCCCCTAAAGAAGCACCAAATTTAAACCCTTAAAAGTTACAAACATAAACAACTTAAAATGAAAACCAACTGGGCTGAGGAAGCAAAGTAACTAGTGTATAAACCTCATCATTGTCCTTGTTGGCCTATTCTGGGAAGTGACAATTTAGGTAAACAAAACGAACAATAGAGGCAATTCTTGCACCAGATTATTCTACCTTTTCAAACCTCAAAGTTGGCTTCCTCAACTCCCTCAATGAAGGCTAGAAAATCGAACTTGTTCAGTTCCATTTATGGGCAGAGTTTGTGTCAAGCTCAAACTTTGATTCTCTAAGCAACCCTGTGCAGATAGTGGCTGGTCAAGACCTTGTAAGGCTTCTAATGAACATGAATGCACTAGGTAACAGTGTTAACATTTCAACTGGGCTCATCAATGCCAACATTATTGGGGTAGTATACTCTGATAACAAACTTAGGATTTATCAAGTCGACAAGGTCCTGCTTCCTCTAGATTTCTTTGTAACTAGTTGATAGAGGTTGGATTCAATCCTCCTTTTATATTTCTGACAATGTGAAAACTACTTTTATGTGCTCTAGTACGAAAAACTACAAGAATTGATAACAAACCTAATGAAAGAGGAAAGAGAGTACTTAGGCTTTAGGGTTGCCACTAAGAATATGAGTGGGGACAAGCTAAATATAGATACTTGGGATGTTTGAGATAACATTTAACACGACCTCATAAATAAAGATAAAGGTAAATGAAACAAAGTATACTTATCAAAACTTGAACACAATACTTTGGTTGTAGCTAACATTGAGTTAAAGCCTACTTACCTATTGTGCTATCTTTTTTCTATCACAACAAGAATATTGTTTCACATCATAAGTATGGCCTCGTACTACCTTTCACCTCTACTAAGCAAGAGGTTAACATCTTCATATAGACCATTCAATTTGCTTTCTTCTATATACTCCTGCCCAAGTTTAGGATGATTGGAACATGCATACCAATTAAATTGCTTGTTCCATAATGTGTAAGATTTTAATTGCTGCATTGTATATCCTAGACATAAATAAAGACCAAATCTCTTTCTCTACATGTGCAAATTCAACATATTAGAAAGTAAAAAGACCCCACTGAAACATTAAAGGTTGTTATGAGTTAAGACAAGAAGTCAGGCCACCATATATAATATAATTCATGACCTATAACATATATTCACCAATTCCTTGTTTGGCAGAAGCTTTGTTTTAGATCTTCGAATCAAATAATATGAGCTAAGAAGCAAGGGTCCTTAGAGCATATGATTATTTTGTCCCTTAAGAAACATAGTTTTGTGGTTCATTGTGTCACTTTTTTTCTCCAACCTTGCATCAATTTGCAATTAATATTCCAGAACTTAGACAATGAAACATACCTTAGTAATGCGCTGAGCAGCCATGTTTTCCCTTATTAAACCTAAATTTTTGTTGACCAAAACATATACAAAACCACCAATATGAACTACACCGAAACATCAATATGCTTTTGTCATAACACTATATTTCTATTACCAAAACATCATGTTAAACCCCTACTATATTACTGCATTGAATCATATTATCAAAAAAGTTTTTCTTCTTCAAAGTTCTCGCTAGATTCACTAAAGGTGTTGGATGCATGTCCTTCCATGCATTCTTTTTCTTTTTGTGTCTATTGCCATCATTTTTCTCTTTTAGTTTTTGCTTCAGTTTGAGTGCAGGACACTCTAGCTTGATGTGTCATAGTTTTTCACATTCGAAATAGGTGGGGACAACATGTTTATCTTGCTTCTTGAAGGACTTTTTGTTCCCTGTAGAATCATTGTTAGCTTTATTTTTATACTAATAATTTAGAGAACCTTTTTACCATTAAATTTAGATCTTCACTATCAAAATTTTTTGCAGCTTAATCATCTTCAAAATCATCTTTCCTTGAGCTAGATTTTACAGCAGTTCTGGCAGCGGATTTCAAAGCAATAATGTATCTTCTCTCTCCTTCTTCCTCTTCTTTAAGTTTTTTTAGCTCCAGCTTGTGTTCCCTCAACTTTCCAAACAATGTGGCCATATTCATTGTAGTGAAATCTTTGGATTCTGATATGGTAGTGACTTTAGGTTGTCATGTTCTATTTAGGCTCTTCAAAATCTTGATGTTTAGCTTCTCTTTGTAAAAGATTTTTCCAAGAGCAAGTAAATGATTAACTATATGCGTGAACCTTTTATGCATATCATATATGCTTTCTCTATTCTTCATCTTGAACATTTCATACTCTTGAGTCAAGGTGCTCTTTCTAGCCCTTTTAACTTCATTTGTGCCTTCATGTGTGACTTCAAGAACATCTCACATTTCTTTAGCTATTTCACACATAGAAATTTTATAGAATTCATCAAGGGTTAGTGCAGATGATATTATACTTTTAGCCCTCACATCATAATTTTCCTTCTTGTTTTTATCCATAGTCCATTGTGAAAACTCCTTAGGCATAGTTTTCCCATTGACAACAACATCCCATACACCCTTGTCCATTGATTCTAAGAAAATTTTCATTCTAACTTTCCAAAAAGGGTAGTTTTCTCCAGCAAACAAAGGTGGTTTGTTAATAGATGCCCCTTCATCAAAAGTTTGAGATATATTGACCATTACTAGATCTTTTAATTGATTAAAATTCGACTAACTAGTTATAGTTCCAATTGTTAAAATTGAAGCCCTTATATTTCAATCCCAAGAAGGGGTCAATTTGTTTGAAAACCATTTTTAAAGTTCTTAAAGATTTTCAGGTGGATAAAGTTGTTTTCCAAGGATCTTTACACATCAAAGATTCAATAATATAATATGCAAGAATAAAGAAAGAAATCAACACAAGGATTTATACTGGCTCAACTCTTCAAGAGTCTACATCCAGTCTTCTTCTAACAACCTTAGTTGGAAGGAAATCCACTAATAAAGATGTCAAGATTTACAAAATACAAGATTCACCTATGCACTCTAAATCTCAAATCACAATAAGAATAAACATCTATGGGTAAGGCTACCCAAACTCACTCTAGGAACCAAGAACACACTCCTAAGAGTGAGGCTATACACACTCATTCTAGGAACCTTGCCTACACAGCAAAGGTAATCAAAATTCACAAAGAATTACAACAAAAAAAACCTGGTACACCCCTTGTGTAGATCTTACACTTCCTTGATCTTCCCTTTCACTCTTGAAGGCTTGGACCTTTGAATCTTCACAATTGATGTTGGCTCCTCCAAGAATGCTTCAAGAATTCTCACAAAGTGTTCTCATTCTACAAATGATAGCTCTGAGAATTTTTCACGTCCTTATAAAAGGAATTACACACATATATAAAAAAACAAGATATGCAAAACTGATACATTTAATCGATTAGATTAAATCCTTAATCGATTAGGCCAAATTCTCCATTTTAATCGATTAAGTTATTAATGTAATCGATTAAAATAGACAACACAACCATGGTGTGCCTCTAACACATTTTAACTGATTCTAAACTAACTTAATCGCTTAAGTTAGTAGCACCACCCAAATTTATGCAGTTTCATTATTCTATTCAACCAAGAATCTATGTACATGAATTTAATTCTAATTTAACAATCTAATAACCTAAGAAAGAACATTTAACAAGTTCATCATCAAAAACACTTTTTGTCAAACTTGAGAGAGCTCCCCCTCAACAAAATTTCCCCAATATGATGTCAAAAATTGAGAATTCCAACATCTAATAACCATATGCATCAGAAAATATAAATTTCTACATCGACATTCAACATTCATTTTAAAAAAATGTCATGAGTCATTTTTTACGTTGGTTTTTGTATTACCATTAAAGTATGAGTGCTCATGTGATTGTTTGCCCTGTCTAAGTGCTTACATCGCCCTAGTGCTAATTAATCTTCCTTTTTCTAAATAATTAAATATTCCTTTAAAAGTATAAGTGTTCATGATTGTCCTAATACTTAATATCCTCTATTTTCTAAATAATTAAATAATGTTTTAAACTTATTAGAAACTAAATAATTTTTTTTTCTTCAATCATGTTAAAAATATAAAAAAATACAAAATCTACAAAAATTAAAAACACCAACATTTTCAAACAAATAATCTTTTAAAAACTGTGTAAAGGTGATTTCTTATTCTGAATGAGAAAACATAGAAACAACGTCATGTCGGACCCTTAAAACTAAAAGAAATATTTTTGTTTCTTATAGTGTTATTTTTGAGTAAAATTAAACATCTTGAAAACTACGTCATAATACTTTTGAACAGTTACATTAATGTATTAATACTTTCTTTATGTATAACCAATTTTTGAATTTGATTAAATATACCTTATTTTATGATTTTTCATAATTTTTTTATAATAAAATATGATAACAACTTCAAAACTTTTTTTTCTAAATTTTTTTTTCAGTTGTATTCCTGTCGCGATCCCGTCATGAGAGGCTCAAATTCATCAAGAAAAAATATATATTTCTACAGAGAAAAAAAACTATAAATTGAAAAATAAGATAAATTTATTAAGTAATCGAGGAAGAAAAACACTATTCATTCTATTTTCTTAAAAATCATCAAATACGTATTTAGATATTGTTTCGGTATAGATTTTGTGGGACCGAGACACTAACCTTTCTAACGTGGCTTTGTCGCTTTCCTATGCTTGAACTTGGTTCTCCGATTATCTTCTTTCCGTCTGGACCGCTCGATCGCCTGTAATCTTGGTCGTTCGGTGATCTTAAGGCTTTGACCGCTCCGTCGCCTTCCTGGTAGAGAAGGGGAGGTACTTGCAAAAGGCACTCTGACGCACAAGTTAGGCGTGTATTGAAGATCTAGTGAATGGTTATCACTATTTGAATATTTGAGAATCTTGATTGAATATCTAGTGAATGGTTATCACTATTTGAATATTTGAGAATATGAGTTGTGGAGTGTGAGTAAAGCATGAGTTAAGCGTACCTGGCTTTTGGCCTTGGCCTTATATTTATAAATTGTCTCATGGACCTTAAACTGACATAAGCCCAATAAAATATAAACGGAATAAAATATAAACAGACTTACCTTAAAATCTGGTTAGTTGCTAAATATCTTTAATTAGATATTCTTTCATATATTCTTGATTATCTGCTTTTAGTCGTTGCCTCTTCTTTGGGCTAGATGGTAAATACTTGTGAGGCTGAACGGGTGTGTATTGAAGAGCCTCGGCTCTTGATTGAATATCTAGTGAATGGTTATCACTATTTGAATATTTGAGAATATGAGTTCTGGAGTGTGAGTAGAGCATGAGTTAAGTGTACCTGGCTTTTGGCCTTGGCCTTATATTTATAAATTGTCTCATGGACCTTAAACTGACAAAAATACAATAAAATATAAACAGAATAAAATATAAACAGAATAAAATACAAACAGAATAAAATATAAGCAAACTTATCTTAAAATCTGGTTAGTTGTTAAATATCTTTAATTAGATATTCTTTCTTATATTCTTCTTGATTATATACCATACAAATATATTTTTTAGATTGCGTCAAATTTTATTATAATTAATATTTGTGTCTTAGAAAGTATTTGAAATTAAAAATTAATCACAGTTTTAGAAAAAAAAAATGAGATATTTTATTTTATAAAGATCAACTAAAATGTTATTCCAAAGGAAACAAAATCAACATATTCAAATTTTATAAAGATAAAATTTAAAAAAAAAATTCGTAGAAAATATTCATATTTATGCCAACTTTTAGTATTATCACTGTCCTCGTATATTTTTTTATTACTTTATCTTCTGATATATTTTAAAATATTAACTGGAAAAATATTTAAATTTTGTTAATAATAGTTGATAACTGCTTAAGCATAATAAAAATATACCTCATTGTCAACTTACACGTGATAGGAGTGACTGGTTTAAAATAAGGCGTGTTTAGTTAATATTCTGATTGAGTCGCACGAAGTTTCTATTCATAGATTTAAATTTAATTACCTAAAACATGATAAGTTTTCTTGCACATATCTATAATTATTTTCTCTGGCCAAGTGCCATTTAATATTTGTAGTGTAATTTCCATTTACTTTCGTAATAGCATTCTCATTGGATATTATAAGATCATATATATTGGAATTCAAATGAGACAGAGCACAAAGAATGGAATGCAAAGTTTTTTTTGAAGTAAAATGAACTCTAATTAGAAGAAGCTTTGCATGGCTATATATATATACACAACATGCAGGCTTATATCAGTAACAGAACAAACAGAAAACGGTTAAACGAATTACAAAAAGATTTGAATTACTAAAACCATTACTCTCCCTTAATTCAAATCTCTAAGAGCTACAACTCCAATCTTATGTAGCATAGTTTCAAACTTGTCAATGGTCAAAGCTTTTGTAAGAAGATTCGCCCTTTGCTCTGAAGTTTTCCAATAACGCAGCTCAATTCTTCCTTTATTCACAATGTCTCTTAAGAAGTGAAACTTCACTTCTTTGTGCTTACTCCTGTCATGACTAACTGGATTCCGAGCGAGATTAATTGCTGAAGTGTTGTCCATCTTTAATTCTATTGGTTTTCCAAGTGCTACCTTCAACTCAGTTAGCAATTCTTCAAACCAGATTCCTTGGCAAGCTGCATAACACCCTGCAACGTATTCTGCTTCGCAGCTTGATAACGCCACAACCGGTTGCTTCTTTGATGACCATGATACTGGTGCTTCATTCAAGAAATAGATGAAACATGATGTGCTCTTCTGTTCTATAGTGTCTCCTCCATAATCAGAATCACAAAATCCAGTGAGCTTCAGACAATCTTCCTTATTTCCATATGGAAACAACACCCCATAATCAGATGTGCCTTTGATATATCTCAGTATACGTTTAGCAGAATCCATGTGACTTTTCTTTGGTTGGCTCATGAAACGGCTTATCAATCCCATGCTAAAGCTCAGGTCAGGACGACTATTACACAGAAACCTCAAAGATCCCACGATTTGCTTGAATCTTGTCTCATTTGCATCTTCTTCAGTCTCGTCTCTTCCCAGTTTCACATTGACTTCCAAAGGACTTCGAGTAGCATTGCATTGGTGCATCTGGAACCTTTCCAGTAGCTCCTTTGCATACTTTTGTTGATGCATGATGAGACCCATCCTAGAGTGCACGAACTCCAGACCAAGGAAATAGCAAAGTTCTCCCAGATCCGTCATATCAAAATCATTTTTCAGCATTTCTTTGAGCTCGTTAACATCCTCGTTCCGTGATCCTGTAACAAGGAGATCATTAACATATATACAAACGATTAAAGAGTTACCTTTTGTAGATTGTTTCACATAGACTCCATGCTCTACTCTGCATTTCTGAAAACCGTGTTTGGTGAGCGATGAGTCAATCTTCTTGTTCCAGGCTCTAGGTGCCTGACGTAATCCATACAAGGCTTTCTGTAACTTATATTCTTTCTCTTCATTGTTTATCTCCCTAAACCCTGGAGGCTGTTGTATATAAACTTCCTCTTCTAATACTCCGTGAAGAAATGCAAACTTAACATCAAGCTGATGAATCTGCCACCTTTGTGCACAAGCTATAGCAACGACTAACCGTATGGTTTCTAGTCTCGCTACTGGTGCGAACACTTCATCAAAATCAACACCCTTCTTTTGTAGAAATCCTCTCTAGCAACCAGTCTTGCCTTATACTTTGACACGGTTCCATCTGGGTTTAATTTCTTCTTGAATACCCACTTAACACTTATACTTCGTTTGCCAGATGGAAGATCTACTAACTTCCATGTGTTATTCTTTTCTATAGATTTTAGTTCTTCTATCATTGAATTTTTCCACACTGACTGCCTTAGTGCATCTTCGACATTTACAGGTTCCGTTCCAGCCATTAATGCAATGTGTAACAAGTTTCCTTCATCGTCAATAGCAGAGTTAGAGTATACCTCGTAATCTGAGAGTCTAGACAATCTCTGAGTTGATCTTCTTGGTCTTTGAGTTTCATCTGTGATGTTGCTGGTAGCATCCTCTTTAGTTCTGGAGACAGCCTTTGTTCACATTTCTTCATGATTGCCATTGATTCCTTAAATCACAGTTTTCCTAGACTTCTCATGCATGGTATCCCAGTTCCAGGATTCACGTTCCAGAATAACAGCATCCTTGCTAATGACCATCTTCTGCTGAATTGGGTCGTAAAGCTTGTAGGCTCTGGTGGGATGGTAACCTACAAACACCATCGGTGCACTCTTGTCTTCCAGCTTGCTACGTTTCTGATCAGCAATGTGAACATAGGCTAATGAACCGAACACTCTTAAGTGCTTTACAGAGGGTACCTTTCTCGTCCAGACCTCCAATGGTACTTTTCCTGTGATGCGTTTGGTAGGACATCTGTTGAGAAGGTAGACAGCTGTCGTCACAGCTTCAGCCCAGAGGCTTCGTGGCAAACTCTTCTCCTTGAGCAGACACCTAGCAGTGTTCATGATGGTTCTATTTCTGCGTTCAACAAGTGCGTTATGCTGTGGTGTATAAGGAGCAGTGACTTCATGTGCTATGCCCTTTTCCTGACAAAATTTTCAAACGCATATGACGTGAATTCTCCCCCACCATCAGTTCGCAGAACCTTCAAAATCTTGTCACTCTCTCTCTCAACATTAGCTACAAACCTTTTAAAGACCTCAAGTGCTTCGTTCTTTGCTTTAATCACAGATACCCAACTCATTCTACTAAATTCATCTACAAAGACCACAAAATACCTATTTCCTGCCAACGATAATGTCTCAAGGGGACCACAAATGTCCGCATGCACCACATTCAAACAATCTGTTGACCTCATTTCGACCTCTGTCTGAAATGATTTTCTTGGTTGCTTACCTGCCAAACAAGATTTACATGTATCGATAGGTAGAGATATATGCGACATACCTGATACCATACATTTCTCTTTGAGCTTCTGCAGATCTTTGAAGTTTAAATGGCCAATCTCAGATGCCACGTCCAGCTGTCTTCGCTTTTCACAGTAGATAGACATTGCATATTTTCCACAACATCAAGACATACTGGGAACGTTCTATTCTTCGAAAGTCTACTGGTCAAGATCAACCTGCGATTTCTGTCGTATAGTTTTACCTGGTCTTGATCACCCATGATCACTGTAAAGCCCTTTTCAACAAGTTGTCCAATGCTTAGGAGGTTGCACTTCATGTTCGACACAAACAACGCATTAGAGATCGTTGCCTTTGAGCCATCACGTTTGTTCATAATAACATCACCCATGCCTTCAACCTTCAGAGTACTATCATCAGCAAATTTTACCTTGCTCTTCTTCGTGTCATCAAAGTTTACCAGCCAATCCTTATTGCAAGTCATGTGATTCGAGCAACCCGAATCAAGATACTAGGTTTTATTCTTTGATTTCACACACTCAGTGGTTGTCATTACCACAACGTTAATGTTTCTTAGTTAGAGTCTTCTTGAACAATATGTGCCTCCTTCTCCTTGCGTGAAGGTTTACTTTTATTGGTCTTTTCTGGAAAGCATTCAGATGCAAAGTGGCCAAATCTATGACAGTTAAAGCATTCAATGTTTCTTTTATCTTTCTTTTTCTTCAAACCTTTCTTGTAGTATTTCTTTTCTTTCGAATCGGATGCTCTGCTTGAGTCAGATTTCTCATCTGGTTCCTCCGTATCAGCACCACTTCCATCTTTCTTCCATTTGTTGTTTCTCGGTTTTCCTTCCCATTTCTTGAACTTCTTTTTCTCTTCTCCTTTCACATGCTTAACTTTCAACGCTTGATCATCACGTTTGGATTTTCTTTCACGTTTCCTCATTTCATAGGCTTCTAAGGAACTCTAGAGCTCCTCTATCTTGAGTTTTCCAACATCTCTTGATTCTTCGATAGCAACAACAATGTGGTCGAACATTTCTGGCAGCGACCTCATAATTTTCTCAATGATCATGGTGTCAGTAACGTCTTCCCCACATGCTCTCATTTGATTTGCAATCATTATTATTTTGCTGAAGAAGTCACTTATCCTATCACCTTCCTCCAATTCCAGATGTTCATACTGCCTTCTGAGAGCTTGAAGTCTTATCTTTTTAACCTTTTCTCCTCCAGAATAACACTTCACCAGAATACCCCATGCTTCCCTGGCTGTACTCACGTTCTGGATCTTTTCAAAATGAGTGTCATCCACGCACTGATGGATTATTAGCAATGCCTTATCATCCTTTTGTTTAAACTCTTTCTTTTGATCTTCTTTACCAGCAACATCGTTCTCAGCTCCTTCAATTACATCACTGACGCCTTGCACTCTGAACACCACGCGCATCTGGGTGCTCCAACGATTCCAGTTTTTCTCCGAAAGTATTGGGAACTGCAGTGAGGAAAGATCGGCCATCCTGGAACAAGAACAACCTTCTTTTCGTTCTTTGAGATAACGAAGACACTTCAAGATGAAAGAAACGAAACGCGCCTCAGGTTCACATAACTTGGCTTTGATACCACTATTGGAATTCAAATGAGACAGAGCACAGAGAATGCAATGCAAAGTTTTTTTGTGAAGTAAAATGAACTCTAATTAGAAGAAGCTCTGCATGGCTATATATATACACACAGCATGCAGGCTTATATCAGTAACAGAACAAATAGAAAACGATTAAATGAATTACAAACAGATTTGAATTACTAAAACCATTAATATATACATGCGATGTTATGTTGCATGTCTAATTCAATCTGACTTTAGTTATGAAAATGATTTTACTATTAATGGAGATATAAAATCTATTAAATAATTTAAATCTCCCTTTCTATTTCCTCAGTCCTAAACTCGCATAAACCTTACTTAATACTAAGTAAATTATTTCTATTAAATAATTTAAATCTCCCTTTCTATTTCCTCAGTCCTAAACTCGCACAAACCTTACTTAATACTAAGAAAATTATTTTTCAGAACCAAGTTACTGACTAACATTTAACAATTCATTACATTGACTCTTCAGATACAAAAAGGAAAATAATATCACATTTCATCCAATATTTATTATAATCACTAGTGCAAAAACGTTGTTTAACGTCACACTGATGACCGGTGGCATTTCCGTAAATAAGTTGGCAATATAGGCATCGGTTAGGTCCATATCTGACGTCTATAGAATTTTAGACGTCGGCCCTTCAAACTTGATGTCTATATTTCTGACCGTTAGGTGAAAAGTCATTTCCATCAGCCTTATAGACGTTGGGTCGTTTGGGGCCCAGACGTCTATATGACGGAAATTAATGTTGCTCACCTACCTATTAGATATATAGACATCGGTCCCCTTCTAACTAACGCCTATAAGTCTGTCAGGCAGGTGAATAGTCACTGTTTTCAACCTTATAAATGTCGGATCCCGCCACATTGAAGGGGCCTCGACGTCTATATGGCAGAAATTAATGCTCCCCACCAACCTGTCAGACATATAGATGTCGGTCTCGTTGTAATTTACGCTTATATGTCTACCGAACAGGTGAATAGTCACTTTTTTTAGCCCTATAGACGTCAGATCCCGCCACATTGACGTCTATATACAATTCTGAACGTCAGTTGCATCAGCACCAACGTCTATGTACAACAAAAAAATTAATTTTTAAATTGAATAGACGTCAAATTAGTCAGGCGTCCGACGTATTTGATAATGTAGACGTTGGCTCTGTGTATAACAGACGTCCAATTTCTTGTTAAATAACACCAGCGGTTTGCAAACCAACACATCGTCTTTGCCTTTTTCTCTCCATTGCTCTGCATTTTCTAGGTAAGTTTTCTCTCCTCTGCCTTTTCGTTGTGTTTTGGTGCGGTTTTTTTGTTGTGTCTTTGTGTAGCGTAGTGCACCTTCTCCCTTTGCTAGTTTCCTCGTAAGAAAAACATGCGGTTTTTTGGATTTCTCATGGCATTTCAATCCAAGGACGAACTTGGATTGTTGCCTATGTCCATTCCGACCGCCAATGAAAAAGTATACGGCTATTCTCACCGTATTCTTTTTCATTGGCAGTCGACGAAAAAGTATACGGTGAGAATACACCGTATTCTCACCGTATTCTTTTTCAGTGGCGGTCGGAATGGACCTAGGCAACAACCCAAGTTCGTCTTTGGGTTAAAATGCCATGAGAAGTCCAAAAGTCGCAACTTTTTCTTATGAATAAACTAGCAAAGGAAGGAGGTGCTACTACGCTACCCTAAGACACGACAAAAGCTGCACCAAAACACAACGATCACTTCATAGACGTCGGTTAATGCACAAACCGACGTCTATATTGCGGAAAGACCTCGGTTAATGCAATGTTTGACGGCTTTATAGACGTCCAATATGTTACGAACTGACGTCTAAGGTGACCTTAGACATCGGTTAGTGCAATGTATGATGTCTTTATAACATCGTTCTTTTAACTGAACCGACGTCTATATCGACGTCGCACTTGCAAAAAACCAACGTCCCATTAACGTCATCCATATAGACGTCGGTTCTGTTGTTGACGTTAAAAGCCCAAAATAACCGACATTAAACAGCGTTTTTCCACTAGTAAATTATGATATAATTATTTCTATTAAATTGGTATTAATGATGTTTAAAGGAGTTAATTTAGTATTATCGGTAGTTGGTTCATTTAAAGTAATATCATTTTTCGGTCTTACCTGTTACATTGTTACATTACCACATTATTTACATTATGTTATTTATGACATTATCTAAAGGGATTATCTAAAGGTGTGGCAACACCAGTATAAATGATACCTTAGTAAAAATAAGAAAATTTAGCATTATATAATATAAAAAGTTCATAAATTCACGGACGATATAAGGGTTTGCTAGATCTAAAGAAAACATAAAAAAATGAGATTTTTATTTATAATTTATTTTTTAAGTTTTTTTTTTTTATGTAAAACTATCTTTAAATTGTTATAATCAATTTATTTTAACATTTATTTTCCAACATATAATACAGTTAATCCATATAATCATTATTCAAACATTATTTTAACATTTATTTTCCAACATATAATACAGTTTTTCCTTTCTCTCTCTAGAAACCCTTTTTCCCTAAATTTCCTTTACCTTTTTTCTAGATTTTCAGCCAACTGAATCGTTCAATCTTTGGTTTGAAGGTGCTCAAGAGTTCGTGGCATGAAGGGCTTTCTTTCGCACCGATTAGTTTTTCCGTTTGATCCTGGTAAGAAATTTCCCCTCTTCTCCATTGTTCTAAAAGTCTAGGGCATGAAACTTTACTTGTTGCATGTTGCTAATGAAGTATCCTCTTCATAGTTTCTGCCCAATTAATCTCTAAGAACCGTGCTCTACACCCATTTGGTGACTTATAGGTACCGTTGAGTTTGCCTCTGTGTGGAGTTACTATTAGGGCGTCTTAAGTAAGTTGTTCTGTGAGCACCAAAAAGGTAAGGGGAGCTAGTTATCTTTCTTTGAATTTATTGCTTGAATCTATTTGATAAATGTATGTATGTTGTATTCTGAACTGTTGTGTGGTTTTAGACTATATTTTTGGTTGTACACATCCTGTTTGGTATGAACTGAAGTTGCAAATGATGAATCTATATTGGATTGCTTGTGGAGCACTTGAATGAATTTATTGACTGTGATTGAGTATGTTTAGAAAGGTCTTGGGTGAGGGTTATGAATTAACATGGATATAGGTAGAAACCTTGTGCATATATACTGTTTCAGGTTCTTTTAATGGAAGTGAAGTATTGAAATTGGGCAATTGGGGTCTAGAACACCGCAGAACAGTTTGGATAACTTAGATAAATTACTTGTATCTGGATGAGATCACTTTGTTGGTAGGATAGAGGAATCATAAAAATCGGAGTCGGTACATCCCTGATCATAGAGCAGTCCTAGCCTGATCCAGTAAGTTGTGATAAGTCATATGTATTGGCATTTATGGTGAGTTTGATGCGTCAAGCATTTTATTCTTCTCCGATGACCAATTGGGCTGGTAAGGAATGCTTCGGGTAAGATCCTGTTGTAATCTTAATTAGATAGATAGCAAAAAAAAATAGGAAAAGTTAGGATGTGTGAAGGAAGTGAGGCAATGGTTTTGGGCTGTGAAGGTTCTGAGTGAAATTAGATGATTTAGGTAGGGTAAACAAGTCAAATGTGACTTGTTAGGAACCTTGAACTGGTCTAAAAACATGTCAAATGGTAGAATTATATTTGAACCTCTAAGTCATGAAAATTTGTGTTTTAAAGGTGAATTTGAGTTTAAATCACTTTGGAATGGGGTTAATAATGTTTATGATCAATTAAAAAAGTTTAATTAGGCTTATACTACGATCTAGGATCATTAGAAGTTGGGGAAGAGGTCTAGAACGAGTTATGGGGTGGTGATTGCTTGAAATCTGCAGAATTTCGTTTTGCAGAGGCGCACCTTGTGCGCTATGCGAATTTTAGCTGAAAGGCTCCCCCGTCAGGAAAATTCGCTCAGCGCACCAAGGGTGGTGTGCTGTGTGAATTTTTGTTGTCTTGCCTTACACCTTGATGCGCTGTGCGACCCGGTTAAGTGAGTTTCACACTTGTCCTCATCTGTTTGAGCTTTGTGATGTTGTTTGACTACCAGGGTGTATGTATGTCTATATAACTGATTTGGGTGGCTTGATTATGCAACATGATTGAGGGTATGTTGTATTGTATTGTGAATTATAGTTTGAAAGCATGTATGAAACAAAGTTGTGATTGGTGTAAGTGTAACAAGTATGGTTCATGGACGTAATTCCATGATCCTCAAGGAGAGGATACATGGTGGTGCCCTTGTAGTGTGTAGAAAGATTGCATGGCAGCTCAGCCTTGGGGGTTTTCCTGAAACTACAATGATCAATCATTCTCAAATGGAGAGGATTGAATCATGTGGTGAGTAGTAGCAGGAGGTCCTAGTCTTGGAGGCTTCCAATATGCTCCAGGGTGCAGAACGGACTTACCTCGTGAGTGTGGTAGGGTGGAACCCATTGGCAATGGCTTTGCAAAGTAGTAGAGGCCACCACGAGTGCATAACCCGCCATAGCTCGGCAATCATTCTAGTCCGGACGAGTCAATTTAAAGTGTAACAAGTCATGTGTGATCCTGTATAGTTGTTTGAACTTCGTAAGTTGTGTATGATTGATAACATGCTTTTTATACCTAGCTCACCCTTGCTTGTTTGTGTTGCTTGTGTATGTTTCCTTTTGCGATGATCATCCACTTGGATGTGAGCAGATGTTGAAGAAGTTCCCTTGGAGCAAGTGCTGGAGGATGGAGATGATGCTGCAGCTTAGTCTTAGAATTCCTTTCTTTGTTGAACCTATGTATCTTGAAATACTCTTTATGTCTGAGTTTAAGGTTTAGACCTTTTATCTTAAAGTTTTAAATTCTGAAGCTAATTCAGATTACCGTAATCCTTTATTTAATGATCGTTCTACTCTTGACTGCTTTCCAATATTATCTATGATGACGTCTTATTATTATATATTTTCATACTATAATTAGGATGTCACAATATAGAAATTGTTCATAACTTATATCTTTATAGATTTCATCATTATTATCTATCAAAAGACTAAACTTTAAGCTTAGTTCTCCAATTCAATCTAAACAAAAATTCTAGTTTACTCATTAAAATATATGAAAAAAACTCTCAAAAAAACAAATAAAAAGATACTGAAAAATAAAATTGGACAAAAGAAACGCCCTTTTAATCCTAATAAAAATAATATAAACACAAATAGAAAGAAAAATCTACTAGAAATGAGAAAGATTAATATACCCAAACAACATGAGATTAAAAAAATGAGATATGCCAAAATACTCATAAGAATGTTTCTAGAATAAAAAAAAGCAACAGAGACAAAAACTGAAATTATAATAGAGAAAGTCAATAGAGAGATAAAAGAAGAAAATAAAAATAAAAATTAATTATAAGATATTAAAGATAATTAATCATTATCTTTTTAATAAGCTAAACTATACTTTATTGAAAAAATATTTTGACTAATTAAATAACATTTTTAATATCAATAGAAATCAACATAAACTTATAATAATAAAGGTATATTAATACTTATAAAAAATTTTAGTCATTTTGTCCATAAACATAATTTTATAATTAATTTAACGTACTAAAAAAATTTAGACATTTTTTTTCTAAACATAATTTTATAATAGAATTAAATATAATTTTAGTCCTTCAATTATCACTCATTTTTTGTTTTAGTCTCTACTCAATTTTTAGTCTTCTTTATTTTGAAACTCTCACTTTTCATCCTTAAAATTGGACGGCGTTATTTTAACAAATGACAAACAACACTTTCCACCACCTCACTGTCTGCCGTGTTAGTTTTGTTTTCAGTCATCATATCAGTGATTGCTACGTCTGTTGACTCAAATCCGATTAGCACCATTAGGGTTTTTAATTGGGCAACCAACACCAGGCCACGGTCTCGCCGACGCTCACCTCCCATCGATCGGAGCCACCACCTACACTACGTCATTGATGCAGGTGACCGTCTCTAACTCGCCGTCGTCAGTTTTGGAGGCCGCTACCTACGCTACCTTCTCACCTTCCCCTTCTAATGGGGTTCATCTTTTCCCAGATCCACCACCGCGAATCGTGACTCCTCACTGGTGTTGCCGCTCACCGCCGCGACACTGCCACACCACAACGCCGTGGAAGAGGCTTAACCTGAGGAACGCTAAACCCCCAGGAATTTCACCAGAGAGATCGTTGTTTGAAAGATCCGAGAACTTTCTGCTATTTTCATTGTTTCTTGTTTTGGTTTAGTTCAATGCATATTCTGTTTTGAGCTTTGGAGCATCTTCTAAAAATTCTTCTTGTGCTAAGCCGTTCTTTTCGCAGGTTTTATATCAAATCTGTTTGGTTTTGAACCTGAGGTATGCCAAGTTTTGTTTTTTATTTTCTAAAGTCATTCCCATTTTGGTGTTTTTTCTAACTTTAAGGTTGCGTTAGGAAGAGACCCTTTTGTTGCCGAATGAGATTGTCCAATGAAAGTTTGTTCCTTGATGCATAGTTAAATTGTTGTATTGATTGGCAAGTCAAAAGAGCTTGGCTTTTTTACAAGGGAATATTATTACTTTTTTACCAAGATTATGGTTTCGTTTTATTTAAATTAAAGAACCTGCGAAGCCTTGGGTGTTTGTTGTTTCAGCAAGCTCTTCCCCTGCAATAATCTTCTTCTTCTCATGGCTCGTATGTTAGGCTATGAACCTTGTTCCCATTCAAGTAGGGCCTTTTTCAATTACTCTTCTATTTCTTCCCCTGAGGCTAACAGAAGACTTGTGGGTATAGGTGCACTTCCTGGTTTAGTGCCACTTCTCATTTGTGGATTTCTCGGTGTTGGGCAATCCCTAAATCACCGGTGGCACAGTACCAGAGAGCGAGTTATTGCTCACTCTGAATCGCTTCATACTCCAACAGTCTCCATAGGTCACCGGAACCGGAGAGATTGTTCTTAAGCACGAGCAATGCGGTCATCTTCCCCTTTTTACACATCTTCGACGGAATAGTCCCCGATAAGAAATTAAGAACCCCAATCCCCAAATTGAAAATTAAGAACCCTAATTGTATGCTAATCTCAGTTCATTAATCTCATCACTAAAATCAAAACCTACTTGCAGCTAGTGAAGAGAGAAGCTGACATTCAAAGAACTTCTGTCGTTTGTTACATGTACTGGTATTTAACGCCGTCCAATTTTAAGGACTAAAAGTAAGAGATTCAAAACAAAGAGGACTAAAAATTATTGATGTTTCGAGTATGGACTAAAACAAAAAATGAGTAATAGTTGAGAGACTAAAATCATATTTAACTCTTTATAATATTTTAATAGACAAATATTAGTACTAAAAAAATTTGAATCCTTCTTTTTAGATCTAAAAAAATTTCACCTATTTCATCCTTGAATAAGTATTGTTTAAAATTTTGAATTAAAAGTGATGATTAGAATGACAACGAATCAAATTATTCATAATTTAACTCGCATGTAAAACATTATACTAATTATTTATTATGTTGCATGTCAAATATCCGTAAAAAAAAACTCATGAATTTTTTTCAACTCTGTTGGATATTCATTTTTAACCCCCAAATATTTAAAAATAATATTTTATTATTTAAAAAAAGAGTCCAAATTAAATTGAAAAAAGAATATAATAAATAAAACATACATCTGAGTACAATTTAATGGACAATTAAAAAAATACAAGTTTATGCATAAATTCAAATTAATAATATCTACAACATATATACAAATACAAATAATTTAAAAAAAAATCTAAAAATAACATATAAGATCTATGTTTCATTGCTCTAATCATACTCTTGAATTCGAAACCCTGACCCACACCTTCCTCTATATATTATTTCCCAACTCTTCTCATATCCACCAAGAACTAATCATATCTTTCAAAATGAAATCAAACCTTTCTGCATTCCTATTGTTGTTCCTTCTCCTTCTCCACCAATCCCTTTTCGCGAAGGCTGGTATTGGGTCTTCTCTTTTTAAAATTGCCTCAATCGCATTCAAGTTCAGGGGAAAAATATGGGCTAAACGGATTATTAAGAATTTCCCCACACCAGACTTTTCTTCTCCACAACAAAACCAAACACTACAGGAAATCAAAGGCTTGACTCAAATCAAAGAGTACTTTTCTAACTTTGGCTACCTTCAATTCTGAGACATTCGACGATGTTTTGGACCAGCAAACAGTATCAGCCATCAAGACCTACCAGCGATCTTTCAATCTCCAAGTTACTGGCCACCTAAACAACGAGACATTACAACTAATCTTACTACCCCGATGTGCTGTGCCCGACATGGATTTCACCAACGACTTCACCGAAAACGTGTCGTGGCCCAAAGCCGGTAACCAGTGGTTTCAAAAGAACAACCTCACGTACGGTTTTCTTCCGAAAAGTAATATCCCGGACAACGCCAAGAAAGTGTTCGGACAGGCATTCACGCGGTGGGCGAATGCCACAGGGCGTTTGAACCTCACGGAGACAAACTACTACGATGACGCTGACATTAAGATTGGATTCTACATACTCAATGACGTCGTTGACGCCGATGTGTTTGGCGTCAGCTTTATAAGGGAGGAATCTCCGTTTAGCGTGAAGACGGCGGAGATACGTCTTAACGGGAACATGTCCTGGGCGCTGCCCAGTGAAAACAACAGCTTGTCGTGGGAGAATGATGTTCTGGACTTGGAGAGTGTGACGATGCATGAGATTGGACATTTACTTGGACTTGACCACTCTTTCTTGAATGACTCTGTTATGTATCCTTACATTTTGCCATCACAGCAACGAAAGATACAACTCTCGAACATCGACAAGAACAGCATTCTTCAACAGAACACTAAACCCAATTCTGGTTATTGTGGAAGTTGGAGAGTGCTTGTAACTACCACCTTGTCCCTTGGATTTAGTTATATGGTGCTTCTAGCTTGATTCTGGATTTAGAATAACCGATGTTAAATAACCTTTTATCCAAAACAGAACAAATAATGCAGTTCCACCTGTTTGCATGTTGTGTCCCAAAGAAAGCTAATATTATAATTGATAGTATAATTATCTTTTTAGTCCTCAAGTTAGGGGCTGAATTTCCGTTTGATACCCGCTTTTAAAAGTGATTTAATTAGATCCCCAGGTTATTGATTTTGCTTTCAATAGATCCCTTCCGTTAAATAGTTTGCAACGGCGTTAACTTTAACTTACGTGGCAGTATTTTTCTTCTCTCTCTTCTATTTCTTTCTCACCATAATAACTACCTCTCACTTTTTTCTCTCTCTTCTATTTTTTTCTCTCTTCTATTTTTCTCATTCTTGGCTCAGAAAATGAGAACCCAACTTACATTTCAAAAAAAATAAAATAAACATGTCCACTACCAAGTAGATATTAATTATATGGTTCTCAGAAACATGCAGAGACTCCAAATTTCTGGTGGTCATTTCTAAGACTTCGCACCAGATATGGCTGCATGACTTTAATAACTTGAAACTCTATTACTGTTACTTATAGTTTCTGCCTATGGTATCTTGAAGAATAGGAATTTTGTTCATAAACATTTGATTCCCAGTTTTTCACCAAATCAAAAACATGTAAAGAGAAAAATTCAGTTCCGGTGTTGTTAGCTCCACTTACTGATAGTAATTATTGTCGTATTCCAATTGACACTAGCCACAAACTCGGTCAATTTTGTGTTTGAACAATGGAAGTGAGTAATGACAAATAGCCATAAATTCCATGAACACGTTTTGGATACAGAAGTAGCTTATGCAGAATATACTATGTGCTCAGTTTATTATGAAAATATCACATGCAACTCAATCAATTAATGACACAACAATTTGAATGAAGACAAAAGCATGTACAAAAATCTTGGGAGTTTGTAAGTTTGTTAAAGATATTTCTTTGTTCCTGAGATATTGGATTTGTAAGGTTATGGTTTAATGCTTCTGTGTTTACCTTATCTCCCGAAGCTTGATTTTTATTCAAACAAATCAAGTGTGCCAACAAAACAAACAATGGCTGCTTCTACTTCTCCGAACTTCTCAACATCTTTGCACAAGAACACTCACAAAACAAAGTTTCCTTCATCAGCAGGGAAGAATATATTACATAACAAAGTTGGGTTCTCAGTCAACAACTTTGTGCTGTAAATTTCTGTTACCTTTCTCCTTGATTACTGGACAACCAATCTGGTGTTGGTCTTGTGCCAAGAGAGAGAAAAATAGAAGAGAGAGAAATATAGAAGAGAGAGAAAAAAGTGAGAGGTAGTTATTACGGTGAGAGAGAAATAGAAGAGAGAGAGAAAAATGTCAGTAATAACATAGGAGAGAGAAGAAAAATACTGTCACGTCAGCTAAAGTTAACGCCGTTGCAAGCTATTTAACGGAAGGGACCTATTGAAAGCAAAATCAATAACCTGGAGATCTAATTAAATCAATTTTAAAAGCGGGTATCAAACGGAAATTCAGCCCCTAACTTGGAGACTAAAAAGGTAATTAAGCCTATAATTAACTAGAGAAAGATAGTATACAGAGCATCACACAATAAAACAACGTTTCACCAAGTTTAACACAAAAGGCCTCGTTCGATTCGATCAAAATATACTCATCATCTTTAACTCAAATCCCTAAAATTAAAAGTTTTTTTCTTGTATTTTATTTAATTTTCTCATTTTTCATTTTTATTTAAAATAAAACTTACTCTGACATTTAAATTAGTATCAGTTATTGATATATAACAAGTAATAATTACACTACAAGAATAGGCATATATAAGCTGTTATAATAAAAAGGATAATGGTTAAAAAAGTAAGGGTCTAATATAAAATCTATAAGATTTGGCGATGTTAAAATAATCATCATGTACTCTTGAGTTGGTTAAGTTTCTAATGTGATGTTAACAACTTTTAAATAAATTAAAAAGCTACGTCAACATTTAAATTTGTAATATCTAAATTTTAGCATATACTAAAACAAAATAATTTTTTCTCAACTTATAAGTATTAACACAATTATTTAAAAAAAAAATCATAATAATAAATATATCTAAAAGAGTTAACCATAACCACTAGAACCATAAAAATATTTTATAACATCACCATCTTTTATGAGAAATGTTTTAAGATCTATTTCTCGTTTGTTCACATCAAGTGATATTGCAATAAATAAATATATAAATAAACAAAACAAACAAACAGCATACCAAAGATAACAAAAGAGATAACACAATGAGCTAGTGTTTAAAAGAAAGTGATATAAACAATTTAACTCATTTCATATTAGTTTAACATTTATAGTATTCTAAAATTCATCTAAACATATAATCATTTAATAATGGTGTGCATCCATACTAATATTTATACTCTAAAGAACCCATAATACAAAAATTTTATTTACAAAATATATAGGAAATTTGTTTCAATCAGTACACCTACAATTGAAGAAGTCATACATATGATACAAAAATCTAAGACAAACCAAAATTTGTTCTAAGACAAAGTTGCATACTCTAGATATGCAATAGCCAATGACCACCCATCTTAATCAAAATGAAGGTTTCTGACTGAAAAATGATGATATATTATAATGTAATAAATAAAGTGGGTCATATCAGTGTGGTTACTACATGACCACTATTCATGCCCATGTTACAAATGAATGAGAAACAATAATATTTGGTTTTATTGATTTTTTTCTCTGTATAGTTTAGAATTCATATACACTAATTGAAATTATTATGTCTTATGCAGAGATTTAATTCTACTACTTCAATTCCAGAGAAGTCCCTTAAAGACATAAGGAAAGCACTTGCAAAATATGTAATTCAACTCTATAATAGTATGTAGATATTAGTAGTAAGTTCCACATTAGCATATTTATGATTAGGTTAACTTTGTACATTGGTTTGATTCATGCTTCTAAGTTGATTTATGATTACAATTCTATGTATATTGAATTGATTTATGATTTATTATAATTTTCATTGAAAATATGCTTCTAGACTGTTTTCTCTTTGGAAATAGTTTGTGTTTGCTTGGTCTAAGAGTGGTTGTGAACGAAACCAAAATTTATAAGAACTCTGTGATGGGTGGTAATCGCATATCTTGTGTAGTGGAAAAAGACGTGCTTTTGTAAAAGAAAAATTATTCTTTGACACACCTAAATTTTTTATATTCATTTGACACTATTCTTACTTACATTTTACTTTCTTCATTCTTGAAAAAATACAAAACTTTACACTTTTAGGACCATTTTACCCTTATATTATGTGTCAAATGAATGTAAAAATGTTTCATGATACTATTACTCTTTGGAAAAAATAAATGATGTTGTTTTGACTCGATGCTAAAATATTGTGCATATTTTGCATGGAAACTAGCTTGTAATTTTCGAGTACAAGTGGTAGACGTTTATCAAAAGAGAAGTGGGATACTCAATGGATATGTTAAAAAATATTTTTTATACTTGAGAAGGTGTAGCATAAGAGTAGTTTGAAAAAAAAATACAAAGTGTTGGAAGTCTCACATCGACTAAAGATAAGGTCAATTCAATGTATATAAGTGGGTGCAAATCTCACCGTACAAGCTGGTTTTGTGGAGTTGAGTTAGGCTTAAAGTCCACTTCTAACTTGGTATCAGAGCCATGATTAGAGCATATCCTAGCGATATCTATTGTTGTTGGGCATGCTGTTCCACCCACTATCGGGCTGCTATCGGACCACCCATTAAATGTCTAATCTCATGCTCGAGATGTATATGCCTCAGCGTGAGGGGGGTGTATTGGAAGTCCCACATCGACTTGTTGGAAGCCTTGTATGTTTTGTCATTTGTAAAGTGCAAAGTTCAAGAGTTTATTCTATTTTTAGTGGTCATTAATATGTCATGTTTTATAATAATTCAAATACTTGAAGATGTTCATAACACTTGTCCACAATGTGCAATCCGGAAGACTAATCATGCACCCCTAACCTGAATAATTAATATGGGAAATTGCCCGAAAATGCATTCTGGAATGTAAAATGAAAATACAAACTCACTTGTTCTTCGATGACAACAATAGTGCATTAGCGGGGCGGCCATGCAGTGTTTGCATTGGCAATGCACTGCAACAATGTCGAATCCAACAGTGGCGGACAGCGGCTCGTGCAAATCCAAAAACCAGCGACAAAGTACAAGTGAATGGAAGAAGATTAGGATAAAACTATAGGTATTTTGGTCTTTTCGATCTTTACTACGGATGGAGGTGCAGGAAGCAAAACATTCCTTCTAGATACATTTAAGCTGAATATTCTCTAGATGTAACTACGAAAGGCTTTTGCTTCCAAACCCTCCTTAATTTCTTTGCACACCCTTAAAATTTTGGTTTAAACCATTTAGGCGTCCCTATTTTTGTTAGGTATTCCCAATTTGGTCCCCTTCTTTTAAACCTTCCCAATTGAGTCCTTATAAGTACTAATTTCAAACAAATTAGCCCTTGCCGTTAAAAATCGTTAACGGTGTTAAAATTGTGCAGAGGTGGGTAGATGATGTGTTCAATGTTTAACTATCAAGCGAAACGTGGCAGGAAACTGAGTGAAACATGCCATTTTAGCACTGATTAAAAATTGGTAATGACCAATATATACTAAATTGTAATTAAAAAGGGAATTAGGGTTTAGTTAAATAAAAAAGGGAATTAGGGTTCAATTAAATAAAAAAGGGAATTATGGTTCAATTAAATCGAAAAACAATTGGGATTCAATTACATTAGAACTGTGAGAGGAATCTGAGAGGAGTGCATCGCAAGTTCATTATCATTCGTTAGTGGAGACGATACATACTTGATTCGGGCTGTGGAAATTGGGCATTCCCTATTTCGACTTGAATCGCGACTTTGTTCTACGTGTCCATCAAGTGGTTGGAGTTGAATTTGCTGGAAGGTAAGTATGTGTACTTTACTTACCTATGAATTTAATATTGGATTGTGATTATTTTTGTTGTTATCTGGGGATGCCTTTTTTAATGTGGGGTTTGGGTTGTCTAAAAATGTGGTGTATTTTGTTTGCGCTTGTGGTCCCCCATGTCCCCCATAGTTATACTTAGTTTCTTTTGTCATTATCACTTTAATAAGCGGTGTCTTTTGTCCTTTTAGGGTTATTGGTAGGTGTAGAATATTGTTTACGATGTTATGAGTGATGGACCATATACAAGTAGTTATTCACCATGGGGGAAAGTTCGTGAATGAGGGCTGCTTAAAGTATGAAGGGGAAATTGAGTCACTGTATTTTGATCCTGACGTATGGAGTTATTTTGTGGTAGTGAGTGTAGTCAAAAGTCTTGGGTATGATGATTTTAAGGAGTTGTGGTATTCTGTTGGTTGTGGTCCTGTCTTAGATGATAGGCTAGAAGCATTGACTGATGACATAGGTGCCATGCAAATGGTCACTTTAGCTCACTTAAATGGACGAGTTCATTTGTATGTTGTGCACAATATGTCTGAGGCTGAAGTCATTCACATGATTGAGTATAACATTGATGAAGGAGGTGAAGAAGTTGCACCATTTGCTGAGGGTATAGAGGAGGGTGGTGAGGGTGCACAATTGCGTGAGGGTATAGAGGATGGTGTGAGACAAGAGTTGGATGAGGGGGTATGTGCTGATGGTGAAAGGATAGAAGTTGTTGTCGGTGAGGCTGAGAGGACAACAACATATGAAGTGCAGCAACAAAGGATAGAGCTTGAGGAAGTTGATGCTATGCAAATTCATGTTGAAGATGGACTTGAAGTTCAGGCTGAGATGATAGAGGTTGATGAAAATGATTTTCAGAGGACAAAGGCAGAAGCAGGATCAGAAGCAGCTGAAGTTGAAGTTGAGGCTAATAGTATTGAGGTTGATAGGGCAGAATTAGGTGAAATTGAAGTTGAGGCTGATAGTATTGAGGTTGATAGGGCAGAAGCAGTTGAAGTTGAAGTTGAGGCTGATAGGATACAAGCACAGAATGGTGAGGGTGATACGTTACATGGTGAGCCTTACAGAATAGAAGTTGGTGACTTGGATGATGTACAAGTTGGTGATTGGAGTTCAACACAGGAAAGTGATGATGTTGAGAAGGATGGTGAGATGGATAATGAGGATGGATTAGTAGACATAAATGTTCAGTGTGATGTAAGTGAAAGTTGTAGTGATTTGGAGGTTGAGGTTGAACCTTTTCTACCTGGGTCTGATTCTGATATGGATGAAGATGAGATTAATGATTCTAGTTGGTTCAATGATGAATGGCAATCTAAGGAATTAAGTTCTCCTCACAATAGTGATGAAGACAGTGAACACGAAGGGTATGACCATTTTTCCACATTTAGTCAGCCAAAAAATATGCTTGATTTTAACTGGGAAGTGGGAACTTACTTCGTGGATGAAGAAGACATCCTTGATGCCATCAAAAGTTATGCAGTAGAGAATGGGAAAAATTTGAAACTTGTGAAGAATGATAAAAAACGAATAAGGGTTAGATGCTTGGGCTCAAAAGGAGAATGCCCATGGGTGGCATATTTTGGTTTCATGGGTGCAATTAAGTCATGGCAAATGAGGACTGTGGTTGACAGTCATACATGTAGTAGGGAACACAAGGTTCGACTATTCAATGAAAAATGGCTTAGTAGAAAACTGGAAAAAACTGTGAGAGAGAATCCTAATGTCAAGGGAGTTGATATTAGAGAAAAAGTCTCTAGGAAATGGAATCCAAATTGGGAATACCTAACAAAAATAGGGACGCCTAAATGGTTTAAACCTAAAATTTTTAAAATGTCATTGTGAAACTCATTTTCTGATTATCATTCTGACAACTTTTCTAAAACAAACTTTATCAAATTTTTGGAACAAAATTTTAGAATAAAATTTTCAAAATTTTTGAAACGCATGAAATTCATTACGGAACAAACTCTATAATAGAAATTGTGGAACAAACTTTACGAAATATATATAATACCTTCTAAAACAATTTTTTGAAATAAATTTTTTGGAACACAAAATATATTTTGGAAGTAATTTTTTGAAATGATTTTTTTTTAAGTTTTCTCTTTTTCTTTCGTGAAAAGTTTTCTTCTTTTCATCTTCTTTCATGATGGGGACAATGATGACAATAGTGTTGTCAAAATGGATTGGAACTCGTGAGCTAACTGAACCTACCACGAGTTCAGACTGGATTGGGCTGAAAAAAATGAAATTTTGATGAGGTCAATTTTAAATCTGGTGTTGCTCCCTCCACTACCCCAAGTCCCTACACCTCCTCATTAATTTTTTTATTCCAGAAATACCCTTTGCAAACCTAGGTTTTGAAAGCTGACCAGAAACAATATGTGTTGACCAACCAAATGGTTTTGATATTCCACACAGCGAAAACAAAGTCTGCAATCTTCAGAAAGCCCTTTATGGACTGAAGCACTCTCCAAGGGTTTGGGGTGTTGCTCCCTCCACCCCCACCCCTTCTCCCTCCACCTCTCCACAAGACAAAATTACCCTTTAATTTTTAATCATTTTATTTTTAACATTAAATTATTTTTCACTTTCATGCAGCCCCAACCCGCTCCCCTTCTTTTGAGATCTGTTTCTTCTCACCTCCGTCTCACTCTCTTATTTCTTTTGGTGAGATCCGTTTCTTCTCATCCCAACTCTTCCTTCCTCTCTGTTTCACCTTCCATCAAAGTTATTATTTTAATATATTTTGGTGTAGGAGATGTACTCCGTTGGACTGTTGTACCTCTCGGCTTATACATACTCAGTGATTTGTGCATCACAATTATCATTTAATGCAGTATTCTCTTATTTTATCAGTACTCAAAAGTTCACAGCTTTGATTATAAACTCTGCAGTGCTTCTCCCCTCAACGAAAGTGTCGACAAGAATTAAGAGCAACACACCAACTCTTTGATTTTGAGTGTTGAGAGTTGAAATATGTGACCAGTAATGTTTGCACATGTTGAGGGGTTTTTTTCGTATTTGCAAACTTTTTCTCTCTCTGAATTTTAAGAATCCTGCGAACTGATATTACTTTTGGGATATTTATTAATTTTTGAGATATGAGTGATTAATGAAAGAAATATGACACTTTTTCTAACATAAAATTTAAGGTTTAATATTTTTGCATCTTATATTTTCTATATATTATTTAATTTTTTATTTTTATTCTCAACACTTACAAGTACAAGATTCTGTAAATTGTTTTCATACGAAAATTTGATTTAATTTTGGGTCAAATTATTTATTTTTGTCTACCTTTTAAGACTAATAAACATGATATCTTACTTTGTTGGCTAATGTTCTTATAATATTGATTTAAAAATTAAACTCTCTTATTATATAAAAACACTAAAAAAACTAAAATAAAACTTTTGCACGTGCTAATAAAAATAATTTCTTTTTTCAAATCCTTACAAATTGATTAGCACCTGTTTTATTTAAATTTGTGATAAAGTCCTTAATTAAAATTTCTAATTTGAGATTATTGATTAATTTATTCTACAATATCAGTGTAAACGAATAGTTTTCATATTTAAAGACTAAATTAAGTAATATGTCGTGCTTAGGATTCGAAATTATGGATACGAAAAAGAAGAAATATCTAAGCTGAAAGTTCTACTTATGAAATTAAAGCAATCAAATTATTGGATGACTGTTAGTCAATATTTTATGAAGATGAACAACAACTAAGAGGTACATATGGAAGTAGAAATACTGTGGAAATTCCACTTATATGTGCAATACATCTTTCTTATTCATGATGATATTCATTTAGTGGCTACTGCACATCATGCATCCAACAACTTCTTTATGTCTTTCTGCAAACATTAAGACCAAACAGTCATTGTTAGTGTTCAAATTTTAATGGTGTCATCCTCGTACAAATCAAGTTACCTCAATGCTTGTCCGAAGAACTCGTTGGAGAGTAAACTTTTGTGAATAGCTTGATTGGACACCTAATTGATATTACTGGGTCATCTACTCTGGTTAAGAAAGGTTTGGAAATTGATAGCTTAGCTTTGAACTGGGAAGAGATATTTTACCTTTGTACTGATATAAAAGTCAATGATGGTATCTGTAATAAATGTATGCATACTACAGAGTAAAAAAAACCAACCTAGGGGTAGACCAACGACGCACCAGTCACCACTGTACCCACCGCCACACCACTGCCACACCACCGCTACACCATTGCACCACGACGAACAGTCATACCACCGCACTGTACCACACCACTGCACCACCACAAATGGAGAGCAAGGTGGAGTTGGGATGAGAAGAAACAGATCTCACCAAAAGAGATAAGAGAGTGAGACGGAGGTGAGAAGAAACGGATCTCAAAAGAGGGGGAGGGGGAGGGGGAGGGGGAGGGGCTGCGTGAATAATTTAAGGTTAAAAATAAAATGATTAAAAATTAAAGGGTAATTTTGTCTTGTGGGGAGGTGGAGGGAGAAGGGGTGGGGGAGGAGGGAGGAACACCCAAGGGTTTGGTATAGTAGGATTGACAGTTATCTACTGTATAAAGGATTTTAACGAAGTGAAACTGAATGTGAAAAGGTCATGAAATGAAGTACAACTCATTGTACTGTTGTATTTTGATGATTTGTTGGTAATTGGAAATGGTTCAGATTCATTGAGCAAATTCAAACATGACATGGAAACTCAATTTGAAATGACTGATTCGGGAGAAATGAATTACTTTCTTGGAATGGAGATACACTAATGTGATGCAGGAATTTTCATCACAAAAAAAACCTAGGGTTACAACATAGGGAGGTGTAGGGTATTTCTAGAATAAAAGAAAATTAATGAGGAGGTGTAGGGACTTGGGGGTGATGGAGGGAGCAACACCTTTTTAAATTCGACCTACGAAGAACTCAAATCACTTGGATTAAACCTTTAGAGTTGGCTCACCAACCTGTTTAATTTTTTAATTTATTAATTAACACTATTTTTTTATTGTATTGTAGATAAATGATAAAGAAAAAAATGCTTCAAGAGAGCAAAATATTTTGGATTTATCTATTCAAGACTCTATTCTTATAAATGGATAAGTGACACAAAAATGATAAATATTATATACTTATTTGTTTTTCTTTTGTGCTTGCTTTTGAATTGTAGTTTAAGTTTAAAATGATTTTGAATTGTATTATATTTTTTTGATTTTGAATTGTTTTTGGACTGAAATTTAATTTGATTTGAATTAGAAAAAAATTATTATTTTTTTAGAATTGAAAAAAAAGAAATTAGTAATTAAATAAGCTAGTAAATCAACTCGTTTAATCTAACAATTCGTAATTAGTTAAAATATATTTAAAATTTTTTAACTTAGTGAATTAAGTCTAATAAGTGAATTTAGATTGACTATAAACCAGCCGTTAAGAGCAAGTGGCGGTAGTAGCACTGATAGAAGATGGTGCAGTGATAAGGAGATACTTTAATATTTTTCTATCAGTTTTAGAGGTGTAATTAGTAATGATAGAGTTGCACGAAGCAATAGCCTTAGCGTAAATCACAGGTATACAACTCTTGTGAAGCCTATAATGAAAAGATATTATGCAAACATAGGGATTTCTTCCTGCTTCCCATAACCCTATTGAAATGACTTAGGTACCCTTGATTAAAAAATTATTTGGATACTGAAGTAAGGTTTATTAGTGATTTTTTTTTAATTGAAATGTTTATGTTTCAAAAGGCATAACATGAATTTGTGATTTTTAACTACGAGGGGCACTTTGTAAATGATTGTTTAAATATTTTACACTTTCTGCAGTTGAAGTTGTGTTTAATATTGGTTTTGGTATTGTCAATGCTACGTTTTGCAGCCTAAAATCTATGTTTTAAGTGATGAGATTTGAATGGATGACAAGTCCTAGGCAGATGATAGAAGATGTAACACTCATTCTTTTATGCCTATTTCAAGTGGTGTGCGTAAAATTCCAAACATATTTGTCACTTAACACTTTTATATGCTCTATTTAAGTGGAGCTTCTAATTATATTAGTTACTCCAAAATGTAATCAAATTATAAAAATATGCACATTTGGGACATGGAGATATTTAAGTGTTTAGTTTTTAATAAAATATTATCAAACTGAAGCAATTTCCACATACGGGCCTCATTTGATGTTTAGGTTTTTGGTTTTTAATCAAGCATGGTATAAATATTATGTTTATGTATTCCTTTTTGTACTTTACTTTCTATTTTTTACCTTTTTAATTCAAATTTTAATGTATTAATTCATTTCTGCTAAATAAACTAGAACACCAAAACAATAACTTATTTATTTTAAAAATATCAAATTTTAAATAAATATAAAATTAATTTAACTACAACTAATATCTTTTAAATGTGGATTTGTTATTAAATTAGTATATATATATATATATATATATATATATATATATATATATATATATATAAAGAATAAAATTGATTAAATTCAAACAACATTTTATAAATATTATAATTTTACATTTATTGTCGACTTGACGTTACATATTATAAATATTTATGTTTCCATTGTTTCTACTTTATGGACGCAAAATTTACCTAATTTTCCTATTAGCCTCAATATTTCTATTGCGAAAGAATGGTGTTTAGGTAGAAATTTATACAATCGAGAAACTAATCTTTTTTAACGTGTCTTTTTTGTTTCTGAATGTTTAAATCGTCTTAATCGTTTGTCTTCCTTTAGTTTGAATCATTCGCTTCTCTATAATCGCTTGGTCTTCGGTGTGGACCACTCGATTTTTGGTGCTAACCGTTATGTTACTTTGATCGTTGGGTTACCTTCTTGACAAAGGGGGGATGTACCTGCAAAAGGTACTCCGACGCTCAAATTATGAGCGATTTGATGAGCTTTTGCTCACAATTGTATATTTAGTGAATTGTTATCACTATTGAGTATTTGGATCTTGTAGAGCGTGAGTAGAATGTGAATGGAACGTACTTGGCTTTTGGCTCTGGCCTTGTATTTATAATTTGTCTCATGGACCCTGAACTGACATAAGTCCAATAAAATATAAACATACTTACCTAAAAATCTAGCTGGTTGTTCATAAATCACTTATTAGTATCTTTAATAAGATATTCTTCATTATTTTATTCTCCTTTGATTATTTTATCTTTTGCTGGACCATTGGCCCAATAACTTAAATGCTGGCCCAATTTCGGCCCATCTTTGATAAAAACCATTTGACTTGGTTGACTGGCGCTGCTACAGTAGATAGACCGAACGGTCTTGGATGCTAACCGTTCGGTCCCTATTATATACCATACATATACCCCCCAAGTCCGAGTTGAGTGTTTGACTTTAGCCATGTTTAACTATAGGAATTTATGAGTTTGAGGGAGGTTGTATTCGCTGTATTGAGGAGAGTGCCTTTCCTAGGCCGAACGATTTTTGTGCAGGATGTTGTCACCTGTACTGAAGAGGAAAAACAATTTGAATCCGCATGTGATTAGGAAAATGTAGTCAATCAGATTACCATTAAATAATTTGGGTTATAAAGCCGGATGACCAAATTTTCATACACATGAGGCCATGGAAGGCCGAGAAGTAGAGGCCGAATGGCCAAATACCTGAGGCCGAATGGCCGAATACCTAAGAGGCCAAATGGCTGAATGCCTAAGGCCAAATGACAGAATGCTTGAGATCTTAATCGCTCATCAATATCTTTAATTAGATCTTCAATGAGATATTCTTCATTATTTTATTCTCCTTTGATTATTTTATCTTCTACTGGATCATTGGCCCAATAACTTAAATGCTAGCACAATTTCGGCTCATCTTTAATAAAAACCATTTGACTTGGTTGACTGGCGCAAAGTAGATAGACCGAACGGTCTTGGATGCTAACGGTTCGGTCCCTATTATATACCATACAAATGGTATACTTAAGATATATATATATATATATATATATATATATATATATATATATATATACTATTTTCTTAACTAGCTATGTAGAAAGAATATTTTCCAGAAAGAGTACAACAAATAAAAGGTAAATTTAATAAACAAGAAAAAGAGATGAAGTGGAAAATCCAAACGCTGAAATCTAATGCTGAGAAGACGCATTCAATATAGAGTATAGGATACCTGATCTTCCAATATAGAATGCAATGCGATGCTGCATGTTAGATTCATTACGAAAATGTTTCTTTAACACCCTTATTTGACACAAATTTGACATCGGACAGGTGTCAAATTTCTATTGGCTTTTTTATTTTAAATGGAAATGTGTTTTTAAAAAACTGACGAGGGTAAAATAGGAATTCTCAGGATATGAATTTTCATTTGGCGGTTTCGTTTTCTTCTCTTTCACTTTGGTTCTGAAGCTTCTTGTCTCCCATCACTCTTTCCATTCTCGGTTGCTTCCATCTCTCCAATCCTTTCCTTTCTCCATTGCACCGTTCGTGTCATCTGAACTGAAAAAAAAGCTATCTTTCGCAAGGTAAGGTCTATTTCGCGTATCCCTTATTTGGGTGGCTTGGGCGTTGTGTGTGTGTTTCGTCATTTCGTCCCTTTCTCGCATTGTATGGGTTCTCTTTCTGTATCATTTCGTCCCCTTCTCGTATTGTTCTCTTGGGTGTTATTTATTCATTTTGTGTTTTGTGAACCCTAAGCCACTATTGATATTTGGGCTCTTTCGTGTTTTCATTTTTTGTGCAGTCGCATTTTTTTGGTTAGTAATAACAATGTTTTCGTTATCTTTTGTAGTGGAGGGTCCATACTTCTATGGATTCATCAAATGTTGTTGAAATGAATCGTGTGTTGAGAAAAGTCCATGTACAACGAATTGCGATGACACCATTTAGGTGGTGTTTGGACCTACGTGAGGCTTTGGACGTTAACTGTGAGTTATTGAAGGTTATGGTATGTAGGTGGGCCGGACATGATGTTAGCTTTAGGTTGAGTTATTAATTGGTTCCATTTACAGTTTTAGATGTTTTCATGACCACTGGTTTAGGTATAGGGGGTTTAGAAATCCCGTTTGTTGAATGTATAGAAGGTTTGGTTGAAGAAATGTTTCTTGGGTTGATATGATTTTCATTATTTTTTGATGATTGGGTTGATATGACAAGTACAATATTTTCATTTCAGGAGGAATTGCTTGCAATCAGAAAGCGATATGTACATGAATGGATCCTGGACGACGAGAACATAAGACTACTGGATGCGCTAGAGGTCTATGGATTGTTGTAGGATAATTGTCCAGTGTAAAAATGTAGTCTAGTTTAGTTTGTTTTGATAGGATAGTTGTCATGACAATGTACTTTGTATATGAAGACAGTGTACTTTTCGTTTTATATATATGAAGACATTGTACAACTTCTTATTGGAATAAGATTGTTTTATATATTTGAAGACATTATACAAATTGTTATTACAATAAGATGATTGATTTCAAGATTGCTTATATGCAATGTAGAAATGATTGTTGATTGATGATTGATGTCCAGGTATTTGTTATGTGCAATGTATGAAAGTTCCATAGCAATTAAGGCCAAGTACTGCAATCTGTGCAGTAAAAAAACACATTGTGGTCCCCCATGTTATCACTGGTGGCTCCTTCAGTTCAACAGGATGTCCAAATTCGTGTTCAGAATCGCGTAAACGATTACGAGATGCTTGTAAACGATTACAAAGCACAATTTGACAGCATACATAGAGGAAATTCACTTGAGTCAAGGTTCTCAACATGGGTGGTCCCCCCCTACATCATGGGGGACCCAGAACATTAGGTTCAAGCCTCTCCTCACTCTAGAACCAAAAAACACAATTTAAACCATTGGATTTGGTAAAAAACACACTGTGGTCCCCCATGTTATCACTGGTGGCTCCTTCAGTTCAACAGGATGTCCAAATTCGTGTTCAGACTCGCGTAAACGATTACGAGATGCTTGTAAACGATTACAAAGCACAATTTGATAGCATACATAGAGGAAATTCACTTGAGTCAAGGTTCTCAACATGGGTGGTCCCCCCTACATCATGGGGGACCCAGAACATTAGGTTCAAGCCTCTCCTCACTCCAGAACCGAAAAACACAATTTAAACCATTGGATTTGGTAAAAAACACACTGTGGTCCCCCATGTTATCACTGGTGGCTCCTTCAGTTCAAGAGGATGTCCAAATTCGTGTTCAGACTCGCGTAAACGATTACGAGATTCTTGTAAACGATTACAAAGCATAATTTGACAGCATACATAGAGGAAATTCAGTTGAGTCAAGGTTCTCAACATGGATGGTCCCCCCTACATCATGGGGGACCTAGAACATTAGGTTCAAGCCTCTCCTCACTCCAGAACCAAAAAACACAATTTAAACCATTGGATTTGGTTAAAAACACATTGTGGTCCCCCATGTTATCACTGATGGCTCCTTCAGTTCAACAGGATGTCCAAATGCGTGTTCAGACTCGTGTAAACGATTACGAGATGCTTGTAAACGATTACAAAGCACAATTTGACAACAGAGGTACCAGAACTGAAGTTGTGGTCCCTTGTGTTTTAACAGGTGGCTCCTTCTGTTAAACAGGTTGTCCACAACCTGAGTAAGACTCGCGTAATCATTTACAGGGCCATTGTAAACGATTACATTGCATACTTGACCACCATTATCTTCACCAGTTTAGCTATATTCATCAAATCACAACCATTAATTCATTTTTTTCCACAAACATTATCACTTGGAAATCAAATTATAAAGCACTTCAATAAAAGACACATTAAATTTGCAATTATGAATTACATAAATGTATTGAAGCAAACATGGATGTTCTATATATTGAACCAAATAGGTTTAATTACAACATTTTTTTCTTGTCCTAAGACTAAAGTCTAATACAATAATTACTCATTTTTCTTTCTAACTACTACATTTGCGGTGTATGGTGTCCTAAGTGCTTGGCTCTTAAAACGCCTTCTTGAACCAATCCTAACATACGTCTTCAACTGTGATTGGTTGTTGGACATTCCACCCGGTTCATTTGGCGACATTGCACCTTCTTCGTTGTTGCACATTTCACTCGCTTCCTCATTCGACATTCCACCAAGCAAATGGAGTCTTCGAAATGACTTCCTGTTGCTCCTCTGTCAACCGTTCGTTGAGAGTGCAAACATACATAGTTGAAAATGAATGACGAACGGTCAACTGTCCAAAGAAAATAACTCAAATGAAAACACCAAAACAAATTACAAAAACCCATAACGTGTGGAAGAAACGACAACAACTTCAATACCCAAACCTAAAACCCAATACCCAAACCTACAATGGGAGAAGGCATTTACCTTGGTCCAACGAAGGTCCATTCCGGAACTTCCTATTTCAGCAAAACGATGGAAAATGGAAGATGCAAGAAGAAGGCAATGGAGAGGACGAAAACTCCAGAGAGGACGAAGGGAAAGGAGGAAATATTAGAGAAAAATTTTTCTGACACAGAAAACTAATGAAACTGGCCAAGGATAGAATTGGAAGCAAAAAAATCTGAAACCCTTTTCATTCTACAAGCCAAAATTTAAAAAAAAAAACAAAAAAAATGATCCAATTAAAACTTGACATCTGTCAATGTCAAATGTATATCAAAAATTGGGTGTCAAAATAAGGAACCCAATTCATTAACTCGTAAAATCCGAAAACATATTTAGAACCCAAAAAAAGATTCGTTAACTCTCTGTATATCATTATTCTTTATTAAACTATAACAAAAGAAAAAAAGAATGAAGAATGCTCATGAATGATTCATGGTACAAAGTATACCGTACGTACTCGGACGACAACGAAACCCTATACAAGTATCCGTATGTATGTCCGTGCGTATAACAAACGCACTCCTCTGTACAAAACTAATGACAAAAATCACACGAGCAATACAAATCCTAGGAAGAGGAAGATACAGGAGAAAAGCACGCTCCACGTGGCCTGCACGTGACGAACACCGTCGCTAGAATCGTTCTCGCGCGAAGAAGTAGAGGGTGTGCCGGTGTAGTTAGGATTGGAACCGTAGAGAACTTGAATACCCTCAATATCATCATCGGCGAGTTCGACCTTTCTCGTTTTCGCCGAAATCGTAGGGTACATGATGGCTTCTTCGACTGAGGAGTGTCCGAGGCCGAGCAAATGGCCTATCTCGTGCACCGCCACGGATTCCAGGTCCACGGCGTTCGAC
Source organism: Vigna reflexopilosa (assembly GCA_027742785.1). Lineage (NCBI taxonomy): Eukaryota > Viridiplantae > Streptophyta > Magnoliopsida > Fabales > Fabaceae > Vigna > Vigna reflexopilosa. The sequence continues at coordinate 22,362,507 of CM050930.1, read as the reverse complement.
ACGGAGGCCTGGGTGACGTCGCCGGTGGCTACCCAGTCCTCCTCCTGGTCGAGGTGGAACATCCCGTTCGTCGGCGAGAAAGCGTGCGCCAACGTCCCCAACACTCCGTCGAACGGTTCGCCATCCCCGTGATCACCACTGTAAAACCCTATCCTGATATCCGCAACCGCATACGACGACGCTTCTCTGAACGAGATTGTGGTAACCTCTGCCCATCTCTTAAACGCGTTACTGAAAACGCCCTTCACAGTGTCGTCAAGGCCGTTGTCAGGGTCAAACGCGTAGGTTAGTTCTTCTGTACCCTCCGGCCACCGTGGCATGCCATCGAAGAACGAGTAGTGCGCCACTGTGTGGAACTTCGGCGTGGACGTGGTGTTCGACTTACCGGAGTTCATTGTTGTGGTACCGTTGATCACATCGGCCACGCCACACCTCGGGCGCACGATTTGCTGCATCGTAGCGTCGTCCAGCTCGCCGGTGATGTTGAGGTTGAAATTTTTCTGGTAGGTTTTGATGGCTTCTTCGAGCTCATCATCGAAGTCATCGGTGAAGTTGGACGGCGGCGCGGTGGGTATGTAGCCGAAGTAATGAAAGTAGTTTTTGAGATTGGAAAGGCCGTCGTAGGTTTTTCCCCGACTGCATCCGGTGAAGTTGAGATACGCGTTCCACGCGCCGGCTGGGGGCACGTGGGAGGAGTTCCACTCTGGGATTGAGGACGCGTTGGGGAATAAACGAGCCGAGACTGGTGAAAATGTTGTGCTGAGAAAAACTAGCACGAACGTTGTTAGAAGAAAGTTGAAACAACGTTGTTGTTGGAGAATGTTCATCGTGTGTTGTTGTTTGAATGAAAAAATAAGAACAATGTTAAGATTGGAATACGTTTGTGAGACAGATGTATATATAAGGTGATGGTATGATCGATGTGAAGTTGTGAACCTTGAAGTCTTCGCCAACCGAAGTTGTCTGACAGTGATTCGTTGAAAAGTTCTTAGTCGTGTGAATGGTTCCCGCGGGATGGTAAGCACACGAAAGAAGCCACTGTAGGAAACGTCGTCGCACCTGGTGGTTTTTCGTCGACGACAAGATACTTATGGTTAAAAGCTATAGTTATTATAAAAAATATTGCAAAAAAATTGGATTAATAATTATTTTATTACTTGCAAGAACCAACATGCCTTATAATGTCTATAATATATATTGAATAAAGAAAATAAGGAGTGCTTTGTTTGACTTTGACATATTCCCTCCAATTATTTGGTTCGGTTTGGATACCTACAAATGTCAATAATCATTATTTTATTATAGGTTAAGATATTAGAAAAACGATTAATGTGAGCGTAATGGTATGTGTATGAATAAAGAAAGAGTAGGTCATATATAGAGACAAATACTATAAAGAATTTAGAAATGATTTATTTAGATTTATACCCAATTAGCATGTATTAGAATTGAAGTTATGCTTGTATATCCCTAAATTAAATTATTGTTTCTGATTCAGAAAGAAGGTAATAATTTATTTCGAATGTAAACTACCTCGAATACATACTCGCGGGCTAAGTCTAGGGTAGTTTAATTATTGACAGAGCTATGGTAGTTTATTTTGTTCGAGTTTCAGATTGAGTTCTAGAATAGTTTGGTAAATACTTTTCAAAATTGGTCTATAACTGTTGCATGGTGATTATTTTAATTTAATTTTGAATACCTCATCTCGAAGAAAATGAAGGGAAAAAAAAGGAGAAATTAGAAAAGAAGAGCGATGAGGCAGCCCCTGAGACTAATGTTTGACTGCAGTTGGTCAGAGCGGGCTTTGACAATGTAAGTTCTAGAAGCTACTCATACATTGTCTTATTTTATTTTGGGTTTAATTGCTTCTTTTTTTTTTTTCAGATTGGTTAAAGTGTGTTAAATTTGTTATTTCTTTTTAAAAAAGTTGCAATTTCGTTTACACGTGGTTTAAAAGTGTCAATTGCATCTAAACATAGAAAAAATTTGTGTCAATCAAGTCATCTCCGTTAAATACAAACTAACGGTATTAACTGCATTATTTTCGCTTAGGCTAAACTTTTTCGCATGAGCGAGATATACAAAACTTTTTCGCCTGTGTGGATTGGGGTTGGTTGAGAAAGTTTGTTTAAAACTTTCTAGTCATTGAATCATCAATGTTGTTTGTCTTGTTCATGGGGGAAGGGAAATGTTATTATCATTCAGATCCAACAACGTAATGATCCCAAACTAGTCCAATTATTGGGTATCCTACCACTGATATCTTTACCTCCCAATCTTATTCCAACAAGAGAATCCAACTTGGCAACGGAAGGACTCAAAGTACCACTAAGGTTAAAGTTATTCAAAATAATCATTTACACCTTTCTATCACCATTGCACTTTATCCCCAGCCATGGCCCATCACACGAATTATTGCCACTCCACGAATCAACCAAAATCTGAGGGTAACCCAACACCCCAAGAAAATCCAACAGTGCCATCACCTCAAATGCACACATAGCCCCAAGCTTCGACAAGCAAAAATCATTGCTTTCAAAACTCACTTTATTCGCTGCAAAATCAGGGATCGGACCCATGAAATGGTTATTATTCAAATCCAACCGCTCCAACTTCATCCCATTCAAACCACGCGGAATCAACCCAACAAACTTATTCCCATTAAGATCCAAATCCCTCAGCGAGACCAAATCCCCAATGTTCATCGGAATACTCCCACTAAACTTATTCCCGTGAAGCCACAAACTTGTCAACGAAATCATGCTCGCAAAAACTTCAAGGATGCAATTATTTTAAATGGTCCAATGAAGATAATTTGGATGAAAGGGATAGTATTATTGCTAGGCAAAGGAGAAAAATTATTAGTCTGGAGATTTTCGCCTAGGCGGCTGATTTTTAGCTTAAGCGAGATGGTTCCAGTGAGCACCCCAAGTTTTAGCCTCAATTTAGCCTAAACGAAGTAAGTTTCACTCGCGCGAAAGAGCTCCAGTGGCTCAACTTTAGTTGCAGGACATTTTTAGCGAAAAATTTGCTTAAGTGAAATATCTAGCTCAAGCGAAAATTGTTTAGCTTAAGCGAAAATATCAGCAAAACTTGTGTTTCAATTTTTTGCATATCTCGCTCAGGCAAGAAAGTTTAGCCTAAGCGAAAATAATGCAGTTAACACCGTTAGTTTGTATTTAACAGAGATGACTTGATTGACACAAATTTTTTTTTTTTGTGATTAGATGCAATTGACACTTTTAAACCACGTGTGGATGAAATTGCAACTTTTCTAAAAAAAGGACGAATTTGACACACTTCAACCAAACTGGAGAAAAAAAAACAATTAAACCTTTATTTTACTTTGGATCTATCACTTTAAAAAAAGTATTTAAGCTGTAATTTGTATAAAAAAGTTTACATATATATTTTTTAAGATTTGTATGTTTTACCTGTTTTTATGAATCAATTAGCCTACGAAAAGGTTAACTTTAAACTTTAAATACTTTTTTAACTTAAAAGTGTTTTATGAAGAATTGCATACTCTATGAATGTTAATAACACATTTTATAATGCATTTATTTCAAAATACGACTTTTAAGTGAAATTTATAAAATAAAAATCATTAATATTAATGGAAGTAATGTAATGATAAGAATGTTTTGCTAACTTATAAAGTTAAGGAGAACTAGGTTATTAAGTTTAATTACTCACTTGATTATTATTTCTTTTAAGATTCAATTTGATATTTGAGAATTTTTGTCTTTTCATCTTAATTTGATTTTAACTTTTTTAAAATTTATTCAATTTGGTATTAAAACAATATTTTATATTAATTTGTGATTTTTTATTTTTTTTTAATTTTAATTTTTTTTCACGTGTCACTTTAAATATTAGTTTGACGTGACCAAATCTTAATTTAGTCTCTATTGTTTTTCTTCAAATTAAGACAATCTATTTTCTATAAATCTTAATATTTTTATTAAATATTTTTTTAAAATTTAAATTAAATTTAAAATTTATACCAAATTGAAACTAAGAAATCATTTATGAAAGAGACAATAATTATAAGAAAAGAAAATTAAATACATATAGAAGTATGTGCACTCAATTCTTGAATCTTAAGAAATTATTTTATTCAACTCATTAATTTCATTTTTTTTTCATGTTTTTGGTTGCCTAATTTATGTTTCATTTTGCATTGGATTTTATTATCACATTCAAATTCTAACTAACGTAATTTTAAATAAATTTATATAGATTTTATATAAATGTTATTTTTAATAAAAATTATAATTTTAATAAAAATAGCAGCATTAGATTTATACAAAAATAAATAAATGTTTTCCTAAATTGAAGAGAGACAAAATTAAATCATTTTGAAAAACGTTGAATTAAATTAAATATAATAAATAAATATAAAAATTAAATTGAGACTCCGTGACACTATCACATTATACTATCAATATCATGTGACAGTGTACAATATTAATGAAAAGGTTCAAATTGAATTACTTTAAAAAAAAATCAAAACCAAATTAATAAAAAAATAAAGGCTAAATAAATAATTAAACCTAAATATTATTTTAAATGAAATAAAATTACAAATATTTATATGATAATTTTATTATAATAAAATTTTATTTTATTTTGGTTATATTTGATTCCTAGTGTCATTCCTTTGGGAAAAAAAATCACAATAGTGCTTTAAAAATTATCCATAACTTTATTTCTTTTTCTCAAAATGTCAATTCTATAAAAGCTAAATTTGGAAAATATTACTATATTAATTGAAATATAAAGTTGTGATAAAATAGTTATAGTATAAGTTATACTTATCTATAAATAATGAAAAATAAAGGAAAAAACAACTTTCGACATGCATCACAAATACAACTTTAAAAACAAATCAAAACAAAATAAAAGAAAATTGTACTTAAATAGAAAAAACAATACATCGGTAGCTTCTTCAAATACAATAGTGTCAGTAGTCTCAAAATTTGATGTGTAGCTCACTATAATTTGGATGCATGACCTTCTTTCTAAATATTCACGAACTATCTACTTTGTGCTATCTCTTTCTATGTTTTTAATCTAATTTGGTATGTGTTACCTCTCCACCATTTCTCTCTAATTTTCTTTGCATCTAGGTTAGGTTATGTTGTTTGCTTTATACTCTCTGCTTTATCTGTAGCTTCCACTCTCTACTTATGTCTACTTTTTGTCCTATCTATACATACTATTTTCCATTTTCTTGTAGGCCTCGCTTCTTTATCTTTCAATTTTTATTCTCCATGGGAAACAATATTTGAACTTATCCATTTTATTACTTGTATGATTTAGTATACTTTACTAATATATTTTTGTGTCGTTCTCGAGAATTGACATTTAGTTTAGAAAATTGTGTTTTATTTACCAATTGAGGATTAAATTGTTTATAATTTGTTTTTATTATTTTTATCATTTAAGTATAGTTAAATTTTATTTTATTTTATAAAAATCTACTTAACTCATTTTTTTTTAATGTTTCCTTATTTTGCATAAAAGGTAGATATGACGGAAGAGAAAGTTCTGAGATCACGTACCTTAGGAGATTATTCAACATTCAATAGAATTGTTAGGCCAATGGTGAATGCAACAAATATGGAGATGAAGTCTACTCTTATACATTTGGTGTAGAGCAATCAGTTTCATGGGTTATATCATGAGAATCCATACTCTTATTTGGCTACATTCTTGGAGATATGCAACATGTTAAAAATTAACCATGTATATGATGAAGCTATTTGTTTAAGCTCTTTTTTATTTTTCATTGGTAGGTAATGCAAAGGTGTGGTTGCATTATTTTCCTGTGAATAACCTACATGTGGGACACGATGTCAACAACGTTACGAAGGAGAGTTAACTACCCAGAGGGCCGAGAATGCAGCCAAAACCATTAGAGAGAAAGCTACCGAAAAGGAGGATAGGACCTCCGTGTAGAGCAGACAACCTAACATTCTAGGCTAGTGGGAACTGACCAGCTCGCTAGTACCAAAGTTAGAGACGGCTCAGTACAAACCATGCAAAAAGATAGCATCGCAACCAAAAGGAAACGTCATCTAGTGTAAATGGAGCATACAGTCAAAATGTTACTATTCATCCCAACAATAATTGAAGCGTACATCTCAGGGTAGTTCGTTTCACCCAACTTCAAGATGTATGACGGGTCAACTGACCCGGAAGAGCATCTCAATATGTTCGTCAATCGAATGGCGTTTTACACAGCAAATGACGCCATTTGGTGTAGGGCCTTCTCCTTATCCCTAGAAGGGGAAGCCTTGGAGTGGTTTAACTCATTATCCCCTAACTTAGTGGAGAATTTATCTTGTATACGAAGTCTATTCGGTACAAAGTTTGTAGGCAGCTGACCACAGGACTTGACTACCTTGGCTCCGATGGGCCTCAAGCAAGAGAAGGAAGAATCCCTGAAAACTTTCATGGACCGCTATCAAAAGACCATCAGGCGGATTAAGAACCTTAATCCTGACTTCGCCTCCAACACGTTGTGACCGCCCTTAAACCTTCGCCCTCCAACACGTTGTGACCGCCCTTAAACCAAGGCCTTTCGTGGACACCATATGCTAGAAAGCACAAAAAACGATTGAGGTGTTAAGAGAGCGAGCGGTGGAGGATATAAGGGTGGAGGAGATGCAAAATTTTAGGAGGAAGAAAAATCAGGAAGATGCGGGGGAGAAGAAAGAAGGAAAGAAGTTGAACGGAGGCAACGAGAAGCTGAGTGGTTCACAAACAAAAGACTTACCCTAGGGCTCATGTTTCACTCAGTACACCCCTTTGAACGCCCTCGAGAAAAGATACTACAAGAGGCGTTGTGTGCTCACTTAATGTCCACGCCAAAGAGATGATCCACCCCTTTGGTGCAGATGGCAACAAGCATTACCTTTATCATAAGAACATGAATCACACGTCGAACAAATATATGACCCTCAGGGACAAAATTAAGGAGCTGAGCAGGGTAGGACAACTCGTTAAGAATGAGAGAAAGGAGAGGATCCTTAGGTGCAAGAGTCTAGGCAGTGGAAGGAGAGGAAAGGAGAAGGAGTAGAAGCCGAAGTAGAGATAGCTCGTTACGCAGGCACATCAACACCATCTTCAGGGGGTTCGCGGGCAGCGAATCCTCCTCTACGGCCCGGAAGTGCCATGTGTGTGCCCTCCGGATGGTCCACCTGGTGGACAAGCTATGCAAGTCCATGTCACTCATTACATTCACAGACAAAGACTTTCAGGCTCCCGACATTAATCAAGATGACCCTATGGTGATCACAATTGAGATAATGATGTATGGGGTGAGCAAAGTGCTCATTAACTAGGGGAGTTCGGTCAACATCTTATAAGGGAAGACGTTCCAAATGATGGACCTATTGTAAGACCCCATTGTCCCATACAACGAGCAGATCGTCGGTTTTGTTGGCGAACGAGTAGATACACAAGGTTACATGGAACTCCGAACCAAGTTGGGAACTAGACGGGACGATATGGAAAAAAGGGTTAGATCCATGTTGGTTGAGGCTAATACCTCTTACAACGTCTCGGCACCCCACCTCACTATGAAGATCCCCTCCGAGAGAGGGACTATATGTATGGTCCATGCTGACTAGAATACTGCCTGATAGTGTTATGTGATAGGGTTAAAGGTGTACCTATATGTCCCTCCTAGGAAGATTCGACGTTCTGAGGTTTTCATGGCGAACTTAGACCGACGCGCCAACACGGAGGACAAGATGAAGCCTCGGGGAGAAGTTCAGTCCATCCCCCTTGGGAGGGATGACGATCAAAACACCGTGGTGGTCAAGGATCTTGATGGAGAAGCCGAGTGGTCTTTAGTCAAGGTATTGAGAAAAAACCAAGACCTCTTTTCATGGACTACAGCGGACATGTCAGGAATTTATCCCTCTGTCATGTCACACAAGTTGACACTCTTTAAAGAGGCGTGCAAAATGGCATAGAAGAAGAAGCGATTGAGTAAGGAGAAGAAGAAAGTTGTGAAAGCATAGGGGAACAAGTTGAAGGAAGCCAAGTTCATCAGAGAAGTCACATACACCACATGGCTGAATAACATAGTGATGGTGAGAAAGCTGAGCGGTTAGTGGCGAATATGCATGAACTACATAAATCTCAACAAGGTCTATCCTAAAGACGTTTACCCACTTCCAAATATAGACGGCCTAGTGGACGGAGCCCTAGGACATAAAATCCTAAGCTTCTTGGATGCTTACTTGAAGTACAAACAAATCCCGATGTACACCCTTGACCAAGCCAAGACAACTTTGATAACCGAAATGGCTAACTTCAGCTATGAGATTATGTCGTTCAGTCTGAAGAACGTCAGAGCCACATGTCAAAGGCTTATGGATAAGATCTTTCATGAGCATATTGGGCGATGCATGGAGGTAAAAGACGACGATATGGTGATGCGTTCTCGCTCCATTGAAAGCCACATTAAAACTTGGAGGAGGGGTTTGACCAGGTTAGGAGGAATACCATGAGGCTCAATCCGACTAAATGTACCTTTGGTGTCGAGGTAAGGAAGTTCCTAGGCTTCATGTTGACCTCTTAAGGGATCGAGGCTAACCTCGAAGAGTATGCGTCCATCTTAGAAATGCGAACCCCCTAGAGCCTGAAGGAGGTACAACGTTGGGTTGGGCACATAACCTTACTTTCACGCTTCAATCCCAAGTTGGCCTAGAGGATTCGATCGATACTTAGAAAATGAAGAAGAATTCCCCCAACAAGTTGGATGACCAATGTGAAGTTGTGTTTACTGATGTTAAGGCTATCTTGGCAAGCCTGCTAGTCATGACCCTGGTACAAGGAACTGCAGTTGTACCTGGCGGTATCTAAAGAGGACATTAGTGCAATGTTGGTACAAGAGAACACGAACCATAAACTCATCTACTTTGTCAGTAGGGTGCTTAAGGACATGGAGACTAGGTATTAATAGGTGGAGAAGGTGGCCCAAACGCTGCTCGCTACGGTCAGACAGCTTCGACCATACTTTCAGAGTGATCAGGTGGTTGTTCGAATAGATCACCCAATAGTGAAAATCTTGAGAAAATCAAACCTAGCTGAACGGATGGTAGACTGGGCAGTGGAGCACTCGAAGTTCGGGTTGCGCTTTGAGCCAAGAGGCTTGGTCAAGGGACAACACCTAGTCGACTTTGTTGCTGAACTCCCACAAACAAATGATCTTCCAAACTTTACTTGAAAGTTGTACGTAGTCGGATCACCAGACAAAAGGGAGGAGGAGCTGACATAGTCTAGGAAGGGTCAAACAGCCTGGTCATTAAACACTCCCTTATATTCAAGTTCAAGGTTTCAAATAACCAGGTGGAGTACGAAGCTTTAGTGGCAAACCTAAAGCTGACCAAGGACGTCAGGGAAAGGCACCTTGTATGTCGAATGAACTCTTAGTTGGTGGTCGGGCAGATGAATGAAGAATTCCAAGTTAGAGATGATCATCTCCTTCAATATTTCCACAAGGCTATTGGGTTAGTCAAAGCCTTTAGTTTCGCAGAAATTAAACACATTCTCCGTTAGGAGAATTGATAATGGTTAAAAAACCGTTATTTTCATACTTGATTTTGATACAAAACACACCCTTTATGACTTAGAAACTAGCTTGAAATCATGCATTTTGTCTTAGTTAGGTTATAAGAGAGTCGAAGGTGGTTTTATGGGTATTATGCTTGGTTTTCCTTGTTTTGACAAGACTTAACAAGAATTGAATGAAGGATATTGAAGTAAGAAGGAGTTGGACTCAAGAAAGGATGAAAAAAGGTGCAAATGAAGAATCGTAGCCACCGTTCAACACTAGTCCAGCGCTGAGCGCCAGCTTTGCTGAATAAAGACTTTGTCAAACGCTTAAGTGTTGATGCTGATGAGAGAAGATAGAGTCGCGCCTACCGCTGAGCGCTAGAATCAGCACTGAGTGCTGACCTCTCCAGTGAAATCACTGCCAGACGCCTAGGCGTGAACGCTGAGCATCCCACTTGAGTGTCGCACCTACCGCTGAGCGGTGGAACCAATGCTGAGCGTTGTACTTGGGCTTAGGCCTATTTTTTGTAATTTTTCATAGTTTATAAATAGATCAGTACAACCCTTAGAGGGTATCTTTTGGTAGAAGAAGACGCAGAAACACCCTTTTCTCACCCTTTGGAGGCAGATTTTTGGATGCGAACGCTCTAACCTAACATTCTAGGGTTTATCTTTTCATTATCTTCATTCTTTTCATCTAGTTTCACCATGAAAATGGTGAACTAAACCCTATTGTTGTTGGGGAAAACGATGTAATCCTTTGAAACTCTCATAAATCGAATTGTTCTTCATTCATATGCTTGATTTCATTATTTGTTAGAGTATTTCCTCCGTTATAATTCATGCTTTGAGATAAGACATTATTCAAATGCATGCTCTTTGATTATCTGTATGGACATGTGTGGGTCTATCTAGATCTGGGGAAATCTCTTGGGAGCAATATTACCTAGACATGGAATAGGAAGCCTAATTGCTTTAAGCTTCAGTGCAATTTAATATAATGCATGAAAAATTACTAGGGAGACTAGACATAGTAAACTAGTAATTATGAGTAGGCTCTCTTCTCCGAGACATGGGGTTTAGGGTAAATTAGAAAGTTGTATTAACAATAATGAAAGAGTAGAATTCTTAGAGATATGAGAATGGATTAGGAGGATTTGTAAACCCAACAACATCATTCATCAATATTACATTCAACTGCAAATTGATCAACCATTTTGCATGCATATTTCAATTTTCGTTATTTGTATATAAAAACCCTAATTTTCGTTTCATCAAGTCTTAAGAAATCAAATCACATGAAAGTGTAGGCCTAAGAGTCCTTTGGGAGACGATAATCAATCTTACCGTTTTATTACTACTTGATACGATCTGGTACACTTGCCAGAGTCTTAACAAGAACACGCATGCAAACACATTGTCCAGGTTAACAATCGGCAAGGAGAGGGGACAATTGTCCATGGTGATCAAGTAGGTAATGTTAAAGTCGTTGGTGGAGTGCCTGATGACGACTACTATTGGGAGGAGGATTGGAGAATCAAGATAAGGGAACTGATGAGAAAACAAGACCTTGGAGAGGCCATCCGGCTGGTTGAAGCAAAGAAGATCGCACGATTTGTATAGAGGAGTGTTCATAACCCCACTCCTCAAGTGCCTCTTAGAGTCTGAGGCCTAATACATCCTAGATGAGTTGCATAATAGAGTCTACGGATTTTATACCGACCATCACGTGCTTAAAGCAAGAGCGATCTAAGTGGGTTACTATTAGCCCACCATGGAAGAGGATAGTAAGTGCTTCATCTAGAACTACCAAGCCTGTCACGTGCACGCCAATACCTTCAATGCACCACTAACCATGCTTCACAACATTGTATCCCAATGACCGTTCACCCAATAGGGCATGGACAAAGTTGGTCCTTTTTCGATCAGGAGGGCTCAAAAGAAATTCCTTTTGGTGGCCATCGACTACTTCACAAAATGGGTCGAAGTCGAGGCATTGACTACCATCACAATGCAGCAGGTGCAAAATTTCGTGTGGAAACTCATGCCATTTCGGGCTAAACTCGACGGTGATCACCAGTAATGAAAGACAATTAATTAACAAAATGATCGCTGAATTTTACAAAGGATTAAGCATTAAGCATGTCATGAGCTTGTGGAGCACTTGCAAACAAACGGCCAAACAAATGCCGTAAACAAAGCTATTGTCACCGAACTTAAAAAAAGCTTAGGAGAAGCTAAAGGAGCTTGGGTAGACGAACACCCTGAGCTATTGTGGGCCTATTGTTGCACACCTCACAGTACGACTGGAGAAACTCCGTTCAACTTGACATATGGCACTGATGCCCTGCTGTTAATGGAAGTAGGAGATGAGGGTGGAGACACTCCATTCAACTTCGACAAACGAACACAATAAGGCATTCCATCCATCTTAAAATCTACTTTAATAAGAAAAGAGCTAAGAGTTGGGTTGATTAAAGGCGAGTTCCGAAAGGAACCACTTCCAACCCAATTGAGCGGTGAAATGCGAGTTCCTTAAGGAACCAATGTCACTCGGTCACAACGCAAACGAAAACAAGATTGATGAATGATGAGTTCCCTAGGGAACTGCTTCCAATCTCACCAAAGCACCATAAGGTTGCAACAAGGTTGGTGAACAAGGAGTTCCCTCCATAACTAATCACATGGTTAAGAGTCACAAACTTCAATACCTTCACGAGTAGCGGAAACAAACACTCACCCAATTAAGAGTCATGCCGAACGAAACTAACTTAGAAGAAAATAAAGCAATTTAGAATAAAACACAAAGGTGCATCTATTTCATATTCAAATTGACAATATACAATTTGTATTGGGCGGCCGACAAGTAAACACTTCATAAAAGAATGTTTGTTGTCCAACCACCATCATAAAAATAATAATAAAAAAATAAAAGAATAACCCCTCTCCCCCTCCATATGCTAAGTTATTACTCATCCTCCGCCTGGTCTTCACCATTTACACTCGACAACTCCTCCTACTCGCCCGCTTCTATCTCGCCAATGCCTAACATGTCCGAGATATCATCTATGGAAACAAGACGCTCGTTAGAGACATCTTTCATCATGTCAAACTCGGTGTCGACGATGTTGATGTTGAAAAGTAAGGCAGCTTCCCGAAGGGCCTTGTCAAAACCCTCTTGATGCTCAGTCACAATCCTAACATTATCTCATCCACCCGGGCCTCTAACTCTTTCACCCAGGCTTCCAACGCGAATTCTTCTTGGCAAGTTCCCCTTCTTCCCCAACCCTCATAGTTTTGGCCAGAGACTTCATCGAGAACGGTCTTCAGTCTCTTGCACTCCTCATCCACTTTATCACCCTTCAATTAGAGTGATTTGGCTTTATTAGTAGCCTCCTTCCCCGCACGGTGGGCCTCCTCTAAAAGTAGCCCGATGTCATATTGATTCTTCTCGCAGTCTTTGTGCGTCGCGGTCAGTTCCTTCAGTTCCTCATGGAGACCGATAATGGTCTTCTCTGCCTTCACCAGTTCGTCCTGGACGTCCTTAGTGGACCTCCTATCAGCAAAATTGGCAAGTACCAATTCAGCATAAAGGCCGAGCGGTGAACTCTGAGACGTCATTGGTCATCTCCTTCTCATTAATCTAATCGAGGAGATTTCGCTCGTCAACATTCACATGGAAGTTGACCTTCCGGTCGATTTGGAAGTCGACCCCAAAGATCCTACCATGCAAAGGCCGAGAGGTGCTACCCTCGCAGCGACTCCTCTTGTGAAAGGATGATATCTCTCCATCAATGTGTGGTTGTTTCTCCCTTTTTTTCGTCGAGGGTGGGAAAGGAACCATGAAGAAATGAGAAGGTTGGTCGAGCTCCACTATAAACGGAGCTGCTCCACGGGGAACAGTTTGAAGAGGAGTGGGATGGTTGGAGTTCTCAGGGTCTTGAGCCACTTGGCTAGAAGCAGCCGAGCAGGGATCTCGAGACTTAGGAGCCTTTCTTTGAAAAGGCTATTCTTCTTGGGCAGAGGGGCAATAATGATGCATGAAAGAAAATTCTAAACTTAGTTAGTTTAAGATCAATCGCCTAACAAAAATAAATAAAAGAAAGACATCATACCGAACACCTTAGTTTTGAACCCGTTGAAAGAGTCTGTGAACGGCCTAAATAGCCACTTCCTCTCCATGGAAATGAGAGATAGTCAACCTCGCTTGGTGATTGGGCACACCCGGAAGTAGAGGAAAAGATGATAACAGTGGGAGTTAAGTCTTGGGTATATCATACCACCATGAACGCTTGCATGCATGCCCAACCATTCAGATGTAACTAGGTGGGAGCCACATTTAATTCCTTCAGGATGGACGCTTGGAAGTTGGTGAAAGGAACTCTAACGAACATCTAGGCGAAGAGGTAGGTGTACACAAATGAATCATTATTTTGTACTATTCACTTAACTTATTGGACTAGATTTAATTAGGAAATTGTGCTTGAATGTACATTATTTCCCCCTATTTTGCTAATTGCGCTTAATCTGATCAATAATTCATATTTTTAATTAATTTGGATTAGCTGAATCTAATTATTTTCATTATTAATTGCAGGATAATTTTGGACTTACATTTAGGACTTCAAAAGGGTTGCGACATCATTTAATTTCGATTTGTAATTTTAATTATTTTAGTTTGGACAAATTTGCACCTTTAGGTTCAATTTTAGGTCAATTTTAGGAGAAGCCCATACTAAGGGCATTTTCGTCTTTTGGGGTTATAAAGACTCAAAATCAGATTTTAGAACTTTTCTCTCCTCTTCATTTTGGCATTTTTCTCTTTGGTTTTTAAGAGCTTTGGACCGTTTTCCCCCCTCCCCCCCTTTGGGGGGTTTAGGTTTGCTTTCGTTTTCTCTTATGTTGTATTAAACCAATTTCATTTTCAATTGTAATTTGAATTTCGTTTCTTGCTTTCAATTTCATTTCCACTTTCGTTTTGCCCTCTTTCATTGATGCCCATTTATGGTTTCCAATTTATGTTTTGTAGTTTTAATTTAAGTTTGTGTTTCAAATTCAGTTTCGTTTTTAGTGCTTGTTGTTACGATTTTGCTACTGTTATGCTCTCAATTTCAATTCTGTTATTCTGTTTGAATTTTGTCCTAATGGTAGCTTAACTGTGCTTGGTAGATCATTAGCAAAATTGCATCGTTTCCATGAGATTCTGAGTTGGAAATGTGTTTTTGCTGCTCTGATTGGGCTCAATATTGAATCTGTTTTGCGCTTGCGATCAGGTATACACTTAGTTTCCTAATTGGTGTTTAATCTTCGCTTAGTTGATGAAAATGTGTGGTGCAGAATTTATTGAATATGAGCATAGTGTTTGCTTGATTCGTTTTTATGAAAACATGGTTAATCTTCGCTTAGTTGGTTAGCTTGTGTTGGATTAGGGGTTAAAGGAGTGAGTAATTGATGTTAATCTGTGATTGGAACAATGCATTTGAGGTAATGATAAACCATTTTTAATCTTTGTTTGAATTCGTGCTTTAATTTGGTAGCTTTTAGTCACAAACTGTCCACAAAAACACCCACACCATGTGTTCGATCTAATGACTAAACCAAAATTTGGTCCTTGAGAGACGACCTAGAAGTCACTTCCTAGTATTATACTGTTTTTAATTGAATATTAAATTTGATTCGGGTACTACCTCGATCATACACAAAGAAAAAATCTTCAACTTTATCTCCCTTCCCATTATAAACTCGCTCGTTCCCCTTACAAACCACCAATTTAATCAGAGTTGCTTCATCCACGTTCCTCAAGACATAGGCTTGTTCGACCCAACCCTCTAGATCCTTCTTCAGGCAAAAGTAGGTGACATACTCGCTCACTTCGCGAGACGTCCAGTTAAAACTCGGGATCATCGACAAGGTCTATTGGAACTCATCCCTTAAATTCTGCCTATCAATCTCCACTCCCCATAATGAAGGTCGAACGCTATGCCAGAGATGGCCTTATCACTATTTACTCCAACCGAATCATCAACCTAGCTACTATCTCACTCAATTGTCTCAAAGATTGAGGAAGACACAAAGCTCGAAGACGAGGAATGTTTGTCCTCGCCTCCAAACCCTTCGTCGCCCCTTCCTTACGACTCTTCAAACAAAGATAGATGAATGGTAGACATTTTATTACCTGAAATTAAGAATAAACTGTGTGGTAGGCAGAGCAAATGGGAGAAATTTGTGAAAATGACAATTAGACCCCACTCTTATTTATAGGAAAAATTTGGCATAACCGTCAACGCTCATCCACCATTGGATTTGATCACTATCAACGAACCGGATGATGCACCTCTACCACTCCTTCAAGGCGCGAACAAAGAGGTAGGGAAGGCATTTTCCCTCCACAACCAAGATTTAAACTCCAACCGAGTGGTAAGGCACCCAGCCAGACGGAAAACAAGCCCCCATGACCATCGTCTGCCACTCCAAAGGGTCTTAACAACAAATCCCAATGCTAGAAGCTACTGGCTAGGGCTTAGGAGGCTTGTGTACCGTATACCTGTACGGGTCAAAGAGAGGCTGACTGGATAAAGCCAGGCATACAGACGGTCTTGAACCATAGACTTCCTTAAACACAACCTCTAATCAAGTTTAATAGTAAGCCTTATTGATTAGGTATTGAGTAATGATTACAATTTTTCTAATCATAAGGCTCACATAGAAATCTATAAATACAAGTTTGAAGTAAAGAAGTAGGTGATTGCATTTATTATAAATTTAAGATTTTACTATGATCTCGATTAGTTAAATATTTATTGACTTGAGTGTCATAGTACCTTCAACATGTGTCCACCCATATGGTTTAAAGGCTAAGCATCAAAAACATAAAAAAATTGGATTATGTGTTCGCAAGACAATACAAACAAATAAAAAAAATGTAAAGGAGTGTTTGGTAGAGATTCTCAAGCCATACTCGAAACAATTCTATCTTTTATTTTTAACTTTAAGTTATTCTTTTAATATATATATATATATATATATATATATATATAATAAATTAAAATTTTATTTATATAATATTTTTTTTTTGGAATAACTGGTCATTGTTTTTAAAGTTCATTTTTTAATGTAAACAAATAAAAATTAGTTTAGAAATTCAGAAATGAAAAGGAAGGATTATGACATATTTAGTTGGATGATCATTTAAAGTTAATAAGCAATAATAAGCAAGACAAAAAAAATCAAAATTTTAAAGATAAAAAGGGAATCTTTTTGTAAAATTTAAAATCAAAGCTAACTTAATTATAAGGCCTGTAAACATATCCATATTTTATTCTTACGGTAATTTAAATAAATTTATTTATTTTAATACGTACGTTATATATTAATATATATGTAATGCTCATTAAGTAATGGGAAAAATATCTGGTTCTGAGAGTTGTGCTAATTTTCGTATATATCGGTTTCTACAAATTAAGTGTTTATTTTCAAATATAAATAAATAGTTTGGAACATAAAAATAATTAAAAAAAATTGTTCTTCCATATTTTTGTCCTGAAAAAATTATTTTGATTCAAATTAAAAATATTGTACTTTTTGTAACAATTTTATACTCCAAATAATTCAATATATATGGTTGTTGTGACTCCTATTAAGATGCAAATTTCTATGTAATTTAATTTGCCAAGAATTTCAAAGGTGACTTCTAGAAGTTTTGGCTACAACATCAGGTCTTACGTCCCTTAATTAGAAATTAGAGTCAGGCCAATGCTTGATGGCTAGAGCAAATGGTCAAATTAGCAACTGCCAAAATTAATTTCTTATATAAAGAAGCATTATTTATCTTATAATTAGAATTTCAATTCTTTAAATACTTCTCTAAACTTAAAAATAAAATAACATAAACTATTATTTATTATAAATAAGAAAATTAGTTATTATTATTTAATTCTATTTGTTTCATTTAAAGTGACATTTTTTAAGCCTTCCTCATTAAATTATTTAAAATAAAATGTTATTGTCATTTAATAAAACGAAACATATTCTTAGAAAAACTTTTCCCTCTTTAACAGTTAAATAGTCTAAAATTTCTTCAAATTTTCAAATGGTGTTAGTAGTTTCAGCCAAATTTGTTTCTGCTGGGACAATAACTTACATACGTTTCTTGTCGCATTCAATTTTTCAAATTCATCGTCTAAACTTTTCTTCCTTTTCTTTTTATTTGGGATGAGAACACAGTTTATTTACACATGCATGTACAAATAAAAAATATATTTTCAAACCTAAAATAACTATTCATTAATATAATATTATAATAATATAAATTAATAGTTAATAAATTAAATAAATTGTTATTTAGTTGTATATTTGAACGAGTTTATCAATATATTATTGTTCATGTCTAAATTTCCTAATATTATTTTAGAAAAGTTTTACTAGTTTGATGATTTTGGAATTTATTATAATAATAACTTTTAAAAAGTTGTAGGATTAGTTAAGTCGAATATTAAAATATGATTTTATAATAAAAGAATTATTTACGCAGACGTTGTGTGAGATGTATATACTTTTTTTCTTCATATAGGAAAGTGCGATGAATTTACATTTTTGGTTTATTTTATAATTTTCTGGTGATTTTTATAGTCGGTAGCTTATGTTTTAATTTTCTTTTATACATTATGTAAGTTGTTATAGACCACACAATATTTCTGTATTTATTATTTTAGTTATGATCTTTCACCCCGTTACGTCTTTTTTTAGTATATTTAATTTTTTTTATATTAAGTAGGTAATGAGTTTTATTTTTAAATTAGGTTAAAAAGTTTACTGGTGCAAATAAAATAAAAAATAACTGTGACCAAATCACGACAGTATATATACCACCTCAACAAAATTTATATATCATAATAAATAAAAGAAGAATTATATTATTAATTTTTACAATACAACGAAGTTCGCTGGGAAGTAATCGATATAATCAATTTGCATTAGACATGTTGAGTCAAACCTTGACAAGAAATTTAAAAAAATGTGGAGTTGAAGAGAAATTGATTAACATGGGCAATGAGTTAAACTTTTGTACTTTACTAAAACTAACACTTTTTT
The DNA here is from genome assembly GCA_027742785.1 of Vigna reflexopilosa. Classification (NCBI taxonomy): domain Eukaryota; kingdom Viridiplantae; phylum Streptophyta; class Magnoliopsida; order Fabales; family Fabaceae; genus Vigna; species Vigna reflexopilosa. Next base: position 22,343,838 of record CM050930.1, on the reverse strand, counting down.
ACGATATAATAATAAATTAACACATTTCTTTTTATAGATGAATAAATTCATACTTTAATATAAAAGAGGTAAAATGAATGTTTCTAATCTATTTTAGTTCAATTTGTTATTAATTTGTAAAAGACGAGGTGAATACACTAACTGAATATAGTAAAGTCTTGTTAAAATAATATCTTGAATAGAATAAATTAAAATAATATCATTTTTATATATTAAATTACTTAAATTTGACCGGTTAAGTAGAATAAACTAAAATAGATTAACGATTTAAAAAAGTCAATTAGACGAAATTAAGACTTACTTTGTCATTCCTACTTCAAGCTAAATTTTCTACTTTTTAATAATTATTTCATAACTAAATCAAATTCCACTGAAAAAATTGAACCATAAAACAATCAATTTGGCACAGTGTCACTTATTTAAAGGGAAAATATGAGCCTTACCAATGGTAACCTTATTAAAATGACATTTAAAAGAAAAAAAAATATTGATTTGCTGATACTAATGCTATGAGAATTAAAGTGACATTTAAAAGAACAAAAAATTTGATTTGCTGAGACTAATGTTATGAGAAAGACATGAGTAACTTAAAGATATAGTTGTCTAAGATAAAAAATCGAAAAGCAAATATGTAGTATCCTTACAAAAGGAAAGGTTATTACTTATAGTAAAAATTTATATGAGTCCCAAAATCTATAAATAATATCATATTATTTTGGATTATTTATTAACAATAATTCATATATAAAATAATTATAGATAATATTATTTACGAATAATTATATATAAAAAAATTTGTAAATAATTATATATAGATAAATTTATAAATAATTAAATATAAATAAATTTATAAATAATTATATATAAATAATTTGTATGTAATTATTTATTAATAAATTTGTATATTAATTTGTATGTAATTAGTTACAAATAAATAATTATCAACGTCGACAAAATTAGGTTAGTTTTTTGACACAATCATGTAGACTTCGACATTGATTGATGTAAACATATTGCAACAAACAATATATATCAAATCAAAGTAACTATTGACAGTAGAAAACTAGATATCAAATACTATTGTTTACATATGATACTTGTTATCACAATACTACAAAATTTTACATCTCAGTACAAAGGAAAAACATTTAAATTAAATTTCTAAATAAGAAAATAGCACAGAATATAATGGAAGAGTAAATGTAACAAAGACTAATAAGAAGGACTATTCAAGTTCAAGCAGTGTGTTTATCATGAAGAAGACTTTGATCAAAATTAAGCTTGAATGGACATTATCTATACGTCAACTGCACACATGTAAAGAATCAACAATATATCTCTTAAGAGAGATTATTAAACTTCAATCAATTAAATGAGTTTGAAGGAAAGAAATAAAAGTTAAGTAACATGTTATCAGGAAATAAAGATTGAAAAAGCATGTGTTAAGAAGTCTGATTACTATAAATTATACTGTTCTTTGCAGTTAGTAATAATAAAGGGATAATGCAATTGAAAAGTGGTATGCATGTACCTTGTCTCTAACCAAAAGAAGTAACAAGCTATAATTCCAAATAGCCCCCAAACATTATTGCACCAATACCAATTCAAAACAGTTTCTTTAGTTGTTAATTATGATAAACATAAGCTTGGTCCAACCAATGAGTACTCCAGCTTCCACTAGTACAAAATTCGGTTTATATAGTGCACATTATATCACGGTTGGGCAGAAACCGTTGCATAATGGTACGTTGTGGCAGTTTTATAAATAAATGTAACTTATATACCGCGGTTCTATGTAGAATCGCGGCCTATTCTTTGTGACAGGGAGTATATGCCGCGGTTCTCCTAAGAACCGCGACATATTCCCCTGCCACGTCCTGACATTCCCCATCAAGTGCTGATCAAGTCCATATTAGCAAATGTACCAGGAAGAATAGCTTGAAACCAACATGATGGTAAATGGCATTTTACCAAGAACTTTAAGTACTATAAGCATGTATGTAATCAGATGCAGTTAGCAGAAAACATGTGATAATTATAGCTTCCATCATGAAGCAACATAGCAAGGCATTTATTGGACAATAGTTATATCTAACCTGCCTGCAATTGCCAGACCATCAGCCAGAAGAGCCACTGCCAACCAAACCTACAGACAGACTTGAAAAGCAGCCATGAACGTTGATCCTTGTCGTGCAGCTAATGGTGTTCTGTTTATCCAATTTTGAAAAAAAATTAGATTACAACTCCTTCTTCTCCTACCTAGCTAAAAATCTATCCGTCCATCTACTATAATTAACTATGATGTGATGTTCTAATATAACTGTCTGACACTATAATTAACTGTTTTGTCTCTATACTTACTAATTGTTGTCAAGTCCTTGGCATTGTCAAGAAATTCGAAACCTCCCTGCCTACTACCTCTCATCCCCTAGAACCTAGGTGACCACACACAAAGCAAAAGTTTGTTTCATGTAACACAAATCTCACAAACACAAAACCCTCTGCAAAATCAAATCTTATATAAAACTGGTATAATGGAATAGACTTGTTATATAGGTAAACTAATATAGCAGATGTGTCATCACTTTCATCTGTAAAGGTTGAGTTCAGTAGTAACATTGTTATTCATGATAGGATTAACTAATTTTATTTATTTATGGTCTCTATTTTTTATTTAGGAAGACAATTCTCTTCCGTAATATTATGATAAACAACTTAATTGGAATGCATATACATGTTCATTCTGTTACAAGGTTTTAATAATTGGAATAGAAAAACATCAACTAGAAACATCAAAGAGCCCTGGTAAAACATCAATAACATTCAGTATATTTCTTTTTGTTGTAGAAGCTGACAATAAGATAATAAAGATCACGAACAAAAGATTTTTCGAAACGTGTAGATCACTGTCCTTAAGAACTTATTCGCGATGTATTACGCAAACACCCCCAGGATATAACAGGAACTTCTCAGAATTTCTGAAGATCTCAGAACTAGCAAGGAACTCTAAATAGAGTAAAAGCATAAACCCAGAATAAAAGGAGATAAGAAAAGAAAGAAGAAAAATTAAGAAAAAGGCTTGTAGAATAAAGTTTCTTTTGAGATGGGAAAAGAGAGCTTTGGTTCTGTGTTTTTAAAAGCTGACTGAATGCTCTATTTATAGAGTTAAAAACAAAAACGGGAACGCCCCACTAGTGCCATGACTTGCGGGATATACCTTGCATCACGGTTTCACGTAACCCATTCAAGCCAAACTTCTGAGGCTTGCGACGCAATATCCCAACGTTAAAAAATGACGTTCATCTGCCAAAAGGAAAAGTATTTTGCAATACTTTATCCTATGTGTACAACAATCCCTCACATATTGCAAAATATATATAGAAATGAAAGAGAAGAAATTATTCTGGGTTTTATAAGATGTAATGCATCAGAGCTAGTATAGCAAGCTATATGAATCAGTCCTAGATTGAGAAACTTAACACACAGTGTAGTTGGTATAGCAAGCTATATGAACCAAAGATACTTAAGTGCGTTAGAGGTTTATCAATAACAATACACTCCCACAATCCTTGTTGTTATCGCTCTGATGCGCTTACTAGGCCATGATCGTGCCCGATATTCATGAGTGCTCTACAGATCATGCCAAGATCTCATGCAAGCGGCCCCACTTGACACTCATATAAGTGATTTCATCAAGTGTATGCTGCAAATCATACACCACCCATAAGGGATATGAAGATCATTAAAAAATTTGATTAATTACAAAGTTTAACCTCTCAATAATGTAGTCTCTAGCACTTTCACACACACCATAGGAATGGACATATTTGATTTAAAATCAAATTAGTACTATCAGAACTAACAAGTGACTTGTTTTTACCCATATGAACCTTATTCATGGGATCTCAAATCACAAAGGTTGGTTACCATCACTTGTTTGTTTGCTAGTGGCTTAAGTCTCATTCCCCTCGATGTTTCTAAGATCATATTTCTTCCCAAGGGTTTTGTCAGAGGATTTGCTAGATTCCATTCTGACTTTACATAGTCAATGAAAATAGTTCCACTCTTTAGCAGCTTCACCAAATTGAGTCTCAATTGGATATATCTATTCTTTCCATTGTAATTCTTGTTTTTAGCTATAGCTATTGCTGATTGGCAATTACAGTGTATTGACACCGATGGGGTTGGTTTCATTCCTAGTGGAATGTTTGCTAAGAAGTTTTTCAACCATTCAGCCTCACTATCAGTCATCTCAAGAGTGACAAACTCAAATTTCATTGTTAATCTTGCAATAATTGTTTGTTTGGCTTATCTCCATGTAATCGCACCACCCCCAAGTGTGAATACATAACCATAAGTGGATTTTGTCTCATCTGAATCAGAGATCCAATTAACATCATTGTACCCTTCTAGTACAACAGGAAATCCACTATATTCAATGGCATAATCCATTGAACCTCTTAAATATCTCATAAGCCTGGAAAGTGCATTCCAATGTTCTTGATTTGGACATTGAATGTACCTACTCAATCTACATACTCCATAATCAATATCAGGTCTAGAAAAGCTCATCAAGTGCAGTAAGCTCCCAATTATCTAGGCATATTGAGGCTGAGATAATGATTCTCCTATATTTTTCATTAATTTAGAGTTAGTTTCATAAGGGGTACTTACGGATTTGAAATCATAATACCCAAACTACTTAAGAAGTTTCCCAATGTATTATTCTTGGGATACTTAAATATTATCTCCCTTCCTTATGATTCTAACACCTAAAATTACATTGGCTTCACTCATGTCTTTCATTTCAAAATTTGATCCTAGAAACAGTTTAGTTCTAGCGACAATCTCATTGCATGTACCAAAAATTAACATGTCATCCACATATAAACATATAATGACACAATCACCATTTTTAAATTTAGAGTACACATATTTATCAACATCATTAGGTGAAAAACCATCACATAGCAATACATCATCAAGTTTTTTATGCCACTGTTTTGGTGCTTCTTTCAACCCATACAAAGATTTTAGAAGTTTACAAACCTTATTCTCTTGACCAGGTACAACACACCCTTCAGGTTGAGTCATATAAATTTTTTCCTCTAAATCACCATTCAAAAAGGACGTTTTAACATTCATTTGGATAGCTGCTAAGGCTAACAAAACTCTAATAGAGGAAATCCTAGTCACAGGGGCAAAAGTATCAAAGTAATCTATGTTGGGTTTTTGAGTAAAACCTTTTACAACTAACCTTTCCTTATACTTCTCTATAGATCCATCAGGATGACACTTTTTCTTAAAGATCCATTTACAACCAATGGGATTTGCTCCTTTAGGCAAATGTACTAAGGTCCAAGTATTATTTTTCTAAATTGATTCAATTTCAGTCTTAATGGCTTTATCCCACTATTTCGCATCAGGAGCACTAATGACTTCTACAAAGCTACTAGGATCATCATCATCTAGATAGGTATAGAAATCATTACCAAATGAAGTTTCCTTCCTCTATCTTTTACTTCTTCTTAATTCCTCACACAAGACATCACTATTATTATTATCTACAGGTTGAGGCGTCTCACTAAACTTTAAAGGAAAATCATGTTCAAAAACTCAGTATTTTTCATCTCCATTATAGAATTTCTTTCAAGTATATCACTTTTAAGAACTAGAAACCTATAGGCAGCACTATGTTCAGCATAGCCTAAGAACATTCAATCAGAGGTTTTATAGCCTATTGTCCTCTTCATAGGATCGGGTAGCATCACCTTAGCTAGGCACCCCCACACTTTTAGATATTTAAGGTTAGGTTGATAACCTCTCCACAACTCATAGGGAGTTTTACCAGTTTTCTTATGAGGTATTCTATTTTGTAAAAACACGCAGTAAGCAAGGCTTCTCCCCAAAGGTTATCAGGTGCACTAGAACTAATAAGCTTCGCATTCATCATCTCCTTAAGAGTTATATTCTTTCTCTCAGCTACTCCATTAGACTCAGGTGAATATGGTGGGGTTACTTCATGTATGATACCTTCTTTAACACAATAGTCATTAAATACCACATACTCACCACCTCTATTTGATCTAATCCTCTTAATTTTCTTATTCAATTGGTTTTCTACTTCTACTTTATAGGTAAGGAATACATCAAAGGCTTCATCTTTATGTTTGATTAAGTAAACTTTGGTGTATCTAGAATAATCATCTATAAAGGTCTCAAAATAATTTTTACCTCCTCTAGACATAGTTTTTTTCAAATTAGCTAGATCAGTATGAATTAACCCTAACAGTTCAGTTTGATGATCTACAAAATAACATGTTTTCTTGGTTAATTTAGATTATACACATATATCACATTTACTACTCTGTTTATCATGCATATTAATTAATCCTAGTCGTTGTAATTTCATAACATAGTGTCGCAACCGGGATTGCGACGGGACGACGATCCAAAAATATAACGTTAATTTGAAAAAAAAAGAAATTTGGAGTCGTCACCATAGTTTATTCTGTAAAACTACGGAAAAACCATAAAATGATAAGGCAAGGTCTACAAAACCAAATTCTGGTTTCGGAAGTCGGTTACGTGTGGGGAAGGTGTTAGCACCCCACAACGCCTGCCCTAGGACAGTACCTTTAATTAAATACGCGAATTTGATGTGGTTTGCAAAATGTTTAATTTCCCTTAAAAAATAAAACTCTAAAGAAAACAAGATATTTTTTTATTTTTTTGTGCTTGACAAGGATTGACCTTGCTCCTACGTATTCTCAGTCAGACTGAGAAATCAGGGTTACGTAGTTCTATCAAATTGTTTCAAAAATTTGTTTGAGAAATTGTTAGAAAATTTGTTAAGAAATTGATTATGGATAAATTTGGATTTTTGGAAAGTGAACCTGACAAGGACTGGCCTTGCTCCTACGTATCTCCACTTTTGATAGAGAATCAATGATCACGTAGTTCTGGTGAATTATGTTTGTTTGTTTTGAAAATGGATGTTTTATATTTTTTGAATATTTTATATTTTTTTATATTTTTGAGAAAAAAAGGGGTAAGGTCTTAGCACGAGGACGATGCGAGCGATCACACACATGCTTAAACCTTTAAAATATTTTTTATTATTTTTCTAATATTCATATATTTAAAAAAAACGTAGATAGATATTTAAAACAGAAAAGTGAGAAAATAAAATAAAAGTGAATAGTAAAAACGAACCTTACTTGAAATATGTGTACCTTGTTGTGAGAAGAGGTAGATGAGAGGTAAAGAAGATGAACTTGGAGTAGAAATTTGGTATGAGATTTAATGGAAAGTTGTGAAAGAAAAATGAAGTAGAATTTTTGGATGAAGAGATTTGGTGTGAGAGAAGAAAGATGGATATTATGAAAGTGTGTAGGTGTGTAAATAAAGTGAAGAGAATGTGGGTATTTATAGAATTAAGGAGGAAGAAAGTGTTAAATAAATATAATTTTTTTAAAAAGTGAGTGGAAAAATAGAAAAAAGTTAATGTGAAAAATAAGTGAAAGAAATAATATAAAAATTGGGTGGAAAAATTAGGTAAAGTAAAATATAATAAAAAAGGTGAATAAAAAAAGTTAATGTGGAAAATAAGTGAAAGAAATAATATAAAAATTTGGTGGAGAAAGTAGGTGAAATAAAATAAAAGTTAATGTGAAAAATAAGTGAAAGAAATAATATAAAAAGTGGGTGGAGAAATTAGGTAAAGTAAAATATAATAAAAAAAAGGTAAGTGGAAAAATTAGAAAAATTAGGAGGAAGAAAAAAAATTAAATTAAAAATAAATATATAAAAATGTAATAGTAAATGAAAAAGGCAGCTGATGTGGAGAGTGATGTGGAAGATGATGTGGAAGGTGATGTGGAGAGTGGGGTGTGAAAAGAAAAATATGGTGGTGAGAAAGAAAAAAATGTGAGATTATTTTGGGCCATTGGGCCAAGGATTAAAAAGTTAATTTGGGGGTGCAAATAGTAAACCGAAATAGTATTTTTTATTTTTTTATTTTTTTTATTTTTTATTTTTTTTTATTTTTGTGATGAATTTTATTTACCCGGACAAAATTGGGTGTTGACAACTGACCCTCTTTACTTAGATATTACTAGATAATATGAAAATTTGATATTTTCGTATTAGGAGAGTAAAAGCTAAGTAAAGATAGAAACACTAATTTTGTCTGGGTTTCAAAGAGAAATAAAAGAATGAAAATTGATTCAAACATATAATAAACAAGTTCATGGAAAATGTGAAATTGCAACCAAAGAAAGCTCGACCATCGCCTAGCAGAGGGCCAATATCGCAGAAGCAAACTTAAATTCGACCATTGCCAAGCAGATGGTCGATAACAAAAATTAAAACCTGGATTTGACCATTGCCTAGCAGAGGGCCAAACTCACAGAACATAAACTTAAATCCGACCATTGCCAAGCAGAGGGCCGATAGCAAAAATTAAAACCTGGATTTGACCATTGCCTAGCAGAGGGCCAAACTCACACAACAGAAACTTAAATCCGACCATTGCCAAGCAGAGGGCCGATAGCAAAAATTAAAACCTGGATTTGACCATTGCCTAGTAGAGGGCCAAACTCACATAACAGAAACTTAAATCCGACCATTGCCAAGCAGAGGGCCGATAGCAAAAATTAAAACCTGGATTTGACCATTGCCTAGCAGAAGGCCAAACTCACAGAACAGAAACCTAAATCCGACCATTGTCAAGCAGAGGGTCGATAGCAAAAATTAAAACCTGGATTTGACCATTGCCTAGCAGAGGGCCAAACTCACAAAACAAAAACTTAAATCCAACCATTGCCAAGCAGAGGGCCGATAGCAAAAATTAAAACCTGGATTTGACCATTGCCTAGCAGAGGGCCAAACTCACACAACAGAAACTTAAATCCGACCATTGACAAGCAGAGGGCCGATAGCAAAAATTAAAACCTGGATTTGACCATTGCCTAGTAGAGGGCCAAACTCACAGAACAGAAACTTAAATCCGACTATTGCCAAGCAGAGGGCCGATAGCAAAAATTAAAACCTGGATTTGACCATTGCCAAGCAGAGGGCCAAACTCACAGAACAGAAACTTAAATTCGACCATTGCCAAGCAGAGGGTCGATAGCAAAAATTAAAACCTGAATTTGACCATTGCCTAGGAGAGGGCCAAACTTACAGAATAGAAACTTAAATCCGACCATTGCCAAGCAGAGGGCCGATAGCAAAAATTAAAACCTGGATTTGACCATTGCCTAGTAGAGGGCCAAACTCACATAACAGAAACTTAAATCCGACCATTGCCAAGCAGAGGGCCGATAGCAAAACTTAAAACCTGGATTTGACCATTGCCAAGCAGAGGGTCAAACTCACAGAACAGAAACTTAAATTCGACCATTGCTAAGCAGAGGGTCGATAGCAAAAATTAAAACCTGAATTTGACCATTGCCTAGGAGAGGGCCAAACTCACAGAACAGAAACTTAAATCCGACCATTGCCAAGCAGAGGGCCGATAGCAAAAATTAAAACCTGGATTTGACCATTGCCTAGGAGAGGGCCAAACTCATAGAACAGAAACTTAAATCTGACCATTGCCAAATAGAGTGCCGATAGCAAAAATTAAAACCTGGATTTGACCATTGCCTAGCAGAGGGCCAAACTCACAGAACAAAAACTTAAATCTGACCATTGCCAAGCAGAGGGCCGATAACAAAAATTTAAACCTGGATTTGACCATTGCCTAGCAGAGGGCCAAACTCATAGAACAGAAACTTAAATCCGACCATTGCCAAGCAGAGGGCCGATAGCAAAAATTAAAACCTGGATTTGACCATTGCCTAGCAGAGGGCCAAACTCACAGAACAGAAACTTAAATCCGACCATTGCCAAGCAGAGGGCTGATAGCAAAAATTAAAACCTGGATTTGACCATTGCCTAGCAGAGGGCCAAACTCACAGAATAGAAACTTAAATCCGACCATTGCCAAGCAGACGGCCGATAGCAAAAATTAAAACCTGGATTTGACCATTGCCTAGCAGAGGGCCAAACTCACAGAACAGAAACTTAAATCCGACCATTGCCAAGCAGAGGGCCTAAACACCAATGACAAAAAAATTAAAATTGATTTGTTTTAATTTTAGATTTTGATTTTTTGTGATTTTGTTTTTGAATTTTTGTTTTTTTATTTTATTTTATTTTTTTTGAGTCAAGTGTCTTACCTGCAATCATCAAAATGGTATTTATGTTCAAAATTTCAAAAAGTGAGAAAGGTCATAGTCCGAGGTCTAATTTTGAGATGATAACATTTTTTATATTCTCTCTCGAGACATCAGTGCAAACAAACATATAGGCAAATGAAAAGACAAGAGATGTTTAGAAGAGTTCAGAAAAGACTAGGACAGCCACATGGGCTTATCATGCCACATACACTCCTCGACAGAGATGCCAAGGTGAAACTAGATACCCAAAGGCTGCCCCAGTTTGGTGTTTGGGGAAAAGGGGCCTAGGGCTTGGATTTATGAAAAATAGGATTTCAAATGGGATCTGTAAAGTTGCCTCAGTCTTGAATTTCAGGGCGAAGATGTGTGGTGAGACCCACAAAGCTGCCCCTGTTTTTTTTTCTTCATTTTTTTTTGCTTTTTTTTGTATGTGTTGATGAAAAGGATCGGCTAAAAGGATGACCCCAACTGGTTTGATTTTGTTTTTGGCATGCTTTTGGGCTAGTTGACAGGGAGATCCCCTTTTCCTGAGACATTAATTTTTTCTCTTTTTTTTTTGTTTTTTTGTGACACATTGAAAGTCATTTTGCCTTATCGCAAAATTAATCTTTATTAAAATCTGAACAAACATTATCCAATCTATGTGGACTTTATTAGGTTTGTAATGTGGCTAAGGGCTAAAAGGTATTGAAAGAAAGGATATAAAGGCCCAAATGAATGTTTATTGGTTATAATTTTTGAAACAAGGGTTATCATCTCGACATTGCGTCAGCTATTTGACTTTTTGAGCACTTTGCTTTTTTTTCGAACTTTGATTTTCATTCTTTTTGTTCAAAATCACTTTGTGATTCTCTCTCTTTTTTTGTTCTTTTGTTTTTTTGCTTTGTTCACTCTTCTTGACAAATCCTCTTCGTTTGATCATTGAGTGCTCTTTATTTGCCTACTGAGTTGACTCCTTGATGATAACTCTTGTTTGGGAATAATTTTGAAAAAGAATTTATTTTTGGCTCAAACGGGGTGACCATGGATATATTTTTGCTTTTTAGATAAAGAAAAGAAGGCCACACATCACTTTGAACTCTGATTGCTTTATTTTCAAAAGATTAACTCTGCGACTAGATGACCTCAACATGAGTCATTTTTTCTTTTTCCTTTCTAGACTGCCCTTTCAGGTTTTCAATCTAGTGGACTTATTCTTTTGTCCTTTTGTTTTTTTTTTTTTGAAAATTCTTTTGTTCTTTTGTTTACCTCAATGAATTCAGGGATCACCCAACTAGCACAGGCGAGAAAATTTTGGCTAGACCAATCTGCCCCAGTCTAAAGGTTTACTTTGTTATTGAGGGCAATGACAATGTTTGTTAGGGACGATCCTTTATTTTGGGAAAACTGAAGGGTGAAGGTTTTCAAGCAACATGTGCACAAGCGTCTAAAAAGGAAACGTCAAATTGTTATTCTTATTAGACACTTGACCTCGGAAAAGTCTGACACTACAACTTTTGTTTTTGATTTTAATTTTTTTTTGCTATTTTTGAAAAATAAGAGTTTGATGATTTGTAAGAAAGACAAGTGATTCAATGAGGTGCGTGATTTTATTAAGCAAAAATGAGGGTTAAAAGACTGCACACATCTCCCTTTGTGCCCTAACGGAGGTTCGACTCTTAAGATTGAAGGTCAAGTATATGCAACCTCACAAGGATGGTTCCCTGAACCTAAAGATCAATGGTCACTAGAGCTATGGCCCCCTTCATAGCATCTCCACAACAGTCGAGTAATCAACTAGATGCGAAGACACAAGTGAAGAGAACAAAGTCTAGCTGGGGTTCTCACGATAGCCAAACAGGAAGTATGTCCCAAATGGCACCGCTACACAACCCCTCTATTTCTAAGTTACACTCAGACCTGAGTATAGGGCCCTACTCGTGATATGCATAATGTGTGTGTGTGAAGGGAGAATGCAATGCACCCAAACCCTCACCTGCAAAACAACCAGAAAAATTCCCAGGCAGAAATAAACATCTTTTCTACCCTAGGGTTCAAGAATTATTTCAAGCAAAACAACTCACATGCAATTATTATAAATATCAAACATAGATAAAGAAAAGGGGAGGAAAACACAAAACAAAACCACATCGAATTCGCTTATCTAATTAAATGGCTCGACTCTCTAGACTCCCCAATGGAGTCGCCATCTGTCGCAACCGGGATTGCGACGGGACGACGATCCAAAAAAATAACGTTAATTTGAAAAAAAAAAGATTTGGAGTCGCCACCATAGTTTATTCTGGAAAACTACGGAAAAACCATAAAATGATAAGGCAAGGTCTACAAAATGAAATTCTAGTTTCGGAAGGCGGTTACGTGTGGGGAAGGTGTTAGCACCCCACAACGCCTGCCCTAGGACAATACCTTTAATTAAATACGCGAATTTGATGTGGTTTGCAAAATGTTTAATTTCCCCTAAAAAAATAAAACTCTAAACAAAACAAGATATTTTTTTATTTTTTTGTGCCTAACAAGGATTGACCTTGCTCCTACGTATTCTCAGTCAGACTGAGAAATCAGGGTGACGTAGTTCTATCAAATTGTTTCAAAAATTTGTTTGAGAAATTGTTAGAAAATTTGTTAAGAAATTGATTATGGATAAATTTGGATTTTTGGAAAGTGAACCTGACAAGGACTGGCCTTGCTCCTACATATCTCCACTTTTGATGGAGAATTAAGGATCACGTAGTTCTGGCGAATTATGTTTGTTTGTTTTGAAAATGGATGTTTTATATTTTTTGAAGATAAGTGAAAGAAATAATATAAAAAGTGGGTGGAATAATTAGGTAAAGTAAAATATAATAAGAAAGGTGAATAAAAAAAGTTAATGTGGGAAATAAGTGAAAGAAATAATATAAAAATTTGGTGGAGAAAGTAGGTGAAATAAAATAAAAGTTAATGTGAAAAATAAGTGAAAGAAATAATATAAAAAGTGGGTGGAGAAATTAGGTAAAGTAAAATATAATAAAATAAGGTAAGTGGAAAAATTAGAAAAATTAGGAGGAAGAAAAAAAATTAAATAAAAAATAAATATATAAAAAATGTAATAGTAAATGAAAAAGGTAGGTGATGTGGAAAGTGATGTGGAAGATGATGTGGAAGGTGATGTGGAGAGTGGGGAGTGAAAAGAAAAATATGGTGGTGAGAAAGAAAAAAATGTGAGATTATTTTGGGCCATTGGGCCAAGGATTAAAAAGTTAATTTGGGGGTGCAAATAGTAAAACGAAATAGTATTTTTTATTTTTTTATTTTTTTATTTTTTTTTATTTTTTTTATTTTTGTGATGAATTTTATTTACCCGGACAAAATTGGGTGTTGACACATAGGAAGAATTCAAATGTCCTAATCTAGCATGCCATATATCATATGAATAAATAATATAAGTAGAAAAAGACGCTTCATTAATATTTTCAGAAATGTTAAGTACAAAGAGACCTTGTTCACAATATCCCTTCCCCGCAAAAACATTATTTTTTGTCATTATAATCTTGTCCAACTCGAATGACACTTTAACCCCCACTTTTCCCAGTAGTGCTAGAGAAATTAAGTTAACTCTGATTGATGACACATGTAACACATCACTCAAGGCCAGAGTCTTTCTAGATATGAGTTTGAGAAGAACTTTCCCTTTTTCCAGAATAGGAGTGGTCCTGGAATCACCGAGGTAGACGTGTTCTTCTCCATCCCCTACACTAGTGTAAGAGGTAAAAGCACTTCTGTTTGCACAGATATGCCTGGTAGCACCAGAGTCTACCACTCACTTGCTCACATTGGTCATCAGATTTACTTGAGAAACAACCGCAACAATAATGTCATCTCCTTCGACTATATTGGCCCTAGGAGGATTGTCGTTTCTTGCTCTATGCTTGCATTATGGTGCATGATGGCCTGACTTCCCACATATGAAGCAATTTCCTTTCTTCTTAAAGGTGGGGTTAGATCTGTTGGGACGAGATTTTCGAAAATAATTTTTCCTATTGTGATTAGGTTTATGTTCGTACCTTTTTGGAGCAGGTCTGTCTTTACCATGTTTGCTTTTGAAGACAAAGCTTTGGCCCCCGTAGTAGCACATTCTTTCATGTTGGTATCTTCAACGATTATTTGAGTGATCAGCTCTGAAAGTGACATTTTCTTGTGTCTATGTTTTAGTTGTTGCTTGTAATCAGTTCAGGAAGGTGGCAATTTCTCGATCAAAATATGTAAGACAAATTCATCTGGTAGAAGAACGTTCTCTGCTTTGATATCTTCGAGCAATTTATGGTACTCATTGATTTGCGACTTTATGTCCTTGTCTTTAACCATTTCCTAGCGGTAATAATTTCCAATAATAAACTTTTGTCTGACTATATCTTCAGCAGTATATTTGAGAATCAACGAATCCCAAATCTCTTTCGCTTCCTTATAAGAACAATACACATCGAACAAATTGTTAGAGAGTGCACTAAGTAAAGTGTAGCAGCATACCTTGTTTGCATGAACCCAATCATCAACTTGTTTTGAATTTGAAAGGAGATTGGAGTCATGTTTTGAAGATGAAAGAGCAAAGGCGACTCCATACATGTCTAATAGGGTTGACACACGTTCTTGCCAGCGCCGAAAATTCTGACCAGAGAAGACTTCAATTTTTTATACATCCAGGATACAAGCCCTCCATGATACAATAGGAACTTCTCAGAATCTCTGAGGATCTCAGAACTAGCAAGGAACTCTTAATAGAGTAAAAGAATAAACCTAGAATAAAAGGGGATACGAAAATAAAGAAGAAAAATTAAGAAAAAGGCTTGTAGAATAAAGTTTCTTTTAAGAGGAGAAAAGAGAGCTTTGGTTCTGTGTTTTTAAAAGCTGACTGAATGCTCTATTTATAGAGCTAAAAACAAAAACGGGCACCTCACTAGTGCCCTGACTTGCGGGATACACCTTGCATCACGGTTTCACGTAACACATTCAAGCAAAACTTCCGAGGCTTGCGGCGCAATATCCCAACGTTAAAAAATAACGTTCATTTGCCAAAAGGAAAAGTATTTTGCAATACTTTATCCTACATGTACAACACTTTCATAGTGATATATGTAAAAATATATTTGCTAATTTATGACTATAATTGATTATAACCTATGTTCTATTATGTATTAATACTTGTCAAATGTGAAGTGTCATACCGGACATGTTCAACAATGATTGGAAGAAATGCTCCATCAACTATAAATAAGGATGCCCAGTGGATTCATTAGTAAATATTAAGAATAAACAGCAATGTGCTGAACTTGCTATAGTACGTCCAATTAATGTACATTAACATGAAGATAGAAACATAAGTTGTGCTGAGCAATATTTAATCAATATAAAAGCTAATTAAAAGGTTTTAGAGCTACTATAGACATTGAAACTTGCACTTAATTCATCAGAACTCAGATTCAATAAATTCAAAAGCCAAAAGGAGTCTTCAATCGGTAGTAAACTAATTAACAGATAAAACACCCTTAAAATCAGAGAGAATATTGCAATGACTTTACCTGATTCAGTGCTAAAGTACCTCATGACAACCTTGAGATATCTAAAATATGGAATTTATAACATATTTCAGCTATATTCAAATTTCAAAAGCATAACTTGGAAATTACCTCTTTGTAAACATCAAGTGGAAGTGGAAATCTAAGATATATTTAACTAAAGTGTATTTAATCAAACATAAAGATGAAGTCTTTCATGTGTTTCTACCCTATAAAGTAGAAGTAGAAAATCAATTAAATAAGAAAATTAAGAGGATTAGATACATAAAGGTGGTGAATATATATTTTTTAATGAATTTTGATTTAAAGAAGAATCATCCATGAAGTAACCCCAGCATATTTACCTGAGTCTAACGGAGTAGTTAAGAGAAAGAATAGAACTCTTAAGAAAATGATGAATGCTATGCTTCTTAGTTTTGGTGCACCTGATAACCTTTGGGGAGAAGCCTTGCTTACTGCGTCTTTTTTACAAAATAGAATACTTCATAAGAAAACTGGTAAAACTCCCTATGAGCTATGGAGTGGTTATCAACCTAACCTTAAATATCTAAAAGTGTGGGGGTGCCTAGCTAAGGTGATGTTACCCGATCCTTAGAAAAGGAAAATAGGCTCCAAAACCTTTGATTGCATGTTCTTAGGCTATGCTAAACATAGTGCTGCCTATAGGTTTCTAGTTCTTAAAAGTGATATACATGAAAGTAATTCTATAATGGAGACGAAAAATGCTGAGTTTTTTTAACATGCTTTTCCTTTAAAGGTTAGTGAGAAGTCTCAACCTGTAGATAATAATAATAGTGATGCTTTGTGTGAGTATTTAAGAAGAAGTAAAACACAAAGGAAGAAAACATCCTTTTGGTAATTATTTTTGTACCCATCTAGTTGATAATGATCCAAGTGGCTTTATAGAAGCTATTACTGCTCCTAATGCAAAACAGTGGGATAAAGCCATTAAGACTGAAATTAAATTAATTCAAAAAAATAATACTTGGACCTTAGTAGATTTGTCTAAAGAAGCAAAACCCATTGGTTGTAAGTGGATCTTTAAAAAAATTCATTTATAATGCTAATAACTACCATTATCTAAGCATAATTTTAGTAGCAAAATATACTCCTTTCTAGCTTGAAACCTGTTTAATCATCTTCTTTACCTTATTTTTATAAATAAGTGTCACTAGTGCAGTAAAAGGAAACGACATCGGTTGTTTTGGCCTATACGCATCGGTTTTGCAACCGATGTATTTAAAACCAAGGTAAAAAGCCTATCACTTTTGGGCTCGGTTCTGAACCGAGGTATAAAGATTTATGTTTTTGCATCGGTTAAAATGAAACCGAGGCAGTAAAAGGGGTTCTTTTTTTTTTGCCAGATTTTTGGTCTCGGGTTCTGGTGAACCGAGGCAGTAGAAATGTTCATTTTTTTTTCTCAACCTTCATGCAAGAATGGATAATATGCATTTTTAACATCAAGTCATGAACAAATCACCTCGGCTACACTTCATCAATATCTTTATTTACATATATATAGGGAAAATAATTCACAAAAATTAACATGATTATCGGTTACAGTTGTGAACACTAGAACATAATGCCTCTATAATGCTCTTTGCACAAATAAATATACTAATTCCATTTCAAACACTACAAATCGGATCAGTAACATCCTATCTAGTCAATCCATCAAGCCCTTTCAGCACCAATGATGACCTGAATCCAATCTTCCACTACTTCATTCTCTACCAAGCAATCACACTCTTCCTTCAGCCTTAAGCAACAAATAGAACAAAGGGACCAAATCATATCTCCTTGCCAACTCCTTTCTGTTCACCAAGAAATTATCATTATTGTTAGTGTAACATCAAAGAAAATATTTCTCATTCACGAGTGAAGAGGCTAATGGGCTTGTTCTCTTTCAGCCATCAACCATCCCATTCTTGAGTTTTCACCTTCTCCATTTTTCCGGTCATCAACCATTTCCCCTAATTCCCAAATGGTGAATCCCTCGTGTGAATCCTACATCAAAAGCCAGCATCTTCGTTCTTCCATCAAACTCCAAATCTCGTTGTCACTTTTCCCCTGCATCAAACAAACCTATAGAGACAAATCCCTGGCCAAAATTTGATTCAATCAGATTCTTTTTGAATCCAATCATATATAAAAGAAAATACAAGATAGGGGTTTCCCATTATCTGTGGTTCCTCCCATATTGTTGTCATCGTCCACCGTCACCAACCATCGTGGGTGTCGTCACCAGAGTCAATCATCTCCAATGCATCTCCATCTTCTCTATCAACCACAGCCATCGTGAGTGCCTCCATAGAAACCAATCGAGAATCGCACCCTGACTATTTATTCAGCAAGCCACTATAACCAATGCTCTTCCGATGTGTCACCATTCATAATCTCCATCCGTCATCGCCGTAGCTGCCAAGGAACTTCGTTCAACTCTTCTCTTTGCACCGTGGCACCATCGACACCATCTTCTCTGCTTGCCAAACGCCTTAGATCAGCGAGCCTCCCATCATCGTCGCCGCGGTACTCGTCTCCACCATCGCGCCTGCCCTCCGCTTTCAACGCCGGCCACCATCGTCATCCTCGCTGGAGCGCAAGCTGCTGCAATGGAGGAAAGAGCCTCCCCGCACTATGGCTGTTAAGTAGGAGAAGGGAGATTGCTCTTTGTGCCAGAGGAAACAAAACCCTAGAATAAAAGGTTTAACTTGCAAAGGCCCTACTGCCTCGGGTCCAAGGGGAACTGATGTCGTAACCGAGGTAGTAAATGAATTTCTTAAAAGTTATCAGTTGCACAGAGTTAGTTTGCAGACCATTCGGTCTTGGCTTTCTGACTAACCGAGACAGTAGGTCTATTTTAAAATAATTGTCAAGCAAACAGTCAGTAATAGGTGAGAAAATGCGAAATATTATGCATCGGTTCTAATATTAACCGAGGTAATACACTCTTTATGCCTCGGTTCCCCTTAAACTGAGTCTTATAAAGTCTTTGAAATTACAAAAATGCCACCGTGTTTGTATATGTTTTGGTTTTTGTAAAACCGATGCCTATTGGATGCGTTAGAAAGCAATTTTTTTACTAGTGTGTGTTTTAGGCTACATTGATGTAACTTCATCACCAATCACATTATTTTGTAGCTAAAACAATGCTTGGAAGAATCTCCAACAATGTAGAGAACTGAACCACCACAGAAGCAAGCAAATCTGTAGAAAAATGAGAAAACGAAGTAGTGCAGCTGAACCTAGTTGGGGCGCCCCTGGCTCAAGGGCACTGGAGCACTATTGCATCATGACTGTCGTGCGCTGGGGCGTCCTCTGCACAAGGGAGCGTCATTTTTTGCTGACATGGTAGATTTGTCTATTTAACTCAAAAACACGAAGGGCTTGGGGTCTTTGGTTATTTGGAGATGCGATTTCACTGTTGGAGCTCATGAAGGCCTTGAGGACCTTGTGGGAACATCTCCTCCTCTTCCTTTGGGTCTCCTTTTTCTTCCATCTTCAATTTTGTAAGCTTTAGGGTTCTTCATGAAAGTGGAGAACCAGATTCATCTTGTTAGGGATTGTTGTAGCCTATGAATTCTTGTGTATTGAATGATTGATTCTAATATATATATATATATATATATATATATATGCCTTTTTTATCAATTGCTAGTATTCTTGTTTCCAATTTTAAAGCTTGGATGTAATAGGAGTGTTCATGACTTGATTTTAGGGTTTCGTGGATTATAGGGACGTAAGATGAAACCTAAACTAAAACAAAAGTCCTTGTGGTCATCGATTCTAGGGGTGAAAGATGATTCACATGTTATCTTAAGATCCTAGCTCTTTAATGCGGGTTTGCTTGTTAGATTTTTCAAGGGATTAGAGTTTAATAGGGAAAACCTAGGCTATTTCACCTAAGGGATTAGGGCTAGAGTGTTTTTGTAAATTGACTTTAGTATATTGATGAAGAGGAGATGAAATTGGGTAAGCACAAGAATGAAATAGGTGAAAACTAATCTTAACAATGTCATTTCATATCATTTCTAGTCTATGCCATATTTATGTGCCTTCAATACCAAAATCCAACCTTGTAATTAGTTGTAATTTTATCTTATTGCACATGATTGTAAATGAATGTTGTTCTATTGAGTCTATATGAGTTGTTAATCGCACAATTCTTTAGTATTACAAGTTTCTTGGAAAAATGATACTTTGTCTTACCATTTTATTAAACTTGAAACGATTTGGTGCACTTGTCGAACCACTCAACAATCATCATGATGGATCTACATAAAAGTATAAGGCAAGATCAGTAACAAAAGGTTTTACTCAAAAACCCAGCATAGATTACGTTGACATTTTTGCTCCAATGACTAGGATTTCCTTTATTCGAGTGTGGTTAGCCTATTCGAGTGTGGTTAGCCTTAGTAGCTATCCATAAGTTAGTGATACACTTAATAGATGTTAAAACTACCTTTTTGAATGGTGATTTGGAGGAGGAAATTTATATGATTCAATCTGGAGGATGTGTTGTACCTGGTCAAGAGAATAAAGTATGTAAACTTTTAAAATCTTTGTATGGGTTGAAACAAGTACTATAACAATGGCATAAAAAACTTGATAATCACTAGTGCAGAAACATTGTTTAACGTCTGTTAATTTGGGCTTTTAACGTCACTTTCCTAACCGACGTCTATACGAGTGACGTCAATGGGACGTCAAAATTCCATATAACCGACGTCTATTTAGACGTCAGTTCACGTCATCCCCGACGTCTATATGGACGTTGGAATATGCCAAAACCGACGTGTAATGGGCTATATAGACGTCGGCCTATGCACTAACCGACGTCTATCTTCACTATAGACGTCCAACATAGCATTAACCGACGTCTAATATAGTCGTTGTGTTTTAGTGCAGTTTTGATCCTGTCTTTTGATAGCCTAGTACCACACTCTCCCTTCGCTAGCTTCCCCACAAAAAAAAAGCTTGCGTCTTTTGCATATCTCATGATATTTCAACCTGAAACCGAACCTGGGTCGAAACTAGGCAACGACCCAAGTTCCATTTTGGGTCAAAACGCCATGAAACATACAAAAGACGCTGCTTTACTTGTGAGGAAGCTAGCAATGGGAGAATGTTGTACTACGTTACCCAAAGAGAGGATCAAAATTGCACTAAAACACATTTTAATTGGTTAGTAGATTATATATGATGAAGAAACCAATTAATTCGGACTAAAACAAAGTTTAAATGGTTGAAATAAAAAAAGAAAAACACACCTGCAATGCTTAACCGCGAGACAGAGAAAAGGAGAGGAGGAAGAAGATTGTGCGCCTAACTGCGACAGATAGAAACGGAGAGGAGGAAGAAGATTGTGCGCGTAACTGCGACAGAGAGAAACAGAGAGGAGGAAGAAGACGATGCACGTAACTGCGAGTTTGCGGTTACTTAAACATGAAATGATGTGTCGGTTACCTCACTAATCCGACGTCCAAGAGACTTTTGACCTTTTCAAGCCATTTAGACGTCGGATGCAAGGGTAGTGACGTCTAAAGCGCTGAACGAAGTGACGTTTCAGTATCCGGTCAGTCGAGTAGACGACGGGGACTTGGGGGAGCCGACGTCTCTAATCTTATAGACGTTAGTCCTGAACAAATGGACGTCTATTTTGCCTGCGGGTAAGTAAATTGCATTAATTGCAGCCATATAGACGTTGGCCCCCTGTATAAATCGACGTCCAATAGACTTTTCACATGCCCTTTTTCAGGTCATTTAGACGACAGATGCAATGGTAATGACGTCTCAAGCGCTGAACAAAGTTACGTTTCAGTATTCGGTCAGTCTAGTAGACGACGGGAACCTTGGGGCGCCAACGTCTATAAGCTTATAGACGTCGGTCCTGAACAAATGGACATCTATTTTGCCTGCCAGTGGTTGAATCGCATTAATTGCAGCCATGTAGACGTCGGTCCCCTATATAAACTGACGTCCAATAAACTCTTCACATGCCTTTTTCAGGTCATTTGGACGTCGGTGCTGGAAGACGCGACGTCTATTTGTGTGCATGGTAAGTGAATCGCATTAATTGCAGCAGTATAGACGTCAGTTTGTGGTAAAACTGACGTATACATTATTATAGACGTCGGTTTATATTGAAACCGATGTCTATATCGCCAACTTATTTACTAAAATACCACCGGTCAGTCATATACGTCGCTCAACACCATAACCGACGTCTATGGGGTGACGTTAAAGAGCGATTATGCACTAGTGAATGTATTGTTATGTGATGGTTTTTCACCTAATGATGCTGATAAATGTGTGTACTCTAAATTTGAAAATAGTGATTGTGTCATTATATGTTTGTATGTGGATGACATGTTAATTTTTGGTACATGCAATGAAATTGTCGCTAGAACTAAATTATTTTTAGGATCGAACTTTGAAATGAAAGATATGGGAGAAGCCAATGGAATTTTAGGTGTTAGAATCATAAGGAAGGGAGATAATATATTACTATCCCAAGAATAATATATTGAGAAACTTTTTAAGAAGATTCGGTATTATGATTTCAACCGCGTGAGTACCCCTTATGGTGCTAACTCTAAATTAATGAAAAATAGAGGAAAATCTATATTTCAACCTCTGTATGCCCAGATAACTGAGAACTTACTACACTTGATGAAACCTGATATTACTTATGTAGTAGGTAGACTGAGTAGGTACACTCAATGTCCAAATTAAGAACATTGGGATGCACTTTCCAGACTTATGAGATATTTAAGAGGTTCAATAGATTATCATATTGAATATAGTGGATTTTTCGTTGAACTAGAAAGGTACAGTGATGGTAATTGGATCTCTAATTCACATAAGACAAAATCCACTAGTGGTTATGTATTCACACTTGGGGATGGTGCGATTACATGGAAATCAAGCAAATAGATAATTATTACAAGATCAACAATCTGAGTTTGTCACTCTCGACATGCCCTTTAGAATGTGTGAGTCAATTAAAAACATTGATGTTGTGAGTCTGTACGACCTAATAGTCAACATAACATCATGCAAACGCAACAAATTTGAACACGAGAAGAGATACTATGAGGGCACAACATGGCTCATTTGAGCAATAATAAGAATGAGAATGTAGGAGAAATGCTGAAGTGCATGGATGTGCGTTTGCAAAGAAAGATATGCAGAACATATGGTAGCAAATGGCTATATAAATTGCTATAGATAAGGGTTGATAAAACATGCAAGAAGGGAGAAAAGTTTGAATTATTTTGGATTACTATGTGTATGACAAGTATAACTGGTTGTTTTGAAAGGATGATATTTTATTAGAATATACTTAGAGTAACATTCTAAAGGTGGAATCCTGGAGATTTCCCCCATTTTTCTAATTTTTAGTCGTGTTTTGCTTATTTATGTAATATATTGATATATAATCTGAATCGAAGTACCCTAATATTCTATTATTAATTGATTTTTTTTTATAAGAAAAATATGGGTCTTACATGGTTTTGTTCGTGGTTGTCTTCACTTTCATGCTTTTACCTTCTCCTTTTTAGCTTATCGTGGGTTCTCCATCAGCTCTTTCTTGTATTTTTATATTTACTTTATCTAATTACGACGTGGCTGTTAGTACCAGAGCTTATTAGAAATTTAAAAATTTTAGGGAGTGACAAGTTTAAAAAATTGATGTTGAGAGATAAACAAACTTGAAATAAAATTTTCGATAGTAAAAATACAATTTAATATATAGTTATATATTTACTTTAAAAAGTAAGTTACAAGTTTGGGAACCATGTTTAATATATAGTTATATATTTACTTTAAAAGATGCGAATTCCTTTCAAATGCAATTCGAGAAGTATAAAATGTATATGAAAGAAAATGCAGAAAGCAGTGCTTTACAGAGGTGGAAGAACAAATGACAGTGTTTCGTACTCAATCTCGATTTATTAAAGACTTTATTATTAAGACTATCATAATGAATACTCTCGAACATAAAAAGAAGATATATTAATTCAAAACAGTAATTATTATGATTCCCAAACAATAAGAAAGACAATAAGTACGTGGTTTTGGCAGGAGATGATCATGGAAGAAAAACAAACCATAGTACTAGTTTCGTCAGTCAATAATGTAAATTATGTTAAAAGTACAATGCTTGTGTATAACTTATTTTAGTTGAAAGTTCATTTTCAATGTACTATATCACCAGAAAGCAGTGGCTGGAAGCATGCGCAGTACTGACAGGCAGTTGCACTACAGATTCACCACCAATAAACGGACAAGCTGAAATAATACACAAAAATTGTACAAATAATAACGTGGAGAGACCCAATCAAACACACAGACATTACATTACCAGAGAAGAAGGCACATTCTTACCGTGTGATAATTTTTCTAATCACCCCATATCCTCATATTTCTCTATATATATATGATTGCTCAACTCTTCAAAGTAGACTTAAGAACTTAGGGTTAGGGAGCAAGAAAGAGCATTTAACATGCAATCGTACCATTTTGCATTCATATTATTGTTCTTCCTTCTTCTCCACCAATCCCTGTCCCTTATTCTTCCACGGCCAAAGCAAAGAAGAACAAAAGAGGCAAGACGTTTGAGAATCAATGGAAGAGGGAAATCTGGCCCCCAGAGCCATATGCACCACAGAAGAAAATCAAAGGTCTATCTCTCATCAAAAACTACTTTCTCGAATTTGGCTATCTTCAATCCTTTGCTCCATTCAGCGATTTTTTAGACCCAAGAACAATTTCGGCCATCCAAACCTTCCAGCGACGTTTCAACCTACAAGTTACCGGCAACCTGAACAACCAGACCCTCAACCAAATCCTCCTACCACGTTGCGGTGTCCCTGACAAGAGTTTCCCACGCTTCATCAACAACGAGGCGCTGCCCAGCTACAAGAACCGATGGTTCGGCAAGAGAAACATCACCTACGGTTTTCTTCCAGAGATTCCTTCACTCGCTGGGCGACCGCCACAGGGGTTTTGAATCTGACGGAGACAACCTACGAAAAGGCCGACATCAAAGTAGGGTTCTACAGTTTCACAGAAGGTGTTCCGGAGCAGTTGTATGGGATAAGCTCTGTAAGGTTCGAAGAAGGTTCTAATGTGAGTATAGGGGAGATACGTCTTGATGGTTCCTATTACTGGGCGGTGCCGAGTGAAAACGACAGCGTATCGTGGGAGGAGGGGGTTTTGGACTTGGAGAGTGTGGCGATGCACGAGATAGGGCATTTACTTGGACTTGACCACTCTTTCATGAAAGAGTCTGTTATGTACCCTTACATTTTACCATCACAGCAACAAAAGATACAACTCTCGAACTTCGACAAGAACAACAATTCTTCAACAGTACAATGATGCCGAAGTTGAAGAATCGTACTATTGAAAAATGTTGTTCTTGTCGAGCCCTATAATATGAAGGTCATGCGATTCTTCGAGAGTATGGTTTCAATCATGGATTTGATTAAATCGCCCTCCTCCTTCAAACGAATTGTGTGGTGACATTTGGAACAGAAGTTCATTTCGAGGATTATTTACCGATTTCATTCAGATGGACCAGATCTTACTGTCAACAATTACCCAAAATGGACTTAAGGCATGGTAGGAGTTTCAAACATCTTTAACGAAATATTAAAGAAAACCACAAAAATATAAACTTTTTTCCAAAAATAGAGAAACCCTAAATAACCTCAAAACCCGCCATAGATCTCTTTTTCGGAGAGTTTTTGGGTCAAAAAACAAAAAGTATTTGAAGTTGGGAAATAGATAACAAAAGGGTGTTATTCCCTTCACCATCACACCATCACAATCACCTCTCCAAATTCTTTTAATTTCAATTATGTCCTTAGTTTAAAACTTTTTTACTTTTACCATTTATTAGGATTTTTTAATTAATTTGAAAATTTTATTTCTATTCATATTTGTTGCACAACTGCATCTCATCTATCTTTCACGGATTCCTTTTTTTTTTCTCCATTTCTCATTCACTTCCTCTTCTCGAAAACTAAATATTGGATTTAATTTATTTTCCGTTCATATCTGTGCATTTATCTTCATATATTTATATTCTATTTTTATATTTATATTCCGTTTATATATTGTTTCAAACAATTATATATATGTAAAATTGTACTCTCTTCTTATGGAATAAGAAATACAATTCCTATCCTTTCTTTTCTCATAACATGGTATCAGAAGAAAATTAATTTTTTATCACGTTCTTCCGCAACCAATTCTTTTCCTGTCCAGATCTTCATTTTCTACCTTTCGTTCTTGGCTTTTCTGCCTTTTTCTTCTCCTTTTATGGCTACTCCCTCTGTTACTCTCGCATCGTTGCAAGATACAACACATGACTATTACATTCATCCTAACGAGAATCCTTCATTGGTGCTTGTTTCCCCGATTCTTGAAGGTCACAATTATCATGGATGGGCTCGCTCGATGTCTATGGCACTACAAATGAAGAATAAATTTGGCTTTGTTGATGGTTCCATTCCTTGTCCAGCTGGTACAGATCCAATGGTTCAAGCATGGAAGCGTTGCAATAATCTAGTTTTATCTTGGATCAATCATTCTGTTTCTCATGAGATTGCTACAAGTATTATTTGGATTGACTCTGCTGCTACGGCATGGAAGGATCTCAAAGATCGTTTCTCCCAAGGTGATTCTGTTCGAATTTCACAATTGCATCAAGATCTTTATTCAATGCATCAATCTGATCTAAGTGTTACTGCATATTACACTAAAATGAAGATTCTCTGGGATGAACTTTGCAATTTTCGCCCTATTCCTGAATGCCAATCTTCTGCTTCTTGTTGTGTTGTTTCTAAGACAATGAAGGAATATCGTGAAAATGATTGTGTTCTTTGTTTTCTTAGAGGCTTGAATGATAATTACTCTGTTGTTCGCTCTCAGATCCTTCTCATGGATCCCTTGCCTTCTTTACCCAAAATTTTTTCGATGATAATTCAACATGAGCGACAATTACAATCAGGAATTCTTTCTCAACCTCCAGTCATGGCGTCACAAGTTTCTCAATCTAAACCTTCTTTTTCTACCTTCAATGGCAGAGGTAAACCCTCTCCTGCCAATGATTATGGCCGGGGAAGATCTTCATATCAAGGTTCTCAGGCTCGTTATCAAGGTTCTCAGGCTCGTTCCTCAGGGGGAAGGTTTGGTGCACCTCGACAATGCACTCACTGTGGCAGGACAAACCACACCATTGATACTTGCTTTCTAATACATGGATTACCACCTGATCTCAAATCCAAAAGAGTCCACAATGTTACAACAGATTCTTCTACAGTAGTTCCTTCTTATAATAATTCTCCGGCACAGTCACATTCCGCAATTTTGGGACTTTCTCAAGAGCAAATTCATGGTTTATTGGCACTTCTTCCTCAATCTAATCCCACAATCCCACATTCTACTAATCTAGTGAGCTCTCATAATGCTTCCACTTCTTCCCAGGCTCAAGGTAATATCTATTCCAAATGGATTCTAGACACAGGTGCTACTGATCATATATCTAATTCTTTGTCTCATTTTATTTCTTATCATAGAATCTCACCAATTACAGTATCACTACCCAACAAGAACTCTTCATTTGCTCATTTTTCTGGCACTGTTTCACTTAGCCCACACCTTACTTTATATAATGTCTTGTTTATTCCTAATTTTTCTGTCAATCTTATTTCGGTCACAAAGTTAACTAAATCTCTATCTTGTAAACTTAACATTTCTGAATTTTCCTGTGAAATACAGGACAAGTCAACCCTGCAGATGATTGGCAAAGCTGAAGAAAGAGATGGCTTGTATGTCATGATAGTTCCTGTACCCACACCCCTTGGTTCACCAGCTTCTATTACTTCTGAGAATTCTATTGCTTGTTCTACAATAAGACATAACTCTATAGATATTTGGCACTATAGACTAGGGCATCCTTCTTTTTCTTGTTATACCAAATTACGCAACATGTATGCCACTTTACCCAATACAAAATACACGCATTGTGATGCTTGTCATTATTCTAAGCAAAGAAAATTACCTTTTCAATTAAGTACTACTGTTTCAAAAGCTCCTTTTGATTTAATTCATGTTGATATTTGGGGGCCCTATAGTACTTCTTCTGTTGATGGTTTCAAATATTTCTTAACTATAGTGGATGATATGTCTAGATACACATGGATTAAATTAATGACAAGTAAATCAGATACAAGATCACAACTTATTGGCTTTGTTTCTTATATAAAAACACAATTTGGCATTGATGTAAAAGCTGTTAGATCAGATAATGGTAATGAGTTTGCAATGACAGATTTTTATAGACAAAAAGGGATACAACATCAATTATCATGTGTTGAAACACCTCAACAAAATGGAGTCGTTGAGAGAAAACATCAACACATTCTCAATGTTGCTAGATCTTTAATGTTTCAATCCCATTTGCCCATAATTTTCTGGTCTTTTGCTGTTCGTTATGCTGTGCAACTCATTAATATTTTACCTTCCAAAGTTTTGACATATTTTTCTCCATCTCAGCTGTTACACAATGTTAAACCTGACATTACTTACTTACGAGTTTTTGGCTCACTTTGCTATGCTTCAACTCTTCAAACTCATAGAACAAAATTTCAACCTCGTGCAAGAAAATGTGTTTTACTGGGTTTTAAAACAGGAGTGAAAGGCTACCTTTTGTTAGATTTCAATTCTAGGGAAATTTTTCTATCAAGGAATGTAGTATTTTATGAAAATATATTTCCTTTTCTTACTAGTGACAAGCACTCACCTATTAATACACAAAATTCCTTGGATCTTGTCACCAAAATTATTTCACCTCCATCACCTCTTTTCTCAGAAGTTACTGATCAACCCTCTTTACCACTTACATCTCCTCCTTCTATTGTTTCCGACCCTGTTATTTTCTCTTCTCAGCCTGTTTCTGTTGAACCTGTCACTGCTACTCCACAAAGGAAATCAATTAGGCCAAAACATACACCATCTTATCTGCAGGACTATCATTGCAACATGTCATCTACTTCTTCCGCCACTCAGTCATCCACAGGTACCTTATATCCTATCTCTTCATATCTATCATATGATGCATTATCATCTCTTCATAAATCATATGTCCTTAATCTTTCCCAAGTTAGTGAACCTAAAACCTATAACCAAGCCATCAAACATGATTGTTGGAGAAATGCCATGGATCAAGAAATTGCAGCTTTAGAAAATACCAAAACTTGGGTTTTGACTGATCTACCTAATGGAAAGCAACCTATCGGATGTAAATGGGTATACAAAATAAAGAGGCATGCTGATGGGAGTATTGAACGATACAAGGCAAGGCTTGTAGCCAAAGGCTACACACAACAACAAGGTTTAGATTACTTTGAGACTTTTTCACCTGTTGTCAAACTCACAACAGTAAGATTGGTTCTAGCTTTAGCAGCTTCCAAACATTGGTATTTACATCAACTAGATGTAACTAATGCCTTTTTACATGGGGATCTAGATGAAGAAGTATACATGTCTCTTCCTCTTGGTTATAAATCTGAAAAACCAGGACAAGTTTGCAAGTTGTTGAAGTCTTTATATGGACTCAAACAAGCCTCTAGACAATGGAATTACAAGTTGACAACTACTTTACTTTCTTTGGGCTACACACAATCAAAATCAGATTATTCACTTTTTGTCAAAAGTGATTCTGCTCATATTACCATCTTACTTGTTTATGTAGATGATATAGTTTTGGCAGGTGATGACATCCAGGAAATCCAAACTGTGAAGGCTCTATTGAATGCAAAGTTCAAGATTAAAGACTTAGGCCAACTCAAGTATTTTCTGGGCTTAGAAATTGCAAGATCTCAACAGGGCATTAATTTGTCACAAAGGAAGTATGCTCTAGAGTTACTAGAAGATGCAGGATTGTTGGGGTGTCAACCTGTTTCTACTCCTATACAGCCAGGCACAAAATTTTCCAAGACAGAAGGGAAACCCTATTCAGATGTGCAGGCCTATAGAAGACTTCTTGGCAGGTTACTATATCTAACCAACACAAGACCAGATTTATGTTTCGCTGTTAGTACTCTCAGTCAATTTCTTTCCAATCCTTTGGAAGATCACTATGCAGCAGCAATAAGAATCCTGAGATATATCAAGAACAATCCAGGACAAGGATTATTCTTTCCCTCCAACACAGAACATGCTCTCAAGGCTTTTAGTGATTCTGATTGGGCTGCTTGCCCTGACACTAGAAGGTCTATGACTGGTTTTAATGTGTTCTATGGTGCATCATTAATTAGCTGGAAATCCAAGAAGCAAGGTACTATATCTAGATCATCAACCGAAGCAGAATATAGAGCTTTAGCTTCCACAACATGTGAAATTCAATGGCTTCTGTATTTGCTCCATGATTTGAAACAACCTCTACCACAACCAGTTTCTCTGTTTTGTGACAATCAATCTGCTATACAAATTGCACAAAATCCAGCCATGCATGAAAGAACAAAGCATATTGAAATTGATTGTCATCTCATAAGAGATAAAGTTCAAGCTGGTGTAATTAAGCTCCTGTCCATTCCTACTTCAGCACAACTTGCAGACATTCATACTAAAGCTTTGCATCCAGCACAATTTCAATCTTTGTTGTCCAAGCTGAGCATTAAGGATATATATGCTGCAGCTTGAGGGGGGATATTGGATTTAATTTATTTTCCGTTCATATCTGTGCATTTATCTTCATATATTTATATTCTATTTTTATATTTATATTCCGTTTATATATTGTTTCAAACAATTATATATATGTAAAATTGTACTCTCTTCTTATGGAATAAGAAATACAATTCCTATCCTTTCTTTTCTCATAACACTAAAAGATACATGTTCTTGTTATTTCTGACAAATAATTATTTGTTTCATTTTAAAAATTAAATAAAATTTTGTTTTAAATATCATTAATAAACTATAAAAAACTACAATTCAAAATTATTAAACTAATAATAATTAATTTATTAACAAAAAAAATAAAAATAAACAATTACGCTAATTAATTCAAAAAAAAATTTAAAAACATTTCCATTTAATTATTATTAAATTAATATTAATTACAAATTCAAATTTACTATAAATAAATTAAATACAAATACAATTTTACTAACATTAACTATAATTAAATTAATAATATTTATTTCAACAAATAAAAATAATTTCAATATATCAAAAAATTACGTAATTAATTAAAACTCAATCAGTTCATTTAAAAACTATAAATAAAAAATTATTAAAGATAATAATCTAAAATATTAATAATCTAAAACGCTAACAAAAAAGCTAAAAATATATCAAATAAAGATACGTGAAATAACTCTAATTATTATATTACTGTTTAAATAAAATTAAGAAAATATATCAAATAAATATATATATATATATATATATATATATATATATATATATATATATATTCGAATTATAAATTGGAAATGAAACGGAAACGGGGAAGAAAGGGATATATAAGAGATGAGTGAGGTGCAGCTGCCCAACAAAAATGAGTAGAAATAGAGTTTTCAAATTAATTAAAAAAATCATACATGGTAAAAGTAGAAAAATTTTAACCTAAAGATAGAATTGGAATTAAAAGAATTTGGGGGAGATGGAGGAAGTATGGTGTGGTGGTAGAGGAAACTAAGACCCATAACAAAAGCTTGTGAAAACCCAAAATAAAAGCCCAAAGCACACATTCGTAAATAGCAGAAACATAGAAATAAATCACATAACACAAATTAGCAACGAGAGAAAATATACAAATAAAGCAGCAAAACCCACTATATAGATGCATGGATAAATAAAGAAGAAAAGGCTACAAAGTCTATCTAGGATTCAATTTTTTGTATCTAAGTGTGATCTTTCAAAAAAGACTATGAGAAAAATAAAAAAAATAAATGAAAAAAATAATATATATATATATATATATATATATATAAAAGAAATTTATCATTGAATAGTTACTTTGTTGCTCTCCGTTTATATCATCTAAAGGTCTTCATTCTAACACAAAAAACGTTTACAAGTTCTCATATTTCATTATATTGAATTTATCTTTTCTCTTAGAGTTACTTGAATATGTATTTATACTCAAAACACTTGTTGTGTTGATATTCAAAAATGAATTAAAACATTTGTATTGTTTAACTAAGTTGAGTTAAATGTTATAGACAAGTTTGTCTAGGGTTGATAATATTTTGTGTACAGTGGTTTGTATTTGTTTGTAATTTTTAAAAAGATTAGTGGAATCCTTAAAGGTCTTAAGGAAGACTTGGAGGTAGTTCAAGTTAAGTGAATTAGTATAAAAATATGTCTGTTATTATTTCTCTTATTTAAAACGTTTTCCTAAAAATCTTTATTAGAAATGTCTACCAACTATTGCAAACCGTCATATAATAATTATTAAGCATTTATTTATGAAAGGTTTTAAAAAACTGTTCAAACCCCTTACACCTTTCTAGTGTTTTCCTGCCTTTCAATAATTATTTGAGTGACAATATCTCATGGAAAAGCAAAATAAGTTTTAGACACCAATTGATAGAATTTTGAAGGAGAAGATAAATTGGTTATAATACTACAAAGATTGTGAGCAAAGAACCGACAATCTCACTTTGAAAACAGAGTGCGGTAGCTATATGTAAGCATGAGATATGTTAGACATGTGACTTTCCAATTCCCATACCATTTAATGAATGGATTTGATGGGGGAAGCACAAGGATCTATATGCATCTCTCTAATTTCTATACCATCTAATAGGTTTAATGGGGAAGTGCAAAGGTCTATATACATCTCATAAATTACATAATTTAAACTTTGGAAGTAACTCTCACATTTATATGTAAATATTACAATAATGTAATTTTTCATTTCTAATTTCTGAAATATCTTTAATTGAATAAGGGTAATTTATTTAATATTACTAGAAAAAAAAGAAATCTTTGAATAAAGCCTCAGCAACATAGAATGTAATGTCATTTTTTGAACGGATACCTACAAGTACAGATAGTATAATACCAACTATCCGCAATAGATTTTACTCGAAGATGTCCACAAGCACAATCCCTTGATAATACTAACAAAAAAGGCATGTGCAAGTGATTGGGTAAAAGTGAATAGTCTCTCACAAGGTCAAAACAACATCAATGTACATTAATGTTGTGGCTGCTTGTTCAATTACTTCAATCCAAGAGCACTATGTATTCATAAAATCCATCTTATTCTTGGAAACTTCCAAAGCTACTTCATTGACTTTTGTAACTCAATCTTTGAAATTATACTTCAAACATTAGGGTTGTTTATGTTTTCTTTTTTAATCAAAGCATAAAAACATGAATGTAAACAAGTTTGGTTGAATTTTAGAAAAAGAATCTCATTTTTTTCTAAATTAATCCAAAATAAATAAATAAATATATATATATATATATATATATATATATATATAATGTTATTCCTGTTTTCTGTGGTAAATTCTGAAGATGAAAAGTCTACAGTGAGTGAAATTACTTGAATACAATCATTCTTCCAATTACCATCCTTAAGATGCTACACCCAAGCCCTCATTGTTTCTCTGCAACTGCGAGCATTATCAGTTTCTAGGTTTTCATCTTATTTTTCTTTTGTTCTCTTTTATTTTTTCTATGCAAGTATTTTAACAAATAAAGAGCTTAATCCATCCCAAAAACAACATTGTGCAACAGTAGAAATGGGTCACAATGCACACTTTGCTACCTCATATTTTTGCATTATAGAAATAGCTGAATAATAGCTGTAAATAGTTAGCTTTCTTCTAGAATATGATGAGTTGTATAGTGGTTATTCTCTTGAAATATTTTTTTATTTCATTCTTATCCACATGTTGTAGCAGTAAATATGATGTACATTACTTTCATCAATTGATAACTGAATTCATTTGAATATCCTCTTCTTCTTTCCTTTCAGTCTTTCCCTTTTATGGTATTAACAACCTTTCTCTGACATGTCAAGCTCAGCTTCTAATACATACAATCCAAGGTCCAATGAAAATTCTTCAAATCCCCCACCAAACCCCACCCAAAATCCTTCTAGTACATATCACATCCACCCTAGTGAAAGTCCCTCATTCGTCATTGTTGATCCAGCCCTCGTTGGCAACAATTATCATTCATGGTCTCAGTCATTTCGCATGGCCCTTGTCTCCAAAAACAAAATGGGATTCCTCAATGGTTTCATTCTAGCCCCTACCGCCACAAACCTGTTATTCCCTCAATGGGAATGATGCAATGCACTCATCATGTCCTGGTTATTGAACTCCCTATCACCTTCCATAGCTCAAAGTGTGATCTACCTTGACAGACCTATCAACATTTGGACCGATCTTCGTGAACGTTTTTCCCAAAGCGATTTACTCTGAATCGCAGAACTTCAAGAAGAAGTCTATGCCTTCAAATAGGGCACTCGAAATGTCACTGATTACTTTATTGGCTTAAAAGCCCTCAGGGAAAAACTGGATAATTTTGGCCCATGACTGTTTGCGATTGTTATTCCAAAACGTATCATACACATGACTTCATCATCAGGTTCTTTAAAGGTCTTGATGATCATTTTTCAGTGGTTCGGTCTCAAGTGGTCTTTATGGATCCCTACCGTTTGTGAATCGGATTTTTTCCATGGTCATTCAACATGAACGTCAACAATCTGATGTCATTTTTTCCACTAATAAGCCTAACTCGTTTGCCAATGCTG
The DNA here is from genome assembly GCA_027742785.1 of Vigna reflexopilosa. NCBI lineage: Eukaryota > Viridiplantae > Streptophyta > Magnoliopsida > Fabales > Fabaceae > Vigna > Vigna reflexopilosa. The sequence continues at coordinate 22,309,261 of CM050930.1, read as the reverse complement.
CCATGGATAGAACTCGAAGTACCACGAACAAATCCAATTCCTCTAAAAAGTGTGGTTATTGTCATCGTCCCGGCCGCATAATGGACGTTTGCTATAGCAAGCATGGTTATCCTCTGGGTCATCCTTGTTATCCCGAAAGGCCAAAATTTAATCCTCACACTGGTTCTTCAGCTCACAACGTCGTTAGTGATGCTTCTTACACTAAGGAGAAGGAGACCAATGAGAGCTTCACTCAAGATTCTGGGCTTAATCTCACTAAAGCCCAATTTTAGCATTTATTTAGTCTTCTCCAGCACACTCCTCCTTCTGGTAGTTCGAGCTCAATAAACAACAACCAGCCCAAAAGTGTCAATCTCTCTCTAAAGAGCTCAATCCCTTCACCTGGTTCCAATTTGGGCATTGTTGAGATTGTTGGCAAGGGAAGCATTGGCTTAGCTGAACCTTAATCTCACAGTGCTCTAGTTACTCTGGTTTTTTATTATGACAACACATTATTAATAACACATGTACTCTTATGTGTTACATGTTCTATTCTTTATTGTGGTTGATATCTAAATGAACATGTTTATGTTGATTTCTGATATATGTATGCATATTCACTGATCTGATACTTGATACATCACTTATGATTGCATTACATATGTTTATGAAAAATAAAACCACGTGCACTTTGATGAACTCATAATGTGTGGAAAATATGGAAGTTTTAAGTCGACTTCATTATGAAGAGAGTCAATTAAAACTCGTGACTTTGCACAAACTTTCAAAAGCAGTGCTATGTGAGATTTTGCATTGAAAAGTTTTTCAAATTGAGATGAAGTGCCTAAGTCGACTACATGCGCAGTGGATCTGACTTAGTTATTTGATTTAAAATTTTGTTAATGCTTGTGTACAGTAACAACTATATTTCAAATGTTTGTTGAAACATTTATGGTAGTCAACTGTATTAAATGCAAAATCAATTTGGTTATTATGATTGCTGCTAATTTGCTTAACTGTTATAACTGTCTGATGACAGTGGACTTCATTAGTAGCATAGTCGACTACAGGAGCGTCTGATTTATTGAAAACTATAAATAGACGTGACTTTGTTGATCACAGCGACTTTGGTTGAACTGACATTTTCATTTGTTGTTTTCAGATTGAGATCTTGTGATTAGGTGCTCCAAGAACTCATCAAGAAGACTGTGGTGATCTTTCTTTGAAGAGGTTCTGAAGGAGAAGATTTTGTGCTTTCTGGTTTATCACATTCTGCACATTGTGGTGTTCATCTGTTGATCAAGATTCATATCAATCTTTGGAAAGATTGTTGTTGCTGTCCTGCTGGGATTGCAGGGGTTGACTCGTGAAGTCTATACAATTTGAGGATTGTTCAAAATGGGTTTAAGTTTGCAGAAGAGGGGATATCTTGCTGTAGATCTTTGTGTTGCTGCCTATATTTTGGTTAGAGGGTTAGAGAGGTGTTTTATATTTTTGACGTGGAGGTCTCTATAAAATTCTTGTTGTAAAAACCTTGACCATTATAGTGCATTTGCTTACGGATTGTGGAAGGACACTGGATGTAGGCATTGAGGCCGAACCAGTATAAAAATTTGCGTTTGATTTCTCTATCCTTACACTTTTACATTAAGTCAACTTAACTGTTTACGTAGTCAACTTTACATTTCCATTGCACTTAGAATTTTTGTTCCTTGCGATTCAAGAAACTTTGTAAAGGTTTCTACTTTGCGAAAAAGATTTTGAAAAGACTCTGATTTTTAAACCTCACCAATTCACCCCCCATCTTGGTGTTGAAACTAAGACATCCTGTTTCCAACAGGTATCCCTTTTAATTTTTGCGCCACCAGACACGTTTTTTTCTCACACACATGTAGTATCTTTTTCTTCCCACTCCATCCCCTGGATTGTAGATTCAGGGGCTACATACCATATTGCATCTTCTCTTGCTTTATTTCAAGTCTATACCAAAATCAAACCCATTAATATAAATTTACCCAATGGTGCCTCTGTCATAGCAAATTTTTCTGGCACCATACATTTTTCTCCTTCCTTTGCCATACATAATGTTCTTTATGTCCCAGAATTTAGTTTCAACCTTTTGTTATAAACTTACTTTTTCTCATGATTCTTGCATAATACAGGATGTGAACTCCTTGAGGATGATTGGTTTGGCTAAACTACAATAAGATCTCTACCTCTTGGTAATCAGCAAGGAACCTTTCACCTTACCCACTGTTTCATCCTTTGTCAACTCCTTCACCACTAGTCCTATCACCATGAACAACATTTGGCATTTTTAGATTAAGACATTTATCTGGGAAACGTCTTCATATTTTACATGAACAATTTCCTTTTATTTCAGAAAATTTCACTGAAACTTATGATGTTTGTCATTTGGCTAAACAAAGAAAGTTGTCTTATTCTTCTAGTAATAGTAGAGCTTCCAAAATATTTGATTTAATTAACATGGACATTTGGGGACCCTTTTCCAAAGCTTTCATTCATGGTCACGAATATTTTCTAATTATTGTTGATGATTATAGTAGATACACTTGGGTTGTTTTACTAAAATCAAAACCGAAAGTTCATTCGAATGTTCAAAATTTTATTGCTCTCGTTGAAAATCAATTTTGAAACAAAGGTTAATTGTATTAGATTAGACAATGGTCCAAAATTTTTCTTAAAGGATTTTTTTTCATCAAAAGGAATTTTGCATCAAACAAGTTGTGTTGCCACTCCACAACAAAATGCAAGAGTTGAAAGAAAACACCAACACATTCTCAATGTTGCCAGAGCACTCATTTTTCAATCACATGTGTCAATTCATTTTTGGTCCTATGCCATCAAACATGTTGTCTATCTCATTAATCCTGTAATTCAAAATAAAACTCCTTATGAGTCATTACACAAACAACAACCATATTTTTCCATGATTAAAATTTTCAGTTGTTTATGTTATGCATCCACACACACATCATAAAAAATTTGACCCGCGTTCCAGACGTGGTGTGTTCTTAGGTCTTCAAAATGGCACAAAAGGTTATGTTATTTTGGATTTGGATACAAAAGTAATTTTTATTTCTAGAAATGTGTTTTTTCATGAAATGATTTTTCATCATAAAGAGCCCAATCCATCCTTGTCTCGTCCCAGCCCCAATCCATCCTTGTCTTATCCTAGCCCAACTTGATCTTCATCAAACACTGATTCCTACTCACCCATTATCACCCAAGAGTCAAAACCAACATTGTGCAGCACACATTCCTCTACAAAAAGTGTTTCAGCCCCAAATTCCCCTCTCATGACCGAGTCCCCCAATTCGTCCATGCTCGAGCCCAATTTGCCCTTCTCCTTTCCATTTGGTTCATCCTCCCGAAACACAACCATGTCGCAGCACAACGAATCGGACCAAACAACGCCCCTTCTTCGTCGCTCAACTCGACCACATAACACTCCACCTCACCTTGTTGATTATGTCTGCAATTTTACGCCAACGCAATCATCCATAAAGTGTTTACATCCATTGGAATCTGTTCTTAGCTACACCTTTGTGTCTCTTTCTCACTGTCACTACCTCATGTCATTGTCTTATGAGCAAGAACCCACTAATTATCAGGAAGTCATAAAGCAACCTTGTTGGAAAGAGGCTATGAAAAGTGCAATAGAGGCCCTAGTGTTGAGTAAGACTTGGGATGATCCGTATATAACTTATATAGGGATATATCCGTATATAACTGTAGCTACAGCCACTTTATATACGGATTTTTGACCGTATGTAATCCGTATATAACCACATTTTATATACGGATTTTGAAGGTTATATACGGATTTTGGCCGTATGTAATTGCCATTTTTCTTGTAGTGCGATTGGGTTCAAGTGGGTGTACAAAATCAAACGACGACCAGATGGGACTTTGGAATGCTACAAAGCCCGACTTGTAGCGAAATGATTCACACAGATTGAAGGTATCGATTATTTTGAAACTTTCTCTCTCGTTGTAAAGATGGCAACCATACGACTTGTTCTTGCTTTGGCTTCTATCAATAGATGGCATCTTCAACAGCTCGATGTCAGTAATGTGTTCCTACACGGTGAACTTTCTTAAGATGTCTACATGGTTGTTCCTCCCGGTGTCATGGGTCACCGTAGTTCACAGTGTTGCAAATTAAAGAAGTCTCTCTACAGTCTAAAACAAGCGAGCAAGAAATGGTATGAAAAGTTGTCTCTCTTACTCTTATCTTGTGGATATAAACAAGCTCATGTTGATCATAGCCTTTTCATTAAATCTTATGCATCTAATTTTACTGCTCTGATCATATACGTGGATGACATTGTTTTAACTAGGAATTATGTGCATGAGATTGCCCACATTAAGCAAATATTACATTCACATTTTCATATAAAAGATCTTGGTCTTTTGCAATATTTCCTGGGTATAAAGGTTGCTCATTCAGATGCAGGAATCTCCTTGTGTCAATGGAGATATTGTTTAGATCTGCTCAAGGATTCTGGTATGACAGGATCCAAACCCTGTTCCACACCCATGGACAATGCCCTTCGTTTGCATCAAGATTCCACTAAACCTCTTGCTGATCCACTTTCGTATATTGAAGACTTGTTGGTCGTCTATTGTATCTTACAAGCACACGTCCTGATATCACTTTCGTCACACAACAACTAAGTCAATTCATGGGTAATCCTACTCAGATGCATCTTCAAGCAGCCATGAGGGTCCTTCATTATCTCAAGAGCAGCTCCGAAAAAGGTCTAATGTTCAGGCGTGATTCTCTTATCCAAATTCTATGTTTTAGTGACACGAATTAGGCAACCTGTGTTGATTCAAGAAAGTCTGTTACAGGGTATTGTTTCTTTCTTGGAAATTCCTTAATTTCTTGGAAGACAAAGAAGCAAAACATTGTATCTCACTCATCATCCGAAGCCGAATACCGAGCCCTTGCTTCAGCCACTTGTGAGTTACAATGGTTGAATTTTCTGCTTAAAGATCTAAAAATCTCTTGTTCCAAACAAGTTGTCTTGTACTGTGACAATCAAAGAACACTGCATATTACAGCAAATCCCATTTTCCATGAGTGGATAAAACATCTGGACATTGATTGCCACCTCGTTTGTGAGAAACTACAAGCTGGCTTGATGCGATTAATTCCTGTGTCATCCTCGAACCAGCTAGCAGACATCTTCACAAAAGCTCTTCCTCCAAAGTTGTTCAACTTAAACTTATCCAAGTTGGAGTTAATCAACATCTTCCTACCTCCAACTTGTGGGGGGTTAACAGATAAAGAGTCCAATCCATCCCAAAAACAACATTGTGCAGCAGTAGAAAGGGGCCACAATGAACACTCTGTTACCTCATATTTTTGCATTACAGAAATAGCTGAATAATAACTGTAAATAGCTAGCATTTTTCTAGAATATGATGAGTTGTGTATGGTTATTCTCTTGTACTATTTTCTGATTTCATTCTTATCCACATGTTGTAGCAATATATATGATGTACATTTCTTTCATCAATTGATAACTGAATTCATTCCAATATCCTCTCTTTCTTTCCTTTTGGTCTTTCCCTTTTATCTTTGCTTTTCATTTTGTCTCTATTCTTTTTCCTATGAAGTATATACATGTGCAGTTGCACTATACAAATATTTTGGCCATTTGTGGTCTCCTTTATGGTTTTTTTTCTTTTGAATCTATTTCATTCAAGAGCTGTTGTAATTTATAATGTTGTATCTTGTAATAAATTTTAATTAGTAAGACTTTTCCTAGTTATTCCATGATGGTGCTAAGTTTCAATTTTTTATTTCGTATTCATGTAGAGTTTACCTAGCTTATGCTCTTATGGATTGCTTGATGAATATCGTTTGATGCATATATCTGAGACTGTCTTGTACGAATCATAAGTGTCTATTTTAAGTTTGAAACACATGTGCCACGTGTTATGTATTCTGTTAGAGTGCATGATGTGATTCATGGAGTTTTTAATAATCGGTTTATATATATATAGGCACCATGTGAGTAATCAAATATAGATGAGGATATGTTCGTGGATGACATTCCATCACCATGGAGCATACATTTATAGTATTAAACCTTTAGCATAAGGAAGGAGTATAAAACTCACCCATGAGTTGCAACTGGATAGAGTAAGGGATATCATTTCAAATAAAGACATTTCCAATGGTGGGGAAAACATTGGATCTAAGACTATATTTGGGATTGAACCTTGTAGAAGAAGAAGCCACGAGCTAAACAATTATGGTTTATGTGAGTAATCATGTAGAGTTTACCATGTAGCTTCAAACAATTATGAGACAATTAAGAATGTGAAGCTTCAATTAACAATTAAGAATAGAACATTCCAAAATTCATAGCTCAAACCTTCCCTTATAAACCCCTATGTTACACTTTAGCAAAGTGAAAAAATTCGCCATGAGCTAAACCTCTAGTTTTCTAGTGACTTTGTTTAGGTTATCAACATTAACTCGTGTGTTTCCAATTGGCCAAGTTGTTTTCGACCATAATAGATTTTTTAATCAATCTTGCAATGTTCCTAAAACATTATGTACTTTTTTTGTATATTTATATTATAATTGTCAATAAATGTACTTTGTTTTAAATCATCAATAAAATTAATTTTAATAAATTTTTGTCTATTTGACAATTTTATATATTTTATTTATTTCTTATTATGAAAAATAAATTTAATTAAATTAAGAAATTATGAATATATAATGGTAATTATAAATAAAGGAGGTTCCAAACCTCCACAAAATAATAGTGTCATTAATAGAAGAGGTTAACACCCTCTAAAAAAAACCTTGGCAATATAACTTTGATGCCGAGGTTCATAAAAAACATCTGCAAATCGATTATAATGACTCTAACCTTAAAAGTTTGAAAACCCTTGGAAAGTAATGTGCGGATGGTAAAAACCACTGCAAATTAAAAAAAAAAAGAAAAAAAACTCAACTAATTAACATTTTTTTTTTGTAGTGGCACATTATGTATAGTATAAATAGAAAGTAAGGTAGTTACATATATTCATTATGACATTTAATACAATTTGTACTTAAGTATCAGAATGTCTATTTAAGCATAAGAGTGTCTACTTAAGCATCAGAGTGACTTTTACATATACACCTATCAAAAGACCAATACAGTCAAAGAACTAAGGCTAAAATAACTTAAAAAACTAAAATAATGAAAAAATGAGTGTCCAACCAATCATGTAAAGATAATATAGATTAATAACTTTTTTAATTCACATTTGTATTGTATTATTTAAGTATTATTATATGTAAAGATTGGTTAGACAAATTATAAAATGATTTGGTTATTAGTAGCAAACAGTGATGTGTAATCACTATCACTATTATATAAGAAATAAACCCTCAATACAAGGTATTTTATGAAAAGAAATGTTATGGAGGGAAAATTTGTATGATTAAAAATGGGATGAACTATTCTTAAACAAAATTATATGAATGAAAATAACATTTTATTATAATTTCATACCGAAAGCACAGTTCACACTTGGAATATAGAGTCTTTGAAATATTTATATAATTGTTTTTGTCATAATTTAAACGATGCAACTTATCTTTTTATAACATTATATTTTTTAAGATATTATTGTTTAATGGGTAATTAAATGATTAACCAAAGAATATATAGTTACTTTTGTGTCAGATAATCCTTCCATACACTTATATAAGATTGGTTGATAGAAACTTTAAACTCACAAGGCAGCTTTACATATTTATGTCTCATCTTTTTAAATGATATGAAAAAATTATTGTTTCATTGTAAGTTAGGAAATATCTTTCACTAAAGATTGGAAGGTTAGAGGGTGAACCATTCTACTACAAAGAAACTCCATATTTTCTCCTTTAATTTGCATAAAAACGTGTCAGAGAAGTATACTTTAATATATAAACAAGAGTACAAAAATAGAAGACAATAACTACAATCCATCTTTACATCAAACTGAAATGTACCGGCTTGGAACTCAAATTACCATTTGCAACTTGTCTCTTTTGTTAATTCATTTTTTTTATTACTTTTATTTGATCATGAATTGGATAAAAATTATACCTTTAGTAATTAAATGAGATAAAAAACAAAATCTGAAATATGCATGTAACAAAATTTTAAGAAGATGAGAGATTCCAAACAATATAGTCAAATGAGAGGATGAATCAACATAAAATTAGAACAATATGAAATTAATCACAAATTGAATTTGCAACCAAGGAACTATGGACAAATCATTTAATATTTTATAATATATAATATTAAAATAGTTTTGTTGGAACAGTGAGAATAGGATGAAAATAGCAAATAATCACTATTTTTTAATCAACACATAAATGTTAGTGCTTATATTTTGATGTTAATCATGTTGATGTTGTTGGAAGCTATCATGAAGAAGTGATGATACGGTTGAATTAAATTTGACCCATTCACATCTATTCATTTGTCACAATCTAAATGAAAAGGTGATTAAAATCGGGGAAAAAGAAACCATGATTAAAATGTAAAAGTTAATAGTATGCCTAGATTAGAAATAAATCTTGGAAAGTGATTTAATATTAGCTCAGATAAATTAATTAATGTTGTAAATAGTCTTTGGATGAACCGGAATTATTTGAATTATGATTAACCAGTTGAATAATGGATACAAATATATAAGTTTACAAATTTTGCAAAGGTAAAAAAGGACAAATTCCATTTATTACTAATTACCAAAAATACCATTAATTATTAGGGCAAAACTAATTCACAAAACTAATTACCAAAAAGACCTGTACTCATTTTCATATGAACTCATTGTCATAAGAAAATAATCTCATTTCAATCAGTGCATACGTTTTCCAGGTGAAGATCTCACAAAATGTCATGCCGTATAAATATAAATTGGGAACTATTGGCGTTGGATCTACATTTTGGGAATACGAGTGGTGTTAAATATAATGAAAATTATATATTGGAATTAATCATTTGTGTTAAATACACACATAGGGTTCTCTATTTATAATAGAAGAAATATAGGCTAAGCCCAAATACAAATGAATATGTAAGAATAAAATAAAATAAAATAAGAACAATGTTTCCCTAATAAACAGGGACTATGTTTCACTAATTAACATAAACACAATATATAAACTAAATATAATATCTCTAACACTCCCCTCAAGCTGGAGCATACAGATTGTATGTACCAAGCTTATAACTAATATAATCCATAAAGACTTAAAATATTTGCTTCTACACTCGAGAGATACCAAATTGCTAATGATTTGCAAGACGACATAGAAGACAAAATACCAACCCAGAAGACTCCCCCTGAGCAACAAATCTGGGAGGTTGCTCCATGTAAATCTCTTCTTGCAAATCGCCCTTGAAGAATGCTACCATTGGATAAAGAGGTAATTGTTGGAGAGCCACCACGGCTATAAATAAACTAACAACAAATCATCTTTTCCATGAAAAAAGCATATATGGACGGATCAAACACAATGGTGAAAATGTTGGTACCAGTGATGGTATGATTTGAAGAGTAAAGCGCAGCGGAATAAAACTTAGAGTAATCGATTATTCAAGTCCATTAAAAGATTTTCAAAATGTGATAATCGATTATTTGGAAGTGATAATCGATTATCCCTGAAAGACTCATGATAATCGATTGTTGCTTCTCATAATCGATTACTTCAGTAAAAATACAGGTTTTTACAAAATTTAAAGACTTTCCTATTACACTTATATTCTACAAAAGTGCTTTTAAACATTTCTTCAAGTGAAACTTCTTGTAGCATCATCAAAACTAATTTCTTCAGGATTTACCAATGCTCCTCATTGGTAATAGAAAAGAGAGGTCAGAAGAGACAACAGCGGAAGAAGTCATGGATAAACAAGAGAGAGAAACTATAAAAATAAAAATTCTCCAATCAAGGCACCTGAAAAAGGAAAAAGTGCAAAAAAAAAAAGAAAAAGAGCAACCCCAATCCTCTAAATAACTACCAAACATGCCGCAACGAAAAAGGAAGCAAATCCATAACTTTGAAAGGAACTCCAATGAAGGCGTCGTTAATGGCATGGTAGTCACCTGGCCGAGATGATCAAAACTCTGTGATCGTCGGTCGAAACTGAAACTCCGGTAATGGCAGCAATAGACAATAGCGATAGACGACGGCGCCGCCGGCAGTGGTAGATGGCCCCGCCGCCGACAACGGATGTAGTGGTAGAGGCACCAGAAACTTTTACCTCAGAGGAACTTAGGCTCTGATACCATATTAAATATAATGAAAATTATATATTGGAATTAATCCCTTGTGTTAAATACACACATAGGGTTCTCTATTTATAATAGAAGAAATATGGGTTAAGCCCAAATACAAATGAATATGTAAGAATAAAATAAAATAAAATAAGAACAATGTTTTCCTAATAAACATATAGGGACTATGTTTCCCTAATTAACATAAACACAATATAAACTAAATATAATATTCCTAACAAGTGGAAACAATAACAAGAATATTTCTACAGGAACATCTCTCACGAGATAGTTCAACTTTTATAATTTGATTGAGAATTATGTGGTTCAGTATCTATACATGGAGGTACTTCAAATCAAATCTACCATCTAACTAAGACCTTGTCACAATCCTAGATGTATATCATGCGGAGCGGAAATTTTAGAATGACTGTAGTGGGTAGCACATGTTGCAGATAACCCAAGCACATGTTGCAGATAACCCAGTACAAGGTTTAAGTTAGTTACAAGGTTTAAGTTAGTTCAGGGATACATGTTTGCAAAGCTTTTGATTGTTATTTACTATTAGACAAAGCAATGGTTTACTTTTGATGCAATTAGGGTTGTGGTTCCGGCCAATATTGACTCAAGAATCAAGATATTATGAATTAACTTTTTACATCCCAAAAAGAAAGCAATTCGAGTAGCAGGGCAATAATAGCACGCTGTCTTCCACGGCTATGGGCTGCCTGAAAGGATTTAACTGAACCTACATAATAGTGTAATGAATTATTAAAAGATTATTCCAACGATAAACAAGTTTAAAATAACCACTTTTCCCTATCCTTGTATAAAAGGAGCTACAGTTTTGATCTATAGGTCTTTACCAATACAACATTAGTCCCTACTAAGCAGATAGAAACTAAAACCTTAGAAACACAGTAACAACAAAAACCAATTGGTACATTAACAAGAACAGATACCTAAATGCATGTCAACTAGGACTAAATGCTTAATTTAGCTTCAAAACAATTATTTTCTAAGTGAGCAAAGTATGAATACAAAGCTTACTGGCAATTTAGGAGGACGGTCAGACACAGTCTTAATACAACTTGCTGCAAGATGACATGCTTCCTCGCAATAATCAGTAAAAACAGCTGGGACGCCAATCTTTTCAATTAACTCCTGAATTTTTTGCAATAAACAAAGAAAATGAAGAAAAACATGCTGTAAACGTCCAACACTGTTAACTACCTTTTCAAAGGTAGTATAAAAATAAAAATTAAACTAACGCCTAAATCTAGGATAAGCACAAGGTGGGAGACATACAATACATGGTAACCAACTGGAATAAGCAGCAATGCCACAATTTGGAGCAATTATTAGGTGAGGAAAGGAATCCTGTAGGTGAAACATTAGTTACAGTAAATTGTAGATATGAGATTGTGCACAAAAAATTAAATCAAGCAAGATTACTTTAAATGACTATAACATACTAGATCCCTTTCAAATGTTGCAACATACCTTAACAATATCTCTATATCGGTCATGATAGAATCCTCGCCAAAGCTGCAATGTCACTGCTGAACCAGACTCTGTTCCAGGATATGTATTTTTAGTTGCTATTTTGCACTCACACTCATCTTCATTGCAACAAGCATACTTTGAAATTTGAATTTTCTCACCATCCCTGTTCATTGGGAAGCAACAAGGACAGATATTTAAACCAAATAGGATCAGTATAAGATGATAATTCAATGACTTATGAGAATGGATCAGACCTTTGAGGAGGAATTGCAGGTCCAACAAGTTCTATATGAACATGAAAACCAGGGAAGAGTGCCAGTAATTCTCCAAAGACAACAAGTTGTAGCAACTCTTTCTCAGGTCCTTCCGTATATAATAATGAAGCCAAAGTTATACGTTGAGAAATCAATAGTAAGAAAATACATAACCAAGCCTTTTTAAACAAAACATTTGTGTTTTTCAAATTTTAACATTTTATTCATGATCAATAAAAGATAAAACTGATAAGTATGAGTACAAAACAGTTGCATAACTAATCTTGAGTAGTGTGAGGAAGTTTAAACAAACTTTTAACAGCATAAAGAAACCAGAAAACTGCATTTCACTTGTAAACAAAAACAAAAGAAAAAAGGCTTATAAAAGCCCAAGTTTTTCGTTAGTTGATGGATGAATCCTTACTTTTACTTTTACATCTTTAGTAGAAATATAGAACTGCATGCATTATGTCTAATAAAGGAGAAGTAGCATATATGGTCATAACTCATCAAACAACACTGGGTTATTTCCCATGTAAGTGAAAACATGACAGCTTGGAAAATCTATAGTGGCTAATCTGAGGGCATTTAACCCAAAGTCAGCAATAAAATGTCAGTGGTACCTACACAGTCTATATGGCAAAAAAAGTAAGATGATTTTGACTTAAACATGCATTTAAGGGTATTTATCAAGTTAAAGTGCAATCATTTAAGCAATTCTCAACCTAAAGCCCCCATCCAACCCGAGTTTTTCTAATTTGAGAAATTTTCTTATAGCAAAGCGAACCTTTTTTGTTTTCTTGGTTTTGGAAATAAAATAAAGAAATGTAAAAAAGCTACAAATGAGCAATAAACTCCATGGTTGAATCTTTTACTTTGAGGAGCTTCTATGAGAGTAAACAAACATCATTGTATCACTTTTTTTCTTACCGTATCTTTTCTAAAATTTTAACTGAATATAAATATCCCTTGGCCATTAGATACATTCATTATACTAAATATGTATATAATGGTCATAGTATTTTAGAGAAAAATCACACAATTCAAGTCCCATTCCTAACATATAGCATAAAAGATAACTAATGAAAAATACTCCAAATTTGAAATTAAAATGTTTAGGAAAATTTATGGGTGATGATATACCAAGGTAATGTATGTACAACTTTTCATCGATTTCAGGATTCAAGGCTGTAATTCCAACAAGACGAGCAGCATGATATATTGTAAGCGGCTGAAAAAGAGGCAACCCTTTAATTCTGTAAAAACCATATAAATAAAAGAAAATGTAATGAGTAAATACATGTAACAACAAGTCTATTCTTATAGTATTGGAGGCAGCAAATTTAGTGGTCGGTTCTTTCTATCAGAGTAACCAATGGGACAAAGATCCATTCCCCTACAGATTTTACAGGTGAAAGCAAACATTTTATTGTGGTAGGTGGAATCTGAGAAGGTAGCGGGGGGATTAAGCCTCCCACCCTTGTATTTTGACTGCAAACAAAATAAGAGCCAAAACCAAACTGCACACACCATTACTGCTTAGAAACAAAATAAGATAACAGATTCCTAGTCAAAAAATTGTAACGAGTATATAAGTATAGAATTTCCTTAAGCTAATTGTGACAAAAATTTACACAACCGTACCCAATGAAGAAGCAAAGCAACAGGCGAGTCTAGTGGGATGCTTCTCCACTTATAGTAGTCTCTCCAACTATGCAATTGCTCTAATCCCAGAGAGTTTGGCCCTGACCAGTTATACATTGCATATAATTCTAAATCTAATCAAAAAAGAGGAAAGGGAAGTTGAAGAAGAGGAAGCTTGAGAAACAAACTTACCACATGGACATAAAACATTTGGGAGATCCCAACCATTATTTAAACTGCAAAAAATAAAATTCAAAACCTGAAGTGAAAAGGTTGTAACTAAATTATAATCATAAGTTGGAACATTCTTAAACTCCAAAAGGAACTCATCAATGATATAAATTGAAATTTAATTCAAGAAGTTTCAGAATATGAAGGAAACAAGAGGAAACCCTAAACAATCAAATGAAGCAGATGACGCCCCACAACCGCATTCATGCATCCACATTCCCACTTTATGAAGACCTCTGTTGCTCAAAAATGAACATCTACCTTCGTGCTTCACACAAACCTATTAAAACTACATAAACATCGATTAAAAAACAAACATTTAAAAATAAATGAGAAATCCTACTGTTCCGAAACGCGGTATTAAGAAGGAAGAACATGAGAGGTGACCTGAAACGTGGCTTCGCGAGAGAAAGTGAAGGGAAAATCGTTGAGGACTTCAACACTCTTCATCTGTTGTTGCAACCTATCACACTCGTGTTTGTGAAGACTCCAGTGTGCAATCTAAGCGGCCAAATACGAAAGCAGTGAAGCTATGTATGAATTTACGACGCAGTTTACAACCTAATGGCACACATAAGAAAAAGAAGTTGATGCAAACCTGGTGAGAAAGAGAGCAATAAGCGACGGCTTCGCAGCGAGTGCACAGACGCGTGGCGGCACCGCCGCACCGTTTTCCGCTCCCTTTCGCCGCGCACTCCATCCCGTTCATCTCTCCGACCGCCGCAAGCTGTTATGTGGTGTGGCGTAGCCCGGCCCCAAGACTCACCAGGTCTACCACGGCCCATTCGCGTCTTTTAAAATGTACTAACTGTATTTATAACGAAACAAAAGTAAAACCTTAGTAGTTTTTCTTTTACTAATAAAAAAAGTTATACATTTTTTTTTTATATAAGAAAGCAAATGTGAAATATAATTTTTAAAAAAATAAATAATTGGCTTAGTTTGATATTTTACCTCTGAGCATTTATATTTTTAGTAAATTTATCCTAATTTTTTAATTTCATGAATTATATTATACAAAATTTAAAAGTATACATATTTTAGATTTCATGAAAAATAATTAAAAAAATTAAATTTTTCGAAATCATTCACATTCAAATTCAATGGATTTCAAAATCCATTTAAGATTAATTTTTAATCTTTTTAATTTTATTTTTTATATTTTTTGTTTTTAATTTTTTTTAAATATATTTTACTTGTTTAGTTTAATAAAATATATTTTAAAATATTAACATATATAAATTAAATTAAATACGCATTGAAGACTTTTAATGGATTTTGAAATTCATCTGACTCTTAAAAAAAATTAATGGATTTCGAAATTTATTTAGGCTTTCAACGAATTTTAAAATTTGTTAAGAATTTTTTGAAAATTTTGACAGATTTTAAAATACGTTAAATGTTTGAATGAATTTTAAAATTTGTCTAGATTTCGAAATTTGTTAAGGTCTTCAACCCAATTTTAAAATTTATTAAATATTTTAACAAAATTTTAAAATTTATTGAAGGCTTAAATGAATTTCAAAATACATTAAAGTTTTTGAAAAAAAAAATTGAAAATGCAGAGTTTTTTAAGTTGTGAACAGAAAAGAACTTTAAAAATCATTATTTTAAGTTAATTTTTTTTTACAGAGAATAGTTTTAAAATTTTACAAAAAAATGGAGATGTAGGAAAAGCTTCCATATATCAAAACTGACAGAATAATTATATTATTTATGTCCTCCATATTAAAAGATTTATGAAATATTATTTTAAAATAAATAAAGGCTATTCTAATACAAAATATATTAATATGTTTATTTTTGCAAAACACTGACTATTAATTTCACAATGTGGTCTCAATGTTGTTACCAATGTTGCATTATCTTTTATTCTCGAGAAATACATTATCATCTCAAGTAGATATCATATTCACAACAAATAACACATTACAGTATGAGAAAATTTAATTTTAAATACTAATTATAATGATCATACATCTTTTCACAATTCATACATCACATTCGATTATCAAATGCCTAAATAGTATTGTACATACAAATGCCCTTATGACTTTTTCATACAAAAAATAGACATTTCACTCAACCTCTAAAAGACATGTATTAAGTAAAATATGAGACTCTGAATTGTCATCACTTAGGAGTTATATCTATATCATATTCAGATCACTTCCTGATCTATAAAGTATCACAGGATAAATTCTATACTTGTGAGTTCAATGTTTTAACGATTTTTGACTCTCACAATTAGCTATCGTCTTTTATATGAATCCAATACTAGCAAAGTTAGATGATATCAATCTATGACATCAATAGACCTCACACACTACCACACAGTATTATTTCCATACTAGAAATCAGTACATCCACATTAATTTATACCAAACCCTGTCAAAAAGTACAATAATTAAAACATGTTTACAAGTATAGGAAAAATATACTCAAACTTATATTTTCATTTTTTTTCTTTTCTCTCTTATGTTTTTCCTTTTCTTGTGTATTTTTTCTTTAATGAGCAAATCTTAAGGATGTGTTCACTTAGGGGTGATTAAGGGAGATGATTTGGAGGAGAGTGATTGAGTGGATTTGAGGATAATTTATTTTGTGTTTATTTGAAAAGATTTGGAGATAATTGAGAGCGGATTTAGAGGTAAAGTTTGTGAGAATTAATGTAGAATTTGATTGATGTGACCGTTTTAAAAAATTTGTTTAATTGGTAAAAATTTAAGATTACCAAAATACCCTAGGTATTAAAGTAATATAAAATGATATTTGTTAATGTTATATTTAATTGTAAAAATGTTTATTAAGAGTAAAAAATTAAAAATAATTATTAAAAATAATTTTTAAAAAGTAATTAAATTATAATTTAGTAAAATGAATTCAGTAAAACTATAATTTACTAAATTAAAATTTGTTTTTAGTAAATTAAAAATTGTTTTTAGTAAATTAAAATTTGTTTTTAGTTAATGTTATATTTAAAATTACATTACTTCTCGATGGTGGAAGGTTTCCAAAGTCTGCACCTCTTCATGTTCTCTACCACCTCCCATTTATGTTCTTTCTACCCTTTTTCTCACTAATTACTTTCCAGTTTTTATTTCCCTCATTCACATGGATAAATTACCTCACCTGATCTAAAGAGAGGCAACTCCATCTTCCTTTTTTCCTTCCTTCTTCTTTCCAATCTCTCTCACACTCACATCACACTAGTGCAGAAAGGGCTTTAGATGTCTGTTATTTTTTGCTTTTAACGTCATATTTTGAACCGACGTCTATACGGGTGACGTTAAATGGGACGTCGGATTCTGCAGTTTCGACGTCGTTATAGACGTCAGTTAATCTCAATGACCGACGTCTGTATAAACGTCAAACATGGCACACACCGACGTCTACGGGTACTATAAAGACGTCAGACAAGGCACAAACCAACGTCTAAAGGCACTATATAGACGTCGGACATGACACAAACCGACGTCTAAGGGCACTATAGACGTCAGACATGACATTAACCGACGTTTAAAAAGTGTTTGTTGTGTTTTAGTGCAATTTTGCTCGTGTCTTTGGGTACCGTAGTAGCACCTCCTTCCTTTGTTAGTTTCTTCGTAAGAAAAAATTGCGTCTTTTGCATCTCTCATGGAATTTCAACTCAAAACCGAACCTGGGTCGTTGCCTAGTTCCATTCCAACCGCCAAAGAAAAAGAATATGGTGTATTCTTTTTCTATGGCGGTTGGAATGGAACTAGGCAACGACCTAGGTTCGGTTTTGGGTTGAAATGCCATGAGAAATCCAAAAAATGCAAGTTTTTCTTACGAGGAAACTAGCAAAGGGAGAAGGTGCACTACGCTACACAAAGACACGAGAAAAATTGCACCAAAACACAACAAAAACTCATTTTAATCGGTTCAAATGAGATCAAACGGTTCAAAAGCAAGTTTAATCGGAGTAAAAGCGAAGTTTAAACGGTTCAAAAGAGTTCAAACGCACCTGAAGGGCAATGCATAAGAGAGAAAAGGAGAGAAAACACACCAAGAAGACGATGAAGTGCGCGAAACTAGTTCGCGATGACTGATTTAACAAGGAATGAGACGTCAATTGCCACAGAAACCGACGTCTATAATCGAATATATGTCTGGGACCTTACTAATATGACGTCCATTCAATTTCAAAATTAATATTCGTGGTAAATGTAGACGTCGGATGTCCTGGGAACCGCCGGCTATAGTCGCATATAGACGTTGGTTAGCGGGATTAGACATCTACATGGGGGACAAAAAATAACTTTTCACCTACCTGTCAGACTACATACGTCAGTTAGGAGGGGCATAAACGTCTATAGTCGCATATAGACGTCGGAGTTTGGGGATCTGACATCTAAATGGCGAAAAGAAATGACTTTTCACCTACTGTCAGACATATAGATGGCAAAAAAATCTGCGCTCGCAGATATCCGCAGATAAAACCCGCAATGGATAGTTGGTACCCACAGATATTTACTACCAGCGGGTTGCGGATATTTTAATACCCGCTTCTAAACGGGTCGGGTACGGGTATTATACTATCCGTACCCTCGGATATCCGCTACCCGCAAAAAATAAAAAAAAAATTAATTTAATTTAACTAAAATTTTATTTTAATTAATCCCCTTTGTTACCGAATACCACCTTCATCTCACGTTTTTTTTTCTAAGTTACATTCAAACACATCTCCATCCATTTTTCCTTTCTCTCCAACACAAATTTCCTTTTCTCTCCAACACAGATTTTCTTTTCTCTCCAACACAGATCTTCCTGGCAAAATACTGAACCATGTAGTAGCAACCGGTCATACAAGGGGAACCACCATTCGCTTCAAAGGTAGTTTCCCTTTCTTCATCTCCAACACAGATCTGTGTTCAGTATTTTGCATTTCAGTCATCAAAGGTGGTTCTCTTTCTTCATCTCCAACACAGATCTACCATTTTCCCTCCATTTTCACTGATAAAAAGCCCTTTTCACCGTGTAAATCTATCTTCTCACCGATTAGAGTCATCTTCAACGATTGTTCTTCTTTTTCTTTCGATTAGGAAGCCCTTTTCTTCCGTTTAAATCTATCTTCTCACTCGAACCGATTAATCAGTTCATATTGTGTTTTCCCCCTTTTCTAGGGTTTTTGTGAGTTCAGAGAGGGGAGAAGAAGGAGCTTCCTTTTGCGGGTTTGGATGAGGGAAGAAGAAAACATTGGCGGCATCGTCGACAGCGAGTGGATTCCGAGCAGAGGCGTCGTGAACACGATGGCAGGTTTTTATTTTCGCTTTCGATCGACCACGGTGAGGCGTGGCGACGTCGGTAAAGAGAAGAGCAGGGTCGGCCGCATATGGAGATGAAGAAGAGACGAAAGTTGTCTTTTCATTAGTGGATGAAGAAAATGAGAAACCCTAATCTTATTTGAAGAAAAAACATAGGCCTTAGCTTGGACCAATACTCACTAGCAGTACTCCCACAAATTTATTGTTGCACCCTTAAACTCATGGCTTGAACTATAGACGCACTCTTGGTTTTTGATTTCTTTTCGGGTATCCGCGGGTACCCGCGGGTTTTAAAATATCCGCGGGTACCCGCGGGTTTTAAAATATCCACGGGTATTTTTTAAGCGAATACCCGGCGGGTAGCGGGTAAAATTTTATCCAACGGGTCGGGTTGTGGGTAGGCACTATCCGTGTCCGACCCGACTCGTTGCCATCCCTAGACATCATTTAGGAGGGAACAAACGTCTATAGTCGAATATAAACGTCGGACTGGCGGGATTTGACGTCTAGATGGCGAAAAAAAATGACTTTTCACCTACCTGTCAGGCCTCTAGACGTCTATTATGAGGGGCCCCGGCGTCTATAATATTATAGACGTCGGTGCCCCTTCTAACCGACGTTTAGAGGCCTGACTTATTTACGAAACTGCCACTGGTCGATAATTTACGTCGCAGTCCCCTCTAACTGACGTCTAATGGGTGACGTTAAAAGCCAATTCTGTAGTAGAGCGCAAACTCTACAGTCGCGGAATCGATCCGCAAACTACAGTAAACCCATCGACCGATCAACGCCTCCTCCACTCCTCCGCCAACTGCAACAATTTCGCCTCCCTCCACTGTCGCTGTCCATGTGGCAACATCATCGTCCAACAACCCCTCCACCAACCGCAGCGCCTCTCCACCGTGCTTGTGGCAACAACGTCATTGTCCAACAACCCCTTCGCCAACTGCAGCGATTTCGCCTCTCCACCGCTGCTGTCTCTGTGGCAACATCATCGTTCAACAACTCCTCCGCCAACTGCAACGGTTTCGCCTCCCTCCATCGCCGCTTATCCAGCAACCACAGTAACACTCGTGATGGCTCACACTGTGTAACTGTGCATTACTATTTATTAAGCACGCCTGGAATCGACTACATAGGGTTGGAATCGAGTACGATGTGTACATTGTTATTTATTTGTCTCAGCTGGTATTATGGAATCTAGTAAGGACAGAAAAGTCATTTCCTTACACTTCATTGCAAATCTCTACACTTCAGCGAGTGATTGAAAAAGTAATAATCTTACAATTCTCTTCAATTCGATCGTCACAATTCACCGAAAATGAACACTACTTTCATTCTCTTTCATCGTTTGCAAATCCACTTGAACAATAAATTCAGTAAATTCTGTTCAAAAAGCATAAAAGAATTTAAATCACGTTGAATTTGGATCTTAAACATAGCCTGTTTATAGGGTAGTTAAAATGCCAAAAGGCCCTCCTTACTGCTGTCACCCATTACCGCCATCAGCCCCTTGCACTCGTCATCATCCATGGAAGGAATGGAGAAAAAAGTATATTAGATAGTAAAATTTAAAACTTATTACAAAGTAAGTTTTGAATTAAATAATTTAAAAAAAAATTGTACAAAAATAATTTATATAATTTATAATTTTTTTCATAAAAAAATTACTTTCAAATTGCACAATGTTAAAAATTGTTTAATGCAAACTTTTTTCGTGCTAAAAATGACTTCAAGATTATATAATATATTATTATTTTTTAAGGACAAAGCGAAAGTTTTGCATTTATGGAAATGAAGAAATATGGGGTTACAAAAAGAAATGACCTTATACGAGAATGAGCTTCAAAGATATTGGGCTAACAGCTGAAGATTATTGGTCATAATACTTCAGCATACGGGATGAAACGATCCAAGTATTCTCCTTTCTTCCTAAGGATCAATATATATTGTTATAATCTAAAGAGAGAATTCAGTTAAAAATGACTAATTAATTTTCGGTCAAAAGTAATCATTGAAAACCTGTCATATATTTCATATAAAATAAATATACATATATAGCAGTTATTTATAATCATACTTTTTATATACAGGTAGAGAAACTCTGTCGCAGAGAGCATAGAAAAAATAATAATATATATATATATATATATATATATATATATATATATCTTTTCTCATAATTCAGAATAAAGTTTCTAAGACTATAAACAGTAAAATTAAAAAGGTATTAAAAATTGTATAAATATATATGCATACTAAAAATAGTTAAAATAATATCTATAAGTTTTAAAATAAAGAATTCAAAATTGATACTTCTTATCCGAACAAATAAACATAATATTAAAATTATATCTTTTAAATGTTTTCATTATAAAAAATTCATACCTATATCTATTTAAATTATATTTATATATTATAACTAAATCATATATATTAGTTATTATTATTATTTATTATGTTAAAATCTTATATTGGGCAGATTACTGTTTAATACAATTATCTTTCGGTGCATTACTGTTAAAATACAATAACCATTTCGGAGGATCATCGTTTTAACACAGTAATTCTGTTTCTTGTTTGTTAGGTTTTACAGTTTGTTTTATTTTTCCCTTTTTCTCTTTAGGAACTCTATATATAGAGTTTTCCTCTGTTCTTTTGCTGTAATTTTTGAGATCAATGAAATACTATGTTCAGAAGAAGAAGTTTATCAAAAAGACTAAGTGTAGTTTCGATTCTTACCTCTGAACGCACCTCTCTCCTTCGCCTTTCTTTCTTTACCTTTTTCTCTTGTGCGTTTTCTTCTTCTGGAACGAAGATCACCGTTCAACCATCTCAACACCACCACGGTCGCGTGCTCAGGCCTGCTTCTCCTTTCCTCTCTCTCACCTAGCCTTTCTTCCGCTCACCTGATTTCTGACATATGAAGAAGCTTCTACCGAAATGAAACTTTTATGTTTGCTGGGTCAGAAAAGGTTTGGGCCGGCACTGTAGCAGATTGGCCCATTTTCATTATGGTATCAAGAGCAGGTTCAATATTCACTCTGCTTCCAATGCCCAGGTCTCGTTCTTGATGCTTCTTGTTTTTTTTCTTGGACTATTTTTTTGCTTTCCTTCATCTCAATGGAAAACACAGATCCATCAGCTAATCCTACCAGCCCTTACTACTTACACCCTGGAGAGAATCCCGGTTTAACCCTTATCCCTCAAGTTCTAAATGAAACAAATTACTCCTCTTGGAGCAGAAGTATGAAAAGAGCTCTTTTATCCAAAAACAAAATGAAGTTCATCGATGGAACCATCAAGAAACCGAAGAACAGTGAATCTTTATTAGATGCATGGGAGAGATGTAATGTCAAGGTGCTCTCATGGATCATAAAAACCCTCTCACCACAGATTGCTGAGAGTGTCATATATGTTGAAGAAGCAAAAGAATTGTGGGATGAGTTAAAAGAGAGATTTTCCAAAGGGGATTATTTCAAAATGTCAGATCTTTTGCAAGATATTCACTCAATAAGACAGGGAGAAAGAAGTGTCAATCAGTTTTTCACTGATTTAAAAATCCTCTGAGAAGAATTGGAATCACTAAGACCTCTGCCCAACTGCACTTGTAAAATTCCCTGCAGTTGCGATTTTTTGAAAATTTCTCTGAAATACAGAGAGATAGAGCACGTGATATGTTTCTTGAAAGGGCTAAATGATACCTTTAACACTGTCCGAACCCAAATTCTCCTAATGGAACCCCTACCCAACATCAATCGTGTCTTCTCTCTCATTATTCCGCAAGAAAGGCAAGAAAGAGTTGATACTGGTACTACGGCACACAATCAAACCACTGAGGTCACCAGAATGCTGGCTAATGTGGCTGACAAAAGCAATAACTGGAAAACTGATCAAAATTGGAGGAGTCAAAATCGCAGCACTGGACCATACAGTCAAGGAAGAGGAAGGGGCAGGAATCCTAACTATGGAAAACAGTGTTCATATTGCAACAAAATGAATCACACAGTGGATGAATGCTATTCCAAGCATGGCTATCCACCTTGGTACAAAAAGAATGATGGGAATCAAGAGAAAAAGGGTAACTGGAGCTCTGTTAATGTCTCTCAGAATGATTTTAAACAGCAGATTGTTCATCAAGAAGGAAACAGTTCTGCTGTCAACAGTTTAACATCAGAACAGATTGAGAAGCTTCTCAAGATGATTGAGATAACTGATGAGTCTGCACACAAAATCAACCAAATGCACAGAAATGATGAAAATGACAAACCAGGTATTCTTTACTGGATTATAGATACAGGAGCCACAGATCATGTGACTCATGAGAAGAAAAACTTTGTTACTTTTTACAAAATCAGTCCCATAACTGTTAGATTACCTAATGATTCTGTGGTTACTATTGAGTATGCTGGGACAGTGCAATTTTCTAAACATTTTATCATTTTTAATGTACTGTATATCCCTGTTTTTTCTTTCAATCTAATTTCTGTTCAAAGTCTTACAAAAGACTTGAACTGCAGTCTGATTTTCTCTTCTAAGATTTGCCAGATAAGGGAGAATTCCACATTGAAGATGATTGAGTGTGCTAATCCTCACAAAGGGCTCTATTATCTACAAGATTTTCCAAATCCTGATCAGAATTTTGTTTCGAAAACTATGCTTACTCTTAAACATCTTAATGTAAATTTGTGGCACTATAGGTTAGGCCACCCTGAACATAATGTTGTTAAACAAATATGTGATCTTTTTCCTTATGTGCAAACTAACACTAAAGATGTTTGTGATGTTTGTCATTATGCTAAGCAACATAAGCTTCCTTTTCCCACTAGTATTTCCTTATCTGCTGAATGTTTTGAACTAATTCACTGTGACATTTGGGGATCTCTTTCTGTTTCTTCCATACATGGACACAAGTATTTCTTGACTATTGTTGATGATCATAGTATACATACATGGATATTTTTGATGAATAATAAGGGACAAACTAGGGGCTTACTTGAGAATTTCATTATCAAAGTTAAAAACCAGTTTAGCAAGAAAATTAAGACCATTCGGTCTGATAACGGGCCTGAATTCAATCATGTTAATTTGTATAATCTGTATGGCATTAATCACCAAACTAGCTGTGTTGAAACTCCTCAACAAAATGTTGTTGTTGAGCGTAAACACCAGCACATACTCAATGTGACCCGCAGTCTTATGCTTCAATCTAATTTGCCAAAAGCCTACTGGTGTTATGCTGTTAGCCATGTTGTCTACCTCATTAATAGGCTTCCTACTCCCATTATTAATAATAAAACCCCCCATGATCTCATTTATAATGTTCCTCCCACTTATTTGAATTTGAAAACTTTTGGATGTCTTTGTTTTGCCTCCACACTTGAAAATGGCAGGAGCAAGTTAGATCCTAGAGCTAGAAAAGGGGTTTTCCTTGGCTACAAGAACGGTGTCAAAGGCTATATTATTCTTGACATCAACACAAGGGAATTGTTCATAAATAGGAATGTTGTTTTTTATGAAGATGTTTTTCCTTGGAAGAATCAACAAAATAGAACTAAAGAAGATAATCAGGAAGTCAATGATAGTATCTTCCTGGGTGATCCTCTTAGTAATGAGATAAATGTTGAAGAAGAGATACAACAAAGTACTGCTGGTGGGGGTAACCATGACAATGGTGCTGACAGTAGAACAGAAGGCAATGACTGCAAAGATCTGATAAGGTTAGGAGACCTCCAGGATATCTAAAAGATTATGATCACCAGGTTAATCAATCCTTTTCTGCAAAAAATTGCTTCAAAACTCCTTACCCTATTTCTGACCTATTGTCTTGCAAGTCCTTAACAGAGAAACATTTAAACTATACTATGGCTGTAATGGTCGACACAGAACCTCACTCTTACAATGAAGAAAAAAATGTGCACAAATGGGCAGAGGCCATGCAGAGAGAAATCAAAGCCTTGGAAGACAACAACACATGGGTCTTAACACAGCTTCCTCCAGGGAAGACTGCCATTGGGTGCAGATGGGTATATAAGATTAAATACAAATCTAATGGCAGTATTGAGAGATACAAGGCTCGGTTGGTGGCAAAAGGATATACCCAACAAGAGGGAATTGACTATTTGGATACTTTCTCCCCTGTGGCCAAACTTACCACAGTTAGACTGCTTATTGCCTTGGCTGCCTCTAAGAACTGGTTCCTACATCAACTTGATGTTGACAACGCTTTTCTACACGGGGATTTAAATGAGGAGGTCTACATGGAGCTACCACCAAGGCTTAATACTCATAAGCAGGGTTAGGTTTGCAAACTCACTAAATCCTTATATGGCTTGAAACAAGCTAGCAGGCAATGGTTTGAAAAATTGTCTACTTTCCTCACTTCTGTCAATTATATTGAATCTAATTCTGACCATTGTCTCTTTGTCAAGGGAACATCCACTAGTTTTACAACACTACTAGTTTATGTTGATGATATCATATTGGCAGAAAATTCTATGACAGAAATCAATCATATAAAGAGTCTTTTGCATAGCAGATTTCGTATAAAGAACCTTGGAGAGCTAAAGTATTTCCTTGGTCTAGAGGTAGCTAGATCTAAGAAAGGAATTCATTTGTCTCAAAGAAAATATGCCCTTGATACTCTAAAAGAGACTGGAATGGAAGGATGCAAACCATGCTCAACACCCTTCTTAAGCGACACAAACTCTTTGTACAAGATGGACAATTACTTGAAGGATCCTACTTCCCACCGTAGATTAATAGGGAAGTTACTTTACCTCACTAACACTAGACTTGATTTATGTTTCTCCATTAACCTTTTGAGTCAATTCATGCAATCACCAACTGATTATCATTATAAGGTTGTTCAACATGTTCTCAAGTACATAAAGTCCAAGCCCTCAGAAGGATTGTTCTTTTCGGCTGACTCTCCTATACATCTAAAAGCCTTCAGTGACTCTGATTGGGCTACCTGTCCCAATACCAGAAGATCCACTACAGAGTTTTGTGTGTTTCTTGGATCGTCTCTCATTTCATGGAAATCCAAGAAACAAAGCACTTTTTCTCGGTCATCCACAGAGGCAGAATATCGTGCTCTTGCTGCTACCACTTGTGAGATACAATGGATTCACTATCTATTGGGTGATCTAAAAGTTCAGGAAACTGGAACTCCAGTTCTTTACTGTGACAACAAATCAGCTAGACATATGGCTCATAATCAAAGCTTTCACGAAAGGACCAAGCATATAGAACTTGATTGCCATGTTATTCGTGAAAAAGTTCAAGCTAAACTTCTGCGTTTGCTTCCTGTCCGTTCAGACGAACAACTTGCAAACATTTTTACCAAGTTTCCCCATCGTGTTCGATTCAAGTTCATTGTTCCCAAGCTTGGATTAGTAACCATACATTATCCAGCTTAAGGGAGGCTGTTAAAATCTTATATTGGGCAGATTACTGTTTAACACAGTTATCCTTCGGTGCATTACTGTTAAAATACAATAACTATTTCAGAGGATCACCGTTTTAACACAGTAATCTTGTTCCTTGTTTGTTAGGTTCTATAGTTTGTTTTATTTTTCCCTTTTTCTCTTTAGGAACTCTATATATAGAGTTTTCCTCTGTTCTTTTGCTGTAATTTTTGAGATCAATGAAATACTATGTTCAGAAGAAGAAGTTTATCAAAAAGACTAAGTGTAGTTTCGATTCTTACCTCTGAACGCACCTCTCTCCTTCGCCTTTCTTTCTTTACCTTTTTCTCTTGTGCGTTTTCTTCTTCTGGAACGAAGATCACCGTTCAGCCATCTCAACTCCACCACGGTCGCGTGCTCAGGCCTGCTTCTCCTTTCCTCTCTCTCACCTAGCCTTTCTTCCGCTCACCTGATTTCTGACATATGAAGAAGCTTCTACTAAAATGAAACTTTTATGTTTGCTGGGTCAGAAAAGGTTTGGGTCGGCCGTGTAGCAGACTGGCCCATTTTCATTATATTATACTAATGTTATTTGTCCATAAACATGGAAACATAAGTTTACTATCTAAATTAATTCTATAAATATAATTAGTGTTTTTTTTAAAATATTTATTTTCTAAAACACATTAATACACATAATTTATACAAAAAAATCCTAATTCTCGTCTTAATTTTTTCATAGAAAAAAAATTAGAATGTTATCATAAATCCACTTAAAACACTTTAATTTTAAAATATAGGGAGGGATAAGAAAGATTAATCATTTACATAGTAAAAAAAAATACTCGATCCTAATTTTCAAAATGCACCAAAGCGTTTTTTCTTTCTTTAACATGTAGTTTTTTTCTTGAAAGTTGAGGTTTTACCAAAACAAAAAAAGGGTTAAATTCTTTTCCTTAATGATATGAGAAGTTTATTGAAGACGAAAGAAGGATTGAATTTTGAAAGGCTAGAAATATTATAGCATATCCTTGAATTCCACTTTCTTTGTGTTTGTTATTCTGGTTGACGTGGGAGGGAAAATGCTTTGTGCTTTTATTACCTGTTTGGTAAAGTGAGATCCAAAGTTCCTATGATATTGCCATAGTACAACCAAATAAAAAAGATACCCAATATTGAAATAAAGAGATGCCAAATCTTTATATCGATCAAATAAAAAATACCAACTATTCGCTCTCTTCTTTTTCTCCCTTCAAAACCCTTTTCATTCTATTCAATCTAATATTTTATCTATATTCAAAACACCTCTTCATCAAACTCTAATAATCTCTCCAAATATTCAAATCTATTTCATTTTTTCTTGAAATCGAGTAAGAATAATTTATACATATAGAGAAAGAAAGTTATTTATGACGCATGATTGAACACATAATATGCAAATGAGATATGATTCATGTTAGCCGATTAACCCTAACGTTGCTTTCACCAACCAACCTCTTTTCACAAAATTATGCTCCCAAGGGACAACAAAAGAAGATGAACTTTACCTATTCAACAATCATACAAGAATGGGTGAAAATAAAATTATAAACCAATATCAAAATCTTACACTAATTTTTCATCACTTTGCACCAATGTTACTTCTTTTGCACTTTGTTTATAAATCTTGTTTAGTTAGGGTTTGGAGAGTACCAAGAAATTGCAGTTAGGCTTAATTTGAGATTGCTGAGTTTGAAGAACCTGAAAAACATATTTTAGATTTGGAGTCACTGACAGTTCGTAACAGATTGGTTCCTTCAAAATTTCATCCCTTCTGAAATCGATTTTGACCTTTTGGATGATTTAAAAAATTGGAAATGTTGAGTATAACATGCTAGAAAATGGCATATAAAGTGACTCACGGTTCTTGATTTTAGTCGGTGATACTTTATTAGTAAATTCGGTGGTTGGCTTCTTTCTTGATTCCTAAATTTTAATTGTTTATTAAATGATTTTATTTTTCTTAATATAAATTTTTGAAACTCAAGTCAAATTGTAGTTGATGTTTGGTGATTTTAAGGGAATTTAAATTTACTTATGAAAATTTTAATTCAGTTTGGGAGACCTATTGAAGTTAAAAAAAATGGTTTGTGACTTCAAAAAATATTTATAAAAGTATTTTTAAATTACTTGTAAATAAACTATTTTAAGTGGAGAGTATAACAATTTTAAACGAGTTATTGATGATGTAAAATATGTATGATTTTAAAGAGTAAACGTGGATTATGATGAGAAAATATTTAAGATATCTGAGTGTTTATAAATATTTGATTTGATGAAATGTTATGATATATTCTTATAGAGAGATATAGTATAAATTGTGATAATAATAAGGTTGAGGTAGGTGTATTATTATATTTATTTTTAAATTACTTTTTAATAAATTGAATGACAATTTTTATAGGAGTGTAAGTCATAAATCACTCTTTGAGGATTTATCTTGTGATTATGATGGTGGGATCACCATTGTCACTCATGAGTAAATTTCTAAGTGGCACTCATGAATCAAAATACATGCACAAAGCCGTAACATGCAACCGGTTATTAAAACATTAACACTGATATTGTATGTGTTATTTACTAAAACTTAATTATAGAAAATGTAACTTAAGACAATTAAGTATGTATATTTTCTCGAATGAAAATTTATAAATAGTACGTATAAGGTCAAATTTGAAAAGCTACTTATGCTTAAATAAGGTATTTTGTTTTAAAAGATAATATATATATATATATATATATATATATATATATATATATATATCTTTTATTACAATCCACGATGACCAAAAGAGGATCAGGGAATTCTACATCGCGAGCTTCTGACTTTGAGGTCCCCTACTAAATATCAATAATGTTGAACGAGCAAGAGTAGCCAGCTCAATCATAAGAGATCACCTCAACCCTAAAATAGGCAATGATGAAAGGATAAAGCTTGTGGGGAAACAAGACATTTCACTTTGCAAGAAGATCAAAATATGAAGATAGGGGTAACGTCGACCTAACTAATAGGTCAAGTCCTAACGGATAACGTCGACCTGTTCACATGGACAATAGTTGACCTCCCAGAGGTTGACCCAAGAGTAGCCTACCACAGGCTATCCATATTCAATGAGGCAAGGTCGGTTTCCCAGAAGAAGAGGAGGTTAAGCGAGGATAAAAGGCAGGGTGCGAAGGCTGAGGCAGAAAAGTTGTTGCAAGTCAGTTTCATCAAGGAGGCAAAATACACAACGTGGTTGGCCAATGTTTTTATAGTAAAGAAGGTCAATGGAAAATGGCATATGTGTGTGGACTACATAGATCTGAACAAGACATGCCCCAAAGATGCATATCCCTTACCCAACATAGACAAATTAGTAGATAAGGTGATCGGTCACAACGTCCTGAGCTTTTTGGATGCTTACTCAAGATACAACTAGATCCCTACGGTCGAATCTAGCAAGTTGAAGACTACATTTATCATGGGAGAGGCCAACTACTACTACAAAGTCATGCTCTTGACTTGAAAAATGCTAGAGCCACATACTCAAGATACAATCATATCCCTATGGTTAAAGCTGAGAGGCCAAAGACTGCATTCATTGTAAAACCCATGAAAAATATTCACCTTAATAAATAGTAATAAATTTCTTTTATTATTAGTAGTAGTAATAAATTTTATGTGTAGAAAAAGTGATTAATGGGTTTATGAAAAAGAAAAAGTGACAAGTTAAACAAGGATTGTAGCTAATTGTGATTATTTCAAGGACATGAGTTCAAACTATTGTAAACATATTTCTACATTTAAAAAAAATCATAAGTAGACAAAGAACCTTTCAATGATTGAAGGGGAAAAGGGTCGGGGTAAATGACCAAATGACCTTTGGTGATTAAAATAATAATTATAATAAAATAATAATTAAAAAAAATAAAAATGGGGCCATTTATGGCCTATAAATAGCCAAGGGGAGTTCTTTAGAAATCAAGGGAGAAAATAGAGAAGAAAGGATATTAGGAAGGAAAGGAGGGAAGAAATAAAATTTTAGTAAAGATTTTGGATGACTTCTCGGAACCATCTTCGACCAAGTAAAGAATTCTGGAAAAAAGGTAAGAAGAGCTAACCTTTTTCTATTTTTATTTTGTAATAAGCACTAATGATCTAATATTGTTGTGGTGTAAAGAGGACTATCCTTACTATTGCTTTACTGTGAGAACTTGAGTGATGAAAACTGTCTATAATTTTATATTGAATTTATGAATGTGTAAACGTTAATATTGTAAATTAATTTTTTTTAATCCTATGTTCTTTGTTGGATCGATGCCTTGGGATGATAATAATATGTGAAAGTTAGTTGGAGAATACTTTGGCTAAGGAAAAACAAGGTACTTAAGTTGTCCATCGAGACACACCTCTCTTTCTTGGAAATCTACTAAAAAAGATTTCACTTCATTTCCAAAATGGAAAATAATTTTTATGTAAAGATAATCAACAATGTAAATTTTAAATAAATTGTGATTATTATGTTGAATATGAGAGCTATAAAGATGTTGGGATAGATACTCAACCAAATTGTGAAGTTTAGGTTTCTTTGACTATGTTTTCCATTTTCTAAGTTACCTTAGTAAAACTTTAATTGTCACTTAGTCTACCATTAGATCAACTTGAAAATTTTATATATGGTTCATAAGACAATAATTAACTTTGACTGTCAGGAAAATTGTAATTTTGAGTAAAATGACCATCACTGTATTTCTATCTCTAAGTTACCTCGGTAAAATCTCAATCTAAACTTCATTTACCATTAGATTAAGTTGAAAGTCTGATATATGATTCTTGAGATATATTACTATACTTTGACCATTAAGATTTGTAATTAGATGTCTATACGTAGAGGAATTAATTCTGCATTTTAGATAGAGTTGAAAATCACTTGAATATTGTCCTCGAGTTGTCTAGGTAAAATCTCAATCCCTACCTAGGTTACCGTTAGATTAACCCGAAATTTCGATATGTAATTCCTAAGACATATTGATTCACCTTGACCGATCAGATTTTTTAGTAGATATTTATAGAAATTATGTTGTGTTTATTAAGGATCTCAAAATAAGCTAATTTCTATTTTTGAGTTATCAATGCAAAATTTCAGATTTCCACTTTAGTAACCGTTAGATCAGACTGAAAATTTTATGATATATTTTAGATATAGTATTATTTACTTTACCCGTTCAGATCTTCAATGTGGGACATGTACTAGGAACAAAATTTTATGTAACATCATAAATATTTAGATTGTTGATCCATAACCTTCGATTAGTAAAATTATGTTGAGGTTGTACTCATTATCAGTAAGTTAAGATTATAAGAAGAGTATGATATTATCTTGTCAATAGGTATATGTATGATATATTATAAATTTTGGGTATTGAAATGGATGAGTGATGGAAATGGGTTATTACCAATTTATGATTAATGAATGAATATGATTGAGTTAGGTGGATGAGATGATATGATTTGTTGATTTTGTGTAATGCTGAGTGAATATGAGAAATTGTTAGTTATGAAATGATGTTTAAGTTTTACTACTAAGACAAGTGTATTTGTTTCCCACCATAAGACCTTAAGTTATGCAGAGTGACTCAAGAGGTTTATGAAAGTAGGCAGAGAACGGTCTGACCATAAGGCTTTGACATATGCAGAGTACTCGTAAGTCTTATAGAAGTAGGCGAAGAGCGGTTTGACCATAAGGCTTCAGGAGTAAGCATAGTATACTTGTAAGGTTTATGAAAACGAGAAGGATGACTTTGAAAGAATTCAGGGGACGGTATATTACGGAAAAATAAAAGATATATTAAAGTGAATTAATGGCATCTGGATAATTATGTGTATAAATTGTAATGATACATGATTGAAATGTATATTATGAGTATGTTCAATGATTGTATGTTATGGTTAGCTTACTCTTATTTGTTTGTCTTATGATTGTATAATTCGTGTTATACGTGAGTAGATAATGTTGCAGATACAGTTGGAAATGCATAGAGATGATGAGAGACATGCTGGGAAGAACTTTTAGGGACTTTTTGATAAAATTAAATTTGTATCAGAAAATTATGTTGTTTCAGACTTGTAAGTTTAAATCCAAACTTATGTTAAGTCGTGAAGACTATGTTGTTTAAGGTTTGTAAGTTTGAAACCATACTTTTTTTGAATCGAAATAAAGTTTTGATTATTCAGATCAAGTTTCAAATTCAAATTTTTGTTTTACTACTCGTAATACCCTAAATAAATTTGGGGTGTTACATTCATTATGGAAGAGGCCAACTACTACTACTACGAAGTCATGCGTTTTGGCCTGAAGAATGTTCGAGCCACATACCAACAACTCATGGACAAAGTGTTCAAACACCTACTCGACAAGAGCATCGAGGTGTACATGGACGATATGGTGGTGAAGTCTCCGACCTCAAATCAACATTCAATGGACCTGTCTAAAGTGTTCTCAGCCGTATGAACTTACAACTTGAAGATAAACCTAGAGAAGTGTGTGTTCGGGATAGATGACAACAAATTCTTAGGTTTCATGTTAACATAGAGGAGTATAGAGGCGAACCTTGAAAAAGTTAGGTGGTCATTGACATGAGGATCCCCAAGAATGTCAAGGAGGTACAACAACTTCTAGGAAGGTTGACAACCATTTCACGTTTCCTTTCCCACTTAGTGGATAAAACTCGACCCATGATAAAACTGCTGGAGAAGTCAATGAAATTTGTCTAGGATGACTTGTCCCAGGAGAAGATCTAACAACTTAAGCAGATTCTGACATCCTCACCCATCTTGTGTAAGCCGGATACTACTCAACCTCTCTTGGTCTACGTAGTGGCAATAGAAGATGCAGTAAGTGCCATCCTTGTCTAAGAGGTTGGCAACGAGCATAAACCAATATACTTCATCAGCAGAACCCTTTAGGACACTAAGACTAGATACCTTATGGTAGAAAATGTCACTCTCTCCCTCGTCACTATGACAAGGCAACTACGACCTTATTTTCAGAGCTATCTTGTTGTAGTTGAAACCGATTACTCGATCTAGAAGATTTTGTAGAAACCAGACCTAGGAGGAAGAATTTCGTCATGGACGATGGAGTTATTAGAGTTTTCTATTCGATATGAACCAAAAGGTCTTATAAAGGCACAATGTTTAGCGAATTTCACCAATGATTTATAGGATGACCATGTACTTGATGACGAGTGGTGGACCCTACATGTAAACAGTTCCTCTAATCTAAAGGGGGCATAAGTTGACATAGTCCTTGAAGACCTAAATGATTCCATAATAGAGAAATCTCTACACTTCAACTTCAAAATATCAAACAACCAAGTCGAGTATGAAGTCATCATAGTGGGCCTCACCTTGGCGAAAGAGTAGGAGCTAGTTGAATAATATGACGAACAGACTCCTACCTTAGAGTTGGCCACCTCACAAGTGACTACCAAGTCAAAGATGTACTTCTACTATAGTACTACCACCTCGTGAAAAACCTAATCGACACCTCTATTGATGTCAAACTCAAACACATATATATATATCAAAGAGAAAACATGAGATCCTATGTGCTCTCAAAACTACCCAACATTAAAAGGAAGGAGAGGTACAAGTCTTTGCTTCAACAAGTATTATAATCATCATCCACTGATAGAATGAACGAGTGTATGCATGTCGACATTAGGGAAGCAACATGGATGATGCCATTTATTCATTACCTCAAGATTGTAAGTATCCCCGAAGGAGAAAACAAAGGTTGGGTAAGGAGAGTTGCCCGTTATACACTGGTAGGCGATGATCTTTTCAAAAGAGGCTATAATAGTCTACTTCTTCTAAAATGTGTTACTTTGGAGCAGGCTAAGTACATCATACATGAAACACATGAGGGTATTTGTGAGTATCACTCTAAGACGAGAACCGTGACAACACGAATTTTACGAGTTTGGTACTTCTGGCCGACCATGAAGGTGGACTGTACTGCCTACGTTAAAAAATGCATATCTTGCCAGAAACATGAGAATCTCATACATGATAAACAAGAGGAGATACACCATATCTTCTCCCCATGACCTTTTGTGAAGTGGGAGAAGGATATTCTTGGTCCTTTTGTTCTCGACAAAGGCCAAGTAAAATTCTTACTAGTCAGCATAGACTACTTCAGCTAGTGGATCAATGCAAAATGTCTAGCTAGCATCATGGATTAAGAAGTCTGACACTTTGTTTGGATGAACATAGTATGATGGTATCACTACAAGAAAATTATGATTTACCTATAGATAATTACATACATATTTATATCCGTAGGTAAAATTGTTGTTACATATGGATTTTACTTAAAGATATGGAAATTTGAGTTAATATGGATTTTTCCGTAGGTATAATGCAAAACAATTTTGCAATCAATTTTCTGTATGTAAAATTTGTATGTAATTTTGGCGCAAAAGAGCGAGAGTTTTATCCGTAGGTAAATAAATAACTATTAAAAATTAAAAGTGAAAATTTGTGCTCATCTGACCTCTCTCTCGTGCTTCCTCCCTTAGAATTTGTTATGTGTGGAAGACGTTGTTGCATTGTTAGGAGATTTTGATTGCGGAGGCTGTTGCGTTTTGAGAAGATCTAGAGTGTTATTAAGGTATGTTTCATTGTTTGAGGGTGGACCTCATCAATTTTAATTTTTTCTCATTTTGTTCTTTAGAGAAATTTGTTAGACCTCATCACTTATGAGTTAACACATACTACCATTTCACTTTTAAACTCTTAGGAATAATTAATTTCAACATCTTACAGAGTTTGACTCAACTATTTATCATATTTTTTATGAGTTAACACATACTATATATAGTTGAGTACCTCTTTGCCATATCAGTATTGGTCTTGTCCTAGAACGATGTAGCGTGGATTACAATCGAATATGTCCTAAAGGTCTACACCTAAACATGTCCAGCTAGCATGGTATGTGACTACCATTAGGTGGCCTGACCGACTACTTGTTGGTTATCAAAATTAATGACGTAGTGACTACTCTGCACTTATTATCAAAATATGATCAAACACTTACTCAGATAACATAAATGGGTCAATGAGTCCAAACCCAAGTCCAAACCCATCTAAGTAATAGCTCACAAACATAATAAATTATATTATAAATAATACAATTATTGAAATATTTTATTTACGTTCTTATTAATTATATATTTAATTTGTTGACATGAAAAACTAATCGTATTTTATATGTATAATCTTCATTCATCTTAAGAAAGAAGGACAAATACTAAGAAGAAAAAAGTTAAGTACTTTATATATTAAAAAATTAAATTAAAAATTGAAGACATACGTAGAATTATAATTTTTTTTTTACAAAATACATCATCGAGGGATTTAATTCACTAAATACCAACTATATTGATTTTATCTAAACATAAACCAATTAAAAAAAAATAGGACACAATTAATTATTTGTCTAAACATAAACCTAAAATGATTTTATTTCCATGCACTAAATGCAACTTGGGATTATTTAAATTAGTATTTTAGAAAGGTTGGAATTTGCGTTATCTCAAACTTTGGTATTTTCTCAACTTTATGAAAATTAAAATCATTCCATGTCCTTCAGCCGTACAAGTAATCGATCTTTGCATGTTATGATTATGAATTAGAGATACTCAAAGTACTTACATTATTAATAAAATGAAATGAATTATTGACATGCATAAAATAATAAGTGTTGATTTTAATTTTGAGCTGGCATTGTTTTCAGTCTTTGACCAATATTCCTCAATTATTCTCCATAAAGAAAGAAATCTCTCGAAAATATCACCTCCATCAACATAAGCTTAAAATCAAAGTTCAAAGAGAAAGAACAAAATCAATTCAAATCCCAAGGAAATTTCACTTCCTTAATGAATTATTTTCAAACATCAGCAAACATATCTTCTTCATTTTGTACAGCAAGCTTTTACCACAAAACATGGACACAAAAATCAAAATAAAATAAAATAACTCACACGAGGTTGCACGTGCATGATATCAATTCCATGAAGATTAGTATAGATACTCTACCCCATAAATACTCTCTATAATTTATTGCAACCCCACAAAAAAGAAACATAAACTCACACAAAATCAGAAAATCTTCTTAGCATTAATTAAGGAGTTCTCTTCTTTCACGACTTACCAAACGAGGAACGGTAAAAAAATGACGTTGGGAATTTGACGGCGCTGTTTGGTTCAGCCTTGACTTCGGTCAACGCTGTCAAACCCCACCAATCACTGTGCGACGTCGTTCACTAACTCCCAAGATTGACCAAAATCACGCGAGATTTTGTTTGAGGACGTGTCATTAATACCTTACTTAGCTTGGGATCAGAAAAGAGAAAAAAAGAAAAAAGAAAAAAGAAATTCCGTTTGAGATCACAAACCAAAGTGGATTTCAGAATCTCAGCGCCATCTTCCAAAAAACACAAATAAAAAGAGAAGATTTTAAGATTTGATTTTTCTAAAAGAGACTTTATTATTATTATACCATTATTATTTATAATTACAATAGTAGTAATAATTATTAAATAAAAAAGCGGTGACAGATGGATATTATGGAACAACAACATAACATGTCACATAGCCACATTCATTAATATAACTCTGTATTTAAGATTTGTTCACCCATGTTAAGGAATCCTCTGTTCTTTTATTTCTTTCTTTCTCTTTGCTTACAATTCCCTCTGCACTTTTCAATGGACACAGACGCCGTCGTTTCCTTCGATCATGTCTCGCCGGAGGATTCTCACGAGGTTCATGTTTTGGCCGTCGACGATAGCCTCGTTGATCGAAAGGTCATTGAACGCTTGCTCAAAATCTCAGCTTGTAAAGGTAATTAACTGTTCTTTAACATTTCACAGCAAAACGCACTGTTGGGTGTTCTATATTGTTGTTTTTTTCTTTACTCTTTTATCTGTGTTCTGTTAAGGATTTTTTTTGGATGGAAAAATTGCAGTTACAGCTGTGGACAGTGGAATCAGAGCACTGCAATTTCTGGGGTTGGACGAGCAGAGAAGGACCTCTGAATCTGATGGTTTTGTCGTATGTATCATGAGAATTTTCATTTCATTTTCATGAACTTTCGTTTATTTTCCGTAGCTTATTTTCTGCTCTATGGTTTTGTTTTTTGTTTTCCTTAGCCGAGTTTGAAGGTGGATCTAATTATCACAGACTACTGCATGCCCGAGATGACAGGTTATGAATTGCTCAAGAAAATAAAGGTTCATTAATTAATAATTAAAATTCTAATCATAAAGCCTTGATTTTTCCTTGTGATTGACAATTCTAAGTAAAAACTTTTTACTTGATGCAGGAATCGTCCATGTTCAGGGAAATTCCAGTAGTGATTATGTCTTCCGAAAACGTTTTGCCTCGCATAGACAGGTATTATCATTATTGATTTGTTTCCTTCATGCTACATTTTTCTAATTCTAGTAAGCTAAAGAACATATGTTAAAGTTTGTGATGAATTTTAGAAAACTGAAAGGAATTGGAAAATTTGAAAATATGTAGATGCTTGGAGGAAGGTGCAGAGGATTTCATAGTGAAACCAGTGAAATTATCTGACGTGAAACGGTTGAAGGATTACATGACAACGAGAGAGGTTAAGGTTGGAAGCCATGACAGAGGAAGCGGTGTTGATGATGTTGGTGTGGAGATTAACAACAAAAGAAAGCTGGAAGAAGAGGAAGAGACTTCTGACATGTCATCATCGCCACCGTCCATTTCTACACTTTCATCATCACCGTCCGTTTCTTCACCATCATCTTCTCCCACATCTTCACCCACCGTTCTCGCTTCTCCAATCAGACGGCTTAAAATGAGCAGCACGGATTGACTCTCTGTGATGGCATCCACAGCAGTATTTAAATTTTTGCTCTTAAGATTTATTACTTTCCTCTCTCTGGGGTCGAATTGCAATTACCCGTTGGTGCTGTCTGTAACGGTTTTTGTTGCATTGGCCCTCTCTTATTATCTTTTGCTAATTTGTTTTGTTTGTTTGTACGAAGGTGGGTTAAGGTTATGGAAGCATAATGTTATAATGTGGGAAAAGAAAGTTATTGAAATAAATTATTTTTGCAATGTTTTTTGTTGGATTAGAAAGTTAGAAGAAGAAGAAGAAGAAGAAGAAGAAGAAGAAGAAGGTGCAATGAAAGGAAAAACATAAAATAATGGATGGTGTAAGTGAAGATTGAAATTGGGAGTGAAACAGATGGAATAATAGTTTGGAAGATCTTGTCTGGTGTAAAGAATAAAGAAATGTGAATTGGAGATGTTGGAAGTGTTCCCTTAAGGAAGAGGGTGGGAAGGTGTGGTGGGGTCTTGGAACTGCTGTACTTGTCTGGTTGTCTCTGATGGAGGAGATTTGGCTGCAATAAATCTGCAATATCAGAAAGCATTGCCTCTGTCATGTGGAAGAGGAACCAGAATATTTGGTTGTTGATACTGGACCATAGTCATCCACATGTGCCTTCTTCACCATTGCCCTTTTTCCTTTCTTTTTTCCACTGCTCACCCCTTTTCCACGGATCACAACATTCACTACCACACCCTTTACATTTTCTGCTTAGACTTCAACACCTAACCATTATCATCAAAACTATAAAAAAAAAATCAACAAAACAAACACCTTGTACTCTGTAGGCTAGAAACCAGCTAAAAACTCCAACAACTTCATGAGCTAATATGGCACCCTATAAGCATAATTGCTAATTTGACTGGTTTGACCCTTCCCTTTTGTACTGTAAAAATCATAACAGAAAGCAAACTTCAACTACTGATAGCCTTGTTAATTTGCTTACAGTTCTCTAATCTGCATACAGGAGAATCACACTCTCCAAAGCACTTGTTTCAAAGAAAGAAAATATAAAGGCTTGACTGAACAACTGCCAATGCCAAAACAGAAACCATGTTTCCCTAATCTTATCTTTCAATTCATATTTGATGAGCTTGTAAAGTAATAAATTCACCATAACTGGACGAAATGCTTTTGAAGATATACTCCACACCAGTTTCCAAGAGTTCTTGCAGAAAGTTAAGTTATAGCAGAGGAAAAATGAGAAGAAGAAAAAAACCATTTTCTGTATAAATTAAAATCAACAGATGCATACATGTTTTTTTTAGAAGGGTTTGTGTCTTCAAAATGATTTTTAGTGTACAGCAAATCAATTATAGGATAAAGACCACCAATAATATGGAAATTAATTGGTGTATGGTGGGACTGTTCTGGTTTGTGAAAGGTTTCACATTTAAATATTTGAAAAATGTAATCAAATAAAAAACATTAAAAAAAAAGGGTGTTTCTGTGATCTATAATGATGATATTGAACTCCATCTAAGTAGATAATAATGGAAAAATTAGAAATGATAAAAGGAAAAGAGGGTAAATGTGAGTGAATGGAAAGAAGTTGGGCCTATGTGATTAAGAGTAAGGAATGGTTTAATTGGGGGTCCATAAAACCCAAATTGCAGGGCATAATAGAAGAAAGATGGAGACAAACTTTCTACTGGGCACCAATTTTGTATGTGTCGGTTGGCCCCATAATCGAAGTGCCCTTTAGGTGATGATTGTGCAAAGTTTGGTTTTAATGATGTCCCTCATGTTTGGCAAAATTCTGATACGTAAAATCAGCTTTCTCTTGTTTGATTCTGTCACTATGCCATATCTGATATCTGGGCCTTATCATATTTGTTGTTACCATTGTAGACAAAGTTCATCATCATACATGACACACAGAAGACTCATTTCTAAAAGCATTCTTTTTTTTACCTAATTGGGCTAAATTTAGATGCTTAATGTGGGAATCCTCATGAGCCAGTTGCCTAATAAAGAAACTCCATCACATGCACTCTCCAATCAACCATTATTCTGCATGGCTAATGGATGTTTCTGGTGCTGTTATATCAGACACACAAAACACAACAACAGTTTTCATGTTTCTTCATCATCAAAAATTTTAATTCTTTAATGATATTAGAAAGAAAGTGATTTTTAAACTTAACTTATTCCAACAAAATCGACATGAAATATATATATTATAATTTGATTTTATCTTTAGTCGATACGAGACTTCCAACAAATTATTTTCTAAAATAAGTTTTTTATTTTTTCATTTCAATAATACCTTGTTCAGTGTTTAAAGTTCTTAAAACTATCTATAGTTTCAAATACTAGTTAAGTTCACACAACTCATTACTATATTAATGGTTAGTTAGTTGACCTAAGTGGATTAATGTCGACCTCATTAATTATTAGAGAGAGACTTAATTACCTCTCATTAAACCATATCAATTTACTGGTAACCTTTTATTGCACCTTCCTTTTTTTTCTAAAGAATTTAGCAAAAGTATGTTTGGATGTAAATAAAAACACAAACAAATAATAAAAATAGACAAGCTAGATACCATGTCATCAATAAACTAATATAAACAAGCAGAAAATAAAATTTTAGAGAACATATTTAAAATAATTTCAAAAAATTAATTTATTTTATTTTGTGAAATTTATATAGTCATAAGTGTTTTTAGGAAAGAAAACTAAAAAAATTAAAATTATTTTTTCTATAAAAAATAAAATTTATTTTGTATAATTTTTATGAATTCTTGTTTTCAATTTATATATAAACTAATTTTAATTAATAAAAGATATTAGATTTTTCTATTCATTTATCTTACAGATGTTTGTGAAAAAGTTTATTCAAACAAACTTTATATATCGTTTCAATAATTTATTTAAAAAACTAATTGTCATTGTGACCAAGGATCAAATTTAACTCCCTAAATTATGATGATTGGATTGCGTAACGAAATCGTAATTTATTTTTTATTCTCATACTCACCCTATGCAATTATTCTTATAATTATAAGAATAATTTAAAATTAAATAACATTGTCTAATAAAATTTACTATTAGAACAAATAACGTGACATGATTTATGTAAAGAGTTTAATGGAGAAAATGTCTTAAATATTAATATGAATTTAATAGTATAACTTACAAATTACGTTAATCAATCACTTAAAAAATAAAATATTGGAGTAATACGTCAAAAATTAATTCACACGATATTAAAATTAAAATAGACAACTCAATTAGACCTCTCAATTTGGTGTTACTTGTATGGTTTAATTTTAGAAAAATTCTATATTTCATATTTAATTTTTTTTTATTTTAAGTACAAAAAAAGTTCAATTAATTTCTAATTTATCACAAATATAAATATTTTTAATTTGTGAAAGAACTATTTACAAAAATTTTAATCAAACTAATATAGATCTTGTAAGAGATTTTAATAAATTTGATTGTTTTGTGCTGAATTGTTAATTCTATATATTAAGTTTAGAAAAGAAAAAGAAACCTCATTCGTAAATTTTCAAATACGTGTTTGATTTTTTGTACAAGTTACATAAGGTTTGATTTTGTAGCTTTCATCTAATAAAAGTTTAGAGTGACCTTATTTATAGTCACATATGAATTATTAATGACAAAAAAAAAGAGAAAATGTGTTTTGAAAAGGTAGAAGTAACATTTTGGAAGATATTTAGAAATTAGAAACCGATGATAATGGTGGTTAGAGTTAAATCTATCTTTATCTTAACTCTAACTTATTTGAGAAGGAGTTTTGAAGGTGAGATTTTCTTCTCTTTTTTTTACTGAAAGAGATTTTCTAAAAGAACACTTTTTTTAAGGTGAGTTATGATTGACCTAGGTCAAATTAACACCTCTAAACTCAACTAAACAATAATAATCTCAACCGTATATCTGGAAGAAATTCTTTCTCATTGACCAAGGAATATGTTTTTCTTCGATTTTATAGAAAAATTACAAACAAATATAAACAAGAAATATAAGTAAAAAAATCTAAACAAATATAATTTAATTGGTTTAGATATACTCCTTCGACATAAATATCCAATCCTAAAACTTGGAAATTAATAAAATTTTTATATAAAGTGTGTTATTACGAAGAAGGTTGATTAATAAGATGATAATGCTATGTTGGTAAGTATTTACTAAACTTTCAAATAATATAAAAAAGAGTTTAAAAAGGTGTTGGGTATAGAGTTGGCAAAGGTAAAATCTGATACGGTAGTTAGTATCTGTGAATATTTATTATATGTTGTTTCTATTAGATTGGGATAAGGATAACTCTTGCTCAACTCTCCTGTCTGGATAACCGTATGCTCCTCTCTTTACTTTGGGTAATGATCAGTTCGAGGGGGGTGACCTGCAGAAGATACTCTGACGCTCAAGTAAATTTTTTTCTGCAAACGTCTAAAGTAATTCAATTATGGAAAAAAGTTTCTTTACCTCGAAATTAAACCTGCTTAACTGTTGTTGTGACCGGTCGGCTGCGAAATCATTTTCCGTACTTCAGTCATTCGGTCCATTCGACTCAGCACACAGTCATAACCGATCGGTCGGCTGTCACCATATAGTAACACCGGATAACATATATTTTAATACCTGCTTATAAATGGGTCGGATGTAAGTATAATAATACCATACCTGTGGATATCAATCGCCCGCAAAATAACAAAATATAAAAATAAAATTTTAATTTATATTTTATTAAATTTAATTTAATTTAAAATAAAATTAATTTATATTTTATTAGGTTAAATTTAATTAATAAATTTTAATTTATATTTAATTTAATTTATATTATATATATTTTTTAATTTTATTTTAAAAATGTATAAAATATGTATTTTTTAATATTTGTGAATATCCATAGGTATCCGCGAGTAACGGACATTTTATAAGTTGACTTTTTATTTGCAAGTCGTATTATGGATATGCACTATTCATACTCAATCCGACCAATTTCCATCCTAGTTAAATACTTGTATGTTAAGAGAAATTTACAATTTTTGGTCAATATGAAAAAGTTTATCACTTTTACCAAGAAAATTACATATTGAATATTTGTGAATATAGATTTTAAGAGAACAATAATATTAAGTTTATTGTATATTTTTATTTAACTTTTTTAGATGTGATTTTCAACGTACTCTAAACCATGATAATAAGAGAGAGGGA
The DNA here is from genome assembly GCA_027742785.1 of Vigna reflexopilosa. Taxonomy (NCBI): domain Eukaryota; kingdom Viridiplantae; phylum Streptophyta; class Magnoliopsida; order Fabales; family Fabaceae; genus Vigna; species Vigna reflexopilosa. The sequence continues at coordinate 22,265,501 of CM050930.1, read as the reverse complement.
ACATATAAGATGTAACTTTTTTTCTTAGCAAGATGGTAAACTTTTATTAAATGCAATTTAATTTAAGTATAAATTGTAGGAGCTTAATATTAACAAGATGCAACACGACAATAAACTAAGTACCCAATAAATTGATAACAAAAGCAAACCATTATTATGTACTCAAGGTTTAGTCTCTACTAGTGAGAACCCAATTAAATATGTTTGAAATTGAATTAAACATTAACTTTTCAAAGAAAGTTGAATGAGAATCCCTTAGCTAAAGTCAATCTAGCTTTCTATTTTGTTTGGATATCCATTAATAATATTTTTGGTGAGTGTGTTAATTTGGTGGGGATTCATAATTCATGAAGGAAAACTTGAACTAAGTTTAATTTGTGACTGAAATTAGCTAAGCCATCCATTACTCAACAATTTGTACAACCAAATATCGATCGGGATTTCATTTTATCATAATTTTTAATTTAGATGAGTTAATCCTCAATTAATCTTGCCATTTCAAAACCAAATGTGTAACAGTAATGATACAGTAATATGATAAGTCGGTTCCAAACACCGCAGCATATGTATGTAGCAACAAAACCAATTCAGGTTCCATATCCTTAGGGAGTTCTAGCTCTGGAAATTGCTGAGAAGTCGGTTCAATGAGTTGCATACTAAAAATTTCCGCAATGGATTTGGTATGGATAAGTCTTTTAATATGGTGGCATTGTGCAGGAGTAGGCAAAATTGTATGATCACCTTGTAATGTGACATACTTGTCATTGTATAAGATCTTCAACTGTAATGAAGAGTAATCAGCAATGTGTGGCCCAATTGATTTTAACCAGCTAGCACCAAGAACTAAGTCAGCTCCATAAACTAGTAGTAAAAAAGCTGGTAATTGAAATTTGACTCCTTGTGCCCGAATAGTTAACTCACTAACCAAGCCTTCAGCAGCCATGTAATTACCATTCCCTACCATAACTCTGAACATAGAAGCTGGTTCTACAGGTAATTTCAAGAACTTAGCAATTCTTGGTTGAAGGAAATTATCAGAGCTACCTCCATCAACCAAAACCTGGACAGGCAAAGAACCAATTTGTGCAACAAAACGGATGGTACCAACACCTGCTCCTTCATTCAAAGCCTTGAAGGACAAATTCAATGCCTCCTCAGTGTCCACAACTCCAGCTGTAATATTGAGAGATTCCATTTCTGGTGTCACTGCTTCTAACTCCTTTTCATCCTCTTCCATTTGTAACATTAAATACTGTCTGTTGGGACACTTATGATTGAAAGAAAATTTCTAATCACAAAAATAACAAAGGCCCTTCTTTCAACGTAGTTGCATTTCCACAGGACTGATTTTCTTCACATTGGAATTTCTAAAAGGAGGTCCTGAAGGGGTGGGTAATAATGGAGGTAGAGGATGGGAATTGTAAGGAGGCTTTGGAGGGTTTATGGGAACATTATTCTGGTTAGAATTGAAGGTAATATTGAAATATTTATGGCCTTGTGGTGGGTTTCGAGCAATAACTGCAGGGACATATTTTTCCTCGAACAATTTAGCTAGTGACACAACTCTCAATAAATTTGGAGGACTCTAAGCTACCACATCTCGTCTAATATCTTTATTCAATCCACTTAAAAACCAATTTAAAAGAACTTCAGAAGTTAACCCGTCAGATCGATTGGCTAAACTCATGAATTTCAAGTAATAATCAATAATTGTACCATTTTGTGTCAATTTGAACAACTCAGCCATGGGGTTATCAAACGGGGAAGGACCAAATTCTGACTCCAAGGCACGGTTCAAATCGTTCCAAGACTGGAAGACGTGCTCCTTCTGCAACATCTGAAACCATGGAATAACATCCTTCTCAAAATGCATCGCAGCTATTTCCACCATCTCCAAATCCGGAGTATTGTGGTAATTGAAGAATTTTTCTGCCTTAAAGATCCATTCTAACACTGGAGTTTGACCATCGAAGTGAGGAAAACCCAGCGATATGTCACGAACAGGCATCGCTATGGAGAACATCCCAAAATTTGCAAATTGTGATCCATTCTTTGAGTTCGTATCACCAACGTGCTGAGTTTGAAGTTTGATTAGATGATCAATGGCTATCTGCATTTGATTCATGCGCTGCTCTGTTTTATCAATCAGTTCTTGATTCATCTTATCTCTATCATTTTGTTTTTCTATCCAACTCACCAATGAAGTAACCTGTGTCTGTAAATCCTTTAAACGTGTGTTCTCAGCCATTAGAGTCAATGAAAGCACCAATGTAACAGTAATGATACAGTAATATGATAGGAAAAATCAGAGGAGAATGAATCTTATTAATATGATCAATGTCTCTCTCAATCACAATATAAAAAGAAGTTTCAGGATTCTGTAAGGGAAATATAACAAATAGAATCCCAAGAAAGCACTATCTGTTGCATGAACTGAGAATCATCCTGCACAGAAAATGGGTAAGGTCAGAGAGTAGAAAGAACAGTGAGAAAATTTCTAGAAGAGAGAGAATAAAGAGAGATACTTGCCACATCCCATATGTCTCCCAACTAACGCACAAATCCTTTTAGAAAGGAATTTTCTTTACGAATCCTAGTGTTGCGTCTGCTCTCCACCTCCTACTGATCAAGCTCCACGTGTCCTTATTCCTAACAACATTGCTCACTCCCATCATGCAGCCCACGTGTTACAAAATGTTTTTTTTAATTAATGTACAAAAATCAATGTATTATTTACTAATGTATTGTTATACCTTAATTAAAGCATCTCGTTTTCATATTTTAATATCATTTAATTAATTAAAGAATTTAAATTAGAATCTCTATAAATCATTATGATAGAACTGGAAAAAAAGAGATTGCTAGACAATGATTTTAAAATAAAGGAAAAAAAGTAAAAAACATTTAGAATTTCTGAATGGAGCAGTATTAATGCTGTTTTCTACACATTATCTATTATTATTTCATTAATTTTATTTAAATTTCATTAAATAAGTTTATATTTCATCAATAGAATTTAATGTTAGATGAAAAACTAATGAGAAAAGTGGTCAAAATTTTCATAATTCAAGATGCATGAAGTACCACTTCACGTAGTCTTTCTTCCTTCTTAGCTTTGTTTATGATTATAGAATTGAAATTATGACCTAAAATCTAGCAAAATTGAACAATAACTCCTTTCAGTGTTAAAGTACCAAACCCATTTTCTGATCACATGATTAATTAAACTTTTCATTGTTTTGCCAAACTTTTAGGTAATTCCAAAGTTAATTATTTACTCATTACATTTTCCCCCCAAATTTAATAAACATAAAAAAATTAGGTTGAAAAACTGAAATCTATGGACATGCAAAACTGAGGGAACTTGTTTTTTTTTTAATTGAAATTGTTTCATCTTCTAGAATAAAATTACCTTTGAAAAATTATACCTTTAAAAAATAAATAACCTAATACGCTATTGGAAATGGTATGACATTTTCACATTCAATGTGTAGAAAAATATGCAAATGTATAGAAAAATATGCAAATGTGTAAAAAAATATTCAAATGAATGATTAGTTGTAAATTAACCAATCAAAAGCAAAACTAAAAGATCGGTTTAGAAAGAAGTGTAATAATTCCTTTTAATTTTTCTTTTGGTAGTTTGGAGGTCACCGTCTAGAATAAACAAATACAACTGTTAAAATTGCGCTGTTTCAAAATTTTGAACTGTATATTAAGAATTATAATATTCGGTTAGTTAATTGCAATTTTTATTTTTGATGTCTACGTTTATTTTCTAATTTTATTTTTTAAATAATATTTTTTTATTAAAATAATTATTTTATTTGTTATATTTTTTAAGTGGTCATTATTTTTTAATTTAATTGAGTTTTTCAATTTAATTACTTTTTTAACTTAACTATTTTTTTAAAATAAAATTAATTACAAAATAAATAAAAACTATTTACAAGACAAATTATAAAAATTATTTATATTTCATTTTGTAATTATAATAATAGTGACTACACGTGCATTTACTATTTATAAAAAAAAAAAAATTAACTGACATACAATATTTTAGTATTAATAATAAATAAAATGAACATGATTGTGATATAATATTTCATTACTAGAGCTGTTTAGGGTTAATATATTGCAATTCATAATAAAAAAATATTGAACATGATTATAATATATTATTCCACTATCAAATTTATAATCTTTTATTATTATATAAAAGACCAATATAAATAAATTCTTCTTAAAAGAATTTGTTAAAGTTTTTGTTTTTGAGTTTCTTGTTAAATTTTTTAACGTATCATATTTAATTAGATGTATTACTATTTCCTTTTTTTTTCTTATATATTATATATCCACATCAAAAAAATATAAATAATAATTTTTATGAAATTTTATACTGTTATATTTATCTTTTAAAAACATTTCAGAAGGTTCTTATGTTTTTATTTATCTTTTAAAAACATTTCATAAAATTTGGTTCTAAGATATAATATATCTTTGTATATTAAGAGATCAAAATATATTATTTTATCTTGTTATGCACAATGGAGCATTTTCTCCTTCAAAACAATGCACATTTCATCTTCTAAATAATTAAAAGAGATGAAAACATTCAACATGTATTACAAAAACAAGAGAGTAATATAGTTCTCATGTCATGGATCAACACAAAACAACTTATATTTATCGGAACTTATATTTATCGGATAGACAAAATCTATTGATAATTACAAATATATGTTACTAAAGTAAAATTTTCATTAACTAATGTTGATCGATAAATCAATTAGTAACAATTAACGGTTAACATTTTTTCGGTAAATATCAAAGTTTAATCATTTTTCTCTCTCTCATCTCTTTTTCTTCTTCTTCCTCTTCCTCTTCCTCTTCCTCTTCCTGTGTTGTTATCGTGGCACTATTGTTATAGTTGTCATTGTCACTACAACCTCCTCTTCTTCCTCTTCCTTCTCCCTTTTCTTCTCTTTCTTTTTCTTTTCTTATTCTCACCCATCTTTATTTAATTTAGGATGAAATATGTTTTTGATCCTTAAATTATTAAGTAATTATTGAGTGATATTGATTTTAGTTCTTCTTTCAAAGTTTGCTCTAATTAAGTCTCTATCTTTTTGAATTCGTGGAGACAGTCCTTAATGGCCAACAATATTAATTAATGTTTTTTTTTCGTGAAAAACATAGTGTTACATCACCACTCTATTTTAATGACACGTGGAAAATAAAAAAATGAAACATGATTTTTTTTTATGTAACACGTATAAAATTAGTTCCATCATCTTCATCACCTAAAATCATTCATCCACTTCCAACAACACGTCCTTCCATTTCAACACACACATGAGATTATCATCCATCTTTATTCGTTTCCATTAACAATCCCCCATTTTTTACACAACAAGGATCACACCTATTTCGTATTCTTACTCAATCCCACAAAGACACAAAACACACCTATCCTCATTCTCCATCATCACACACCACTGTCAACACCTACATTGACATTTTCATTTTCAACCTCGCACATACAAACAAAACAAAGATCACAACTTCATACTATATTCTTCATTTTTGTTTTCCACCATTATTGGCCTTTACCAATCTACACACAACATTTCATCACTCACCAACATAATTCAACACTACTAAAGCCAATCCTAACTGTTGAGATTGTTGATAAGGGAAGCACTGGTTTAGCTAACCTTAATCTCACAGTGTTTTAATCACTTTGGTTTTTGATGATGACAACACATTATTAATAACACATGTTTTGTTATGTGTTACATGTTTTGTTTCTTATTGGATGATATCTTATTGAACATGTTTTGTGTTGATCTTAATATGTGAATGCACATTTGCTGAGCTTATATCCAATACATCATTTATAACTGCATTACACGTATTTTTGAAGAAGAAAACCACATGCACTTTTATGAACTTATATTGTGTGACATAACTGCAAGTTTTAAGTCGACTTCATTATGAAGTAAGTCGAATTAAACTTGTGACTATGCCCAGATTTTCAAATGCAGTGCTGTGAGTGATTTTGCATTTAAAAGTTTTTCAAACTGTGTTGATGAGCCTAAGTCGACTACATGCGCAGTGGATCTGACTTAGTTAGTTGTGTGTTTGAAATTTTGTTAATGTGTGTGAACATTAACGACTATATTTTCAAAAGTTAGTTAAAGCTTTTATTATAGTCAACTGCATTAAATGCAAAATCAATTTGGTTATTGTTGACTACTACTGTTTGACTTAACTGTTATAACTATCTAAGGACAGTCGACTCTATTAGTAGCCCAATCGACTATAGGAGCGTCTGATTTATAGAAAACTATAAATAGATGTGCCTCAGTTGATCACAGAGACTTTGGATGTTCTAACATTTTCATTTGTGATTTACAGATTGTGATCTCTAAGAATTTGCTCCAAGAACTCATCAAGAAGACCGTGGTGATCTATCTTTGAAGAGGTTCTTTGAAGGAGAAAGATTTATGTGCTTACTGGCTAATCATACCCTGCACATTGCGGTGCTCATTTGCTGATCAAGATTTCTATCAATCTTTGTAAAGATTGTTGTAGTGTTCCTGTTGTGATTACAGAGGGTTGACTCATGGAGTCTTGACACTTTGAGGATTGTTCAATGTGGATTTAAAGATTGCAGAAGAGGGGATATCTTGATGCAGATCTTTGTTGTGTGTATTGCCTATATTTTGGTTAGAGGGTTAGAGAGGTGTTTTATATTTTTGACGTGGAGGTCTCCATAAAAGCCTTGTTGCAAAAACCTTGACCATTATAGTGCATTTGCTTCTGGATTATGGAAGGACACTGAATGTAGGCATTGAGGTCGAACCAGTATAAACACATGCGTTTGAATTTTGTATCCCTACACTTTTACATTAAGTCAACTTTACTGCTTTCATAGTCAACTTATTATTTTCCGCTGCACTTGAAAATTTCATTCCTTGTGATTCAAGAAACTTTGTAAAGGTTTATACTTTGTGAAAAAGATTTTTAAAAGACTCTGATTTTTAAACCTCACCAATTCACCCCCCCTCTTGGTGTTGAAACGAAGCCTACATGTTTTCCAACACTAACAACCTCAACGATTCCATACCACTCTTATTCATTAACCTTTTTATGATTCCCAAAAAACCCAAAACCATCACCAATCAACACCCATTTGCTACAAACAACCCAAACAATGCAACCAGAAAAATCAATCAACAAGAAGGGAAGAGATTCAGTGTTTCCAGTCAAGAAACTCCTCCATTCGTGAGTGTAGTTGTAACACCCTAAATTTTGGGATGTCACGAGTTTACAAAAATCAGTAAATTTCAAACTTTCTTATAGCGCGAAAACGTATTTTTCAAAAACCTAAACCTTTAAACATACATAACTTATTTAAAACATAATAGTTCCAAAAACCTTGTCCAATTACATTATTCCAAAAGTAATTAAAATGACTAAGAAAATAAACCAACTACAATTACATTATTTCAAAAGTCTATACTAAAAGAACTGTTTAAAGAAACTTAAATATTTCCCTGTCATCTCACGAATCTAACATGCCTCTAAAACATCTGTAACATCATCTGCTCATGTATAACACATTATACGATCATCGTTGATAATATCATTCACAACACACAAACACAAACACGTATGAGGTAAGCTACCGATAAAACAATCATAATAACAAGGTATAAACATACTGATTATATCAACAATAATCAAACACCCCATACATAGTAGTAATATCAATAAAATTCCTAAACCTATTCTCATGCACACACATACATAATACATTCATAGGAAAAACCATCACAAATATTACAAAAAACCTATTCTCATGCACACACAAACCCTTGCCCAACAATAACAACAGTTAATCATATTCATAATCATATAAACATATATCAAACATGGATTTTCATGCAAGTAAATCAAGAATGCATAGCATACAACAAGCAATGGTAAGTTTCCCCATACCTTGGTCAATCCTAAGACTTTATCTACAACCCTAAAACACCATCAATCTTTCTTTGCATTAAGAGTTTCTCGTCGCTCCCTCTCTTCTTTTCTCAAAACGTCAATCTCCTCTCTTCCTCTGTTTTCTTTCTTTGATTTAGAGTTTCTAGGGTTTCTAAACACAAAACTACCATTTTCTCTATATCTTAATATTTATAAATTAACCTAACTCTATCTCTAATATTTTCTCACTTATAATAATACAATATATTCTAACTTATTATAATGAGTCTATTAATAATATATATTATTATTATTATTATCTTGTCATAATAGCTAATTATATATGATAATATCTCAATATATTATTTAAAATATATACGATATCTAATAATAATAATATCTATTTTAATTGCTAAATCCACGAAGGTTACATCTCCTATTTTCTTTCAACTAGTTTTAAAATATTAACAAGTAAATCTTCTAAAGATTTATGTAATATCTTTTTATTAAATTTCCATATTATTTAATTTGCATATTTTTCCTTTCTACACTCTCCTAATTAATTTCTACATTTAATTAATAAAATGTAAAATCTCATTTTCCCCTAGGCCAAAATATAAATATAATCAAATAAAGAACAACAATTATATTCTAACAAAGATTTACACTCAAGAACACTAATTATCAAACAAAAACACCAAAGTCTCAAGACTACTCTATTTTTAAGACCCCTATTTTTCCTGGATCTTACATTCACCCTTCCTCAAAAGAACTTTTGTCCCCGAAAATTGCACTCACAAGGAAACATACACCATGCAAAACTTCAAATGCTCCCTCAAAAATTACATAATTTTTCATAATACAGTAACAACAACAATTTCTGAACAGATCAAAAGAAAATCACAACAAATTGCTCACAAAAAAAAACAATCTATTCACAACTATAGATAGCAAGAAAGACTCTACATATATTCTCATCATGCAAACAACAAGCTACAAAAGTTCACATTAAACTAAACTAATTCTAGAACAATTTACACATAGATTACCAAATCCTACACAAATAGAAACATTGGACTCTTTACAAGAAACTCAACAACAATCCACACAATCATACAGAAACACATGCATTTCTATCACACAACAAAAGCCATACGAACTCACTCCCCAAGACCCCAAAGTTTTTTCGAAAACTAGACTTTGATACCAAATGTAATTCCCTAAATTTTGAGATGTCACGGGTTTACAAAAACCGTTAAATTTTAAACTTTCTTATAGCTCGAAAAAGTATTTTTCATAAACCTTAACCTTTAAACATGCATAACTTATTTAAAACATAATAGTTCCAAAAGACTTGTCCAATTACATTATTCCAAAAATAATTAAAATGACTAAGGAAATAAACCAACTAAAATTATATTGTTTCAAAAGTCTATACCAAAATAACTTTTTAAAGAAACTCAAATCTTTTCTGTCATCTCACGAATCTAACATGCCTCTCGAACATCTAAAACATCATCTGCTCACATATAACACATTATAGGATCATCACCGATAATATCATTCACAACACACAAACACAAACATGTATGGGGTAAGCTACCGATAAAACAATAATAATAACAAGGTATAAACATATTGATTATATCAACAATAATCAAACACCACATACATAATAGTAATATCAATAAAATTCCTAAACCTCTAACATAACGATTCAATCGCAAGGAATTACTCGATCCTCGATCCTTGATCTCTAACCCTTGACATCATCACTAACATCTCACACATAGACCCTTGGTTTATCCACTCATTAACCCCTATGCTAACTACTTACTATAACTATTATAGTAACACCGTTATCACTCGAAGCATCTCAAATACCATGATTACCATCATAAATACACCACCATCATGATTATCCCAATCATGAGCATCGTTGTACCATAAACACCATAGTGGAAAGAGTATGTCTCACTTTTGTACCCTACCTCACCGATTATAGCCACTCCTACAGCCCACTTGTAGCCTACCTTATAGATCATTTATAGCCTTTCCTACAAATCTGCTCGAGTAGTCCCGCAATCCAACTAAGGAACATGTAATCCTGCAACACAAGGACAAGGACCATACCTTCACCCCCACACAAGGAAGACTTAATACCCAAACAACTTTTCTAATGCACACAAGATAAAAGGAAGCACCTATTTATAGATAGCACCAGGACATACGAGGTATAACAAGTAGATTCATATTCCACTCTCATGCTCATCAATCACATACTCTGGTACACCCTAACACTCACTCATGCTTCAATCCTCAACCACAAGTCAAAACTGACCCTAAACGTAATTATTAGTCTCATTCTTTGATTATCATCATGTCCCACAGTTTCTTAAGCTTGGTCCACGCCCATTCTTCATCAAATTTGTCATTTTTCACAAAAATGCACTGTGATAATTAATTATCACTTAAGATAATCGATTATCTCAGTGAATTACCCATAAACATCACACATGAAGGGATAATCGATTATCATGTCAGATAATCGATTATTCCCACAACCATACTCAACATCGACGTGTAAATAATCGATTATCACTAATTATAATCGATTATTTGCCGAAACGAAACACATCATGTACATGATTCAATCATTCAAACATACATACATCAACCCTAGATCACGTGAACACATACTTAACACATCATTCATGTATTGAAGCATCACATACCCTTGTAAATATACTCAAACACATACAATACATCACTTGAATAATTTAATTAACATGTTATACACCAAAAAAACCAATTATTTTGCATATGATTATCACCACACCCTTACAGCATATACTTGCATGGAAACCCCTAAGCATCATGACTTTGTTCTCCCTTAGTATCAAATCCTCTATTGGGATAACCCAACAAAACATACATAATACATTCATAGGGAAAACTATCACAAATATTACCAAAAACCTATTCTCATGCATAAACAATCCCTTGCCCAACAATAGCAATAGTTAATCATATTCATAATCATATAAACATATATCAAACATGGACTTTCATGCATGCATATCAAGAATTCATAGCATACAACAAACAATGGTAAGCTTCCCCATACCTTGTTCAATCCTAAGGCTTTATCTACAACCCTAAAACATCATGAACCTTTGCACTAAAAGTTTCCCGTCACTCCCTCTCTTCTTCTCCCAAACTGTCAATCTCCTATCTTCCTCTGTTTTCTCTCTTTGATTTAGAGTTTCTAGGGTTTCTAAACACAAAAATTACCCATTTCTCTATATCTTAATATTTATAAATAAACTCAACTCTATCTCTAATATTTTCTTACTTATAATAATACATTTTATTCTAATTTCTTATATATATATTATTATTATCTATCCATAATATCTAATTTTATATCATAATATCTCAATATATTATTTAAAATATCTACAATATCTAATAATAATATATCTTTTCATTTCTAAGCCCACCAAGATTATATCTCCTATTTTCTTTCAATTACTTTTTAAAATATCAACAACTAAATCTTCTAAAGATTTACATAATATCTTTTTATTAAATTTTCATATTATTTAATTTGCATGTTTTTCCTTTCTACACTCCCCTATTTTAATTTCTACACCTAATTAATAAAATGTAAAAGACCCATTTACCCTTAGGTCAAAATATAAAGATTTCAATCAAATAAAATATAAATTTCAAGATTATAACCAAAATGAAATATTTCATATTATCTGAAATATAATAATAACATAAAAAAATTTAAATGGGTTAATAAGATCAAATTCATTTTATCTCATTTAACTTAAGTGAAAAAAAGGCTTTCTAAGTCAAGAGAATGTGTAAAAGTCACATTCTTTGGAAGAAAGATTTGTTGACATATTCATTGAGTCACTCGGTAAAACAGTGATTATCACTTCATTCATTATGTTGAAATTTTGAAGCAACTTCCTAACATATGATTCTTTATTGGTATATTCAATTGAAAGTATGTGATTAAAAAAATTAGCCTCACAAGGTCACCCATCCCTAAATTACTCCAGGCTAAGCACGCTTAACCATGAAGTTCTTATGGGTTAGACTACTGAAAAACAAATACATTTATTGATATGAGTAGCCAAATTAATTCCTTTAAGCTATCCTTCAACCGTATAGTCCCATACCTATACAGTCTCTAGATCGCTCTCATTACGGTGTATGTTCGATTCGTCCATGTGCCCCTTTCACTGGAAGTTTGCCAGGAGCCACTCCTTGTTCGTGCCTCTTGCACCAGCGATCACTCCTCGCCCTCGTCAGTGCCCGGGTGTCACATGTCCACCAGCTTCCGCTTGGTTCATCCTCGAACCACACCGTACTGGGAGAGGCTAGGCTCTAATACCATTTGTAACGCCCCGGCAACTTACAGGGAACATTGACTGTCCCATGTGACACCCGAGCACTGACGAGGGCGGGGAGTGATCGCCGGTGCAAGAGGCACGAACAAGGAGCGGCTCATGGCAGGCTTCCAGTGGAAGGGGCACATGGACGAATCGAACATACACCGGAATGAGAGGGATCTAAAGACTGTATAGGTATTAGACTATACGGTTGAAGGATAGCTTAAAGGAATTAATTTGGCTACTCATATCAATAAATGCATTTACTTTCTGGTAGCCTAACCCATAAGAACTCCATGGTTAAGCGTGCTTAGCCTGCAGTAATTTAGGGATGGGTGACCTGTGAGGACAAAGCACATTGGAAAGCCTCATGTTAATGTGTGGGTACAGTCAATATTCCCTATAAGTTGTTGGGCGTTACAATTATAAGTGTGTATATACTTTAAGTCACCCTTTAATTTAATTACAAACTACCATGTAGATGCTTTTTAGTATCAAATTTGTATATATTATGTAAACGCTAGTTTAATTATCTCTTCAATTTTGTTTTTTTGTTTTTTTAAGAATGCAAATTTAAGTAATCCATCGTTTGAGTTTCACATTCTTATTAATTAGATAAAGTATATAAAATTTCATAGAGTTTCAAAATTATTTATAAGTACATCACGTAATTTTCACGTATAATATGATACTTGAAAATACTTAAATATTTATTACTAGATAACATATCTTTATAGAACGAAAGAAATCATGTGAAATTTGATATACATTATATTAAGAGAATATGATAAAATTAATGTGTTGGATTTGAATTATTTTGTTTTCTAAAATAAATATTGAAAGTTTAATTTCACTATTCTTTTACTCTTATGTAACCATATCTTAACCCTTTATTATTTTTGTAATTTCTGACAAACCAAGGTACTGAAAGATTTCAAACATATTAATATAATGAATATGAATAATTAAGACATTTTTAATAAATTTATAGATATAAAAACATATATAAAATTCAATCAATTAAGTTTATATTTGATAATTTGATTACGTAATATATTTATTATAAATAGTATTTAATGTTTTTAGGAAGCCAATTTTATTTTGATTATATTAATTATTATATTTAATTACATTTATCAATTTAATTTTGTTTGGTTTGGATCAATTATATTATAGTATGCAAGATATTGTTTACTTTGATATCTCAAACTCTTGTCAAAGTTTTATTTTTATAAACATATTAGAAAATTAATATTAAAGGATTGAAAGAGAATTATATATTTAAATTATTTTTAGTCTAAGGATTATTAAATGGTATATATATATAGGTTTGCTAATGCGTGTATGTCTATTTTAGTAATGTGTACGTGATTTTAGGTAGACAAAAATACCCTTGTATATTATGGATTCTAAATTTTAAGATCAAGGGTATTTTAATTATTTTCATCCTCAAAAACTAAAAAAAAAAAAAAAACCCCAACCCGTACTTACCTCTCTCACTCCTCTCAACCCTTTCTCTTTCATCTCTCACTTCAATCTTTGTCATATCTATTATAGCCCCAATTAAAAAAATCAGAAACACTAGCTGTTAAACAATTTCTTACAAAAAAAATGATTTTATAATGAATTTTCATTTTATAATTTTTGTCTTATCTAATTTTATCTAATTTTCACAAGCATAATCACATATGAAGGAATTGGTAATTCGCTTGGAAAAAGTCAGAAACACTTGTTGTTAAACAATTTTTTACAAAAAATGATTTTATAACGAGTTTTCATTTTATAATTTTTGTCTTATCTAATTTTCACAAACACAATAACATCAAAGGAATTGGTAATTGTCCTGACAAAAAAAAATCAGAAACACTTGTTGTTAAACAATTTCTTACAAAAAATATTTTATAATGAGTTTTCATTTTATAATTTTTGTCTTATCTAATTTTATCTAATTTTAACAAGCATAATGACATTAGAAGGAATTGGTAATTGGCCTGGAGGTTTTTTAAGAGATGATGATTCAACATCTGCAGTTGATGAAATTAGAGAGGTTAGTGAAAATGATGAAATTGAAGAGATCTTGAATGAACCTTTGTCTGAAGACGAATATGTTTACTAAAACTTAAAATCCATAATATATGAGGATATTTTTGTCTACCCGGTACACATTACTAAAATGTACCAACTGAAAAACAGAGGTATGCGTGTTAGCAAACCCCATATATATATATATATATATATATATATATATATATATATATATATATATATATATATATATATAAAACAGAAGATATTGTCTTAATGTATGTGAGTTTATTTACCTTGTTCAACCACTGCACCTTATTATTAGGCCAGTCTCTTAAAATACTGAGTATTCAACGCGGGGTTGGCCTTAGCAAGACCATTAAGTCAACCAAATTTGGTGAGCCTCTTTAGTCAACTAATCCTGCAGCCAAAGGCTTTACAGTGGAATTGGTATTTCTTCTTATTTTTAAGCTTTTAAATCAATAGTTTATGAAAGGCTGCTACAATCTCAAAATCACGTTTGTACAAAAAAGCTAAGTCAGACGTGTAAGATTACTGTACTACACATTTATGGCGTTTGAAAAGCCCTTTGAATCATGATTGTGCCACTTCAAACCTGTACCATAATAAGAATGGTTGACTTTGTAAATCAGTTTCCACTTGTAAATTTCAAAGCATGACCAAATCTTTAATGCTACTGCTAAATGACTAAACCATCCTAAACTGCACCATTTTCTGATTTCAATGGTAAGGGTCATGTTGGTCTTTGCAATGTGAAATTGGAATGCACCTGGAAGCCTGATAATATATTTAACTTGCTTACTTCTGTTGATTTTTTCAGCTAGCAAAACCAATAGCGCAAGACAATGAAGGACAAAACTTGCAATGGCGATCCTGCAGAAAAAGTACTACAATAGCTAACTTTGTGGAAACCTCTTTGTATTTTTAATCTTTGCTCCTCAGAATCTTTGTCTTTGCACATGATGTTTCTTCTTCTTGTGAGCCTTGTTGTTTTGCAAGGCTTTGTAATACCAACCTGCTATTGCCAGATCAATACTCCTCAGAATATTGAAACATTTTATCCAATCCAAACTTCGGAACCACCCCTTCCAATCCAACCTTTTCAGCCACAGGCATCACCACCATCATCAGGACCAGTGGCTGCAACAAAAGCCTCTTCATCAAACAGTAAGGTAGGAACAGCAGTAGCTGCAACTGCAGCAAGCACTCTTGTTGTTTCTGGTTTGGTTTTCTTCTTTGTTAGAAGGTTCTCCAGAAGAAGGAAGAGAAAGGAGACAACAAATAACACTGCTTCTGCTGCAGAAAGGCATGTTGCACCTCAGGTGGAGGTGTTTGAGAGAAGGAAAGGAAACGTGAAGGGACTGATCGTTGATGAGGATGGTTTGGATGTGATTTATTGGAGAAAGCTTCAAGGTTAAAACATACCACAAAAGGATTTTCAAAGGGAGGTGTTGGATAGTCCCAAAGATGAAGAAGGTGATCATGAGGGAAATCCAGGGAAGATAACTGAATCCATTCAAGAAACTCCTCTTCTTAGAGAGAAATCTTCAACTTCCCACATGAACATATTTCTTCCAGAAGAGTCCTACACAATCATGAGAATTCCACCTCCTGCTCCTCCTCCCACTGTTCCTTCATCGGTTGGAAGCTCTCCTACACAGCCATCTTCTCCTTCCTTTACCCCTTCATCACCAAAACCAATCTCCGCTTTTTTCTCATCAATTCCAAACATTACAAATTCTGCAACATCATTGGCCCCTCCAAAAGTACCTGATGAAAAGAATGAAGCTCCGATACCAGCATCAGCACCACCACCACCTCCTCCACCAATCATAGATGAAAAGAAGTCACCACAACCACCTCCTCCTCCTCCAATTCCAAGAAACATGAACTCAGCAGTATCATCTCCTCCTCCTCCCCCTCCTCCAATCCCTCCTAGAAAGAGTCCAGCACCACCACCTCCTCCACCAAAGGCAAGTGGTTTGAAGTCATCATCAAAACCGCCACCTAATCCTATTGAAAGAGCAGCAGGTACCACAAGTAAGCAAGGAGACACTTCACCTGAGGTGAAACTTAAGCCACTACATTGGGATAAGGTGATTACCAACCTTGATCACTCTATGGTGTGGGACAAAATGGACCGTGGTTCTTTCAGGTAATCATAGTAAACTAGATTTTGAAAATATCTAAATTTTGATTCCTCCATTTTAACATTAGTTGTTGATTTATTAAACTACAGGGTTGATGATGATCTTATGGAAGCTCTCTTTGGGGTAGTCGCCACCAACCGAAATGATAATGCCCCCAAAGAAAATAACTCAACGAGTTCTAGCAGGGATGCTTTGGCTCCATCATCAAATGCCTTCCTTCTTGACCCAAGAAAATCACAAAACATTGCTATTGTTTTGAAATCTTTGACAGTCTCTCGTAAAGATATTATTGAAGCACTCATTGATGGTCATGGCCTTAATATAGAAACCATCGAAAAGCTTGGTAGGGTAGCCCCAACAGAAGAAGAGCAATCACTTGTACTTGCATATGAAGGAGACCCTTCAAAACTTGCTGAAGCCGAAACTTTCCTACGTCACATCCTCAAAGCCGTTCCTTCAGCTTTTAAGCGATTGAATGCCTTGCTATTCAGGTTGAATTATGACTCCGAGATTCTAGAAATCAAGGAGTTTCTGCAGACCCTTGAGATGGGGTGCAAGGAGCTTCGAAAACAAGGAATCTTTGTCAAACTTCTTGAAGCTGTGCTTAAGGCTGGGAATCGCATGAATGCGGGCACTCAGAGGGGTAATGCTCAAGCTTTCAACTTGGCTTCTCTAAGAAAGCTCTCTGATGTCAAGAGCACTGATGGAAAAACCACATTGCTTCACTTTGTGGTTGAAGAAGTTGTTCGTTCTGAAGGAAAACGTGCTGTTCTCAACCGCAACCACAGTTTGAGTCGTAGTAGCAGCAGGAACAGTAACAAGAGTGATGACTCTCAAAACTCTTCTGCTTCAAATGAACAAAGACAAAAGGAATATATAACACTAGGATTGCCAGTTGTGGGAGGGATCAGTTCTGAGTTTTCTAACGTGAGGAAAGCTGCGGTTACAGATTACAGCACTTTTGTTGGTTCAATCTCAGCACTCTCGGCCAGGATTCTTGAGATTAGAGAACTTGTTTCCCAGTGTGGAAATAACAAGGGAGGGAACTTTGTGAGAGAAATGAACCGTTTTCTTGAAAATGCTGATGAAGAATTGAGATTAGTGAGGGAAGAGCAAACAAGGGTGATGCAAATTGTGAAAAAAACAACAGATTATTATCAAGGAGGAGCTTCAAAAGATTTTGTAGAGCACCCTCTTTATCTATTTGTCATAGTAAAGGATTTTCTGGGAATGGTTGATCAAGCATGCATTGAGATTGCTCGTAACATGCAGAAGAGGAAGTCACCTAAGGTAAATTAAGTCTAACACTGTAATAGTCTGAAGAGGAACCACCACAAAGGACTTTGGAGGTTTAACATTGCATGTCATCGAACTCTAGGATTTGCGAACACATGCAACCTGATCTTTGTGACCATTTACATAAGGGAGCTGAAGTGCTAAAACTCAGTTCAAAGTGAACATCACTCACTTTGTTTCATTCATAATATGAATGAGATAGCTCCCAGTTTGTGGTGGAGAATCTTGTGCTGCAAAATGCTAACCATTGGAGGTTTGGAAATACTATGACGGCAGTGTGTGCTTTTGCACTGTTAGAGTCAGTTTATCTGTTAAATTCAGAAGCTAAAACCATTCTTGTAGTGTTAACAATTTTTCAAATTTTAACCTCTAAATGTACGTGTCACTTGTACAGAGAACTATTGTTCTTGAGAATTTTAAGTCTCATGTATATACACAGATCTTGGATTCTTTTGTTATCTAGAAGTTGATAACGTGCTGCGTTTCTTCTCATTTTCTATTGTATTTGAATGTTCAACTGATGGATTTTATTTTATTTATCTGAGGTATGACACCAAAGAAGCTGACTTAGCATTGCTCAAAAAGTAAACTGATCATGCGCATGAACTAATAGAGCAACGTTAGGATAGAAAATGAATTCGTGTCATCAATGATTTTATTTTAACATAATTCATCAAGACAGTCAGATATGCTTCTGCATAATACACGACAAATTTGACATTACTATCTTAGCTGCACAGCTCTCTGTTTGCGTCAGAAAACATTCATAAATTGAATTCCCACATACAATTATTTCTGCAAGTTTCTTTTAGCAAGTTTCCTCTGTATAGTAAATGTTGTGCGCTTTTTAACTTTTCAGCGATAATTGTACCTTTCTGTTTATGTATGCCTTTGTGTACATACAAAACTATCATCCTACAACTCCATAACCGTACGCAGTTACACAGGTTTTTTCTTGTATACTTTAACTACAAAATAAAGGGGAGAAAAGAAAGGATAATAAAAAAACAAAAGACAAAAAGTATATATATATATATATTATATTGAGAGAGAGAGAGAGAGAGAGAGAGAGAGGCTATTGTACAAGTTCAAAATTTCAAGTTGATAGCATAAGAATCTTCCTCGTATAGGTAGCACATCCAGCAATATTTATTTCTGATTAGTGTATATTGGAGAGAACATATGTCAAACTTGATACTGAAATTAATCTCCTTTGTGAAACCCACTTAATTAGTCTTGTTCCTTGGTTGTGAAAATTCTTCAATCATGTTTCCCAATGTAACAAAGTCAAGTCTTGTATCATTGCATGTGAATGGGGTAGATAGGCGAGTTGAACTTTAGACAACTTTTATATCACCTTAGCTTCTTAGAGATACATGGTCTACAACACGTTAAAAACCATATCAATCACCCACATAGGACGGGTAGAGAAGCAGAATAATAATGCAACCAATGACAACAGATATTTGCATTTCTTACATTACATACATCAATATTATTTCCTAATCAACACAATGCCTACGAGGGGTTCAAGGAAGAAAATTATCATCAATAAATGATGCCTACTCCTTCCTCCTACTCCTCATAATGTTCATAAGCTCCTATTTAACTAGGATGTTGCTCCACTGTTGCTTACCAAACATGGATATCACAGCATTGAGCTGTTTCCACTAACATTTCCTCTGAACATACAGGTCTACTTGATACACTGGTGTATTTAACCTCTTTTCTCCTTCTTCTTCACCTTTATCACTTGTGGGGTCACCAAGGATTCTAACTTTTACTTTTAGCATCACCCTGAAATTAGAAATAACAGTTAATGAAATAAGCCTTTCTTTAATCTCGTCTTTGGCATTCCCCCACCCTCTTTTTTTCCTTGGTACATAATGATGTGTATAAATAATTGATATAGCACGTTAGTAGTATTAATAAAGCTCTCAAAAGTAAGGCGCGCTACTACATAGCATCACTGCAAAAAAATTCTAAAGTAAAATACAAACCATGCCTCAAAACTCACTTAATTTAACATAATCTGCAGTCAATAAATATCTTTCTGAGGGAAAAAGCCAGAACCCATCTGCAATGCCAAGATTTTGTCTTGATGTATGTGTTGAATTTAGGAAACTAAAGAACATTTTTATATGGCTTGACAGGAAACAGTTGAGGTTAATTCCTGACAGAATATACCAGCAAACATTGGTATCATACATTCTAAATGATACTGTAATCCTAGAAATGCTGTTAGAATGTATAATGTAAACAAGAACTTCTATTATCATCTCCATCAACCAGATCGCTCATTTGGCTAGAAACAGGTTCATTCTTACAGCAAAGCAAAACAACTAGGTCACATAGATCTCCTTTTCTTGTCAACAATCACCACACTCTAGTTATAAGTTGAGGAACACAAGTTTCAGCTTACTTCAATACAAAGTTGAGCTTTATTTAGTAATTTACAGTCGTGTCTCCAGAAACAGAATGCAATCAATAGTAGCTGTTTTACAAACTGCTTTACATTATTACATATAAAGAAAAGAAATAATCAGTTATTACCCCCAAAAGAGAAAATGATGGTAAGAATTGAAGAAACATTCAGCGGACAAACATAAACTACAATTTATGTAGGGTACATATCTCGGATAAAATGTACAACTTGTACCTTTTCTGGACGACTTTTTACTACTTTTTGACCACGGTAAAAAGCTGATGTGGATGTGCCTTTGACATTATGTTTTAACCTTTTCATCTCCTCCTCTTTTTTTTCCTCCTGCGTTTGATGCACACAGAGTTCAGACAAGCCATTTATGGATGAAAATATAAACTGTGTAACACATACTTATTATTGGTTAAATTTTCTTAAAAACTATTAACTCGTAACATAAGTGAAGTTTATTTAATAAGTAGCACTCATAAGGTTAACAGCAGTTAACAGCAGGGAATATATTCAAAGAGGGTGTTTCTAGCATTTTTCCTAGTACATTAGATATATGCAGACACACTAAAGTGAAACCATAGGCAAGATGGAATGCAGGAAACGCTAGTCATTTCTAGAAAAACATTTTGGAACATGAAAGAGGGCGTTTACCTTTACTTTTGATTGAAGACGCGTTCTTTCTACTTCTTTTGCATTAGATTTTTCGTCTATTTTTCTTGAAGACTGATTAAGAAATAGAAAGTGAAAAGGCATAAGTTGGGTGGTTGAATTCTCATAATCTTATGAATATTCCATGTTATAGGCACTGAAATGTAATAGGAAAAAAAACCAAGAGCTAGTCCTACCTCTTTTCCATTCACTGCTCTGATGTCACTTTTTGGGCCAAAAGTAGTTCGTACAGCATTTCCACTTTTATCCGCACTCTCAACCTTAGTTGGCCTATTCAAAAATAAGTTCGAGAGGGTAATATACAGAAATTTTCAACTTAAGGAGAAATTTTAAATAAAATTACAATAGATGTGTTGGACAAAATCACAAGTTATAAAGTATATTTTAATAAATTTGCATAACAATAACTCGCTACGTTTCCTCCTCTATTCTACAATTTCGGTAGTTTCCTTGTTTAAAATTCTCCCAAAGAAAGCTACCAAAGAAAAACATGACCTCATCAAATGGAAATCTTGAGCGCGCCAGTAGGATGAAAGAGACAGAGAAAAGGACCATGAAATATCCAAAAGAAAAAGAAACTTGTGCAATGAAAACTCATTATCAGTGCAGATTAAAAATTTTACCGTCCATTTTCTTTCCTCAAAGCCGTAGATGTTGAAACCTTTGACACGGTCCCTCTTGAAGAAACCTGCACAGGAAACAAGAGAAACATTTTTAAATCAATATCATTTTCTACAGTTGTTGTCAATGATGAACAGTAGGGCATAAAGATTTCCACTTACCTGCTTCTTTATCGAAGATTTGTCTTCACCAGAAGCTTTTGGCTGGTTGAAGCTGTTCTGGAATGTTTTAAATGCTCGTTTGACTATGTCCTTATCTCCCATTTTCTCCATGATTAAAGATCTCCTCATGGTAGCCTGAGGAGCTGGCTCAGGATTACTTGGAGCCAAGCTCAGAGACATGTGCAAAGGTTTGTTAGCAAATTTTCTGCTCTCCCCACTAGAAGTAATTTGCCTTCTAGACAAGGATGAAGAACTTCCCTTTTTAGTTGAAGTTGTTACTGTTTTGGTAGGAGTTGATGCAGGCTTCGAACTTTTTGGTGTGGAAATCTGGGATGCCTTAGAAGTAGGTAGCATTGGTTTCTTCTTTGTCTTGGCTGCATTGCTGCCCTTGTTCAAAGAGGTAACCTGTCCAAATAAGAGGGAGAGAAATTAAAACCAGGGTAACCAGATTGTCAACCCTTAAGAAAGAACATGAATCTGATAGATATATGAATTGAATCAAACCTTAGATTCCTTTGGTTGAACCAATTTCACATCTTTTGCTTCAACTTCTGAAGCCTTTGCTGTGTCCTTGTACACAACGTGGGAAATTTCCTTCACATCTTCAGCTTCGATGTTAGGACTTTCTTCGTGTTTCATGCATACATCTTCAGGTTCATCCATCTGGAAGGAACTATTTGATCTACTTTCCACTTCCTTGTTCTCCACCTCAACCAGCGAACTTTCGTTATCTCTTGAAACTGCAACTTCCTCCTCAGAATCATTAACATGGGTCCTATGGATCTCACCAACAGAACTGGTTTCTTGTGTAACTCCTTCATCGAAACCTTGAGTGTCGGATTTATCAAGTTCTGCATCAGCTTTTCCACCCAGATCTATTTGATCTTGATCTTCTGATCTGAAAGAATCTTTCTCCTTCTGCTTCTCCTGAGCCAGCAATTCGGCTTTCCGGGCAGCAATCTTCTTGTAATGGGCTTCAAAGTAGGCTTTTTTCTGAGCCACTGATCCAGGGGTGGCACACTTCTCAACTTCTTCTAAGTACTTGTTAGGAGAGAAAGAGGACCATCTCTCCCAAGACAAGGAATCGTTCTCAAATCTCCCAAATGAAACAGACACTTGCAAAGAAGGATTGGAAGCGGCACTTTCTCCCATCTGCTTCAATATCAAGGAAAAAAACAAAAACTTTTGTGCATAATTGCAGACAACGAACACAAAGACAACTCACAAACAACACCAAAAAGAGCACAGGATTTCAACAATCATAAATTTGGATGTGATCCAAGCAGAGAGCAAGACAGATTTGCATCAATAATAAAAAATAATCAACTTCTAATATGAAAGAACCTTAATGACAAACGAGTTTACCTTATATGCAAACACTGTTGCATCCACAAGAAATTCACCAGTGGAAATAAATTACTACTTGGCCGCAGAAGCTATGCACTATACGGTCTGTAAACAAGCAATTGGAGAATAACCATTCCTGGATATCTCACTGAAAAGACCAGGAGTAAGAGTCCTCCCAATGGGACAAAAAAATAAGAGAGTCTAAAATAATTTGCAGCAAATGATGAGAAAGGAGAATAGCAGGGACATGTGCATGTGGATTTGGAGTGAGAGAATACTCTTTTTTTTTCCTTCACATCAAATTCGATTTCACTTGTCTACAGTAACAACAGCCTTTGTCTGCTTGTGGCACTTCAGGAAACTCCCAAGACCCAAAAACCAATCATAAAAAAAATCCATTCCCAAAAGCAAGATTTAGAGCAAAGTGTAAAGTTACTTGATATTTCTAAATCACAACTTGGTAACTTTTAACGCCAATAAGTACCACTGCATTCCAGTGAGGGCCAAGGTTGAATCAGTATGTTGGATAGACTTCAGGGATCACAACACAACACAACGAAAGGACATAGAATCATGAAGCCAAAACCTTGTACAAAGTAAAAAAAAAAAAAAAGAACAAAAAGAAACTATACCCTTTTTAGCAAATAATTACTTGAATTATATATCTTGAACTAAACAAGTGACCATGCACTGAATAATAAAAGAAGGAGATCACAAGTCAAGTCACAACCACACTTAATTTTTCCTTTGCTCCCACTAAACTAACGAATATCTCTATACTAGATGATGGTTCAAAGAAAGAGACCCATTAACCCCAATGCAGTGATGGTTAGATACATGGATGAGATCAAGCAGCATTGTAAGGCAGGGAAGGAAGGCCCACATCGCCCCAACCTAAAACTCTGGCGCCGCGTGTGGAAAGTTTGCATGTGACTACTCTCAAAATTTATCATAATATATGTAGCATTTGGGCTACATGTGGACCATGACAGAATCGGCTGAACTAAAAGTATAAGGTCCTAGCCCCTACACCCTCAAATAAGAACAAAAAACGATGCCGTTTCAGTCCCTGCTACCTCAAACGACAGCGTTAGATTTGCAGAGTGGTGATCTAAAATGGGCCCAAGCCCAAATAAAGAATGAAATTAGCAGCAATGGACTCGGCCTGGGAATGGTAAGCATAGCATAAAGCATGTTGATTAGTTAATGAAAATGAAAAATCATTTTCAGTCAAATAGAAGGTACACATCAGCCCTTGTGTGTGGCTTAATATGAATTGATCACACTTACTTTAAGCTTTCCCTTTGTTTCCCTCATTCTATGCTCTTAAGCTACTCAATCACCACACCCCACAACACACATGGAAGTTAAATCAATATCAACATCCACCACCTTCTCTCTCTTTCTCTTCTACAACTATTTATATACAATTTGGCTCATGCAAGTTACAACCCATACCACAATTCTACTACATAAATTATAATTCTCCATTCACTTCTTTCCTCAATTCTACCAAAAATGACAAACTATTTTCACCTACTTTTCTTTATCACCCTATCCCTTCTATTGGGCCAATCCAGACCCGACCCAGACCCACTTCAAGATTACTGTGTTGCTGATAACAAAGCTGAATTTTTCCTTAATGGGGTGCCCTGTATCAACCCAGATAAAGTTACACCCTCACATTTTGTCACATCTGCATTGTCTAAGAATGGTAACACTAGTAACCAATTCGGCTTCAGTGTCACAGCCACCAACACTGTTAATCTCCCTGGGCTTAACACATTGGGCCTGGTATTGACCCGGATTGATATAGCGGCGAATGGGATCGTGCCACCTCACTTGCATCCACGGGCCTCCGAAGTGACCACTTGCCTCAAGGGCCAGCTTCTTGTGGGCTTTATTGACACAAATAACCGTGTGTTTACCCAGAACCTGAAGCCCGGTGAGTCTTTTGTGTTCCCAAAGGGCCTGATACATTTCTTGTCCAATAATGAGTTAAGGGAACCGGCACTGGCCCTTTCTGGTCTAAATAGCCAGAACCCAGGTACTCAAATTGCATCACTTGCAACATTTGCTAGCAAACCTGCTATTTATGATGAAATTCTCAAGAAGGGTTTCCAAATTACTGGCAGAGAAGTGGAAACAATTCGTAGAAACCTTGGAGGATGATTAAATAGATTATGCTGGTATTGGAGGTGATCCAATTACTGTCACCAATATGCTTAATTTGTTATTGCATTTTGCTTGGGATTCTCGGTGGGAACATGGTGTTAGATTCACATATTTAAAATGTCAGATTGCGTATTTAAAATGAACAGAAAGAGACATCCAAACAGTCATGTTACAACATTACATGTTTAATAATCAAATTAAAATCAGATGGCTGATCTGAG
Organism: Vigna reflexopilosa; assembly: GCA_027742785.1. NCBI lineage: Eukaryota > Viridiplantae > Streptophyta > Magnoliopsida > Fabales > Fabaceae > Vigna > Vigna reflexopilosa. The sequence continues at coordinate 22,239,983 of CM050930.1, read as the reverse complement.
TCATGTATTGAATATTATTATGGAGTGAAAAGTATGTTTGTCCTTTTTTTAATTTGTTGACACAGTTCATATAGCTGGCACCTTTTTTGTAAGGTTGATGAAAAAGGGAGTGTCTATAAATTCAAACCCCTTATGATATGAATGTTTCCATAGCAAAAGTTACTTCGGTTTATACCACTACAGTATCTGCTTTACTTTTCTGTTCCTCAATCATAGTCCTTTGATGTCATTTTTTTTCTGCAGACATGACGCAAACAATGCAATTGGCAGTTGCCAACATGTTTTGTACTCTGGATTTTAATGTTTATTCCTCCAACACATGATGTTCCGGTAGCACAATTAGGCTAATAGTGCTTTCAATATGACATTTTTCTTATTTTTATCTCCGAATAAAATAGAAAAAAAAATCACAGTTTGGCATCATGATTTTGAATGATGAAATAAGAGCTCTGGTAAACTCCATCTCTGTCAAGCAATTCTTTTCCTGTTTAACTTTTTGTTCCTCGATCATTTTTTATGGAACTCTTTTGTGTTAGACGAGATGTTGCAAATAATGCAATTGACAATTAGCACTAAGAATATTAATAAAAACCCTATTTTCCTAATAGTTTAATTCTGTAAGCAAACGCGAAATTTCTTAATTTCATTTGAAACTGACATTGTAACGGTACACCTAATGTGGTCAACTTTGGTAAACCAGAACAGCAAGGCATGACTTCATGTTGGACAAATGGCAAATACAATGGAATTAAAGAAGAAAAAAAAAAGTAGCATAATAGTATAAAGTATAAACCAATAATTTAGCATTATTAGTGTTATTCTTATACCAATTCCTACGAATGCGTTCCTTGGATTCTGATGGAAGTCTTGAGAAGACTCCGTGACATGACGCCTGCTACGAAAATTGCGAGTCAAGATGAAGCTGCAATGATTTATCCTTACGCGAAGAACTTTCCAAATAACATTAGCTGTTTGGTGGGGTCTAAAGTTATTGATAAGTGAAAACTACGATCGCTGTTAGGCATCATGGCAAAGGAAACAACCGTGAGAAAACCAACCACCACTTCAAACAAAACCCTTTCATGTGCACTTTATTTCTCCCTTTATTAGCCTTAATTCATAGTCATTCCGTGATCAATTCTCAATCATAACATGACAAGTGCCAATGTGCCTTCCGCTTTGTCTTTTCATTTATTCACTCTACCTATATTTATCCTAATTTGGAATTTTGCTTTATACACCAGATAATTCAACAATTTTTCATATTTTACATTGTTTGATACCTTCGTCGCTCAACCTCTCATGGTGACCTCACCGCACCGTTGAATGTGTAATTGTCACAGGTAGGAAAGGAAACAAAAGGGTGATAGAAACTTAATCCAAATAAAACAATGAACAACTGTCTGTTATTCTGCACTTCGTTTGGCACATACAATCAATGGTCCCATAGAAGGAACTGAACCCACCCACCAAAATCGTTCCAATGGAACCCTCCACCAGCAGAGAAAAGAATTGAAATTTCATATTTTGTAAAGCACAAGAATTTAAAAAAAAAACGTCTTAAAAAAAGAGAAATTCTACAGAAAGAATGAAGAACCCCAATCAATCTCTTCTACTCAATCTGTTCTGTACACTGCTAACAAAGAATCTCTGAACAACAAATGTACCAAAGAATCACCATCATCATCCTTTTCATCATCATCATCATCATCATCTTCTTGGTCACAACAAATCATGGGCATAGCCAACCAAAATAGAAGAAGAGAACCCCCAGCTCTGATCTCTCACCCTATCCCTCGTTTGTTTGGGTTTATACAAATCATAAGGCTCCCAAAGGCGATCCAAAGGACAAGGTTTCTTCTCATCAAGCCTCACCCAAGGCTTCCCCTTTCCGCTCCAATGTAACAAACTAACTGGACCAGGATGCAGAGACCTGCACACCCCATTAACGTTGTCCCCACCAAGCCCATGCTGGTTCCATCTATGATCAATGGCTTCAACATTCCCTGCAAAAACAAGCAAAAAAGGAGGCAGAGAACCCAAATCATAAATCCTCTTTTTCCTCTGCAGTTCCATCCAGTTCTCAATCCTCTTCCTGTAGTTCCCCTCCCTCCACCGCACCAAATCCATCACCATCACTCCAGTGTTGAAATAACAAGGCTTTCGAGAAGAGAACACGCGAGAGAGTAAAGGGTCGTTCCAGAACTCCTCAGTGAAGTACTTCGTGAAGTTCGCGTGGCAATACTCCGGCGCACCGATCACGCGCGCTTCCGTGAGTGGCACGCGCCACAGCTTCCTCACGTCGTCGACCACCACCACGTCGGAGTCCAGGTAGATCACGCGGTCGACGCACGCGTCCAGCATGTCGCCGAGGTAGTTGCGCGCGTAGTTCAACGGGTTTTCCAAGGCCAGTCGTATTGAAGACGAGATTAGGTTAATCACCGTGTCTTCTCTAAAGATGTAGACTTTGAAGTTCAGAGAGGGGAAGATGGACCGAACGAGGCGGGTCAGGACCCGCGGGCTTGCCGGGTCGAACTCCGCCGCGACGAAGTGGAAGAACACGCTTTCCGGGCACGAGGAGTGGCGGAGAACGGAGTGCACGGCGGCGATGGAGCCGCGGAGATAGCCGGAGTCAAGGGTCATGGCGATGTGGACCAGAGACGGGTCGCACGAGGGGATAGCGGTGTGGGTCGAGGAAACGGGGCAGCCCGCCCCATTTCGGTACCCCGGAGCCTCCGCGTAGTGGAAGAAGGAGCCGTCGTCTTCGACGGTCGGAAAAGAGCGGATTCCGAGGCAGAAGAACGGGGAAAAGAGGAAGCAGAGAATGAGAGAGGAAACGACGGCTCTGAGGCGAAGGGGAAGCATTGGAGTAATGGGTCGGTGGCAAAAGGGGTTCTTGATGGAAGAAAACGAAAGGGTGTTAAAGAAAAAACGGCATTGTTGGAATTTCTTGGGATGTTCTTGAGTTCTGCGTTTTTCTTTCTTTCTTTCTTTCTCCGTTGGTGCGTTTTAAAGAGTACGCGGTTTTCTCTGGAACCTTGATGGAGTGAAGTTCCAGAGAGAGACAGAGAGGTGGAGTTCTGAGATAAACAAATCTATGACTTACTTATACCAGATTCATTTTTCATTCATTCATCACTGTCTCTGTCTCCATTTCTCTCTCTGTTTCTTCTTCTTTTTTTCTCTTTTTCCATCTGACAAAATAAAGGGAAGAGGACGTGTCTGGTTTTAACACATTGGCAGCTGCTGTTAAGCAAGGAATTTCTTTTTTCTTTTATTTCTTTATTTTTCATACTTTTTCTTTCATTATCTGTCATTTTTCACAATTTTACAAAAATACTCTTCCAATGCGTGTTCCTATTTAAAGATACAAAATATAACTCACGCGTCCAAACGCTCTTACGCGCTCCCAGTTAAACTTCTAAAAATTATTACAAAAAAAAATTGCATCTGAAAATGATTTGATTTTGGAAAACAATTGTATTATTAGAAAAAATTAAATACACTTATTTATACGTATTCGTATTTGAATCGGTAACGATGAAGCACTAAAATTTTTCATCCACGAGATACAATACAAACACAAGAACAGGTGGATATTCAGTGATTAGCTACGTGCCAAATAATATTTTGCTGTCATAAGCTGGATTTTTCAAATTCAGTACATAAACGAGAAACACGTAAATGATTTTTTCGTATTCTTCTATTTAAATTAGAAAGTTAATTTTTCTCTTTCTCCCTCAAACTCGTATAATGTTCAAAGATTTAAATAAATTTTTTAATAGTGTTGTTTGTTACCACTCACTATCTACAAGTACATTAAAATACTAAGATTTTATATTAATTATGGATGTTATTATTTGTGACATATTTATTAGGCGTTAGGATTGATATGCATATAGTTTCTCAAAAAGAAGGTTAAGAAATTCCATTTAAAATATAGTTAAGAAAATAGTAATAGATTCTGTAAAAGAAATAGTTTGAATAAATGTTTTATGGCTTGTTGATTTGAAGTAACAGTATTTATTACAGCATTTAGTAGTAGTGTGACAGCTAGCTATGAGCATGCAGAGTTGGCACATTTTAAATTGAGAGTGCAATACTGTAACCTGCGTCTCGTGGTTGGAGGGGTTGCCTTGTCTATTTATGAACATAAATGATGTTTGACCATTTCGATGCAGAAGAAAGCATAAACTAATGCATTTCTGTCTTTCATTTCACTTACTCCCCACACTATTTAAGACGTCTTTTCATTCATAATGGAAACAAACTCTTCCCTTCAATTCTACTATCTCATCATTATGCTTTCTATCAACCATCAAATATGCATTCATGCAATCTCATACACATAATCCCATTTTCTTCCTTAAATTTCAATGCTTTCTAATTACTTTTATCTCGTTTAATCATCTTTTCTTAATATTTTTACTTTAATCAATGTCAAATCTTTTATTATAGGTTACTTTCACAATATTTTTTTTATAATATTTTAATATGTGTAATTATTTATATTATTGTTTATGATTATTACTATTATTATTAATTATGAAGTAATTTTATATCAATCACGTAATAACACATAAATAATATTAAAATATTGTCAAAAAAATATTCTCAAATATGATTATCCTTATTACATTACCGTTATGTCTATTTTTTCTTGTAGAGGTTTTTGTTGTTGTCTAGTATAAGTGTATGGAGCTTTGAAATGGTAAGTCTATTCCAACACTCTAAGGATCATTCATGCTCAAATAGAGAAGAATGATACATGTAGTGAGAGTAGCGGGAGATTCTTATATATAGGCTTAGAGTTTAGTCATAGACTAGTATAAGGACTAACCTTGTATAGTATTGGGGAGGGTCAACTGAACTATACAAGTGCAAAGACGACTAATAGTTCGACACTTATACAAATCCAGATGAGTCGTGTTGGGTATTTGATGCATGGTGATGTTGTATGTATATAATTGATGTTGAAGAATTAAATCTATTGACTTTGATTGATTGTGTTATATGATTATTGTTTGTTTATCTAGCTCACCCTTGCTTCTTTGTTTGTCTGTCTTTGTATGTTTTTCTTTTGCGATGATCACCTGATTAGTGTGAGCTTAGGAAGACATCTGTTTCAGTTATTTTTGCATAGGCGATCGAGTGAATTCGGTAAAGAAATCAAACAAATCTACAAATATAGATATTGTCTTTCTTAGATTTATTTCTTATAACAGTTAAATTGTCAACTATGTAATATTCATTTTAATAATATTGTACTATAAAATATGGGATGTTACAAAATCAGTAAAATTGATTAATTTTTTTATATTTGTTAAACTTATTACTCGTATTATAGAATTTTTAATGAATTACGTGTTGTAAATGTAGTTTTCTAACTAGTGATGAAATATGAACAGGCTTCATGTTACTAGTGTATTCTTTTACTGCAGTTATGATTTTTTTTCCTATTTTGATTAGAGGCTATTATGTTAGTAATATATTACCTCCTCTTTAATTTATTTACCGATATATAGATAATTGTGGTGATCGATCATTTAATAATTTAATTTATGAAAAGAAAAATGAGAAATAATAATAGTTAATAGTGCATTATAAACTAACATTGCTTATTTTTTTGGAAAAATTAGAAAGACTAAAACTAGGATTATGGTTGGATCGCATATGAATAATATATTATTTGTATCGATTCATAATAGAAATTCTTCCTTATTATTTGTTAAATATTTGTTTATAAAATATTTCATAGATAGATATGAATATTTAAAAAAAATTTAGATTTATGATATTAAATTTAAATAAAATTTAAATCAAATTTAAGAAATATAAAGTATAATGTAAATTAAATTACATATTTTTATTTTAATTAAATTTAAACTAATAAAATATAAATTATATTTTAAATTAAATTTAATCTAATAAAATATAAATTATATTTTAGTTTTACTTTTTATGGATAATAGATATCTATCCTATGGTTAATATGATACTCATATTTAATACATTTATAAATACGTATTAAATTATTCGTTAATCATTATTATGAATATTCGTTTAAAAATATTTTTGTTATTCTTAATATGGTAATCTGAAATTATAGTAATATATAGATTTATCTTGATTGAAAAAATTCCAAATTAAAAAGTAAATACTTTTAAATTCTATTGTTAATATCTTACCTTTTATGTCATATTAAATAGGTGTATATTACTAGATATATATACATTTTTATACTCTTTTAGTTGTTTTTTAAAAAATTCATAAAACGGAATTAAAAAGTAGCATAACCTTTTTTTTTTTGGAGTTCTTTCATGTCTACCTATTCAGAGATTCACAATATCTACCTTTTTTTTTCCTTTTAAATATAGTTGTCTATGCCAAACTAATTGTTAACTTCTTTTTAATTATAACATTAGAATGAACAAATTCACAATTAAAAATAAGAACTCAAATTATCGGAATTTTGAAGTAAGTTTCATTTGTTAGAATAAGTATAGGGAATTGAAGAATCGTATCAAAAAATGAAATACTTATAATAGCAATCATTAATAATTTTATTTTAAGATATAATTAAAAAAAAAAAAAACATGTAAGAAGAAGTAAAATCTTTATTTATTACATTAGCATTTTTAGAGTTTAATTAAAACCATTTATTAAAAAAATTAAGAATGCAAAGAAAAATTCTTCTAATAAATTTATTGCCAAGAACTCTGCATTGGTTTAAAATCTAACTCAAAACTCGATATACAGCTGGTAAAGCTTGCCAGACATTATTTGGAAAGGAATCTTTTGAAATTTTCTCATAGTATCTTTTCTTTCTTAGTTTTCTTTTATCTTGTATTATATAGAACCTTTAAAATAACATTTTACATAGTAATTATCGAATAATGTAAATTATATTTTAAGCTATTAACCACATTTCTATTTTTTTTAAAAAATAGAATAAATTTAAAAGACATGAAAGAAGAAGATTTGTGAGAAAAACAAGTGAGGAAACATAACAGTATAATGTTGTAGATTAAAAGGAAAAAGAAAAAGAAGACAACAACCACAGAGCACTAAGAAGAGAGATGAATGATATTATTGAATTTGCATGATAATGATAATGATGATGATTGATGTCTGAGAAGCACTTTTTTGTATACTGCATTTTCTGTGGCGTGGCTTCCACCACCACCACCACTCACAGATACCTTATACAATAATTTCTCATATCCAAACACAGTACTAACATAGATAGATATCCATGCATTTTTAATTATTAACATCAGTAATGTTTCGTGTAACCAATCACAGCAACAATAATTCTCATTTCATACTTCAAATTTTAATCAGATATTCATTTCTTTTAGAGTTTCAAATCAGTGGAAAAAAAATCATATATATTAACCAATCAAAAGTATTCTTATAGGTTTAATTTGAAAAGGTTAATCCAAAAGTTAGCTTACCATACATATTATTAATAAAATCCAATGTTGTATACAAAATCTATGCTATAAATGTATAGACTTTTAGTATTTTTTTATTTTGAAAAATTAATGTTTTCCCAACTTTAATTTTTCAATATTCAGTTTTATCTAAATTTGTAAATATTGGGAATAAAAAGACAACGTAAAAGAGACAAATAAAATATTGAAACATAAACATTTATATTTTTCATTTTTAATTATTACAAAAATATATATTTTGCTTCTAAACTAAACTATAAATATTTCATCTAATACTTTATGTAAAACTTTTAAGTCACATGAAAAATAACCTTTAACATATATGTTTTACATTATTTTCAGCAGGAACTAAATATCGTATAATTTATTTTTAAAATAAAATGTAATTCCTTATTATAGTTTCTAGACAGAAAAATATAGTTAACCCAGCATTTACAATAAAAATTAATTTCGTAAAATAGAAATGATGAAATTATTCTTAAAAAATTATATAAACAATTCCAAGATAACTGTATATAAAATTATGAAGAGTGCAAATTAAAATAAAGTTAATCATAAACTAATTAATTTTTAAATATATTCTTATAAAAAATAAATTTTAATTTTAAATCTGTGGACAATTTTTGAGTTGTGAAAATGGTGAAGTAGATTTTGGAAATAGTAAATTATTTAGAATGATTGTTATATAAAAAGGTGATGATAATATGTTAATAAAGAGTTAAAATGGGACATTGCTTAGCTGGCACGACCCCACTGTCTAAACGCCTCTGATGCATCCAATTGGTCAAAACCCACTCATCACTTTCTATCCTTTCACTTTCACCCATCTTCACTTTCATCTATGCTCTATATATGCTTCTAACTTTTTTTTCTCAAATTATTAATAAATATTAACTATTTTTTCACTTTCAATATTTTTTTTATTTAAAACATTTCATTAGTTCCAACAACCTGGCCAACGTAAATTCATAATCATGATTATTAATCATGTTGGAAGACGAGTTTTAATTTTTAAAAAAATTATTTTTTATTTTGTATATATATATATATATATAAAGTTTGTAAGTAAAAAAATATATATTTAAACTTCTTCTCATAAGAATTATTTATCTTTCTTTTAATATTATGAAATAATTTTTCTTTCATTTTTAAAATTTAAAATTGTCCTAATAATACTAACAGAGAAAAGGTATTTTAGCTGGTAAAATTTTGTTTATGATTTTCTTTTTCTTTTTTTTAATGAGTGGTGCTTGTATTGTTTGGATGCTTAGGAGTAACTGTTTGTATATGAAGTTCGATGAAAGACACACACATATACATATATATATATATATATATATATATATATGAATTTTTACTATCACAATTTCTACGAGCGGATTTAAATTTTGTGTTAAGAGAATTTATCTTTAATGTTTTTTGATGATGAATTGGGAGTAGGACTTAGTTTAAGCTTGAACTTTTTCGTATAATAGTTATATGATCATTGAGATTTTCATTTTGTGACAATTGGAAATGTTAAATTTTGCATCCGTTTTCATTGGTTTTGAAAATAAAGTACATTCATCAATTGTATTTTTGGGAGAGATAATGTTAGGTGTTGGAGTAAGAACTACTTTCATATAATTAGTTGTGTTATGACAAAATATATGTTGATATTATGTTGTATACTTTTTTACTTTATACATTGTAGATATTATTTAGTATGTTGATTAATGATTCTAATATTGTGTTGTAGTTATTATCACTCTTGTATTTGTTGTTTAGAGGTTAAGAGGGTTAACATACGTTATATAAATGATTTTTCTCTTTATTTGGGTGGATGTATAGTTTTTAAGTGTTTCGTGAAAGAGTTGAATTAAGTTTTTTTTTTTAATGGTATCTTATCCATTACCAATATATATAATTTGACGAATGATGAGATGGTTAATAAGATAATTAACCGATTAATTTATAATTAAAATCAATGTAAATACATTTTCAAAAAATAATTATTAAATAATATAAATAAATGATAATATTAAACTGCTTCTGCTGGATTGGGACAAGAATTACTCCTGTTCCACTCTCCTCCTTGGAACAATGTCTGCTACTCTCTGTTCTGGATAACCGGTTTGTGGGAGTGATCTACAAATATTTCGACACTTAAAGTCAGAATTTTTCTCTTCGAAGTATAAAGTAATTCAATGATGAAAAAGTGAAGTTTACCTCGAAATTAAATTGAGTTTTAAAAGAATTTGACTAATTAATTTACCTCTTAATGATCATTAATACAAACCTTAATCACTCATCAAGAACAGTTACTGTATTAATTACATTTTAACTCTGTTCAACTGCTGTCGTGACCAAACGATTACGAGGTTTGTTTCTGCATCCCGACCACTCGATTCATTCGACCTAACACACACTCGTACCTGATGGACTGACTCTAAACCAATAATAACACAAACTATAAATTTGAATTATTTTATATTTATCCCCTGTCTAATTAAAAGTATAAAAGTATCTTCATATTAATATTCTATGTGCGAACCGAAAAGACATTTTGTTTTGCCAAAATATAAAAATTCTTTACGAAATCTCAACCTTTAGAAGAAGAAATCATTTTGAATTTTAGGAATAAAATATTTTTTTCATGTCTTTGCCTTCGTTTTCGTTTCATATAATTAAGTTTTTATTTCTATTTTTATTTTTCTCTATCGGTCCCTTTCCCTGCGGTTACGTGTGACGTGTTTCACTTTAACTAAACTTAAGATATTTAGTTTCTAGACAAAAGCTGAGTTTTCAATTTTCTCAATTTTCATATACCCAAAAATGGCTCTTTCCATTATTGCGTTCAAAACAAATCTTTCACAATTATAAATTGAATTTTCGATGTTTAACAACACCAACTAGTTCACATCATTGATTAATAACCATTATTGTTCATCAATTATCTACAATTTATTTTGGAAATAATTTATCAATAATACAACATCATTACATTAGCATTGTTTCAAGGTTATTTGTTTAGATTTCTTAATCTTGAAGACTTTGAAGTTTTCTTCGTCAATGAATTAATAATTCATATTACTCGACAAGTTAAACAATAAAAATACATATAAAATATATGAAAAACAGGTGGGTGTAGTGTTGTAGTGTATACGTGCTTCACATGCAAAATACGTCTTTTTTATTTGTTGGGTGACATTGTGACACCAAACATTGAGAAATCATTGAAGTCAATAGCATATACGTATATATACGGTTCTTTTACATATAAAACATTAATTATTTTCTTTTATTTTTCTCTCTCTTATTCTATTCCTTGTCCTAGTTCCATAAAAAATTAATTAGCACTTATATAACACAATTATACTATCATTATGTTTTATAAGATTTATCAGGTAGTTATTTTTTTACTCTCATTGGATAATAAGCTTCTGTTGTTGGTAATTTATGTAGTTTTCTTTATGAGAACACTTTAGGTAATGTTTTTCAAAAGTACTATTTTTTTCACTTTTATATTTATTTTTTATCTTTATAATACCTATTAAATGGTGGTTTTTATCATTTTCAAATAAAATATGTTCTATAATAATTTAAGGTACATAAATCAGCACAGTAAAAATACGGTGTTTATTTACTTTTTATTTTTATTTTATCTTTGATTAGAAATATTTTACCATATTGTATGATTAATAATAGAATTGTATAATATAAAAATAGTAATTCAAAGAGATTAACTGAAACTGCTGCAGTGTAACTACAAAACCAAATTGTAAATACTCCTTCATATACTTTTATTAATTAATTAAATTCAACTTGATATAAAGATATAGGCTTCGTTATATTTCGAATCTTTGTGAATGAGAATGTTTTGATCTGTGAAAAAAGAAATGAACTCGTATATGTTTGTTTATACAATGATTAAATATGAATATATATGTTTGTAAAATGTGTAAAATAAATAAATAATTGAATATTCTTTAATGCATGAGTATATGTTTCTTTTATCTATATTTGATTTTGGCTGAAACACAAACCACTTAACTAAATTTGAGAAAAAAAAATGGAATTGGGTAAAATTGGTGTATTGTTAGATTAATTGTCTTTTACTTATATTCGACAAAAACTTCATTCACACAAAATAATTATAGACAAATCTAATATATTTTCCAACAATATATAAGCATTTCCTTATCTCCGACAGCATTATTAAAAAAACTTCAACTAGTAGGGAAACGGAAAATTCATTATCTAATAATTTTATTTTGTTAACAATACATTTTCATCTACCCAAACATTCTTATCAAATTTAGGGTTAACGACTCCTTATACACCAATATAAAAAAAAATATAACAAAATATTAAATATTAACAATATCTCAAGTTTAACGCTCTAAAACTAATTAATAAGTTTATCTTTATGTAAAATATATTTAAAAAATAATAATTTAAATAAAAGATATTTAAAAAATATTTTTAATAAATATAATATATTAATTGTATATCTTCGATCATATTTAATTAAGTAAAATGTAAAAGAATATATAGACAATATTGAGAATATTAAATTAAAATTAGGAATTTCGTAAAAAATAGAGAACTCTAATTAAAATGAAAAAGAATAGAATAAGCAAAATGTAGAATCTAATTAAGGGTATGTGAAGGTTTACCAAAATGATTAAGGTATCTTTAGCACCACCGCAAAGTATTTTATGGGAAATTCTTCTTCACTATACTTACCTCATACGTTGAGTGGGTATCAAAATTCGTAGACGTGCTTTTCCGGTAAGGCTTTGCGTTTGCAACTTTTCTCCATTCTTTCTGCAACGTCTTTATGCCGTTTTTAACATCAATTATTAGATGACATCATGAAAATAATCGAAAAAAATAATAAAAAATAATTAATTCCACAAACTTAAACAATTTCCAAAAATATATCATTTTTTTAGTTTGACGTGTAAACTAAAAAAGAAATAATCGGTTGTAACATTTGAACAAAATCAACAAAGATGGTCGCAAACATTCATCTGGCCGGTGACAGTTTCAAGTTTCAACGCAGAATTGTTGTTAAAAATAGGAAAAACTGAAAGTAGAATTATAATTTTTTTAATGTTGTGTTAGAGAGTTGGAAAAAGAAAGCTTATAGAATATAGATCGGGTGGGATTTGAGATCTGTGCTCAAACAAGTTGAAGTAAAAAACTGTAACTAAGGATTATTAATTGAGATAAGATTATTGTTTTAGTGCCTTGTTTGGCAATCACTGAATTGTACCTTATAAAGTAAGGTAAGGTTTTGTAAAGGTGGATTTTCTTGCTTCAACAATTGCCTCATCACCAAACACATAAAAAAGTGCTTCTCACCCACTCTGCATACAAAATTATATTTTACCATTTTATTGAATAAACCAAAGGTTTGAAAACTGTAGCCAAATTTTTCTGCACGTGTGGTGTGGGTTGTGATGCCAGGTAATAATATAACATATAACACAATTCACATTTTTAAGTGCCAGATTACCAGGATTTTTTAATACATAATAAAATATTAAAATTTATAATAATATCGTAATTTTAAAATTTGGAATATAATCAAATTTTTATGATCATTTTGAGGTATTTAATTTTATGTAAATAATTTTCTCTCTCTCTATATATATATATATATATATGACAATTTATTTATTTTTATGGAGTTAAATAAAGGAAGAAGAGAAAGTACTTTGTGTGAATGCGTGTACTAGTAAATAATTTAGCGCATGCATTGGATACTCTGAGCGTTGGTACACATAGTTAATGGTGCGTCCAGACTCATCTACGGTGGTTTTGTCGTCATGCCAGTTTCACGTAAGATTCTGCCATGTGGCAAACAACCTAAGCAATGATATCATAGTCATAGAACATGTCTTTCTTTTCTTCAGCGTTGGTCCATGTCACTGCGCGAGTGGGACCCGCCCTTAAAATAATCAGAAGATTCTTATGCGATGTACAGCAATCATCAATCACTGATAATAAAATGCATCTGACGGCTACCACTCACCCGTGAAATAAACGGGTTTCATCATTTGTCACCTCCTTCCATGTGATTTCATATGCAAATTAAGCATAAAAGGAAAAAACATATGTTTTTTTATCCATGAAATATTCGTTAAAGTCCGGTCGAAATATTCATACAGTCTTATTTCTGTTTTCTTTTTTAGGTCTTAATTTTAGTTTTTATTTTTTTAACATTATTAAAGTTTATCCTACATGTTAACGACACTCATTGTTGTCAAATCTTAACATGAATGTTGATATGTAATTGACATGTGTTTTTTTAATTAAAAATTTAATTTTTGAAACCTACTATTGTACAAAACACTATGTTTAAGTTATTGGATATTTGAGTTTTTTATTTTGCAGAGACCGTTGTCAACGAGAAGAACTTCAGAAATCACGACGATGACCATGAAATAGCCATGAACCAGTAAAAGAGAAGAAAAAGGTGAAGTTTGGCCAATGCAGGTGTTGGTGCTTTTGATTCACACAAAATTGGTGACAATCATGAAACAGAGGCGTCGTAGGTGAATTAGACATTTGTGTGATTGTGAAGGAGAAAGTGCTCACAACTATTCAATGTTTAAAGTTAGAGATATGGGAAGAGATTTCAAATTCATATTGGGGTTGGAGTTCTATTTACTGTTTAAACAAGTTTTTAAGGAGTATTCAGTACTAAATCGAATAGAGGTTATTTTTATTAAGAATGATGACATTAGAGTTAGGGTTTAGTTGTTAAAAATGTAGATTTTTTATTTTATGTAACAAAGTTGGAGGAAGTCATACATTTCGGGTAAAAATCTTGGTTGATGCGCATACGTGAATCTGAAAAGTGATAGTAGAGAAATTTAGAAATGCTGGAAAGATTACTGCAAATGAGATAATTGATAACATAAAGAAGGGATCACTATATGGAGGGTATTGAAAGGAAAACAAATGGCCATGAACATTCTAGAAGAAGATGAGCATAATTAATATACATTGTTTTTGTTGAACTCTTATGAATATAAAAGATGAAAGTAGAAGATAAGTTTTATTCACTCTTGATAGTAATTGAGGCTATTAAATAGCATTAGAGGAGTATAAAAATAATGTAAAACTGACTATACAGATATCACATTAGCGTTTTCTAATAATACGATGGACTTATTCAAAACCTAACTGTCTTTAATCATGTGGGACCACTATATCACTTATTAATAAATCCCTCCTTAAACTGAATATTATATCAATTTATACTAGATTCTGTGCACACTCTATAAGGACCTGGTAATTTTAAATATGTATATGTATATATATTTATATTTATTTAATAAATAAAAGGATTAATCTAATGGAGGAGAGCTTTTCCTTTATTCTGTAGAACGTACATCAGAGCATCTTTACCAAAATACTTCTACTCACTTCTTCTAACCTCTTTCTCTCTCTAAAAAGCTTGTTCTTCAAACTCTCTCTGCCTTCTCTTTAGCCTCATTCTTCACTGAGGTATTTGTTCCACAATCAGGAGACGCTTAGGTGCTTCTGGCGTTGTGGGCTTCCATTCAACCGATTAATTTTCTGTTTCTTCAACTGGTTAGTGTTTTCCGTTTTCCGTGCGTTTTGATGTTGTGATCATGCAGCAGATTCTGCTTGCATGTAACTTTCTTTGTCTTCCCCTCAATCCTTAACTGAGTTTGAGTTCTAATAACTGTCTTCTATCATCAATTTATGATTCATAAGTGTTCTAAGTTTCTTCCGAAGAAAAGGGCTAGTAGATCATTCTGTGTTGTTGGGCAGTGGAATTTCGAGGTAAGGGAAGCTGGATTTTTATTCTCTGTTTGGTAAATTAGAGTTGCATGAGTAAAATTCTGCTTGATAAGTGTGAAACAATGTGTATGTGAAACTTTTGTGACATTCTGGTGCTGTTTGAACTGAAAATGGTGATTCTGTATGTTAAATTAAATGTTCAATGTATATCAGCTTGTGAAATTTCGAATTTGATGCTTGTGAAATGGATTTTATATGGTGCATGGTAGAAATTGAGTTTGGGAATGGTGTAATCCTATTGTACAGAATTAATAGAAAAGAGTTAAGTGAATTAAGGGTGTATTGGGTCTGAATAAAGGAACTGAGGTAGTCAAATTGAGAACGAGACATTTCAGGTTATTCAAGTCAGTTTAGGAGGCTTAGACAAGTCACTTGGGACCTAATTAGATCCCTAAAATAGTCCAAATCAAACTCAAAGTTGTAGAATTGAATTCAGGCCTCTAGGTTGATTAAATTGAAGTTGTATAATCTAAATAAATTCATAAATCTTAGAAAACGAGGTTAGAAAGAGTTATAACCACTTAGGCAAGTTCAATTCAGCATATAACTCGATTTAGGGGTGCTAGAAGTTCATCAAAATGGTTAGAATTGGTATGGGAGGGTAGAGTTGCTTAATTGTGCAAGTTTTACAGTGCTGTAGATTATGCAGAGTCACATAGCGCACCCTGTACGCTATGCGACTGTTTGTTGTCATGTTGTCAGGAAAATTCGCTCAGCGCACCAAAGGTGTGCGTTGTGCGAATTTTTGTTGTCATGTCCATCAGGAAAATTCGCTCAATGCACAAAGGGTGTGCGCTGTGCGAATTTTTGCTGTCATACCTATCAGGAAAATTCGCTCAGCGCACAAAGGGTGTGTGCTATGCGAATTTTTGTTGTCTTGCCTTTTTACCTATGCGCTATGCGACTTGTTTCTTCCTGTTTTGATTCCTTTCTTCTTCTTCTTTGTTTGGTTGATGATATATGGGTTTGGCATGAGCTAATATAGCATGAATACACTTAGATGACTATGAAATTGTATGTTTGATGAATCAAAGAGGATTGTGATTTGATTAAGGTAATTTAAATGGTATTAAAGTAAGATCTCTAGGTGAGATCATTTAGTGTTTAGAATGAATGTAAGAGGCTTCCATATGGGGGGTTATCCCAACACTCTAATGGTCTTTCATTCTGACTTAGAGAGGATTGACGCATGTGGTGAGAGTAGTGGGAGGTCCTAGTGTAGGCGCTTCTTGGAAGGCCTATTGCGCGGTAACGGACTAACCTTGTGTGTGGTAGGGTGAAACCCATTGGCAATGGCCTTGCAAGGCAGTAGAGGCCACCACAAGTGCATAACCCACCCCAGATCGACATTCATTCTAAGTCTGGACGAGTCTAGAGAGTCTTAACGTGATAGGATTGTTCATTTGATTACTTGTATGATGATGGTTTCTATTTGATGTTATTTGTTAACTTGTATGTTTTGAAAACCTAGCTTACCCTTACTCTTGTGTGTGTTGTATGTGTTGTGCCTTTTCTTTTTGCGATGATCATCCAACTTTGGATGTGAGCAGAGGCGGATGATGAACCTTTGGAGCAAACATTGGAGAATGAAGACATAGCCCCTAGGTCTTAGGACCTTTTAGACACATTTGTATTTCTGAAATACTCT
This sequence comes from Vigna reflexopilosa, assembly GCA_027742785.1. NCBI lineage: Eukaryota > Viridiplantae > Streptophyta > Magnoliopsida > Fabales > Fabaceae > Vigna > Vigna reflexopilosa. The sequence goes on along the minus strand of CM050930.1, from coordinate 22,223,054 downwards.
TATACTTGTAAAAAATTTAAATTCTGCCTATATTTTGGATGACTGTATATTTGATACTGTCATATGTTAACTCATAATTGCTCTCCCATATTATATTTGCTGAATTCTACATATATACTTTGCTATATAATTTGGGATGTCACACACTCCCAGTGATTTGCGTAACTTCAGGAAGGTATCCAACTTCAATGGTTTGGTCATGATGTCATCTATTTGTTCTTGTGTCCCATAGTGCATCATCTTGACAACTCCAGTCTTGGTAAGATTTCAAAGGAAGTGAAATCGGACATCAATATGTTTACAACGACCATGTAGTACTGGATTTTTTGAAAGCTCAATAACATATCTACTGTCATAATAAATTACAGTAGTAGCTTGGTTTTGCATACCACACAAATTTTCCAACACCCTTTTCAACCATATGGCTTGACAAGCACATGATGTTGCACTTATAAAATCTGCCTCTGTAGTTGATAAACTTATAATTGGTTGTTTCTTTGATGACCAAGAAACAATAGTTGAACACAATAAAAAAATATAACCAGAAGTACTTTTTCTATCATCTAAATCACATGCATAATCACTATCAGTGTAAGCTAGAAGTTCATTGTCTCCTCTTTTTTGTAGAAAATGCCAAACTCAGTTGTTCCCTTTAAATATCTGAGCACTTGTTTGGCTGTCATTAAATGCAATTCGGTAGGATTTTCCATGTACCTGCTAATTAAGTTCACCACAAACATCATATCGGATCGAGTAGATGTTAGATACATAAGACTTCCCACAATTTGTTTATAATAAGTCGTATCAACCTTTACACCAGAAATATCCTTTATGAGTTTAACACCAAGAACAATTGGGTTTTGTACTTGATTGCTTTTATCCATTCCAAACTGTCGCAATATTTCTAATGCATATTTATTTTGACATAAGAAAAGGCCATCTGTTCGCTGCATTACTTCAAGACCCAAGAAATACCTCATTTTACCAAGGTCTGTCATGGCAAATTCATGTTTCATGGAGCTTTTGAATTTTTCAAACATCAACTCATCATTGCCAGTAAAAATAAGGTCATCAAAATACAAACTAACAATTAATATGGTACCTTTCTTTTCTTTCTTATGCTCATAGTCACAACTTCTCAAATCCTTCCTTCGAAAAATAGCTTCTATGCGGCTATACTAAGCGTGTTGTGCTTGTTTAAGCCCGTAAAGGGCTTTCTTAAGCTTACATATACTTTATGCTCAACCCCTTTTTGCACATAACCACAAGGTTGGTCTACATACACGGTCTCGTCCAATTCTCCATGCAAGAAGGCTGACTTTACATCTAGCTGATAAAGTATCCATCCCTTTTGAGTTGCAAGTGCTATCATTAAGAGAATTGTCTCCATGCAGGCCACTTGTGCAAATACTTCATTGTAGTCTACTCCATACTCTTGTGCAAACACTTCTCCATTCTTTTTGAGTTTGGTCTTATAAATTTCACTCAAGCTTTCTTTGCTCCTTTAGGTAGTTCCATCAATTCCATGTGCCATTCTTGTTTATTGCTTTCATCTCCTTTTCCATGGCTTTCCTCCATTTTGGAATTTGTAAAACAGCTGCAAAGTTTGTGGGGTCACGTTCACCTGCTACAAACATAGTCAAATTAGCTTCTAGACTGTCTTCAAAGAGTCCCTATCCGGTTTCATAGTCTGTCATCCAACACAGTGATCTTTTACACCTTTGAACAAGACTAGCGGTATTTTCTACTGTCATGCGATCAGAGGAAACAATAACTTCTTGTGAGATATTAGGATCATGTTCTGAGGTATCATGGCATACGTAATGTTCGACATCAATAACCTCGTACTCGTCATTTGCATCCATATCTTGATCACCCCACTCTAAATCACATGCTTCTTATCCCAATCCCATCCTTTATCTTCATCAAACACAACATCTCTGCTAATGATGATCTTTTGTGAAGCTGGATCAGAAAGTTTATAAGCTTTTGATACTTCATTGACCCCCAATAAAACACAACATTTACTTTTATCATCCAGCTTGGTACGTGTAGTATCAGGCACATGAACATAAGATAGACATCCAAAAACTCGAAAATACTTAGCTGAAGTCTTGACTCCACTCCAGGCTTCTTCTGGCATTTTATTTCTCACTACTAATGTGGGACTTCGATTCAAAATATGTACAAACCAGGTGGCAGCTTCAACCCAAAAAGTTTTAGGCTTTTTTTTTCTGAGAGCATACTTCGCACCATGTTCATAATAGTTCGATTCTTGCGTTCAGGAATCCAAATCTGTTGTGGAGTGTATGCAATCGTAAGTTGCCGACGAATACCATTGTCAGAGCAAATGTTGATGAAGTCTTGAGAGATAAATTCTTCCCCTCTATCAATGCGCAAACTTCTGATTAATGAGTTATCTTATTTTTCAACATGAACTTTAAAACTCTTAAAAATAGAAAGAGCTTCTGACTTTGCAGTTAAGAAATAAATCCTAGTCTTCCTACTAAAGTCATCAATGAAGGTAAGCAAATACCTTTTGTTGCTGTTAGAGATAAGTGTGATTAGTTCACCAATATCTGCATGAATTTGTTGCAAAACCTGTGTACCTCTCCAATTACTCTTCTTTGGAAATGAATCTCGTGATTATTTCCCAATCAAACAATCCTGACACAATTTAGTTGGTGCTTTCATCATTGGTAAACCATATACCATAACTTGCTAGTAAAGCGTATTTAACCCCTAAAAACTCAAATTCCCATATCTGCAATGCCAAAGATGCATTTTATCCTTCGTAACAGTGTGGAAACAAGTAGATTTAGCCAAGGAAGAGCTGACATGTAGTAATTACATGCAATTTGCAGATATTTTAGTTTCTATAACTAAGTCATTCTGAGGATGAAACACTTTACACTTGCCATGTTTGAACAAAATACTAAGTCCATTTTCTTGTAATTGACCAATACTGAGTAAGTTGATCCTTTAATCTGGCACAAAGAAGACATAAGTAACAATATATGTGGTCCCATTCATGTGTAACCGAACATTGCCTTTTCCAACTACTATCATATTGGAATTATTGCCAATTTGACTGAATATTTGTAAGTTTCATCAAGATCTTCCTATACATGTGGTTACTACATCTAGAGTCAAGGAACCACACAATGTCCTTTGTTGCCTTGGTTATGTTTTTGTGGACCATCAATAGCATTTCCTCTTCATTCTCAACATAGTTTGCTTCTCTCCTTTGGTTTGAACATTCCCAACTGAAATGTCCAAGTTGGTGACACGTGTAGCACTCCACAGTGGGTTTATCAAATCTTTGTCTACTGGGTCGTCTTCCTCGTCGTCCAAAGCCTCCATGACCACCACCAGTATTGTTTCATTGTTCTGTCTATTGATTTGCATGAGCAATCTGCAGGGCTTGCTCTTCCATCACTTGAGACGTTGACGTCATGCGGAGTTCATGTACAAGGAGGCAACTTTGTAATTCATCAATGGTCAGTGTATCAGTATCTTTAGACTCCTAAATGAAACACACAACACAATCAAACTTATGAGTCATGGATCTCAAAATTTTCTCAACAACTGCAACATCACCTTTTTCTTCATCATTAGCTTTCATCTTGCTGGCAATAGTAAATGTGCGGGCAAAATAATCATTCACATCCCTCCTTCATCTGAAGGATTTCAAATTCTCTTCTAAGTCCTTGCAACTGCGCACGTTGGACTCGTGAAGTGCCATGATACTTCTGTTTCAATGAGTCCCATATATCATTTGCTGTATCTTTCTTAACAATTGTCTTTAGGACTGAACGATCTAATGCTTGGAATAAATAGTTTTTCGCCTTCAAATCTTTTAATTGTTGATCATCAATGTGCTTTTTCTGTGCATCGGTAAGTGTTGTGCCTTCTGCAAATTCAGGTATGCCATTCTGCACTAGTCCCCAATACTCCTTTGAATGCAAGAAATTCTCCATGAGCAGTGCCCAATGGTCGTAATGCCCGTGAAACTTCGGTATAACAGGCTGCACAAATGAGATTTTCGACGTCATTGCTTGTTATGCTGAGAAGATTGCGGCTTCTATTTAGGATCAGGCCTTGTGATGGAGCTTTGATACCACAATGTTGAACTCTTGTGAATATAAAAGATGAAAGTAGAAGATAAGTTTTATTCACTGTTCACTAGATAATAAATGAGGCTATTAAATAACATTACAGGAGTATAGAAAACTGCAAAACTGCCTATGTGGATATCACGCTAGCGTTTCCTAATAATACGATGGACTTATTCAAAACCTAACGGTCCTTAACCTTGTGAGACCACTATATCACTTATTAACAATTTTATAACTATGTAGCAAAGTTGATAAAAGTATGTGGTGGAACAACATGGGTAATTAAAGTTAATCAATCACAATCCCCACTACAACCTCGTTTTGGAACATTTTATTTGTCCAGATGGATACAAGAAAGATTTCAAAAATGGTTAGAAAGATTTCAAAAATGGTTGTAGACCCTTTATAGGTGTGGATGAATGTCACCTAAAAGGAAATTATGGAGGATAGTTGTTAGTGGCGGTTGCAAGGGATTTAAATGACCAATATTTTCCTCTTGGTTATGTTGTTGGATGACATTGGGGTTGTTGTTAGGACCTCGACAAACGTACCGAATCGTATCAAGTAATATAAAATAGTAAGACCAAGTATCGTATCCAAGAAGACTCACGACACTAAACAATCATGTTATATTTTAACTAATTAATACTGAAAACAAATATGTTTTTAATGAAAATGCAACTATGGTGCTCACGTAATCAAAGAATACTCAACAAATGCAAAAACCTTATAAGTGATCAACAATCACGCAAAATGTCAACCTATAATGCATGAAATCATTCCTCACCAAAGAAAGTGTTTCACTCAAACTCAAAGGTGTATAGTGAGGTGTTGGTGTCTCTTTCACTCTACTATCACAATGTCACATAAATCAACTTTGCCTTTCATTTAAACACATCAAAACACATTCACAAGCAAGTTATCATCACAAGGACTTTTCGAGGCTTGTAACGTGGCTTGGCTAAGAAGAAAATTGGTTTTTCTAGGCAAAAAAATTCCTTGAGTTAAGAGAGTGAACAAATTTTTCACAATTTACCATTAATCTCTCTTCCTCCGTTCATTTGAGAAACCATTCTCATCTTAATCCCAAATTTTCATTCATTGAGCTTATTTATCCATCTTTTTCTTCTTCTCTTTTCTTTCCTTTTACTTTGCTCAATGCTCTTTTTCTTTTTCTTTTTCCTTTTAATATCACCCAATTTCCCAACAACCCCAAACTTGAACCTTTCTCCTATACCCTACATACATACTCAACTCAACTCAAGGCAAGGATTTCAAAGGGTTTTTCATATTCAGGCTCAGGGTTCAAAGGATAAAAACATTTTTTTCTTTTTAGGTTAAAATTAGGCATTGGCTTAAAAGAGAGAATAACATATGACCTTAATTATGTGAAACATACAAACAAATAGTTCAACATAAAAACTTAGGCAAAATCAATTATGATTCCAAAGCAATAACATTCAACAACAATAAAATTCTGGAGCCCAACCTCTCACAGGTAACTCAAGTTCCACAATTTAATATACATCTTGTCAAGCATATTAATCACAATTGAAATCATGCATCTGTCTTAAACAACTATGAGCATCCACCATCTGTGCTTAATAGCTAAACCAATCATAATCTTAACATGCATCATAGAACAATAGAGCAAACACAAGAATATTACTCATCACCAACAGATAGTTCATCACATAATACTAAACCATCGGAGCAACGATTCATTAAACCAAGCACATAACTTACTAAAACAAAAACAAAATAAACAAAGTTCAAGCAAAGCATAAAAATAAAGAAAAACAAATTTTGATCTCATAGCATCCATTAGTATATGCTATCATTCATCGTCAACCTCTGCTATAACAACACCCATTAGTAGATACTTTCATCTGAATCTTCATCATCATAGCATCCATTAGTAGATACTTCAATCTAGTAGCATCCATCAGTAAATGCTGTCAGTAACATAGCCTCCATCAGTAAATGTTGTCACTAACATAACATTCATCAGTAAATGTTGTCACTAACATAACATCCATCAGTAGATATCTAATCACACAACATCCATCAATAGATGTTGTAGTAGCATCCATCAGTAGATGCTATCATCATTTCCATCAGAAGCAACATATAACCTAAAAGGATCACTCAAACACATAAAGAAAAATCAAATCCAAACCACACAACTAAGTAAATGAAAAAGAAAAAGTCAGAAATTGGGTTGCCTCCAAGTAAGCGCTTGTTTAATGTCTTTAGCTTAACACCATTAAGCTCAATCTGAATTTTTGATGTTGATGCTCTTCTCTCTTTCATCACACCAACATAACTTCAACAGCTTCCTAGTCACCATCTTTACTCTCCTAGAATAAGGAGCCTCAATCTCAATAACTCCATTCTCTTTAATATCTTTAATCACTCATTACCTGTTTTTGTATCTCACTAGTCTGCCAGGTTTGAGTTCCTCATCTTCATGCACAGAGTCTTGGTGAACTAGCTTCTCTTCATTATTTGCTATTGAGAATCTTCTTTACTTCCAAGCCTAAAAAGATAGGTTCTATGATCTTGTGCTCCTAGTATGAATTTTATCCTGCATACATTATAGAACATTGCACTAAAGTACCCAAGTAGCCCAAAAAGTAAAAATAAACAAAAATTAAAAACAGTAAAAATAAAATAGAATAAATATTTTTTTTAAAAATGAAAGATAAAGTCTAACAGGTTAAGAATCTCACAAAAGTATAATTTAAACCACAAGTCCCCGACAACGGCGCCAAAAACTTGTCAAGATCTCGACAAATGTACTGAATCATATCAATTAATATAAAATGGTAAGATCAAGTATCGTATCCCAGAACACTCACGACATTAAATAATCATGTGATATCTTAACTAATTAAGACTGAAAACAAATATGTTGGTTTTTTAATGCAAAGGCAACAAAAATAAACATGAATGCAATTTGATCAATTGAGGCTAAACACAAGAATGAATGAATGATGTTGATAATATAAGATGATAATGTTGTTGGTGGTTTAGATTTCACCTAATCACTTTCATGCATATAAGAATTCATCTTCTTCATTAAATTGTTAACGTCACTCTCTAAATTACTTAGAACCTGATCCCTCGACGTAAAAAGCTTATCCTTAATTATTAGACCACAATCCCTTGCATCCCTAATAATTAATCCTGCATTACGAACAGAAGCTTAAGACAACCAAACCTCCTATCCCCATCCTTGGGCAATATTGCTTTTGGGAGAAATTCTCCTAATCCTAGTTTCTAGGTATTTCCCAATAACAAAGAAAGCCAAATATAATAAACATTGAGCAAAGGAGAAAATCACTAACAATTAATGAAAGAAGTATAAAGTAATTCAGAACAAATTCAAATACATGAGAGTTTAGAGGTTACATCTTCTCCAACAACAAATAAGGATTAGTTCTCCATTGTCATGGAGAAACTAGGTGTACAATGGAATGGAAGAGATAGAAAAACCCTAGAAACTGAAGAGGAGAGCTCTCGCATCCCTAAATCTATGCTCAAGCCATCAAGAGATATCAACCCTAGGGCGAGAAAGTCCTTAAATATATCAAATAAAAAGTCCAAGCCTACGTCTCTAGCGCTCAGGCATGTTGCGACACATGAAACTGGCGCTTAGCGCCCTGGAAGGGGCAACCAGGCGAGTTTGCGCGAGACTGGCGCTTTGGGCGGGCCCCTAAAGGGGCACTCAACTTTCACTGGTTAGCGCTCACGGACCTTAAAGGGGCGCTCAACCTTACTTTTCTGCACTGCGTCTTTTTCTCTTTTTCTACAACTTTACTGCTCCTTATGGTTTGTTAAGCTCAATCCATTGTTGGAGATTCTTCCAAGCACATTATTAACTACAAAATAAAGAGATTTTAGTGATAAAATCATCAAGCATAACATCTACTCACTTATTCACATAATTAAGCTAAAAACAAGAGTTCATGCAAGCTTCTAAGTCAAAAAGATTTGATTTAGTATCAAAATTGCATCACAGATAACAGTATATTCAACCGTTATGAGATGTCCAAACCATATCTTAATTTCACCCATTTTTCTCTCTTCCATCAATTTCTTCTTCAATTTGAAATTCTTCTGAAGCACTTAGGCTGTGTTCACTTTAGAAGATGAATTTGAAGGAAAGGGTAGATGAATTTGAGGGGATTTGAGAGTGAGTTGATTATTTTTTTAGGGGATTTGAAGGTGATTGAGAGTAGATTTGAAAGTAAAATTTGTAAAAATTATTGTAGAATTTGAACGCTATAACAAATAAAAAAATGATTTAATGGATAAAAATTAAAGATTACCAAAATATCTTTAGTAGTATAAATAATAAAAATGATAATTGTTAATATTATATTTTTTTTTAAAATTATTATAAGAAAAAAAATAAAAATTAATTTTTAACATGAAAAATAATGGATTATTATTATTATTATTATTATTATTATTATTGTTTGTTATTATTATTAAAACTAGGAAAATAAATCACCTACTCCATGAATTAAACAACACAAATAAATAAAACAAAACCACAAAACAGTACAACATAAGTATGTATTCGTGGTTTCTCATACATGTATAGAATTAATTGCATGCTTATCATAATCGAATAAATGTTTTTTCGTATTCGATTTCAAAATTGATTTGCTTTCAATCATCATTTATAAAACAAGAAGCATTTTTTTTTTTTCCCGCAAATCTCCTTTCTTCAAAGGATGTGATTTACACCTGCAAATCTGCATCTTCATTTCTTATCAAAATCATTACATTAGAACACGATACTTACTCACGAATCCGTCTTTTAGATTCTCTTTCAACAATAAATTATTTGAAGTCAACACAACATTATAGAACCATTATTTCATTAACACAAACACGTTCTTCTTTTTTTCTTTGTATGTCTACTCTACCTCATTATCCCATTGGAAGAAGAAGCTATAATGTGATTCACTCTATAATAAAAAAAAATCATTTCAGCAAAAAGAAATACCCAAAATCTAAACACTACAAATAGCTATGTTACTTTTTTTTGTCAAATTTTTACATTTCTAAAAAATCTTCCATTATTTTTTTTAGATAAACAATAATCTTTTCCTACATTTATAATTTTTTGTCCCAATTTTGAATATCTCAAATGTGAAGGTGACGATAACGACAACGTCGAACACTTAAATCTACAACTCCTCCTCATATCTCGAAAGCTATAACAACGTAAAACCCACCTCTGGGTATGCACAACCTTGTAGACAGCAATGTTTTCATCAAACAATACAACTTCCCCCACCCCTTTGTCCCCATGTGTTCTTCACCCTTTGTTTGTCAATCACAAGTTCTTATCATTATTTGTCACCCTTCAACTTTACATTCTCAATGGTTCGTGGTCTCTGCACTTTCACAACGTCTTCACCAAGGTAAAAAGCCCTAAAAACCCAACAACTTAACGTAATTTTTTGTGTAATGATGGTTTCATAAATTAATTTTTTAATTAAAAAAAACACGTCACATATGTGTCAGTCAAGACCTGGGAAGGTGAACTAAAACGTCGTTAGTCACGTAGATAAAACTTTACCAATGTTAAAAAGTAAGATCAAAACCAATACTTCTAAATAAACATAGATTAAATAATATCAAAATTTTGACAAGATGCCATTTGTAATTTGACCTAATACTTTATAGATTGTTTCGGTTGCGAGATTGAGTTACTAAATATTTTCACAATTTATCTTTCAATGTCGTTCGATCTCATTTCTGGTTTCTTTCAGTATCCTTTAACACCATCTGGTATCCTTTTTCTCTAAGTCGGACGGGCGACTGTAACAAATATAAAATCAGGACACATGTCAATTGATCCAGAAAAGGCACAAGAGATGCGTGGTACACGTAAGAAGAAAGTTAACAATAAATGGAAAGAATTCGTATTAGGAAAGGCATGAAAATATATCTGGTACCCATCTCTTCTAGAATATTCTCCCTTTCTCTGACTCATTCTTCTCTCCTATACTTAATTCTAAATTTCTTTTCACACACAGTGGTGGAAATGCTGCAGAGACGTTACTGCAATTTTGGGTTCATTGTAACCTTGTTATTTTAAAGCTTGTCCGACGCTGTGTACAGTCCGTACACTAATTTTGGAGCAGTAATAAATGTGTAGTAAATATGAACCACCTACCTCAGACCTTTGACCTGTATTTATAGTTTTTGTCATGGGCCTAGGATTAGTGAAATCTTAATCACGGCCCAATCCTGGTCCAATGACTCTAATCACTGCTTACTTTAATCCTGGCATAAATTACGAGCTTTGACCGACCATCCGTAATAGACTGTCCGGTCATGTCTTTACGAGATGATTTTGTTGTCGTCCGGCTCTTAAAATAGGAACGATACAGAGAAGGTTAGCACGAGGTGACACGCACAACTCGAGATAGTCCAGTGACCGCCCGACCTATCTGGTACATAGATAAAAAAAACACATTTTTCTCTAAATTTATATATCAAAGTATTAAATTTTTTTCAATATACGGCTCACGTTAGTATATTGTTTCTAAATATTGCTTAAAGAAATGTTCAAAATATTAGAAATTTCATAAAACAAATTTCTGTTGTAACATCCCAAAATATATTATGAAACTATATTGTAGAATTGTCACATAATAATAAGGTAGAATATTTACTGGAAATAAAAATTAACTTACAGTTATTCTAAAATAACTATAAAATTTAAACTTTGACCAAATATCCTAGGTTGAAACCAAATTAAGTACAAGACCGAACGGTCTTATACTAAACAGAGAAGATCTTCTCCTTCCAGCGCTTGATCCAGAGTGACTCTTCGCTCTCTACTCACATCCACAAGATGATAATTTCAAAGGAAAAACCGAACGGGTAAGCATGACACAACAGAAAAGAAGGGTAAGCTAGTATAATTTAATTTATCAAAGTAAACATTGAATTCAACCAAGTAAATAACAAGTAACAACCGAGTACTTAAATCATACTATGACCGTCCACTCTAGCAGGAAATGACCGAAAGCATTAACACATGCAAAGACCGACCACTTTACTCTGACCGTCCGGACAAATATGAATATATAGCTTGAGGTCGTTCATGCACCCGGGAGTGTAGTAACTGGAAAACCATCAGCTGCCACCCGAGGTTAATCCGTTATAACTCACCTAAGAACCTATAGGATAGGACCTCCTGACATTCTCACGAAATGCCTTACCCATCTCTATTTAAGAATTGGTAATCATTAGAATTTCAGGATGAACGCCGTGGATTTCGCTGTCCATATTCATACTTTACCAAATTGATAACCAACACCGAGATATTCCTCCTTGAAATTCTCTTCCACATCAATATTACAAATATTATATCATACTTCAATACCAACACACTTTTTCATTCATAATACCTTTAAACAATTGAAATAAATACTCATAATCAAACATAGCAACAATCCTTTGAAAACCGAATACATCACAATAAAGTAAAGTCGAACGGTAAGAATAACCACCACCCCTGAATACGATCGAACGGAAATGATCAACATCACCTACGAACAAGACTGAATAGGAAAACACTCACAACATGGGAATATGACCGAATAGTCACTTAACGAGTAAGGCTCTAACAAGAGCCGAACATAGTTTGAGGTTGAATGCTATAACTATAGAATACTGGGTTTAAACCGAGCACTAGAGTTTAACCCAAATACTTTTAGTTTAGACCGATCATTAAGAACTTAAACAGAACCCTTATTGGCTTAGACCAAATAGTCAGATAAGGCTGACAACTAAAGATGACCGAACAGTCATTAACAGGTAAGGCCCATAAGAGGCCGAAGGCAGTTATGACCGAACACTTTCACTAGACTAAACACTTTAGTTGAACCGAATACTTAGTGTGAGATCGAACAATTTCTCACTACTCAAAGAATAGGACCGAACGGTCCATACTAGCTAAGGTTGAACAAGTGGCCGAACACTATTACGGACCGACCACTAGGAGAGACCGAATACTACACAATGTTCAAATATGATAGCAAGGCCGAGGACTAAGGTTAGGCCGAACACACTAACGAAACAAAATACTAATGTAGATCGAACCCTAGTAGAAGGTCGAGCACTAGTACAAGGCCGAGTGCTACCAAGACCAACCACCCACTTAAGACCAAACACTCTGAACTGAGATAGAATACTTAGGCAAGATTGATCACTAAGCATGAAAGAACGATCATTAACAGGTAAGGCTCATAAAAGGCCGAACACAGTTAAGACCGAACACCAATACCAGACCATGTACTAATGTAAGACTGTTTGATCATTAACTGAAAAGCTCCATAGAAGCAGAATTCAGTTAAGACCGAGCACTCGAGTGAGACCGAACGGTCAAACGACTCACCCTCCCCAGACTGCATAACTTTGCAGTACAATTGTAGAATTATGAACTACATCTAACTTTACCAATTCATAACATTTTTCCCAACTTCTAATCCTCCAGATTTGTATCATATACCAAATTACCTTATTCAAAGGGTGTCTAAACCTTTATAAACACTTCCTAAAGGTTTTGCTACCAGATTCAAGATCAAAGACTGCATTATCATCAACTTAAGGACTCCAATTCGATTATACTGATTTTAAACACAGTTTAAGTGACTTAAGGATTTGAAAAAGTCCTAAATGACTTCTCTAAGCTTTCCTCACTAACCAATTGACCGCCTAACCCAGAATTCTAATTTTCAGTACTCTACTTCCTCAAAACTCACTTCCCGAAACAGTACCAGAGAATTATGCAAAACAATTTCATCATAATAACAGGTTTAACATTCCATACAGACCAAAGCGATCACACCATAATTCAATTTCATACATATGGAAAACCCCCAAACAACAGTTACATATGCAGACAATTTATCAATTAAATTAACTAGCTTCTCTTACCTCTTAATCGAATTGAACAACTCTACAACTTCAGAAATTTGTGCACAACTCTAGAAATCCTATGAACACCTAAAGCTCACCAATTCTTGCAAAGAGACCAACAAAAGGACCAAAAACGAAGTTAGAAAGGGGAAGAGAATACTGCTAAACACATGCAAACAACAAAGCTTTCTTGCATGTACCAGAAATTCTAGAAATTCAAGAGAACTTAAAGAACGAAACTTACCCACTCTAAACACGAAATTGTTGGTGAAAAAGGAAGCCCTTAACGTCTAGATCGTCTATGAAGCTTTTAATCACCAATCAGATGAACCAATAATAAGTAATTTTAGAAAGAAGGGAAAGGAAGGGTAGAAAATTCTGTTTTAAAGAGATATACAATCTGAAATAATAAATTTCTATTTATATACTAAAATTATTTTAATATAAAATGTTCGGTTCTTTTGTTTTGAGACATTTATCCTCACTCTCACACTTAATTTTTTGGACTCTTACATATGTTATTTACGATTTTTTATTCCCTTCAAATAACCTAACATAAAAAGTGATGCAATGATTAAATTTTAAAACTTGGTGAATAAGGAAAGAAGTGGGTGGAAACTATGGTATAACAATGGAGTTTTATACTTTAAAGGTGATGAAGGTTCGAAAAGGAGGGAAAAATCAAAGGAGAAAACAACATGAGCAGTTGTGTACTTCACTTTATTCCAAAGTGTTGCTAACAAGTAACAATTTTAATTAATAATTCCTGAATTTATTATTAAATTGTATTCATTAAAGAAATGGGGGGCAATGAGATCATGGTCAATAATTTAATCAAGTAATTTTTTTTCATTATCATTTCAGCTTACTGAGTCAGAATAATTCAATTTATAATGCTACCACTACTGTTATTTCTAACAACTCTTTAAATATATAAAAATATAATTTTATATACCGTAATGAAGTTGAGTTTAAGATATAATTTTACGCAAAATCTAATTTAATTTTTTTTTGTTAGATAGTTATATAAAATAAAGTTGGTGTTCAAAATATTTAAAGTAAATGTACATTTAAAAAATAAAATTAAATAAATCATTTTATAAGGAATAAATGCACTTTATATATATATATATATATATATATATATATATATAAAAGGACTTGTAAATGAATCAGCTTTAAAATGGTCTAGTGGTAGCAGATAATTGGACCAAGTTTTAATAACAAAATAAAATTTTATTAAAAGCATTTCCTTCAAGTTTCAGTCCCTTTCTTTGCACGATAGTTCCTCACCAAGCACAACTTCTTCTTCTCCTTCTTTCTCTAGTGCTCTACTTTTCATCCACTGTAACTCAAAATTTATCCATTCATTTGTTAAATAGGGAACTCCTAAGCAATCTGGAGGCTGAGAGCAACATTTCCATTGTCCAAATTTCCATTTCCTTCAACTGGTAAGAAAACCCCTTTCTTCCCATTCACTTAAGGTTGTGATCAAGCAACAATTTGGTTGTATGCAAACCATTTCACTTTCTTCCAAATTCTAGTTCTAATAAGTTCTTACAACTTTTATTCTATCACCTAATGGTGATTTATAGGTCATTCTAGAAATTCCGGAGGCACAAACGTATAGTTGAAGATCTCTAGAGTTTAGCTGTTTCACTTAAGAGGTAAGGGAAGCTGGGCCTTTTATATTCTTTTGAGTTTTAGTTGTATGAGATGAATTTATGTTGTGTGAACTGTTTGGGGTTGCATGAATTAAATTTAATAGACATTGGGATCTAGTGCATGTGAACATTTTGTGCTGGATTTTGCTTTTAGTAAATCTAAAATCTTGTGACTCTTGCCTATTTGGACATGTACTGTTGATTGAATCTGTAATTGTGTGATTTGGATGCTTATGATTTGGTATGGGAGCAACGTTGTGATGATAAGGAGTGAGTAGAGGGAATAAATTCTATCAAATAGTTTAATAGATGATAGTCATGTGAGGTATTGGGGGGTTTTAGATCCTGTGAAGGGAACCTAGGTAGTTAAAATTTGAATTAGGCAATTTAGGTTGTTCTGGCCAAGTTAGATAGCTTAAATAAGTAAATTGTGACCATTTAGGAGGGCTAAGAGTGTTAAAAACAGTTTCAAATGGTAAATTTATAATTTTAGCCTCTAAGTTAAAGAAGTTGAATTATGGAACATGAATTGAGGTATAACCACTAAAGATTGATAATAGGAACATTCATAATTAATTAGATAAGTATAATTCTTCATATAGATGGAATTAGGAGTGTTAGAAGTCCATTTAAAGGCCTAAAACGAAATTGGGAAGGTGGAGTTCTGTAAATCTGCAGAAATTGGATTCTGCAGACTTTGCAGATCCGCTCATCGAGTAGTTTCGCATAGCCAGAACAGTTAGAAGCGGACATGCAGATAGAGTGTTAAGATTTCAGTCATCCAAAAGAGACCATAACTTAAAACTTTATAGGAAATAGAGTATTTCAAAATACATAAAATAACTAAGAAGTCCTACAGAAACTAGGCTGCAACATCATCACCCTCTAGGGCCTGCTCCAAAGGTACCTCATCTACCTATGCTCACATCCAAGTGGATGATCATTGCAAAAGAAAAACACAACACAAACAAGACACAAACACAGAAGCAAGGGTGAGCTAGGTATACAAAAATAATGTTATAACAATCACACACAACATGCAAGTTTGATTCAAACATACAGGGTCACATGACATAACTCATTACACTTTAACTTAACTCGTATGGACTTAGAATGATTACCGAGCTATGGCGGTTCATGCACTCCTGGTGACTTCTACTACTTTGCAAAGCCGTTGCCAATGGGTTTCACCCTACCACACTCACGAGGTTAGTCTGTAACGCGCCTTGGAGCATATTGGAAGCCTCCAAGACTAAGACCTCTTGCTACTCCTCACAACATGAATCAATCCTCTCTATTTGAGAAGAAAAACCATTGGAGTTTCAGGATAACCCCCAAGACTGAGCTACCATGCAAATCATTCTAAAACACACTAAGGGCACCACCATGGATTCCTCTCCTTGAGGATAAGGGAATTACGTCCAATACTGATATTTTTCACTTTCAGCACCAACCATATCACATACACTCACATACTTTCAATTTAACCACATCACACAATCATACTTTGCATCTAAATTATTACACACCCTTAATTCAAACCAAAACAAATAGCTAAAGAGTAAATTGGACTTAGAGGATTCGCAGAGCGCATCCTACTCGCAAGGTGAGACAGGAGTGTCTCACACAGCGCATCCTAATTCGCTATGCTAATTAACTCGCTGAGGCTACAGACCTCAGGCCTCTCGCATAACGCACCCAGGTTGCTATGCGAGAGCTCAAACAGAGAGCACACCCTCAAACCTTTTCACTTTGCGCCCATCTCGCTTTTCTAATTAAAATGGCAGTGGCTCCAGACCACCACCAGTCGCATAGCGACAAGATTCGATATGCGAATCCACAAGCAGAGAGCAACACCCTCTAGTCATTCGCACAACGCACCAGCTCGCACAGTGAATGACCCTGACATTGAGCGCTCTCTACAGGGACTCGCTATGCAGGATCATTCGCATAACGAGTCTGCATAATCTGTAGAACGCAATTTCTGCAGAATTATGCACTCACACACCCTCTTACCATTTCTAGCTATTTTTATCAATTTCTAACACCCTTATTTCATGTTTTATACCTAATTGAACTTGTCTAGACGTTCCTAATCCCTCCTACTACAATTCTAAAGTGACTAAGAACCAATTCTTAACCTAAAACACTTAATTCATCAACCTAAGGACCCAATTTCAATTCTACCATTTTGAACATAGTCTTGACCAGTTTTATACTCCTAACAAGTCACAATTGACTCGTCTAGACTGTCCCAATGACCCAAAAACGCTATAGACCACGTTGACTCAAAATCACTACCTCAATTCCTCTACATTTCCCCAAAAACACTACAGTCACTTAACTCTTCAACTAATTCAAGCTATAACAGATTCATCACTCCAAGCACTTCTAACATGCCTAATTACATAAGCTAGAATCAACCAATTCAGTTCACAAACATCACATTACAATTTCATGCATCACACGTATCAACATATATGACCCAACTTACTTCAGAACTTAAACATGCAAACCAAACAACACATCAAATACAAAATTTAACATACATACCAATAGTACAACCAAATTGAAAACAGTATCTAGCTCCCCTTACCTTAAAGTTGAGCAGTCTTGCACACAGACCCACTTCAACAGTGCCCTACTCAGTGAAGACTATAAACAACACTCTACAAACCACCAAATTGATGATGTGAACACCTCTTAGAGCTCAAGGTTTAGCAAAGAACAAAAAGGGGGGAAGAACAAGACACATGCAACCAGCAAAGGTTGCATGTCCAAGTGCAAGAATAGCAGAGAATAGGGTAAAACAACTTACCCGCCTAATCGGAAATCAAATGGCTCAGTGAAGAGATTTGGTAGAGAGAAAGCAGAGAAAAGCTTGAAGAACTGATATGATCATACATGGGACAACAATGAAGATTTTTCAGAGTGACAAAAAGTACAAAAAGAATAGTGTAGGTTTCATGGGCTTGTATTTTGCCTCTTTTGCTTTCATTTCATTTCTAGTGAGGACACGTTTATAAACTCTTCATTTTCCTTTAGTACAAGAAATGTGGGACTTCACATAGCTTGGACTTAAAAGAAAAGAAGAGTAATTCGTTTTCCATAGCTTGTAGTACAAGTAGTCTTAGCTAGCTTTCATGTTTTGAACTATAGGAGAACTAGATGGCTTATAAACCCTTTTGGAATGAGAAAGTTAAGCAATGTGGGACTAAGAAACACCTAGGGACGTTGCTGGTCAGACCTTAGGCATTCAAGTCCCACATCTCTTGAAACTATCATCCAAACTCACTCCAAAAGCTATATAAGAAGCCTAGGGGGTCTCCTTTGTACACACCTTGAATCAATTGAATATTAAGTTGATTTGCACTTTTGCAATCTTCTTTTGAGATAATATTCTGTCTCCAAAGTCCCTATTTTGGGAAGACCTTATCTTGCTCAAGCAAGTGGCGGTCCTCCTTTGATGCTTATCTTGGAGCTTCCTTCAAGTGGCGCATCTTCAATCCCTAAGTTTCCTTTTTCTTACTCTTTTCCACTTTTATTTTCTTGCCATTTCCTTAAATGTCATTTAGTATATTTTATTCTAGGCATGCACATCCCCATCATGTGGTATCATGAGCGTTAGGTTTTTGATCTTCTTAGGAATTGCATGCTAGAGTAGAATAGCTTACATGTGCTTCAATTTCGCTCAACCAATTTTTTTTCCGCCCAGCGTCAGCGTGAAATTACAGTCAACTTGTGTGCTTTAGTTTAGCTACATTTCTTATCCGTTTTCCATGCAATTGTTTTCATAGTTTCGTCTGGATGTCTAGTTTCATGTATAGTTTTTACTTTGTTCAAATTCGTTCTGTGATGTTCCCAGTAAATTTTTTACTCCACTATGTCAGTCCAGTGCTTACTGTTTAAGTGACTTCTAATCTGTTTGCATTGTTTGCTTGCTGTTTGGTACTTGTGGTGGCTGGAATTGATCTTTAAATGGTGCTAGGACCTCCTAACACTCTTAAGCAAGGATTAAACACTTCATATCACAGTTTGGAGGTGATTCTCGTGGTTGTCCACAGCCTTATCCATGCTGGCATTTCTTCAAACAACAACAATGCTATTGGAAGTCTTCAACAACTAAGTGTCCTTATTCCATTTTGTTTGTTGTTCCAGCTTTATTTCCTTGTCCTAGCTGGTTTATATATGTCTTTTCTTGCTTGTTACCTTTGAATTGAGTCATATGTTTGTCCTCTTTAGGAGTTTTCTAGAGTATTTTCTGAAATTTCATAGCTAAGAGTATTTTTACATCTCCATGATTGTGTGCGGAATTGAGCTTGATCATTATAGGATTTAAATGTGTGAACCTTGCTTATATGTTCTGTATCCATAGAGGCATTCATCAACTCTATTTGGCATATTAATCAAACACACTTCATGTGTTAAAAATTGTTTGGCCGAGACATACATTACATTCTGCACCAAAATAGAAAAAAAAGTTTTGTTGTATTTGAAGTAAGTGGTTGCTGGCCGAGACATATTTGGTGTCTTTACTGTGTTTGAGCATTCTTTTCATGCCTCTTTTATCATTTCAAATACAGAATATATTGGTTTGAGGTTTGCCAAAATTATTTCCAGCATTAATTTGGTCTTGCTCTTCATGTATACTTAGTATGTTGATGTGAATTTGCTTCTTAGTTGTGTGATTTTCTTTGCTGTCTTGTTCATTTTGTGCCACTGTTTTGACTCTTATTTCTTGCTGTTTTACTTATTTAAAATCATTAGATTACTACCACCTTGTTTTGTGCCAAGTTTCTTGATTTTTTAGGTTCAAGTTTCACCATTTGTCTTGTTGTTTTCATCCATTTTTTTTGGCTTCTACCGTGTGCTGTCTTGGTTTGGTCTCCTTTTTTATTGAGGTTGGATTGTACATCTTTCCACTTGCTTTAGTCCTGAGTTGGTACTCTCAAATTTGGACTTATGAGACTCCTTACTATTTTGAAAGAAGAGTGCAAGTGAGGGAGTGATCTTGTTTTTTCTTTCACCATAAAACTGCGAGTCTTGAGCCCAAAATTTTTGTGCTTTGTGAGTGAACCTTGGCTGCTGTTTGCACCACTTTTGGCTGCTGTTTTACCATTGTTTCTCACTTGTTTTTTTTTAAGTGTTGCTGTTGTTTGCATTAGAACACCATGTCTGCAGGTTCAAGCCATTCCTCTTGCAATGGAGCTAGCCATCATGGAGGTGCTTCTAGCAAATTTGATTTGATGAAGGCTATTCAACAAATGCAACATCAACTTGACTCCATTAGTAAACGGATGGAAGAGAAAGCAAAAGGGAAGCAACCTCATGGTCATGATCATGGTTCTTCCAAGAAGAAGCAAGAAGCTAGAACCGTAAATGTATACCTTCCCTCGTCAAAGAAGCATCAAGAAGATATGGACCAAGGCCTTGCACTACCAAAGTTGAACTTGCCTACTTTCAGAGGGGAAGCCGAGCCATCTATTTTTCTAGATTGGATAGCTAAAGTAGATCAGATTTTTGATTTGTATAGTGTAGATGAACCTTTGCGTGTAAAGTTAGTTTGTTTAGCTTTAGAGGGATACGCCAAAAAATGGCTACGTAGGAGAAACTTAACCATGGCCTCACCTGCGAGTACATGGGAACATTTCAGGGACATTTTGTACGAACGTTTTGTACCTCCATACTATCATGGGGATCTCTTGATTAAGCTACAACGACTTACTCAAGGTAGACGAAGTGTGGAGGAGTATGCTCGCGAGCTCGAAGTGCTCCTACATCGTACTAACCTTAAAGAAAACAATCATAAAAAATTAGTTAGATTTATTAGTGGACTTAATAGCAACATCCAAGATATAATTGAATTCCATGATGATGAGATTTTAGATGTAGTGGTTCATAGAGCCATGAAAGTAGAGAAGAAACTCTTGAAAAAAGAAGCTTGTCACAATAAATTTTCCAAATCTTCAAGAGATGTTTTCTACAAATCCTCATCATCAAAGGATAAAACCAAGGATGTTTCTAAGGAGCCCACTAACAAATCTTGTTCTCATTCTTCTTCTAACCATTCCTCCTCCCCACCTACATCCCCTTCTAGACCAAGTCACATTAAATGTTTTAAATGCTTAGGACATGGTCATATAGCGTCTGCCTGCCCAAATAAAAAGGCAACATGCATTGAAGGTGAAGCCATTGTCACTAATGAGCCTACCTCTTCCTTACCTTCACCAACTTATAACTTTTCTTCCTCATCAAGTGAGTCAAAAGAGAAGGTTATGCTTTGTTGTTTAAATAAGGATATTCAAGATAGCCAAGAGGAGAGAGTAAAAGAAAAGAGGAAAAAAAGAGAGGAGAAAAAAAAAGAAGAAAATGAGAGGAAAGCAAGAGAAGAGCGAGAAAAGAAAGAAAAAGAAGAACTTGTGACAGAAAAGGAGAAGGAAGACGTCCTACATACACAAGAAGTGCTACTGAAGGCACCTTCCACTCCCAACATTCTACAGGATTCAAGCAAATTTAGGGGAGTTTTTCCATCTTTCTACTTTTCTCCAATAATTAAGCTTTCTTCTTTTCCTCAAAACTTTTGTGAAAATATCCAACCTTTCTCATCTCTTTTTACCACTTCTTCACACATCATTTCCAAACCACATCTTGAGTTAATGTATTCTTTTTTACACTTAACTCAAGACAAAAATACAAATTTTTCTAAAGAAGGAATTTTAGTTTTCCCTAAAAAAATAAATCCAATTTCAAAGCCTCATTCTTTAAATATTCCTTTTCTATACACATTGTTTGGTACACATCATTTCATTCACAAAATGTTTGATGTTTTTTGCAGGTTAACATTTGATCCAGGAGGAGTTCCTTTGGATTATATACCAAATAAGTCACTAATCTCTCTTTGTTGCAGGTTTTTCAAGATTCGAGGTCGAATCCTCTCCAACCTGGGGGGGATGATACGATCATAGATGGGGCAACAATGAAGATTTTTCAGAGTGACAAAAAGTACAAAAAGAATAGTGTAGGTTTCATGGGCTTGTATTTTGCCTCTTTTGCTTTCGTTTCATTTCTAGTGAGGAAACGTTAATAAACTCTTCATATTCCTTTAGTATAAGCAATGTGGGACTTCACATAGCTTGGACTTAAAAGAAAAGAAGAGTAATTCGTTTTCCATAGCTTTTAGTACAAGTAGTCTTAGCTAGCTTTCATGTTTTGAACTATAGGAGAACTAGATGGCTTATAAACCCTTTTGGAATGAGAAAGTTAAGCAATGTGGGACTAAGAAACACCTAGGGACGTTGCTGGTTAGACCTTAGGCATTCAAGTCCCACATCTCTTGAAACTATCATCCAAATTCACTCCAAAAGCTATATAAGAAGCCTAGGGGGTCTCCTTTGTACACACCTTGAATCAATTGAATTTTAAGTTGATTTGCACTTTTTCAATCTTCTTTTGAGATAGTATTCTGTCTCCAAAGTCCCTATTTTGGGCAGACCTTATCTTGCTCAAGCAAGTGGCGGTCCTCCTTTGATGCTTATCTTGGAGCTTCCTTCAAGTGGCGCATCTTCAATCCCTAAGTTTCCTTTTCCTTACTCTTTTCCACTTTTATTTTCTTGCCATTTCCTTAAATGTCATTTAGTATATTCTATTCTAGGCATGCACTTCCCCATCAAGAACTGAGTTCTAGAAAGATAAGTTGAGTACGCTAATAAACCAGGATGTTTTGTAAAAATCTATTTATACTAGTCTGTGTGCTTTAATATTAAAAACTTGGTGCCATTAGTGTAATACACATATATGCTCTATTTGACTTTTATTTTTCAAGTCCTCACAATTATAGTAATGTCATTAAAGTAAATAAATACTTCAATTATTTAATCATATAAATGATAATGCAATAAAATTTAAAATCACGACATAATTTGAGTTAAAATTATGGTTTAATCATTTAAAACATCCCTATTTTTGTAGGTTTTTCTCAATTAGGTCCTGGTATTTTAAAATGTATCAATTAAGTCCCTGAATGTGAAAAATTTGATCAATTAAGGGTTTGCCGTTATTTTGGGTGGATGACGTTAAAGTTGAGTGTGCGTGACAGTGTGACATTTCAGACATGGCACTGTATGATCGTGTATGGTCTAGTGAATTGGATTTGATTGATTTTCAAATTAAATTTAATTTCAATAAAATGATTCAAAACGCATGCGTTTTAATTCATCGAAGAAGGTTTTAATTATTTAGAGAAATTTGAGAAGTTAAAAAGAATTTGAATAAAACCCTAAATTGGATGGTGGAGGAGATTATGAGGATTTACAGATCTCTACTGCCGCTTCCTTCGATTGAAGAGGTGGAGGTGGCCAGAGGTTTGATCGTCAATGTCGAGAAGGAAGACCAGGCTAGGCTTGAGGCCATAGTGCGACAAAGCAAGGGTGTGGATGTGCCCAAAGAGCTCTTTATGGTGCTCCAAGAGATGCAGAGGAACGTCGTGCATTACTAGAGCAAGGAGTAGAAGAGGGAGGCTCTCAAACTGCTCGATCTCGACAACCTTCATTTTCTGTGCTTAAGACATTGTAGATTATAAATGGGATTTGGGAGGCAGCATCAGCAACCCAATTTAGGGTTTTATTCAAATCCCTTTTAATTTCTCAAATTTTCTCCAATAATTAAAACTTTCTTCAATCAATTAAAACACAACTTCTTGAATTGTTAATTGTATTTTATTTAAATTTGCGTTTTGAATTATTTTATTGAATTTAAATTTAATTTGAAAATCAAACAAATCCAACTCACTAGACCATACACTGTCATACACTGCAATGTCTGAAATGTCACCTGTCAATACACTCAACTTTAACGTCATCCATCCAAATTAACGGTAATCCCTTAATTGATCCAATTTTTCACATTCAAGCACTTAATTGAGACATTTTAAAATATCAGGACCTAATTGAGAAAACCTTACAAAAATAAGAATATTTTAAATGATTAAACCTAAAATTAACTAGCTAGATTGTTTATCTTCGTGAATGAATTATTTATTTCATATAAAAAATTCAACTCTCAAAATTAAGTAACAACTGTTAAAACGAAATGACAAACTATTCAAGTGATCTTTGCTAGGTCACAAACAAATGAATCATATTTTTCATATTTATAATTAAATAACCACAAAGTGCTTTGTTGTGTAATTATTATCATTATCTTATACTTTGTATTTTAAAAATAAATTTTATGAATTATAAATGTTTTGAGAGTAAATCATTCCTAGTAAGTAACAAATGGTTCAAGTGTCATATAATTATATATCACAACAAAAGATGATATGATACGAAAAATATCATACTCAAAGAATTAGTGAAGTTAACCATGTTACTACTAAATGAGATATATGATTGTCTACTTCAGTATAGTTGTAGAAAAAAAGAAAATGAGAGGTCAGTATAATAGAAGTAGAGTCTTACAAATTCATTTAATAATTAGTTTTTCACAGACACAAAAGTTTAGATGTGTTATGCTCCTTTTGCATTTGGACTTTAGTTAACTATTTACTTAATATCTATAATTTTCAAAATTTTATATATAGTATTTTTTTACTAGGGATGTTATATATATGTTTGAATTTAGAATTTATTCTTCTGAAAATTAGTTTAGTCTTGTACTTGTGTGTCTTTTATTTTCTTCTCTTTTTATAGTATATTTTATATATAGGAACAGATATAAAAGCTGAGAATGAAGTAACTCTAGAGATGGATGAGAAAACTGAAAAATTAGTTTAAAAAATTATTATAGAGGTACCTTTTGATTCTATTGAAATATTGTATTAAGTCTGCAATTATAGTTTGAAGTACTTATAAGTTTATTTAGAATGTATTCAACATTTCACCGTTAATTACTAATGCAAATGAGATGTTATGATATTAAGTACTCATTAATGGAAATTTGTTAGAAAAAAAAAAATTAAATTTGTACAAAAATAAATTGCGTACTATTAAAAATGGTACAAATGTATTTCGTACAATTATATGTATAACTTGAATACCAAGGGAATGTGTATTTTAAAAAGTTATAAAAGGTGTAATAAAATAACATATGAATATTTTATTATTGAGAGGCTAAGTTATAAATAATTTTTTTATTATACAGTTCATTTTTACCAAAAAAGTTTAGTTTTATTATTAAGAATTTTAATATAAATTAGTTCACACATAATTATTAACGTTGCAAGGACGTATGATAAATTAAATACAATTACATATTCGTCACGAATTTTTGGTTTATACAATTATCATAATAATAATAAAAATAATTATTATTGGTATAATTATTGTAAGAGCTTGAAAAATATAGGCTATTGGGCCTTATGTTGAGCCAATCAGACCCATAAAACTAAGGATAACATAGTCTTATGAGGGATTTCTCAAAAGTCTGATTCATTAAGCTTAAACCCTCTCTCTATAACTCTTTTTCCCTAAATTTCCTCTACCTTCTCTCTAACATTCCCATTCACTGAGCTGGTTGATATTTGATTAAGCACCACCTAAGCGTTCGCAGCGTCGAGGGCTTCACTTTGAACCGATCAATTTCTCCATTTCCTTTCGGTAAGTAGTTTTTCCGTTTCCTCCGCTATTTTTGAAACCTAGGGTTTGAGGTCCTATAAGTTTCATGAAATTAGAACTGTTCTTCTTCCAATTTTGTTAAATTCTAGCTCTAAAGAGCTGTTTTCACCACCAATGTGGTGGTTGTAGGGTACTGTTTGGGTGAGACTCTGTTAGGGCATTTTTCAACAAGTTGTACTGTGAGACCAAAAAGGTAAGGGGAGCTAGTTATTTCTTTAAATTAGTTGTATGATGTGTAAAAATATTTAAGTTGGAATTGGTGTGTTGTTTGATCAATTTTCTGAATTTTTCTAAGTTGAGTAACATGAACTAGAGTGCATATTCTGTGAAACTGTGTGCTGATGCCATGAACTGAAATTGGATGTATTTAATTGCTTTAATGGTTCATGTTGTAAGTGATTGGGGGTGGTGAATCTGTTGTAAGGTTAAGTAGATAGAAATTTTAGTGTTTTAGTAGTGTTCTAGGTCATTTGAGAGGAAGTGAGATAGTGATTTTGAGCAAATGAGGTCTGGAGTGTTTCTGGAGGGCTGGAATAGTTTAGATAGGTCATATTTGACTTATTGAGAACATAAAACTGGTCTAAAACATGTTGCAAGTGGTAGAATTGAAATTGGGTCACTAGGTTGTTGATTTTTGTGTTCTAGAGATGAAATTGGGTCTTAATCACTTTAGATACACTGTAGGAATGTTTAAAATCATCTAGACAAGTTTAATTAGGTCTAGATTACGAGTTAGAGGTTCAAACCAGTGAAAATTATGTCATGAAGGTGAAAGTTGCATCTTAGGTTGGTTTTAGTCCATTTTAGAGGTTTTTGCGTTATTGAGTTGGTTTAGTACATCTAACTCCTATCCAAATGACCAATGCAATATTTTACTTTCATCTATAAACATGTTTCATATCAATATTAGTGTTACAGATTTTAAATTGATCAATTAGATATGTCTAAGAAGCACCAAAACCTGAAAAAATAGGTTGTTGTCAAAAACTGATAAGAATAATCGATTATCTCACTTGATAATCGATTATTCTAGTCAAAATTGTATTTTCTTCAAAGCTCTCGTAAATAATCGATTATTACGTATGATAATCGATTATTGTCATCGGAAAATCATCTAGGACAATTTTAGGTGGTTTTCAGGGTTCCGGGTATCATTTTTGTACATTCTTTAGGTCGTTTTGGGTGTTTTGGACCTTTCTGAAACTGTTGGTGATGGTTTCAAAGTCATTTTCTTTATCTAAGTATGAGTTTATGGGGTTTTGTGTTGTTTAGTGGTTCTTCTCGAACTGTTATTGTCTGGTAATGTATATGGAATGATTGTAATGTAATTTATGATTGAGGTGATGTTATTAACTTGAAAGTATGTGATCATACAGGTTCTGAATTGGTGTTAAGTGCAACAAAGTGTGGTTATTGGACGTAATTCCATGCTCCTCAAGGAGAGGATTCATGATGGTGCCCTTATTGGACGTAATTCCATGATCCTCAAAGGGAGGATCCATGGTGGTGCCCTAGTAATGTGTAGCATGATTTGCATGAAAGCTCAGTCTTGGGGTTTATCCTAAAACTACAATGGTCAATCATTCTAAATTAGAGAGGATTGAACCATGTGGTGAGCAGTAGCAGGAGGTCTTAGTCTTAGAGGCTTCCAGTATGCTGCAAGGCGCGATACAGACTAACCTCGTGAGTGTGGTAGGGTGAAACCCATTGGCAATGGCTTTGCAAAGCAGTAGAGGCCACCACGAGTGCACAACCCGCCATAGCTCGACAATCATTATAGTCCGGACGAGTCGGTTTATAATGTAACAAGTCTTGTGGTGTCTTTTAATGTTTTTGGGTGAACTTTGCATGTCGTGTGTGATTGTATAACATGCTTTTTATACCTAGCTCACCCTTTCTTGTTTGTGTTGCTTGTGTATGTTTTCTCTTGCGATGATCATCCACTTGGATATGAGCAGATGTTGTTGAGGAGGTTCCCTTGGAGCAAGAGCTGGAGGATGCTGATGTTACAGCCTAGTTGATTAGTAGTCATATGTACTTTATGTTATTTTGAAATACTATATACGTTTAAGTTTTAAATTTAGACAGCTGTTACTTAAAGTTTGAATTCTAAGGTCTTATTGGATGACTATAATCCTAAATACCTAAATTACTTCTCTAACTGCTTTCAAATATTATGATTGATGACGCCTTTATTTATATATCTTTATGCTATATTTGGAATTTCACATTTATGGTATCAGAGCAGTTTGTTCCTAGGATAACCTACGAGTTGTGGGTTTGTCGTGCCTTTCCCGTGGAGAGTTGAGTCTAAATGGTATGTTCTACCATTTCTTCCAAGTTTAGATGGTAACATTGTATATTTAACTGGAAGTTTTGAGAACAAAAAATGTCTTGATTGAAGGAATGAGGGTGCACACTCATGACTTTTACTAGAGATAATTTTCCTTTCTTAATTCTGAAGGTTTGGGGTAAGAAAGAGATGGGGTTCCAATGTTGTTTCTTGTAAAAATTCCTATCTTGTCCTTGCATTTGTGGTGGTATATTGTGCTCTATAGTGGTAAAGGAATACAGATTCAAGGACCACTTGACCTGTA
Organism: Vigna reflexopilosa; assembly: GCA_027742785.1. Lineage (NCBI taxonomy): Eukaryota > Viridiplantae > Streptophyta > Magnoliopsida > Fabales > Fabaceae > Vigna > Vigna reflexopilosa. The sequence goes on along the minus strand of CM050930.1, from coordinate 22,195,107 downwards.
TACCTTCATTAGAATTAATTTTAGCCTTTGAGACAAATTCTTGCCTCGAAGATAAGGAGTTAGAAGACCAGAGTTTCAGTTTCAAGGGATGTGTGAAGATATTAGAATTTAGAAGTAATGTTTTTGGGGTGAAGAATTTTTCAAGAATAGAGTCAGAAGGTCAAATATCGTACATTTCACAAGAATAGTTGGGTTTGAAGGCTAGAATAAGAGGAGCTTTGGGCAAGCATGGGTGTGGCAAGGTTTGAGAGATCAATTTAGTTCAGTGTATCAGTAACATCAGAGGTTAGAAGAAAGGGAAGTGTTGGTGAGCGAAAGAGTAGCATTGGGTGAGATTTGTAACATGGACCTGTGTATTGATGGTGATTGGAATCTAAATAAGAGAAGTGGTAGATGGTTTGAAGTCTAAGTTAAGAGAGGAATAGAAATTCTGAAATGGACCAAGAGAAATTGATATCTAGAAAGGAAGTAGTAGAAGAAGAATTTGAGAAGAAGTTGTGAATAATATAGAACAGATTTAAGGAGCATGTATTGAAAGTCAGAATTTCCGAGTTGAGAGAACGTGAAGTCTTTGAAGAGAATTGGAGTATCGTTTGGGTTTTGAGTTAAGTGATAATTAGAAGAAGATGGATAGGCCTTTTCAACAAGTGGATTTGCTATACTCAACTTTAGATTGGTGTTTCAAGATTTGTGGTTAGTTTAGAATAAAGGTTTGATCATTGGCTGAGATGAGAGATTTCAAGTGTTGATGGAAGGAGTACATCAGAATGTTAGTTTGGTAGGAAAGTATAAGGTTAGAGAATTAAGAGCACAGTGGATGGAGAAAGGAGAAGAAGGGTTTTAGAACAGATGGCAAAGGGTGGTTACAACATAAGTTGTCAAAGAGGGTATCACAAATGATAAGAGTCTGGGTTGGTTGAGACGTTCAGAGTTATGAAGTTTCATGTTGTGATAAAGTCAATTTTCTTTGGGTGTGGTTTTATGGTGATGTTTAGTGACCGGCTGAGTTTGATCAAGATAGAAATGGATGTTGAATGATGCATTGCAAAAGGCAGTGAGTTGGTAAGTTCAGATAAGGCCAAAGGATTGGTGTTATTAGCTACAAGTATTTTGAGTTTTAAAGGATTAAAGATAGGGTTGGTATTTCTGAAGATTCTGAGTTGAAGAGGGCAATTCTTAAAGAAGAAGGCTTTAAGTTAATTTGGCTGGGATGAGTGCATGAAGAATTCTAAGAGATGTGGCGTTTGTGGAGTTAATCTAAGGGTTCGGGTTTGAAGTTTATATGGAGTGGTTTCTTGGCAGGGAAGGAAAGCGAAGGTGGTGCATCAAGTATAGTTGAGCGAAAGATAGAAGCAAGTGTTATGGGAATTCAAGATGTCTATTAAGTGCAAGTGAAGAAGAGATGATGTTATTCTTTCGTAAATTTGAGGTGTGATTATTAAGGGAGGTTTGTTTGTTTTCAAATCATTTCTAGAGGTTGTGGCCCTCAAAAGAAGTGTTTTGCTTTAAGAAGGAGAACCAATGGTTATGCAACATAAGTGAATCAAGTTAAAAGAGAACATGCTTTTTATACCTAGCTCACCCTTGCTTGTCATGTGTGATTGTATAACATGTTTTTTATACCTAGCTCACCCTTGCTTGTTTGTGTTGCTTGTGTATGTTTTCTCTTGTGATGATCATCCACTTGGATGTGAGCAGATGTTGTTGAGGAGGTTCCCTTGGAGCAAGAGCTGGAGGATGCTGATTCTGCAACCGAGTTCATTAGGAGTCCTATCTACTTTATGTTATTTTGAAATACTCTCTACGTTTAAGTTTTAAATTTAGACCTATGTTACTTAAAGTTTGAATTCTAAGGTCTTATTGGATGATGCCTTAAAGTTACCTAAATACCTAAATTACTTCTCTAACTGCTTTCCAATATTATGATTGATGACGCCTTTATTTATATATCTTTATGCTATATTTGGGATGTCACATTTATGGTATCAGAGCAGTTTGTTCCTAGGATAACCTACAGGTCGTGGGTTTGTCGTGCCTTTCCCGTGGAGAGTTGAGTCTAAATGGTATGTTATACCATTTCTTCCAAGTTTAGATGGTAACATTGTATATTTAACTGGAAATTTTGAGAACAGAAATGTCTCGATCGAAGGAATGAGGGTACACACAATATTATGTTTGTTTCTAAAGCCGAATTTGAAAAAAATAAATAAATGAAAGCGAAGGTTGTTTGGATTAAGAAACAAAATGATAAAAAAATTAAGAAATTTGAGAAAAATATTATTAAAATTTGTGAAATATGTGATGAGTTTGATAGATTAGAAATAATGTTTTAATTATTAAAGTTAAAAGATTATCATTTTATCCGTAAACATAAAAGTAAATTAAAATAAAATATAATAAATGTAAATTATGTTAAAATAAGATGTGAGTTATTATTTAAATAAAAAGTAAAATGATAAAATTATATTGAAATAAAATAGGATTGGTAGAAATTAAGTTGAAATAAATTGTGAGGGAGAGTAATTAGTTTAAATAAAAATATTATTATTATTATTATTATTATTATTATTATTATTATTATTATTATTATGAAATGTTAATTATTATTTAAAATGTTAGATGTAACATTCCAAAAATATAATCTTGAAACTATACTCAAGAGTCCTTACATTTAAAATATGATAGAACAGTTACAAGTGAAATAAAGTCAGTTTACTGTCATCCTAAAATAACAATAAATTGAATTAACTTAAGAGAAAAAAAACTATACGATACTATTACAAGAAGAAATCGAACGGTCATACAAGGAATGTATTGGGCCGAACGATACAACACTATTACAAACGGAAAACAAGACCGAACGGTCTTACCGTATCGTAAATGATCCTCTTCTTCCAGCGCCTGCTCTAGAATAAACAACCCGTTCTGCTCACACCCACAGGGTGATCATTGCAAGGACAAAGACGACCTGGCAAAATAATGTGACAAGACAGGAAAATAAGGGTAAGCTAGTGTAATTTAATTAACAATACAATCATACAATTCAATTAATCATGAATAAAACCATACACATACAACATTCACATAATCGTATAATAACCGACCACTTTTGACTGACTGTCCGGACTGTATGAACCATGTAGCTCGTCGTTTCTAGCACTCGGGTGGAACCTGGCTGGGATACACTCAACAGCCCGCCACCCGAGGTTAGTCCAGTGAAGCTTACCTCGGCATAATTGTATCCTGAGGCTAAAGGACCTTCTGCCATTTTCACACATGAATTACCCTCTTCTATATGATGAGGAGCAATCACGGAATATCAGGATAAAAAATGAAGCCTAAGTCTGACCACGGTCATACTTTACCAATCATCACCAATCATGAGACATTCCTCCTTGGAATTCTCTTCAATATCCAAATTACAAATATCTTTTCGTATTTTTATACTTCATTAAAAATTATAACACCAAACTTTAATACCATCATACTTCATCATTCACATAATTCAAACCGAATGATAAAAAATTACTACTCATGAACATAACTGAACAAAAGAAGAGATTTCAAAACCTATGTACCATACCGAACGGGAGGACACTCCGTATATATATAAATATGATCGGACGGTCATTTAGAAAATCAGGCTCAAGCATGAGCCGAACACTATTTTGAAGCCGAACACTAAAACACCCGAATATTAAAGTTAAGCTGAATATTTGATTCTTAGACCGAACGTTATTGTCTTGAGATGAACACCATTACCTTAAACCGGACACTGCTGGCTTAGACCGAACACTCTTGTCTTAAACTGAGCGCTATTAGAACCGAATACCATTATAAGACTATTTATTTCGAAGGGACAGGGTGCTAGTACTTGTCCGAACACTACCAAGACAATACATGACCGAACGGTCCTTAACAGATAAGGTCTATAATAGACTAAACACAAATAAGATCCAAGCTATGACTAAACCGAACGCTATTTTCAATCAGATATTAACATGAGACCGACTGGTCGTTAACTGAGAGTCCATTATAACAAAACTCAGTTAAGACCGAGTACTAGAAGAAACTGAACAGTACTAAAAGATCATCCAAGACCGAATGGTCATTAACAGGTAAGGCCTCGTAGGGACTTGAACACAGTTTCAGACCGAATACCAAGTACTAGTATAGAACCGTTCAGTCATTAACTAGAACTCCACATGAGTAAAATCCTATTAAGACCGGACACTAGGGAAAAACTGAACGGTCCATGAAGGACCTACAACGAACTGCATAATTCTGCAGAATGACTACAGAACTATGATCAACTTCAATCCTTACTAATTTCACTATATTCTCTCAACTTCTAATCCTCCAAACCTGTATCATATACATCCCTACAGACCAAAACCCAACTCTCACATTGTTCCCTATTTTACCATCCCACTTCTTTCACAGTTCTCTCGGCCATGAACCAAAATTATGCAGAAAACCATTTAACATGAATACAACTCACATTATTAATGTCAAACATAAAATCATACCATTTTACATACATGCAACATCATCAAACACCAACAATTTTATACATTTAAGCCAAGTAATTAAATTAACTAGCTTCCCTTACCTCTTTGGTCAAACTAAAGGAAAACTTCTCACTGAATTTGGCTACCCCACTTGCACGGACATCGCCAATTCAAAACGACAGCTTGATTGGTGCAAAGCAGAGCTCTTGGTACCAGGAAGACTTAGGTGTGGTCTGATTGATGATTGGAAGAAGAAGAAGAAAGAAATTCTAGAGAGAAGAGGAAGAAACTAAGAGAGAAAGTAAAGAGAAGGAGGAGAAAAAAAACTTTAGAAAGCTAGAGAGAATGGACGCATGCAAAGAATGTTGAAATTTCGAAAACTTTAATTATATACCTCTGAGAGTCACGTGCTTCCTCCAAAGTCTTACACTTGACTTCTCCCTTCCACATGGCATTTTCGGGATTAGAAGTTAAAATTGATAATTTATATTAAATTAAAATGGATTTTATATAAATTAAATTAAATTAAATTAAAATATTGTTGATGCCTTATCTTTGATAAGCTACCGTACATCTAGTTTATTGATTCAGCGTGCATGTTTCATGGAACCTCCTTCTCTCTTATCTTTCTTTTCTCCTTTTTCTCTTTTGCATAATCTTCTTTCTTTTATGCTTCTCTTAGATTCGTCTTTCATTGTCACAAGCTTAGATTCAGATTTTTAACATATGTTTTCGGTCAATCTTTCTTCCTCTTCTGTTCATCACAATTTCATCAACAACTTCTCAACGTTAACACATGAAAAAAAAAAACCCAAAAAAAGAGACTAAATTTCTAAAATACTAACTTCACAATTAACCCTCTTTTAACTTTAACTCTTACTCATTTTTATTAAAATTAAAATTAAGCTATTCTTATAATTCATAATATTACTTAATTGGTTTTATTTTCTTTTTCTATCACATTAATCAAATTAACTACAAATTTTTTACTTGTTATCTTTTATTTTTCATTTTTGTTTCCACAATGCAAACTATCTCATTTTCATATTTTTTATTTAACTTTCACCCTCGGTTGAAAAATAAATAAATTGTTCTTACAAAACATTTAATTTATATTATTCTACTTATAAGAGGACCACTTCACTTATTACCAATAACTAACTAAATTGCTCCCTTTTTTAAGTGTTGTGTATCTTTGTCTTTTAAAAATAAAAATTAATAAAATACTTGTAAAATGGTTTATTATATCTTTTTAATTTACATCGCAACATATAGAAGCGTGTAAATTAATTAAAGATAACATGAAGGGTAATTATTTAAATAATAAACGAATAGGATAAATCTTGGAATTAAATGAAAAATAAGAATCTTTAAAAAACTGTTATTACAATTTATGCAATTGGAATATATGTTCAATTTTTCCGATAAATAGCAACAACATTCATAAATGATATTAGTATGTATTGTAAGAAGGAAACATAAATTGCTACTAAAGGGACGATAGACCTAATCACACGCAACAATAATCCAATTCCTAAATGATTTTCAGATTTCAATAAAATAAGCTTGTTTCTTCTTGCACCCGCGTATTTTCTCACTGCAGCTCATAGCTCAAAATTAAATTACCTAAATACCCTTTATTTAAAAATTATTAAAAATTCTAATATGAAAAACCTTAATCCTATCTCCATTGTCGGAAGGTTACAAGGACATGCATCTGCATTTGTCACAACAAGATTTCTGTCAAGCGATTTTTCTTTTCAGATTCAAAATTCATTCTAGATTTTAAAATACTTAACACATGTAAGTTTAGATAACAAATCGAACTTTACAGTCCACAACAAGATTTTGAATCCATAAGAATTCCAAATTATAAAATCCAATATATATTTGTAAATGCCGGATTGTACCACAATATTTATCTAGAATACTTTTCCATCCAAATCTCATTCCAGGTTGCAAGATCTGGTATGTTAAATAACTCAAATTATGTTACAGATCTAACAATCTGTAATGTGTTTCTAATCCAAACATATTATACAATTAGTAATGCATTTTGGTTCAGATTTGTTTTTTTTAAACGTGAAATTAGTTCATATTTGGTTCAATAATCACAAGGAGCACCACCATCACCTCTATAAAATGAACTCATAACAAGGAATATCACCTGTACAAAACACTAATTATTCATCACACTATCATACGGTGTAACTTTGGAACATGAATTTTTGGGATTTTCAAAAATATGGGAGTGAAGAAAAAATATAGAGATGCAGAAAGAAATAACCTTAAAACATCACAGTTGTAACTTACTTTAGAAAAAAAAAATGTTTACATTATAATTTTTTCTAAAATCATCTCTAATAATAATGAGAATAATCTCTTTTAGTTCTATTTCTCTCAATCACATTTATCATTAACATATTTATTGTTTTAAATTTTACTGACTATACACGAGTAAAGGTAAACATTAAAAAAAATATTTAATATAAATTTAAACTATTGAAGAACTTAACACATATTTAGGGTCTCTCATCGAATGACAAATCAAATTGACACTTACACGATTAATGCATAGCACTTTTTTTTTTATCATCAGTCATCTAATGAATAATTCACAACACATACGAAGTCTATCCCCACACAACAATTTTATGATACTAATTTATGATTAAGATGAAAGATGAAATGAGAATGAACTACAAGACAAAGTAGACTACTCAAAACATACAAGTAAATAAGTGAAGAAATATTGTGAAAATAACATAACTTGTCTGAAATCTGGGGTGTCATGTTTATAATTATGTCTAATACAATCTTTTATTTTAAAAAAATAACATAACTTATATGTCTAGTGTATCCGATAAAATAGCAAAAATGTTGCATTTTGCATGTTGGTGTTGAATAGAACTGAAATTAAGTTAACTATTTGTGTTAGGGTTATATAGAGTTGATTTTGAAGTTTGGAATATGATTGAGATGTGTGTCTAAATTATTCTGAACTACATATTTGCAAATAGTGCACAGTGCATTCCTGAAATCCTCAGAACACCCCAGTTGCATCAATCACAATGATGCTTTGGCTGTTAGTTTCCTCCAAAAAAATTACATGGCAAAAAAATAATAATTCCGCCCAGTTGCTACCCAAGCATAATAAATCCACTATATACGAGGGTAAAAAACTCAACGAATAGGGGGAGATAGGACCTGCTGTAGAACCTTTTTATTCTTCATTATTTCCATGACTCTGCTACCAGATGTGGTAAGATATTCAGAGGACAAACTTCTTAATTATGGTAAAGTAGCTCTCACTACTTTCCTATCAACACCAAATGCCTGCAATACATAGCACCACCAATCATAATGTTATTCACTAATGCTATCAATTAATTGTTTCAACGTGAGTGCACTTGCACTTTTAAATGTAATCTTAAAAACCAAGGATGCTGTCATTTCTCTGAAATTCATATTTTAACTGTATAAACGCTAAATCAAATTATTCAATTATATCTATCCATTCTATAAATTCTTAAGCGGTAATAGTTTGAATGAAATCCATACCTCAACTCCTAAACCTTTAACGTAGACATGGCTAAATAATTCGGATGGATCTGGCATTGGACTCTCCTGGAAATAGAAATGAACACAAAACCCAGATTGTAAACGATATATGGACATTACAGAATGTGGAAAGATAAGGGTATACAGAAACAAATTTTCAGCCAAGAGAAAATAAAAAAGTTATGTTTTTCACCTTTGCTTTAGCAATGGCTTCGTCGACTTCTTTTCTGACTTCCTTTTCAATGTCCTGCAAGAAGGAAAGGAAATTAATATATTTGACTATCATTGCATCAAAATTCAACTTTTACATAACACATGAAGACATTTGCATAATAAACCATAAACTGCTCATACGTCAAACAAATGTTTCCTAAAATCACAAAAACCCATATGGAGAAAATTGGTTAAATATAACAAAATTTGAAGTTAACCATGAAATATTATTTTTGAACCATAATATCGACAAATTCATCCTTGCACACAGCAGAAATACTCATAGGTACAATTAAACTCAGTAGAATATTAGCTACCACCACAGGACTACCAGCCCATATGACACCCCACTTGCACTCTAACTTCATGCCTGTATAAGCTGAGTCCTAAAATGTTAGGGGCTGGAAAGTGTATGAGAGGAGAAGGTATAGGAAGGAGAGAGAATAGGACCGAACGGTAGAAGACAGGACACAAGTTGGCCGAACGGTGAAAGACTAGGAAGCAAGCTGGCCGAACGGTGGAAGACTGGGAAGCAAGCTGACCGAACGGTTGACAAAGGGGAGCATCCTAACTGCCACAAACAGTTAGGATGAGCGGGAAGATAATTAGAGTAATAAGGAAGATATTCTGAGAGGATATTCAGTATAAGTTAATTAGAGTAAATAAATATACTATAAGTTAATTAGAGTAAATAAATATACTATAAGTTAATTAGAGTAAATAAATATATATTCCAGGAAAATATTTATATATAAAGATATTTATATTAAATGCAAATATATTCTAGGGAAATATTTAGTAAGAGATGGATAGGAAATAATTAGTATAAATAAAGTTAGAGTCTAGGGTTAAGGGTAGGCTTTTGATTTGTGAGTTTTGTAAGAGAGGTTATGCTCTCAGGTAACTGAGAGAGATCCTGCTCCCAGTTATTGGAAATAATTGACGGAGGTTATGCTTCCAATTATTGTTTACTTTTGTTTATCCACATATTACCATCATCAATAAAAGAGATTCATTCGTTCAATTCTATTCTTTCATTATTATTTTGCTTGTTTTGAGTGCGTGAGAGGGTGTTCTCATTACGTCCCAAACTCAGGTACGTAACATAAAATCTTTTAGATAAATAGATACCCTTCATCATTATAGAGAATGGAGTTTCTATTATGGACTGTCTTAAGGAAAACAACTAGAGGGAATTTAGCCAAGAATATAAAAGAGAAAACCATTGTATGTTGTGCATAACTAATTCTGAAAATATCATGTTTCCCAATTCGAGGGATTAAGAATGAACCCCAATATTGTTCACCTTTAGCTCCTTTTCAGCAGCAATGTCATGAGACAATAACAGCTTTCTTACTCTCTCAATTGGATCACGCTCCTACAATCATAGCAGACGAGAAAAATAATTAAAATAAATCTCTTAAAATAATTAACTACTAAGATATTGTAAGCTGGAGAGTAGTTTAACAAACCTGTCTCACACCAGATATTTCATCACGTGTGCGGTAGGTGCTGCCAGGATCAGACATAGAGTGACCATGGTATCTATAAGTATCCATTTCAAGAATCTGGACAGATTCATACGAAAGAGAAATCAGTAAAATAAAAAAGTATAAATTTTTATAATTTAATCAAAGCAACACAGGTGACAGGGATATTAAAACATTATACACCAATTCGTTTTAAGTCATGCAATCTATAAGATGCTGTACTATATGTTTACAAAAAAGGACCCTTTACTATTGGACCAAATCACACAGCCATTAAAAGGATGATGGTAAACACTTTTTGCATGCAGTAGCTGATGAGCAATATAGGCAAAAAACCAAACCCTATTTTTAATAATGCAAAGAATCAAATAATAAATTACATTTGTTATTTGCAAATAATAAATAATATGCCCAATCTATTGAAAACAAAGGATGATAAACAATTTTTTTTAAATTCAAAAAAATGGATGAATCACATCAATGACCAGTACCAGAAACATTAAACTACTTTTCAGAAAAATAATTTCTTCCCACGTTCAAACTGCAATTAATTAGTCAAGTAAAGAAACAGAATTTATAGCGCCCCAATGGCTCCTTAATCCTATGATAATTTGTCAAAGGATACGAAGCTTCAGTATCATATGATATTTCATAAGAATGGTTGAAGTTTAGAAAAACAAATTCGAAGTAAATAACATATCAATTCCATAAAATAACTAAAATGATCCCGATACTGACCATGGACAAAATTCAACCAAATAGCTTTGATGTCAGGTCCTACAAATCAAGTGATTTTAATTATCTACATTTTATTATCAAAATTATTTTGATTAGTTGGCATAAATTTATCTTCAGGAGAATAGAATTGAAAGGCAAGACTTGAGGATGAAGGAAGAATAAGATTATGATAATTATCATAGGTGGCCACTACAAGCTATCACTAGCAATTACGGTATATTAGGAATGGTTACTACATGTTATTATTAGTCCAGATAAACATTTGCATGAGTATTAGTTTATACAATGTATTAAGGGTATGAACTTGATTGTTCAAACTGTTGAAATCTCTAAACATCCCACACATGGTGGGTGGAGAGGATTTCATGAGTCTTTGCAAGTTTTTCAACCACATCCATCCTTTCAACTTAATCACAGTTCAGTCTTTCTATCTTTTTTCTCATTCTTTCTCGTTTACTCTATTATTTACTTTCTTTCTCTTTTCTGTCACTCTTCATCTCTTTTCGTGGTTTCAAATAGTTTTTTTTTTCTCATTTAAATCAAATTTGGCCTTCAATTTTTATAGTTTTGATCTGACTTACTCATTCAAGAATAATTCAGGATGGAAATTATTTATTTCCCTGAATTGATATTTGAATCAAATTTAACAAAAATGGCAAAATTTTCATGGAAACACTACCAAAACTATATCAATTAGAAATCACTGACAATATCAGATTCAATGAACTGCACTCACCTTATCTACAACTCATTGTCCATTGGAAAATAACACTAGGCCAGAATGCAAAAACAACCTAATCTTTTGAGAAGTACAAGTTTCTAATAATTTTGTCTTACATACGCACTCAATATGCATTAGTTTATAGATCTATACTTTTAACAGAATCAGATAGGTAATAACATTTTTATGGTTGATTTAACTAGCTTTAAGTAATTCTTTTCATTATTAGAAAATTAATAAACAAGTGTATGACCCAGTCACTAAGGCAAGGCTAAGACAATCTGATAAGCAACAAGAGTTGATCCCTCCTAGAGCCTACAGTGTAATGTCAACCTTCAGTAGATCAATGGCTAATTCAAAACATCCAATAGCGATAAATAATTTTAAGAGAAATTCAAGTATACGTAACAGTGAAAAAATTAACTCACAATGGGTCCATTCTTCAAAGCATGTTCCTTTGCAAATTTGCAAGCTTGCTTAACAGCAAGAACGTCCATGCCATCTACCTGTGCGTAGTAAAAACTATTTGTTAAAAAAAAAGATGGTTTAAAAAGGCCACTAAGTATACTTAATCACCCTATTTACAGATATGAAGACAAGAATGCTAAATACAAGTGCATACCAACATCCATAAAATACAGACTTCAAACAATGATAGCAAATGTCCAACAAATAAGTACATCACACAGCAAATATAGTCCTACATATTTAGATAAAAACATAAAAAAAGGGAACAGAGCCCAAAGATTGGGCTAAAGGAGAGTCAACAAAAGTATCAACATCCAATGCAAGGACAAGAAACATGCCCATTACCAAAACAAAAAGCCTCTTTCGGACCCTTAGAAGAGAACTGACAAGACCTAAAGATCCTTTATTTAAAAACAAAAACAACATAAAAGAAGCAATGGCCTTGAATATGATTGGAATAAACAAAAAGAGAGTGAGAACTTAATAATATAACTATCCCGTCATCATCTATCTACATTTTCAAAGAACTCATATCTGGGAAATTTAAATCAATCAATCGGCAATAAGGATGTAATGTACAATCTATAAACAGCATCGCCGTACAACATGATAATTTGATAACAACACATCCGAACATAGTTTTTTTTCCACGACATTACATGCAATAGATCTTCACAGTGCAATGTTTTACAAAACAAAATTCATTATATGTCAAAATAAAATATGAGTAGTGCGTGTTTGGTTGGGTTGTTTTAGGACAAACAATTAATTCTTCCTAAAGAAAATCTCAGAAAACCAGCAAAAATAAGCAACCATCTCCAAAATAACCTGAACCAAATATTCACTAATTAGAGCACTGAATGAAATCGTGCATCAATCAAAGAGTCCAGACAAATTAATACACACCCATCCCTTAAACCAATACATTACAAAAGTCATTAGGTACACAGACATTACTTTCCTCAACTTACAAGAACAACACAGACTCTCAACTATTGCGTCAATTACAAGCAGGCCTCTCAACTATTGCGTCAATTTTCACTTTAATTTCATATCAACCAAACACACAAAATGAAACCCACCTTCAAGCCAGGCACATAATCCCCACGCTTGTAATAAGCAGGACTCTTTGCAGCCCTCCACTCCGCAGTCCCCATCCCATCTGTGTTCACCAAAACCAAACTACCGAGTCACAAATACAATTCAAAAGAAAACAACACAGTTTGACAATTCATCTAAATCCCTATACTTGCTCACATTTTAAGCTTTACTCCCTAGACCACTTTCTTCTAGCTGCTTATCACCGTCAGAAAATCAGTGTACTACTTTTATACTACCAGAAAATTTTCTCCCGTGCCAACGCCAAAGACCAAAACTTAACTCTTAAGCTACTGTAGATGCTAAAATTTACAATTTTCTTGTTCAAGAAATCAAATATAAAACGGAGACAGCTATAAAACTTTAAGGAAAAAAAAAAAAAAAAAACTCAAGATCACAACCTCTAAGTGCATGTTCCAATTAGAAGAACCCAAAGTAGAGCAAATTAAAATGAAGTTTTTTTTTTCTATAAGCTAAATTTAAATTATACATGCTTTAAAAATAAATATGAAAAGTTAGAGAAACTATACGAGTCAATTTCTCCAATGGAGAAACTAATCTCAATTTTTCCTTCCTTCTAATAAAACGCAGCAACTAAGTAAGTGACTCACAGTGATTATTCTCGCAGACCAAGATAGCAGGAAGATCCCAAAGCGCGGCAATGTTAAGCGCCTCAAAAAGTTGTCCCTGATTGGCAGCCCCATCTCCATACAAGGCAAAAGTCACACTCTCATCCTTACTATACTTCTGCGCAAACGCCAAACCACACCCTAACGGAACCTGCGCCCCCACGATCCCGTGCCCGCCGTAGAACCCACCCTCCTTCCTATAAAAGTGCATCGAACCCCCTTTCCCTTTCGAGCATCCGTCCTTGCGCCCCATCAGCTCCGAGAACACCTCGAGCAGCGTGCCGCCGCGGCCGAGGAAGGTGCAGTGGTCACGGTAGGCGGTGATGATGCAGTCCTTTCTGGTGATGCCGGACTCCATGCCCACGGCGACGGCTTCCTGGCCGTCGTAGAGGTGGCAAAATCCGCGGATGAGTTTGGCCTTGTAGAGAGAGTCCGCAGCGATCTCCATGCGGCGCATGAGGGCCATGTCACGGAAAAAGGAAAGCAGCTCGGAGGGAGAGGTGGTGACGGCGCGTGACGGCGCCTCGCAGTTGTGCGCCGTGAAGGGGACGGAGGTCTCGATGGTGAGGGAGGCATCGGAGGAGATCGGGCGCGATGAGACGGCGGCGGATAAGGGCTTGGCGAGAGTGGATCCGAGGCCGCGGCGGGAAAAAGTTGAGAGAGCCATTGGATCTGTTGCGAATAAAATTTGCGTGATTTTTGTTTTTGGTTTTTGAATAGTGGAAGGAGGGATTGGAGTTGAAAGGGTTAGGTGCAGTTCCTGATATGAGACCTTTTGAACAAAATATTATTAATTCCAGGAAAACACAGAATTTCTGAAACACTCTTCACACCAATCACGCTGTCGTTTCGGCTGTTACTATTCTATTGGCTCCTATGCTCCTTAAGCATTTCTACTTCTTATTTAATATTTAATATATATCACACTTATGGCAAGTAATATGTATTTGCCCTTTTATATTATTTTCTTTTTTTTTACCATCAAAACTTTTTTCACTTCCATTTAAAATTTTGCTTTATGTTTTTAGAATTACTTGTAAAAATATTTATTTTCATATACTTAACTTTAATATAAACTAAACCACTAATTCTTATGAAGTTATTTAATGTATTTTTATCTTTGCCTGTATTCTATCTTACAACAGAAAATTACTTTTAATATTTTAAATTTTAAGAGACAATGATTATGTAGTTTCAATATAATATGAGATGCTATTAACTATCTTAAACTAGAATTATTGGTTGTATGCCAATATTTTTTAAATTAAAAAAATGAATAATATTTTAAGCGTGGGTTTTATTGAAGGTGACTGAAGTGTGTCAGGCGCAGCCATACTTTCCCATTTTGTTTTATACAATTCTTGGCATTTGCTGTTATGTGTAGATAAAGATAAATTTTAGAGTAAAACCTGATTAAAAAATTAAGTTTACTTTTTATTTTATTTTATAGAAATTGTAATAATAAAATAAGTTATTATCCATAAATCATGATAAGTTTATCAATTTTACTATAATTGTTTTAAAGTATTATTTGATTAAAGGGAAAAAAAGAGAGCAATGAAAATTGAGACCAAATTATATAAATGATTTTTTATGTTTTACAATTTATTCGATCTGTATTGTTTTTTTAGATTAATTTATTATTTTGCATTTTAAAATAGATTAAAATATGTCTTCCATATGTTTATATTTAATTAGGTTAATATTTGTAATCAATCAAGTCTTTGTTCCACACTCAATCTTGAGTTCCCTCTCTTCTTTTCCTTTCTTCTCCATCACTTCTTCATCTATAACCTACACAATTTTTTTCTGACATAACACGGAATGTATTTTTATTTACGAGGATAACACATTGTGCAATATATTTACTATACTAGCACACTTTTTATTTAAAGTTAGAATTCGGTTTTCGGATAACAGAATTCTAACCTATTTTTATTTTTTTTTTATAATCTTAACCTAGAATTCGGTTTCTAAGAAACCGAATTCTGAATTATTTTAATTTTTTTTATAATCTTAAGTTTATTTTTTATGTTTTAATATATTTTTACAAAGTCTTTTATTTTTTAAACATTTATATTTATATTTTTTTATAATGTTAGATAGAATTTTATATTTTAATATTATTTTTCTATAAAGACTTTTATTTTTTTAAGTATTTATAATTTAATTTTCTTTTATAATCTTATGTTAGAATTATATATTTTAGTATATTATTTTATAAAAACTTTTACTCTTTAAGCATTTATAGGAAAAATATATTGGAATTAGATTTCTAACCAACGGAATTGGGTTTCCTAATTTCTTTGTCATCATTTTTTTTTACTTATAATTAATTTGGAACCAACTATTTAGTAAAGGTCATTGTGCTGGAACATAACCGGTACCAAAAGCAAAATAAGTGGGTACTTCAGGTGAAGTTTTTGCACATGAAGGTCAACTATGAACATGAAACTCATTTTGGAGTTCCTAATTTCTTTGTCATCATTTTTTTCACTTATAAGTAATGTGGAACAAATTATTATACAATTTATGAAGAAATTGGTGGCAAAGGAATCCTATTTAGTAAAAGTCATTGTGCTAGAACATAACCGGTACCAAAGGCAAAATAAGTGGGTATTTCAGGTGAAGTATTTGCACATGAAGGTCAACTATGAACATGAAACTCATTTTGGAGTTCCTAATTTCTTTGTCATCATTTTTTTCACTTATAAGTAATGTGGAACAAATTATTATACAATTTATGAAGAAATTGGTGGCAAAGGAATCCTATTTAGTAAAAGTCATTGTGCTGGAACATAACCGGTACCAAAGACAAAATAAGTGGGTATTTCAGGTGAAGTTTTTGCACATGAAGGTCAACTATGAACATGAAACTCATTTTGGAGTTCCTAATTTCTTTGTCATCATTTTTTTCACTTATAAGTAATGTGGAACAAATTATAATACAATTTATGAAGAAATTGGTGGCAAAGGAATCCTATTTAGTAAAAGTCATTCTGCTGGAACATAACCGGTACCAAAGGCAAAATAAGTGGGTACTTCAGGTGAAGTTTTTTCACATGAAGGTCAACTATGAACATGAAACTCATTTTGGAGTTCCTAATTTCTTTGTCATCATTTTTTTCACTTATAAGTAATGTGGAACAAATTATTATACAATTTATGAAGAAATTAGTGGCAAAGGAATCCTATTTAGTAAAAGTCATTATGCTGGAACATAACCGGTACCAAAGGCAAAATAAGTGGGTACTTCAGGTGAAGTTTTTGCACATGAAGGTCAACTATGAACATGAAACTCATTTTGGAGTTCCTAATTTCTTTGTCATCATTTGTTTCACTTATAAGTAATGTGGAACAAATTATTATACAATTTATGAAGAAATTGGTGGCAAAGTAACCCTATTTAATAAAAGTCATTGTGCTGGAACATAATGGGTACCAAAGCCAAAATAAGTGGGTACTTTAGGTGAAGTTTTTACGCATGAAGGTCAACTATGAACATGAAACTCATTTTGGAGTTCCTAATTTCTTTGTCATCATTTTTTTTCACTTATAATTAATTTGGAACAAATTATTATACAATTTATGAAGAAATTGGTGGCAAAGGAACCCTATTTAGTAAAAGTCATTGTGCTGGAAAAACAAAGTTGGGGAGTATTGTTCATCCAAGTGGAGAGTATAGTTCAAGTTTTTGTACAAATGACCTTTTTTCTGGGAATCGATTACAAGACCCATGTAATCGATTACTAGGGGAAAAAGAGTCATTCATATCTGTCTTTCATAACAATATCTGAAGCACAATTGACATTATGACTACATCGAACATTAAAAATAGTAATTAATTAATCACTCCCCATAATGGGATGTGGACCCTCTAATGCCAGGATTGTGAGGACAATGATTTCTTGTGTGGCCAGGGGTTTTACAGTATGAGCAATTTCGTGGGTGTGCTTGTTCCCTGATGTCCATTTCAGTCCTGATTCTGGATGATTTTGGTCGACCCTTTGCATTCCTTTTTGTGGCTGGATAAGGCCAAATTTCTGTGCCTTGGTATGATGGCCAATATTCTTCATGTCGTAGCTCCCCAAACATATTATTATACACTTTCATGATGACATCCAACCTATAGTAGGGACTGATGTAAATGTTAAAGTCGTGATGAGCATGTTTGCAAGCTGCTAAGACATGTGAACATGGTAGATGAATCTTTTGAAACTTGCCACAATCACACCATTGTTCATCCAATCTGACAACAAATTTTCCTGCAGGTCATTTTTCTCTTGGGTTTACCATCTCCTCGACTCTGAATCTTGTTGTATTTCTATCAAATTCAACAACCCTGTGGGTGTTTGATTTTGAATCAGCATCCTGTAGGACCTTCATGGCATTTTAAGAATAGACATGACCAGCACTTATCATTGCAGTTATCTGTTTCCCTCTTTCTGTGAAAAAAGAGTTACATCTTGTGTATGTGGCCAAAACTATGGATGAGATTGGTAAATTTCTTGTCTTCTTCAAGACTGAGTTAATTGCTTCGGCTAGATTTGTTGTTAGGTGACCCCATCTTCTGCCTTCATCATACGCAAGTGTGAATTGTTGTCTTGGAATTTGATCAATCCAAGCTGCTGCTTGAGGATTGTTTTCCCTAATGATATTGTAGTAATAGTTACATCGCGGCTCAGTCATTGCGTATGCTGCAAAAATATTTAAGAAAATAGTAATGATTACGGATAACGAAGAATAATAAAGACGACATTTAATTGGTTAATCATTTTTAAAAAGTAGTTACCCATGTTGACAAGGTCCTTCTTCAAACTTGTATCCCTGAATCTTCAGGTGAAATTTTGTGCAATGTGTCGAATGCAATACACATGCAGACATTGTCCTTCTGTCCACCCACTGGTTGGTCTGTTGAATGCTGCACTAATGGAGTTGTGGCGATCCGAAATTAAGCACAAGTTTTGTTGAGGTGTGACATGTCTCCTAAGGTTTTTTAGAAAAAACAACCAAGCGTCTGCTGTTTCACCCTCAACTATAGCAAAAGCAATGAGGAGTATGTTGTTTCTCCCATCTTGTGCCACAGCCACCAAAAGAGTCCCCCTATATCTTCCATATAGGAATGTTCCGTCCACTTGCACCAACAGTTTGCAATATGGCAATCCATCAACACAAGGTTTGAAGGTCCAGAAAAGTCTTTTGAAATATTGTTGGTTTTGGCGCATCTCTTGGCCATCAGTAATTGGTTGTGTTTTCAATTTGTACACAAAGCCAGGAAGAAAAGTTTGCATGGCTTGTAGTAGGCATGGTAATTTGTTGAACGATTCTTCCCAATTCCCATACACATGCTCAATTGCATGTTGTTTAGCCAACCAAGCCTTTCTGTAGGATGTAGTGTAGCCCATAAAGGTCTTGATGGAAGCAATAATTGTTGCAATTGGTGTGGATGGGTCAGATTCCACCATCTCACGTATGTGATGGGAAATGATTCGTGATCCCAGCCTATTGTGATCTTGTGTTATGAGTTGTGTGGCACATGTGTGTGCACCATCAACTTTTCTTATTTCCCAGACTTGATCTCGTGTACGAAGGATGGCTTGACAGTTCCATGGACATTGTTGATGTACACATTGCACCCTCAACCTTGTTGTGTTAGAATGAGTCGTTTTGTATGTACAATGGTTTTGTATGTGAAATGTGTTTAAAGCATCAATGACTTGTTCCTTGGTTTGGAACCTCATTCCCTGAGTCAATGTTCCAGGTTGATGGTCGAAAGTTTCATGCAAAACCGAATGGTGATCATATGCATGAGGATATTGTTGTAGATGTGAGGGAAATTCTTCATAGGCTTGGAAATGTTGGGGTGGGTTGTATGGAATAGAGGTAAAAGGTTGTTGTTGTTGTTGTTGGATGGAGGGGATATCGAAGTTTTGTTGTTCATCATGATCGTGTTGGCTTAGGATTTCATCCTCATCCTCACTAAATGGATCTAATGACGATGAAGGTAAGCCTAATATTTCATTTTCTTGCAAAGTATGAGGGGATAAAGGTAGGTCATCCTCAATCAATAACATGCAGTACTTCAATACATTTTTGAAAAATAAGGTAGGTCATCCTCAATCAAGATTTAGTGAGAAATTGAAGTTATTCATCAAATCGTAATAAACTTCATTAGGGGTTGTGTTTGGTTGAATTGGTGTAATAAATGTCATCATCTCAACATGAACCTGCACAGCTTTTTCTGTAGCCATAAAAAATATTGCCTTCAAGTCGTCATCTACAGAAATTATACATGAACGATAATGTGCAGTGCCACCATATATGTAGATTGGTAACCTGTATCGTAATTCAACTTGATATTGGTTTAGCGTTGATATGTTGAAGTGGTTGAGGATTGCTTGCTTGACTTCAACAATATTCATCGTATCAACAATGGTGACCCAAGCTATTTGGGAACTAATGTACGTTTCAGAATAATTTTCTTCAGTGAAGATGATGCCATTGAAGTGCACTAAGACAGGTAATGAGGTAGATGTCATGGCTGTTTACAATGCTTTTTTAGTGACTTGATTGGATTGATGGACTAAGGTAGAAGTTCCTACATTTATAGGCTGAGATATTCACTGTTGACACTGTGTATCACTTTAACGTAAGGGTTAAAAATAAAGAACTGGAGGTGAATGAGTGTGTTTATCGTTTTCCCACATGTCGAAAGTCTGACAGGTCATGCTCAATGTTTTGTCCATGTTTGTAGCACTTTGTATGAAGCAATTACATTTTTTGGCTGGATGTCATTTTTTCTACGCATGGAGATTTTGGTGAATTTAATTGGGTCTACCAAATACACCTTTAGTTGTACCTATTCACTTTTTCCATGTGAATTATGACTATTTCCATGCACGCAAAAAGTAAAGCTCATTCATTTCTACAGTATTATTATTATATTCCTTAATAAGAAAACAAATATGTTGTAGGGACATGTGAATGTGGTGGTGTTAAAGAGTTGTGCCAATGTCAATTATTTACTTTCTTTTGGTCATTCTTTTACAGATGGAGATTTTGGTGAATCTAATGGGGTCTACCAAATTTGATATAGTTGTACCCATTCACTTTTGCCATGTGAAATATGACAATTTCCATGCACGCGAGAAGTGTTGACCATTCTTTTTTGTCACCACATGTTTCCAATTCAACTTTATTATAAATATTATTAAATTATTCATTTCTTTAATATTATTAGTATATTCTTTAATAATAAAACAAAAATGGTGTTAAAGAGTTCTGCCAATGTCAATTATTTACTTGTTTTTGGTCATTCTTTTACAGATGGAGATTTTGGTGAATCTAATGGGGTCTACCAAATTTGATATAGTTGTACCCATTCACTTTTGTCATGTGAAATATGACAATTTCCATGCACGCGAGAAGTGTTGGCCATTCTTTTTTCTCACCACATGTTTCCAATTCAACTTTATTATAAATATTATTAAATTATTCATTTCTTTAATATTATTAGTATATTCTTTAATAATAAAACAAAAATGGTGTTAAAGAGTTCTGCCAATGTCAATTATTTACTTGCTTTTGGTCATTCTTTTACAGATGGAGATTTTGGTGAATCTAATGGGGTCTACCAAATTTGATATAGTTGTACCCATTCACTTTTGCCATGTGAAATATGACAATTTCCATGCACGCGAGAAGTGTTGGCCATTCTTTTTTGTGACCACATGTTTCCAATTTAACTTTATTATAAATATTATTAAATTATTCATTTCTTTAATATTGTTAGTATATTCTTTAATATTAAAACAAAAATGGTGTTAAAGAGTTCTGCCAAAGTCCATTATTTACTTGCTTTTGGTAATTCTTTTACAGATGGAGATTTTGGTGAATCTAATGGGGTCTACCAAATTTGATATAGTTGTACCCATTCACTTTTGCCATGTGAAATATGACAATTTCCATGTACGCGAGAAGTGTTGGCCATTCTTTTTTGTCACCACATGTTTCCAATTCAACTTTATTATAAATATTATTAAATTATTCATTTCTTTAATATTATTAGTATATTCTTTAATAATAAAACAAAAATGGTGTTAAAGAGTTCTGCCAAAGTCCATTATTTACTTGCTTTTGGTAATTCTTTTACAGATGGTGATTTTGGTGAATCTAATGGGGTCTACCAAATTTGATATAGTTGTACCCATTCACTTTTGCCATGTGAAATATGACAATTTTCATGCACGCGAGAAGTGTTGGCCATTCTTTTTTGTCACCACATGTTTCCAATTCAACTTTATTATAAATATTATTAAATTATTCATTTCTTTAATATTATTAGTATATTCTTTAATAATAAAACAAAAATGGTGTTAAAGAGTTCTGCCAAAGTCCATTATTTACTTGCTTTTGGTAATTCTTTTACAGATGGTGATTTTGGTGAATCTAATGGGGTCTACCAAATTTGATATAGTTGTACCCATTCACTTTTGCCATGTGAAATATGACAATTTTCATGCACGCGAGAAGTGTTGGCCATTCTTTTTTGTCACCACATGTTTCCAATTCAACTTTATTATAAATATTATTAAATTATTCATTTCTTTAATATTATTAGTATATTCTTTAATAATAAAACAAAAATGGTGTTAAAGAGTTCTGCCAAAGTCCATTATTTACTTGCTTTTGGTCATATGCGGATTTATTATCTATGCAGACTTTAGTCATGACATATACAAAATTTCAAATACATGTTGTAGTAAGAGATTGTCATATTTTTTGCTAACTTTAATCCAAAGGATGACATTGAATAGATGTATTGAGCAATTGTCTACATATATCTTCAATTGTGGTTGTTCATAACCTCATCACATACTGATATTATTGCCATCAATTAAATCATAGACGACCAAAACACTTCAAAGATGTTGTTGTGGAGGCAAGAAGAACATAGAGCTGCGTATATTGCATCCATGGTATGTTATTTTTGTTTTTCATAAACTTAAATTTCAATTAACTTTTGTCCTCAACTTTCTTTTTTTGTTGATTTTTAGGACGTAGAGGGCAACATTATCTCTTCTTACTGTCATTCGATGCTTGAACCACATGTTGTAGTTGCTCCTATTATAGAGGAAGCTGGGTTTGGTGCTGTATCCAAATTGAGACACTTAAAAGTAGATCATGGGTTAGTTACAGCGTTGGTCGAAAGGTGGAGGCCTGAGACACATACTTTTCATCTTCCAACTGAAGAATGCACAATTACCTTGCAAGATGTGTCACTACAATTGGGGCTTAGAGGTTATGGTTCTCCAGTAATTGGACCTACAATGTTTGATTGGGAAGATATGTGTGATACTTTGTTAGGGATTACACCGATTAAGGGGGAGTCTCTTGTTGGATCTACGGTGAAGCTAAAGTGGTTGCGGGAAAATATGTTGCCTATACATGACGGCTCAAGTATAGACGAAATACATGCCCATGCAAGGGCATATATATTAGGACTAATTGGAGGGGTTCTTATGCCTAATAAAACAGGTAATAAAGTACACTTAATGTACTTGAATTTCTTAAGTAATCTTCGCAGAACTCGACGATATAGTTGGGAGTCTGCTTGTTTAGCTGTGTTGTACAGGGAGATGTGTAGAGCAACAGATCGACATTCAAAGACCATGGGTGGTTGTGCATCGTTGTTACAATCGTGGGCATGGTTTCATATGCCCTTTATTGCACCAATTTCGCGACTGCAATTTAGTTTCCCACTTGTATGTCGATGGAGTGGAGGTCGTGTTTTGACCTTTCGAAATGTCCCCCACAATGATTTAATCGGATATCGATCAAGACTAGACCACATAGAACATAACCAGGTAACATTGTATTTGTCATTTAAATCTTTTTTATATAAAATGAATTAGAGAGTAATGGTTCATTGACGCAGTTTACATGGGCTCCGTATGAGGGATTGGAGTCAATTATTCCTACCCAAGCTTACAGAGACCAGGCATTGTGGACGTCATGCACAACTCTAATTTGTTTTGCAATTGTTGAATGACACCAATCAAATCGGGTCAAGTTACAATTTCGCCTATCGCAACATGTTCCTGAATTACCAAACAATCTTGGTGACCTCCATAAAGTTGATATGAGGGGCAGACAAGATGAGAATTGGGTTACTAGACATACCCAATGGATAAACGTATGGAACAACAGGCATGACTTAACATTGACGGGAATTCCAGTTTTAGGGCCACTTGTCCACACAAACGAGTACATGTCCTGGTATTTTGAGAATGCAATTTTGTTTTTGTCCATTCCACAAATGCTGAATGACCCTAGGATGCAACGTGCCTCGACAACGACACATCTTCATTCTCCTGAATACCATGACAGTAGGGACCATGAAAACACTCCTCATGCAGAGCCAAGTATGGATGGAAGAAGGCATTCAATTTCATCATTCTCTGATCTAGGCATGTCAAACTTGTTTGGAGCTTATGCCCATACTCCACCTTCGGCCCACGCTGTTGGGGGACCTTATGATAACTCCTTTTTTTTTTGTTCAAAGCTATAACGAAATAGGCATTTCCTTTGCTGCTTATGGAGGAGATGAAGGTGAACAACATATTGAAACAGAACCTTCACAGGAAGAACCACCTAGACCTCCACAGGCAAGGAGAAATCCAACTAGGAACAGGCGGCGACCACGTTGTGGAACTGGACACCATTATGGGGAGTGATTAGTTAATTACTACTTTTAATGTTCGATGCAGTCATAATGTCAATTGTGCTTCAGATATTGTTATGAAAGACAATTATGTTAAAATAAAAGAATATATTTCATTCACTGATGTCAATTACTCCGTCCTCTATTAAAGTTAATTATGGTGTCCTCTCTTAAAGTTAATTATGGTGTCTTCTGTCAATTACTTTGTTCCACATTACTTATAAGTGAAAAAAATGATGACAAAGAAATTAGGAACTCCAAAATGAGTTTCATGTTCATAGTTGACCTTCATGTGCAAAAACTTTACCTGAAGTACCCACTTATTTTGCCTTTGGTACCGGTTATGTTCCAGCACAATGACTTTTACTAAATAGGATTCCTTTGCCACCAATTTCTTCATAAATTGTATAATAATTTGTTCCACATTACTTATAAGTGAAAAAAATGATGACAAGGAAATTAGGAACTCCAAAATGAGTTTCATGTTCATAATTGACCTTCATGTGCAAAAACTTCACCTGAAGTACCCACTTATGTTGCCTTTGGTACCGGTTATGTTCCAGCACAATGATTTTTACTAAATAGGATTCCTTTGCCACCAATTTCTTCATAAATTGTATAATAATTTGCTCCACATTACTTATAAGTGAAAAAAATGATGACAAAGAAATTAGGAACTCCAAAATGAGTTTCATGTTCATAGTTGACCTTCATGTGCAAAAACTTTACCTGAAGTACCCACTTATTTTGCCTTTGGTATCGGTTATGTTCCAGCACAATGACTTTTACTAAATAGGATTCCTTTGCCACCAATTTCTTCATAAATTGTATAATAATTTGTTCCACATTACTTATAAGTGAAAAAAATGATGACAAAGAAATTAGGAACTCCAAAATGAGTTTCATGTTCATAATTGACCTTCATGTGCAAAAACTTCACCTGAAGTACCCACTTATGTTGCCTTTGGTACCGGTTATGTTCCAGCACAATGATTTTTACTAAATAGGATTCCTTTGCTACCAATTTCTTCATAAATTGTATAATAATTTGTTCCACATTACTTATAAGTGAAAAAAATGATGACAAAGAAATTAGGAACTCCAAAATGAGTTTCATGTTCATAGTTGACCTTCATGTGCAAATACTTCACCTGAAATACCCACTTATTTTGCCTTTGGTACCGGTTATGTTCCAGCATAATGACTTTTACTAAATAGGATTCCTTTGCCAGCAATTTCTTCATAAATTGTATAATAATTTGTTCCACATTACTTATAAGTGAAAAAAATGATGACAAAGAAATTAGGAACTCCAAAATGAGTTTCATGTTCATAATTGACCTTCATGTGCAAAAATTTCACCTACCCACTTATTTTGCCTTTGGTACCGGTTATGTTCCAGCATAATGACCTTTACTAAATATGGTTCCTTTGCCACCAATTTCTTCAGAAATTGTATAATAGTTTGTTCCAAATTACTTATAAATAAAAAAGAATGATGACAAAGAAATTAGGAAACCCAATTCCGTTGGTTAGAAATCTAATTACAATATATTTTTCCTATAAATGCTTAAAGAGTAAAAGTTTTTATAAAATAATATATTAAAATATATAATTCTAACATAAGATTATAAAATAAAATTAAATTATAAATATTTAAAAAAATAAAAGTCTTTATAAAAAAATAATATTAAAATATAAAATTCTATCTAACATTATAAAAAAATATAAATATAAATGTTTAAAAAATAAAAGACTTTATAAAAATATATTAAAACATAAAAAATAAACTTAAGATTATAAAAAAAAAAATAATTCAGAATTTGATTTTTTAGAAACCGAATTCTAGGTTAAGATTATAAAAAAAAAGGTTAGAATTCGGTTATCCGAAAACCAAATTCTAACTTTAAATAAAAAGCGTGCTAGTATGGTAAATATACTGCACAGTGTGCTGTCCTCGTAAATAAAAACATATTTCGATGTCAGAAAAAAAATCTAACATACACTCAACTTTTCATCTCTTTCTGTATTGCTTGTCCATTCATTCAATTACCTTTTTGTGTTGTTTTCTTTTCCGAAAACAAAAGTGAAAGTTTTGCTTTAAATATGAAACTTTGCACGTGGCTCCAACTTAATCTAACTTCCTCGGACGAAATAAGATTGTTTGAGAAATGAAATTTCCTTTTTTTTCTATTTATGTTGATGGAGTATTTTTTATGTCATGATTTGTTGTTGAAGAACGAATGGACAAGTAAATGATAGAGAGAGCACCAAAGAGGAAGGAGGTTGGATCTGATTGCAGGTGAGGTGGGGGCGGAAAACAAGAAGTAAGTTGCGAGGGAAAAAGAAGGAAGTGGAATTCAAAACCACAAGAGGAAAGAGAATAGACGCCAGAATTTTACCACTTTAAAATAATTGAGATTAAACTAAATAAACATAAAATAATTATCACAGTAATTTAAGAGGAGAAAATACTCGTGTATTTTTCCTCATTTGGTTCAAGTAACCTAAGAGCCGAAAGAAGGATCTGTGTAAATTTATTTTCTCTCAAATTGAAGAAACTTTTTATTTCGAAAAATAAAAGTATTATTTTTTTATCATGACTATTTTTATTTAAAACATTTATACCATTTACAGTACACGTTTTTCTTTAATTTGCATATATTTAAATCCGAATTTTCTTTTTTTTTTCTCGGTATTAAATAATTCAATCAATCACTCTATTTTCATTTTTGTCTTCTACTTTCTTCCCTAAATTAAACGAAGCATAAAGTCATATAAATCATCATAACATCTTCAACGGACTTGTTTAAAGATAAAAAAAAATCCCAAAGTCTCATATATATAAATTGCTTAAAATTAAAAACTCTCTTTAAATTTAAACAGCTCATGTATAAAGAACCCACAATAAAATAGCATTTTAGTTTATAAATATCAAATATGTCTCTAATTGAAAATGCTCGAGTGAGTATCTTACACTGAGTTAAGTTTTGTTCTTATACTTACAAACGTAAAGGATAATGATACTTAGACAACATTTTTTTGATAACATTTGAACTTCATCTATATGTCATTCTGTGATTGGTCCAAAATTACTTTACAATCAATAATAATAATCATAAACATTACCATGGACCAATCATAGAATGACACGTAAATGATGTTTAAATGTTGTCCAAAAAATGTTGTCTAAATATCATTATCCTAAAAAATATTAACTAAAAAAAGTTTCTTTGACAAAAATAACATTATTGTACAATTGTTACTGACAGTAACCGAGTTGTCGAACTTAAGACCAATATAGCTATTGCAAAAGAATGCTATAAAGATCAACAAACTGGTATCAAGTAAATATTTAATAAATTAAGTTTTTATTGCCATTTTATAATTTTAAAATATTTATTATGAATCCTATTGCAACAGATGATAAATATGATTTATTTTATTAAAAGTATTTTTCATCATAACAGTTTTACAGAAAAAGACACGCTATACAAGAACATAGCTTAATGTTTTTAATTGATATATATTAACAATTAATATCATACAAATAAAAACTAGTATATATCTGAAGGATAAAAATTTTAATTTAATATAAATTGTTGTAAATTAACGTATTTTTAACAGCAATGATATCATCACGCCAATAAGAATTAACCCAAACGAAAGCCAGTTTGGGTTCGATTGGAACAATTTCCTTTCTCCTAAATTTTTGTTAATAATAATATTAATGATGATGATAAATCATAAAAGCACTGCTGATTAATTATACAAAACCTACAAACAAATGGTTAGAGACAGAGAAATTACCCCACAAGTTCACTTATTGGAGGCCGGTCCATAACAGCAGAAGCAGCCTTTGCATTGCGCTGCAACAATGGATCAATATCTGGCAGCTTTGGAATCTGAACTAATAGATCAATGGTTCGCCGAAGGAGACGAGCTAAATCGCCATCATCCATTGCACAGTCCATCATTATTTCTCTCCATGTCAACCCAGAAGCCCAGGCCTCAACCATGCCGCAAAACTGGTTATCCAAACAGCAAGAGATTGTCACCCCATGTTTGTCCTGCAATGCCAATAAGGCATTTCTTTGTTCATCTAATAATGTTATAAATTTCGTTACAGTTGCAGAAGGCTCATAAATGTAACTGTTATTCTTCCAGGGTCTGACTTTGATACCCACGGACACCAAACTTGCGCACACTGCTGCGAGCTGCGCAGGTTTTAGATCTAGTAAAATTTTATTGCGAAGAACCATCGCAAGCCATAGCTCATTTTCTCCTCGAATTGCACCAGCGGTTTCACCAAGTGGAAATATAACATGTGTATTGATATCTAAAGCTCTGATTTCATGAATGACATTGCTAACCTGCATAAACTCCTTCCAACCTGAGGGTTCAATCTGTTCAATCCTATTAATCAAACGTTTAGATCTATTCTTCAGGCGCTTGATTTTCTCCTCAACAAACTTGACTGCGCCTATAATTTTAAAATATTCTTTATAGCCTTCACTACGAGATATCTTTTTCTTCAACCGTGAAACTTTATTTCTTTGTTCTTTGTAACATTCAATGGCATCTTTATAATCTTGAGACTTTAGTAGTAGTTCGTCATTTTCCGCCAAGCTACTCAAAACAGGAACATTCAAGCTCCAAGACCATGTATCAAGAGATCCTTCCATGAACCATAAACCACCATGCTCGGATTGAGAAAGCTTATCCCAATTCATATCACCGTTATCAAGTAGGGTGCTCATAATTTCTCGAGGTCGAGCATCCCCTTGACCCAATGGAACATTAGGAAAGCCTGTCCCATATACTGTCTTAATCCACTTTTCTGTAAATACATACCAAGTGTTATCTGAACCAAGAGCCACATGGTATGAAGGTTTAATATCTTTATTCAGTGCAGAATCTGCAACACTTGGCTCTGCTTCTGCTAAATTCAATGCAAAAGAATCAACAGAAGAAATCATAGTTTTGAGTTTTGAAGCATTAAGGGAGTCAACCTTCCCCAAAAACACAGCAGGAATTGAATGTTCAACTCCTTCAGCATCTCTATACTGCAAGCATAAAAATGGCAGATGTCCACTTTCAGTCTCCTCCAACAAAGGTTTCAGGGCAGACATTCTCTTTGCTTCCACCTGTTTACGCAACTTAGTCCGAACACGCTTCTCTGATCTTAAATCTTCCAGTAATTCTGCAATTTCCTTGTATTGCCGTGGTGCTAAGGCCTCCCTGGTTTTTCTATCAATAGCTTCATCAGTAGTTTCTGACATCAGCAACTCAATTTCTTTCTCAATTTTATTAAGTTCCTCTTTAGCAGCCAGCATTACATTGCTACTAACATAATTCCCAAAACTTTGCTCAACTAATTTCCTAGCTTCTTCCAAAGTTCTTCCCGTGGAAGGTTTCGTGTTACCTGATTCATTTGACCACTGAATGGCTTTCACACCAGCAAGAAGATTCAAAACCATCCCATATGAAGCAGTAAACTGGGACACTAGAGGCTCTAGTCCAGCAAACAGAACTTTGCAGCCCTCCTCAGCTCCTTCGTTAGTAGTTTGGATGAGAACTACATGACCACTCTCATCAATGCCTCTGCGTCCAGCACGCCCAGCCATCTGAAGCAGTTCATTTGAGCTTAATGCTATACGCCCACTGTCACCCCTTTTGCTGAGAGATGAAATAACAGCTGTTCTAGCAGGCATATTAATTCCAGCAGCCAAGGTTTCTGTAGCAAAAACAACTTTAACAAGTCCTCTTTGAAACAACTCTTCTATGAATGCCTTCCACAAAGGTAGACATCCAGCATGATGTGCGGCAACCCCTTGCAAAAGTCCTCTTACAGCTGATTCTCTGACAGCATCAGGATATTGCTTGCGAAACTTCTTCAAGGCTAGTTCAACCTCACTTGATTCACACTCATCTAAAAGTTTGCAACTTTCAAGATATTGCACAGCTGCATCACAACCCTTCCTGCTAAAAATAAACCAAATAGCCGGCAGCATATCCCTGGACTGAAGTTGCCATAATGTATCAATTACTTGAGGAACCTGAAAAAGAGTAAGAACACACTCCATAAGATTGTATGCGCATGATTATAAATACAAAATACTTATTTATTAAACAAAATAAGAGTGTTTTTAACCAAAGTGCATACCACAACCGAGATTGTATATCCAATAGTCATGAATGATTATTGGATACATATAAAGTAGCCAATTTGCCCCTTCCCCACTTCAACATGAAGATAGTAAGTTGTGAAAGACAAGGAACAGATGTCCCATACAATCATAGAGTACGAAGTGTAAAGAGAATTTGATTCAGAGGCCTTACTTGAGATCGACGTATGGCATTTACGTCATTCTTTGAAAGAGAACGTTGTTCAGACATGCTATCATCACTATCATAGCTAAAGCGTGTTCCCCGTTTCCGAGAGTTCCTCTTTCTAGACCAATCATCTTTGTAAGGTTTAGCTCCTGCAGCTTGATGTTGTAAATAATTGAATGACAGCTTCCTGCTTTAAATAAAAGAAGAAATTAAGTTTCCATTTTTATTCGATTAAGTAAATAAAATAAGATGACAATCTTCCGTATTTGGTTGTTTAAAGTTGCTAAATAATAAATAATCCATAGTACTTTATTTTGTTGCTATTTATATTATATCAGAATAAAGATATCTTCACATTTTCGTTTTGAAAGCAGACTTGATACTTGTATATTCACTCTAAAACACCTATTCTCTAAATCCGTAGAACTCTCAGTTATCATTATGTCGGTGTTCTCATATTGATCATATAAAAAGCATAAATAACTACCACAATCAATAAATCATCATCAGCACCAGTACGAATTATGCAACCAAAGCAATTGCTGTAGGGCACCCCCACCGCAGACATTGATGTATTGTTTGCTTAAACAATTCTATAAGAACATTGATGCTACAACAATCACTGTCGCAGCCCACAACATTGCTTGATCAATCACTAGTTAACAACACTAGTACTAACCTAAATTGGATACAGTGGTAGGCTTTTATGAAAAATAACTCATGGATATCATCCCTTGCCTTATTAATAGATCAAAATTCAACTAGTTCACCCTGTCAGCAACTTTTACTGAAGGACACTATGCATTATACTCCTGCACTTCGGAGCAGCCAAATCCATATTTCATGCTAATCCAAGCCTCTTACCACTATGCGTAAAGCTCATCTATATTGACAATAAGTCTCATTGTGGGCCAGGAAATACTTGGAATGATCACCTTTGGACAGCAGCCTTCAACATATCATATGATCAGCACCCACAATTCAATTACTAAAATTTCAGTGTCGAATAATTAGTTTTTTCTCATAAACCGTCATCCTCCATCCTACCCATATTGTTAGGGGTGACTATTATGTGGAATTAGAAAAAAAAAAGTTCACTGGGTAAGGACGTCATCACATCATCAAAGTTAGTGCATTTTGGTTTCCCATCAGATCAAGTAAAACGCAAATCCTCTACACAACCAAATGAAACTACTTTGAGTAACTTTAACTTTTCACATCCACAACGTGGATCTGTGTTTTCAAACGACAAACCAAACATGCCATTGGTGCTCATAAATAACGAAATTTGATTCTTTTTTCTGCTTAAATTGGTTTTTAGAAACCAACCAATGGTAGATCCAATATGAAAACTTATACATACCAAAAGACAGAAAGTATAATTGCCAGACACCAACTTCAAACAAGTTTGACTCTTAGGCCATTAGCAATTCCAATTATCATGAAATTCTTATGTTGTAAAATGAAAACAAGTAGGAAAGTTTACCAATAAAAAAGGCTTTTACTGATGTAGAAAATATGTAACCCATAACTAAACTGAATAAATGCAATGAGGACCCCAGATAGCACCTGTTCATTTGCGTTCCTTTCTCATCAAGAAGTGGAAATAAGGAATTCTTCATAGAGAAATGCCAAGTCAACGGAACTGGGCGTTTTGAGGATGTTACCAATTCAGTTTTACCATGAATCTGAAAGCCAAAACATTTTGCAGAGGTTACAAAGAATACTATATTTAATTTTCTATTTGAATTCTTTCACTAGATTCAGTTCCATCAATCAGGGAAGATGCAATAGTACTAAACACGATACTTGAGATACACTTAAATCATACAAAATGCAACCATAATTATAGAAGTAACTCTAAAGGGAGGTAAATTTACATAAAATGACGTACTTTATGTAATCTAGTCCTTTCTCCTCAAATGTAGTATGAAAAAAGAATCTGATAATTAAAGTTGAATAACAAGCCTCACATTGTTATTGGTTCTCTTTTGATCTATTTCTTATCTTATAATATTTGGTTTTCTTCTTTAAGAAAAGTACTTCATTTCAAGGAGCAGGGGAACTAGATTAATCAATTAAGTGTAATGCTGGTTGATTTTACAAGAATGAAAAGCTAGCAGTGCAT
Source organism: Vigna reflexopilosa (assembly GCA_027742785.1). Lineage (NCBI taxonomy): Eukaryota > Viridiplantae > Streptophyta > Magnoliopsida > Fabales > Fabaceae > Vigna > Vigna reflexopilosa. The sequence continues at coordinate 22,162,491 of CM050930.1, read as the reverse complement.
TCTGCGACTTTAATACACATAAACAGCACAATCTTAATACCTGACCAATCCAGCCAGCCAACTCATCTGGATTTGCAACAGTTGCTGACAGGCAAATTAGTTGAACTACTTTTGGGCAATAAATAACCTGCAGATTTAGTCCAAACATGCACGAACAAATAAGAAAACTTGAGCAAGTTATGTAACATGCAAATACAATAAATCATGCTTACAATCTCCTCCCAGACTGTACCGCGAGATATGTCACTAAGATAATGAACTTCATCCAAAACAATCACATCAACATTCACAAGCCCACTTCTAGAAGAAACATTGCCAACACTGCAAGAAAAGAAGTAGTCAATAATTACTCCTGTTTGCAAATGTTGATACAAATGACAAAGTAACGAAACAAAAGTTGAGGACATAGGATTAAAGAATCAATTAATAAAACTTCAGATGGGAACAAATAACAATGACGATGACATTGTCATAATCAAATTTTTAAACACAAGGTTTAGAGTTTAGAGTGTGTTTGTTTCAAGGTTTGTAAATTCATCACTACGAATGTGAACTTTGAAATGTTAGATCCTCAAGTTTGTCATTAGCTTTAAAAAACACTGTTGGGTATAGTCGATTCCAATGGAAGTAGTATTATCTTGTTTTACTTTATATATTCAACGTCAAAAAGGTGGGTATATTGCATTTTCATGAGTATATAGAAGCTATTTATGTGTTAACTATTAAATCCCATTCCCACTTCTGCTTCCACTTCCACATCTTTTTAAAAGTATTTCTAGGAATACTAAATTCTAGAATTTACTCACCAATCACATTCCCGAATCCAGTATTCTAGGGATGTCACTTGGAAATGTAAAAAGATAGCTTAAAATAAACACCAGAGATTAAAAAAAAAAAAAACACTGGAGCTGTATACTAAACTTCTAGCTCCTGACAATAGTGCAGCAATTACTTATATGTTCTTGTGCAACACGACCTTCTCAACTTCTTAAGTATCTCGCACCAGCCTCACCGATACATAGCTATTAATGAAATTGGAAACTACACATTACAAAACCACATCAGCAAAGACTCAAGTATGAAACAGCTAATTTCCCCCTATTTCAATGCAATGTACCTCTGATACAACATGTTGCGCAATATCTCCGTGGTCATAATCAAAACCTGAGCATCCTTGTTCACAGCAGAATCACCCGTAAGAAGGCCAACATTACTGTCACCAAAAGTCTCACTGAAAATCCGAACAAAAACCAGCAACAATTAAACTTCCAAATAACAGAATAGCAGTAACTCTTCCCCACAGTTACACACTGACAAAAGCAAAAACACATCAAATTCAGATTCTAATCATTGCACACCGGAATTCCCGAAACTTCTGATTGGACAACGCCTTGAGCGGCGTCGTGTAGAATATTCGCCGTCCCCTAGCAACCGTAGCCACCGCTGCCGCTTCCGCAATCAGCGTCTTCCCGCTGCTCGTCGGAGCAGAAACCACTACCGAGGAGCCTCTCAGAAACGCCAGTATCGCCTGCCGCTGAAACTCAACCAAACCAAAAAAGCATCATCCAAACACATTCCAAATCCGAGGAAATTTCTGAAACGAAGAGAAACAAACGCTCAACGAACCTGAAACTTGTCGATACGAAAATCGTAGATGGAGGCCAGCTCTTCGACGTCGATGATATCCGCGCCGAACTCCCTGACTTCGTTGAAGAGCTTCTCGACTCTCTGCCACTTGAATCCGTCGTGGCGAGCGAACACACCAGCGTCGTCCTCGGAAGCATCAGCAGATACGTCGTCGTACTCGTCGGCAGCAACGTCGTCGTCTTCATCTTCTTCTTCTTCTTCGTCTTCTTCGTCTTCTTCTTCTTCCTCTTCTTCGTCCTCCTCGGCGTCGGAGAATGCGCTAACGGTTGAGGTAGGGGACTTAAAGGAGAAGGAGGCACGGAAATTGAGGGAAAGAGGAAGATATCCAAAGCGAAGGTGAGAGAAAGAAAGAGCGGTGTTAGTTGGAAGAAATGGGAAAGAAGAAGATGAAAGAGAAAAAGGGTAACGTGGTTGGAGTGTGAGGATGAAATGAGTGTTGGTGGCCATGGCGGGTTTGCTTTCCGTGCGGGTTTTTTTCTATTCCTTCTCCAATATTTCTAAATATCCAAAATCGCATGAGGCCCAGTTTTGATTAATATTTTGACTAGTGATATTTCACAAATTTGGTCTTCCTCTGTTCTTTCTTTTTCAAAAAATGATGGGTTTTACCATTTCTTATTTATGTCAATTACATAATAATTGACAAGAAATGCAAAATGTTTTTTTCCGTGCAGTTTTTCATTTCTCTTATACATCTGCTAAAACATTAACGATATTGGTTTAATATTAATAGTATTTAACTATTTGCTTCATCCTTCACTTATGCCAAATTTTTTTCGATTTTCAAGGTAGCATTGTGGTTAATATTTATCTTGATAGCACAGTTTTTGGCCATGTCAGAATTCGATTTTTAAATAATGATTTGAATTTTTGTGAATTTAATCAAGTTGGTTTGGAATTTGAATTTCAAAAAGTTAAATTTTGAAATTGATTTTGGTGAATTTGGCTGAGATCTTGAAATTTGATTTTTGAGTAACCGAATTCTAATTTGGTTTTTCATGATTTTAGTTAAGTTTTAGCTTGGAATTCGGTTTCTGGACAACCGCGCTTGAAACAAAAATAGAAATTACATTTAGGTTTTCCCTCGCCCATGTTTGAGTTGAAGTGCAGGTGGTTTCATGGTGGATGTGGTTCTTCCCATTTGCTACGTTGGGGGAATACTTTGAAGGGTTTATCGGTGGTTTAAGTTTTTTCTGACTGTCCCGGCGTTGCCGTTGGCGTTCTTTCCATTAAGGACGTCCTTCGTTTCAGGCGTGGTGGTTGTGTGTTTCCGGCACAAGGTCGTGGTGTTTGAGCACGGCCTTTTTGGTATTGTGTCCCTCGTCATGGTGTGGTCTATGCCCCGGTGTCCCGCGAAGGCTGATAAGTATTAGAGTGAACAATTCTGATATTTGAGGTACTGGCCTCCAAGCAGAAAAGATAGAAATTTGGTAAATGATATTCTCCTTTTTCAAGTTTTATTACTATATTTATATTCTCTGCATCACTAACGATTTATCCGTATATCACGGTAACCACGTAAATACAGTAAGAAAATGTTCTAACAGAAAAGATTTTCACAAAACAAACATAACACTCTCTCTCTCAGTGCACGTATTCATCCCAATTTGTGGGTCTCCTAATATTTCTCTTGGGCCTAGCTGTTGATCCACTCTCCTCCTGGATGCATATTGTATCATTCCTTGCGTCTTGCAGAAGAACCTTGTCCTCAAAGTTGAAAGTACGTTGAATATCCTTCCAAGGTTCCCAAGTAGCTTCCTCTGGAGAAAGACCTTGCCATTGCACCAGAACTTCCAGGTGTGGAGACTCACCAGAATTATTCTCACGGGTTCCTAATATGACTAATGGACTAAGTAAAGGCCCATTATTATAATTACTTGACGAAAGCGTTCCAGCTACTGAAGGTGGAGGTCCATGATGTGGTTTCAAAACAGAACAGTGAAATACTGGGTGGATTTTTGAAGTCTCAGGAAGAGCCAAATGATAGGCCACCGGGCCAATCCGATTAAGGATTTGAAATAGTCCAAAATAACGTTTCGCCAATTTCTGTGGAGTCTTACCAGCAAGAGAAGTTTGGCGATATGGCCTGAGTTTGACATAAACCCACACTCCCACCTCATACTGAACATCACGGCGATGAGAATCAGCCATTGATTTCATGCGATCCTGAGCCTTTTGTAAATTTCGACGTAAAGTGGATAAAATGTCATCCCGTGAACTAAGTAATTGATCCACAGCCTCCACTTGTGATTGACCCAATATATAACCCGGCAAAGAAGGAGGAGATCGGCCATAGACAATTTCAAAAGGGGTGTATCCAGTTGCCGAGTGAATAATAGTGTTATAACACCATTCTGCCCAAGGAATGAAATGACTCCATTTGATTGGTTGTGCATTACAAAAAGCACGCAGATATTGCTCAAGAGTTCTATTTAGAACTTCAGATTGTCCATCAGTCTCAGGGTGATAAGCAGAAGACATCCGCAATTGTGTCCCACTAGCTTTGAATAATTCTTGCCAAAACTTACTAAGGAATATAGGGTCACAATCAGAAACAATACTCTTTGGCATGCCATGTAATTTGCCCACGACATCAATGAAAAGTGTAGCCACTTGATATGCTGAAAACTATGTAGGAAGAGTGGTAAAATGGGCTGCTTTGGAGAAACGGTCAACAACCACCAAAATGGAAGTGTGCCCACGGAAAGATGGAAGGCCAGTAATAAAATCCATGGCCAAGTCTTCCCAAACGCGATGTGGCAATGGAAGAGGTTGAAGCAAACCAGCAGGTTTTTGAGGTACATATTTAATTTGCTGGCACACCACACAGTTACGAATGAAAGTCTTCACATCCTTAGTCATAGAGGGCCAAAAAAAATTCTCTTGCAATCGATGAAGTGTCTTAACAAGACCCACGTGTCCACCTAAGGGGTTGCATGAAATTCTCTCATAAGGATCTCACAAAAAGGAGACGTAGCAGGCAACCAAATTCTGCTTTTATAAAAAATCAACCCATCTTTCAATTTGTAATCTGAAAATGCAGCAGGGTCTTGATTTATATCATGTAAAAGTTGGGCGAAACTGATATCACCCTGTAAATTAGCCCTTAATTCCTCCAAAAATTGAAAGTGAGGAATAGTGATCACATAAGAAAGACCCAGATTATCTTCTGCAGTAATTCGAGAAAGAGCATCGGCCGCCACATTGGAACTACCAGCACGATATTGAATCGTATAATTATATCCAATGAGTTTACTCACATATAATTGCTGCTTTGGAGTCTGCACAGTTTGAGTCAATAAATCTTTTAGAGGTTTGTGATCAGTCTGAATGATGAAAAAGTGTCCCAACAAATATTGGCGCCACTTTTTAATGGCTGCAGTTATGGCATGCAACTCCCGTAAATATGTAGATGCCTGCATCATCCGAGAACAAAACTTTTTACTAAAAAAAGCAATTGGTCGTTGATCTTGAGAGAGAACCGTACCCATAGCTATGCCAGAAGCATCTGATTGAAGAACAAAAGGCTTTGAGAAATCTGGTGAAGCCAAGATTGGGGCTGTGGACATCACATGCTTCAGCTTATCGAAAGTTGTCTGAGCTTCAGGAGACCACTGAAATGCATCCGTACGAAGTAAATCTGTGAGAGGAGAGGCCAAAGCAGCATAACCTTTAATGAATTTGCGATAAAACCCTGTTAGTCCCAAGAATCCTTTCAATGCTCTCATGGAGGTAAGTGGTGGCCACTGTAACATTGCCTCAATTTTTGAAGAATTCGGTCCTACCGATCCAGCATTTACCACATGGCCAAGTACTCAATCTGTTGTAAAGCAAATGAACATTTGGATTGTTTCAAATAAAAGTGGTTGGCATCTAACAATTCCAAAGTAATTTGTAAGTGTAATAAATGATCCTCCCATGTAGTGCTATAAATCAGTATGTCATCAAAAAAAACGATGATAAATTTATGCAGATGTGGTCGAAATAGGGCATTCATGGTGGCTTGAAAAGTTGCAGGCGCATTCAAAAGACCGAATGGGAGAACCCGAAACTCAAAATGCCCATCGTGGGTACGAAAGGCGGTTTTATGAATGTCGTCCGACTTCATGCGAATCTGATGATATCCTTGTAGTAAATCCAATTTGGAAAACCAAATGGCAGACCCTAATTCATCCAATAATTCATCAATGGTGGGTATGGGAAAACTATCTGGAACAGTGATGGCATTCAAAGCCCTGTAGTCAACACAAAATCACCAAGTGTTATCTTTCTTCTTAACCAAGAGGACCGGAGATGAAAATGCACTGGTACTAGGTCGAATCTCTCCTGAAACAAGCATTCGGGGCACTTGAGCTTCAATTTCTTATTTTTGAGAATAAGGATAACGATATGGGCGAACCTTAATAGGAGCAGAGTTGGGTAATAAAGTAATAGCATGGTCAGTGGGTCGTTCAGGGGGTAAGGAAGAAGGCTCCTCAAATAAAGATTGGAACCGATTCAATAAAGTGGAAAGTTCATGATTATCAGTTGGAATCACACAAAAGTATGCAGCAGATACTGACACAGGTGGCAGCACAGTAAGATGAAAACATTCAGCAATATGGCCCCACTTGGACAATTTACGTAAATGATGAACCAAAATTGGCAAAGAATCATTATTAACGTCGCCTATCAATTTGGCCATCTGGCATGACCAAGTAAATTGAATGGTAAGGTGTTCATAGTCGGTTAAAACAGGACCCAAACTCTGAAGCCATTGCACTCCCAACACGGACTCGGGCCCGCAAAGATCAATTCAATGAAAATCCACAAAAAAGCTTGATTCTGGATTAAGAGAGGGACCTGGGTGCAAACCTGAGAGCAAGTCAAGGCATGTCCATTGCCAACCATCACCGATAGTGGTTTCGTAGGCTGAAAAGGTAGACCCAATTCATGGGCTCGCTTAGATTGAAGAAAATTATGAGAACTTCCGCTATTAATGAGAATGCGAACGGAATGCTCCAATATTTGTCCTGTGACGCAAAACATTTTGGAATTAAAATGCCCTGATAATGCATTTAAACTCAACTACGCAGAGTCAGAGATAGTGGAAGTAGTAGAATCGTCTGGAGGAAGATCGGAAGGTATAGTCTCCTCATCGTCATGCACGAGAAGAAAGAAACAAGACTTGCAACGATGCCCAGGATTATATTTCTCATCACAGTTGTAACATAACCCCCGTTCACGACGATTTTGCATTTCCGAAGCTGACAAACGCTCAAATGGAACAGTTGGCGTAACTAGTGTGGGGAGGAGAGCTTGGCGTGGTGTCGATGGTAGAGATCGTGCAACGGGTACAGTGGAACTCCGTTGAGGTTGGGCGATAGAGTTAAATTTGTCCTCTTGAAGCTTGGCCAACTTCGCCGCTTCCGAAAACGACACCGGCTGGAAGGCGAGCACCTCACGCTAAATGTCTGGATGAAGACCAGAAATGAAACACTCAAGCAAAAAAGAAGGAGGAACGTCGGTGACCCGATTTGCAAGGCCTTCAAAGTCATTGAGATATTGCAAAACAGACTCAGTCTGGTAAAGCTTGCAGAGTCGTCCCTTCACATTCTGAAAACGAGATGGAGCAAAGCGTGTTTCCAACGAGTGTAAGAAATCCTTCCAAGAACGAAGGAAGTGATTTCTCTCCATCCACTGAAACCAACTAAGGGCGGGTCCATCCATGTAAAAGGAAATGATCTGAAGACGATCGGCTTCTGGGGTTTGGTGATAGTCGCAAAATGAGTAACGGCAAAAATCCAGTCTAACGCGTTGGACCCATCAAAACGAGGACAACCCAACCGAATCTTGGGAGTTTACTTCGGAAATGATGATTGCGTTAAGGGTTTCTGTTTGAGGGAAGCAACCTCTGAAGAAAGATCATTGATGCGAGCTGTGAGTCGTGACACTTGTTCAATGAGAAGGTCTATTGCAGGCGGTTGAGAAGTCGTCATTGAAAGCACCAAATGATAAGTATTAGAGTGAACAATCCTGGTATTCGAGGTACCAGGCCTCCAAGCAGAGAAGATAGAAATTTGGTAAATGATATTCCCCTTTTCCAAGTTTTATTACCATATTTATATTCTCTGCATCACTAACTGTTTATCCATATATCACGGTAACCACATAAATACAGTAAGAAAAGGTTCTAACAGAAAAGATTCTCACAAAACAAACATAATACTCTCTCTCTCAGTGCACGTATTCATCCCAATCTGTGGGTCTCCTAATATTTCTCTTGGGCCTAGCAGTTGATCCACTCTCCTCTTGGATGCATATTGTATCAAAGGCCTTGCTCTGTCGTCAGAGATAGTAAGCTTTCCTTCTTTTTTTCACAATTGTCTTTTCTTGATGATATTCTAGTCCAAAACAGAAAACTTGAAGGTTCTTTTGTTAGTACCGAGAAGGCCTTAACTACATCAAATTAGACTTAAACTTGCTAAAGAATCAATTGAGAAAAATTTTTATATGCCAATGAAAGTGAAGTTGAAGGTTGGATGAATATAGGAGGTGATTAAAGATTTGGGAAAAGAGATTGCTAATTTGATAACTTCACTAGTAAACACAAAAATGATATGATGGCTGCAAGAATCTTGTTATAATGTATTTTAATTGTCATTCATAATTCATCTCAACTTGTTTATCACCTTTTTTTGTTGGATTCTTTTCTTCCACGCCTTAATTTTTACATGGCTTACCCAGTCATTTAAAAATGTTTATTATTTGGTTCACAGACTAACATATTCTTCTCTCTTTTTTTTGTAGAAACAAGTTTTGTAAAAGTTAGCAACTAATTAAGCTGGAAGCTAGGTGGAGTATTTAAGGTATAGGAATAACGGAACTACTTCATATAGATTTTGTAACAGTGTGGTACAAAAAATTGGCAGAGTACTTATTGCATGGTTGTCTAAATTTTATATTGGATCAGGTATTTTTGTTACAAAAAAGGTTGGGCGCTACTGAAAACACGACTCATATTCGAGACCTTCTTGGTGTAAAATTTGACATTACGGACTATGAAGTAAGTGTCAGATTCATTTATAATTGTGGGAGTTGATTGTGATTTCTTATTGCCTTGCGTTTTTGCTTCTTGTAGGTTATAGAATTTGGTAGATGAAACCAAATTGTGAAATTTATGGAGGAGGCTCAACATCAAAGAGATGAGTTCTTTGCTAAGGTTCTTAAATTATACATCCTATTCTGCCTTAGGGACGTTATTGATGCAAGTATGCTCACAATTCCCTTTCTTTTGCCTATTCTTGGTTTTGTATTCAGTTTATGTGAATGATTATTCTACTTTTCCGAATTATTAGGTTATTTGATTATGGAAATTGGATTGTAGGTATTTCGGTTGCGAGGTCGAGTCACTCCAAACACTTTCATTATTTGCCCTTCAACATTGTTCGGTCTTGTTTTATGGTCTCCTTCGCTCTTCGACGTCGTCCGGTCTCGCTCCCTGATCTCCTTTTTCGCTCTTCCGTTTGGAGGTGCACATGTCAAAGGTTTTCCGATGTTTAAGTTAGTAGACAGTCCGTATGGTAATTTTAGATCAGTAATAAATGCACAATAAATGTGAATCACCTACCTCTTACATTTGACCTATATCTATCGTTTTCGCCATGGGCCTAAGATTAGTGAAGCCTTAACCACGGCCCAATCCCAGCTCAATGACTCTAATCACTTCTTACCTTAAACCTTGCATAAATACAATTACGGGTTCTCAACGACCGTTCGTCCTCGATCATCCGGCCGGATTAATCACGAGATGGTTCTATGACCGTCCGACCCATATGGTACACAGGTCCCCTAAGCCCTAAGCAACATAACTAATGTAGGGTTTTGAGCTGCCTCCAATGTGGTAACGGTTTCGTAAGTGACTTTGTCACCATCCGCCACTCTTGGAATAGAGTTTGGGCGGGAAAAACACGTGTCGCATGTTTGCTTGCTTTCAACCTCGGGTAGTTGAAGCGTCTCTGCATCTGGACCGTTTGTCGTGGTGATTACTTCTTCTTTCGCTTCCAGCCTAGAGTATTCTTTTTCCCTCAGGTAATAAATGGCAATAATCGCCAATGTTGAGTCTTCATTGGAGTCGTCGGGCAAAGGTGGTGGTGGTGTGGCGGGCAGTGGTGATGATCAACCCTCTTCTCCTAATTCAATGTCGTCCTCGTACCTCGGAAGGTCTGATCGGAATGAAGATTCAAGGCCTCCGTCTCCTATAAATAATGGGCCTCAATCCCCTGTATATGAAGGGGAAAGGGTTATCCACGAGGTGGCCATCCACTTACTCAAGGGGGGCGTTCATGTCGACGACGTTCCCCTGGTACCAGCCAGTGGTTTACCTGTCATCCGGAGGTACGACTGGGCACCGCACAATGTGAGTATGTATGTGTCGGAATATTATACGAAGAGGAAGTTAAAGTGGAGGATTGACCAGTCGTATATCAACAGCGACATGGAGGACGCTCGGCTAGTAAGGGTGGGCGTGAGTAGGGAGAACGAGCGGGTTTTCCATGGGAAAGAGTCGAATCCTGACGACTTCTTTTTCATGTACACCAATCTTTTCAACCAGCTCTTAGTCCAAGTGCCTTTTACGGCATTTCAATCAGTCGTCCTCCGTGAGCTCAATGTCGCTCCCACGCAACTACACCTGAATGCTTGGGCTTCGGTCCACGCGTTCGTGGCGATGTGTTCAGCACTTGGGATAACCCTTTCCGTCCCCATTTTCTTACATTATTTCGATGTTCGTCCTTTTTCTAAGGGAGGTTAGGTTTCTTTGATGTTCGTTAAGGATAGGTGTTTGTTTAGGCCCTTCTCCAATTCGTACAAGAATTTCAAAGACCAATATTTCAAGGTCATCATAAGGGAGGCAGGCCATCCCGAATTTCATGATGAAACCGGACTTCCTTTGTTCCCCTTTTATTGGACGAGGAATCCTAAGAAGATAAAGGCTTATCCGTCGGCCTTTTGAACCCAACGGACTTGGAGGCTGTGAAAATCATCAATGGTCTCTCTCGTTCCCTCTCTACCCACGGCTTCGTCGAGTGCCTTCTCCATGAGGATTCTGACCAAATGGCATTCTGTGTGGTATTTTCTGTTTGGTTTGTTTTATTCAGTAAGTTGATGTTAACTTAGTTAAGTTTCTGTCTGTTTGTTAGGTATCATGTCTGCCCCGCCTCCCACAAATCCATCTTCATGGAAGGAGACTGGCGGCACCCCTTCTACTAGTAGAGAACAGCTCCTACCACCCCTTAATCGTCTACCTTCCATCAACCGGGCTCAGTTGATGGAAGGCGGACAGTTAAGGGGTGGCGGGAGCCGTTCTCTGTTAGTAGAAGGGGCGTCGCGAGTCTCCTTCCTCGAAGACATGAAGATGGATTTGCGGGGAGGTGAGGCATACATGATACCTAATAAACAGACATAAACTTAGCTAAGTTAATAGCAACTTACTAAATAAAACAAATCGAACAAAAAATACCATATCGAACGTCATTTGGTCAGAATCCTCATGGCGAAGGCACTCGACAAGACCGCGGGCAAGAAGGCGGCGGGGGAAACCATTGACGATTCTCACGGCCTCCAAGTCTGTTGGGTTCAAAAGGCCGATCGGATAAGCCTTTATCTTCTTAGGATTCCTCGTTCAATAAAAGGGGAACAGAGGAAGTCCGGTCTCGTCGTGAAATTCGGGATGGCCTGCCTCCCTTATGATGACTTTGAAATATTGGTCTTTGAAATTCTTGTACGAATTGGAGAAGGACCTAAACAAACACCTATCATTGACGGACGTCAGAGAAACCCAACCTCCCTTAGGAAGAGAACGAACATCAAGATAATGTAAGAAAATGGGGACGGAAGGGGTTATCCCAAGTGCTGAACACATCGCCACGAAGGCCTGGACCGAAGCCCAGACATTCGGGTGTTTGAGCTCACGCAGGACGACTAATTGGAATGTTGTAAAAGGCACCCAAACTAAGAGCTGGTTGAAAAGATTGGCATACATGAAAAAAAATTCGTCAGGACTCGACTCTTTCCCATGGAAAACCCGCCTGTTCTCCCTACTCACGCCCACCCTTACTAGACGAACGTCCTCCATGTCTCTGACGATATACGACCGGTCAATCCTCCACTTTAACTTCCTCTTCGTATAATATTCCGACACATACAGACTCACATTGTGCAGTGCCGAGTCATACCCTCAGATGACAAGGAAACCATCGGCCGGTACCAGGGGAACGTCGTCGACATGAACGCCCCCCTTGAGTAAGTGGATGGCCACCCTGTGGATAACCCTTTCCCCTCCATATATAGGGGATTGAGGCCCCGAATCCTCTTCCCCGGAGACGGAGGCCATGAATCTTCATGCCAGTCGGACCTTTCGAGGTACGAGGACGACACCAAACTAGGAGAAGAGGGTTGATCATCACCACTGCCCTTCGCGCCACCGCCACCTTTGCCCAACGACTCCAATGAAAACTCAACATCCACGATTGCTATTTATTACCTGAGGGAAAAAGAATACTCTAGGCTGGAAGAGAAAGAAGAAGTGAGAAAAGGTGAAAATGACAGTGTCCCCACCTCTTATTTATAGAAAAAAATTTTGAAAACCGTCGACGCATCACTGCGGTTATAAATCGCCACGACAAACGGTCCAGATGCGGAGATGCTTCAAGAGTGTTTTTCCTGCAAGCAAATACGCGACATGTGTTTTTCCTGCCCAAAATCTATTCCAAGAGAGGCGGAAGGTGACGAAGTCACTCACGAAACCGTTACCACGCTGGAGGCAGCTCAAAATACTTCATCAACTACGTTGCTTAGGGCTTAGGGTCCTGTGTACCATATGGGTCGGACGACATAGAACCGTCTCGTGATTAGTCCGGCCGGACGGTCAAGGACGAACGGTCAGTGAAAACTCGTAATCGTATTTATGCAAGGTTTAAGGTAAGAAGTGATTAAAGCCATTAGGCTTGGATTGGGCCATGATTAAGGCTACACTAATTCCAACCCCATGGCGAAAATTACAAATATAGGTCAAAGGTAAGAGGTAGGTGGTTCACATTTATTGTGCATTTATTACTGATCTAAAATTACCATACGGACTGTCTACTGACTTAAACATCGAAAAGCATTTTACAGGTACACCTCCGGACGAAAGAGCAAAGAAGGAGACTAGGGAGCTAGACCGAACGGCGTCGAAGAAGAAGACCAGAAAGCGAGATCAAAAAGCAAATTGTAAAAGTGTTTGGAGTGACTCGACCTCGAAACCACAGTACCCATCCTTCCTATTGGCATCATCATTCTTATTTCAGAAGAACAAAATTAATGTGTGCTTATAACGAACAGACGTGGATGTAAGAATGATAAAATATAAAGATGTTTTTGTGAGAACTAACTTGTAAAGGTATTGTTTGTTTCTCCATTCTTGTTCTTTGATTTAGTGGCCTAGTTGCCCAAAGAATTGTTTGTTTCTTTTGCATATTACTTTACCGTCACAGAAATTTTATTTTATATGCTTTTCTGAGCCAAACTGCAACTTATTCCTTTTGATTGTTTTGGGATTGCAGGACTTCTTTTCATCATTGCTAGATGGGTCAGTTGTTGGACAAAGTGACATCTGACTTTGGGTGCATGACTGTGTCCATTACTAACACTTTTTTGGTTATCCTACATAAAAGACCATACCATCAACAAACATTAGCAAATGTTTCTTTGTATAGGTGTTTGTCAATGACATGTTCCGTAATTAAACATCAGTACACACAACAACCACATTTAGGATTTCATATCCTTTTGGTGTTATTGTTTTGATATCTATAGGGTCTGACTTGAGGATATAAACCTTTGGAGGGATTGTCTTGAGGGAGGTTCGAACGTCGTAAGTAAGAGGGAGGTTCGAAAGCCTTTCCACCATTGCTAAATGCTTCTTCTGTTTCTATGTTTTGTCTTCCACGGAGAGTGAGTGTTCTTGTTTCTGGGATTCCTCATACTCAATTCATAACAGAGTTATGGAATTACATGTTTCTTCTGCTCTGTTCCTTTCAAGAATTTATGTTCCTTAAAATATAAATCCAGATAAAAAATTAATTTTAAAATATTATTTAAATAATATTGCATAATAAATCACTAGTGCAAACGTAAATAATTTTCACTCGTATAAGTTTTAAAAAATCAACATTTCTAAATAAAACAACTTTAAATTTGTAAATCTAAATAAGAAAAATAAATAAATATAAAAATTAAATTCAATAATTAATATTTCTTTCATTAAAAACTTAATTTTGATAACTTGTTTTTTTTTTAAATTGTCCAAATAAAAAACTTAGTAACAGTAATTAGTGAATAATAAATATCCAGGGAGATATCATGATATGTTTATTAAATTTTTTTATCCAAATTGCTTTCTTTTTACATTCTTAATTTGAGTAATTTGACTTAATATTAAGTGTGCATAAAAAAAGTAAAATAAAATATATAATTTAAAATATGTTTAATCAATTCTAGTATTTAAATCTTGTATTTACTAGTCTACTAACAATCAGATGACTAACATAATTAGTTTTATTAAATTGCGTTTTATTAAGAATGACAAATAAATATTTTTTAGTCAGTTTTATTTGAACATGTTTTGATTTTGACAGATTACTTTTGAATTGACTGGATAAATGAGTACGGATAATATATATTTTTTAAAATTAAATATGGAAACTAAAATAATATATATATCCTCTCTTCTCAACATTTATCCAACACTCATCCTTATACTCTCGTTTTAAATTTCTAAAATGCCTTTAATTTATTGAATAACTTAAAAACTTATATTAACTTTAATTTAATTTTTAATTTCGTAATTTATTTATCCGAGACACATTTAGTCAGTTTTATTATTTTCATAATTATTCAACTTTTATTCAATTATTATTTGATATTATGATTCAAGATTTGTAATTATGATCTCTTTTTTTATATTTTGATATTGAAAAAAAAAATTGTATCTTTATTAAATCTTTTATAATATCATATTTTCTTATTTACGGTTTTTATTTTTTATAAGATAGTTATTTAATTAATATTTAGGTTAGTAAAGAGAGAGATACAAATATACATCCATTATGACAAATTTTATATTTATTAAATATAAAAATAAGAATGAAGTTTTATTATGAGAATAAAGATGGAAAAGTATAATTCACGACCAGCCCATGGCGTCCCTAGCCCCAATTTGAATTTAGATTTGTGCGTAACTCAATGGCAACAGTGTTGTTATACAGTAAATGGAAAATTTTCAGAAATACGTGGTGTTAACAAGCTAAATCTAATCTATCACACATATATAGGAAACTCATCAATTAGAAAGCAAAGCAAGAAGCCCTTGATTTAAATAGAGTGGCATGATGGTATTTTTATCAGAAATTATCATTACACAAGTTCATCAAGCAATGCATTTAGCATATCCCTCACCAACAAATTAAACAACATATAACTAAGACATAATGTTGATTTAAAAAAATTTATGTAAATTTTAATTCTTTCATTGCACCATCACACACGCTTCTAACAAATGATGAAACTTGTACAGTAAAATTTATTTCCTTTTTAACTAACTCCTTTCAGAGTGATACTAACTCTATCTGGTATCCTTCTGGCCTCATTAGCTACTACCAAAAAGTCCAAATGTACCATATTTTTCAATTCATCATTCCACCGACCTCCTATGATAAGTAGCTTTCAAGACAAGCAAAAATACCCTCAGTATGCTACATTCTTCTCATTTTACTGTATCCATACCAAAAGAGAAACAAAAAGAACAAGGAAGTTGTGGGCAGACTCTCAGTCTACGCTTTGTATTTGAAACGGCAGGCCAATTGCAGCCACCGAATGTTCCATGATCAATAACCTCAATATTTTTAGCAGCTAAAGTGAAAGGGGTAAATAAAAAACTAAATAACAAAAATATTGATGAATGAAATAAAAAGTCCTCTAGTTACATCACAAATTACCTTTATTTACATTATTGTGAGCCATCAGATTACAGTATACAACAATCTTCCCTCAATTCCGCGCCCCCATTCTGTATGATTTATTAGGTTGCTCAGAAAAAATTTCAAAAATAATTTCTGATAAGCATCCCTAGATCATCTTGTATAGGGTGCTGTTTTCATGCGCCTCTGCCAATGACATTTGGCAAGTATTACTGAAAAGGGCAACCATACAACTGTTATCAGTCAAACTTTTTGTTTTTTACTACATCTAGAAAAGAACAAATGATAGATGAACTTTTAGCTTGCATTATATTATATAGATATAGCAGTAAGGGATATTGATCATAACAATTCATATTGGATGGAAGTATGAGTTCTGCATGTTTAAAAGCATGACACATTTAGCAATATATAGAATTTTGCATACCATGTCCAGCTCAAAATGGACAATTCATGTAATGGTAAACATGTTGCGGAATCGTTGCAGTCTTCTTGAACGAATGCTTGAAGACTGTGCCTGTTCATGGGTGCCTGAACTCCTCGGATGCAAGACTCTTCGTTTCCTTCTCACCCGATACAAAAAGTCTTCAGTATCTAAAACGTAAGAGACCTGAAAAACAGGTACCGAGGAGAAAATGTAAGGCTGGAAATTCAGAAACAAAATCCAATAGGAATCATACTCTAGCTTAAAGTGGGTAATACCAACTAAGAAATCTTATTATATCAAATACCTTAGATGAACTGCAAGCTATCTTGCACTCCAGACCATTAATAATCTCTAGTCCTTCCATAGTCTGGCTTGAAAATTCATCACTACCAGCATATCTACGTTTATTCCTGACAATATGAATAAAATAAATTCACAAAAATAAACAACAGAAGGCAATTAAATTATAATTGTACTGACTAATCAAATACCTTTTTAAGAAAATCCCTTTCTCTTTTTTGTCAGGGACAACAGACAGGAAGTCATTAAGTAGATAGGTTGAAAAATTAGGGTCCATCGAAACGGCAGTCACTTCGGGTTTATCATGTCCAGAGTCCATCAGTTGAATAGATAGTTTCGTTGCTCCAGGTGACTGCAACGGAATAAACTAGGTTACCGCTACAGAACTTGTAATACTATTTAAAACTTCATTCAGGAGCAGACCTAGGTAGACAAGAAGGCAAAATAAAAGCTTACATATTCAATACGATATATGTTCTCATCATGGAGAAGAACACGGGCATTTTCATGATAAACTATGTCGACAAATTTTCCAGGTTTTCTTGATTTCTCATATGCATGTAGTTGTAAAAGTTTACTATCCATCTCATCAGCAGCAACAGCTTGAAGCTGAAATAAAATAAGAGATCTTTTAATGGTAGGAAAGATAATAAGCTGTGCAAACGATAAAAGGTGGAATTTATGTATGCGACCTGTTTAACGAGTTTATATATCAGCTTGTCTAATGTGAATAAGACATATGACTGAATTCCAATTATAGCTCGACAATCATCCTCAAATTTTGTATTATCAGAAGAACCATCCAGCAAACTGAAAAGGGCATTCATGAATCTACAGCATAAAGGAGATACATCAGTCTTGCATAGATAGATATTTACATTTATGTTAAAAATTGTAATTTGTAATTTGTAATATAATACATTTCATAGGTTTATCACCTGTCATATTGATCAGTGGAGCTTGTATCACTCGAAGCCTTCCATTTCCTATCAGCAGAGGATGAGTTAATCTTTGCTGATTGTATCCTCTCATACAATGTCTGTCAGATTAATAAGACAAAATATTATAAAATGAATATACAATAGATGCACACACGTTCACAATAATAAGAGGAAATACTTATAAACTAAAAAACATCTATTTTGTCCAAAACCATACACATACGCACTGATACCCAAGATTGACATGCATCCATACACACACATAAAATGTTCCTCTCACTTCCTCAAATTTCAATTAGTACAAACACCACCTTTCCAAAGACAGTCATCTGGCCACACTCAAACACTTTGGAATGAATCTACTGGTAACAGATGCCCAATCACTTAGAAATAGTGAGAATTAAAGTAGAAAAAAACAGAGAAGCAAAGACAAAGTGAGAAGAGTAGCTTAGACACCACTACATTTCTGACAAACTATTCCTAATTTCTTGTTAATAATAGAATAACACAGATTAATAATGCTAAATGAAAATTAACTTTGGTGTTTGTACAACAGAAACTGCAGAGATCCTCAGTGTAGGTTATGAAAAATGAGGGTGTATTTCTAAATAGATATTTTTGTACCTGATGAAGTCTAAAAAGAACATAAAAGGAATCATTTCCATAGAAAACTCGTGAATTCCTATCCTTCTCATGTAACATTGGAAGAACATGCTTTGCCAGTGGCTTCACAGTTAGGAGAAAGCGTTCAGAGTACGGCAATGACATTCCATCTCCTTCAACGTCATGGGCATCAGCTATTCCTTCAGCTTCACCTTCACTCTCAGCCTTGTTATCATGTTCTCCATCCTCATGCTCTTCTCGAGAACACTCCTCACCATCAGCAGACTCGCTGCCAGAAACATCAACATTTTCAGATGCATTTTCACTGTCCTCTGATGACCTGTGAGGACTTTCTTCACCTTCATCATCAGCATCAACATCGTTTTCTCCTCTGGTTTCACCACAAACATCGTCCCCATGTCTATCTTGATATGGCCGACTCATACCACCATCCTTTCCTTTATGCACTGCATCCAAACCATTACCTCCATAAACTGCAAAGTTATCTTCTTCAAAGTCTCCATTAGGAGATAACTCACCCTCTTCTCTTTCACTTTTGAAGGGTCGAACTGATTCCTCTTGGTATCGGTGGACTTTGGTGCCTCCGGTGATGGCCCCATTTGTGGATGTACCTGGTCTTGCAGAATCACCACCACCCTAAGTCATGATAAAGAAACACAAAAATCACCAAATTAATCGGTATGATAACTGGTGTATAAAATTAAAACATTATGAGTAATGATGTCATTGAATTACAAGTTTTAAAAGGAGAACTAAATTAATATTCAGTCAACAGTTTTGATTTCATTATAATGCAGAAAATATTTGAAGAACAACGTTAGTCATGAACTTTGCAAGGATGGAAAATCACTATAGTTCTTTACACATAACACAAAGGAAAGAGTGTTTTTCACACTCTGTTCTGAAAAGCTAACAACTTATGGCTTACCACTCAGATCTTCATATTTACAATCATCTGAGAGATCAATTCACTGTAGAAAGATCACTCATCAACAATATATATTGCAAGATGTTCATGAACATATTTCTACCACAATCAACTTGATCAAATTAAAAGAGAAAACCACCTACTAAAAATCTGGTTTGCAATATAATGCTTCAAGATTTCTAAGGAAATTGGTGTTGATGCTAATGACAGTGAGTAATGCCAGTCATATACCCTAAAACAGCCTCTTTGCAAATGAAAGGGGAAGTGCAAACAGTGACCCTCTCATACCTTCACAAAGGAAGAGGCCTCTAGCACCAGTGCATATTAGTTTAATGATAAAATCTTAAAATTTATCATAATGATGAATGTAGAACAAGAAAAATTTAAATTGAGACTGACATAAGCTGTACAGAGTTAATCCGTACCTCTGAAGGTGGAATATCAGGTCCTCCTTCAGCAGATGCATTAACAGGTCTAGCAGGAGTGGCAGTGAGTCCTTGTACAAAAAATTGCATCTCAGTTCCGCACATTCTCAAAAAGTAACAGTTGAAGATTATGAGAAATTATTGACAGATTACATTCAATTAACGGAAGGGTAACTATCAAGAAGTAGCATCATTGTTTAAGTTGCTAACCTGACAAATTATCTATGTTTGTCCTTCCATTGCTTTGTTCCATTCCAGATGCGGTAGAGACATTTGCATTCACTAACCTTTCACTAGACTGGTCTTGCTTATTATTAAATCCTGATAGTTCATTAGGTGGGAAAGCAATATTATTCATTTTACCATGCTGTGTATTATTTCCCAAAGTTTCAGTTTTAAGTAATACACGGTCGTCAAGATACCTATCCTCTCTAACCCCATTATCACCATTTGATTGCCATGCTTCACTAGAAGTTGACTGATCTACTGGCATACAACCATCCCCATTTCTGGAAACATTTATATGCTTTTGATTCATGACGGTAGCACCCACAACAGGGCTACCATCACTTTCAGCAACACTTGCAGTGCCATTCTTGACACTATTATTCTTAGTCTTGACAACATCTTCTGTATCCTCTGCACCCTGGGGCCGAGAAGGAACACAAAGCATAGGCTCTAAAAATGTTGTCCAAACCTTCATAACTTTATCCACATGTTCGGTTGTACAAATTTCTCCACAGGAATATTTTATGAGCTGATACAAATCTTCATGAATATCTAGATCAGAATACTTAAACTCCAAGTTTGGTAGAATTGGCCGTCTGTTTCCAGCAGCAATAGCAAGAAGAACATCATCTTCTTTGCGTTTTTTTTCACTAATTTCTTTGATTTCTGCCAGCAAGGCTGTAGAAAGTTTGATAAAAGAAAGGTGTCAAGAACATGGAAATAATTGTTGGATCATAACCACCAACATATACTTAAAACCCCAAATAAGGGAGACAACTCATGAAATTGCACCCAAAATAGACCTTAAATGACGCAGTATTGTATGGCTAAACCAGGGCTTTCAACCATTAGTCAAAGTTAGGCATTTTAAAGCAACAAATAACCCAAATATGGCTATGATTTGTGCCACTATAGCAACAACAGCAAGCAGTGACTGATGGACTTTAACAAAGTGGCCCAAAGCTGCAAGGCCCACATTGCAACAGCAGCACTATAGGTTAGATTGACAACTCATGTTTAGGTATATACACAGATTATATACACAGATTATCTCACATAATTAAAAATTTGCAAACATAAGAGAATATTCAAACATTAAAAGCTTTGAGAATTCAACATAATCAAAATGAAACATTATTTGTTACCTTTGGTGCTAAGGCTTTTTGTATCCTGCTGCTTAAAGTAGAAGCTACGATGATCAAGAGATTTGTGATAGTTCTTAGAATATATTTCAGCCCAAACTTTACTAAAATCAGCACGGCACCTTGCCCACTCTTCCTGTTTCTGCTTCAAGCGTGTTAATATCACTGGCAAAGCTAAAGGTGCATTCTTCCTTAACACTTCCATCACATCAAGCCCATGATCACCATATAATCGTTCAATACACCTAAGATTTATAGCTAAAACAACAGACAGAAAAAACAATATCATCAAAATATGCAAAAGTTCAAGAAATTACCTCACACTGTATATCTGCTGTAACCAATTCCCCTGATTAATTGAAAAGACCATATACCTGTTAAGTGCTCCTCAATACGAATTGGGATGTCTCCTTTAATTGTATTATTATTGATCTTGTCTAACAGTTCTTCTACTCGTTTGGTTGTCACATTCACTGACTCTAACAACATGTCAAGTTCAAACCTGCGAAGCAGTTAACATAATATCAGCAAGTGCAAGTGATAGACAACTTACTGAAATCATGTTTTAATCAACCCAATGATGGCAAAAAAAAAAACTACAATAATATGGCAACTGTGACAGTGATCACCCCTAGAAGATTAATCAAGAAAACAGGTATTTTAAAATGTACTTAAATATCACTAAAAAGATCTTACCTGTCATCTTCACATCTAAACAAGCTCTCTTCATACTGATTTTTGCGCATATGTTTGAAGGAGTAATCCTCACTTCCTGAAGTGACAGACACCCAGTGATCATTCAACACTTCAGCACCAAGTTCTGTTTTCTGGCTAGCTATAGGTATTGGGTACTGTGTAAGCACAGACAATATACATGCAAAACAATCAGCAAGAGGATCTCAGAGATTCCATCAAAAAAAGACAATATACAAAGAGACAAATAAAATAACTACATTTTTTGGTAAGAGCCGATAACTAGGAGTACACTGGTCGCAGTTAGAAAGGTCCAGCTCATTTATAGGTTTTGATAAATACTTATCCTTGCTGGGATATAGAGACATCTTAGAACCTAAAACATCTTTGTTGGCAATCACAGTGGATTTATCCCGTTCTCGAAACTCACGGTCCCTTTCTTTCATCCCATCATCCCTATAACGGTCTCTATTTCGATCCCTTTCTCTTTCCCTGTCTTCACCCTTCATTTGTTTCAGTCCATGTCCATCATTCCATAAGGACTCTAACAAACACAAACGAGGACATTTTGGGATCAGACGATAAAACTGCACAAGTTCCTATGAACCCAGATCATTTCACATAAAACTAAAAAGGGGAGCATATATCAGAAAACTGAAAAACATCTTACTTTTATTCATAACACCAGCAAGAAATCCACCATCTGTATCGTAGGATCTGATTAGACATAAATTAAAACATTTAACTTCATGGAAAGTAATATATTATTAGTTTGAATATACCATTTTTTTCAGATTGTAGCAAAAATTCATTAAACCCCTCCATAAGATCTGGATAGTTTCCCAGTAAATCGCCCACCTGGAAGAATAAATGACCAAGAGTCAATCATATAGCATTGCACAAGGAGTACACATCAAGGTAAATATATAGTATGAAATACAGTAAAAGCAGGTTGAGCTGTTTCTCATATTGATCAAGAGAAAATCCATTTATCGTCATGTTTTAACATCATATTCTACATATAAATTTTCAGGAGAGGAATGAAGTTCCAGAAAGATACCAATGAACTAGTCTATTATAGTTTCTCGTAAACAAATTCAATTAACACAGGGTAGCAAATTATTGAAGTTGAAGCAGCAAGATTGTCATATTTTATAGATAGACAAGGGCACAAAAAGGGGATTTAGAAGGAACAGTCTGCCAGATCTGTCAAGAATAAATGGTCACTGAAACTACATACAAAGAAACTAATCACTTTATAAATAACAAACCATAATTTATTCAACAGCAATTGCATCTGATGTAAACATTGTGATTGAAAAGCCTAACTCTAACACTTCGTAATCTCTAGCAATTGGCGGTGTAGTCCTGTCATTTTATAGACTCAAAATAAATTTGGTCTGGCCCAACCATTCAAATCAGGTTGGTCATCCCTATCTCGCAAGAAAAATTAACAACTGCATTGTGGGCCAGAGGATTTGAATGTTTGACTGACAGTCCAAGGTTTACATTACTGTTAAAATTACAAGACAGGAACTGTAGTCTTTGGCCCAAAATTTGTGTCCCCCAATTACAGTCTCAATCCCAAATTCGGGAATCCCCAATTTTGTGGTCTTTTGACAAAGGTGTTTATCCATTCCAGCTGCTCCTTCTGGAGCTACTTGTCTTCACTCTCCAAATCAGAAAGCAATCTTGCAAAATGGTACCAAACATCTCTCTCAGATAAAATTATAAAGATAAGCTAATGCAAATTGAAAGGAATATCTTAAAAGGATTGAAATCAGGGTTAATGTCAGATCTATATTAATCTCGACCTCTAATGTGACTCCTGTATAACGCACAAGGTGATTTGGGCAAAAGCATATCAAGATTCAGGCCTAATCTGGTTGAAGGAAGTTTCCTGGTTTTCTTTTTTATTCTGATGACATTTGGAAAGACAACTTTTATGGGGATGATTGGGAGCATACAGACACGGTGCAACTAAAAGGGGAAAAACTCTCTTGTTCCAGATTTCTTATCCAAATGAATTACAAAGTGAAACCCACTAGAGTCAACCTGGGTGTGGCATGGGTCATAGATTCTAACTTTAATACAACCTCTTTACACCAAAAAACTATGAATGGTGCCTGTGAAATGAGCATGGCTACTGAGCAACCAAAGCATACTACTGAGCAACCAAAGCCATTGAAATCCATTCCTTCAATAGCTACTCCAACACTCTGCTCAAAATGGTCTTCCTTCAATATATTTCCTTTATAGTATTAACATTTATTGCATGGAAATTGATTATTTCTTCAACTTTTTTATTCTATTCTCAGTCCTGGGACTTCATTATCCATGTAGATTTGTCCCCCTGGTCCAAGCCAAATTTTTCCTGGCACAACTTTATAAACTCCGTAGTTTCCAACACACCAATTTTATAAGGAATTAAGGTCAATCAATGTTCATTGCCAGCCAAACCAACATAGATTGATAAATTTAAGTCCCTCATCTTGACAGAACTTAACACTAAAATCGAGTATCTAATAAAAGTAAATATGCAAACCCATACCAATGACTGCAACTCATGTCGGGTAATTATTTCCCTGCTGTAAATATGTAAGCACTTCAAAAATTCCTGATAGTCATCAGGATTTCGTAATTTTTCTTTGACTTTTTCACAGAAAGCAAACTCTTGACTGTACATACCTGAAATCACAAAACTTAAGATACGTAACAAACCACAAAAGGAAGGGATGAGTTTAAAAATATTTGGAATAAATTAGGTCCTTCATTGTACACAAAATAAGGAAAATACTTACATAGCCCTAGATAATAAATATAAAAATTCAAAGCACTTTTTTACTATAGATGATTCCATCACCAAAAGAAATCATAAATCTTTTTCATTTTAATAGTTTAGCATTGTATGAGGCAGAAAAGTAATGACAATTTTTAGCATTAATTTATGAATTTTAAGTTCACATGTTTTTTGGATTTTCTATTCGTTTATTTATTTCTTACCCGATTAAACAGCAAAACAGGTTCCACAATTAGTGATTAATTAATTAGGAAAAAGGTAAAATTACACAAAAATAAGTTCATAAGTAATGTCATACTCACTTTTCAGAGAATTTTTATCATCACAAGTGGATGACATAGGACGCATACCAAAATTTTCATCAGCATCAAGCAATGGTTCAGCTCCAGAGTCCTCAACCTTACGATTCCGTTTGTGAGGAAATCGCTCCCTATCATGCTCATAATCTCTATCATCCTTTTCACGTTCTCTCTTGTCTCTATCTTCTCTGCGTTCCTTTTCCTTCTCCACGCGTCTCCTCTCCTTTTCTATCCTTAACAAACCTCTGTCCTGATCTGGATCAGGACGATCAACACTGGGATCACGATCCCCATGTGAAGCCATGGTCCTTTCTCGCTGGCATGCAGATGAGTAAAATGTTAACTTGATAAGCAACAATAAAACTCATAGGGACAAAGCAACAAAGGTCATCAAAGACAAAAGGTGGGCTCTCAGATAATCAAAGACTGACTACTAAGCATGACATTTTCAGTGAAAAACAAATGATTTAGATGTTCAATTTACAAAACCTATCAGCTGACAAGACTCCCAAACACCAAGTGTTTATTTTTATTTTTTTCATCATAACTCTTTTACCCAATTTAACATCCTAGGTAGCAAAAATAGGTGGCTGGCATTTTAGGTTCATTTTCAGATATCAGTAATATGTAGAGGTGTGGTTCACTGGAACCATAAATGCACCAGAGGCAAGAACCTCACTGAAGGGGCAGCACTTCAATGTGCAAGGGGTGCTGACCCCTTCTGGCACCTCGCCTCATCTCCTTAGGTTTAGGTATTCCTTCAACAACAAAGAGGGGCACAACAATTGGAGTCAAACCTTTTCAACATGCATTGGCCGTACTGTTGGCATTGAACTCCTATCACGAAGAAGAGAATTTCTTGCAGACGCATAATGAGTAGAGGCAGCTGCAGAAGCGTCTGGAAGAAAATGAGTAAACTCATCAAGAAGATCAGGGTGGTCCTGGAAAATAGCAGCAACCTGAAGAAATCCAAATGATTAAAATGAGAGTCAAAAGAAATATTAGCATTACAAGAGGGAAAAAATAAGAAAATAAAAAGGATAACATAACATAATAGCATTACAACACATCACATAGGCAAACACACATACCTCCTGGTAGACCTCGGTAATAGACTTGTTTTCCTTTCTGTACATATTCAATATGTCAAGAAATGATTTGTACACATGATCGTCGCCTTGAAAACGAGTCTGCATGATAAGAAACCATCAGGCTCAAAAGAAAAACAATACATTGGTTAAAAACAAATCAGTACAGGAAATATTAATAACAACGCACTTACCTTTATTTTGTTCACAAAATTTATAGCTTCTTCAAATTCAACAGGTTTCTTTGGAGCAGGTTGTTCATCCTCTGACGGAAGTGTGATTTCATACCCCTTAGGCAAGAAGGTGTTAAATCCCAATATAAGATCTCTATGGCCTTTAAACAGTTCCTTCACTCTTCCAATGACACCCGCGGTATCAATTCTACAATGCACCAAAGGGAAACACAACTTAAGTTCCACTAACAAAACCATGATCCTCTTTCCCAATATGATACAAAAATAATGAACAAGCAGAAGGCGAGGTGGACAAAGAATATGTTACAACATGATCAAACCTTTGAGCCTTGAAATCTTTCATAACCTCCAAAAAGTCGTCATACTTGTCCCTCTTATCTTGAAATATATCCTTTACTGCTTTAAGATATGCTAGGGCATCATTAGTTGTCAATTTCTGAGCACCTCCATTTGCCATCTGCGGTTGCCCAGACCTTCATTCAAAAAAATTCATAAAATTTTTATAACAATAACTCAAGACACAAATAAAACCTAAAAATCAACTAATGATGAGAACGATTCAAACATTATCGCAGACAAGAAACATCCGATCTCATTTCACAACGTCAAACAATTCAAGGAAAACAAAACTACACGCTTCACTAAAGCCTAAACCCTCAAAAACAGATTATAAAGCAGAACAACCATTGAAACTCCCTCGATTTCACGTAAGAACACGAAAACAAAAAACTTCACCGTACCAAAAAATGAAAAGCCTCACCACTCGATTGAAGAGCCAAATGCTTCATCAAGCACGAAAAATAGCAAAATCAAAACACGAGCACAGTCTAACAAAATTGAAGATAACAAAATAAAAACTTACGGTTCTCCTCGGGCAGACACCACAGGCCGTTTGAGTTGAGAACAACTCGTGAAAACTTCATCTCTAGACCTCTTCATCTTCAACAACAAAGAGCAGAAACAGCACACTCTCCCTCTTCAACTTCAAATCATATTTCCAAACTCCAAAAGAATTCAAAATTCTAGAACCTCAGGCTTCTCATTCAAACAAGAGTAATTAGTACACTTCAGATCTATCCCCGAGGAATCAACGAGAAGCGAGAATCCTAACCGCTAACTCCACGAAGAGATCACCTCAGAGGAGCCAAATCCTGAAATAAAAAGAGAATCGCAAGCAAAATTCGCATTACTTCAATGTAAAGCAACGTGAGGATGAATTAGAGCGAAGGAAACCGAAATTTACAGAGTGATCGCCAAGTCTCCGAACTGCGAAGTCCTGAGAAAAAAAGATAGAAAATCGAAAGAGAAAAAAAAAAGATAAATAGCGAAAATGCTTTGTGTAACAAAGCTTTTTCCTGTTGCCTTTGTGATTCCTTAGAAAGCGTCAACGTTGAAGTGCTGAAGAGAACAGCATGGCTTTCTAAGGAGAAGTTTCTATTTTTTTCTCTCTCAGTTTGAATTTCAAAGAGGATTACTTTTTCTCTCTGATTTTCTGGGCAAACAAAGCGAGAGAAAGAAGAGACAACGCGAAAATAAAAGAGAGAACCAAAGAGAGTTAACGATGTGATATAAGAACAAGAGAAAATAAGGGTGGCGTGGCGGTAGTAAAATTTGACCTTCATTTCCCGGTCACCGCACTGTTTACCGCCTATAAGCGGTTAATCCTTTTCCCTAAACACGTTTTCTTAAATTAAATTAGGGCAATTCGAGATTCTATTGCTAGATTGCCTTCGCATGTAACTATTTAAAAGGAAACTATGAAAATCATGCGTTGGCCTATCGGAAATTTTTGGTAATAATGTTGATAGGGTTTATTTATTTTTCTCTTTTTTCTGTTTGGTATGAGTTTGTGAGTAGTAGTTGTTGGTGAATAGAATGTATTACAAGACTCATTCTAAGTGATTGATGATGATGAAATTAGGTCTATCAGACAGTGAGAGAATAGGTAAAACTCTTAATAGTATGGTTTTTCCGCATTTTATTAAACAAAACTTGGTAATTGCCCTTATCCTTATGGTAATAAACTATATTAGATTTTTTGTGGCTTCAATACTTTATTTACTATTAATGATTATTATTATAGATTATAGTTCAATAGTAAAAAACAGGATAATGATATTTAGACAATATTTTTTTGACAACATTTGAACATCATCTACGTGTCATTCTGTGATTGGTCCATGGTAGTGTTTATGATTATTATTATTGATTGTAAAGTAATTTTGGACCAATAACAGAATGACACATAGATGATGTTCAAATGTTGTCAAAAAAAATGTTGTCTAAGTATCATTATCCTAAAAAATATAAGGTCTCTAGATATAACTTATATGAGTAATGGTATCATGATACATTTTTACATTCATTTGACACAGAGTATAACGGTAAAATAGTTATAAAAGTATAAATTTTTATATTTTTTTCAAGAAAAAAAGAATAAAAAGTAAAAAAGATACTGTTAAATGGATGTAAAAAATTTAAGTGTGTCAATAAACCATTTTTCAACTTATATTTGTAACTTTTAAGGTCAATTTGTTGATATTTTGGTTATTGGGCTCTTGTAGGATTGAGAAGTGGACTCCATTTGCAAAGTTCAAACCGAAATAATCCCTATGTCAAGGCCCAATTGGTTATGACCATAATACAAAGAAAAGTTGACTCATTTTTTACTATTATTTGCTTGAAGCCATAACATAACCGAACATATCTTAGGGTTGTTTGTGGGAACTTCTGAATAGTCAGTCACTTGGTGTTTTTGTTTCACAGCAGGACAAGGTATATCAAGGAACAATGTTCATTTATGCTTGTTTTTATTAACGATGGTGAAGCAACACGACCGTTCAACACATTCAAACATGCACGATTTATTATGCAATAATTTTAATGCCCGATAATTAATGTTAATAATTAATACTACTATTAATAATTAATAATGATTTAATGTGTATGTATACATTCATTATTTTTTAAACTGGGAAATACATTTAGTTTTAATTGCTATATTTATCCCATTTTTACATCCCAAAATCTTTTGCTGGACCTCATCACATTAAAAAAAAAATACTAGAAAATATATATATCTAAAGTATTTTTAGTAATGTTAATCAAATTAACTATTAGTTTATAAATTAGTTTCACCAATAAAAAGATATTTGGTAAATTATCTTAAATTAATGTATCTTAAAAGTTTATAGTTTATAATAAATGGTAAATTACTTTGCCTCAAGTTTAACTTGGATTTTGTAACTTATTTAATGTTTTTAGTCCCATTTGTCTTTTTTTTCTTTTCAAAATATTAATATATTTTGGTTCTTAAATTTTAAAAATAAATGAATATAATTATTTTAGCTTAATAAGGTTAATTTTTGAGATTTGTAAAATGGTGTTTCAAATTAATATTTAAATTGAATTATATAATTTTGGGCGAGGATTAATCACTAGAATTAGGAATAATTTTGGAACATTGTGTCGGAGAGGACGTTGTCAAAAAGATAAAGGTTTTTGAGACGAGAAAGGATACCGAGAAAGGTCAGAAGGGTGTTGAAGAGATTGTTATCGTGAAGAAAGGGAAAAAAGATGATGGAAAGTTTAAGAAGAACAAAACAAAATCATTTTAAGAGAAACCAAGATTGAAATGGAAAAAAATAATTAAGAATCATATTAAACAGATTTCACAAATATCCAAACTAAAAAAACTGAAATTTTAATTTTATAAAAGTAATTAATTATTATATTATTTTTAGCTTTTTTAAGTTATTTTTTTAATTTTTTACGTAATTTTTCTTAAAAAGTATTTAACACTAAATATTGAATAATTAATGTTTCCTTACTTGATACTATGTGAAAATTATAGGTAATAAAGTTTAAAAAAAATGAACGTAACGTCGGTTTAAATTATAAATAAAAATAAAAATTTATAAGCATAAATAAAAACTAAAGTTGATTAATACTCATTAAATCAACTCGTTCAAATAAAATTATTTGTCAAAGTAAAAAACATATATCATATTTAGAAAGTAAATAGAAGTATTAAAAAAATTAATCAAAACTTAATTATTTAAAAAGTTTAAAATTATAATTACATACTAATATTCCCAGAAAAAAATACAAATTTCATTTTATACTAAATTTTCTATAATTACATTTTTTTATATAATTTTACTTTTAATGTGTAGTTTATCACTTACTTTTACTAAATACTTCTAATTTAATATAATAATTTATAAGTTATAAATTAATTTATGAGATATCAACTAACTTATAAATTAGTTTGTTACATAAATTA
This sequence comes from Vigna reflexopilosa, assembly GCA_027742785.1. NCBI lineage: Eukaryota > Viridiplantae > Streptophyta > Magnoliopsida > Fabales > Fabaceae > Vigna > Vigna reflexopilosa. Next base: position 22,132,473 of record CM050930.1, on the reverse strand, counting down.
TAAATTATATAGTAGTTGGAGATAAAATTAAAAATTGAAGTATTTTTCTTTTAGTGATGGAATATGATATGAGTCAATTATCTAAGAAAACAATACTATAAAGAATTATAAAAAAAAAATTCAGTCTGATATCATGACACATGTCCAACTTTATGGTTTTTTAGTTATTTATCACTTAGATTTCTCATCCTTTTTTTTCAATAAAGGTGATTATTTATTTGGTCTTAGTTTTTCTTTAACCTGAATTATTTTCCCAGTTCTTCATCTTCTTATTCGATCATTATAATTTTGAAGTTTAAGTGTTGTTGAATATGCATTACTTGGTCCCATTCTTATTCTTTTTCTTCAAAGTTAATTCTTCTATGTTTTTTTGGATAAGTATCAATTTGAAGGTTAGGTCTTCTTCAATCATATTTCTTTTTATCTCATGTTTTTAAAAGAAGTGTTTTGGGCTATTATTATGTTGTTCCTTTTAGCTTCAATTTTTAGTTTTCATAGTATGGGTTTTTAGTTTTTGTTTGGACAGGATGGTCAGGCTGAACGAGCTAGATTCCAAAATCTATAAGCTTGTCCTTGGTCCTTTGACCGTGACTATGCTTATGAAATTGCAAAATTCAAGGAACTGTGAAGCTTCTTTATGACCTGAAATCTTTAGTAGCAAGTGATTTTTGCTTTTTGATTGTGAATGATTATATCAGTGGAATGTAAATATAAGGGCTATGTACCAAAATAGGTTCTTTTTTTTTTAAATGATGTATATAGCGTTGACGACTATGATAAACTATGATGACTGTGAATTCTCGATTATGCTTCTATGTTAGGTTACTATTTCTTCTTTATACTATCTCAATTCTTCTTTCTTATTTGTTATGGAAGAAGGAAAAGTTTTGCTTTCTAAATTTGCAAAGTTGAGCTTTATCATAATACTTTAAAATTGTAATTGAACACTAGTAGGATGGAGGAATAGCAGAGCTTATGGGCTTACAATATGGACAAACTTACGAAATGGTTGGGATGACTGAGATGGATGGGCTAGCCAAGCTGACGGGATGGTTGGTTCTAGCGGTCTCCGATCTTCAATATTATTAAGAAGTCGTTTGTGCCATTGACGAATTCTTCAGATGAAATCGTCAACCCCATGTAGGACTTAGCTCATATACGTAATTAATTCAAAACGCGACCTAGAAAAGTAAATTTTAAAAAAAGATTGACCCCTTTCAATATAAAAGCAAAATATTAGTCGCTTCTGTTTTGGTGTTTGATTGAGTGTGTGTTTTGGTTGCATATGTATTTTTTGTTTCAATTCATTTTATGGATTATTTCTTGGTCTTAGGGGATTTTGTTTTGGTGCCCGACATTGACATTTTACTGGGCTGGTGACTGATTTAGTAGTGTGAAAATGCATATATTTCTTTTAGCTTTTGCCTTTGTTTGCCTTTGAATTTAGCTTTTGTTAGATTAAAATTTTATTATAATGGTGAAATATTTTGGTACCGATGAATGTTGGTTGATTGTTAGAGACATTTAGTTTATAATTGTTTTCTCCCTTACCCATTAGTGTCCTTATTGAACTTATTTATTTCTCATCCTTTGGCAAAGCTAGATTTGAAACATGTTTGTAAGTTTTAAGTTAGCAAATCTCTTTATATGGTGATTATTCCTAATTTATCTATGTTTTATTTTAGTAGTTCATCAATATTTACTACCATATGGCTCTTCATGTAATTTTTGGTTATGAACCACATTCAATTTTATCGATTGGAGTCTATGCATTAGTTGACAACACATGTTTTATATTTTCATCCTTTTTTGATAACTGAAAATGTTTATTCTTTTAGATATAATATCATAACTAATGTCAAGTTACATTCTTTTGATTCATTTTATACATGTAATAGATCTAATTCACAATCACTAATATGAAATGTGGCAAGTTGACTTCCCAATAGCACTATTAAGGTAAAAATGGGTTGTGATGACTATGAACTCTCAATTTTGTTTCCAACATGTTAAGTTGGTATCTTTCTTTATATTATCTCAATTCTTTTTCTTCTTTGTGATGGAAGAAGGGTTATTCTTGCTTCCTAAATTTGCAGAGTTGAACTTTATGATAATATTTCAAAATTGTAATTGAACATTAGCAAGATGGGAGAATGGTGCGACTTACAGGCTTACATGTTTATGAGATGGCTGGGATGGTCAGACTGACAAGATGACTGAGATGAATATGCTGGCGGGGGCTAGTCGACTAGTCAATCAAGCTTGGTCATTTTTGTTATCTTTACTTAAAATGAGTTCTATTGGAAAAATATGTGATTTCTTAAATAAGATGTACTGTTAATAAAATGTGTTGATATAACTAAAATGACGGACAATGTTATATTTAATTATTCATATAATAATGAGTATTATTATTAACTTTTCTGTCATTTATACAAATTAAATATTTAACAAAGTATTTTATGGAAATAAATTGGAAAAATAGAAAATAAGTGTGTAATCAAACAAATATATTTTGTTCAAAAGTATTCGTGTGTTTTTGTAGTAAAAAATATTTGTGTGTTTTTGTAATAACTCTTAAATGGGATTTTGTATCTTAATTGCTAGATTATCCTTACATTTCAAAATTAGAAGAGTAAGCTTCTTGATAACATAATCTATATTTCCCAAATAAGTCTAATTGAATGCACTTTTATAAGTTTATAAGTGTAATTGAATATTTAAATCGGTCAGGAAACCCTTTAATTAATGATTTCAAATTTAAGCAATAAAACATTTAAAATTAACTACGACAATTTTTACACTACCTAATGGATTTGAAATACCTAATATAAAACAAGACCTTATTCTTTTTCTTCTTTGTGTACCCCCAATAGAAAAAAAAGTAGAAAAGTAAATTTATTTTAAAAAAAACTCTTAAATTCTATATATAGCTTTCTATTAAGAATAAATAAACACAAAAGAAAAATTATTATATAAAACAAAAACAGAAATAATAAAATATATATTATTATATATCTTACTATTCACAAATAAATTTATATAATACTTATTGCATTTCGACAATTATTTATATGTAATAATATATATAATTTATATGTATATATTAATTATATCATTTTATTAAAAAATAACTCAGACATATGCCCAGGTGAATATAATATTTTTATTCTTATATATATATATATATATATATATATATATTTAAAAATCCATTTTAAATAAAATATAAAATTACTATATATAATTATAACATTTATATTTACAAATATAAAATTTATTTATATAAATATATTATGTTTTAAATTTATTATTATTCAAAAAAATAAATTAAAAAAAAAAGACGAAAGAAAAGCCTGTGCTTACGCACGGTAAAGAGACTAATGAACACTTAAAATTATTATGTTTTGTCATTTTGAAGAACATTTATCTTTTGGAGTGAATACCAGGACGTAGTAATTTTTCGTCCTTGCATATTACTATTAATCTATATATAAAATGATACTATGTATATGTTTTCTAGATTATAATATGATTAAGAGTTCGTTCAATTGGCAGCTAATGTTTAAAATTTACTTAATCACTAAATTATTTAAGTGTTAACATAACAGGGAGACATGTACACGTGTACAGTACAGATTATAACTATTTAGGAGACATGATTTGAAACGTGGAAAACTGACCTGAGATTTGAATTCCTAAATATCTGTTTCTATAATATCATAAGAAAAAGAAACTCTTGAACATAAATTGGAAAATAATCTTTTATACTGTGTAAATAAATGTATAAAATATTTAATAAAAACCTTTCATTTTTAAATGTGAAATAATGAAAAAAAATCATATTAGAATAATATGATTGAATAAAAAACTTATAACTGATGTTTAATATGACTTTATTTAGAAAAATATATAGATAAATAATAATATCTTTATTGTTATCAACATTTTCAGCTAATATGCTAATAAAACAATCACTATTTGATATATGATATTAACTATTTAATTAATACGAGTATACTAAATTATTTTCTTTTAAAAGTATCTAACAAACAAGTTAATATGAATGTTTTAAATTGTTTTTTAAAAGAGGTATGTATGAAATAAGTAAATTTTAGTAATAATAATTTCTTCCACATTTAACCAGATAACATCTTAAAGATGAAATATAATTAAGATTGTTTTTGTGTGAAAAATATTATTTACACATCTAAAATATTCAATAATATGGATAGGTATAAGCCACGTCTTATAGCAAAGGGCTATACTCAAAAGAAAGGGATTGATTTCAAAGAGACTTTCTCTTTAGTTTCATCAAAAGACTCTTTTAGAACAATCATGGCTCTTGTTGCATATTATGATTTGGGGCTCCTTCAAATGAATGTCAAGATGACATTTCTCAATGGCAACATTAATGAGATGACTTATATGGTGCACCCAAAAACTTTGTGTCAACAGATACAAAGAATATGGTTTGCAAACTGACAAAATCCATTTATGGGCTAAAACAACCATCTCGTTAATGGTACCACAAATTTCATCAAGTGGTTATCTCATTTGGTTTCGAGATAAATGTGGTTGATGATTGTGTGTATCACATGTTCAATGGGAGCATGTATATCTTTCTGGTCTTATATGTTGATAACATACTACTTGCTACCAACAATATAGACATGTTGCACAAAACCAAGAGATTTCTATCTAGAAATTTTGAAATGAAAGATCTTGGTGACGCCTCCTTTGTATTAGGAATTCATATACACCGAGATTGATCTCGAGGTATTATAGGTTTATCACAAAGGAATTACGTTGATAAGAAGCTTAAAAGGTTTGGTATGCGAGATTGTAAAGTAGGAGATACTTTAGTCGCTAAGGGAGACCAGTTCAGACTCAATCAATGTTCAAAAGAAAATCTAGAAATTTAGGAAACGCAAAAGATTCATTATGCTTCAGCAGTAGGGAGTTTGAATAATGCCCAAGTATCTACACATTCGGATATAGCCTACATAGTTAGGGTTTTAGGAAGATATTTAAGTAGTCCAGGAATGAATCATTGAAAAGCAGCAAAAAGAGTTATGAGGTATTTACAAAGAATAAAGGATTATATGCTCACAAACAGGAGTTTAGACCAATTGGAGATAACTAGATATTCTGATTTAGATTTTGTAGGATGCCAAGATAGTTTGAAATCCACTTTGGGTTACATTTTCATGTTGGCTGGTGGTGTGACTTTTGATAGCCGATTAAGACTTCGCCAGCTTTCGAATATCGATTAACATTTTGCTGACATTCGAAATACGTTTCGAGACAGTTTATCATCCCCTCTTCCTGATCTCTCTACGCATCATTCAATACCATCAATCAACATATAATGATGAATACGATTTGTTGCAAAAGGAAGACAAATTGTTGCACCACCAACACGACACCGCAAACAATGATAACCACCAACGACCATTGCAACGACGTTTCAGGCATCGACAACAACTGAGGGTTGAGGAAGACGTAGTCAAAGGTGAAGGCCAAGAACTAACGGTGGAAGAAGAATAAGGGGTGGAGGTGAAGGCTGCTACACTAGGATTTTTTTTAATAAATAGAATATGAGAGAAAAGAATCCGAGAGAATAAAAGTGGTCAAATATTCTTGATAAGGACAAATATACTATTATTTGAAAAATTGGATGTGCAGAAAAAAAAAGAATGAGATGTAGGAGAAGTACTCTAAGACTAAAACTTGAAGTACTAGAAAAATAAACTCCCAAGAACTTGAAATATTAGAAAACAAACTCTTCTTTTACTTTGTTAAACCCTTAATATTTTGACAACCAAATATCTTTTTGAAATTGGTGTAAATCTATTTCTTGATTAACATAGGTTGGCCTAATGGCGATCTACAATTAGAGTTGTCAACTTAACCCATGGTCCATGGGTCAATCCTAACTCATTCTTAAAAAAACTCCCTTTTAGAAAGCTCCTCTAGTGAGGGTAAAAAAAAGCCTTAAGCCCTAGAGCCCCTTCTTAAGCGAGTTAGGGTCAATGTTAAAGTGAGTTTAGCCCTAACCCTACAAAACTTTTTATTTCGTATATTTGCAAGAATACTTAATTTTATTTTCTATTTATGTGATTTATATGTTTTTTAAAAGTATTTAATGATCTCTTTTTGTTATTCTTTAGATACTATTTAGATACAACGTTTTACAAGAAAAGATGTTTGACCAAATTTATCAGAAATACCTTTTCATTTAAAATTGTGAAAAAAGATATGCCTCATACTTAAACCAAGAGGGGGTGAATTGGATTTTGCTTTAAAAAATTGATCTTTTAAAAAACTTTGCAAAATCTTTGGTTTTCTTGAAATCAATAGAAAAGATTAACACAAACAATTTATACTGGTTCGGCCAAGCCTTTATCTAGTCTTCCTTCAACAACTTAAGTTGAAGGGAATCTACTATAATGATAGAGTTATAAGAATACATAAATATCCCCTCTCAATGTACTTCTCACCCCACTCGAAATCACTATAGTAAACAGAAGGTGGAACACCCTCACACTCTTACCACATAGAGAACAATCACAACTCTCTTAACACCTTGAGAACAATCCTAGCTATCAATGAGAACACACTCGGCTCTCTCCCCTGGCACACCTACACAGGAACACAATCAACAAATTGTAAATGATGAAACTGATCTTTTAAATACACTCCAGTAGTGCAAATCCAATCAGAACAATTCAACCTAGTTTCTTGATAGAATTTTGATGTGTAAAACCCAAACTTGATCCTTGATTCTTCAAGACTCTTCTTGGACGCTCCTGTAATCAAAACTCAATGAAATAGTTAGTTATGAAATTGATTGCAATTGAATTATTTTGAAACAATTCTCAAGATAATTATTTATAGGATTTTCTGAATCCTGATGCATTTTAATCGATTATAGAATTTATGCAATCTATTAATCTTTTCCTTCTGCTTTAACATATTTGATTCTGTTTTGATTTAACAGATTATACAGCGCATGCAATCGATTATACAATTCTCATTAGCCAGTAATAAATTCATTTGACTGTTAAAAACAATTCAGACTTTAAATGAAATTGATTTTGACATATGAGACATATTTAACCGGTTATGAAACTTATGTAATCGGTTATGTCAACACTTAAGAAAATTTTCAAATTAATTTCCATTCTAAACAAATCAATACACTAATGAAACACATATTGGCATAGCTTCGTATTTTAATAGATTATACAACTTATGTAATCGGTTATGTCAATACTTTAAGCAAATTTTCAAATTAATTTCCATTCTAAACAAATAAATACACTAATGAAACACATATTGGCATAGCTTCGTATTTTAATCGATTATACAACTTATGTAATCGGTTATTACACAATTATTTGCCCTGTTAAGCATACAAGTGATATGGAAAAATCTAAACGATTATATACATTGCTTAACCGATTATTTCTTCCAGAAATGATATGTTCAATCTGTTTAATACATGATTCATTTACAAACAATGAATTCATATATCAAGCACAAACATATTAATGATAAAGCAATGGTTATGCCATTTGTTGTGCAAGAACCTATAAAATCATTTTCTTGTTCATCATAAAAAACATAGATATGTAGGGTAGGTATAGCTCCCCTATCAACAAAAATAACAATTTTAATAAAAGAAAACAATTTTAATCTTATTAAAATATATAATATGATACTAAACTAAATTTTTTAATAAAAATATACACTATTATGATGTTTTTAGAAAACCTATATAAATATTGTAAGAAATATTTTTCATAAGCAAATAAAATTCAATTATACAACAATTAATAATGTCCAGTAATTTTGTTTTAATCTATCAAACAATTGTCCAACAGAAAGAAAAGTTAAAAGGAACTAGAGTTTGAAGTTCGAGGTAGTTTTTAACTGGGAGTGTTTAATATATAATTTAGGCTTAAACTCTCGGATGGTCCTCATATTTGTAGAGGAATATCAAGTGGGTCCTCTTGTTGAAAACAGTCTTAATTGGATTCTAAATTTTGAAAAATCGTAACAATTAAGCCATTTCCATTAAGTGTTGACAGACGACGTTAACAAATGCTGACGTGTTTCACTGTTGATGTGCATTGTTTTATTACGTGAAATTTTTATTTATATTAAGGGATTTTGACATGGCAAAATTTAATTGGTTTATGTTAAAATAATAGTTTTACACCTGCTAACAAAGATCCAACTCAACGTTACACGAAGTGAGGGGGCCTGAGTAGGGGAAGCAGAGGTCGTTGAGGGAGGCAAGGCGGTGGAGGAGGAGGAGGCGGGAGATGCAGTTAAGGAGGTCGGGGGAGGGAGGTTTGGAATTGGAATTGGAATTTGAGGAAAGTTTTGGAGAAAAAATGGAGAGATATGGAATGTTCTGTGTGAGGGGATGGAAAGGGATAAAGATGTTGGATGTGAAGGTTTAGTGAAGAGGTGAACGATGATGATTGGTTGAAGGGAAGAAGAAGCGTCGCCGCCGCTACGTGGAAATCATGATTAAAACAAATCACCCACTGAATTTAATACACAATGACATGTCCTCTAAAAAAATTACAACTCAACATCTGTTAACGTCGTTTCTCAATACTTAACGAAAATGGCTTAATTGTTACGATTCTTCAAAATTTAGGACTCAATTAAGATTGTTTTCAACAAGAGGACCCACTTGCGATTTCTCTACAAATATGAAGATTATCCGAGGATTTAAACCTATAATTTATAAAATAATCATTGAACATCCATATTCAATATTCAAAACTGATGTTATCATTATAGCTGAAAATACCACTACCAACTCTTCTATCAATTTGTTAAAAAAATCATATTAGATTTTAAAAGAAAATTAAATAAAATATTTTCATTGAATAATTAAGCTAAGTGAATACTAGTATCACTAGTGCAGAAACGTTGTTTAACGTCTGTTAATTTGGGCTTTTAACGTCACTTTCCCAACCGACGTCTATACGGGTGACGTCAATGGGACATCAAAATTCCATATAACTGACGTCTATTTAGACGTCAGTTCACGCCATCCCCGACGTCTATATAGATGTCGGAATATGCCAAAACCGATGTCTATCTTCACTATAGACGTCCGACATAGCATTAACCGACATCTAATATAGCCATTGTGTTTTAGTGCAGTTTTGATCCTGTCTTTCGATAGCCTAGTATCACACTCTCCCTTCGCTAGCTTCCCCACAAAAAAAACTTGCGTTTTTTGCATATCTCATGACATTTCAACCCAAAACCGAACCTGGGTCGAAATTAGGCAACAACCCAAGTTCCATTTTGGGTCGAAACGCCATGAAACATACAAAAGATGCCGCTTTTCTTGTAAGGAAGCTAGCAATGGGAGAATGTTGTACTACGTTACCCAAAGAGAAGATCAAAATTGCACTAAAACACATTTTAATCGGTTAGTAGATGATATATGATGAAGAAACCAATTTAATTGGACTAAAACAAAGTTTAAATGGTTGAAATAAAAAAAGAAAAATGCACATGCAATGCTTAACCGCGAGACAGAGAAAAGGAGAGGAGGAAGAAGATTGTGCGCGTAACTGCGACAGATAGAAATAGAGAGGAGGAAGAAGATTGTGCGCGTAACTACGACAGAGAGAAACAGAGAGGAGGAAGAAGATTCTGCGCGTAACTGCGACAAAGAGAAATGAAGAGGAGGAAGAAGACGATGCGTGTAACTGCGAGTTCGCGATTACTTAAACATGAAATGATGTGTCAGTTACCTCACTAATCTGACGTCCAATGCGTCAGTTACCTCACTAATCTGACGTCCAAGAGACTTTTGACCTGCATTTTTCAGACCATTTAGACGTCAGATGCAAGGGTAGTGACGTCTAAAGCGCTGAACGGAGTGACGTTTCAGTATCCGGTCAGTCGAGTAGACAACGAGGACCTGGGGGAGCCGACGTCTATAATCTTATAGACGTCGGTCTTGAACAAATGGACGTCTATTTTGCCTGCGGGTAAGTAAATCGCATTAATTGCAGCCATATAGACGTCGGCCCCCTGTATAAACCGACGTCCAATAGACTTTTCACCTGCCCTTTTTTAGGCCATTTAGACGTCGGTACTGGAAGACGCGACGTCTATTTGCTTGCGTGGTAAGTGAATCACATTAATTGCAGCAGTATAGACGTCAGTTTGTGGTAAAACTGACGTATACATTATTATAGACGTCGGTTTATATCATATCGCCAACTTATTTACTAAAATACTACCGGTCAGTCATATATGTTGCTCAACACCATAACCAACGTCTATGGAGTGACATTAAAGAGCGATTCTGTACTAGTGTATGTGTATACCTTATATAAACTTCATTTGTTTAAAATTTATCTCACTTTATTAATTAAATTAGAAACCCACATGTACAAATGCAGTAAAAGAAAAATTGTAAATTAAATCTGATATACATCTGTAATTGATTCTTAGCTCTTGTATTATGTTAACATGAATTTTGAGACACTTTTCGTATATTGGTAATAAACTATATTTAACTACCTATTTTAACAATAATACTATATTTAACTAATAAAAGTAAATATAAATAAAATTTTAAATCTGTTTATAAACTATATAGTGATAAATATATAATTTAATATGTTATAATTTTATAATATAATGATAATTTAATATGTTGTAATTTAAATTATGTAATAATTTAATAGTTTAATATATTGTAAATTTTTGTATTCAAATGAAAATTTTTTCTAAAAAAAGCTTAATGAGTTGATCTAATCCAAAAGATTTTTATAAATATTTTGGTCTTGTAAATTTTTTTATAAAAGATTTTTTGGTTTTGTAAATTTTTCAGACTTCAATCGTCATAGATTAGAACCAAATCATGTAATGTGAATCAAATTGATGCATATCTAAATGTAATTACGGTACAACTTAATCATATATTTCAAAATTATTTAGGTTGTGAACGAAGATCCCACATCTTGAGGTATCAAACCATGATTCCATATCCGTTTCTAGATTGTCATTGTTCGGCTTAGAGATAATCTACAATTAAATTATGAGACACTTTAGTCATTTGTTTCAAAATTAGGACCAAAGTTGTGAATGATGATTGTTGGATTATTGATCAAACATATCTTAAAATATCCAACTATAACCCTTTTATCTAATCTATTTTATCATGCCATTACAATTTTATTCTAAATTATTTTAATAAATATATTAATAAGAAAAAATTTAAGACTAAATCTAATATTTTTTAGAACATTCAATAAGACTCCTACTTATTATTTTATTCAATTTAATCTTTTAGTTTATGGAAAATGTATTTTTAACAAATTTTTTTATAACTTTTTTACAATCGAAAGTTTGTAATTTGTCCGTTTTAAATATATAAATCAATAAAATAGTGACACAGTTGTTAAAAAATTATTAAAAAAAATGATACATAATCTATTGTCAAAAAATTATTAAAATAAGTTGTTAAAATATCATTGTCCAAATGAGAAAAGTCAGCCCATCTCCCTTTCTTCTTCAAGAGTCAGAAAATCTTTTCCCATATCTCGCTGTCCCTCGCCTCCAGTCGGTCAGAGTTGCCGTCATTAGCATCGTTCATCGGCGGGGCCGTCGTCGTAGTCATCATATCTAATACACAATAAGCAGGATTGCACTCATAGTTATGCAGCAGAATTGCTATGTCATAATCATGTTGTCAATTCTTATATTATTTCTGTTTCAAAACTATTAATGTCATACAAATTTTAAGTTTCATTTGTTATTTTTTCAACTTTTTTCAAGTTAAGAGTTTAAATTACTCATACATTATTTCAGTTTATATATAGTTACTGCATTCTTTTTGCTACCTGGTTCTAGCTGGGTCCTCTTTGCATTAAGCACATTTTAATGTCTGCTAAATTTCACTATACTCTCTGGTTCATCATTGAACAGTAAAAAGTAAACAACTTTTTCTTCTATCATCATTTATTTTCTTGGCTAATAGCTACCCTCCATTCCATGATTGTGTGTGATGGGTGTCGAAGGTGGTTTTGAAGGTGATGGGTGTTTGACATTAGAGGGAAGATTATGAGCATTTTTCAAAAAAGTAAAAAAAAAAATAATATCAAATAAATGTAAAAAAATTATATATGTTAAAGTATTATTTTTCAAAAATTAATACTAATTTATATTACGTGATTCCCATCCTTTCATGTAAAACTTCTCATTGTCATTCACGTAAGTCAAATTACTTAGATATGCATAATTCTTAGAACCATCGAAGAAAATACACCACCAAAGCCCATTATTTAGCAATGGTAATTGGTTCTTTGCTTCTTGTACCCCACATATTACTCCCTGCACCACTAAAATTTCAATATGCACTTATTGTTTATAATATTAAGAATACCAAACCAAGGAGCAACATTTGCTACATATCAAACTCTTTTGCCTATGACTTCGCTAACTCTTATTTAGAATTTAACAAACTTGTGATATTCATTCTGATATGAATTGTTGAATTAGATATGTCTTACGAAGTTAAAAATTATAGTACATCAATTATTTATTTATTTATTTATTAAACTACAACTTATTTTACTTATTTAATTATAATTTTTATCCACCTATTATATTTTAAAAGACAATTATATTTCAGAAGACAATTAATGCAACTTGTAACGAAAATAATAAAAGTAAATTTATATTTTGTATTGGCTCTTGTTACAAAATAAAAACACGCAACTCTCTTTTGTTAAGTTTTTAGAAAACTTAACGAGAAAAATGTTTCTGTTAAGATTATATGAAAAAGTTTAGCACAACACGGACAACTTTCTATGGTGTATTTCAGTTGATATAATTTATCCTTTTAATAGCAGTTAAATTAAATATGTATAAATTGGATTTTTTTATTAATTAAAATTAATTACAAATTTAAATCTTGTAACAGTAATTGAATTAATGGTTATTATTTAGGATGAATGGAGGGAAGTGTTCATTTAAAATAATCTTCTTGTCATATTTAAGCTTTTTTTTTTCTTCTTTTCAGATAATTCAATCTTCAATTGATTAAATATATTTGTTAAAAATACTTTAATGTTTAAATAAGTTCAATTGATCAATTAAAAAATTAATATTATAATAAATGTATTCTAAAAGTTTTAACAATTATATCTTTAACATATATTTATAAATTTTTTTATTGAAATTTTGATTAAGGTTGACTTAATCATAATTCAATTCTATTACATTTCACTATCGATATGCTTAAATTAGTTAAATAATTACTTAATTCTGGTAATCAATGAACAGTGTCTTACATATTAAAATGATCAACCGAACAATATGATCCGTATGTATTTGTCAGTATATATATCATTATTTAAAAAAAAATTATTTGATTACTATTAAAAGAGTAACTTATGTCATTATCCGTTCAATTATACTTTAAAAAAAATAAAGAATGCAGTTAATTTGATTTCAAATATAAAGCTAACCTACATCACAATTACTTTTATTTACGTTAGATTGTAATTTTTTTTAAAAGTAGATTCTATACTTAATTAAGTATTCAACATAAGTATTTTGTCACTGTACCCATGTGACTTTAAGTATTGTTTTGTGAGTGTTTTTCCCTGTACTCTTCATCCTTTTCTTCATATGCGTTTTGTGAGTGTTTTTCCCTGTACTCTTCATCCTTTTCTTCATTGCTTCCAACTTTCTTTTGAATATTATCAAAATATTTTTTTGATATTTGATCAAGCAAAGTTATTTGACCAAAAGTAAAAGAAAATTATTTTTAGGTTTAATATCTCGGTAGGTTCTTATTTTTGTTCTGAATCTCAATTAAGTCCTTTTCTTTTTCAAAGTTTCAATTAAATCCTTATTTTTATAAAATTGAATCAATTGAAGGCCTACTATCAAATTAAACAAACGGCCGTTTAAGTTTATTGAGGTGACATTAAAAATAAATTTTGTATTAAAATTTGAATTACACAGGTGTGAATTCAAATTTAAGAAAGGGCAAAGTGGAGAAAACCTACAAATTTAAGTGCAGTGCTTGAATTCAATCTTCCATTTTCATTTCATTCAACTCAAAATTATATTCTGTTCCATCAACGTTTCCCTATCCTTATCATACAACGCGCACTCATTCTCCAACTGACAAAGTTGGGCTACCAACTTATCAAACTCCGGTGCCTGTTCTAAAAAACCCAAAATTCCTATCATCAAATTTTCAAAAAAAGAAAATGAAAGATAAAGATTCAAAAGACCAGCCTTGCATAAAACAAAATCAGATGCAACCAAAACAAAAAGTAAAAAGCCTTCCAATTCCAACATTAATAAACAACCAGTACATGATTGGATTAATGTGAGTATTTTAGCAATTTACTGAAGCTTCACAATTGAGATTTCCCAAATGTAGATTAAAATACGATGATAAAAGCAAACAAAGAGGAGCGGACCTCACCTCTGCCACATTAAAGTCCCGATCAACGAACCGGTGTCTCGAGTTCCCCAATTCAGAAACCCTAACGCTCCTTCGAGTTTCTTTCGACACTTTCGCGACGGCGGAGTCCAAATCCTTGCGGAGGAGCGTCCCTCCCATGATGATTCCCAAATCTAAAACCCTAAGCGCCTCCCTGAACTCGCCGTTGCCATAGTGGTGTCGAGCCACGACTCCGACCGGTTATTGAGGACGGCGTCGGCGATAATCCTGGTTTGTGCCGGCGACGTCGCAGGGAGAGATCGCGCGAAAAGGAGGACGAAGTTTGGGATGCTCTGTCCAGCGTGGGTGGCGTCGTCGGTGACACTCTTGGCCGGCGAAAGGAAGACGCGACGGAGCATAAGGACTACCGTGTTGGAGGTTGAAGGAAGAGGCTTTTCTGTCTTTTCCTTTTCGAGCATATGATTTTAGGATTTTGAAGAACAGAAGGCTTTTGTCCTTTTTGCCCTTGAAGACATTTTATTTAATCTTTGTTCAATGCATTTTTTAAAATAAAATTTAATTCAAAATGCCACGTCAGATTAATCAATATTTTGACTATACTACGTAGGCTAAAATTAAACGGCCGTTTATTAAATTTGACGGTAAAGCCCTGATTGCTTCAATTTTACACAAAAAAGGATCCAATTGAGATAACGAAAAGAAAAGGGACCTATTTGAGATTTATCCCGAAAATAGGGACCTACCAGGACATTAAACCTTACTTTTAATATGAATGAAAGTTCCTCTTTCTCGTTCTCGTCCATAGTGTCTTGTTCATCATTAGATTTTTTTAAGAATTAATCTGTTTTAAGAGCTTTGATAGACGTCTTCTTGATGACTTTAAGAGCAATGTTTTTCCCTTTCTTGATTGAGCCATATTGTTGGAGATCAAGCTCTTGCACCTTTAAAATCTTGACCAGCTCTTCCAAGCTCATACCATCGAGATTTTTTGATGTTCTGAAAGCAGTAACTTGTGGCCTCCATTATCTAGGGAGACTGCGTAGGATTTCATCAGTATGGTTGAAGTTGTCGTAGGACTGCCCTAGAGATCTGAGCTCGTTGAGGATCGTCTGAAATCTACCAAACATGCTTTGGATATTTTCATTTTCCATCATTATGAGTAGCTCGTATTGTCTAGTCAATAAACTAAGCTTGTTTCTTTTGACCTTGTTGGATCCCTCATACGTGATGTCCAAGGTGTCCCATATATCCTTTGCTCCTTAGTAGGCATGCATTTTTTGATACTCCTCTTTAGAGAGAGCACACATAAGTGAGTTGCGAGCTTTAAAGTTTAACAAGTATCGTTGTTTCTACTCATTTGTCCATTTGCTTCTTACGAGTGACTCTCCTTCTTCTTCAATGGGTATATAGTTGTCCTTTTCAACGACTTTCCACATATCAATGTGACATGATTCAAAGAATGTAAACATTATTTATTTTCAATAATCGAACTTTTCTCCTTTGAATAGAGGAGAGCGGTTGACGACATAACCTTCATTTTCCATATCTCATGATTGTTTCCTCGAGTCATGTGAAGAACTAACCCTACGAGGTTAGCATTGATACCAACTGAAGTACTAAATATTTTCTCTCCTCTATTTTCTTACAATAGTAAGCTTATATATCAATAATGTGCTTCTTATCTCAACGTCTTTTTCTTGGATGTAGTGATTTTGATCATATCTTTCTACTTTATTGACCAGCATGAATATTAAGAAACAAAGTATACAAGTATCAGAGTATTTTATCATACATGCATTAAATGTTTTGAACGTCGATAAACGTTAGACAATGTTGCGTGTTCAAGATAATTTATCATTTGTCATACCATTCGTAAATGCATCGTTTGGTAAGAAACACAACATGTATAATCATCAGATGGTATCAAGATAAGATGCTTTTTCAAAGGCTATAACGTTTAGCAATCACTTCATCAGACTTGTATTCTTTAAAAAGCTTTGCAAGATAACACTGTATTAAATAAAGACTTCTTTTAGCCTTAGTGTTTTATAAGAGATAAACTTTTGTTTTCATAAGACGCTAGCTTGTTGTTCTTGTATAGTCTATTAGATTATTTCAAAGAGAGATACTTTCTTTCAGACGTTGTTTATGATTTTCTAATTCATTTAAACAACTTGGTCTAAAAAACTTTGTTTATAAGCTTGGCTTCACAGGTTATAAAGTATTTATTCTTTAGACGTTATTTCTTTAACTAGATTTTCATGCACTATAATATTTTATTTAATGCTTTTTGTTAAACTTCAAAATCTGAGTTGTTTTGA
The DNA here is from genome assembly GCA_027742785.1 of Vigna reflexopilosa. Classification (NCBI taxonomy): domain Eukaryota; kingdom Viridiplantae; phylum Streptophyta; class Magnoliopsida; order Fabales; family Fabaceae; genus Vigna; species Vigna reflexopilosa. Next base: position 22,115,673 of record CM050930.1, on the reverse strand, counting down.
CGGTTTATTCTCTAGACAATTTTGTCTTAACAAATAAAAAAAACTCATATAAGTTATCAGAACATATTTTACCAATCTTAAACAAACAATTAATCGTCTGTTGAGTCACATGTAATAATTTAATAAGATTATTGTGCTTTACTGGGAATATTTAAGGTGAACTGTAGTATTCAAAATGATAAACAAATCTCTCATAATCTTATAAAGAAGTTACAGAAAAAAAATAGTTTTAAAAAAATCATGGTATTTTTGAAATGAAACTTAAATAATTAATTTTTATTTATTTATAAGCTTGACCTTTTCATAAAAAAGTATGCAAGTTTCACCAAATATATCACTTGTCTTCTTAGCTATATTTTCACTCATGTTATGAAATAAGATATGATCATGTTAGAAAGATATATGATTGTATGGTGGATATGTATTAATGTATAGAACTCCTGTATAATACTTTTATATATATATATATATATATATATATATATTTATATATATAGAAATAAATATAGAATACTTATATATAAAAATTAATATATGGAAAAGTAAGTCTATATAATACTTCTAATTTTATAGCTATATTAAATATAGCTATATTATATATTTTACTAATTATAGCTATATTATATATAGCTATAATTTTGAATTTGAGATATTAAATTAGTAAAAGTAAAAAATACTTTTAATTTACAAAAGAAAATATTAATAAAATTTATTAATTACAAGACGATGTGAATTAGATGTCACAAATTGAGCATGCATTTGATTTAGTCATTGATACATGTGTTTATAAAAAGAAAATTAATGTTAATATGGAATTAATTTTGAAGAGAATCATATAGATTTTAAATATATTAAATTTAATTTTAATCTTTCCTTAATAAACATCTTCAAGAGTTTAAAGAGCTCGATCAGAACTAAAGAAATTAAACATCTTCAAGAGTTTACACTTATACTCTCTTTTTTTTATTATTCTAAAAATGAAATATGTGAAAATTAGGAGTGAACTTAAAGAAAAAAAGAAGTGGTGAAAAAGTAACTCCAAAATTTAAACCTCTTGGTAGGTCTTTGTGTGGTCGGTTCATTATAGAAAAAAAATGTAGATGTACCAAAATAAGGTATCCAAAAGATCATATGTATTATCTCATAATAAAATCAATTTTTTATTTTATTTTTCAAAAAATTTAAGTGTATAAGTTTTTTTTAACTAATTTTTATTTTGACATCACCGTAATCTTTATTTATATTTCTTTTAACTAATTTAATTCAAATCAAAATATTTTTAAGGAATGTTAATAATATAAAGAATGATTCTTAAATAAATAATGTCCCATTTATTAACTCTAAGCCATCTTTCTAATCAAAGAGATGACCTAAAGGGGAAAAACCTGCTCCGTCTTAGATTTCAATATAGCATTATGAAAAAGTTTGTGCACGTTCAATTATTCTAAATACGGTGTCTAAATTCATAATTTTAAAAACTAACCATTTTTAATTATATTATACTTTATATTTATAAAATGTAAAAAAGAAAACTTAATTAATAAAATACTTATATCTTCTTATCATTTCATACAAAAAAATACATTATCTCTTATCTAGATCAACTATTGTTATAGTTTTTTTTTCTTCTAATGATTAAGAGAATAATAAAGTATTTGTTGTTGACTGTGACATAGCCAATGATTTTTAGCTCATCTTCTTCTCAGATACAGCTTTAGGAGTATATAATAAAACTGCTTATCATGTTTTATGTCGTTTTTCAAAAAGAAATTGAAATTAAAAAAGTTTTGCAGGTTTGCATGTGGAATAGTCAAGGTGAGCTGATATATAACGTAACGTGATATATAAATTTTATGCTAACCAATTATTCAGTACCATGTTTCTTGACAGAATAAGGACAGAACTCACACCTAAGTATGACAGAACAAGGGCCACCACCACTCAGATCCAAACATCCAACTCAAACATAATTTTCTTTAATTTTTTTTAAGTTATATATCTTTAGTTTTTTAAATTAAAATTTTCTGTTTAATATTAAAATTGTAAATTTTAAATAAATATATATATATATATATATATATATATTATTATATGACCAATTGGTTTTCTATTGACCAGACAATCAACCTTTCCACATAAACACTAGGTGAGTGGGTCAATGTTTTTACCATTATTTACTTTCTACAAACCAAATAGTCATTTATAAAAGTCCGTCACAGTTCGATCAAACACCTATTAGATGTCTACATTACAAATTGAACACATTTATAAGTAAAATATATTTATTAGCTTTTAGGTCGTGATTAGGTCAATTTTAATTAAAAGTCCATTTTAAAACATATAAATATAATGATAAAGTAAGAAGGTATGTGATTGTATTTATTAGGAATTTAAGAATTTACTGAGACAATCGATCGACCATATAACTGACTTTAGTGTGAGAGTGTCTTTGACGCATAGTTTGCACTTGGAATATTAAAGACTCGAGAAAACTTTGTAACCGAAACGGATGTCGAAGTAAGGAGATTTGAAAAAAAAATATGAAAAAGTGTTTTGATTGTAACTCCTCACTCTACACGTATTTATTATAATTTGAAGTATATACATGATTTGAACATCAAAAATATCTTTTATAAACCCAGCTCTATCTTAATTGAAACAATATTTGAATCTTGGAAAATTTAAGAAAAAAAAAACATCTAAAAAAACTTATAATGAAGCTTTTGCAATGTGATTTCAACAATGTAAAAACATTAAATATAATTCATTTTTATGAAATTAATTTTAAAAAATTATACATTATAAATTTATTTTATTTTTAATCAATAATTATTTTAACAATTTAATAATAAGTGACAATAATATAATTTAATATCATATAAAAAAATTTAAGTTTAACTCTATTTTATAAAACAAACTTATTATTATAAATTTATTTTATATTTAATTAATATAAGATCTTCAATCCTCATGTTTATTTTTTGTTAGATCAGGAATATCTTTAATAATAATAAAAAACAACTATTTACGTTAACTTTTAACTTTTACCAAAATTAATTTATAATTACATATACTGTTTCGCTTAGCTGTGAATCGAAACAAAATTCTATTTTTTTTTTGTTTCGATTTAAAACTGAAGCAGAAAATATACTCATTTTTATCTCGTTTGATATATCTTGATTGTGGAATCATTGTTTATAAATGAAAATAATCGTTGTCATTTTTTTTACTGGACTAGTAACCTATTAAAAGTGCTAGTTTTTATTTAAATAATGTGAATTTATGTATTACATTATTTAACTTTTCAATTTAATATTTATAAGAATAATTTTATGCTTTATATTCCTCATGTATTTTCCACCGATTCTCGTTAGTCCTGCATGGCTCAGTTTATAAGTTTGTAAAATTTAATTGACATTTATAGCAAGATATCTTACTATATTATTTTAATCTCGTTGTGTGAGATATTTACCTTAGTCAATTTCATATTAGAACGTTTTAATAATTAAATTTTAATCGATAACATCTTAAGTTGTTTCATTTTTAAATATTTTGTTTAAATAAAAAAATTAATTTATTAACTTTTATTTTTTTAGATAAAATATTTAAAATAACCCATATTAATACTAATAAAAAAAAAACTCCTAGTGAATATTAGTCAAAAAGAACTCATCTATTGTTGGCTAGAAAAATATGAACTAACATGTAATCCAAATATGTTGTTCATAGCTCTAATTGATTGATTGAAAATAATTTCAGTTGACATAAATTCAAAAGAAAAAAAAAAGTGGCATGAGTTGAAAAAACACCCATTATATTGATAAAAAAAAAGTCTAACTGAAGTAAACAGGAAAATAACTCAATATCAATAATAAAATAGTTTGACAATATCAATTGAAAAATAAATACAATTGATTTTAATCTCAATGAAACCTTCATCGATATTTATAAAAAACAAAAAACAATGTCAAAATTATGACACTCAACCTTAACCAATCCAACAATGTGTTGTTTTAGTCAAGTTAGCAATATTCTAAGCAAAAATAAAAGAGACATGAATTTAATAATATTAATCCAATTACTCATATAAATTTATAAAATTTAATTTCTTTTTGAAATATACTTTATTATAAAGTAATTTAAATTCTCTCTAAAAAGTAAATTACCTGCTACTATTTTAAATTTATTCAAATTTAAAATTAATTTTACTTCAACTAAGTTAAAATAAGATTATTAGGTTAACTATTTATTTTAAACATTTTCCTAGATCAAGGGAATAATAAGTTTTTTTTATAAATTATTAAATAATACGAGAGTTTTGAAAATACTAAGAAAAAAACTATGTAAAAAGAAGTACGGTTCTAAATTTTTTATAGTGAGGATTTTAACTGATATTTAGGATCACTTTTGTTGAATTTATTAAAAAGCACCCAAAAGTATCACTCTCATGTGGACAACAAACTTAGCTGTAGCCTCATCTCCTTACATGACTAGTTAAGCATCCCAAATCAACCCCACCTTCTCATATTTTGTATCTTTCCTCCCATTTATCATTTGGTATTCTTTTTTTTTTACTAAAGTAGCGTAATTTTTGTTAAATTTATTAAACGAACAATTTTTAAGAAAATTACATATAGACAAAGAGAGGTAAACAGTGTTAAAGAAATAATGTAAAAGTGACATTTATTTCAAAATATTTTTAAAACAGGAGTAGAATTAATTTAGTTCAGAGTATTTTAAGTTAAAATTGTGTCATGTGATTTATGCTATAAAACCAAGTAACACTATTGCAAAATATTTCAAGAATCTTTTTAAGCATCCTTCATGGTAACAACTCTTGTTGTTTCAAACATTTTTTTTCTCTTTTTATGACTAAGTTTTGTGAAAGTTGCAATGAACTGTCCCATTTGTGTGTTCCCTCTCCATAAGCTAAGGAAGGTGGGTAAGTTTTATAAATAGACATTCTGCAATCCTGATGTAGTTCTTTTTTTTGTATTTTTACATTCTATTAAAAGGATACAATGATGCTAACTAGATCTCTGATTCAGATAAGACAAAATCCACTAGTGGTTATGTATTCACACTTGGGGGTGGTGCAATTACATGAAGATCAGCCAAACAAACAATTATTGCAAGATCAACAATGGAATTTGAGTTTGTTGCTTTTGAGATAGTTGGTAGTGAGGTTGGGTAGTTGAAAATTTTTTTAGCGAACATTCCATTAGGAATGAAACCAATCTCATCAATTTCAATACAATGCGATTGTCAATCGGCAATAACTATGACTAAAAGCAATAATTACAATGGAAAGAACAAACATATACAATTGAGACATAATTTGGTGAAACAATTGCTAAAGAGTAGAACTATTTCCATTGATTATGTGAAGTCATAACAAAATCTAGCATATCCTCTTGTTACCAATAAGGAGTATTGGTAAATCTTGAAATAAAAGGTTTTGATGATGCTACAAGAAGTTTAACCTGAAGAAGATATTAGAAATCTTTTTAAAAGCACTTTGTAGAATATAAATGTATTAGGAATGTCCTTAAATATGTAAAACTTGTAGTTTAGGTACTGTTCTGAAATAATCGATTATGAGGAGCAATAATCGATTATCATGAGCTTTTCAGAAAAGCTGTATTACTCTAGAATAATCGATTATCACTCCAAATAATCGATTATCACAGTTCTGTTTTGAAAATTGCCTAAGTTATTTTGAAAAACCTGTAACGAACTTGAATAATCGATTATCCCTTACAATAATCGATTATTACTGGCAGTTGGGACTTGACTTTTCATATTCAAACTAGCTGGCTATATATTGGTCTTTTGAGAACTTCAGAAGTAACTTTTTGAACTAAGGTCTTAGCAGAATACAAATTGTCTTGTCTGAGGAAGTTCTCAAAAGCTAGTTCAAAATACTTTGTCTGGTCTCGTGAATAGGAGAAGCTCGCTTGTCGTTGGTCGATAGTCAGAGTGGTTCTCTTCGAGTTGGCAAGGTGCTCTTCCTGGTCTCGTGAATAGGAGAAGCTCGATTGTCGTTGGTCGATAGACGGAGCAGTTCTCTTCGAGTTGGGAGAGCGTTCATTCTTCTGGTTCGTTCGTCGAAGGAAGATTTTATAATCATATTTTTATTCACTTTTATTGTAATTTGTTAAACTGGTTTCTAGTGAAACTGTTAATCACTTTTTATAGTGATTAACGACTGGACGTAGATTCTTTTGAATCGAACCAGTATAAAAATTACTTGTGTGATTTTTCTAGTCCTTACACTCTTTACTATTGTATGCAAATCAATTGTTTGATAAATTTTCTCTTAGAAAATTTACTTTTTAAAAAACTGACCATTTTAATTTAAAAAGTGATCGATCATGCTTTCCGCTTATTAACTCTATTCCGCTGCGTTACTCTCTGGCTGATACAAATCAACAATTGGTATCAGAGCTTGCTTTGATATTCTTTCAAATTTTGCGAAAATGGTCGGTCATCAAAATCTTGTATATGCGGAGGGTGCTTCTATTAACAGACCACCACTTTTTACTGGTGATAATTATGCGTTCTGGAAAGTCAGAATGGAAATTTTTATGGGGTCTGTTGACATAGGTATCTGGGAAGCAGTACAAAATGGTCATTTTATTCCTAAAAGTACAGTTGATGGTGTAGAAGTAGAAAAATCATATTTTGACTGGACTGTTGAGGAAAACAGAAGAGCCCAATTTGATATTAAGGCTCGGAATATAATTTTATCTACACTAACCCTTGATGAATTCTTCAAAGTTTCTGTTTATAAAAGTGAACAGGAAATGTGGAAATTTTTAAGACTCACTTATAATGAAGTCGTAGATGTGGATAAGTTGACACTGTTTAATTCAAGCTCTACATCAAACTCCTCAAGCTCAAGTGATTCTAATGAGCAAGAAAATCTATGCTTGATGGCCAACGATAAATCATCTGAAAGAAAAATCTTGAAGGAAAAGAAAGACAATCAAGGCTCCTCTTCAAGCTTCAAATGTTATGGATGTGGTGAAAGAGGCCATGTGAAAGCTGATTATTCAAGCAACAAAAGAAGTAAAGAAAGAAAAGCAAAGAAATCTCACAAAAAGAAGAAGGCCTACATTGTTTGGGAGGATAATGCATCAAGCACCTGTAGTTCAAGTGATTTTGTTGAAGAAGAAAACTTATGTTTGACGGTTGCTACTGATGACACCACAAGCCAAGTAAGTTGCTCTAGCCTTGACACCAGTGAGTTTGATTTACAAAAAGATTTTATTGAATTGTTAAATGAATATGAGAAATTAGATGCGGATCATAAAAATTTGAAAAATGAATTTAAGGAATTGAAAATTAAATATGAAAGTGCATTGGATGAAGAAGTTGTTTTAAGAAACAAAGTTAGTAATCTAGAAACTAAATTGTCTGAATCCAATGAAATTATGCATCCTGTTGAATGCCTTTCATGTAAGAGTCACATGTTTGACATAGATATTCTTGAAAATTTGCTTGCTAAAGCCACCAAATCTATTTCAAATATTCAAAATGGTTTTAGAAAGAAAAATGTTAAAAACAAGAACATGCATCAACATAGGAAACCTCAAATTAAAAGAACCCATAGAGTTTGGGTTGAGAAGGGGACTTTTGTGAAAAACAAAGTGAATTATGTTTGTTGTTTTTACTGTATGAAACATGGACATACATCAAACAAATGTAACATTAAACATTTTGGAGTTCCAAATGGAAAATATGCTTCGATTCCTATCATAAAGTAATATGTCTCTAACCTCAAGGACCCAAATAAGATTATGGGTACCAAAAACTCTATTGCTTTGTTTTGTAGAATAAGTTTTTCAAAAGGAAAAGAGAACTTTATGATATTCTGCCTTTTGAATTGATGCTCCAAGCTAGGAAGTGAATTCATCAAGTGATATCCAAAGCCTTGGTTCGAACATTAAGTGATTGAGCTAAGTGTTGTTTTTTGTTCTTTTTGATCCTCTATTATTTGATTACTACCATATTCATTTCTGTTTGAGCAAATGATATGTCCATCATTTATTCATTCATCCTGTGATGTGTTCTTGTCTGTTCACTCATTTTAATAAGTGAAATTCATCTATTATGAGACATTCATGTGCTGAATTTAATCTTATGGTATGTTTACTCATGCGCATTGTTATTTCAGTGATTTGTTTTCTAATTATAAATTGAATCTGCGTTTAACTGGTTTAATATTCAATTTCATGAATACTTTGAAGTTAGCCTTGGTATAATTTTTGTTAAGCATCAAAAGCAATGAAAGATTCATTTGAATGAGCTAGGCGATAGTTTTCTATCGATATTTTTGGATGATTAAAGACATTTGATAAATTATCATCTCTGTTTTGAAGTTGTTTTTGTGAAAATTTGTTTTTAAGTTCAAATGCATACCGTATGTGCTATGATAATAAACATTGAAAACTTGGATGCAATAAATGAACGGATCAAATTTGCATAATTTTGATGTAAATTATTTGATTTAAAAGATAAAAGGTAAAACAGCTTATTAATATAACTTTTTCAAAATAAAATTGTGTGAAGGTACGACATACATGTCCATCATATTTTTTAAATCACCTACTTTGATAAATTAAAAAAAAAAAGTTTAATAAAAAAATATTCGCATATCAAACTTTTAAACCCTGGAGGGAATAACACAAAGAAGCAAAGACGACGAATACATAAAGGAAGCAAAATGGATGATTAACTTTCAGAAATGAGTAGGAGATCTTAAATTGTTACTTTTGCATTGAAATGAAATGATGAAAAAATTGAATCCAATGTCACAGTACATATTCCAGAATTGCGAGTAGCTTTTCCAGCAGTAGAATTTTGCTTGGGTTGAAAAAGGACACATTGTCGAAATTTATTGGGCACATGCCCATTGTGAGGTGGCATAAGGGACTCGAAGAATGAAGGGAATGTTTCCAGGGAGATGCTCCCTCTCTCTGCACCAAACTTCTCTCCCCAATTAATAATGTACATTGCGGTGTTAAATTTTCTTCTTCCCCAAGCAGAGGCTGCATGTGGAGTGTCGCTTCAATGGGAAAAATACAACACACATGGTTCGTAAAGCTAGCGCAGTGAAATGCACACCAAGTGTTTGATGATTTTGGTCCACTTTTTCGGCCTTCCCCATGTGAAATCCTCAATCTAAGACAAGTTCAATAGATATGATCTTGCCTCTCAGTCAAACAACATTGACTTGCCCCAATACAATGATCCTCACAAACACACTCATCAAAACCCTACAACTTACATCATACTTACTGTTTATCCACCTCCTCTCGTTGCCCACATCTTTATCATCTCTTCAAATTCTTTACTCAATTAGTGAATCCACTATTCACACATTACCTTTCACCATCATTCTTTAAATCACTTCTTAGTTAAGCTTTTCACCCCTCCTTTTTCACTGTTGGTGGAGTGAAAAACCAACCAATAAGTGCTTATCACAAAACTTAAGTCAGAGTATCTCCAAGGGAATAGCTTTAGTTAAATAATTTAAAAGGGTTTCTTAAAGTGTCTGTCCAAAGACCTCAGTACAACCATTCTTGTACCTTTTTTATTTAAACTTGTGGCGGGGCACATTAGTTAGATTTTGTTCTTCTGAACTTTCATTATGTTGCCCCTTGAACCTCTATGCAAAAGTCCTTTTTCTACGCAATAAAATCAGAAAAAGTAGAGTTGATTCCAACACTATGCTACTACAGCTGAATGCTGCATTATATTAGTAAACTTTCACCTATGCTATTTTTCTACCAATGTCAAACAGTGACTACAACAGTACCATAGTTTTTCAACTTAATATTCCACCACATAATCAAAGACACAGATTATAAAGGAATACCAGAGATCTTCAAAATTTACACTAACATTGATGATAATAAAGAAGTAGAGAGATGACAGATTCTTGTAAACGGGGTGGTCACAATGTGATAACTACAGCACAAAACCAAGAACTGGCAAGTCTTGGTCAGGAAAATGAAATGCAAATGGGGTCACATGCATTCATCAACTTATTCCTTGTCCCTTTCTTATTCCATGAATTATAGGGTATAATAATAATGTGACACTCTTTGTAGGTTCCAGCAGATACCATTCATCTTCATGCTTTGAATCATTGCTTCTTCTTAACTTAAATCACGGAGTAGCAGATGGATAAAATCTCTTTAGTCTTTTCCACACCAAGTAGCTACAATGGTAGTTACAATCATAACACTTTTTAGCTCTTTTCACATTTTTTTTTTCTCTATTTCACCTTTCATGACTGTGCCACAATTTTTGGGTAGTTAAATTGTTCACCAGAAGAATCAAAATTATTTGGTTGGTGTCCTTTGCTTTTTATATAGAAAACAGAAAAATATAGAGCAGAATCAAATTTATGTACCAATCCAAATGTCTTGCTTTTACAACAACAAAAAAAAAAAAAACAAAGAAATAAATGGCTACTATTCAGTGGTTAGATATCCACATTGAAGGCTCACGTGACACCTATTCAAGTTGAATAATGTGTGATAAATAACAAAGTGTATAACCTCAATCACATGCTCCACATTTGGTTCTCTTAAACTAAATTTGCCAGATACTTTCCTCATCATAATTATTATTATTATTATTATTATTATTATTATTATTATTATTATTATTATTATTGAAAGAGAATATTTTCTTTTATCTTTTGTTTTTCAGTGAACTAATTCAACTTTCACATGTGGGTTCATCATGTGCAGCTCTTCTCCAGTACATGCTCACCAATGTGAATATGTTTCATTATAAAATTAATTATAAGCTACATTATCAACTCATACTAATGTTGGGAAATTAGCTATCAAAATTAAGACTAATTAATCATTCTGCTTTTATTTTATTGCTGCTGCTGTTTCCTGCGGATTCATGTAACAGAAATCAAAGAAGACACGTGTATATATATATATATATAAAACTTGAGGATAAACACAAGAAAATTAACAAATCATTAATAGGTTGGAGCATTTGGACGCATCACCATTTTCCATAAAGAAATTAGATTTTTTTTAATATTACAATGAAATAATACGATTTTATAAATATACATATTTATAAGACATAATTGTTTTAATTTTACAATAATTATTTTAAAACTGTCATGAATCTCTTTTTTCTGGAGTGAAACATTTCTATATAAATTTCATTGTACGATGGATTATATTAATATTAATGAAAGTTTGCGAACATTACTGAAAATTAATATTTTCAAAATCTTTTCCTTAATTAAAAAAATTATATATAATTAGTATTTATAATGTTAATGGATTTCTTTACAACAGATAAAGAAAGTAATAAAATTAAATAAAATAAAAACTTTCAATGATTACAATTATAGAAAATATTTAATATCAATTTTGATAACTAGAAATATTTACATCTTGAATCGGTATTTTAATTTTAATTATAGAACTATATTTGAGATTATTTTTTAACCATGTAACTATTTGCTAAGTTTAATTTATAAAAGGTTTTGTTGACAAGAATAGATGAATAGGTTTAATCATCTTTAATTTTAAAATTTGATTAGCTCAAAAAATATTTTAATCTCTTTAATCAAAATCAAATAAATATTTATAATCATAATTTATTTTAATCTTACATTTTTACTATTGAACATATTTTTACAAATAAAGATAAAAAAATTATTTATTAAAAAGTATTATAAATTCATGAAAGTAAAAATATATTGAAATACATAACATATGCAACAAATGATGACAATTTTTTATCAACGCCTTATGACTAATTTTAATTTTTTTTAAAGCTAATGATTTATTTTCATTATTGATTAAATATAAGTCTTGATAAACAGAATTTTTAAAATAAGCATTAAAAAGAAACATACTTAGAGTTTGAAATTGGAAGAGTGTAAAGAATATATTTCATCAATAAATTAAAAATTAAACATTTTAAGAAGTTCAATAAATTCTTAATTTATAAGGAAAAAAATTGGTTTAACTTTTATATTTTGTAAATATGGTTTATATGCTTTCAAACATATTTGTAGTTGTTTAAAAGTAAAAGCTTTGTTATAATACAAGTGTCACACATACAGCTTATATAAATGTCTTTATAAATTTAACCAATTTATTTTAATTTTAAAAACAATCAATGTGTAAGATTAACATTAATATATATATATATATATATATATGATTTGCTAATTTATGTAAGAATTTTTTTTAATTGGTACATTTTAACAAAGTGTACGAGGTTTTAATGGATAAAAAAGTTTCTATTAAAATAAAAATGAACTTTAAATTCAAAGTATTTTAAAATTTAATTTAAAATAAAAAATAAAAGGTAGTTATTTATAATTCCGGTTCACATAGTTATTATCTTTTATTTTATTTTTTATTTTAAAAACTACCTTTTATTTTTTTATTTAAAATAAAAAATTACTAATAACTACTAATACACGTGGCAGCAATCATGGATGATGTGGCAGCAATTATAGATGATGTGACAACAATCATGGATGGTAAATAACTATCTTTTATTTTTTATTTTTTAAATTAAATTTTAAAATTATTAAAATACCCTTGGATTTAAAGTATTTTTTTCTTTAAGTGAGAATCTTTTTGTCCATTAAAACTTGGTACACTTTGCTAAAATGTACCAACTAAAAATTCTCCTTACGTAAATTAGCAAACCCATATATATATAAAAAGTGTTCTTGAATGTAGTTTTCAATAAATACTCTTTTCTCTTTAAAGTATGTTAGGTTTATATTATAATATTTAAGTTGTTTTTTTGTTGTTGTTGTTCTCATAGTTAAATCCAATCATTTTAATATTAAAAACAAGAAAATTACTAGTTAATATAAGCAACAAAAACATATTTAAAGATATAAATATCTTAATTTAAAATATGTTCAACTCAATAATTTTTATATAATAATATTTATTAAAAATTAATAACTTTTTTTATTAATTAATTTTAACATAATATTAAATCATTACAATATTTTTTTTTAATATATCATAAAAATATTTTATTTTTTTATTCTAACATAACATAAAAATAATATTGAATCAATCAGTTTGGATTTCTATCGGTAGTATTTGATTATAGAAAAATATTTAAATGAATTGATTTGATTATTGAGTTACAATATATAAATGTACAAATTGATAACGTAATTGGAAAGAGTTAAAAGAGAATAAACTCCACCAATTTAATATCAATTATTATAATATCAATTATAATAATTGATATTTAACACTAACAATTAAACTAAATAAAGGATATTTGAGAAGATCATAGTCATCAAGAAGAACTTCAACTTGAAGTTTCCAGGTGAGGTAATTTTAGGTAGAAGCTTGGTGATACTTCTAAGGGTGATGCAAGTGAATGATTTTGATGGCTCATGAGGGTTGCTAATAGATGAAGAGTTGTCGTTGGCCATGGGAGGCAAAAAGAAAGGAAGGAGCAACATCCTGTGTTAAAGAAGATAACAAAAATGTTAGCTGGGCAATTGCAGCCCAATAAAGCACAAAGGCAAAGAAGATATTTTTTTAGGGGCTGTCGGTGGCCATAGCGGTGGGCAGACAGCAAAAACAGCGGAAGCGATACCATATAGAAAAGTATTTGAATGAATTGATTTGATCATTGGATTACAATAATATAAATATAGAAAAGCATTTGAATGAATTGATTTAATCATTGGATTACAATAATATAAATATACAAATTGATAACGTTATTGGAAATAGTTAAAAGGAAATAAACTCCACCAATTTAATGTCAATTATAATAATTGATATTTAACACTAACAATTAAACTAAATAAAAAAAATAAATATACAAAAATTAACTAATAAATACTAATTATTAGAATTTAAAACTAATTATTATAATTGATATTGATAGGATTTTTTAAAACTATAGATTTTGAAGATGTTTAAAAAAACACAATACCAATAAAATATAAATCTAATTCACTTAATACTTAAGTTTGTTAATTTTAGTTAATATAATACTTAGAGTAACTTGAATTTTTGAATAAACAAAATAATATTATTCTTAAAAAGTAATAAAAGTTAGAGAAAGGAGTGAAATTCACTTATAAGAAGCAAAATTCTCAAGGTTGGTTGGGTTTGTCCGAGAAGATAAAAAAAATGCAGATAACAAAACTCTTAATTACTTCCCTTAAATATATTTTGAGGTTTTTAAACATTATCTTGACTTATTTCTTTTAGTTTGGCTTACTTTTAAATTATGCAAGAAAAAGTAAAGATAATTTATTTTCTAAATATAAATTATATTTTAGAAATAAAATCTTTATTTATGATATATTAAAAATATTATTTTACCGTCCTTCAAAATTATAACATCAAAATTAATATACAGAGAATAAATTATAAATGTCTTTTAGAGAAAGTATATACATAAATTATAGATATTATTTATTATTTTAATATTAAAGTAATTATATTTAAGAAGTAAAATGACATGATATTAATAATTAATTTATTTTGAAGAAAAACTGAAATGAACCACAAATTTAAAACATATATTTGCACTAAACATTCTCACATAATAGTTGTTAATCCGAGTTCATCAACGCTTCAGCAGCCATGCGCACAGCACAGCTTGAACTGTGTTGATATAAATTCCCAACGATAACCAAACTTGCTTTTAAGTCATTCTCATCTGAACACTTCCAAACTCTACCGCCAAATCACTCTCTCAACGCCCACAGTTTTAGCGGTTACTCAGGTCTCTCATCTTCTCCTCTATCCTCTCTTTCAATTCTCGAGTGCTCAATCACTGACTTCCCTCTTCTTACCCAATAAAAGAAGCCACAATGTCTTCCAGGCGCCACTCCCTCGGCGGACCGCCGCCGCACACTGCCGCCGAGTCCGCTCAGAACCTCCGACAGCGAGTCATCACGTGCCTCAACAAACTCTCCGACCGCGACACACTCGCCGGCGCAGCCGCAGAACTTGAGTCCATCGCCCGAACCCTAAGCCATGACTCATTCTCCTCTTTCCTCTCCTGCATTCACAACACGGATTCTTCTTCCAAATCTCCTGTTCGCAAACAATGCGTTCATCTCCTAAACATTCTCTCGCGCTTCCATGGGGAAGCTCTCTCCTCGTTTCTTCCGAAGATGCTTGCAACTGTGCTCCGTCGCCTCCGTGACACCGACTCCGCCGTGCGATCTGCATGTGTGGACGCAGTCGCGGAGATGTCGACGAGGATCACGCGGCCGCCGTTCGCCACCGCGTTCCTGCGGCCGCTCATGGACGCGCTGGTGCAGGAACAGGATGCCAACACGCAGATCGGCGCCGCGCTGTGCCTCGCGGCGGCTGTCGAGGCGGCGCCGGACCCCGACGCGGAGGCGCTCCGGCGGAGCGCGCTGCCGCGGCTGGGGAAGCTAGTGAAGAGCAACGTGTGCAGAGCGCGGGCGGCGCTGCTAGTGCTGATCGGAAGCGTGGTCGCCGTCGGCGGTGCGTCGAGCCGTGGTGCGGTGAGCTGGCTCGTGCCGTGCCTGGTCGAGTTCCTTGGTAGTGAGGACTGGACGGTGAGGAAAGCCGCGGCCGAGGCACTTTTGAAGGTGGCTTCCGCAGAGAAAGACTTGGCCTCGCAGCACAAGGTTCTGTGTTTAGATTCGTTGCAGAATAGGAGGTTTGATAAGGTATGTTACCAGTTTAGCTTTCTTCAGTTATAATTTTAACTATATTACACACTTGTGGTGGTAGTGAAATTGAAAACAATTAAAAGTTGGAATAATAATAATAAAAATAATAATGATGGATTGATGTTGAATGTTGATATGATTGTAGTGGGTGTTCCTGTCTTTTGTCATAGATAAAAGTAGTTCGAGAAACTATGAATCGTGCTTTGGAGACGTGGAGGGAGCTATCTGACGATGCTCCCGCGATGGTGAAGTCTGAATGTGATTCCGTCTGTGGTAAGGCTTTATTTTTGCATTTTGCTAAGACATCAAGTGAAATCACTTTCAAACCTGGATAAGGATCTTCGTGTCGGGTTTCCTTATCTTTTTGGGTAGCTTTTGAAATGAACATATGACCGTATTTCCATGATCCGACACCAATCAAATCCATAAAAACATGTATTCAGTTTGACTGAATTGATTTTAAGAGTGTCAATGATTAATAATTATCATAGTTGTGAATCAGGTTGGTATACCCTTAAAGGGAATTTTGAAACATTTTAGAGTAGATTTCTGGATAAAACTTGCTCGCCCTATTTTGTGTCGTGCAAATCATCAAATCGACCAAAAATTGTTCCGTTTCAGAATTTGAAGTTGATAAGGCTGTATTCTTTTTATTTTAACATTTTTAAAGGGATGTAGCTTTTACAAATGCTGCTGAAGTAATCTCATAAATCTTCATATGTTTTTGGCGTATTCTGCAGGCACAGATTATGGCAAAGGTCAGCGTGTCACTAAAAGTTCACCCAGTGTTGGTTCTAAGTCTTCTAAAACAATCCCTGCCAACAGGTCTCCTCCGTCTGGGGTTTCATTCATGTCCTCCACAAAAGGAGAAAATTTTCTAAAGAGTAGCGAGAAGAGTTCAAGAATGGCAACATTGCATCAGCATGATGATGAGAAATCCTCAGTTGAGAAACTCGAAGGTCTGTTTTCGACGTCCTCCCACTCAAATATGTCTAAGGAAGATGCTATTAAAAGGTGCGATGTAGAACATTCTAGCCCAACCCCATATCAAAATGAAGCAAATTCAAGGGCAGAGATAAAGCGTGTTCTCTTTAGCAATATGTCTGATGAAAAAGTGAAGAGATTCAGTGGTTCAAAATCTCGTGTGGTTCCATGTTACGATGACACAAATGTTGTAGACAATAGTGCAAATGATGTTTGTGACAATCCACAAGATGTTGAGGATTTTTCTTTGATTCGGGAACAACTTATTCAAATTGAAAACCAGCAATCAAATCTATTAGACACCCTTCAGGTATATTTTGTACCTTGTTATGCCTTTCACACTATAAATCAGCACTACAACCTTTTCATATTGAGCTTTTTGAATTATTTTTCATGTGTCTAGTCTTCTGACTCTCTATCATGTTGGGTTGATTGAATATTCCTGTTTCTATCTTTTTTGGCATTCATAAAGTTGCTTGTGTTTTTAGTTTCTGACTCAGGAGATTACCATATCCTTTTAGCTAAAATCTTGAAATTCTAATTGTCCTATTGACACTATACCTTTTTTTGTGGTTTAGTGATGTTGAGTTCCATCCTCCGTTATTACTCGAATATAATGAACGAAGTATTGCATTGTTATTTGAAACTATGACCACGACTGTGTAGTCCCCAAATGGGAAAAACATATATTCTGCTGTCTTTAACATTGTTCATCTTAACTATCTTGTACTCCACTCCCAATTTCAATCCCCTACCCTTGCACTTCTACCACATGTTTAAATATGAAATTACCTTTTCCTTTGATTTAAGCTGTCCTTAGATTATAATAAATAGTAATACCTCAGAACCTCTCAATAATAAATATATATTTTTGACTCATGTCTTCATCTTGGTTTGAGTGTAGAGATTTATTGGAAGCTCCCAAAGTGGTATGAATTCTTTGGAGTCACGAGTACATGGTCTAGAGATGGCCCTGGATGAAATTTCATATGATTTGGAAGTTTCAAGCGGCAGGTTTTCCTATACTGATGCCACAGATGACACCTGTTGCAAGCTACCTGGTACTGACTTTTTGAGTTCTAAATTTTGGAAGAAAACAGAAGGTCGGTATACCACATCAAAGTTCTCTTTAGGAAACATAGCATCAACAAATGGTTTGCATAATGGAACAACCAATAAAGATGGAGGTAAAGAAATATTAACTCCAAATAACAGTAGATTGCAACATGGTAAGGGTGGATATTTTGTGAACCAATTGGCTGAAGTTCAAAGCAATTTTAAAGGGCTTCATACGTATAAAATGTCTACAAAAAGGGTCCAAGATGCCATGAGAACACAAACTGATAATGCCAGCAGATATGGTGGCATTCACCCAGCTACTGGAGCACCGAGAAACCATAATGTCAGGTAACTATATATCAGACTTTGTTTCAAGTTAAATTATAATCTTAGAAAACAACATTCTTGTCCGCAATTGTAGTAGTTTGTTGTTCCTTTTATTTTTCAAATATTTGCCTGAATTATGTGCGTTTTTGTGGCCTGTATATTGTTGACCTTTGTTAATTCATTTTATTTATGTGCCTTGTTGCAACTGGTAAATCACCCTCTCTGTAAATTCATATGGTAATTATTTACATATAAAATTACACTAATAGGGTGTTATTTTGCTGGACTCTTTAGTGATCCTGTTGTGACATTAGTTTAGTTTAAATCAGCCAAGTCAGTAACTGTATCCGGGAAAACTGGGTAGTAATGTCAGTATTCAGTTGGTTGTTTAGGTAATCATTCATCATTATCTGCATCCATCCCCTTATAATTGAAGTTCTGTTAATTGTATATGTAAAACATAACTTATGATATTCATTCTCTGCTTCTTGTTCAGGTCATCTGTATAGCGAACACAAGATTTCTCAAGTGTTCTTGCTTGTTGGTCCAGGTTGCAGTGCAAGAGAGTTGTTTAGTTTTATAGCATGATTAGTAAATTATTATTTAGATAGAGATGACTATTTTCTCCAAAGTTATCCCTATAGAGGCTGAGTCAGCAGCATGTGGATTCGGATGTAGTAATGTAGGAGCAGGAGTATTAGTAGTGTGTAGTTTAAACGAAGAAATATGATGCAGGCGTAGAGTTATCTTGGTATCTATCAGAAAAAACTATAGGCCTTCGGCTCTTCAGAAGTGTTCATCGCCTCTGTCATAACTGACCCATAGTATAAGTATTATATTATACTCTTTCTATGTTGACGGAGCAGGCTGAGGTTGGATTTGAAAAAGAAAAAAATGAAGTTGAAAATTCAATCCTAATTTTGTCCGAATGAGAGAAATTTAACTTTTTCTAAGTATAATTTATTTTGAATAAATCATATATTAGCTATATAAAAATTAGTAAATGTTTTTTTAAACATGTAACTTAACAATGAAATCATATTTAGTAAAAATATTTAATTATATTAATTAATTTACAATTTCAGTAACTACAACAAATGGGTGTTACATTTAAGGGAAAGGAAGTTTCATTATAATACTTTAAGTAAGCAATTGGTGAAAAGAATAATATTAATATTATATAATAAAGGTTTACCGATTGTCATGTAAGTTTCTTTATTTTCTTTACAAGTTACTTTACATTTGTAACAATGATCTGATTTATTTTTTATCATTTATATATATATATATATATAATTGTATACTCAAATTTACTCTTGTTCTCGTAAAATTGGTTTTCAAACATATAAATGAGCATCTAAAGTTTGATTATTAGATCTAAAGTTAAAATGCAATGAGTTTTTATTGGATAAACAGATAGAGTCTTTTGTTTTGGGGATTGAAAATTATTGCAACTACTGAATTGTTCTCATGACAATTATTCCATCTCAGACCAATATTAAGGATAAAGGTATTGCACATTCTTCCAAGCGTCCTTAGTGTTTGCGAGCATTTCAATTTTGGCATTCTTTTGGTATGAGCAGTGTGAAATGTCTTGATAACTCTTGGACATGTTGCAAGGGAAATGTGCCAATATAGCTCAAGATGGCATTCTTATATCATGTCTTACATGCATGAAACAAATAAGCTTCACAGTGTAATGTCAACCTGGGCTCTTTCTCGTTGTGCAGTATTTCGAAGGTTTACCAGGACGATGAAGGCAATGCTGTTCCTTGGCAAACTTGTTTCACCCTCTACTTCTAATCATTTCATCATGTATTTTTAATTTTCAAAAATAGGTTATACTTTTTTTTCATTGGATTTCGTCATCTTATAAAAAAATTTGTCTTTATCGTATTTCAAAATGTAATGAAGAATTTTTCAAAATTTTAATAAATTTCGAAATATGATAAAAAGTAAAAAACCCTTCATTAGATTTCAAATCTAATAAAGAAAAAATGTTTTATCGGTGAGAGAAAATTTTCATTGAATTTCGAAATTTAATAAAAAAAAATCTTTCATCAAATTCTAAATTTTGATAAAGAAAGAATCTTTCATCGAATAATCCTATGAAGCACAAAAAATGTGATGTACATTTTTTAAATTGTAAGTGACAGTTTTGAAATTTTAAAAAAATTAAAAAATAGAAGATGAAATGATTGGGGGTATAGGATGAAACAGCGTGACAAATGACAGAGATGAATGTATTAGAATTAAGTGTTGGTGGTATTTTGAAAGTAATAGGATTCTAATATCTTACACGCTGAATTTATGGGCTTATGTCATGGCCTCAAGATGATAGCTTCTTCTTGTACCTCCATAAATCCCCTTCACTCTCTCATCAAAAATAAAAAATTTTCATTTTTCACTTTTCATATTACACAATCTGAAATATTAGGTTTGATTCTATAATCTCAAAGTCATTTTTCAAATCTTCTGAAAAAAAGAATTCAAGAATTTACGAAACAAAATTTTAAAAATAACAGTTCTACAAAAAACTTTCTGGAACAAATAAAATGTAACTTTTCGAAATATATGAAATACATTTTCGAACAGAATGTCTGAAATGAAATTTAAAAAAAAAAAGCTTATTAAAATTTCCAACCAAACCCACTATTTTACACACTCACCCTTTCTTCTTCTTTTTCTTTCTTGACATGTACTATTTTAATGCTTTTGCTTGTAGTATTGTGGTGCGGTTAGAAAGAAAAGGCCAATATCTATTTGGTGCCCATCTGAAACCCAAAAACTACAAGGAACAAATTGCCTATCCTTAAAAAAAAATCACTTATCAAACTCTCTCTCTCTTTAAAAAAAAGCAAAGAAAGAATATAAAATAGTCACTTCTTATCTTT
This sequence comes from Vigna reflexopilosa, assembly GCA_027742785.1. Lineage (NCBI taxonomy): Eukaryota > Viridiplantae > Streptophyta > Magnoliopsida > Fabales > Fabaceae > Vigna > Vigna reflexopilosa. Next base: position 22,094,700 of record CM050930.1, on the reverse strand, counting down.
ATAAAATGATAATTCCTCTAATAGTTAACATCATTTATCCAATTTCTAAATTATTAAATATTAGAAAGGAGAATTCACTTTCAAATTCCTTTACGAATGAGTTTTAAATTCCATACTTGTAGGTAAATGGTTACAACTTGGACCATGAGGATCTCAAAATTTGATCTCAAAGGGTTCTACGTTTTTCACTTGTTCAAGTGTTTGAAAACTTGAGAAAGGCACAAGGAAGAGTTTTTGTCCATGGGTTTATTGTTATTATTTTGAATCATACAATAAGAATTTCTGATTTTGTGGATTTTCCCACTAATTTCCCATTCCAAATATGAGAATTATACAATGGAAAAAGAAAATTAGTAATCCATTCCTTTTATAATTTAAATTATATTGATGCAAAATATTTACTTGTTTCATCAATTATTGATTTCCATTAAAGAATCTTCATTTATGAACTTTATGAAAGTTAAAACTTGTTGAATAATTGATTAAAACCCTTTCTTCAAATATATTAATATGTATGTATCTTTATATTTATTAGAAATAAGATGAATTTCTTGTATATTATTTTATTTTATAGGTTTGAGTTAGACTTAATAATATTTAGGGGTAACAAAATATGAATGAAAGTTGTGGCCTGTAAATTGAAAATGGGTTGAACTTTATAATCCGGTCTGACTTGCTGCAGGGTCATTGGGCTGCCAATTTTTTTTTTCTGCCATCTAAGATCTAATATCAAATGAAGACGAACTGAAATTTTTTATTTTTTTATATGAAAATGGGCTACCAAGTTAAAAGGGTTGTCGTCTGGGTTGTTTCAGATCTTGACTGAGGTGTATCAGATCTTAGTTGAGCTGCATCAGACATTAGTTTAGTTGTATCGGATCTTGGCCAGATTCTCAAGTTCCAATTTTTTTAGTGAAGTCGGGCTAATGGGCTAGCTTGACTGATCCACGGGGCTAGCGAGCCAGGCTAGTGGGCTTGGCGAGCCATATTAGTTCAGGCTCCTTGGTTAAAAATATTGTTTTGACCTGCCTAGCTTGGTCTTTTTATCATCCTAATAATATTAGAGTCATCCAAATTCTATTTATAACGAAATTTGTTGTTTAGTAGGTATATCATATCACTTGTTATCAACCGAAATTTTTTATTAATACCTGATTTCATATTTAATATAAAAAAATATATTAGAGATCTCGCATCAACTAAAAATAATATATAAATAAAAATACATCTAATAAGTTAGCTCTATGTTCACCCCACATGTATTAACTCTTCTATTTCAACTTTGACATTAAATTATTCATAAAAAATATATTTCTGATTTTTTTTTTCAAATTATAGTTATACTTTTTTTTTATTATTATTACAATGGTTTTTAAATCAGTACTAGGATAAATTTAATGTTTTTTAAAATTTAAAAGAATGAATACATAAATAAAAGGTGTCGATGCTACATCTCGAAAGCAAATATTTGAGTGAAGTTTTAAAAGAACTAAAATTCAATGCAATTTTAAAAACATAACAAGGATGAAAGTGTGATTTACTTGAAGAATTATCTTTTAATATTATCATTTAACGGTAGCTAAAAATAAATTTGACTATTTGAGAAAAAGTTTAGTGGCCATAATGGTCGATTTGGATACTCTTCATAAGCAAGATAAATTTCTTTTGTGGATTATGGTGGTCATGGTTGCAGATTTAAAATCAAACATCTATTAGTCTAGTTTAGAGTTCTCAGGTTTTCTTCGTTTTAGGTGTCTCTTGGATTTTTTTCGTTAAAAATTTTAATTTTATTATCTTGTTTGATATTTTAAGTTGAGGTAATTGAAAATATATTTAGTTTTGATGTATTTAATTGAAAGAAATATAAATATCTAACAAATATTTTTATAAATTTAATTTTTTTTATAATAATTACTAAATATCATTACTTTAATCATTAGCAATATTAAATTTAAACATTAAAATTATAATTGTTTTGTTATACTAAAAATTAAATATATCAATAATCATTAACAATATTTATTAGAGTACAAGCACAAGAGAGAGAAAATGCTCACATTGGAACTGAAGCAAAAGAAAGAAAAAGGGATTCGTGCACACAAGAGAGGAAGAGCTCGAGGCTCACTCCAAGCCCTCTCTCATGGTTCTTGGAAGAAGAAGAAAGAGAAGATTAAACAAAAAGCTTCATCTGAGGTAAGGAAGCACTAAATCAAACTTCTATAATTGTGTGTGGTGAATCCGATGAACATATAAAATGGGGAAAACCTTAACCTTAAAAAGGAAAGGGGGAAAACGGTAAAAAATGCTAGCTTTCTAACAGATTACTAGGTACATTTAATAATCCTAACAACTCTAACTAACTTCATTAGCCTCCCCTTAAGTTGGATTGTGTATATTCACTAATCTAAGCTTAGGAACAATGAACTAGAAGTGAATGCGGTGGATAGTTTCGTGAAAACATCAGCGAGTTGTTCGTTTGAGTGAATGGGTAGAAGATGAAGAAGATTAGCTTGAATCTGCTCACGGACAACATGACAGTTGAGTTCTATGTGTTTAGTTCTTTCATGGAAGCTTTGATTGTGAGCAATATATCTGATTGACTTATTGTCACAGTAAAGTGCGACAGTGGTAGTGGTCTCAACATTAAGATCTTATATGAGGTAATGAATCCATTAAATTTCACATATTGTGAAAGTCAGGGCACAATATCCTGCTTCGGTAGAAGACCTGGAAACAATATTTTGCTTCTTAGATTTCCATGATATGAGAAAGGACCCTAGGAAGATGCAAAATCCAGTAGAGGATCTTATAATATTCGGACAAGTTTCCCAGTCTGAGTCATTAAATGCCTTTATCTGAATATGAGAGTCTGCAACAAAGAAGAGGCCTTGTGAGGTGCTGGATTTGATGTCCTAAGCATGTGCTGCAAAGCCCAATAATGATAATCAGTAGGAGATTAAACAAATTGGCGAAGAAGATTGACAGAAAAGCATAGATCAGGTCTAGTATTAGTGAGATAAAGCAACTTCCTTATTAGTCTATGATAGGAATTAGGATTGGCCAAGTAATTCTTTGTTTTATACAAGGAACTTGTGTCGCTTAGAAAGGGAGTAGTGCAGGGCTTGCATCCCACCATTCATGTATCTTTAAAAATGTCCAGAGCATATTTCCTATGACATAGGTGTATCCCCTTCTTAGACCTGGCCACTTCAAAACCTAAAAAGTATTTAAGCTCCCCTAGGTTCTTGATTTGGAAAGCATGATGAAGAAGAGCTTTTATGAGATCTATTTCTATAATGGAATCTCCTGCTAGAATAATATCATCTACATACAAAAGAAGAGCTGTGAAATTCATGGATGTTTTCTTGATGAAAAGTGAATGATTAGATTTAGATTGAGTGTAATTAACAAAGAGTAGAAAAGATGATGATTTATCAAACCATTGTCTACTAGCACGTTTCAGTCCATATAAGGACTTAGTTAACCTACAAACCTGACCATTTTGATGAATATCCAGTCTTGGTGGTGGCTTCATATACACTTCTTCATATAGGTCCCATGTAGAAAAGCATTATCTACATCAAGTTTATGTAAGTGCCAATTCTTTGAGGCAACAATGGCAAGAAGCATTCTGACAGTGGTTATTTGGCAACAGGAGAAAAAGTGTCCAGAAAGTCTATACCTTTTTGTTGTGTATAATCCTTAGCTACCAAGCGAGCCTTGTACCTTTCTATGGTGCCATCGACTATATGTTTAATTTTGTACACCCACTTGCAACCAAAGGAGTTTTTTCCAGGAAGGAGTTGAGTCAAGTACCATGTGCCATTGTCTTGTAAAGCTTTGATTTCTTTTTGCATGGTTGTTACCCATTCATGCTTTTCCTTGGCCAATGTGTACTTTAGATGCTTCTCCGACAAAGAATCATAAGACAAAACATTTGAAATAGGATAAGGAGTCTTATAACTATTTTTTGCATGCAGAGATCTAGATGAGGATTGATTAACTTGATGTATATAATCATTTAGATATTCGGGGACCCTTCTAATTATAGTAGATCTTCTAGAGTTGTGATCCTCTCAATCATCAGTAGGATGTGTACCATTGTTAATGGTGGCGTCTTCACTGTGATCATGTCTCTGTTCAGTATTTCCATTCGCAAATGAGTTTTGAACTCCATCACAGTTTTGACCATACCAAAAATCATTAGGCAAACACTTTCAATTTCTTTCTCAGTATAGTTTGTCTCATTATTATGTTGCTCTTTATAAGGGAAAATGTTTTCATAGAAGATGACATTCCTGCTTAAAAATATTTCCCTAGTACTAACATCAAGTATAAGATATCCTTTTACACCATCTTTATAGCCTAAGAATACACATTTTCTAGCTCTAGAATAAAGTTTATTTCTATTGTGCTCTAAAGTGGAAGCAAAACATAGGCAACCAAAAGTTTTCAAGGTTAGATAGGTGGGAGGAGTGTCATATATCAAGTCATAAGGGGTCTTACCATTGAGGACAGAGGTGGGTAATTTATTTATCAAATGAATGACATGAGAGATAGCATAGGACCAATAGGTTGTAGGTATACTTGATTAAAAAAGGAGGCTACGTGTTTTATCTAATATGTGTTGGTGTTTACGTTCAACAATATAATTATATTGAGGAGTTTCAACACAACTTTTTTGGTGTTCAATACCATGAGAATAATACATTGCAACACAATTAAATTCAGAACTATTATCAGATCTAATTGTCTTAACTGTTTTGCCAAATTGATTCTTAATCTTTAAAATAAATTTCTGCAGTAGTTCTCTAGTTTGACCTTTATTGTACATCAAAAAAGCCCAAGTGTGTCTACTGTAATCATCAACTATGGTAAGAAAGTATTTATGCCCATGGATGGAAGGAATAAAAATAGGACCTCATATATCACAATGTATTAATTCAAAACAGTTAACAGAAACAATGGTGCTTTAGGGAAAGGGTAGTTTATGTTGTTTGGCATAATCACAGATATCACAAACAATTTTAGATGGAATTTGAACATAAGGAAAAACTTTACATATTTGTTCAATGATTTTTTGTCCAGGGTGGCCCAGTCTATAATTCCACAAATCATCATTGATACGTTTACGAAAAAGAACAGATTTAGGAACATAGTCTTGACCAAAAATAGGAAAAGATTGCAGATAGTAAAGATACTTGTAAACATTAGCATGCCCAATGATCTTCAAGGTAGAATTGTCCTGTATCTGACAAGTCTCAGAAGATAAGGTTAAAGTACAATATATGTCCCTGTCCCAGGTTAGAGTTTGGAAAAATATAAGATTAAAAGAAAATTCTGGAATATAGAGTACATTAAAAATGATGATTTTTTTTTTTAAAATTGAATGGTTCCTGCAAGTTGGGTTGTTACTATAGAATTATTTGGAAGTCTAACAGATATAGATTTAATTTTATGAAAAGTAATAAAGTGTTTTCTTTCATTGGTCACATGATCAGTGGCCCCATTGTCTATAATTCAGGAAAAATCTCCTTGGTTGTCTTCGGATGTGTTTCTTTGCACTTGACTAACACTATGTGAAGTTATCAATGCCCTCTATCATCATTAGTAGTTTCTGCATCTACTCAGGAGTAAAGGATTTCAAAGATTTGTTGTCCTGTTGAGTATTTTGTGTCTGGGTAAAGTTAGAATCATCCTTGCAGGCATTAGCATAACTTCATTCATTTTGTCATTCCCTGTCTTGACTGTTGTGGTTGTCCCTCTTCTTGTACCATGGTGGGTAGCCATACTTGGAATAACACTTGTCCACTAAACGATTCATCTTGTGGCAATGAGAACATTGTTTCCCATAGTTGGGATTTCTCCCTCTTCCTCTTCCTTGTCCACGTGAGCTAATGCCACACCCTTGAGGTTTCCAGTTTGGTTTGTTAGTGGTGCTGGCCAAAATCTTGGAAGCATCATTCTGATTGATGGTGTTAGCATAAAGTTAAAGAGAAAAAGTTTTGATGATGTCTCAAAGTCAAGTCTCAAGTGCTCTTATTGCAAGAAGATCTTCATGAAGACTTGTTTTTATATTAAAGCTTTTTTAATTTAGTAGATTGATGTATAGGATGTGGTTTATCTTTGATTCTATGTATTGTTTGCCTTAGGTTACATTAAAATTAATTTTTAAATCAGAAAACCTTATTTTATACTCAGAATAATCGATTATCAAATTATAATAATAGATTATAAATAATTAATTATGACTTGCCATAATTGATTATCATGAGCAACTATGAGAATTTTTAAGCAAGTTTTTTACCGTTGTGCATTCATTAATGCATAATCAATTACCATAAGTGGATAATTGATTATCACAATTAATTAGTTGACAATAGATTTTTGAGGTATCCTTGAGTGAGATCTCTATAAATTATATTGGGACTCTCATTCTAAAATACGAAACATTTAAAGTGTATTTTTCTAAATTCTTATCTGCAGTGTGCGGTGATAAGTGTTTTGGGGTTTGTTGAACCCTTGTGCTGTGGCTTTGAGAACTTGACGTGTTGGCATAGAGCGAGAACTTTCACAGGTGGTGTGATTAAGTATTGTTGTTGTTGACATAGAGCGAGAAGTTTCACAGGAGTGTGATTGAGTGTTGTTGTTGTTGCTGAGTTGAAAGCCTATCATGAAGCATTCAGATGAGGTGTTCATCCTTTGTAAAGATTCAGAGGAGATGTTCATCCCTTGTGGGTCACAAGGGAAGTGAGTTTCATCTCTTGGGGTAACAAGCGAGGTGTTCTAACCTTAAATTGTTTTATTTTCGTTGTGATTGTAACAGTTTGCTGGTTTGTGCTAGTGAAGTGTTAATTCTCGGCTGAGATTAACAACTGGATGTAGGATCTCTATGATCCGAACCAGTATAAAAATTACTTGTGCAATTTTCTCTCTTCCTTACTCTTTTAATTTGCTTAAATTGTTTTAAGAAAATTATTTTTATTGAGAAAATTATTAAAAGAACGATTTGTGATAAGAAACTAATTCACCCCCTCTTGGTTTGTTGAACGCGTTAACCATTCCGTTGCACCGCTCTGACAATTGGTATCAGAGCTTGCTTTGATAGTAATTCAAAATGACGGGGCAACATCAAACCTTTGCTGAGGGTGCCTTTATTAACGGACCTCCATTGTTTACTAGAGAAAACTATGCTTTTGGAAAGTGAGAATGCAAATTTTCATGGAATACATTGATAATGAGATTTAGGAAACTATCACAAATGGTCATTTGCTTCCTATTGTGTTTATTAACAATTTGTAGGAATCCAAACCGCGAGAACAATGGAATGTTGATGATAGAAGAAGATCCCAACAGGATGTAAGGGCTCGTAACATAATATTATCTACTTTAACTGTTGATGAATTTTATAGGATCTCAACCTGTAAGACTGCACAAGAGATGTGGGAAACGCTGAGAGCCAGAAGAAATACTCTAATCCAAGAGTATGAGATGTTCCGCATGAAGCAAGGATAAACTATTGTAGATGTTTAGAAACGCTTCACGCATATAGTGAATCATCTCATTGGGTTAGGTAAGTCCTCTGATAATGATGAATTAAATATAAAAATTCTTAAATCTTTGGACAGGACTTGGAAACCAAAGGTGACTGCCATCAGTGAGTCACAAAACCTCAACACCATGTCAATGGCTACATTGTTTGGTAAGTTGAGAGAACATGAACTAGATCTCGGGAGATTGAACGAGGATGAAGAGAAAGGAAAGAAAAAGACTCTGGCGTTCAAATCTGAGATTAATAAAAGCAAACATCTTAATGAAGAAGAAGACTCTGAAGAAGATGAAGAAAATATGGATCTCTTCATTAAGAAATTTAACAAGTTCATGAAGTCCAAGGGCAAAAGAATATTTAAAAATGGGAAGAAGGAAAAGAAAGAATCTTTGTCAAATTATCGTTGTTATGATTGCGGTGAGAAATGACACATAAAGGTAGATTGTCCAAATCCAAAGAAGGGTGAAGAAAGAGGTCAAAAGAAGTTCTTCAAGAAAAAGAAGACATATATTATTTGGGAGGAAGACAATGATTCTACAACAAGCTCAAGCGACTCTAATGAGCAAGCCAACATATGTTTAATGGCTGATGACATCTCTGAAAGTCAAGTAAGTATCTCTAGCGATTCTAAAAATTCAGATTATAGTGAAAGTGAATTACTTGATATGTATAAAGAATTATTATGTGAATCAGAGAAATTAAATAATGCTCATAAAAAAATTAAAGAAGGATTTTAAAGAATTAAAATCAAATCATGAAAAAACTCTTGAAGAAAATAAGGATTTGAAAAATTTATATTATGAAAAAGGTAAATATACCAAAATTTAAGAATGTGTTTCTTGTTTAAATAGAAAGATGCCTTTTGATAAAACAATCACCGCTGAAAGTAGTAATAATTAAAAAATTTAAAAGGTTGTTAAACGTATTCCTAAAAATAATTATAATTACTACGATTATAATTATGATAATAAAATTAAAAATCTTCTTAAATATAATTATAATTATAAAAATAGAAATAAAAATAAATATAGAAGAACTCGTAGAGTTCGAGTAGAAGAAGGAACTACTCTTAGGAATCCAAATGATGTTAGTTGTTTTTATTGCATGAAAAAAAGGGTCATACATCAAATAAATGTAAAATAAAACATCATGGTATTCCATGTGGATAGTTTACTTGGGTTATAAAATAATTTAAATATTTGTCTAATTAACCCAAAGGACCCAAATAAGTATTTTTGGGTACCAAAATAATATTTTTCTATTTTGCAGGTTATTTCAAAATTAAGGAAGAAGCTTTTGGGTCTGCATCAAAACTTGGTAAATTATGATTTGTCAAATTAAGGGGGGGTTTTTAAAATGAAAAAAAATTGATAATATTTAAAACTACTTCTCTTTCATCCTTAAGGTATCAAATTTATTTTAAATTTTTTTAAGTTACTCAATAAGAAGAAGTACTCCTTTATATATATATATATATATATATATATATATATATATATATATTATTTATTATGACTTATAAATTTATTGTATTTACTATGTTTTGAATTAAGCCTTATGTTTCCCTTTAATAAAAATTATGATAACTATTAGTTATTTGTTTTGCCTTTTTTTTTGGGGGGGGGGGCTTATATTCAAGGGAGTTTTATATTATGGGGGAAATTTTATTTATTTATATATAGCGCCTTTTTAATAATGATAAAAAAGGGGGAAAAATATGTTTAAAGGCTAATCCCTCTTCGTTAAGTTATGTATGAATTACAGATCAGTACATGTTACAAAAAGCTTTAAATCAAAATATTTTTTATCATCATCAAAAGGGGGGAGATTGTTAGCATAAAGTTAAAGAGAAGAAATTTTGATGATGTCTCAAAGTTAAGTCTATAGTGCTTTTATTGCAAGAAGATCTTCATGAAGACTTGTTTTTATATTAAAGCTTTTTTAATTTAGTAGATTGATGTATAGGATGTGGTTTATCTTTGATTCTATGTATTGTTTGCCTTAGGTTACGTTAAAATTAATTTTTAAATCAGAAAACATCATTTTAGACTCAATATAATCGATTATCAAATTATAATAATCGATTATCAATAATTAATTATGACTTGCCATAATTGATTATCACGAGTAATTATGAAAATTTTTAAGCAAGTTTTTTTACTGTTGTGCATTCATTAAATGCATAATCATTTACCATAAGTGGATAATTGATTATCACAATTAATTAGTTGACAACAGATTTTTTGGAGGTATCCTTGAGTGAGATCTCTATAAATTATATTGAGACTCTCATTCTAAAATACGAAACATACAAAGTGTATTTTTCTAAATTCTTATTTGCAGTGTGCAGTGATAAGTGTTCTGGAGTTTGCTGAACCCTTGTGATGTGGCTTTGAGAACTTGACATGTTGGCATAGAGCGAGAACTTTCACAGGTGGTGTGATTGAGGACTGTTGTTCTTGGCAAAGAGCGAGAACTTTCATAGGGAGTGTGATTGAGTGTTGTTGTTGTTGCTGAGTTGAAAGCCTATCATCCTTCGTGAAACATTCGGAGGAGGTGTTCATACTTTGTGAAGATTCAAAGGAGGTGTTCATCCCTTGTGGGTCACAAGGGGAGTGAGTTTCATCTCTTGGGGTAACAAGAAAGGTGTTATAACCTTAAACTGTTTTATTTTCTTTGTGATTGTAATAGTTTGTTCGTTTATGCTAGTTAATTGTTAATTTTCGGTTGAGATTAACAACTGGATGTAGGATCTCTGTGATCCGAACCAGTATAAAAATTACCTGTGCAATTTTCTCTCTTCCTTACTCTTTTAATTTGTTTAAATTGTTTTAAGAAAATTATTTTTATTGAGAAAATTATTAAAAGAACGATTTGTGATAAGAAACCAATTCACCCCATCTTGGTTTATTGAACGCGTTAACCATTCCGCTGCACCGCTCTGACAGATGGCTCTAGGATGTTGTCTTCCTTGCTGCATAAGGAGGGAGAAGACCCTGTTGATGTGGGGAAGGAGCTCCATCAAGAGAATTTATGTTCTCATAGTATGGTAGGTGTCATTTAAACCCTTTAGGAAACAAAAAACATGTTCCACTCTCTGTATTTGAGAGAGACTCTAGACAAATCACAATTATAAGGGACTTGGCAAGTGCAACAAGGTATGGGTCTAAGAGACTTTAATTCTTCCCAAAGAATCTTAAAGTCAGTGAAATACTGACTCACATTCCGCTATCCTTATTTAATGGAATGATATCTTGAAGTAAATATGAAATCTTAAAGTAATCTCCTTTAGAGAATCTTTCTTTGAGTTCTTCTCACAAATTGTTGGCATTGTCAACATATATCACACTTCCTGCAATTTGAGGAGAAAGGGTCTTGATGATCTAGGACAAGACCATCATGTTACATCTCTACCAAGCATCAAACAAAAGATAAGTTCTTTGTGGTTTCTTGATACCTCCATCAATGAATTCGATTTTGTTTTTGGAGAGAAGAGCTCTTTTCATATTTCTACTCCAAGAGAAATAATTAGTCTCATTGAGAACTTGAGAGATGTGAGTAAGGCTTGGATTTTCTCTAGGATGTAGGTAAAAAGGGGCTAGAGGGATTAATTGTTTGATCTGGGTTGTCCATCATGGTATGAACAGGTCAAGAAATGAGTTGTTCTTTTGATACCATATTAGAGCAGAAGTGCGAGAAAGAGAAAATACTCACATTAGGGCTAAAGCGAAAGAAAGAAAAATGGGTTCGTGCACACGAGAGAGGAAGAGCTCGAGGCTCACTACAAGCCCTCTCTCATGGATGCCGGAAGAAGAAGAAAGAGAATATGAAAGGAAAAGCTTTATCTGAGGTAAGGAAGCATTGAATCAAACTTCTATAACTGTATATGGTGAATATGATGAACATATACGATGAGAAAAAAAATCTTAACCTTAAATAGATAAGGGAAAAAAAAGGGAAAAACAGTAAAAGACAAATGTTAGCTTTGTAACATATGACTACTTCGAAGCAGTAATCCCAACAAATATGATACATTTAATAACCCTAATGTTGCGTATCCGAGTATGGAATGCAACTAGAATGCTTCCTCACACACTCTCTTAGATAAAGAACACTGACAATTAAATGAATGAACCTCTTTTATTGAATGGGAATACTGAATCAAAGAAAATAAGCGATAACTGGGAGCAGGGTCTCCGTCAGTTACCTGAGAGCATAACCTCTCTTACAAAATTCACAAATCAAAAACATACCTCTAACCGTAGACTCATCCTTTATTTATACTAATTATTTCTGCCCCCCAAACCTGTACTGAATAATAGAAAATATCCTTATTAGCCATAATTAACTTATTCGTATATATTTAGACTTATTTACTATAATTGACTTATACCGAATAATATCCTAAGATATGGCCTTGATTACTCTAATTAACTCTGGCAGAATATTCTCTTGAGATATCTTTCTTATTACTCTAATAAGTTTCCCGCTCTTCCTAACCGCTAAGAATGCTAGGCTATTTCCTTGCTGTTTCCAACCGTTCGGTCCGCTCCCCCCTTTTCTCCACCGCTCGGTCCTCTATTCTTCTGTCGTTCGATCCTTTGTCCCCTTTCTTCCACCGTTTGGCCCCTTTCTTCTACCGTTCAGTCACCTTCTCTCTCTCCTATACCTCCTCCTCTCATATACTTTCCAACCCTTAACATTACCCACCGCCTGATGATCAACCTTGTCCTCAAGGTTGAAGTCTGGATATTGATCTCTGATGGTCAGAGCATCTTCCCAGGTTGCTCCGTCCAGTCCCCCCTCTTGCCATTCTATTAACACTTGTTGCACCTCGTCCGTCCCTTGCTGTATCTGTCTTCTATCCAACACTCTAATCGGCCAAAACGAGGGTCCCTCCACATGCAACTCTGCTGGCAACTCCATTTCCACGTTTCTTTCTCCTACTGCCTTCTTCAATTGAGATACATGGAAAACTGGATGTATCCGGGCGGTCTTCGGTAGTTGAAGCTTAAAAGCAACTTCTCCAATCTTCTGTATGACTTGGAAAGGTCCAAAATACCGTGCGGCTAACTTAGGGTGCAATCTGGATGGCATTGAGGTCTGCCTGTGTGGTCTGATTTTTAGGTACACCCAATCTCCCACCTCCACATTTGCCGGTCTTCTTGCTTTGTCGACCTGTTTCACCATCAGTTCCTGGGCCCTTGTTAAATGAAACTTTAGCTGTTTTAATGCTTCGTCTCTCTTCTGCAATTCTTGGCCAACTGCCTCCACTAAGGTTTCCCCTGGTATGAACCTGTGCAACGACGGGGGGATCTCCCATACAATGTTTCGAATGGAGTGCAACCCGCCGCCTCTTGGTAACTGGTATCGTACCAATATTTCGCCTAAGGTAGTATTACGCTCCATCCCCTTGGTTGTTATGAGCAAAAGCATCTTACATAACCCTTCAACACCTTGTTCACGACCTCGGTTTGCCCATCGGATTTAGGGTGGTAGGTTGTGCTCATCTTTAGTTGAGTACCCTGCAGTTTAAATAGCTCCTTCCAAAAAACACTCAGAAACAGTGGATTCGTATCACTTACGATAGATATTGGTACCCCATGCAGACGGACAATCTCCTTCACGAACACTTCAGCTATGGTACGGGCGGAATAAGGGTGCTTCAGTGGTATGAAATGACCATATTTATTGAGACGGTCAATTTTTACCAAGACAGCGTCATACCCATGGGATTTAGGTAACTTCACAATAAAATCCATACTTATCTCTTCCCAGATGGCGTTGGGTATAGGCAAAGGCTGCAACAACCCTTGTGGAGAAGATGACAAATATTTATGTTGTTGGCATATTAGGCAGCTTGCAACGAAGTCCGTCACGACTTTCTTCATTCCTATCCAGTAAAGTGATTGGGCTACCTTGCGATAAGTCCAATAAACTCCTGAATGCCCTCCTATCTGAGTCGTGTGAAATTCTGCTATCAGCTTAGGCACCAAAGTAGAGTGAGTGGAAATCACAAGCCTCCCATTATAGTGTAACCAATCATGTTCCAGAGTAAATGAGGGATGTGAGTTGGAGTCCTTCCTCAAGTCTTCTATCACCTTCTTTAATGCTTCATCCTCCTCAACCTCCTCTAGAATCTCCCAGAATCTTGCCAATATGGTCGGGCCACAATTTTCAACTCCTTTTCTCCCTCCGTGTCTTCTTCCTCCTTTTGTGATAGGGCGTCTGCAACCCTGTTGGTGACCCCTGACCTGTACACAATCTCAAAAACATATCCTAGGAGCTTCGTAATCCAATTTTGCTGATTCTGAGTGGTGATGCGCTGCTCCAAAAGGTATCTCAGGCTCCTTTGATCAGTGTGTACCACAAATTTCTGACCCAATAAATAGGGTCTCCAGTGTTGTATGGCCAAGACCAACGCCATTAGTTCCTTCTCATATATCGACTTACTTAACGAGCCTTCTGATAACGCCTTGCTGAAAAAAGCAATGGGTCTCTTCCCTTGCATGAGCACTGCTCCTATCCCTCTCTCGGACGCATCACATTCAATATGGAAAGGCTGGTCAAAGTCAGGTAGAACCATCACTAGTGTAGTGGTTACGACCTTCTTTAGGCTAGACATGGCTTCTTCCGCTTGCTTTGTCCATATGAATTGCCCCTTTTTAAGAAGATTGGTCAATGGTTTGACAATTTTCCCATAGTTCTTCACAAACCTCCTATAGTAACCTATCAGTCCGAGAAACCCCCTTAAAGCCTTCATTGTCTTGGGCTTCTCCCAATCTATCACAACCCTTACTTTATCCTGATCCATCTCAACTCCTTTCTCCGATATTCGATGACCCAGATAACCTATCTGGACTTTGCCAAATTCACATTTTTTTCTATTGGCCACCCAACTGTTCTCTTATAACTTCCTTAGCATTAAACCGACATGCTCCATGTGTTCTTCCCATGATCGACTGTATATCAATATATCATCAAAGAATACGAGTACAAATTTCCTCAGGTAGGGCTGCATCAGACTGTTCATCGCGCTCTGGAAGGTGGCTGGTGCGTTGGTGAGACCGAACGACATCACCAAGAATTCATAATGACCCTGGTGCATCCGGAAGGCCGTCTTCTTTATATCTTCTCCTCCCATCCTAATCTGGTGGTAGCCTGACTTTAAATCCACCTTCGAAAAATACTTGGCCCCTCTCAATTCATCTAACAATTCTTCTATCAGTGGGATAGGAAATTTATCCGGTACTGTCGCTCGGTTGAGAGCTCTATAATCTACACAAAACCTCCAGCTGCCGTCCTTTTTCTTCACTAGGATCACAAGACTCGAGTATGGACTGGTACTCGGCCTTATGATTCCGATCTTCAACATCTCGGCCACCTGTTTTTCTATCTCGCCCTTCATCACATGGGGGTAACGATATGGCTTTACATTTACTAGATCCGTGCCCTCTTTCAATGGTATTTGATGTACCAGGTCTCTGTCCGGAGGTAACCCTCTGGCCTCATGAAAATACCTTCTCGTACTGCTTTAGGATTTGTCCCATGGCCTGGTTCTGCTCTTCCGTTAGTTTATGACCGAGCGGTTCTTCCTCCTCACTCTTCCTCATCCATCCTAGCTCCCACACTAACATCCAGGCCTCTACCTCCTTTAGTCTAAACAAAACTTCCGGCTCAACCACCCTTCGGTCTAAAGTAAGGTCTCCTTTTATGGTCCTCTTCTTTCCTCCCTGATTGAACACCATGGTTAATTCCCTCCAGTTCAACGTTACTTCTTCCAGCTTGGCGAGCCATTCCACCCCTAGTATCACATCTACTCCTCCTAGTTCGAACAAATGGAACCGTTCGGCAATTTCTGTCTCTCCCACGTGGATGACTACCTCTTCACAACATCCTCTTGTCTTTTTCTTCTGTCCATCTCCCAGGCTTACCAAATAAGGTGGCGTATCCACCACGCCTAACCTTAACCTTTTTACCAACTCGTTACTTATGAAGTTGTGGCTAACGCCACTATCAATTAGGACCAACACCTGTTCCCCTCCTATTTGCCCGTGTAGTTTCATCGTTATGGGCTGGGTTAGACCTCCCGCCGAGAAAGCTGACAATTCCATATGCATCTGGTCAAGCTCGATCTCCACTCCCTCTTCGTCCTCGTCCTCGTCCTCGTCTTCATCCTCGGCCAATATTGTCATCCGCAGGCTTTGTTCGGGGCATTGGTGACCTGGATCGAATGGTCCCCGACACTTGAAGCATCTTCCTTCTTCCCTTCTTTTCAGAAATTCCGCATAAGGTAAATTCCTTATGCTTCTTTCCCGGTTGTTGGCGGCCGTTCGACCTATCCCGCTCCTGTGTGCTCCTTCCCTTCCTCCAGTACCCCCATTCTCCGTCGACCCCGCTTGGTTTCCTGTTGCACTTCCTATTCGGTTTTGGTTGGGACGGTTGGTCTCCAGTCTCATTCCCGTACCGTTCGGTCTACTCCAGGATTGAGTCCTACTCGTACTTCCATTGCCCGCCTTCACGCCACCTTGGATCTCCTCCACATCTCTTGCCATCCTCATGGCTATCAGCAACTCTTGCGGATCAAGAAGTCGGACTTGATTTCGAATTTCATTCCGCAATCTGGCCATGAAGTACCCCATCAGTGGTTCCTTGGCAATTCCTTTGGTCTGTCCCACCAAGATTTCGAATTCTTGGACGTATTCTTTTACGGAGCCTGATTGCTGAATAGCCGTCAGTCTTTCGAAGACTGGTCACTGATTTCTCCCTCTGAACCGTAGTATCATTTCCTCCTTCAGTCCGGTCCACGTTCGGTTTCTTGTCTGCTCCCTCCAGAATCTGAACCAAAACCCGGCACTGCCTTCCATACTGATGTAGGCAAGGCGTAACTTTTCTTCCTCCGAGACCCCTTGTAACTCGAAGAATTTATCTGCTCTATTGATCCAATTTAACGAGTCAAAGCCTTCAAACACGGGTAACTCTACCCTCTTCCTCCAATTGGGATGTTCCTCCTGACCTCCAACTCCGTGCGGTCCACTGCCTCCAACACTGTTCGGTCCACCTACGCCATGACCGTTCGATACGCTCTCTCCCCCATCGTTCAATCCATCATCCTTCTCGCTCCCGCCTTCCTTCATTGTGCCGTTAACAAATCCTTGGCTTCGTTCTGGTTTCCCCTCTCGTTGACGGTTTAGTCCTTCTATCATCTTCATTAGTTCTTGGAAACCACTCCGCATTGTCGTCTCCATGTTCTCTAGTTTCCCTTCGACCACAATTATCCTTCCCTCCATGATAACTTCCTCTTCTTTCAATCAGTATCCGGTTGGCCTTACATTCCTCTCTATCGCATCCAGCAGGTCAGACCAATTGTTGCGCATCCGAGTATGGAACGCAACTAGAACGCTTCCTCACACACTCTCTTAGATAAAGAACACTGACAATTAACTGAATGAACCTCTTTTATTGAATGGGAATACTGAATCAAAGAAAATAAGTGATAACAGGGTCTCCGTCAATTACCTGAGAGTATAACCTCTCTTACAAAACTCACAAATCAAAAGCATACCTCTAACCCTAGACTCATCCTTTATTTATACTAATTATTTCTGCCCCTCAAACCTGTACTGAATAATAGAAAATATCCTTATTAGCTATAATTAACTTATTCGTATATATTTAATCTTATTTACTATAATTGACTTATACCGAATAATATCCTAAGATATGGCCTTGATTACTCTAATTAACTCTGGCAGAATATTCTCTTGAGATATCTTTCTTATTACTCTAATAAGTTTCCTGCTCTTCCTAACCGCTAAGAATGCTAGGCTGCTTCCTTGCCGTTTCCAACCGTTCGATCCGCTCCCCCCTTTTCTCCACCGCTCGATCCTCTATTCTTCTGCCGTTCGGTCCTTTGTCCCCTTTCTTCCACCGTTCGGCCCCTTTCTTCTACCGTTCGGTCACCTTCTCTCTCTCTCCTATACCTCATCCTCTCATATACTTTGCAACCCCTAACACCTAACATCTCTAACTAACTTTATTAATATTTATTAAATATATCAATAGTTAATAAGAATTTTTTTAATTATATGTTATTGTTTCAAAAACACTTCCATTTTTTTATATTTATTTATAGATAAATATGTTTTCTAGAAAAAACTACCTATACTCGTTTATGTATTATAAATAGATTTTATCTTTTAATTGATTTGAAACTTGTAATACAATCTCATATTAAAAAAAATAGGTTTAAACCCTCTGTTAGTCCTCATATTTGTTGGTGAATCTTAGGTGAGTCCTCGTTTTTTTTTTCTGTCTCAATTGGGTTCAGATACTTGTAAAATTGAGTCAATTAAGCCCTTTCCATTAAGTTTTCATTGATGTCGTTTACAGTTGCTGACATGGTGCACACTTAATAGGTTGATGTGTATTATTTAATTACGTGGAATTTTGTTTATTTATTAAATTCAAAATCCTAATTTAATACATTAGATATATTATGATGAAACATTCACCAAGTCCTATAATTTTATTTTCCTAAGCAATAAATTATTTCCAACCTTGGGGTTTTTGATGGGTGTCGCACCCATGCAAATTTAATGTGCAATTTAGAAATGCAGTATAGCTAGGAAATGACTCTTAGGTCGTCTCTCAAGGACCAATTTTGCGGTTCAAAATTTAGTCAAACACGAAGGGGGGGTTGTGAAAACGGTTTGCGTTGAACACAGATGAAAACAGAATCAAAATACGACGAATATAGAAATTCAACTATAGAAACGCATACAGAGACGTAAAAATACGGAATCAAACAGGGAGAGAAAACAGTCGGTCATTAACTTAATTACAATGTTTCCCATCACCGATTAACAAAATAAAGTCGTTACTCAAACCTGTAATCCAACAGAGTTGACCGACTAAGCGACGGT
The DNA here is from genome assembly GCA_027742785.1 of Vigna reflexopilosa. Lineage (NCBI taxonomy): Eukaryota > Viridiplantae > Streptophyta > Magnoliopsida > Fabales > Fabaceae > Vigna > Vigna reflexopilosa. The sequence continues at coordinate 22,076,226 of CM050930.1, read as the reverse complement.
TAATCCTGTTTTCATAAAAGCGAACTAAGCGAACGCAGTGTCAATGTCAAATCTGATTTACACCATACAGTTTCATCAACTAAGCAAAGATGTCACACCAATTAGGCAACTAAGCGTATACCCAATTGCAGGTGCAAATACAGATATCACATTAACAAAGGTCAGAATAACAAACATAGTTACGGTACAGAAATTTCAGGGAAACATTACAATATAGCTAATGACCAACTGAATTATTTTAAGCTACCATGACAATCATATCACAATTACTGGACATCAACACTTTTACAAACAAACTATCTAACGCAGTTAAGAATAATTAAATGCAACACTAACTCAAACACATAAAAACAACTCAACCTATTAATTAAACTAAGTGAAAACAAGAGAAATTAACAAGCCTATTTTACTTCTAGTAATTTATGTGACCAAGGTGCAATTAACAAATAAATTAAAAGTCCAATTGGCCAAAGAAAACCTCTTGGCCGTGAGTTATGTTCCACCAAGTCCAACTTCAATTTCCACCTTCAATAAGCCACAAAATGTGTTGACTTCTTGTCCCATGTGCACCATTCTCCAAGGAAATTAAATGTGTCTTCAACAATCCCAATAAAAACATCCCTTCTCTCTTCCCATGCAGCAAAATTCGGACTCCACACTCCAAGACCCCAAATTGCCGAGCCAACTTCACCTTTTGTGTACAATGTGCTCCAAAAACCAAAGTGCAATTGAAAGATACCTTGAGTGCTTTAACCAATGTGCCATGTAAGCAAAGTCAAATGAAAATAAACACCAAAGACCTCCTTTCTCATGTGCAATTCTCGGCAGCAACAAGCCAAAACCAAAGCTCAAAGTGGAAAAATTCTCTTAGTCAAAAGAAGCATCATATGTGTTTGTCCAAAAATGGCAAAAACTTAAATGCACCTTCTCTCCTCCTTCCTATCTCCATTTTCGGTTTTCTTTCTCTACCAACACACCATTCATGTTTTCTTCATCCCTACTACCGTAAACACACCACAAAACTCAAGGTATCAAATTCAAAAAAAGTCATGAACAATAAATCCAAACATATGCTACTTGAACCCAACCAAATCTTCCATTTCTTCAAGTTTCTTTGCAAAAACGAAAATGAATCCCTAGCCTTCAAGTCCAGCACCGTCCAGCCACAATAAACAACACAAAGTTCTGGTTGTAAACTTGCTTCAAACATCAAAACCGAAAAACAAGAAGAAAGAGTCCAAATCACAACACCCACACATCAACTTAAGCTCTCTTCAACCCAAAACTCACATAGAACTCCATTTTTATCATCCAACCAAATAAAATGCAAAGAAAACCATGAGCAACTGCAGCAATGGAAGAGGAAAACGAAATATAAAGTTACTCAAACCCAACAACCACCATAGAAATGCAAAGACAAGCTCCCAAGCTCAAGCTTCAAACATCAAGAACAAGCAAATGGAAGTAGAAATGAATGGTTTTTCACCACCAATAAGCTAAGACAACAAAGAGTAAGTTAAGATAAGAAGAAAATCTGCAACTTTGCTCATTCAAGTGGTCAAAACCGAAGCACCATAGCAAGTCCATGAGAGTTGTTCATACATGAAAACCCTAAGCAAATGAAGTGTAAAAAGTGAAGTGGCATGTGTGGTCTGCCTCCTCACACCAAATACCGAGAGTTACATAAAATGGATGGGGTCCACTTCTAAAAGAAACCCTAGGGTTTGGTGCCAAGTGTCCCACACATTGGGATTTTACAAAATTCCCTTAAAAGGGTCCAAAACACCTAATTCTAATTAAGGACTTCTAGAAAACGAAATTACAACTTTAACTAGAATCTAAATGACTAAATGTTGAGCCTTTGAATGTGTCACGCCATATCCTAATGCTCCAGATGATGTTTCCACAACTTCCCTGCAACCAGAAATGCGTTTAATCAACTCAAAAAATCCAAATTAGCACAATTACGAATTTTTGACCAAATTAAGCAGAATTCGGAAAACGGGGAAATAACAGACAATTAAACACAATTCCCTGGTTTATTTAAGTGCAATAAACTAAATACAGTTCAAGAAATAACGACTCATCAGTTTCTTTTCTCGTGCATCAACTTTGGGTTGCCTTGATGAAGCTCGTGACAATGCTTCTTTCCCTTTCCTTTGGCTTCCACACTCTTCTTCTTTAGGGACAAACCCAACTTAGGGTCGCGGAAAGGGAAAATCTTTCCCCAATCTCTTCTCTTTTTCAATAACCGTAAGCAAAGCTAGAAGCTTCTTTCCTTTCCCCTTTCTTACGATCAGACTCAACGTTGGGGCAAGAATGCTCTGTGATTCCGAGCAGAGGTAGAGACCTTGTATAGGCACGACGAATGATATTGCGATGACAAACGAAGGCGGCAGTGACGCGTTGCGAGGGTAGCCAACGCGATAACGGAGTGAATCACATTTCGATTTGTATTTTAAGGTTCCTGAACTTGTTTATGAAATTGGGAATTTGGAGATCAAGACTTGCAAATTTTAGGTTTCTCTCCTGATTTTTCCTATGGGTTGGGATTCTGTTTCTTCTACGTTGATTCAAGGCGTGAATTGGAGCTTCTGATCCTCTTTTCTGATTTGAGAATGTGAGGGTTTTGTTTTGAGGGGTTTCAACTCTTTGTGTTGACATGAGTTTGGGTTTCTTGAGCTTGCACCTTCGAGTGCTTGGTTTCGGCCGACACTTGAGTCTAATCAAAGAATTGAAGAAAGGGATAATGCTTTGAAGTCACTTATTCGCATCTTTGGCACAAAAGAGGTTCTGATATCATTTGCTCTAAAAGGAAAGCACACATAATATAATTATAGCCAAGTGCATTTTTTCTTTTATAATGAGACGAGGTGTTGTGATGAAGGAGATGATGCGACAAGATGGTGTTCGCGTGGAGGTTGTAGCGGTGGTCTCTACGTTAGAGGAGGACTCATCCAATGATTTTTATCTTTTTAATTACCCAATCAATGGTATGGTCTGCTAATGACGGGCATTAGCGAAGCTCTGTGACCGGTGGCCAAAGCCGAGTGAAGTGGATGGTGGAGGAGTCTAACCAAATCTGGATGAATCTCTTAGAAATAAATTTTATCATGTTAAAAATTCTTAATTTAAAAAAAATTAACATAATAAAATATTTTTATATCAATATACACCACGTAGTGTTAATCAAAATTTAATTAAGTGAATTTTACAAATATATAAATTAATTGAGATAGAAAAAAAAATAAAGACTCATATGAGATTATAAAAATAATATTAATATTTAATAATAAAGTGAACATGTTAAATTTATTTTGAAAAAATTTTAAAACTTAAAACAGTGCATTGTTTGTAACTGAGACGGGGAAGTCCAGTACAGAAGTAATAAAACAGCTTTAAATAAAAATTTGAAAAACGGAAAATGCTGTTGCCTCGAAAATGATAACACCACCGCAACTAGGCGCGTGGTTAAAACAGACACTCCACTGCATCTCTCGTAGAGTCACACCCACTTCAATCATTATTCTCTACCCTTCAAAAGGAACGTATGATACACTCTCTGTAATCACGCGTGAGTCCAACATTCTCCATCTCTCTCCAGAAGCTTTATTGAACAAACATCGCTTTACATTATTAGGCCGCGAATCAGCAAAAGCATTCACTTTGTTCACACTTTTTTCACTGCACCTTCTCTCTCTCTCTCTCTCTCTCTCTCTCTCACTCTCTCAACTCAGCTACACACACAAACCCGTTTTCGGAGAGAGTGAAGACCTTCGCTGCAGCTAGAGATGGCAGAGGGAAGAGGGTCCACTCTCGTCCACCTTTTGGTCGTCGTGTTGAGTTTGGTTGCGTTTGGCTTCGCCATTGCTGCAGAGAGAAGACGAAGCGTCGTAAGCCCTGTTTTTTCTCTCATTTTTTTTGTTTGCTTTTGTTCGCTTTTAGTTGCCTTCCCCATCGTCTGTTAGTGTTTCCAGGCGAAGATAATTGTGTGGTAGCTTCAAATTTGACATAGATCTATGTTGAAATTTATGACCGAGTTTTGTAGTTGCCTTCCCTGGGATCTTTTCGCTAAGCTTTTCGATAACCACATATAAAGAATATGAAAACGATGAAATGAACCGAGTTTTAATGAATTGCGCTTATCTTGTAAATGAAACTAATGCATTTACTCTCTCTTCCGCGGTATTGGATACAAGAAAAAAATATATATAAACAAATCTCTAAAATATTATTGATTTAGTTGAAGTTTTATTTTTAGTACTCTAATTTTATATTAAATTTCAATGAAGAGTAGTTTAAATGTTTGTTAATTAAATGTTAAGAACTATCTTTCTTTATTAATGTATTTTTTTCTTACATTAAAGAGTATCTTTTATAGATGATGTGCTGAAGTTCATTTAGATTACCAGAAAATTATTTTACCTCCTTATTTAGAGCTTATTGAGTTTAGGGTTTGGGCCTTGTGGGTATGTATGTCTCTAAAACCCTGAAAATTTTGAAACTTAAAGATAATACTAACATTATTAAGACATCGGAAGATGGAAATAATGGTCATATTTATTGTGTTACCGAAATAGTAAAAAAGAATTTGATTAGCAGGGATATAAGTATTTTGTAACAATTTATTTATTTTCCCAAAACTTTAGTAATAGAAGAAATGCAGAGCATGTTGATCCATGTATATTTCTGTAAGGTGTACACTAATGAAAACCATTAAAAAATTCTAGGGATTTAATAAATTATTTAGTGAAATTGATCAAGTCAGTAGACTGTATTAACAATATATTCAGGATGAGTTTTTTAATAAAAAATTATAAATTTCTTGGCTAATGATCGTAAAACAAAACCAAAATTTGCATTGTCATCTTTTGGTGTGCTTTTAATGCACACAGTGAAGTTTACATGACTTTGATAACAAGAGAGAGAAGCTGGACCTACTGTATGGTCAATGGAGTTATACACCGTTCACTGTGTTAATAAAAAATACCGAGTAGAGACATCTTATTTGAACAAGACATTTACAATGAAGAGAAATGAAAGGTTATGTATGATATATAATTAGTGGTGGGATAGAGAGAGGAAAAAAAGTACTTTATAAATTGTTGTACAAAGAACACAGCACTGGAGCATATTATTTATTCATCATCTTTCAACACAATGTTTCTCTCTCTTATACTTTAGAATGGTATCAGAGTCATTCAGACCCTATACTAATTAATTTTGTTGGGTCTCAGCAGCTGTTGGGTTTTCCTTTAGTTCCACACTCGATATGTCATTCTTTGACAAGAAAGGTATTTCTTCCTGAATGACCGCCACATGATGAAGAGTGCAACCGATTAAGTATTACCCTTCTCAACTCAAAATTTCTACCAATGATCAGCTTCCCTTTCCTCCTTAATTCTCCACTGGCAAGAGAAATCCTTATATGAAGAAGGATATTTCGTCAATTCAGCAATCAGCCGTTGTAGAGCATCATCATTCTGCCATGATGCTTTGATTTTCAATAGTAGATAGAATCTGGTTGGTGTGTGGAAATTGAAGCACATTCAACCCTTGAAAGTGCATCAGCAGCTTGGTTCTCAATTCAAATGAAGTCATTCCATGGGTTTTACCAACCATTTTTGTTGGAAGGCTGTGGAAAGTCTCTGATCCAGAATATACTTGAGACTTCGGTGACCAGTTTTTATTACAAACTGCCTAGGTAATAAGTAGTGCCTCCACTTTTGTACTACATACACCACTACTAGTAATTCCTTCTCATAAGTTGACAAGGATTTTTGTTGAACATTCAAGCTTCGACCGATAAAAGCTATAGGATGATGATCTTGCATAAGTACAGGTCCTACCCCAAACTACCGAAGCATCCACCTCTACCACAAAAGTCTTTATAAAATCAAGTAAGGCCAATACACGCACTTGGCTTAATTGATCCTTAAGACATTGAAATGCCAATTTAGCTTCATTTGACTGAGAAAAACTGTCTTTCTTTAACATGTCTTTCAGTTGTTTGGCTATGTTGTTGTATCTTTGCACAAACTGTTTATAATAGCCCACCAAACCCAAAACCCTCTCAGCTGCTTGAGGATTTGAGGAAGTGGCCAATTCCTCACTGCTTCCACCTTAGCGGGGTCATTAGAGACTCTTTCGCCCGTGATAAAATAGCCCAAGTACTCTACTCTAGTAACCTCAAAGTAACACTTAGATTTCTTGGCTATGAAAGCATTAGCACACATGGTAGACAACATTGTGTGTAAATTATGCAAATGATTCTCCATGCTTTTGCTGTAAATCAGAATGTCATAAAACAAGACCATTAAGAACTTCGTCAAATACTCTCGAAACATGAAGTTCATTAAACCCTGAAATGTGGCAAGAGCATTGGTTAAGCGAAAAGGCATGACCAAGTACTCATAATGCCTGACATGTGTTTTGAAGGTTGTTTTATGTATGTCTGTCTCTGCCATTCCGACTTTGATAATAATCTGACTGTAAGCTAATTTTGGAGAATACACTAGAGCGATATAGCTCATCCAATTGATCATCAACCAAGGGCGTAGGAAACCTGTTCTTTACGTTACTCTTGTTGAGGTCCTTGTAATCAATGCAAAGCCTCCAGCTTCCATCCGTTTTAACGACCAACACCACTGGACTGCTATAGGGGCTACTACTGTTCTAGATAACCCCACTTTTTAAGTAATCTTGTACCAATTCATCTATTATGTCCTTCTATTACTTAGAATACTGATAAGGTCTCTTATTCACAGGGTTAGTTCCTTGCATCAAAGGAATAGTGTCCGACCGTCTAGGTGGTGAGGTAGTGGGGACTGCAAACACATCTTCATATTGAAGTAGCAACTGATCAATACTATTAGGAATTGTGGCAGATGTAGCATGGGTGGACAGGGAATGCAACAACAAGCCTTCTTCATCCTTACATATTTGCAACATAGAAAGGTGAACTCTTGTAGCCATAGTCTTAGGTATATGCAGCTTATGAATCGTTTTGATATTTGTAGAAGAATTGCCACGCAAAACATGTCTTCTTCTTTGAGTAGTGAACTCCATGGTTAACTTGTCAAAGTTCCATGTGATATCCCCCAATGTAATCCGCCATTCTATCCCAAGAATAGTGTGATCATGATCCGGCCTTCTAGGTGGTGAGGTAGTGGGGACTGCAAACACATCTTCATATTGAAGTAGCAACTGATCAATACTATTAGGAATTGATCAGTTCCTTGCATCTTCATATTGAGGTTAGTTCCTTGCATCAAAGGAATAGTGTGATCATGATCCGGCCTTCTAGGTGCTGAGGTAGTGGGGACTGCAAACACATCTTCATATTGAAGTAGCAACTGATCAATACTATTAGGAATTGATCAGTTCCTTGCATCTTCATATTGAGGTTAGTTCCTTGCATCAAAGGAATAGTGTGATCATGATCCGGCCTTCTAGGTGCTGAGGTAGTGGGGATTGCAAACACATCTTCATATTGAAGTAGCAACTGATCAATACTATTAGGAATTGTGGCAGATGTAGCATGGGTGGACACGGAATGCAACAACAAGCCTTCTTCATCCTTAGATATTTGCAACGTAGAAAGGTGAACTCCTACAACCATAGTCTTAGGTATTTGCGGCTTACAAATCGTTTTGATATTTGTAGAAGAATTGCCATGCAAAACATGTCTTCTTTGAGAAGTGAACTCCCTGGTTAACTAGTCAAAGTTCCATGTGATATCCCCCAATGTAATCCACCATTCTATCCCAAGAACCATATCACAACAACCTAAGGGAAACAACATGATATTTGAAGTGAAGGTAGTGTGCTGTATAAGCCTAGAAACCCTTTGATTATAGTATTAATCTGTACTCTTTCCTCATCAGCCTCAGTGACACTAACAGGATCCATTTCGAAAATCTTGCACCCTAATTTCTTGACTACATCAATATCCAAGAAATTATGGATACTCCCACTATCAATGAGAATGTGCAGCCACTTCTTCCTTACATGACTGTAACCCGCATGGTCCGAAACATGGCTAACCCTGTCAAAGCACTGACATAAATCAATGGTTCTGAAATAGGTGGATTAGGAGGGGTTGCACTAGATTGGGGGGCTTGATCAGAGTCAAAATTGTGAGCTATTTCCATGACATGGATTTGTAGTTTCTTGTGGGTTTGGCTATGGGCAAGGGTAAAGAGTTCATCACAAAAGTAACAGAGACCTTTAGCCCTCCTTTCACTCATATAGGCAGGGGTTAGCTGTTTAGTGAATTTTCCAAGGATGTGGAAGGGGTTGACAAGAGCGGCTTTGCAACAGGGTGGAGTTTGAGGTTTTTGGACAATGGTTTGGCATGCATGCCATTGGCATTTTCATACATCTTGGCCAAGGAAAAAGCTTTCATAACAGAGGTGGGTTGGAACATTCTCACCATCATTTGAATTTCCTTTTGTAGACAACCAAGTAAACAACTCAATTGATGGGTTTCAAATAAGTCAAGAAACAATAGCATCAAATTTAGTATGGTAATCGGTAGCATTGCCTTTCTGTTACAGTCACATCTATTCTACCATTGGTTCCTTGCAAACTTCTCCAAATCTTTCAATCAAGATTTGTGTATAGGCATTCCAAGACCGACATTTTTCACATATGCACTGAGTCATTGGAGAGCTTTTCCTTCAAAATGGACTACAACCAATCGAACTTAGTATTCCTTAGGGGTTTGATCAGTCGAAAAGAATGTGTCACATTGAATGATCTAATTCTTGACGCCATCACCATTGAAGTGGGAAAATCCAACCGAGCAAGTCGGGTGTTACAAGAATAAGGGCAAGAAAAAGAACAAGAACCCAAGAAAGAAGAATGTTCGTGGTGTCAAAACATATCCTCGTGTTGCAATGAAGTACCAATCTCCATAAATCTTTCTTCCATTCACGTAGTGAGACAGTCTTCCAATTTGTGAAAAAGGGTTTGATTGCGAGTATTGTCAGCCATTGCGGAATTGTGTGGAAGGTTACCTTCTGATACCACTTGATACAGATGTTCTAGGAAAGGGAAAGGGTCCTCGAAGAACAACCAAAGGAAGTAGGGAATCCAACAATTGAATGGATACCGAACAGGTACCTTATTAACTGATAATGTAGAGTGAATGTTACAATAAAATGTTCAATGCCAAAGCTGTAACTGCTATATATATAGCAGTTCAGTTATAACTGACACTAACGTATATCCTGCATCAAAAGGGTGTGCTAAAGATTCCCTATTAACTAGAGATATGATCAAATTATGGGTGAGTGCAAACTTCATTCTATTAAGTTGATTTTGTGATGTTGAGTTAGGCTTAAGTTTTATTTTCTTAACTGTAGGTTTCCTAAGTGCTTGGGTACTTATCAAAACAGAAATAGATTTATGTGTTTCTCTAATGCATGATTGGATGTATTTTGATGGGAGAATCAGCATTGTTTCCTCAACCATTAATAATGCCTAAAATCTTGAGTAAGCAACTTTCAGTTCGTATAACCTCTGGAAATATTTTACTATTAATATGATTCAGTTTAACAATAATGCAAACAAATGTTCTAGTTACTTCATTCATTATGTCACAATACTGGATTTAAGCCTGCTTATAGCTGTGTATTCAATAGTAAGATGATTGGGAATTCTACAGCTTGTCCTATTGTTCACGTATAGGGATGGCAACGGGTCGGGTCGGGCACGAATAGTGTGATACTCGAACCCAACGTGCAGGTAAAAACTATACCTGTTATCCGCCTTGCTACCTGTCGGATACCCGCTAAAAAAACCCGCGGATCTTTCCCTACCCCCGGGTACCCATTAGATACCTGTTTTCTTGTTTCGTAGAATAATAACATTCGAAAAAATAATAAGCAAATAATAATATACGAAAAAAAATTTATGGGCTGGCCCATTTACTCTCTCTTTCAGAAACTACTAGGGTTTATTCTTCTCAAACAAAGGGAGCAGCCTCCTCCTCCTTCTTCTTCTCTGTTCAAGTCAATCTCTATTGCTCATCAAAAGCCTCAAGCTTCTTTCTTCTCCCTCTCTCGTGAACAACCAAACTTTAGGGCGGGAATGCTATGCATCTCGAGCAGAGGCACAATCTCACGGCAGCGAGAATGGCGACACTGTGGGAGGCGTGGCTCAGGCATGATCTCGCCTTCATTGGCGGCTTCGCAAGTTTTTTTGTTACATCAGGAGACCTTCTTCTTCCCTTCTCTGCGTCAAGTTCGCGCACCAACCATAACCTTAGAGGGTTTCGCACAAGGAGATATCCTTCTCCATTTCTTTTCTAGCATAATGGAGTGGCGAGAGTGCGGTGATGGCATGGCGGTGGTTTCGTCTCTCATGTCGTTGACCTTTGCCTGACCTTTGCCGCCTTGCCGTCACCACTTATGCGTTTACCTTATTATGATTTGAAAAAGAAACCCTAAAAAGATCCTTATTCTGATTTGGAAAAAAACAAACCCTAAAAAGGGATTTGGGCTTGGTCCAATTTTACAGCAGATCAACAGAAAAGAAAACCTAATTAAAAATTAAAAAAAAATAAAGAATAAAATTATAATTTTATTTTTTTAACGGGTAGCGGATACTCGCGGGTACGGATACTGTGATACCCGAACCCGACCTGTTAACAAGCGGGTATTAAAATACCCACTACCCTGGGTACTTTTTACCCGTGAGTACTAAATATCTGTAGCGGATTTTATCTGCGGATACCTGCGGGTACGGGTTTTTTTTTGCCATCTCTATTCACGTGTGATTCAAATATTCTTCTGATAAGAATTATCTTTTCCCAGTTACAACCACAACACGTAAAGGGTTCATTTGGTTTTTCTCTGCCTCTTGGCTAGTGGTACAACGCCAAAATAATTGTGTTGGGAATGATATGTGACATAAACTCTATATATTGTCTGTTCTCAAAGAGTTTCTTAAAGGAGCATACCTTATTTGTGTGACTGAGCATGAGCCTGAGTTTGAGTTGGATTGCATATAATTGATGAGAAAATTGCTTATCATGCCTTGACTTGAACATGTTATTTTCGTCAATAGTCTTATCTTAAAGATCCCTATCATACATATAGCCTTTTTTGTCATTGAAGAATTTTGTTTGTCAATCTTGCTAGTTCTTCTTGGTATTTGATTCTAGTGACCTGTTTTTTTTTTTTTTTAAAAATATTTGGGAAGAACCTTTTCCTAATCCTCATAATCAGTGCAACTGATCCTGGAAAACAACTAACTTTTAAACGCTTGCCACAGTTCTTGTTAAACTATAAAATAACACTTTTGTAGAGCATATCCAGCTCTGTAATTCAGAGTCATGGTGAATTTATCACCCTAGAAAGCTCTGCCACACTTGCATAATGGAAAGTCTAGACATAGTTGTTGCTGCATTTACCTCTACTACCCTTCAGTTAAAGTTTTTGCCTTAAATAAGTTGTACTGTATCTATTTTGTTTCTAATATTATTGTTAATTTGCATTGACAAGGCTGGCCCTTTTTTTCTTTGCTCTTACTTGTCAGGGAACCATGTTCAAAATTGAGAAAACAAATGAAACATATTGCAGCTACAGTTCAGATGTCGCGACTGGTTATGGAGTGGGTGCTTTCCTGTTTCTTCTTTCAGGTGAATCACTGCTAATGGGAGTGACAAAGTGCATGTGCTTTGGGAGGCCCTTAACACCTGGGGGAAATAGAGCGTGGTCCATTATATATTTTCTTTCCTCTTGGTATGAATTCTAAACTCTTACACAACAATTTCTGTTTTGCATTATCAAAGAAGCTAGATGTTGTGTAAGAATGATATATGTTTCTGATATTCAAGTGAAAAGTCTCTCGGAGATTCCATTATATGCCTCATCTCTTATGGTTTGACTGTTAACCCATAATGTGATTTTTTACATTGCAAGCAACCAACTTAAAATTATCATTTTTCTCTGCAGTATGTGATTTTTCTCGTTACAAAATATGACTCGTTGAATAAAGACCACTTTTTTTATGCATTCCCAGGATCACTTTTCTGGTGGCAGAAGCGTGTTTGATAGCAGGTGCAACCAAGAATGCCTACCATACCAAATACCGTGGAATGATTTATGCTCAGAACTTCTCGTGTGAAGCCTTGCGAAAAGGTGTTTTTGTCGCTGGCGCAGTTTTCATTGTTGCAACCATGATTCTGAACGTATACTACTACATGTACTTCACAAAGGCAACTACCACACCAGTTTCTCATAAGGCAAATCGGGTTAGCTCAACAGTTGGAATGGCAGGATATGCATGATAACAAATTTAGTATGGATGTCTCAATGATTATCACTAAAACGGTGGTTTTCATTTGGTTTTTCCTAGTTAATCGGTGTCTATAATGTTCATGTGGATGTTACTGGTCAGAAGCAAGCTAGATATATTATAATTAGGTAAAGAGGGTCTCATCATGTTGTTTTTCAGAGAAACTTGATATTCAAAGTGTGTAAAATGTTTTTGGGGCTATCTTTCCCTCTTAATGGAACTAGAATTTTTGAAAGCCAATTTAAATATGAAGATAAGCTAGTTGGAGGCTTCATTTTTGTTAGTCAAATTTTCTTAGCAAAGTTGTTTTTTTTTTCTCCTTTGGATATATGAACATTCTTGATAAACATATCCAATCGTTTTATTCAGAATAAAGCAAGAAGGTTGACATCCAAAAGAGTTACCAAAAACGAAAAGAATAAAGAAAGAAAAGCAGATAGTGTTGTTATACGTAGGACTCGGAGAAAAAGCTCACAAAAAACAAAGTTCATATGCTATCCTAATTCGTATGGTTGAAGAAAGAAAGTACTTTTTTTCATCATGTCATATTCCTAATTGTTGTTCTCTATCATTTTCATTTTATGTTGTCCTCGTTATAGAATCAACATAGTGATGTATTTGATTTGAAAGGGGAGTCAATGGCCACCTTTAACTTTGCAAATTCCAATTGATTTGTAGTGAGAAAGATATGTCCAATCCCACTTTGATTTTCATCACCTACCCCAGTTAGGAGATGAACTTGCATCAAGTACTTGATTGATTCTTGTAGGTAAATGGTTACAACTTGGACCACGAGGATCTCAAAATTAGATCTCAAAGGCTTCCACGTTTTTCACTTGTTCAAGTGTTTGAAAACTTGAGAAAGGCACAATGAAGAGTTTTTGTCCATGGATTCATTGTTATTGTTTTGAATCATACGATAAGAATTTCTGATTTTGTGGATTTCCCCACTAATTTTCCATTCCAAATATGAGAAAGATACAATGAAAAAAAAAATAGTGATCCATTCCCTTCTGCTTTAGATTATATATATATATATATATATATATATATATATATATAATTTCAATTATATTGGTGCAAAATATTTACTTGTTTGATCAATTATTGATCTCCATTAAAGAATCTTCATTTATAAAAGTTAGAACTTTGTTTTAAATAATTGATTAAAACATTTTTTCAAATATATCAATACATGTGTAGTTTTGTATTTATTAAAAATAAGATAAATTTACACTGTATTATTCTTGAACAATATTTTCTGAAGCGTGTGGTTTTACTATTTTTAAGGATTTATCCACTTATATTACGTAAGCTTCCAAGATACATAAGAAACTTCTCATAAATTTTTTAAGATCTCATAACTAATAAGAAATTCTAAAAAGAGCAAGGATAAAACTAATAAGAAGAATGGGAGAAAATGTTGTGTTTAAAAATGTAGGAAATGCTTTATTTATAGACAACCTCTTGGTCAAAGATTGTTACCATAATAATGAATAATAAATAAATAAATAAAAACTGAACGTTACGTTTTGTCAATAATAATGAATAATAAAAAAACTTATCGTTTTCACTTTTGAATGTTGTCCATGTTCTAATCCAACATTTCTTTTGTAATAAATGTTATATTACAACAATCCTCCTCATATTGCAAAAAAAAAATAAAAAAATAGAAAACTTGGAAAATGATTGTACAGAAGCAATAGCGTAAATCTTTGTTTTGATGGTTAAACAAAGATTAATTTAAAGATAAGAAACTTTTATCCTCGGTTTCATAGGTTGTAATGTATCAGAACTAGTATAGCAAGTTATATGAACCAGTCTTATATCAAGAAACTTAACACAGGTGTAGTTAGTATAACAAGCTACATGAATCAAAGGCACCTGAGTGTGTTAGAGGTTTATCAATCACAATACATTTCCACAATCCTTGTTGTTATCATTGTGTTACACGTATTAAGTCATGCGTGTGCCCGATATTCATGAGTGTTTTAGAAATCATGCAAAGATCTCATGCAAACGGCCTCACTTGACACTTATATAAGTGATTCCATCAAGTGTATGATGCAAATCATACACAATTCATAGGGGATATGAAAATCATTAAATAAAATTTTTTTAAGCTAAACTCCTTTCACTACATAGAATTTTAATGACAAAGTTTAACCTCTCATAATGCAGTCTCTAACACTTTCACACAAACACACACCATAGGAATGAACATAATTGATTAAAATAAATTTAATGCTATCAGAACTAATGAGTGACTTTTTCTTACCCATATGAACCTTATCAATGGGACCTCCAATTACAAAGGTTGGGTTACCATCGCTTGTTTCTTTGCAAGTGGCTTATCAAAGGATTTTATCATAAAGGGTTTTATCAAAGGGTCTACTAGATTCCATTCTGACTTCACACAATCAATGGAAATAGTTCCACTCTTTAGCATTTGTTTCACCAAATTGTGTCTCAATTGTATATGTCTATTCCTTCCATTGTAATTCTTGTTTTTAGCTATAACTGTTGTCGATTGGCAATCACAGTGTATTGACACCGATGGGATTGGTTTCATTTCTAGTGAAATGTTTGCTAAAATGTTTTTCAACCACTCAACCTATTATCACCCATCTCAAGAACGACAAACTCATATTCCATTAATGATCTTGCAATAATTATATTTTTGGTTGATCTCCATGTAATTGCACCACCCCAAGTGTGAATATATAACCACTAGTGGATTTCTAAATCAGAGATCCAGTCAGCATCATTGTACCCTTCTAGTACAATGAGAAATACATTATATTCAATGACATAATCTATTGAACCTCTTAAATATCTCATAAGCCTGGAAACTACATCCCAATGTTCTTGATTCGGGCATTGAGTGTACCTACTCAGTCTACCTACTACATAAGCAAAATCAGGTATAGAAAAGATCATCAAGTGCAGTAAGCTCCTGATTATCTAGGCATATTGAGGCTTAGAAATAGATTCTCCTTTATTTTTCATTAATTTAGAATTAACATAATAAAGGGAACTCATTGGTTTAAAGTCATAAAACCCAAACTTCTTAAGAAGTTTCTCAATGTATTGTTCTTGGGATAGTAATATACTATTTCCCTTCCTTATGATTCTAATACCTAAAATTACATTGGCTTCACCCATTTCTTTCATTTCAAAATTCAATCCTAGAAACAATTTAGTTTTAACGACAATCTCATTCCGTGTACCAAAAATTAACATGTCATCCACATACAAACATATAAAGGCACAATCACCATTTTCAAATTTAGAGTACACATATTTATCAGCATCATTAGGTGAAAACCCATCACAAAGCAATACATTATCAAGTTTTTCATGCCATTGTTTTGGTATTTGTTTCAACCTATATAAAGATTTTAAAAGTTTGCATACTTTATTCTCTTGACTAGGTACAACACACCCTTCAGGTTGAGTCATATAAATTTCTTCCTCCAAATCACCATTCAAAAAGGTTGTTTTAACATCTACATGGTGTATCACTAGTTTATGGATAACTGTTAAAGATAACAACATTCAAATGAAGGAAATCCTAGTCAAAGGGAAAAAGGTATCAAAGTAATCTACGTTGGGTTTTTGAGTAAAAACTTTTGCTACTAATCTTGCCTTATACTTCTTTATAAATCCATCAGGGTGATACTTTTTCTTAAAGATCCACTTACAACCAATGGGTTTTTCTCTTTTAGGCAAATCTACTAAAGTCCAAGTATTATTTTTCTTGATTGATTAAAATTCAGTACTGCTGGTCTTATTACAATATTTTGCATCAAGAGCACTAGTAGCCTCTACAAAACTAGTTGTATCATTAACGAGATAAATATAAAAGTCATCTTCAAAGGAAGTTTCTTTTTTTTTGTCATTTACTTCTTCTCAAATCCTCGCTGAAGGTATCACTATTATTATCAATAGGATTACATGACTCACTACCCTTTAAGGGAAAAACATGTTCAATAAACTCAACATTTTTGTCTCCATTATAGTGTTACGCTTAATCACATCACTTTTAAGAACCAGAAACCTATAGGCAACATTATGGTCTACATAGCCTAAGAATAAGCAATCAGAGGTTTCAAAGCCTATTTTCCTTTTCTTAGGATCGGGTAACATCACCTTAGCTAGGCACCCTCACACTTTTAGATATTAAGGTTAGGTTGATAACCTCTCCACAGATCATATGTAGTTTTACCAATTTTCTTATGAGGTATTCTATTTTGTAAAAATATGCAGTAAGTAACTCATTAGAAAGTGCACTAAGCAAAGTGTGTCGGCATATCTTATTCGCGTAAACTAGTTTTGAGTTTGAAGGGATACTAGAGTTGGGCTTCGGAGATGAAAGAGCAATAACAACTCCATACATTTCTAAAAGGGTGGACACGTGTTCTCGTCACCGACGAAAGTTCTGTCCAGAGAATACATCCACTTTTGACACGTTCAGAAGTGGTTTCGCAAATACCGTTTGAGTTCCGAAAACAATTTTTTGACTTTCTGGAATCTGGTTGTTGATGTTAGCCCTAAGCCTTTAAGATTGTAAGAAATTTCCGAGAATCTCAGAACTAGTAAGGAACTCTAAAAAGAGTAGAAAATAAATCCATGATATTTTTAGAAAACAAAAGGAGAAAGGATGAAACTAAAAGAAAGAAGAATGAGAGAAAATGTTGTATGTTTAGGAATGCAAGAAATGCTCTATTTACAGAGTGTGAGGAAACCTCCTAGATGAGAAACTTGGTCAAAAACTATTGCCACACTAATAAATAATAAATAAATAAATAAAAACTGAACGTTGCACCAAATAACATTTTGCCAACCATAATGGATAATAAAAAAAACTGACCGACGTTGCCCATGCTCAAATCTATCTTTTCTTTTGCAATAAATATTATTTTTCAAGCGTCCATTCCTTCATTCTAATATACTATAAATTGTTCAAAGTTTTTACTTTAGATTTTTTTTTAATTTCAATTATATTAGTGCAAAATATTTACTTGTTTCATTAATTATTGATTTCCATTAAAGAATCTTCAATGAAGAAAGTTAGAACTTATTTTAAATAATTGATTAAAAGCCTTTCTTAATATATATATATATATATATATATATATATAATATATATATGGGGTTTGCTAATATATGTAACATCTTTTTTCAGTTGGTACATTTTAGCATTGTGTACCAAGTTTTAGTAGACAAAAAATTCATATTCATAAAAAAAGACATACTTTAAATATAAGGGTATTTTAATAATTTTCATTTTTAATTTAAAATAAAAAAAAATCACAAACACTCACCTAACCCTAACTCACATTCTTCACTTATCCAATTTTTTTCTCTCTCATTTCTATCCTCTCTCATATACACACAACAACTCATGATACCATAATTTGTTACTCTTGTTCTATTGGTTTATTTGTTTGTCATTTTAATAACAAAATAATTGATGATGTTGATATTGATAAAAAATAAAAATTTCAATAATTATGTAACTGTATGAACGTAGATTTCCTTTAAAATGTTTCAGTGGGAGAGTATGGAAAATGCTTTTCGTGCTTGCTGTACAGGAATAAAGATCGGAAAAATTCTCATTCACCGCGATGGTGATAAAACCCAAGTATCAACTTAGATCAACCCACGAAGTTGATGATTTTTTTTTACACTTGTACAAATAATTATGTATAATGTTGATTTGATAATATAATCATGAATAATCATTGAATTCAAGTTAACCTTCATTTTAAGTGGTGAGTGTAATGGTATTGAAATTAGAGTGTCTTAGACATAAATTAAAAATAAAAATTAAGCCACTGCATGAAAAAGAACTTTACTCAAACTTAAAATACCACTAATTCGCCATTTGGTTCTATGTTGCCCGAAAACTGGCCATTTTTTAATTGTTACTACAACTTTCTATCTAAATTGATTCTGATGTCCTCACAATTTGCTTGATCTGGCATGAAGAATGGATATGCGATGAACTTATTCAAATTTTGGTGACACACAATTTATTCAGTGTCAGACACATTCTCTACTAAAACTTGGTACACGTTGCTAAAATGTACCAACTGAAAAAAGATGTTACATATAGGTTAGCAAACCAATATATATATATATATATTAGAAATAAGATGAATCTACAATATATTAATTTTTTATTATTATTTGATTTTATAGGTTTGAGTTAGACTTAAGGGGGTTACTCCCTCCACCTCCACGTATTGCTCCCTCCACCTCCCTATTCCCGTTTTGCCCTACAGTTAAATTTGTTGTTTCTTTTTTACCAACATTTCTTTGGCCTTTAAACGGATCTTGACATTTGAAAAATGCTTCTCCCACGTCCGTTCAAGCCAATTTGTTTTATTTCTTAACAACTTTTTTATACAAATATTGACATCCATAGACGCATCTCAAGATCCGTTGAGAGACAAATGGATTTCCGACTTCCGTTGAATCTTTCAATTTCTCTTTTTTAAATGTGTAAGGGAAAACGAAGAGAAAAAGGGTGGGGTGGAGCTTCTTCTAGTTGGATGAAAAGTTGCGAGGGTTTTTGAGGGAGGCAGAGAAGCGCGGAGTTTCGAGAGTGGTGAATGGGGGAAGAGAGGTAGTAGTGGAAATGGTGGTGTGGGGAACCCATGGGGCTTGAACCGTAGGACATTTTCTCAACATCGTGGTTGGAAGGGCTTTGAACATAGTACAATGGCTGCCGGGGAGGGGAACACGCTTGCGACGATTGCTCCATTGTTGCTCGTTACCTCCTAGTCCGATTTCGTGTGCATTCTTCCTCTCATCTTCTTCTCTCTTCTCTCTCTGCCACTGCAAACGACTTCCATCCAAAACAGTTGTCCATGAATATATTATGGGCATGCCCGAGGGAGTAACCAAGCACGATTCTTCAACAGGGAAATGTTGAAGCCAACCTATTCTTTTTTACACATACTTTCGGAATCACCAACAGGGAAATCTCTCACAATTCTTTCACTGCACAACATTTCTAATTGTTGTTTGGCCTATTTATAATTTTTATTTTTTTAATTAACCTTGAAATTTTGTAACACAAACCAGAGCAGAAGGTAAGGAGAAGTTCCTAACAGTGAAAGGTTTGTTGAAAATCAAAAGACGGGAATTGAAATTAGGTCTTCTGGTTGTGAAAGTGGAAGACAAAGACGGTGAGTACAAGGCTGAATGAAAAGCTAGCTCCATTGCATAAATTAGTAGAAGAATTGAGAAAAGATTTCGATCATGATACCTGTAATAGTGCAAATTGATATGAATATAACAGAATTGACAAAAACCAAAATTAGGTTGGTCAGCGACAATAGAAGGATCAAACATGGTTGAAAAGTGAAGAGGGGTTATTTGAAATTTAAATAGTTGAGATAAAGGAGTGAGGGGGTGGGTATGTGTGCAATTAGAGAAAGAAAAAAGTGAGGGGGTGAGGGTTCTGTGTGTTCGAAGAAGAAAGGAAGAGAGAAAGTCAGGAGGTGGGAGTTGCATAATTAAGGTTAAAGAATTAAAGTTTTAAAAAAGGTAAATAGAGTTAAATAGAAAAAGTTAAAAAAATTTAACCTATGATTTTTTTGGAATAAGAAAAAATATGAGGAGGTGTAGGGAGCATGTGGGGAGGTGGAGGGAATAACTCCCTAGACTTAATAGTATTTAGGAGTAGCAAAACAGACCAACCTGACCCGTTTAAGTCTGGCCCATCAAAAACAAATGGAACCAAGTTGGCTTGTTAATTAAAAATGGGTGGGTGTTACTCTCTCCACCACCACACACTACTTCTTGTACCTCCACATTCCTCTTTTGCCCTTCTTCAGTAATATATAAACGAATCTGAGATTCTTAAACGAATGTCAACATTCGTACATGGATATCGATATTCGTTTAGTAGAAAAACAAAGGCAACGAACACTCCTTAATACATACATTATTTCTCACTGTATGTTAAGCTAAAACCAAACTCATACACCAAACTGCTTCATAGTCACCAAATTTATAGGTCCCATAGAACCAATGGAGTCAATTTTCTTCATTTCTTTATTATACTGCTTGACTTTAAATGAGGC
Organism: Vigna reflexopilosa; assembly: GCA_027742785.1. Classification (NCBI taxonomy): domain Eukaryota; kingdom Viridiplantae; phylum Streptophyta; class Magnoliopsida; order Fabales; family Fabaceae; genus Vigna; species Vigna reflexopilosa. Next base: position 22,055,821 of record CM050930.1, on the reverse strand, counting down.
GTGTTTGACAGTCGTGTTTGTTTATAGGAATTTGCTGGTAGAAAACAGAATAAAGAAACTCTTTTTATTTGACTTTTGGTTCCTGATCCGATAAATATTTAATATGATAGCTTTAAATATTTACTTTGGAAATGGTCCAATAATGAAAATGGCTCTTTTACAATTACACTTGATTTACCTTATTTGCAATTGTATTTTTAAATGCACAATAGGCTTCATGGAAAATATATGAAAGAAATGAGAAAGAGAAATAACGAAGAATTTGAGCTTTTCTCCCAAATTTATGTGAAATTCCTAGACAAAAATGACCTACAGACAATAGGTAATTTTTCTCCCAAATGACCTTCCACTGCTGCCCATCTTGGGAATTCTAAATCCACAACAGAGGATGGTATGGAGAAGAGGTTGAAGTTCAAGCTTTCTAAAGCTGCTTCTGTGGAAGGTATTCGTCAACTCTCCAAGGCCATGACATGCAAAGTGATTTTCCAGCACAAGCTTTCTCTTTTGAAGACCGTGTTATAATTGATGAGGACTTTAAGTTTCTCAATGATTTATTCTGGTTCAACGGATGTTGACATTCGTTTTTAAGAACCCAACGCATGTTCATATTCGTGAAGGGTAAAAGAGAAATAAAGACGTGCAGGGTGGTGGAGGGAGTAACTGCCAAATAAATAAGATTAAAAAGTACAAAAGGTTAATTTTGTAATTAAATTTTTTTTATAGAAAGTTGGGGAGGTGAAGGAAGAAAAGGTGGTGGTGGAGGGAGCAACACCCAAAATGGGTTGAACTTTACAACCCAGTTTGGTTCACTATCGCGCTATCGGGCTGCCAAGTTAATCCATCTATTTTATTTTATTTTTTTGTCATTGAAGATCTAAAATCACATGAAAAAGAACTCAAATTTTTTATTTTTTATTTTTTATATGAAAACGGGCTAATCATGGGCTACCAAGTTGATAGGGTTATCATGTAGGCTATTTCAGATCTTGACCAATGTGTATCAAATCTTAGCTAAACTGCATCATACATTGGTCTAGTTGTATCGAACTTTGGTCAAACTTTTGAGTTCCAATTTTTTTTTAGTGAAGTCAAGCCGGCGAGTGACCCAACTGACCCATGAGGCTAGTAGGCCAGGTTGATAGACTTGGCAGGCCAGATTAATTTAGATTCCTTGATTAAAAATATTGTCTTAACCTATATAATTTGGTCCTTTTTGTCATTCCTAATAGTATTAAAGTCATCCAAAATCTATATTATAACAAGATGTGTTATTTAGTAATCTATTATATCATTTATTATCGACCATTATCAAATTTTCAATTAATATTTGATTTCATGTTTAATATAAAGAGATATATTAGAGATTCACGTCAATTAAAAACAACATTTATAGATAAAAAATCTCACTTTATGAATTATTAAAAAAATTATAAATTTTACTTGTGTACTTCTATGATTGGTAGAAAAGAAAAAAAATAGATAATGCAAAAACAAATAATTGCAAAAGCAGTAGGAATCTTGTGCTAAGAAATTTAATTGAATATTATCGTTTCACTATGCTTACTGGTGGGTCAAATAAGGATTGGTCAATTTTGGTTAGAAGGAATTCGTATAAAAAATAAATTTTAAAGACACAGAAGTTGAAGGATAAGAGAGAGTTTGTTTCATTATAAAAAAGAAAAAGAAAATGATGAAACGTACAAAAGTTGAACTTGTGTGCTTCCAAAAGTCAGAAAAACAAAAAAGAACATATATCTAACAAGTTAGCTCTATCTTCACCCCACCATATATTCACTCTTTCATTTCAACTTTGACATTAAGTTGTTCAGAAAAAATACATTTCTGATTTTTTCTTCTTCAAATTATAGCTATACTTTATATTTACTTATAAAATAACTTATCATATGAAACTTTTAACAATAATAGATAATAATAAAAGTGTATTGACCAGTCTTCCACCAATATATATATAAGGTAAAAACAAAAAACAAAACTTTGAATATTATTTGCCAAATAATAAGCCGAACAGGTTTGTGAGTTTATTTTTTTAATAAGGTAATTGATGATAGTGTTATTAATGGTATAGTTGTCTTCATTCTATGCTCTCTTGATTATGACTCTTTGCAATTCATTCATGTTTGTCATTTTGTGTTATTGAGTTTTTCCTTTTGTGAAGAATCTCATACTTATTTTTTTAAGTGAAGAGTGAAAAATTAGCAATAATTCCTTTTGTTACTTCCAAGCACCTATCTCCTTTTCAAACACACTCAAAACCTTTGGTTGCTGAAACCAACAAAGTAAAAAGAAAATGCTATCTAACTCAAAAAGTAAAAGTTTAATTAAAGTGGATCTCTCTCAAAATTTTCTAACACCAAACACCAAACACATATTGCTTCCACTTTTTTCCTATGTGTGTGAGTAAAATTTGTATAAATATTTTAAAAAGAAAAAAAAATTAAAAAAAAATTGTCATGTGGTTTATGTAAAAAGAATTCATATAACTTCTCTGAATCTATATGAAATTATCAAGTTTTCATGAAAATAAAAAGAGTTATAAGATTTCCTTAATAATAAAGTTGGAATGAATGAAGAAAGAAGTTGTGAAATTCAATCTTTCTATTACCATTTAAAAATTATAAAATTGATTTAATAGATTTAAAAAGAAAAGAGGAGAATTTGTAGATTTAACTTATTTTATTAATAAAATATTAACAACTAATATTAATATTTATTGAAAAAAAAAAAAAATATATATATATATATATACATATATATATATATATAAATCTGAATTAACTAATTGCATTAATAACTATGCAATTTAAATTTGAAGTTACCTGAGCAAAGTTTTCCTGTTGAAAAAAAGGTGTATGTATGTGCACAGAGTAAGGCAGTATGTAATATATAATAATAATACATCTTTATATACAAATTTAAAGAATAAATATAGTCATAGCACATGGCCACAACATGCATGGCATTCCCATTTTTATATAATTTCTCTTTCTAAAGAAGAAACTTGAATAAGTAATAAAAAAACATTTTTTTATTACTCATAATTGTGATATAAGTAATAATTAATGATAGAATCTATTGGAGCACAACTCATTTATTTGGACATTCCATGTTTGAAGAAGATAAGAGGAGCATACACACATCCAATTATTTCAATTGCTATATTTCTTTTTCCAACAAAGGCTTTTGGACAAAAATAAAAGTACAAAAACTCATTATTTTTCATGTCATGATAATGGTAAGACAATACCAACATTATTATAAGCATTGGTGATCCAAATTTTTGACATGAAAAATTGAGATTCTCTTATCTTTAGAGGCAAAACATTGGCATTACTTGAAAAGAAGGCAAAGAATTTCGCAGAGGTTTTTGTCCATTCATCGGAATCTGTCATTACTCTTTCTCTGTGATTCTTGGAGAACGTACCAAGCAAATTATAAAAACAAAGTTTCTCAATATCTAATTTCCTTTGCATTGGTAGTTATATGAGATTTTCTGGATAAGTTTTCATAATCCTTAACGTTTGAGAATTCTATTTACTGAAAAACAAATATTGACTAGTTTTCTGACATATAATTTTCTAATAATGAGTAAGTTATGAAAATGGTGGTGGAAGAAAGAAGAATAGAATATAAAGATGTGATTGACGCCAGAAAGTATAATTGGGTGGAAAGGACATAAGCCACCTATTTTTATTCCATCAAACAAGTTGCTAATATTTTTAACCATAAAACTCAATACCATTCTTTCAAAAGTTTTATATTATATTCAAATAATAAGTTCGGTGATGTAGAGTTTAAGAAACGTGTTTTTCAACTTCGATATTTAATAAATTATTTGTTACTGAATTTTAATTTCACTTAAGTTTCTCAGATATTTTCTTAACTTACTTAGATATTATAATCATTAATATGATATATATATATATATATATATATATATATCATGTTAATATACATAAAGAAAAAAAAAACTAACAAAGCAGTTGGCAATTTCCATTTTGGAACACGGCCTGCAATTTCTTTCTCATAGATTAGTGGTAAGCCAACGCATTGTTTGAATTGTCATTAAAATTCCACAGAACATGCTTGCCTGTAAACAATATTTTAATGGATTTCTTTTTTCTCTACAGTTCATATTTATTAATTAAGAATAGAGACAAAAATTATTTAAATACAACTTCTTTGTTTAACTCTCTAATATACCTTTTCCTCATTTAACTTGATCAATTTAAGGCCAATAATGTTTCAATCTTGGAAACATCTATAAAACAAATTCTAATTAAACATTTTACTTTTCAAGACAAGTGAAAGTAAATTAAATTTTTCTATATACTATGACCATTTTATAAATATGATTATGTGGAAACTTTGAAAAAAAATCTATACACAGAATTTCGTTATTTTTAAATAAATTCAAGATACTTTATGTAAATTGATAAAGGAAAACTGTTGAATGTAATTTTATCAAACTTAAAAGCATGTTTTATTTTACAAAAAATGTAACACATTTTGTACTGTAAAATTTAAAATCATAAAGAGGTGTGAAACTTTTTATTTACGAACTTATGGTTTTCATAATTTCTAATTATGAATAATAAAAAGTACACGAAAAGTGTTTTACTTATTGAGCCATTGGCTATGTTTTTGCAAAATAGCTGAAACCTGAGAAATTAACGATAACAGATATAATAAACTACAAGTATTTGGTAAAACTATTAGTTAAGGTGATTTATAAATGTAAATAATAAAATTAGACATTCATATGCTGATTTTTATTTGTCATATGGTTTATTTATTACTAATCTATTTTTCATATGGTTTATTTATTACTAATCTTATACTTTATCAAATATAAATAAATTAAAATAACTTATTTTTAAATAGACTTAAAATATTTAAAAAAATAATATTCAAAAGATAGTTAAAATGATAAAAAAAATATTTTATGTAAACGTAATGATAATCCTAAAGTTATTTTCTATTATTGCTAATATTTTACTGAGTAAATGACTAAAAACGTTTTTTTTCTGATAAAAAATTAAAAAAATAAAATAATGTCTTATGAATAAAGAAAAATAATAATAAAATGAAGAAATATTGAAAAGTAATGATTTAAAAACTGGTAAATAATGATCTTATTAAGCAGAATAATAAGTGTGTGTTTAAGAAGGAAGAAAAAGTAAAAGCGGAAAGTGCAGCATTGGCTTCAGGCGCGATAATGAGGATAGGTAATAAATAATAGTAAAATACAGCACTTAAACACAGCTAACAATCATGCAATGCAATCTAATACAATTTTATTTATTCTCTCAGCAGTCCTTTTGGACCTTTTAACTCTCTCTCTATTTTCCAGACACTCTGCACCTTCTTCTTTCTTTCTTTTCTTCTATCTCCTTTCCTCCCCAGACAACTTCTTTCTTCTTACACTTCTTTCAACCCCAAAAAGATGGACTCCGAACAAAGGCGGAAGAGGAAGCGCACCACCGTGGTTGGAAGACAACTTCACATCTCATCAAGATCACTTTTTATTTGCTTCTTCTTCTTAATCTTCCTCCTCTTCTTGTCTTCCCACCATCATTTCTTCATTTTCACTCCCTCCACCTTCAGACCCTCTCTCACACCCTCCACCTTATCTCTCCTTTACTCTTCTGCAAGCAACTCTATTCTCGATCCCCTTCATCCCACTGCTCCATCCTACACCCTCCAACACCGTATCATCTTCCCCGACCACCATCTCCTCATCCTCACTACCCCTCAACAACACCAACTCCACCAACTCCAGTGCGTCTACTATACGCTCCACCCCAACGCTTCCTCTCCCGCTCCACCCCTTCAACTTCAGGTTCGACCGCTCCTCTCCACGGACCGCTATGATGAATCTCGATCCATCGTTAGATGCCCACTTCCCCAGACCAACTACACCGCCGCCGCCTCCCAAACCGTAGAATTGCGGCGGCGCGGTGAGGTCGGTCGCCGGAATTTGGGTTTTTTTATCAACCAAACGGCTCAATCTTGGGACAGGGTAGCGTACGAGGCGATCCTTGACGGAGACACCGTTGTGGTTTTCGTGAAAGGGCTGAATCTCCGACCCCACAAGATATCGGATCCAACCCGGATCCGGTGCCATTTCGGACTCAAGAGTTTTCACCAGAACAATGCATTTTTGCTTAACACCAGGGCGGTTTCTGTGGCTCAAGAAGTTGTGAGATGTATGTTACCACAGAGTATAAGGAACAATCCTGATAAGGTTCGAGGGATTCGGGTCACAGTGAGTTATTTGGGAGGCAATGTGAGGCACCCCGTTCGTGTCCTTGTGCCTTCTGTAGCTACAGTTAGTGCACCTGGTGGTAGTAAGGTTCAGAAAAGGAAAAGCGGGAAGTATGAGTTATGCGCGTGTACTATGGTGTGGAACCAAGCTTCTGCGCTAAGAGAGTGGGTTATGTACCATGCTTGGCTTGGAGTGGAGCGTTGGTTTATCTATGATAACAACAGTGATGATGATGTTGAAAAGGTTGTTCAGGATCTTGATCTTCAAGGATTTAATGTTAGTAGAAAGTCCTGGCCTTGGATTAAGACTCAGGAGGCAGGGTTTTCCCACTGTGCCTTGAGAGCTAGAGAGGAATGCAAGTGGGTAGGGTTCTTTGATGTTGATGAGTTCTTCTACTTTCCCAGTGAATTTCATCAAAACCTGAGGGAAGGTGTTCCTGGTGAGAATTCTCTGAAATCGGTGGTAGCCAATTTCTCATCTTCGAAATCCATTGCGGAGATAAGAACAGCTTGTCATAGCTTCGGGCCTTCTGGCTTACACTCGCCCCCAAAACAAGGGGTTACATTAGGGTACACTTGCAGGCTTCAGAGCCCTGAGCGGCACAAATCCATTGTGCGGCCGGATTTGCTTGACATCAGTCTTCTGAATGTGGTGCACCATTTTCAGCTGAGGGAGGGGTTTAGGTACTACAACATGCCTGAAGGTACAGCTATTGTAAATCACTACAAGTACCAGGTATGGGAGACCTTCAAAGCCAAGTTTTTCAGAAGGGTTGCTACCTATGTGGTGGACTGGCAGGAGGACCAGAACAAAGGATCAAAGGATAGAGCACCTGGACTAGGAACAGAAGCCATTGAACCACCTAACTGGCGACTTCAGTTTTGTGAGGTTTGGGATACTGGCCTGAAGGACTTCCTTCTATCTTATTTTGCTGATCCTGCAACAGGGTTGATGCCCTGGGAAAGGTCTTCTCTATAATGGATACTAATGAGGGTGCTAACATATTGGTAGCTGGTACCCATGTAAAGCACGATTATCACACGTATTAAGCATTCATTCTTTTCATTGTTTTTTAGGGGAGGGGAGCTTCTGTTACAGAAATTTTGTTTTTCCTATTTTTTAAATGATTTTATAGACAAGAAACAGACGCATACAGATGTATATTTGCAGCAATGTGAATGAATTCTCTATCATTTTTTCTAGTTAAGTACATATGAAGTATATAACATCCAGTAAGACTAATATATTCGTGGTAAGTCTAGATATATTAAATTTAGAATGCCTGTACAGTGCTTAGTACATTGGATTTGTTCCCTTGGCGCCCTTTAGATAAATATCACATTCCTCTAAAAAAAAAAGTGGGGTTTGGTTTGCAGTCGTTTGGGGGACCTATTATCGTACATCAAGCTTCATTGCAATAATTTTTGCCCTCTATTTTACTAGCCATAAGTCGTAACCAATCAAACTTGTCCCAATAGAAGTTTCAGTAAAGATAAACTGCAAGTCAATGTTCAATTTTTTATTCTCTACGACTGTAAGCTATAAATAGAAAATCAGCTAACAAAATGGAAAAAAGGTTGTCAAGCCACAACAGAATTAATTATATATCTCTGAAAGGAAGGACATGGGAAACTGGCGTTGTATGTTTACAAATGAAAATCTCAGAAATGAGCTTATGTATACAATTAGTTACCAGCTTTCAATTAGTCTGACTAATAATCTGAGCACTGCCTTAAAAAATGGATATACATGCGACCAATATGAGTCTCTTATCCTAAAAATCTCGGCAAAAGGTCGAGGATTTATTTCCATTAAAGTCGAGTAAAAACATGCACGAGAGGCCACCTCGCAAATCTCTGAAACTTAATCTTGAGAAGTCAGAGGGTGATGCTTCACATATTTTGCAAGGGTAGAATCCAGCTTCTCTCCAATATAAGTGATCCATGCCTGTAATAATTTGAATATTATGCCACTAACCTACATACGTGCATCTCACTGAGTTTAAAGAATAAGAAACAATATGCAGGACCTACTAACCTACAAACGTGCATCTCACTGGGTCCAAAAGAATAAGAAACAATATGCAGGACCTACAAATGTACTTGTACTACTGTCTAGTGTCATGTCTGTACTGAAATTCGAAACCTTAAATAGGGTTGAAATGATATTTCAGAAAACAGAGGATCCCAACCTAATTTCACATGCCATAGGATCCAATCCTTTCGATAAATTTGGGCATCACATGAAAAAAAGGTTGAAATGTACCTGATCAGAAGCAGTGTAACCTCGTATCGTGTCACCACCGATAATTGCAATTCCTTTATCTCCAAGTGGCTGTAAAATTACTGCCTAACAAAATACTAATAATCAACTTTTGCTATTATATGGTAGATATTAACGAAATCAACAAAAAGTCATTGATAACAAATGAGGTCAGTTGGCGTAGACCCAATAGTACCAGTCTCCCCCTGGAAAAACAGGGGCAAGCAGATGACCTATATAAACATAAAAATGTTCATAAATAGAGTTTTATCAAGGTTTGAGGAAAGGGGATCATATGTTTCACCGTAACTGATTTGAACATAGATAAATTATATGATCTTTCACATGCATGTCAGTCAGAATTTGGGATGCGAAAAAGTACACTGATAGAACACCTATAGATAAAACAATCAAATATACGCTGATCATAAAAATAACACGGAGTATAGCCACAGACAGATAAAAGGCTCTTACAAGATTATCCTTTGTCCACAAACTCTACACGGCAATACCCTCTCCCAGCACATCTTACTATAATATATACCCCAAACATACTTCCATCAGTTATGTACTATGGAAAACATTTCAAAGCTGTTTCTGATTCTAACATATAATGCGATACGAGTTATTCTCTGTTACGTGCCTGAATAACGAGCGGATAATTTAGATTGCACTGTGGATGTCATCGTCGTTTGTCGGTGAGGTCGAATCTTCAGATAAACCCAATCTCCCACCTCTACTTGGGACGGTCTCCGTGTCTTGTTGGCCTGCCTCACCATTAATTCTTGAGCTCGGGCTAAATGGAACTTGAGCTGGAGGAGTGCTTCATCTCGCGTCTGCAACTCCTGACCGACTGCTTCCACTAAAGTCTCCCCTGGAACGAACCGGTGCAGTGAAGGCGGTGGTCTTCCATAGACGGTTTCGAATGGTGTGCATTTGGCTGACTCCTGGTAGCTAGTGTTGTACCAGTATTCTGCCCATGGTAAGACGACGCTCCAGCCTTTGGGTTGTTCGGAGCAGAAGCACCTTAAATACCCTTCCAACACTCGGTTGACCACCTCGGTCTGTCCATCTGATTCCGGATGATAGGCGGTGCTCATCTTTAGTTGTGTGCCTTGCAGCTTGAACAGCTCCTTCCAAAATTTACTCAGAAACAGTGGGTCTCGGTCACTTACTATAGATAACGGCACCCCATGCAAGCGGACGATCTCCTTCACGAAAGTTTCAGCTATGGTGCGTGCAGAATAAGGGTGCTTTAAGGGTATGAAATGTCCGTATTTGCTGAGACGGTCCACCACCACTAGCACGGCATCGTATCCTCTAGACTTGGGTAGTTTAACAATAAAGTCCATACTGATCTCCTCCCAAATTGCATTGGGGATGGGCAACGGTTGCAGCAACCCTTGCGGTGATGAAGTCAAATATTTATGTTGTTGACAGACTATGCAGCTGGCAACGAACTCCGTCACGGCTTTCTTCATTCCCCCCCAATACAGAGATTGCGCCACCTTGCGGTACGTTCGGTAAACTCCTGAGTGGCCTCCTGTCTGTGTGGTGTGGAATTCAGCTATCAACTTAGGCACCCAAGCCGAACGAGCTGACAACACGAGCCTTCCTTTGTAGTGCAAGCGTCCGTTTTCCAGCGTGAACGAGGGGTGAGAATCGGGGTCGTTCTTCAATTCGTCCATTACTTTCCGTAGCTCCTCATCCGCCTCGACCTCTTCCAGGATTTCCCTGAAGTCTTGCCAGTATGGGCGAGCAATCAGCGTTAATTCCTTCTCATCCTGCAACTCGTCCTCACCCTTCCGTGAGAGTGCGTCCGCTACCTTGTTGGTGACCCCTGACTTGTATGCAATTTCGAATTCGTATCCCAGGAGTTTGGCCAACCAATTCTGCTGATTCTGAGTTGTGATGCGTTGTTCCAGGAGGTACTTCAAACTCTTCTGATCAGTGTGAACCACAAATTTTTGCCCCAATAGGTACGGCCTCCAGTGTTGTATGGCTAAAACCAGCGCCATCAGTTCCTTCTCATAAATGGACTTCCCCAACGAGCTCTCTGAAAGTGCTTTGCTAAAGAAAGCTATGGGTTGCTTCCCTTGCATAAGAACCGCTCCTATCCCTCTGCCAGATGCGTCACACTCAATGTGAAACGGTTGATTAAAATCAGGCAAGATCAATACAGGGGCAGTCGTGATTGCCTTCTTCAACCTGGACATGGCTTCCTCTGCTTGTTCCGTCCATGCAAACTGGCCCTTTTTAAGGAGGTCGGTCAAAGGTCTAGCAATCTTCCCATAATCCTTCACAAACCGCCTGTAATATCCTGTTAATCCCAGAAATCCCCTCAACGCCTTCACCGTTTTTGGTTTCTCCCACTCCATCACGGCTCGTACCTTGTCCTCGTCCATCTCCACTCCTTTCTCGGATATCCGATGGCCCAAGTATCCTATTTGGGTTTTGCCAAACTCGCATTTCTTCCTGTTGGCCACCCAACCATGTGTCACGAGCTCCCTTAGCACCGTTCCTACATGCTCCAAGTGCTCTCCCCAGGTACGGCTATACACCAATATGTCATCAAAAAATACAAGTACGAACTTCCGCAAATAAGGCTGTAACAGTTGATTCATGGCACTCTGAAAGGTGGCTGGTGCGTTGGTTAGGCCGAATGGCATCACCATGAATTCGTAGTGACCATGGTGTGTTCGGAAAGCAGTCTTCTCTATGTCGCCTTCTCCCATTCGTATCTGATGGTAACCTGACTTCAAGTCCACCTTAGAGAAGTATGTGGCCCCCCGTAGTTCGTCCAACAACTCTTCTATCAGGGGGATAGGAAATTTATCCGGTACAGTGGCTCGGTTTAAGGCCCTGTAGTCCACGCAGAACCTCCAGCTACCATCCTTCTTCTTTACCAGAATTACCGGGCTAGAATATGGACTGTTGCTTGATCTTATGATGCCCGTTTTTAGCATTTCCGCCACCTGTTTTTCAATCTCACCTTTCATCACATGGGGGTATCGATACGGTCTCACATTCACCGGGTCCGTGCCTTCTTTTAAGGGAATTTGATGAACCATTCCCCTATCTGGTGGTAGGCCGTTCGGCTCGTGGAACACGTCCGCATAACGCTCCAAGATTTTCATCATGTCGCTCGTTTGTTCCCTGGTTAACTCCTGACCGAACGTTCCTTCCATCTGAGCGTTCGGTTTTTGCCCCTCATCCTTTTCTGTCACCCCTAGCTCCCACAATAGCCACCAGGCCTCCACCTCCCTCATTTTGCGCAACGCTGCAGGTTCCACCAACCTTCGCGTTAGGGTTGGATCTCCCTTGATAATCACCCTGTTCCCTGCTTGTACGTACGCCATGGTTAGTTGCCTCCAGTTTATGACTACCTCGCCCAGCTTAGCCAACCATTCGACCCCCAGGATCACATCTACTCCGCCCAATTCGAACAAGTGAAAACGTTCGTTGATCACAATATCCCCTACTTGGATCGTTACTGGCTCACAACATCCTCGCGTCTCCTTCCTCCGTCCATCCCCCAAGCTCACCCGGTAGGGTGGTGTATCCACTACGGGTAAGGATAGTTCTTCTACCAACTCCCTGCTTATGAAGTTGTGGCTGGCGCCACTGTCAATTAGGATCAGCACCTGCTGCGTCCCGATCTGGCCGTGCAGCTTCATCGTCTGGGGCTGGGTGAGCCCTCCGGCTGAGAAAGCAGACAGCTCCAGTTGTTCACATTCTACCTCCACCTCTCCTTCCCCTCCTGGCTCCTCTTCTTCGGCCAATATCAGCGTCCGAATTCCTCTTTCTGGACAGCGGTGGCCTGGACCGTACGGTCCTCCGCATCGGAAACACTTCCCCTCCTCCCTGCGCTTGACGTACTCTGCGTACGGTAAATCCCGTACGTTCCTGCCTTGCACGTTGGAGAACGTACGCTCATCCCCCCTCCTGGGGCCTCCTTCGGCGTTCGTTCGGTTCTGGTTGTTGCGGCTAGGGTCCACCCTTACCACTGAACCGCTCGTCTTTCCCCACGACTGCCCTTTGTTGCTGATTCCTCCACTCACCCGCGTTCCTGCTTGGAACGCCTCTACGTCCCTGGCTAGTCTCATGACATCCATAAAGTCCTTTGGGTCTAGCAACCTGAGTTGGTTACGTATCCCCTCTTGTAGGCCGGCCATGAAATACCCCATTAACTGTGCCTCGGGTATTTGTTCTGCTTGACTCACCAATACCTCGAATTCCTGGATGTAGTCTCCCACGGAACCCGACTGTCTACATGCTGCCAGTCTCTCAAAGACCGTTCCTTGATTTCGGCCTCCAAACCGAACCACTAATGCCTCCTTTAACCCGGCCCATGACCGGTTTCTGGCTTTCTCCCTCCAAAACCTGAACCAGTGTCCTGCTATTCCCTCCATGCTGATGTACGCCAGTCGCAACTTCTCGTCCTCGGGCACCCCTTGGAGTTCGAAGAATTTGTCCGCCCTATAAATCCAGTTCATAGGTTCGCTGCCTTCGAACACGGGCAATTCAACCTTCTTCCTCCAGTAAGGTTGCTCTTCTCGGTGTCCCCCTCCTGAGCCTCCTCCAGCTCTCTCATCCTCGTCATTCCTTCTTCCATTTACTGACCCCTGGCTACTATCCAGGCGTCCCTCCTCCCGTCGACCTCGCTCGCCTAGTATCCTTACTAGTTCCTGGACTGCCGATTCCAGCCCGCCCATGGAAATTTCTAGGGTCTCTATCCTCCCGTCCATAGCAGTCATTTTCCCCTCCATTACGCTCTCCTCCCTTCAATATGATCCGGCAGGTCGGACCACTTGTTACGTGCCTGAATACGTAACTCTCTTTTTCTTTTTATGAACGAACGAACGTAACTGAATAAAACTCCTTATTATTATAATTCTGTAAATCACGTAACACAAACAATGACTGGGAGCAGGATCTCCTTCAGTCACACGAGAGCATAACCTCTCTAATAATATTCCAATAAACAAAACATAACCTAATCTCTAGCTGCCCCCCCTTTATTAATACTAATCAATCCTTCCCGAAACGGCAGGCAATAATAGTAATTGCCTATTTATTATAGTTATCTGGAAAGAATCCTCCCATCCTTATCTACTATATTAATTACTGTAACACCAAGCTGAGCGTCCGCCACAACTCCCGCTCGCCAGCTAGACGCACGCTGTCATTCTCCTTCCTTCAGGTCGCTCGTCCTTACCCAGGACGCTCGACCTTACTTCGGACGCTCGTCCTCGCTCCTCGCGTCCTCCACTCGCTCCATGCGCTCGTCCTCCACTTGCTCGTTCAGGACGCTCGTTCGTCCTCTCCCCTATCCCTCCTATAACGTCTTCTTTCGTACACTCGCCAGGCCCTAACATTCTCTGTATTAAAGTGATATATTACTGCACGAGTTCTTATCACACAAGTATGCTAGAGATATGACTGCTCATGATAGTTTTTATCAATTCCCATCATCACCACTTGCTGCAAAATCAGCAATGTCCCCAAGATTGACAAGACTATCTTAAAATTTTTGGAAACTCTATTCTAATCACGAAAATTAGGTCCATCAGCCCTAAGTTTTGGGAAAATAATAATGTCAAATGTGGAGAGTCAAGTCAACATATTTGGAAGACAAAAGTAAATAAATAAAAGACTGGAGTAAATTTGTGAAACTATAAAACCTAGTAGACCTCAATAATTGGAGGCCCTATATAGACCGTTTACTTGCATAGGTCGTTCTACCATAGTAGGGAAAAGCTTTCTCCATATTATCTTCATGAACTTCAGCAATCATTATTTCAGCATTATCAGTTGAAATTACCAATCTTAATTGTTTCTCTTCCCATTGGTGCAATGCATATGCATATGCTTCTTATGAATTGAGATAAAAGACATTGAAGAGAAAAGTAGTGGAGAACCAACGTGAATATTTGTCTAGTTGGGAGATGTTGAAGCGTGTAGTTTATTGAGTATTGTTGGGCACTTGCCATAGATGATGTCAAAGCAGTTTTAATTATTTTGAATAAGTCAAATAGTAAATTATGTCAAAGAAATTTTATTTTAGTTTGTGCTCGTTGTATAAAGTCCAACGCGCAAGAGCTCATTATTCTTAGAAGTTTTGAAATAAAAATACATCCTAGGCAGGTGGTGTCTTATATTCTTGTTTTTTGGTTTCCTCTTGTTATTTCTATTGGTTTAAATGCAATACTAATGGCGCGATCAAAGGTTCTCCTAGTGTATAGGGTTGTGGGGGTATCTTTAGACATCGTCACAGTTCCATTATGGGTTGTTTCTCTTCATAATGTTTTATATGTTGAGCTGATGAGTGTGATTCTGGCTATTGAAGTTGCAATCTCCAAAGGATGGACAAACCTTTCAATTGAATGTGAACCTTAACTTGTTATTCAAGTTCGGTCCAATACTTTTGTTACTTATTAGGATCTTAGTAGTACTTAATAGAATTGATAAAGTTTAAAAAGTGAGATGATAGAGAAATAGAGGATTCATTCAAAATTACTAGTATTGGAGAACTAACATTAGCTCTGTTTTAAAAAGAGAAACCCTTAGAAGTAAAATTGTCAACTTTTCTCAATTTTCAAATCAGTTCAATGTGTAAAGGCACTCTTCGAATTTCTCTCTTTTATATTTTCTCAGCTCACTTTTTGAAATTTCAGGTTCTATTCTGGGTTTACAAATAGAACAGACGGGTAAGAAATTTACTAAAGATTAAGTTGATTCCTGCTGCTATAACACCAAACAGAACAGAACATTGTCATTCCATTTCACCCTTTTCCATTACTACTTAGTCAGAGGGAATATATTTAATGTTTTAACCTTGATATACCTCCTCCAAAGTTTTTTTTTTCTATGCTAATGCTTTTCTATAGTGCAAATTGGATAAATTGTTTGATTTAATGATTTAACCACAAAGAACTTGATTTTACAAAGTTATAGTTATATTTGCTAGAATAGTTTAGCTTGTAAGTGGAAAGCTATAAAACCGTTTTATGCGGTACCCATCTGTCACCTACATTTAGGATTTCTATATCTTCCCTTTGTATCTCTGATGTAAGAACTGAAAACACATATACGAATCAGCTGAGAGATAATTATCTCTTCAGCATCCTTTCTCATATTTTCATTCTCAAGTCACCAGGTTCATTTTTCGCTACTGTAAAATTTCATTTTTGATGCAAATATGCCTTAGTGTGAAATTTGGTACTGCAGCATGTTTGGATTCTTCTTACAAGTTATAATTGGCACTTATGAGCCTTGGACATGGTTCTTCAATGTTCTGTCTCCGTATCCAACATGTGTCACAAACTTCACTAGGGTATCCAATTTAAAAGACCTTTTTTTAGGCTCAGACATCATGAAACACAGTGTTCATGAGGACAGACACGCTGATTTTCTTAAGAAGACGGAAAGTAAGAAAACTATTATCTAAGTTTCCATTTCTCCTTTGAAGAAACAGACCCTTTATTTCATATTTACCTTTTGTGTTTTCCCTTCTCTCTTTAAATGTTTTTAGATGAATTGTTATACTTGGTTAACTTTTTAATAAATGATTTTTAATATAATTTTGATGATCAATTTAAATAATTAATAATCATGTTCAATGTGTGTGTGCGTGTGTATATCCCATATTTTTTAAATTATAGGTTTCGCAATGTTAGTGTACCATTGTGTCCGGCTTCCATGCTTCATAACTGGTACCTTGTATTTGTTTGTAAATTTTACGCAGCCAATAAACTATAATGGCCATTTTTGCATCTACCATTTTATCAAGTTGGTTGAATAATATTGCAGGAAGTATTCGTATATGGTTAATAGGAGCTGGTTCCAAAGTGGTAGTCAAACATTAATGAACTTACTTAAACCTAAACAATGCAGACAATGTCTACTACGCATGTGATGAGCTTTTGACCACAAATTCACACAAATATAATAAGAATCCTGAGTGATTTGTTTTCTACTGTATACTATGTGGACACAATAATAAGAAATGAATAACAAAGTCAGAAATAAAGCCAAATACCCCAATAGGTGCTCTTACTTTTGGAAATAAGATAATGCCTTTGGTAGTTTGGTTCTCCATAAAGATTGGAACACCATTATTTTTAACGCATTTCCATATGAAATGCCATTAACGGAGTTAAATAAAACTACGGGAAAGGACCAATTAGTTAGACACATAATAGATGACCAAAGTAAAAAAAAAAAAAAAAAGTTAAAGGATCAAACTGAAGAAAAAAATTAAATTACAGGACTAAAAGTACTGAAGAAATAAAAACTACTATATTCAGATTAAAATATGAAGAGCTTCTATTCAAGGGTCTTACTCCAAAAACTCGAGTACACCAGTTGCCAAAAACTATTAAAAGTCATTCAAGCTATCGACTCCCAGAATTAATTGGACAAACAGCTAGGTTTCAAGACTCTCACTTGTACCCATGATACTAACACACCCCATGTTTCTCTCTTTCTAGACAAAAGCTTGTGCTTCAACATGATTTTTGAAAGACATCCCAGAGAAACTAGTTAGAGCACACAGTAATATTGCATAACATAGACACGTCGTATTAGTTAACTGGACAAGTTTAATACATACAAAAACAATACCTGAGTATTTAAAGGTAGAAATGGCAGCTCAGATTTTCCAGGATAAAGAGATAAATTTGCCAAGTAACTCTCTGAACATGTGAAAAGAAAACAAAACTCAATAAATACCAGGGCACATCTTCACTTAATGAAAAGTACTGTATTTGAGTAGCAACAACTGTGATAGATAACACATATAGTTCAAAACTTACGAGCACCAGATTTCATAACTCCCTGGTATACTGATCCTTGCATCAATTTATTGGCATCCACACTTACAGCCTCACCATTCCCAGGAGAAGAATCTGCAGCAAAACCTATTTGGAGTACACAACTTCTCTCATAAACAACAACGAGCGAACGACAACAAGTGGCATCTGACAGAGATTCCCATACCCTGAGAACAGATTATTAAAGATACTATCAATAAACAGGAGGTAACACTATTAAAGCAGCACCTTCCGTTATCACTATGAATTTTTCTTCCATTAAATTAAATAAAATGTCAGATTGCACTAAAATCTATTTTTTTCTGACAGCTCCTGATCAAACCTAAGCCAAGGATCCGGTTTCCCTGCGGTACTATTTTACACATTCACAAAGTTAACCGACTGGAACAATTGGATAAGAATTGTACAGCTAATGTGCTATCTCAGTAAAGAGGACAGTGTATGAGTAGTAGACTTATAGTAAACCTCGCGATATATTTGTTGAATTCTTATGAATTAAAAAATAATTTACATGACCTAATTTAGTAACTCGAATGCACCTACCGAAGCAACTCGTTAAGTGCAACTTCAGGAAGTGTAGTGCAAAATCTCTTGCATTCAACTCCTCGAGGATTTACCTGGACAAAGAATCCAGACAACTAAAAACACGTTTGAAATGAAAAAAAAAATGCGATGCAAAGAGGAGAATGAAGATCACCACAGTTATAGACTTAGGTTTTATTGAAAGCCAAACGAGGCCAGTCAAAATATTGGTAACCGCCAATCCCAAAGTCAAAAGGTCAGCTCTGGACTGCGAACTGCAAATGCAATCACTCGTTACAACCAAACTGATTTTGAAAACAACAGATTCAAACAAGGCCTAATAATAACAAGCCTCAATGTAGGTGTTCTGGTTGAGCTAAGAATAGAAATAAGAGATGTACCTGCCGGCGTCGGCGACGGGGGCGATGCCGGAGAGGGCGCGGTTGAGGAGGACGGCGAAGAGGGAAGCCGAGCCGACATAGATTGGGAGGGTGCGGACGACGTCGTCGTTTTGGGAAACCCAGTCGGCGAGGAAATCGCGTTTTGGAGTGGGGCCTCTGTAACTGAAAGCGGAAAAGGAAGAAGATAAAGGAGAAGGAGAAGGAGACGAAAGAGTGAAGCGCGGTTGAAATAAGGTATTTGAATTGGAAGTGTTAAAGGGAAAGCGAGTATGCAATCGAGGAGTGAGTGTGAGAGTGGGAGCAGTTCCCGCTTCCATCAAAGTTTGTTATCAATGGATGACGTGGACTTTTTCAAGATGAGGGAGACGAAGAGCTGGGATAGATTTTTAGATGCTTGATGTCATGTTATGTTACTATGTTATTTTTCATCAAAACTTGTTCATACACAAAAATAAAATAAAATATTACATGATTTAATAATCAGATATACCTCATTTGAACTATATTATGTTAAGTAGAACAAATCATCATGCCTTATTAGTCTACTAAATACAAAATTATAATTAACTTAAATTTTACGAAGGAAAAACATTGACTTCAAAATATAACTAGTCAAGAATTTATGACCCCAAAGGGAAAAAGACCAAATGAAAAATTTAATGTATAAATAATAATTTAAATTTTTTTCAAAAATATGGAATATGTTTAAATAATTACCAAAGTATGTGCCACGGTGAAAAAAAACTTATAATAAAATGTCTTGCATCTATGAATTGAAATTGATCTGGGTTGGATTCTGCAAGTTAATTGGGTTGTTGATTTTGGGCTGGGATTTTGCTTCCGGCACCCAATCAAATATCTTCGTGCACCTCCACAATACAAGGAAAATATTTAAAAACCTTTCACCATTAAATCACACCACCGTTGTCGCTGGTGCCGCCGCTTCAGCAGGCACCGGACCGCTACTGTAGAAACAGAGAAAATATTAAAAGAATTCATTCAAGCAAGAGTTTTCTGAAAAATATTTTATGTATTTTTCTAATATGGAGTAAAGAGAAAAAGAGGGTTCAACCCATAAATAATAGTGAAGATTTCTTTTTGCACCCCATTTTTTCTTCTACACTCATAGAAATATAAAAAAAAGATGACTTTACCTTAAAAAAAAAAACTTTAGGATAGCAATAAGAACAATTTGGTCTTTTAGAGAGACAGATGGAAACTATAGGGGTGCAAAACGAAATCACCATAAAAAAGCTACTGAATCCAAAACAACATAAAAATTATGAAAAAGTAGAGTGGGTTTTCCTTTCTCCTTAAAAAACCTCATTTTTGTAGGGCTACCAATAAGAGGCAAAAAGCTCACATTTAATATTCACTTAAAAATAATAAAATGAGATAATATTTCATTTTATCACTATTGTTTTTCTTTTTTGTTTATGATGATTTTAATTATTGGAGAATAGGAGATGTGACCACCATGCATGGTCTCACTCGCTAATTATTTCCATTTCACTTGAAACATTGATTCTTTTTAGATACAATTATTGACTTATCCATTGTTGCATTTTTTAAAGTTGTTCGCTTTTTTTATTTCATTATTGAGAAATAATGTTTGGAATATTCATACATATTCAAACTCGTCAAAATCTATTTTAACTTCACATTTTTTAACTTTAAGATAATATATACATATAGCTAACTAATCAGGTATGATGGCGTATTGGTTTGGAAAGACCGAGTGGTCGATGTATAGGAAAAAGTCTTCCACTTGCTCGGTCTGACCACAATTAATATTATAACAGATGAGTGATTAAGGTTCGCATTAATGATCATTAAGAGATAAATTAATTGGTGAGATTTTTATAAACTTTATAAATAAAGGTTTAATCATCATTGAATTACTTTATACCTTCAGACAAAAATTCTGACTTAACACGGATCGGTCACACATAACAAGGATTGAAGCAAACGTTCAGAGGCAGAAACAAAAATGTCATAGGTGTCATCCTCGTCCCATTACAGTAGAAAGAATAAAATTATAAATTTTAAGTATTTATTTGTCTATCACATGTAACATTATTTTATATTTTTGCTTTTGACTTGTGAATTATTCTGTATGATATGAATTGAAATCCATTCAATATCCCATTGGCTGTGCGTGAGTTGGATTGATTTAGGTTAAAGGAATAAAAATATTTAAAATCTCTACCTAATCCATTGCTTAGATAAAAAGATTGAGTAAAATAACACCCAATGCACCTAAAAATATAAATAAAAAAGCAAAGAACACCTAAAAACTAAATGAGTTCAATTCATCAATCGTTTTTATAATCTTTGCACCGAGTGTTTTCTTGAAGTGCTAACTCAAATGGCATTTTAGTTATTATACCCTGTAGCAGTTATTAAAAGAAAAATGATACTTTGACACTTTTAAGATGACAAATTTTTAACACCAGACACGTGTTACGTTTTCATTAATCCACGTTTAAAAAAACAAATTTTTTAAATAGTTATTTTTTTTTATTTTCTCAAACGTCAATCAATAAAAACGTGACACGTGTCCAGTGTCAAAAATTTGTCACTTTGAAGATGTCAAATATCATTTTTCCTATTAAAATGAGGATAATGAGTTTGTTGAAAAGAAGATAAAAGGTTAAAAGTGCCACTCAACCAATTTGACAAATATTCAATGGTTCAATCAGACTATACCCATTGATTATGCATCCTTTAAAGCAATTTAAATATTAAAAATCCCACCATATAATATAACTTCACGAGGGCGAAAACATTTCTATGACACTAAAACTTAAAACCACCTTTAAGTAGAATTTAATAAATAAATTTTAAATAATTTTATCTTTTAATATAAAACTATGGTTAAATATAATTTGTATCTAAACATATATATAAAATTGAAATTCCTATTTGTTTCAAATTTTAATACATTATAATCTCGAAACTTAAGAAATTAATAAATATAATTTTTCTAACTTAACAAATTAAAAAAGTTTTATAATGTTAGATTAAAGAGATCATATATGTTCATTTTTAAATTTGGAAATCAAATTGTATATAAGTTTTAGATAGAAATAAATGCCAATTTTACAGAAAATATTTAGAGAATATAAAATATATTGAGTTCTTAAAAATATTATATTATGAATTAGTTTAATTCTATAAAAATACAGCAAATTATTTAAAATAAAATTTAAAATTTGTGAATGAGTGAGAGTGAAAGGCTTAATATTGTATTATTTTCTAAAATGAAGCTGGTGGTGATGGTATTGGTAGAGTCTTATTGGCTTTTGTTTTGTGATGTTACAGTAAAGAAAGAAAATAAAAATAAAAATAATAATAACGAAAGCTAGTGAAGCTTTATGATAGCATTGATAGCCACCCTTATAGACCATGCTTGAGAACCATGAAAACATTTTTCGGCGACCACAGGTTGATGTATCTAATTATCATGACGTACAAAGAATATTTAATATAATTAGTATTTAATTTATATCATACTGTAAATCGAATATTTAATATAATGAAATTACTAATTGTTTTGGGACGTCAGTCAAAGATCATTCCTTCATACTTTTTGGAATCACTTTGTTTTATTTCCGGTTTATGTTATAATTCTTCAGGCTAAGTCACTTGATGAATCTGATGAATTATTATGATGAAATATTAATTTTACAATAGGTATATTTATAGATTTGGAAGTGCATTTTTTACTTTTAATTATGATTGATCTAATTATGGTCTAAAAATTTATAAGCATGTTTTACTTTTCTAATCATACTGAATTTACGAAGATGGTTCTACATTAACTTTATCGATCCGTTAATTCTCAAACAGTGACCGATCAGGTCGTTACACTTATTACTTTACATGATACACACTATTTAAATGTATTTTATTAATTATTTAAAATTATAATTACTTTATAATTTTTTGAATTTCTATTATATGTAATTTATTTTAAACAAAAAGAAAATCGACAAAAGGAAGTGACATGCTTAAACAATAGTACTAGAGATTGTGTTTCTTTCCGTTTTTTTTAAGGTAAACTTATCTATCATTAAGAAAAAGATAGTTAATAACTTTTGTAAGACGAAAACAAGAATAAAAAATAAATGTGGGATTTACATTTTGTATAATTCAGGAGGAGAAGATGATTTCATGTAATAAAAAAAATATTTATGTTATTTGATTCCAATTTTATTACAACAAATAAAATAAAAGAAAAACTAACGTTTCTTTTATTCTTGTTATTTTTTTCGCTATTTTATTTGATCCAAACATATCTTTAACAAGTTGTAAAAAGATTGGGCCTGTCCAAGAAATAAAGCCCAAAGAGGTCTTTGGCCCCAACCCCAAAATACACGATGATAAGCTTTTGTGAGAAGCTTCCTCTGGTCAGATGGTAGTTGGCTGATATGACAACGCGACGTGAGTGAGAGGAGAGGAGAAACAGTGCCAGAGCAAGAGGAGGCCAACGCCAGACGATATAGCAAAAAGGAAACCGAAGAGAAGAAGGAGAATGGAGCGGATCTGAGGTAAGAACAAAAAGCTCGAGTCTTTTCTTAAGAGAATGAGTGTTTCATATTATTGTAAAAATGTTTTGTGTTCAGTACAAAATAATGAAGAGGGAAACTCTATTTATAGAGTTTTGGGAAGGGGATAAAAACAAAAAACGAATCTAACTAAAAACAGCAAGGATCATTGTATTAGACAGTAATCCTATGAAAACAATAACTCCTAATAGCCTCCCCTCAAGTCGGATGATGTATAGTTACTAATCTGAGCTTGGGAACAATAGATCTCAAACGAACACGATGAGGAAACTTGGTGAAAATGTCGGCAAGTTGCTCATCTGAACGAACTGGTAGAAGATGTAGAAGGTTAGCTTGTATTTTTTCACGAACTACATGACAATCGAGCTCTATATGCATGGTTCTTTCGTGAAAGCTCTGATTATGAGCTATGTGTCTGGCTGACTTGTTGTCACAATATAGAGCTGGAGTCCCAGCTTCCTAAACCTATAGGTCACTTAAAAGATAGTATATCCACTGTATCTCACAGGTAGTGGCTGCTAAGGCACGATATTCTGCCTCAATAGAAGATCTGGATACAGTGGTCTATTTCTTTTACTTCCAAGAGATAAGGGATGACCCAAGAAATACACAAAAGCCTGTAGTAGATCTCCTAGTATTTGGACAAGTTGCCCAGTCTGAATCACTGAAAGCTTTCAGATGTATGGAAGAGTCAGCTGAGAAGAATAGTCCTTCTGATAGTTTAGACTTTATGTACCTAAGAACATGTTGAATAGCCCAATAATGGTAGTCATTTGGAGATTGCATGAATTGACTTAACAGATTAATTGAAAAACATAAATCAGGTCTAGTGTTTGTGAGGTAAAGTAACTTCCCTATCAATCTTCGATAGGAGGTTGGGTCTTTCAAATAACTGTCAGCTTTGTATAGAGAACAGGGCTTACAGCCAAGCATTCCTGTCTCCTCAAGAATATCCAAAGCATACTTTCTTTGGGACAGATGAATCCCCTTCTTGGACCTAGCTACCTCCAATCCTAGGAAATATTTAAGTTCTCCTAGGTCTTTAATCTGAAATCTACTGTGTAAAAGACTCTTTATCTGCTTGATTTCAGTCATTGAGTTCCCTGCTAAAATAATGTCGTCAACATAAACAAGTAGGGTTGTGAAACTAGTAGATGTTTCTTTTATAAAGAGAGAATGATCACTCTTTGACCGAATATAGTTAACAGAAGTAAGGAAAGTATACAGTTTTTCAAACCACTGCCTACTAGCTTGCTTTAGGCCATACAAGGACTTAGTAAGTCTGTAGACTTGTCCTTCTTTGTGAACATTAAGACTAGGAGGTGGTTCCATGTAAACTTCCTCATTGAGATCTCCATGTAAAAAAGCATTGTTCACATCCAGTTGATGCAGAATCCAATTTTTGGAGGCTGCCACATCAATGAGCAATCTAACCGTAGTCAACTTGGCAACAGGAGAGAAAGTGTCTAAATAATTTATCCCCTCATGCTGAGTATAACCTTTAGCAACTAGGCAGGCCTTGTACCTCTCTATAGTGCCATCTGCCCTGTATTTGATCTTATACACCCACCTGCATCCAATTGCAGTCTTTCCTTGAGGAAGTTTTGTCAGAAACCAGGTGTTGTTATCTTGTAAGGCTTTGATCTCCCTCTGCATTGCCTCTGCCCATTCACTAACATTTTTGGGTTCATTATAAGTGTGGGGTTCACTGTTAGTAGTGATAGCCATGGTGTATCTCAAATGTTTGGCTGTCAGGGAATCACAGGACAATAAATCAGAAATAGGATAAGGGGTTTTAAGATTAGTTTTCACAGATAAGGATTGATTCACCTGATGGATGTAGTCATTTAGGTATCCAGGAGGCCTTCTTGTCCTGTCAGACCTTCTGTATCCTTGATTTCTTTCACTATTATCAGCCTCACTATCAGTGCCACTCTCTTCAGTGCTGTCATGTTGTGTCTCCTCTTCTACAAGCGTTTCATTTTCATTTGAGACAAAGTTGCCCAGAAGATCATTGAGGAAGGTGGTCCTGTCAGCTTCTTCACTATTTACTTTTGTGTTGCTTTCTTGACTCTTCCATGGAAAAATGTCTTCATAAAAGACAACATTTCTACTTATGAACAATTCTCTAGTGTTGATGTCAAGGACAATATAACCCTTGACTCCACTTTTGTATCCTAGGAAAATTCCTTTCTTAGCTCTTGAGTCAAGTTTGTTTCTTCTAGCTTCAAGAGTGGAAGCAAAACAAAGACATCCGAAAGTTTTTAGATTCAAATAAGTGGGAGGAACATTGTAAATCCGATCATGGGGTGTCTTGTTATTAAGAATAGGGGTAGGCAGTCTGTTTATGAGGTAAACAGCATGGCTAACAGCATAAGACCAATAAGCCCTTGGCATGTTTGACTGAAACATGAGACTGCGGGTGACATTAAGGATATGTTGATGTTTTCTTTCAACAACAGAGTTTTGCTCAGGGGTCTCTACACAACTAGTTTGATGATTGATACCGTATAAATCATACAAATTGGCACAATTAAATTCTGGTCCATTATCAGACCTAACATTCTTAATCATTTTACCAAATTGATTCTTAATTTTAACAATAAAATTCTGCAATAAACCTCTAGTTTGACCTTTATTGTTCATAAAAAATATCCAGGTATGCCTACTATAGTCATCAACAATAGTAAGGAAACATTTATGACCATGGACAGAAGAAACAAATAAAGGACCCCATATATCACAGTGAATAAGTTCAAAACATTCAACAGATAAAGAATTACTAGTAGGGAAAGGAAGTTTATGTTGCTTAGCATAGTGGCAAAGATCACAAACAATATTATCATCCATTTGTACATAGGGAAAGTGTTCACAAATCTGTCTCGCAATCTTATGTCCAGGATGGCCTAATCTATAATGCCATAGATTTACATCAGTAGTTTTAAAGGAAAAAACAGATCTTGTAACAGAACTCTGATTAGGATTTTGAAAACCTTGTAAGTAATAGAGGCCCTTGTAAGGATTAGCACACCCTATCATCTTCAATGTAGAATTCTCCCTTATCTGGCACACCTTAGAGGAAAAAATTAGAGTACAATTCAAGTATTTTATAAGACTTTGAACAGAGATTAGATTGAAAGAAAAATCTGGAATATAAAGCACATTAAAAATCATAAAATCCTTAGAAAATTGAACTGTTCCTACATGTTCTACAACAGTAACAGAGTTATTTGGCAGTTTAACAGTGATAGGCTTGATTTTATAGAAGGTAATAAAGTTTCCTTTCTCATGGGTCACATGGTCAGTGGCCTAGTGTCAATA
Organism: Vigna reflexopilosa; assembly: GCA_027742785.1. Classification (NCBI taxonomy): domain Eukaryota; kingdom Viridiplantae; phylum Streptophyta; class Magnoliopsida; order Fabales; family Fabaceae; genus Vigna; species Vigna reflexopilosa. The sequence goes on along the minus strand of CM050930.1, from coordinate 22,029,624 downwards.
ATCCAAGAAAAAGTACCTGGTTTGTGTTCTTTGTCCTTCCTCTGCATCTGGTTGATCTTATGCACCGGTTCATCATCTCTTTCTATCATTTTGAGAAGCTTTTCAATCTGTTCCGATGTGAGTTTATTCAAAGTAGTGTTGTTGCTTCCCTGGTTGGCAGTTTCTGGTCCAGAACTGCTCTGGAAAACATTAGCAGAATTCCAACCACCCTTTTTCTCTTGATTGTTATCACTCTTCTTGTACCAAGGTGGAAAATCGTGCTTGGAATAACACTCATCCACAGTGTGGTTCATCTTGTTGCAATAGGAGCACTGTTTGCCATAGTTAGGATTCCTCCCTTTGCCCCTTCCTTGACCATATGATCCAGCTCCACGACCTTGATTCTTCCAGGTCTGCTCTGTCTTCCAATTCCCATTTCCATCAGTAACATTGGCTAACACTTTGGTGGGTTCAACAGAATGACTCTGGCTGGTAGTATCAGACCTCTCCTGCCATTCTTGTTGCATAATGAGAGAGAAAACTCGATTGATGTTAGGAAGAGGCTCCATGAACAAAATCTGGGTTCGGACAGTGTTATAAGTGTCATTCAATCCCTTCAAAAAACATATAACGTGTTCCATTTCTCTGTATTTCAGAGATATTTTAGAGTGTTGGCAGTTGCAAGGAATCTTGCAGGTGTAGTTGGGTATGGGTCTCAAAGATTCCAATTCTTCCCAGAGTATTTTCAAATCAGTAAAATATTTATTAACACTTCTTTCCCTTTGTTTGATTGAATGAATGTCTTGAAGGAGGTCTGAAATGTTAAAATAGTCACCTTTAGAGAATCTCTCCTTTAATTCATCCCATAATTCCTTTGCTTCTTCAACATATATTACACTTTCTGCAATTTGTGGAGAAAGTGTCTTAATAATCCATGAGAGTACCATCATGTTGCATCTCTCCCATGTATCAAATGAAGCTTCAGATTTCTCGGGTTTCTTGATAGACCCATCTATGAATTTGATCTTGTTTTTGGAGAGGAGTGCTCTTCTCATGCATCTACTCCAAGAAGAGTAATTAGTCTCACTTAGGACTTGAGAGATGAGGGTCAAACCAGGATTTTCTCCAGGGTGTAAGTAGAAAGGGCTGGCAGGGTTTATAGATTGGTCTGTGTCATCCATGGTGGCAGAAAGCAAGAAATAGTCCAAGAACCTAATCAAGAATCATAAAGAAACTAATTCTGGGCAGCAGAAGCAAAGTGGGTATAATTCCTGCTCTTGATACCATAAAAAGATTGGGCCTGTCCAAGAAATAAAGCCCAAAGAGGTCTTTGGCCCCAACCCCAAAATACGCGATGATAAGCTTTCGCGAGAAGCTTCCTTTGGTTAGATGGTAGCTGGCTGATATGACAACGCGACGTGAGTGAGAGGAGAGAAAGCTCTCGGTGCTTCCATGGAGAAACAGTGCCGAGCAAGAGGAGGCCAACGCCAGACGATATAGCAAAAAGGAAACCAAAGAGATGAAGGAGAATGGAGCGGATCTGAGGTAAGAACAAAAAGCTCAAGTCTTTTCTTAAGAGAATGAGTGTTTCATATTATTGTAAAAATGTTTTGTGTTCAGTACAAAATAATGAAGAGGGAAACTCTATTTATAGAGTTTTGGGAAGGGGATAAAAACAGAAAACGAATCTAACTAAAAACAGCAAGGATCACTGTATTAGACAGTTATCCTATGAAAACAATAACTCCTAATAAGTTGGTATTTGAGAAATACACCTTGTTATTTTCATTCTTTCTTATTTTTTCTTTCAAGATTACCCGGTTCACCTTTATTCAAACAAAATGGAGCGGTGTGTACTTGCTAAAGGTACTCCGACGCTCAATAGTTAATAAACTCAATTTGTATTTAAGTGCAAAAACTCAATCAATATAACCTTTACATTACTTTTATATTTATAGATTTTATTATTGACCTTAAGTTGATATAAGTCCAATAATACTAAGAGTGATGCTCCCCTCCACCACCCAATCTTTTCCCCACTCCTTCCCAATTTTTTTTAAATTCCAAATTTACTCTTTTTACTTTTTATTTTTACCAATTTTACTTTTTATTTTTTAAAACCCTAATCTCAATCCCCTCTCACTTTCACTTTCCCTTTCACTCTCAGCAGCAAACCCCCACCACTTGTCACTTTCTCTCTTTCTCTTAATTTCCACTTCTGTTTCCATTTCTTCTTTCTTTCTTCTCCCTAACATAACTTATTATTTCTTTTTCAAATCATCTCAATAATCAACAATCTGTACTTAATTAAGCTATAAAATAAATATCTCTTAGTTGAATTTTCACTAGTTGTGTTTGCTAAAGTGTAAATTTCTCCCGTACATGGGCCTCTATGTGATTCCTTAAAATGGGGAACACAAGAATGCCGCTACTACTTAGTTTCTTGTAATCACTTACGTTTATATTATTATTATAACAGGTTTTGATTATACCAACTGTTGCACTACCTAAAAGCTCATTGTTATAAATGATTGCAACTACACGAGCATTGTTTCAATGTTTGGCTCTAATGATGGCTGATGTTACATTGTACAGTATCATGTGCAATTAAACAATTATTTTCCCACACACACCACTAGGTGATGGTAACAAGAATGAATAACACACAAAAGATATTGTGGGAGGTGTAAACACATACATGGCTCAACGAATTATACATTTGGAAAATACAAAATGAAAAGGCATTTATGCAAACACTATGCATGCATGACTATGCAAATAGGAAGTATTTTATTGAATGCACAACTGACGCAATGTTTGTTAAAAGTAAAATTGGTAAAAGTAAAAAAGGTAGATTTGGAATTTAAAAAAAATGGGGACATGTAAGGAGAACATGGGATGATGGATGGAGCATCACTCTAATACTAATATCAATGTCCATGTTGGTCCAATTATAGTCCAACAATTCATAGACCCATTTTATTTGCCTAATTTATAATTTATATTTTAAAATAAATATACCGAACGACATGAATATCCTTTCATCATCGTTTGGTTAATACAACGTATTCATCCTCGACGTTGTTTTATCGTATGGCTTACCGATCGGATCACATACCATACCATATAATTTTAAATATTTTTTATTAGTTATTCTTGTAATAAATAAAATTTTAATATAATTGAAGACGAGGGAAGAAAGACTAAGCTACAACATAGTTTGTCCACCGTGACTCTTTCTATGAAATTTAAAAGTTAATTTTTTTCACAGTTTTCAAATCTACTTGTGATGCAAAATATGCTCACATTAATTGTAACGAAAGTTATGGTCATGTAGGACATTGGATGCATATGCTTATGATATAGTTATTGACAATTTAATCATATAAACACATATTATTATAATATATAGTTTTCAAAATTTTATTCAGAGGAAACTGAAAGCAATATTAAAATTCATGTCCACAGACATTTCAGTTATCGTATACGTGTGCAGAATATTTTGCACATATTTATTCATTTTACGCTAAAAAAAATGTAACCTAACATGCAATAATAGTGGAGAACCATTTTTTTTTTTTGCAATTATACTTTTGATTTAAAATCATATACCTGAAAAAGGTTATCATTGTATATAAATGATAAATTGAATAGAAAGATAATCAAATGAGAAAAATCTTCATAATGTTTAAGGCTTACTCTATTTTAAATTTAATATTTTTAATTAAAAAATTATATTTTAATAAGTATCTAAAGTTCTTACATCTAATGCATATTGTTTGATTTTATTGTCAACTAAGGCGAGGTAACTTTTGTTGTTTGCTTACGTATTTTTTTAAAAAAATTAAAAAAATGATATAATAAAATTTTAAGTCATTTATAAATTAAAATATTTTGAATTAAGTTTTTATTAATATTTTTTCTTTCATTAATTATTAAAAATCTTTACATTTTTTTAATCGAGTCTTTTAATCAATAGGAGGGACATGATTATTTGGTATTGTTGTATCAAACATGACACCAAAAATTTAGACAATAAAAGAAAATAAAATTTTGAAAATTTAATTCCGAATACCAAATTTATGATAAATTTAAAATTTAGTTATAATTTTTTGTTAGATGTAATTGATAGTAAAATCAATAACAGTTACTCAATTAAAAAATATATAAAAATTTGGATATTTAATAAAAGAAATATTTTTAATAAAATCTTGATTTCATGAATTAAATTAATTTTTTAATATGCATAATTCAGTTGTACTTGTTAATTTTATGGTGGAGTATGGTTAGTTAGAGAGTTTTTATATTTATTTTTGGTTGGTAAGAAGCAAGTAAACACATGCATTCCGTCTTAAAGTATTAAAAGCTAATTAAGAGAAAAAGGAGAAAAAAAGTAAAGTGAATTATGAATAAAAGTAGAAAAAGTTGTGATTAACGTTTAAAATAGTAATTAAATGGAAATGAAAGAGTGATTAGACTGATAAGGGTTGAATGATTGATTTAAGAAGGAGGTGTTAGTATTAGAGAAGGTTTTATTTGACTTATTGCGGTGAAACAAACAATGATAGAAGCACTAAAGTTTCAACGCCATAGCCAAGTTGAAAAGTGGAAAGGTGTGAATTAAAAGAAGGTGGGAACCACAAAGAGGCAGCATTAGCAACGAGTCACAAACATAGCCACACAGAAAGGGTGAGGTGAATAGAAAGATGTGTGGGTGATGAGTGGGGTCCATCTTTGCTTATCCTATATGCATAAGACCACACCCACAACTTTTCATGATTAAACCAAAGCCAAAATCCTGATATTTAAAACGTACGAGACAACCAAATCTTTATCAAAGCAACAACGAATGTGCTCATTTCACGGTGCAAAAACATCCTCATTCTCCACCATCCCCTCTTTTTCTTTTTATTTTTCTTTTTTTGTAAAGTCTCTCTTGTTTGCTTCCATTGCTCACCAAATATTATTCAACTCGTTGCTTTTACAAAAGTGAGCCTGCCTCTGCTTGCTTCACTTAAAACAAAATATTACTCTTCTATATTTGTTTATAATAACAAAATTTGTTAACTCTATCGAGAAAAGATTTATTATTCGTTCCAATTTATCGGAGAGATATTGAAATCAATCGCATAAGAGATTCTTTAACTAATATCTTAAGACAATAAATTTATGATTTTTTTATCTTTATATAATGTTTTACTTTTTCATTTCATGTGAAACTTATATTCATATTTAAATTCTTAATAAAATCAACACTATTTTTCATTTCTTCTATATCACTGTTTGAATTCTCAAAGTCAAGAATCATTTCATAAAAATATAATTTATAATATATAAGGAAGAATAATAAGTAAATTATGTAAAAATAAATTAGATTTTAAACTCATTTTCTTATATATTTTCATGTCCTGAAGTTTATTAAATTTAATGTTATTTTTTATCACATCATCCATAATATTTAGTTCACAAACAAAATATCTATATAGTTTAAGCATAAGAAAAAAATAAATTATACTTAAATTCACTTTCTTATATATATATATATATATATATATATATATTTTTTTTTTTTTAATTTCTTAATGTCGTGAGTTTAGTCTTTCACCATTGTTAGGTATTTGTAGCCCTACCCATAGTTTTGATGAGGTCAAACATTGCCTCCCATCACTTCCACATGTCTCAGTTTATAGTTCTCACCAAAAAAATAAATGTCCATAAATAATAACTTCATTTTTGTTTTTTTTACTCTAAATATAAAAACTTATTAGATAATCATAAATATTTTTATATATAAAAAAAAAACTATAATGAGGTTTACTATGATTCTAGTAAATTCTTAAAACCCGATTCCAACCTCAAGTTTATTAAGATATCATGGTTAGAAATAATTATTACATTTAGAATTTGAAGTTTGATCTTTTTCTTAAAAAATGTTTCAAATGATTAAAGAAGGAAAATACATTTAAATTATTTATGATAAGAAATTCCAAATAATACGAGATTATTAAAACATTAGAAAACAAATCCAAGAAATCCACTAGTTAGAAAAGTCTTTCTTAAAAACATGCATTTTGAAGTGATTGTTAGGTCACTTTCATAAATTACACACCACTTCAATGTTTAATTCGCTATTTTTTTTTATCTCTCAATCTGTTATATTATTTATTCAAATTCATTTTTTTTCCTTTTCTTGCACTAGTGGAAAAACGTTGTTTAACGTCGGTTATTTTGGGCTTTTAACGTCAACAACAGAACCGACGTTTATACGGGTAACGTTAATGGGACGTCAGTTTTTTGCAGGTGCGACGTCGGTTCAGTTAAAAGACCGACGTCTATAAAGACATCAGACATTGCACTAACCAACGTCTAAGATCACCTTAGACGTCGGTCCGTAACACATTGGACAACTAACCACCACCATCCGACAAGTCTTACTCCAACCATCAATCGAATGCCATGCGATAACGGCCGACGGTGGCGATGACTGGCGCAAGGATATCTGGGAGTTGATGAGGAAACATGACGAAGGCGAAACACTCCGACCGGCTGAAACAAAAAAGATTGCTCGATTCCTCCTAATCGGAAATGACCTATATCGGAGGGGATTCTCCACACCCTTGCTTAAATGTTTAGCTGAAGGCGAAGCTCAATACGTAATGGATGAATTATATAATGGCATCTGCGATTTCCATACAGGTGGACAGACTTTGAAGGAACGAATCTTGCACGCCGGTTACTATTAGCCGACAATGGAAAAAGATGCTACATCATTCGCACTTCGATGCGTTAAATGCCAAGCCCATGCTAATGATAAACTCATCCCGCCCCATACCTTGCACACTATCTCGGCGCCTTGGCCATTTGCTCAATGGGGATGGATATTGTCGGACCATTCCCACCCGGACCGGCTCAAAATAAGTTTATCCTCATAGCCGTCAATTACTTCACTAAATGGGTGGAAGCCGAACCCCTTGCTACCATTACGGCCGCTCAAGTGCAGAAATTTTGTTGGAAGTTGATTTGCCGGTTTGGCCTTCCACGGACGATCATCACAGACAGTGGACAGCAATTTGTTGACAAAAAACTTGAAAAATTCTTTGAGGGATTAGGGATCAAACACTCTACCAGTTCGGTAGAGCACCCGCAGACGAATGGGCAAGACGAGGCTATGAACAAAACCATCATCTCCAAGCTAAAGAGACGATTAGGAAAAAGGAAAGGGGCTTGGGTAGACGAGCTTCCGGAGGTCTTATGGGCATACCGATGTACCCCTTATGGGACGACTGGGGAAACCATTTTTAATCTAACATACGGAACGGACGCAATGTTGCCAGTTGAATTGGGGGAGCCTTCCCTACGAAGAAAGATAGAAGACCTCCAACTGAACGACCAAGAGTTGCGGGTTGAATTGGATACTCTCGAAGAACGACGAGACTAGGCCGTGCCTAGAGCAGAGGCATGCCAACGCATGGTGGAGCGGAAGTATAACACTAAAGTTCGTCCGAGAAGTTTCCAAGAAGGAGATTTAGTATGGAGAAAAACCGGAGAGGCTCGCCAAACGGCTTCCCACGGAAAGCTAGCAACCAAATGGGAAGGTCCATTCAAGGTCATAGAAGTTCTTAGCAATGGAGCGTACCGCCTTACCAAGCTTGACGGACGGCATTTAACCAACACATGGAATGCGTTGCATTTAAAGTTATACTTTAGTTAAAGCGCGATTCTGAATGTATGTTTGAATAGTTTTAAATGAAACAGAGATGCTTCCACAAACCATTATAATAAGTGCAAGATAGACTAAGTAAAGCAGCGGAAATATCCTGTCAACTTGGTCGGGCGATGACTGGCAATGGCCGACCGACCCACGAAGACGAGTCAGGTTGATGAATGGAAATATCATGTCAACTTGGTTGGGCGGTTAACGACATAGTCCTGCCCGCCCCAAAAAATGCGATTCGCCAAGTTGAGGCATGGAATTATCCTATCAACTTGGTCAGACGATGAGCAGCATAAACCTGCCGTCTTCAAACGAAGCGAAGTAAGAGCAAGCTAATAAGCAGAATTATCCTATCAGCCCAACCAAGCGACAACCATGCAAATAAAATTACCAAACGTAAAATAAACGTACGACCAAAAATAAATGAAAGGTAAATTCCATTAGTTCAAAAAGGGGTATATAACAAAAAGCAATAATCGCCTAAATGTGCGGTAAGGTAAACAAGTGAACATCGATTGTTTACCTTTCGACCGACAACGGCAACAAAAGAAATTGTATCCTTATCCACCCTAGATTTACAACATTCAAAAACATCCTAAGATAAAATGGAAAACCCATCCTCCTACTCTTCAGCCCCCCCATCGACCGCTTCCTCGGTCACCGCAGCAGCATCAACAGTCGCACTCGGACCCACATCAGCGGGCGCATCCTCCGCAGTGACCGGCGGGACAACTTAAACTAGTTCCCCACCATACACGTCCTTCTCAAGGTCGAAGCCAATGTCGAAAGGTTTATTGACCTTTAGAAGGACGGTCGCCTGTCACAAAGCTTTATAAAAACCCGCTTCATGCTCTGCGACGATGCTAGCATCGAGTTCACCAATCTTGTCCCAGGCCTCCCGCAGGTCCTCATTTAAAGCAATATTCTCTGCGCGCAACTTGCACTCCACCTCTTTCTGATTAATGGCGGCCAATTTCAGCTTGTTACATTCTTCCGTCAAGTGGAAGTTGGTGGTCCGGGCCTCCTTCAAAAGATCATTGGCCTCGTTATACATAGTAGACATATCGACCAACTCTGAGAGTGCTTCTGTGGAGCGTTTCTCTGCCTCTTCTCGCGCCGTTGTCAAGGTCTCCAACTTCGCCTCAAGAGTCGCCGTCTTTTATTGCTCCTTCAATAAAGCAACCTTGACTTCCCCAGATCCGCGATGATCACCGAATTCCCTAAGATATCCTACCATCGAAGCGGTACAAGATGCCATCTCAAAGATGGTCTCTACCAGGGCCGACGCAGAAAGCCCCTCAAGAATTGCTCGATGAGTGGATCCCATATGAAAATCCACCTGATGACCGACATTGAACTCGGTGCTGAAAACTCTGTCGGGAAGAGGACAAGGGGGGCAACGACAATACCTTCACGACGACTCCTTTTGGAGGATGACCGGTCGCCCTCCTTGCGGGATTTCCTCTTCTTATGTGCTGGGGCGGAAGCGTTGATCGGGGCCGAGTGAGACGCCACCTCGGTTAAAACGTTAATGTTCGGTGTAGGAAGGACCTTTGTAGTAATAGGAGCAGACTAAGGTTGAGAAGTACCCTCCCCAAAGGGGATTGTTTGACCCGACGTAGGAGGACCCACAACGACAGTCACTCAACTGGCGGCGGGGAACGCCTTGGGGGTGGAGGGGCACGTCCCCTAACAATAGAGGACACATTGACAGAACCTCTCCTGGATGCCATGAAGTTGGATTGACGGGGAGCGGGGGCGGCCATGATATCTGAAAGAAAACAAAAAACTTAGCTAAGTTAACATCACTTTATTAATAAAGGCCGCAAATTGAACGAACGACATACCAAACGCTCTCTGGTCCCAATCCTCGCAAGGAAGGCAGTCAACCAGGCCGCGAGCAGGGAGGCGGCGGGGGAGGGCGTTAATGGTTTTGACAACGATAAGATCTCCAAGATCTAAATCGCGCACAAGGTAGGCTTTTATTTTTCGGGGATTCTCCGTCCAATATAAGGGAAAGAGAGGAATCCCTTCCTCGTCAAAAAACTCACGCCGACCGGATTCATTGATCATAATCTTAAAAAATTGATCCTTAAAATTCTTGTAAGACTCCGAATACGGCTTAAAAAGGGTTTGATCCTTCACAGACGTCAAAGCAACCCAACCACCCTTAGGAGATGGATGAACGTCAAAATAGTATAGAAATGCGGGAACAGTAGGAGCTACTCCCACAACCAGGCATACGGCACCGAACGCTTGAACTGTAGCCTACGCGTTCGGATGAAGCTGTGTCGGCGCCACATTCAGCTCACGGAGGACGGTCGTCTGAAAGTCGGTAAAAGGGACCCGAATATGCAGTTGGTTAAAAAAGTTAGCATAAACGAAAAAGAAGTCGTCTGCACTAGTCCCCTTCCCGTGAGATACTCGCTCGTTCTCGCAACTAACGACCGCTCGAATCAATCGGGCATTCGTCACATCCCTCACTATATACGACCGATCAACCAAATCCTGAAGTTCGGTCCGCGAACGATACGAGGACACTTGGGCATTCACGTCAAAGACAGCCTAGTCGTAGCCGCCAATCACCGGCAGACCACCAATCTGAACGAGAGGGACCGAGTCAACTGTCACCCCCGCTTGAAGAAGGAACAAGGGAATGCCATTGAGAATCCTGCCACCCCTGACATCGGGAGACTGTGTCCTCGAACTGCTGTCAACTCCGGCAAGGTTCGCCTGACCCACCATAGGTTGGACCTCTTCCGCCGGAGGGATCCCTTCCTGAGAAGAAGACGTAAAACTAGAACCAGAGGACCAGGAACTGGGAGATGAAGACTGAACACGATAATCACTCCCCTCGCCACTATCGCCACTGCCCGCGCTGCCACCGCCACCGCCGTGACCTGACGACTCCAAAGAAGACTCAATGGTGACCACAATCATCTTATTACCTGGGGAAAAACGAATCGAAATCGGAAACAAGGGTTGAAGAAGCGTAACCAGGACGCAACCTCGAACCATATTTATAGAAAAAATTTTGAAAACCTGCAACCCATCCTCACCGCCCAAATCTCACGTCCAACGGCTCAGATTAAAGGGCGTTACGATTACCAAGAAATGACAGTCTTCCCAAGTGCGACACTTGTTTTTTCCTGCCCAAAATACTCCCACGTTGTGAACTGTGCACCCTCTCTCCCCTAGTGACCGGACTACTTCGCAAACCCTACAGCAAGATTTTGCCTAGGGCTTGGGGGGCCTGTGTACTGTAGGGTCCAGACGGTCGGAAGATACGGCCGGTCATGAATATATAGGTTACATCCCAATCGACAGAGGTAAGGATCTATCGTGAACCGACCGGCCGTGAAGAAAGGAACATTAAGATTGAATTAAGGTAATACGAGATTAGAGGTATTGGGCCAGCCATTGGGCCATGATTAAGACTTTGTTAATCAAAGGCCCATGGTCACACCTATAAATAAGAGGTCAAAGGTAGGAGGTTGTTGGTTACATTCAATGCACATTTACTCCTAGTATTTACTTTCTCTTTTTATCTCTACCCTTTGATCATTCACTGACTTGAGTGTCGGAACCTCATTAACAGGTAACCGACCGACCGTGGTTGAAGGAAGTTCCAGATCAGGAGGGACCAGAGTGTACCATCAGGAGGAGACGAAGGATACGACCGGACGTTCAAGAGAAATTGTATAGATGAAAGTTAGACGACAACACAACCGGAATATATATATATATATATATATATATATTTTTTTTTTTAATTTCTTAATGTTGTGAGTTTAGTCTTTCACCATTGTTAGGTATTTGTAGCCCTACCCATAGTTTTCTGAGGTCAAACATTGCCTCTCAGCACTTCCACATGTCTCAGTTTATAATTCTCACCAAAAAAAATAAATGTCCACAAATAATAATTTCACTTTTGTTTTTTTTACTCTAAATATAAAAACTTATTAGATAATCATAAATATTTTTATATATATAAAAAAAACTATAATGAGGATTACTATGATTCTAGTAAATTCTTAAAACAATATTCCAACCTCAAGTTTATTAAGATATCAGAAATAATTATTACATTTAGAATTTGGAGTTTAATCTTTTTCTTAAAAAAGTTTCAAATGATTAAAGAAGGAATATACATTTAAATTATTTATGATAATAAATTCCAAATAATACGAGATTATTAAAACATTAGAAAACATATCCAAGAAATCCACTAGTTAGAAAAGTCTTTCTATAAAACATGCATTTTGAAGTGATTGTTAGGTCACTTTCATAAATTACACACCACTTTAATGTTTAATTCATTATTCTTTTTATCTCTCAATATGTTATATTATTTATTATAATTCATTTTTTTTCCTTTCTTGCACTAGTGAAAAAACGCTGTTTAACGTCGATTATTTTGAACTTTTAACGTCAATTGCATTAACCGACGTCTTTCCGTCATATAGACGTCGGTTTGTACATTAACCGACGTCTATGAAGTGATCATTGTGTTTTGGTGCGGTTTTTGTCGTGTCTTAGGGTAACGTAGTAGCACATCCTTCCTTTGCTAGTTTCTTCGTAAGAAAAAGTTGCATCTTTTGGACTTCTCATGGCATTTCAACCCAAAGACGAACTTGAGTCGTTGCCTAGGTCCATTCCGACCGCCAATGAAAAAGAATACGATGAGATTACACCGTATTCTCACCGTATACTTTTTCATTGGCAGTCGGAATGGACATAGGCAACAACCCAAGTTCGTCCTTGGATTGAAATGCATGAGAAATCCAAAAAAATGCAAGTTTTCCTTACGAGGAAACTAGCAAAGGGAGAAGATGCACTCGCTACACAAAGACACAACAAAAAAACTGCACTAAAACACAACGAAAAGGCAGAGGAGAGGAAACTTACCTGGAAAATGCAGAGCAGCGGAGAGAAAAAGGCAAAGACGATGTGTTGGTTCGCAAACCGCTGGTGTTATTTAACAAGAAATTGGACATGTGTTGTACACAGAACCGACATCTACATTATCAAATACGTCGGACGCTTGACTAATTTGACGTCTATTCAATTTAAAAATTATTTTTTTTGTTGCAACTAGCGTCCATAATTGTATATAGACGTAAATGTGGCGGGATTCAACCTCTATAGGGCTGAAAAAAAGTGATTATTCACCTGTCCAACAGACATATAGGCATCAGTTACAACGAGACTGACATCTATATGTCTGACAGGTTGGTGGGGAGCATTAATTTCCGCCATATAGACGTCGGGGCCCCTTCAATGTGGCGGGATCCGACGTCTATAAGGCTGAAAACAGTGACTATTCACCTGCCTGGCAGACTTATAGGCATCAGTTAGAAGGGGACCAACGTCTATATGTCTGATAGGTAGGTGAGCAACATTAATTTCCGCATTTAGACGTCGGGGCCCCAAACGACCCGACGTCTATAAGGCTGATGGAAATGACTTTTCACCTAATGGTCAGAAATATAGACTTCAGGTTTGAAGGGCCGACGTTTAAACATCGGAGATGGACCTAACAGACGCCTATATTGCCAACTTATTTACGGAAACCACCGGTCATCAATATACGTTGTGGGTGTCCGTAACCGACATCTACCGTGTGACGTTAAACAACATTTTTGCACTAGTGTTGGTCTTAGTTAAAGAGTTCTCATCCAATTTTTTTATTTATTTTTTCACAAAAAAAAAAAATTGAATGAAATCAATACCAACAAAAAACTATTTATTTAATACAATTTAGATACACTCATATCCTAAAACAAGATTCAAATTACATGTTATACTAATGAAAATTATAAGACTATATTTGAATAGTTATTAAGAAATCCTAATTAAAAAAAACACAGTAACATTTTTTAAAATAAGTAAAAAAAAATATTTTTTATAATGAATTTCTCAAAGTCATTATGGCATGGAAAAACAGACACATAATTCGGAAGAGAATTAAAATAAAAGCAAGTTACAACATACTTTTCTCATTTCCCTATCAGTTACTTATATGTGAAAGATATATTGATTTAGGATGATTTTGCACTTTAATGTTGCATTTGGGTATTTAATATAATAATTTAAAATAGTGTTTGAACATTTGGTTATAATTGTGTTTATAACATATTTGAAATATTTGAATTAGGAGAAATAGTAATGAATTGTGTTTATAACATATTTGAAATAGGATAAATAGTAATCAATTGTAATCTTATAGGATTGAATGCATGTTTAAGGTAAAAAAAAAAAAAACTTTGAACAATGGTTTTGATATAAATTGTTGTTAAAAATTCAGAAAAAAAATGTAAGAAAATTTTCAAATTTTTAATATCTCTCACACTCTGTGACAAAACTTAGTATATGTTTAAGGGGCTCTGGCTCCTTCAATTATTGTTTTTGACGTATATAAAATAATATATATATATATATATATATATATTTTAAATTTTAATATATTTTATATATTTGTTCTTTTCAAAATATTTGTAAATCTAGTTTGAAACCCCCAAAAATATTTTCTAAACATCCGTCTATTATATCTGGTGCATTCAAAGATTATCTCGTTATATGTTGATATTCTAAAATAATTTCAATTCATCATTATTAGAATAGTTTTTATTAATAGGTTATGTGAATGAAGGTTTTAGAATACTTATTTAAAGTTTTTTTTTAATTTAATGTACTAATATTTTCATTTTTGTTATCCCAACTAATTTAAATGTTTTTGAAAAATATTACAACTATACATCTCTTACACTTTATATTCTTCAATTATTTATAAGAATACTGTACCCTTAAAAAAAATTATACTTAATCATTGGACTAGTAATTCAAAATTTATTTCAAAATTTATAAATATATATTTAAAGTAAAAAGATAAATAGTTATATTTCTATACATGACGTTCCAAGTTCAATCTAATGAAATTGAAAAACAAATAATGACAAAGACAAACAACTGAACATTCCGAGTAAACAAATATTCTTGATTTCATAATCGAAATACATTGTATTTTATCAAAAGAAAAATATTACAATATTAAAATAAAATATAAGGATAATGATGGAAAAATAAAGAGTGTGAAAATTATATATAGGAGTAACTTGTAAATCTTTCACGTAAATTTTTTAAACTGGACACAACAAACCATCTATTTGACCGTTAATAATGTAGAAAGAATAGTATACCTATGAAATGACTCGTTGATAATTTGAAGAGGAAACGCGTAAAGATGTTGTAAAGCAAGTTAGAGAGAGAATATGTAAAAAAAAATATAAAATGGATAAAATTTAGCTTCCATTCTCTTAGCTTGTACGTGTTAGTGGTACCTTAACCAGAAACAATGTCATCGATACTTTTATTTTGTATGTGTTTCAACTCTTCTAAATTTTATTCATAGTTGTGATATCATGATAAAAGTAACTTTTTAGGTTTAATTCAACTTCACAAAATCGATTTATAAGATAAAGTCTGTATCCTACTTATATATTATAAATTGGTCCTATCTCTAATCGATGTGAGATTTTCAATAAATTTTTTTTTTATAAATTAATTTTTTATTGCATGACTTAATTCATTACGTGTTTTATTTTATTTTTTGTCTGGGCGTTGAAAAGAGTATTTATGGATAATTTTCTTTTCCATAGTTGCAGCGTGTCCATAAATATTATGGGACATATATTAAATGCTAAACGATCGTAGGACACACGTTTAGGGTCGTGCTTACCGAGGCAAGCCAAACATGGCACAGTATTTGACGGTCCTGATTGATGGATTCTGTCCCCTCAACGAAACATGACCACCAATACCATGACGACACCAATCGACGTTGATAATAATTTATAGTGCTTTTCGTTTCCCACCGCATACTATTTGTAAGTAATACTAGTAACCCTAGTAGTAGTAACTTTAGTGTACGGCAGCGCCTACCACAAACACCAATGCCATCACCACACTTTCAACACTTAAACCCTACCAAAGCAAAACTCTCTATATATCACCCAAACATCCCTATGTCTCTTTCTTTCTCTCCATCACAAACACAAACCCAACAACACCCTTTCTTCTTTCAAACCTTTCATTTCTTCACCTTATATCATCACATCTATTAATCTTCCACACATATATCATATTCATATACCCATATTTATTGCATGGACTGTTGAGATGTCTCGCACGTGCTCACAGTGCGGGAACAACGGCCACAACTCACGGACATGCACCGACGGTGGTGCCGCTGTTTCCGGCGGCTCCTCTCCCCGGGAGACTGGCTTCATGCTGTTTGGCGTGCGAGTCTCCGAAGGAATTTCCTCCTTCAGGAAGAGCGCTAGCATGAACAACCTCTCTCAATACGACGCCGATTCCAACACAGCCGACGCCGGATACGCCTCCGATGACGTCGTTCACGCCTCTGGCCGCACGCGCGAGCGCAAGCGAGGTCAGTAATTAACCGATTAACAATCATTGACGATTTGTTTAGTTGTTCTGATAAGTACTTTGCGTTGTTTGGTTTGAGAGACATATTAATTGATCGATTGAGTTTTTGAATTGGTGAACAAAGGTGTTCCTTGGACGGAGGAAGAACACCGACTGTTCCTGTTAGGGTTGCACAAAGTTGGAAAGGGAGATTGGAGAGGAATTTCTAGAAACTTCGTCAAAACTCGCACGCCAACTCAGGTCGCCAGTCACGCTCAGAAGTACTTCCTCCGTCGCCACAACCAGAACCGCCGCCGCCGGAGATCTAGCCTCTTTGACATCACTACCGATAGGGTACTTTCAGTTTCATTTTCTTTTTTTGCACAATAAATTGATGTTAATTTTTGTTGGCATCCATCTAAATGTCATTAGATTTTATTACTAATTTATTTTAAATTAAATAATTGGATTGACAATTTCAAAACAGTTATAAACTACCTCCAAAAGGAAATAATTAATTGATTAAAACAAACTTGAGATTCATTTAAATAATTTGAGAGTAATTAAGTAATTTAACGCTTAATTGATTTTCATTTTGGAATTTCAAGGTGATGGAGTCTTCTACTATAATGGAAGAAGAACAAGTTCAGCAGGAAACGGCGGCGGCGCCTATCCCGGCAGCATATCCGCCGTCGCATTACGGCGGTTTCCCTGGCGCAGGTTTTCCCATGAGTCTATCTCCAGTGGTGTTGCCGGCGAGCAGTGAGAGGCTAGCCAAGCCGATTAGGCCGACGCCGATTTTGCCGGTTCCACCGTCGTCGAAGATGGCTAGTTTGAACTTGAAAGAGAAAGCTTCTCCGACAAATCTCATAGAGCCTTTACCGTTGTCGTTAAATCTGCCATCGCCGACGCCGCGGTCACAGGATAAGTCATCGGCGAGTAGTGACCACTCATCGCCGTCGTCATCATCATCGGCTTTTCAGGCGATTTCTGCTGGGAAGTTCGGCGGCGGTGGGGACAGTATCATCAGCGTTGCTTGAAAAGAAGGAAACCTAAAGAAAATTAGCGTGATTAAGTTACTATTAATCAAGTACGGTCGTGGATAATTTGAGTATGTAAATTAATTTTACAAAGTCGGAGGGAGATGTATCCAAGAAGGGGAAAATTGAAAATATGTGTTGGAGATTTATTGATTACTAAAGATAAAGATAATATCGGTAGGAGGGAGGGGATATTTGAATGAATGAGTATGATCATAATTATGATTTGAAGAAAAGAAAAAAAAAAGAAAAAAAGAGAGTATGTTAGGCTATATAGGTAATTAGCAAATTAAATTACTGGTTTGCATTGAATGTACAGGTTTAGAAATGAATTAGATAGAGATGGGTTGTCACACTCTCTAGCTGTCGGGGGATTCTTGTTTCTATTTGTATGGGGGAGTGTGACATTGAAATGATAGGGCACCAGGTACTCTTTATATGCTATTGGTCTCTCTCTGTATTGCATTGCCAAAATATCACTGCTAGCTTAGACAAACGAATATATTATGCTCACTCTCTTCAATTCTTAAGCACATGACATTCAATCACCATGTTTTCTCAGTAATTTTTATTGCTTTCTTTCTCTTTGGCTTCGTGTCTTCACTCACTATGACTATTTTTGCTAACACGCCAATTCCACTTTCAATTACACCATAAAAATTAGGCAGCAAAAAAAAGGTGTTGCTAAAATAGGATATGATGTTGTAATATAATGGGAAAAAGAGAAGCAAAATGCATCATTCTCAGAAGGACTTTCTATTATAATCTTTAATATTCAGTCCATTGCTTAACTTTATGAGTTAAAAGTCTTTAATGGGTCCCTAATCACCCACTCACACTTTAGCCAACTATGAATGCGTATTTTATTTTCTATAAATAAAGTCTGTTTAAATCTTGTGTACAAGTGCTCTTCTTTAGATGTTCTACTTGTCTTATCTTGAAAAAAAGAATCCCCCATTATGTGAAGGTTGTTCCAAATTTAAATATAATTACTAATGCATAAGAATCGTACATGTAGTCTTTTTATAAAAGATAAAATTAAAAAGGAATGCATTATACTCCTAATTATATTTTTTAATCAACTATATGGTCAAGGTTTACGATTCAATATTTGTTGAATAACTGACCACCTTTCTTTGGTTTTAATGTTGCAAATTTAAAATGACAAGACTTAATAATTATTTAAATAACTTAAAAATAAATAATAAAAAAAAGGGGACCGAGACATGTAAATTCCCCCCTGCTTGTATTATAGAATAAAGGTGTAAGGAATAATGTGTCATTCACCTTTATTATTATAGATTAATAGTCTTTGTTCGTGGTTGTCTTGTTTACAGAAAATTATGGTGAATTTTAAAATCCTTCCTTGTTTGATATATTTTAAGGAGAGAAATAATGAGAGTGAAAGAGAATACTTTTCATGTTTTATCATAGAAGAGAGCACGTGAGGGAATGAGTGAAATCAAAAGAGAAAAAAAATGTTTTTTTCTAGGTAAATATAAATATAAATATATATATATATATATATATATATTTTGGGATAAAATTGGTATATTTTTTTTCAAATTGTTGATGATTTTTTTTCAAGAGAAATCACTAATGTTGTGTTCACTTGTGGTTATTACTGATGAAGGAAATTTGGGCAGATGGATTTAGATGTTAATTGATGTTCACTTCAAAAGAATTTAAAAGAGAAGATTCGAGAGAAAGTAACTTTTTGGAATCATGCTTAATGTGCAGATATTTGAAGAGAAATTCAATTAAATATCACTTTTATTAGACCTAGAGCTGTCAAAACGGGTCAGATTTCAATGCAGCTCATTTAAACTCAGCTCATGCAGGTCGAACTCGTGGTAGGTCAGGTTGACCCACCAACCCACCTACCTAATTTTATTTTATTAAAGTTTAATTTTAATTTTATAAAAAAGTATTTATTATTTTTTTGTTTGAAAAATTATTCAAGTTCCGTATTTCTAAAATTAATTAAACATCCATGTAGGGAGTGAAATTTGTTTAGATTTGAATTATAGAAAGTTTGTAATTTTTTTATTTTAAAAAAATTGTAATTAAGTGAATCATTAAGTCAACCTGTTTACCCACCAACCATGATGGGTCGAGCCGAGTTCGAATTTTTCTTGCTCGCTAATAAATGAGCTAGGTTGGCTCACTAAGTGACCAACCCGTGGTGGGCCGGATCGGGCGAGTAACCCGTTTTGACAACTTTAACTTTTACCCCTTACACATACATAACTTTAATTCAGAATATGAAATAATAATAATAATAATAATAATGATAATAATAATAATAATATTAATAATAATAATGGAATTCTAAAAATTAATTTTTATTTTCTCTCTCTTTATAATAATTTTTACGATTATATGTAATATTAACCATTATCATTTTATATTACTTTTACTATTAAGGGTATTTTAGTAATCTTTAATTTTTACCCATTAAATCATTTTTTTATCTGTCACATCGGTCAAATTTTATACTAATTCTCACAAACTTTACTTTCAAATCCACTCAAATAAACAACCATTAATTCACTCTCAAATCTCCTCAAATCCATCCACTCACTTTTCCTCAAATCTTTCCTTCAAAATAAACAAAGCCTAAGTAGGTTTAGAAAGGAAGAGACCATGTCCCTAGCTTAATGATTACCTAGTTTCTAATATCAATAAGAGTTGTAACATGACTCATTAATTCTGCATAATTAATAATTTGTCTAGGTTAAAAGTTCATATATATTTTTTTCAGCAGAGATCATTTAGGGTATGTTTACTTTAGGGAGATGATTTGGAGGAGACTAAGTGGATGAATTTGAGAGAATTTGAGGAGATTTAAGGGTAAATTTTTGGTTATTTATTTGAGTGAATTTGAAGGTGAGTGAAAGTGAATTTAGAAGTGAAATTTATGAAAATTAACGTAAGATTTGACCAATGTGACAGATAAAAAGAATTTGTTTAATCGATTGAAATTAAAGATTACCAAAATACCCCTAGTTATAAAAGTAATATAAAACGATAATTGTTAATGTTATATTTAATTGTAAGAATGTTTATAAAAAGAAATTAAAATTAATTAGTAAAATTAATTTTAAAAATGTAAAAAATTATAATTTTGGAAAATAAAAAATAATATTTAATTATCTAAAATTAAAATTTTAATTATTAATACATAGATAAATGTTATAAATTATATTGTATTATATTTGAGATTTACTACTTTTAATTCGAAAAAAAAAATTGCCTTGTTCTGTTGAGAAGTCTACATCCATATACATATATTGAAGATACCTTATTAACAAATGCTTTAACTGTGAAGGTATTTAAGAGTTTAAAGGAAAAATGAATTATGTTTTAATTGATTTACAAAAGAAGACTGTTAGCTAATTTATCTGTTATGTTTTTGTTGTGATATTTTGTTGTATTATGATTTTGGTTGTAGTTGTGTTGAGTATAAACAAAGTCTCACATCGGATAAAAGAAAAGTTGAACATATGTTTATATATACACATATATCTCTATTAATAAGAATTTTTTTGGATTGATACCAAAAAAAATCCGTGAGAATTTGACTCAAGTTGTACAATGGTGAAATTAAATCCAGTCATATTTAACTTAACATAAATTTGAATTAAAGATAATATGTTCATTGCTGATTTTTTTCAAATCATATTTAGAAATTATTTAGTTATTTTTTTTTTCCTTTTTTATGTTTTTTCACTTAATAATACAAACAATATTTTTTTATTCCTTATTTTGTATTACTCATCCAACTTATTTTCTATTACTCATCCAAACAAATACTAAGATTTTTTGTTTCTTGATAGTTATAACATATGCACATGCATTTATAAACCAAAAACTTAACTACTCAGCTTTCATTGCATATTCGTCATCAATACTTGTAGGTTTTATTATGATAGGAAACTTTTATTCATGGAACTAATATTTTTAGTACAAATTATAAATAAAAAACTAGATAATATATACTTGGAAAAAATATCAGACCATACATTTCACTTAATTTGAGTTAGTCTTTTGTTATAATTGGAAATGGGTGGTATTTAAATAATATATTGGTTAAGGTGAGAGGACTGAAAAAAGAGGGAAAAAATATGTGTCTGTATTTTTTTTAATTATTTTACAATTAAATATTTTTATACAGTATAACAAAAATAAATAAAAAATACCAAACATTTTAATATATTTTTCCTCCTATAATTACCTATCCAAATGATAGAATTCTTTCCTAATTGTTCTCTTATGCAAATTTATAGTGGAAGACTTGAGTCAACATTTTCTGTCAAATCTGAAATAGTAATATTCATAATGTATTTCATGTTACCTTTTAATATGACAAAACCCAAAAAAAAAAAAGTCAAAAAGGATATTACATTTCTTTTACATTGAGCACCGTGTCCTTATAATTAAGAAGAAAAAGCTTAAATATATTTGTATACTAAAAAGATATAAGAACGAACTTCGGTGATGTGACAATGTTGATATGAATATGGGCAAATAATAGTTTAACAATATTTTTTTTCACTAAATATCAAATTCAAAGCACTTCTTAATAATTTAATTTTTGAGTTTAATATATTAATCATTTAGATATATTTATACGTAATGTAACAATGACCTTCACACATGGCATTTGATTTGTTGGCTGTGCTCCAATGTTCCTCGTTAATGTTGAAAAGGTGGTTCCATCTAAGTTGAAAATTAATTTAAAAACATATATGTCAACGACATATAAAATGTTTAATTGATAGAAACATATATACATACAAAAGAAAAAAAGAGTATATTATTATTTTTACTGCACTTGATAAAAGAAATCCCAATTCTTGCTTTCAAAGAAAGTTGCAACAATATATTTTCCTTAAATCATCTGTTGTATCTTCTACATGTTTATATTATATTAATATGATAAATGATAATACTAAAAAAAGAGTTTGACATAGTAAAAAGTAAAAGACAAAGCTCAGAAAAATAATCTAAAAAGGAAAATAGAGTAAAATATAAAAATACGAAGTTTAAGTATGGTATTGTGAAAATAATTTGAAATTTTTAATAAAACTTAAAATATGTAATATATCATATTAAAAGGTGAATTTTAAATCCAATTCAATATCATAAAAATGGTGGTTTGTAAGATAAAATTTACATTTAATTATATATTATAAATTAATCTTATTTTTAATTAATGTTTCATAAAAAAAAGTAAACTTGTTTAATAGATAAAGGGAGTTGAAACGGTTAAATATATTTTTCGTCCTTTAAGTATTACACGATTTTGAGTTTAGTCCCTACTCGAAAAATCAATGGTTTTTAGTTCTTATAGTTTTGAAATTTATATTTAATCCTTAAAATTGGACGGCGTTAACTTTTGCACAAACGTGACAAACAGTGAGCCAACTTCCCTTTTGTACTCTGCCACGTTGCTTTCTCTTTTTAAAAATTAATTGCCACGTTACCCATGTCTTTTACCCCTTCGTTGCCGGTTACCGCTTCTGCTCAAGAGTTCTTTTATCATCTGCATATCGATTCTCTCTTCCTCCTCCATCTTTGTTCTCACATGTTCTTGTCTTCTAACTTGCACCGTCTGATCATACTCAGAAAATGAATCAAACGAACCACCACTCGTGGAACTGTTTCCACCTTCATCACCCTTCTTTCCGAAGGGAAACATCATTACCCAGTTGGAGTCAGAACAGTGACCGGCGCGCTTCTGCCACACGCTGATGTGGGAGTTCTCTGGGTCCAATCTCAAGCAAGTCATCGAAGGCGCAGGAAGCTCCCCACACTTTCGAAGCTTTGCATGAAGAATCTCTTCCTGTTCCTTTGAGGTTGATGGGGTTTCGTGCGTGGCTGTTAGCGTCTTTGGGTCACCCTCTGGAGTTTGAAGCATTGGAAAATTCATTTTTGCGTTTCGCCCACTCATCAGAATCACAGCTTGACGGTGGAGCAGGTGGAGTCACAAATGAATCTTCTCGAACGACAGTTAGGGGTTTTGAGGGAGAGGCTCAGAGACTTCCTCAATCTTCCCATTTCTGATTTTGGGGGAATGTTTCTTCTGCTTATGGCGGGAAAACATGGGTTCTCCCTCTCCTTCACGGCGACTTCACTTAGTTTAGGGAGGAATTCCTGATCTGATTTTTGTTTTTGCTTCTTTGGTTTCCTTGCAGGTTTGTGTTGATTTGTGTGTGAAGAGAAAGCTTTTGCATTGCGAATGAGATGGAGGTTGCGTGAGAAGATAGATTCGCAATTAGGGTACCTGAATTAGGATTCTTGGTTTCTCTGTTTAGGGTTTTGCGTTGAACTCCCCGCTGTTGATGGCAGCCTGAGGTTGTGAGTAAGAAACGACATTGTTCGTGAATTGAGTTCTTCTGCAGGTTTCTGGAGATGGTGGCTATGGCGCATTCGCACCGGCTTTGCAGCGACCATGATGGTTACGCGTGTGACGGCAAGTGGCAGTTCATTGAAGAGTAAAAGTGAAAAAAAAGAAACGTGGCACACATATAAGAGAAGTTGGCATTTTGGTGGACTCGCCGTTTGCCGCCACATCAAAAAGAATTTAACGTCGTCCAATTTTAAGGACGAAAAGTAAAAATTTCAAAATAATGAGAACTAAAAACCATCGATGTTTCGAGTAGGGACTAAAACAAAAGAGAGTGATACTTAAAGAACAGAAAACATATTTAACCCGGAGTTGAAACTAGTGTTTCTAAGAAAAATAAATCAATTAAAAATTAAGAAAAAAATTAAAAAAAAATGAAGTAAGTTTGTTTATTGAAAACTTAATTTTAAATTATTTCTATAACATATTTTTTACTTTATTTTGACTTTATTAAATTTAAAGAGTAAAAACATCGTGATTTTATAAAAATCATTACGGCGTGGGGAATTTAAATAAATTTACATTTTGAAGTTTATATTCGAATATTTAAGTAATATGAAGCTATACAAACCCTTTATTCACAGTATCATGTTAATATTTTAAAGATTCAACAACTAAATATAATTTTTTTTAAAAATTAATACATTATATTAATCTTTAGTTAATTAAGTAACTTCTTAGGAAAGTTGATTCTAAAATATTAGAACTTATTTTCTACTATTCTCACGTGATACATTTTTTTAATAAACGTTTCAAAATCACATTCTAAACAGTATATACTGAACAAAACAATACCTCACAAGAGAGAAATCATTACGGAGATCAACAATAGACATCAAAGTTATTTTAACGCCAAACAAACTTATGAGAATATTTTTTTTTCAAAGAGCTTATAAAAAATATTTATTCGTTTTTTAGAAAATATGAACACATCTTTTCAGCTATACATACTTTTCTATTTTGTCATTTTTGTATGTATATAATGTGAAGTATTAACCCAACATTTGTTTGCAGAAAGATTTAGTCATTAAAAACAAATAATTAGTTGGTTTTCATATAAGATTTTTTGGAGAAATTCACATGAGAAATTTGACATTAATAAACCATGTGTAAATTTATTTTAGAAATTATCATCAATTTTAATTCAAAACATTAAGATAATTTGTTTTTTTATATATATAATTTAACCTTTTTTATTTTTACTCAATGTAAAAATAGACTTCCATTTAATAATTTTTAACATATTATGCATATAAAACGTAAGAGTTGACCCTTCCACATGGAAGAACTCAATTTAACCCTCCAGGGCCTCTTTTGAATGGTAGAGTTATTTTCTTTTTGTAATATATATATATATATATATATATATATATATATATATATATATAAAGTGTTTTTGTTGAAATGGAACGATGATTACATCTGGATAACGTTCTTGTTCGTCCGTTCCTTATTCCGTGTAACTGATCGGTGTGAGGGTGACTTGCAAAAGACACTTTAACACTTAAGTCAGAATCTTTCTCTGAAGGTGTATAATAATTCAACAGTGAGTCAAAAATGAGTTTACTTCAAAATTAAACCTCTATTTACAGAGTTTATAAGAATCTGATAAATTAATTTACCTCTTAATAATCATTAATACAAACTTTAACAATTTGTTGTAACATCAATTCTCCTCAACTGTTTCAAACGACTGTAAAACTCTTTTACTGCGTATCGCTCGATCATTTCAAGGATCGACTATAAACCCATGGTAACATAAAATATTACAATGTTTTATCTAAACTTAATCATGTGCCTGAAGCATAACTTGATATTGTAAGTGGGAATATTTCTTTATTGATTAATTAGACAGCAATTGATGGAAGAAAAATGAAATATAAAGAAAATTGTACATATAGGTAGATGAAGGTTGTTGTTTGGCATAAGCCTAAGTAGTATAAAAATCTTTTCGAATCTTTCCGTGAATTTTGTTGGTATAGTTGTGAACATTGACACTGATATCGTTTACAAACTTTGGTACCTTCAATTTGTGTAGCTTCATTAGGTAGGAATCTACGTGGCCTTTTTGTGTTGTGTGATCTTTGGCTCTTTTTCAAAACTGTTGTTGCCAACTTATGTTATATTTCGCCACATGGGTCTTCCATCTTCTCGTGCCACTTTTGTACTCAAACATAGCTTCTGACATATAACATGTTCATCACATTTGCCAATTCCCACTAACAACAATGCTATCTCTTCTACCCACACAGCTTTCAACTATTTTCCTTCTAAATCAATTTGTATCTACAATTAGTGCTAGTATGCAACAAATTAAAATAGATGACTAGGATCACAATTTAAATATATACTTTATAAATCACTGGTGAAAGTTTTACAAACTAAATAAATTATACTAAATGATCGTCTGATCAACTTAAAATTAAACTGTTTATATAATAAAAAACATACATTAAATTACTTAAAATCAAACGACTATATTCTACAAACTGAACAATCATTTTTAAATAACAATTAAGTTCGACGATTATTAATTTACACCAAAATATGATTAATACTGGTTGGATTATGATTAGGTTATTAATAATATGAAATTCATTTCAAAATTTATAAATTTATAAATATAAATTTAAGCTAACAAAACAAGTAATTGAATTTATTACACATTAATAATTGAATTTACTTAACCTTAATGATTTTAATATTTGTAATATCTTTTATATATAACCTCCTAATTTGATTGAAGAGTGTAAATGAGGAATGTCAAAATACAGATAACTTAGTACACATATCAATCCCATAATTAAAAAAGAAATTACTCTTAAAAACATTTTAGATGGATGAATAAGAAACATATTTAATTGAAGAAATTAGGTTAAAAGAAAAGAAAAGGATAGAATAAGTGTTGTGTTGGAGAGAGAGTGAAGGAAAGGAAAGGAAAGCAAAGCAGTGGAAGCATTGATTCCCTATGCTTCAACTTCTTGAGCTGTCTTTGTTTTCCCTACATTCATCCAACCAAATGCACATGGCAAGTGCATCAATCCACAAAACACTTAATTTCTATTCTACCTTATATATCTTCTCTCTTCTATCTTCTATTTTTACCTTTCATTTCGTTTCTTCACATACTATATTTTTTTATATTTTTCAACCTTTTCATCCACTACAGATAAAGCCACCCCTTTTGGGCTAAAGTGTCCCTCACTCAGAATCTGTACTCTGTTGTTATGGGCGTGATTTCAAACAGTGTGCTTCCGATATTTTCATTTCGCGTGTAAACACTTTAACATCTACATTGCCTTTTCAATCATTTTCCATTTCCATCACGCAAAACTTTATAATAGATTATAAATCATGTCAATTTATAATATATATAAAAAAAAAAATTTAGGGTTAAATTAAATTTCAAATTTATTTTTTAACATTAATATATACTTCCATTAGGATATAATTTTTTCTTAAAAAAAACATTAAAAACAAAGAGTTTGCATACTTGTACTTATTGTCCTTATATAGCTCGTTTGATGGTAAAAATGAGATAGGGGTCACATAAGAACATTATAAAGTAAGTAATAGCAATCGTATCTAATATTATATCTATTGTTTGTTGTCTAAATAGCAGTAATTGCTGTCTTAGTAATGAAAATAATAACGATATTAATAATGATATAAGTAATGATGATAATAATTAAAATAATATGAAATAATAATAATAAAATGATTATAATGAAAATTATATGACAATAATAAGGATAATAACAACATATGCACGTATTTTTTTAATAAGAAATATATATAAAATTAGTATGCCACAATCCAAAATATCTATCAGATTCATTTATTCGTTTATATATATATATATATTGCTAAAAAGTGAATTATAAATTTAACTCAACTTTTTGTTTGGTATAATCAAAGGGAAAGTTTGCAAAATACTTAAACATAGGAATCTGTTTCATTAGAAACAATGCTCCAACGTAATTGTAAGCATCAAATCGATTTATATAATCCAACGGTTATATAATGTTACATGAATGGATAATATTGTTATCTGCGTGCTAGTATTTTTTTTTTTTTTTAAACTCAAATACGAAAATATATATACTTTTTTTATTGAAATTAATTTATAGTACAGTCTGGATTTGATAAATTTGTTAAGTTTTCTGTATTCCAATTTCATTCAGCTTTTTAATATTCCAGTTTGAAATAGTTTTTTTAACACTCTTAGTTATAATTATCACTTATTTTTTAGGCGGGCTTATTATTTTGGCCCAATTGAAAAGGAGTTTCAATTTGCATACACACTATACCCATATGCCGATATAAACTTGTATGTTCCATGTGGGTTTAGAAGTTTTCTTTCTACACCCCACAAGTTTCTTCTATCACCTTGAGACATAGTTGATTCCAAAGTTTTTCCACAACTTGTCATATGCTTTTCATTCTTAATTCTCACTTCATCATATCACTACATTATCTATCCAGCACAATAATTTCTAAAATATAGGGCAAAATATTACATTATCATGAATTATTTAAAATTTTAATTAAGATTTGTGTATTCACTAAACTTCTCTCTCAAGTAAAAAATTCTGCTAAGAAATTATAGGTGGTAAAGTTTTCATTCAAATTTATTACTCATTTTGCTCTTTATTATAAACGCAAATTAAACATTATGCTTGATTTTTTTTCATAAGATTCAACACATAATAAAGTATCTTATGCATTTTGGAAATTTAACTTAAAGAACATTTGAGAAACTTTGTTTTGATTATTTTACATGCATAATAAACAGTAAAATTTAACATAACAAATATATTAAGAACGAGGGGCATTAAGAAAATTTTAAAAAAGAATAAAAATATGCCTCATTCATATTAAAGGTAGTATTAGAAAAAAAAATATTAATATAAACATAATTTTGTTAATTATGATGAGCCAGTTAACTGAGTATTATAAAAAACATATTAGAGAGAATAATTGAACTAAAATAATGTATATCCAGTTTATTTGCACGTGTATTGATATCAACAAATAATAAAAAAAAAATATAAAATAAAAGCATAATTTAAGTAAATACTTAAACTGAAGTTCTGATTAAGAATGATTTGGACTTAATATTAATGAATAAAAGATGAAAGAATAAAACAGATTTGGTTTCATATTGAGAGAAAGAGAGAAGGGGAAAGATACAGAGGAAGCAATGAATTTTGCAAATTCCCAATTGTTTCTTCCCATCCTTTTCTTCTTCTTCTTCTTCTTCTTCTTCTTCTTCTTCTTCATTTCTCCCTTTCCCGCATTAGCGCAACAAACGTAAGCTCCATTCTCTTCCCCTCTTTCTCGGCATCTATTGTTTTGTATAAAGTTCGCATTTTGAGTTTGCTTTGATCTAGTTTCCCTTAAAGTTGGAATCTTTTGTTTGTTGTTTGAACTGGGCAGGGATTGGAACAGCGAAGAAACTCAACATAGAAACGGAATTGGGCGCAGAGTTCTTTTGAGTTTCAAAGAAAAACCCTCAGGAACTAACGTTACCTTTGAATGTGCTCCTTCGGGCCCCTGTGTCCCCTGCCTCTACTCTGAGAAGGTTCTCTTTTTTCCCCTCAAATTGGGGTGTGATCTTATACTAGTTGCTATTTCTCTATGATAAACGGAGTTTCTCATAAACAGGGGTTTCACACTGAGTATTTCATTTTATTTCTTGTCATTTCTGGATTTAGGGTATATAGTATTTCATTCGCTCTCTTACTGGATTTTTTGGTAGAGAATTGAACGGTGTATAAGTGCAGTGATTTCATTTTGCAATTAGCTAGATCATCGAGCGTTATTAATAATGAGGTTGAAGGTTGATGCAATATATATGAATAGCCAATGTATAAGTTTTTGATGTATTCTATTAAGTTATTTGTTGATTTAGGATTACTATAACATAACGGATTTGAGGAAATTCTATATGTTTGTACAGGCTTGTTCAGAAGGCCTTGGTTCTGAACATAAATATTGATGTGATGCGAAAGGGCTAGAGAATGAATGGGTTCGTGTTCATCAAAGAAATGAGATTCAAGTTCTTAATATTGAGTTTTCCTAATCCATAAGAATTTTTGTGAAGTGATTTAAGATGAAACCCTCTTTTTATGTGTGTGTTTCTTACTTGATGTGATCAAAGAACATTAGATGCTATTTGCTTAGTTGTTTTTCAATGGCTTCTTTTATTTTAATCTGCAAGCTTTTCTTGGGGAGTTGTAGGGTGACAGCAAATATCGGTGCAGTGAGACTGGGTACCGGATCCCATTCAAATGTGTAGAAATTAAAGATTCAACAAAGGATGCAAAGAAAACAAAGTCTCAAAAAGGTCGGTCTTCTTTAGAAATTGGTGATGCTACTGCAGGAGAGTATACTCATTCACAATCAGATAGAAGATTAGCTGAAGACTCGTCGTCTTCAGATAATAGTTCCCAGGCTTACATCACTTATAGAAGCTGTATAACCCCAGTTAATGAAGAGAAGTTGTCAGTGCTTAATTTTGAGGTAATCTTAAGCTTTTAGCTCACTCTTTTCTTCATTGGAAAAATTAAATCATATGCTGTGCAGTTTATTCTGTTCGACTAATATATCCACATTAGAGGATTAACTTTTGTTGTCATTGTCATTTGCTGTGATGTGTGTGACATTAATAAGCGAAACAACCTAAAAAAAATCACTATTATCTTGATTTGATCTGCTAGAAAAGCTTTCTGTTTTCAACAACATCAGATTCTTACTTTTAATTAGTACATAAGCTAATTTTAAGTTAGAGATACTTATATATATTTTTTTTCTTGTAGAAGTGTTTGTGGAAAAACTTTTCTCATACAATTGAAATGAAAAATAGTATTACTGTGGTGTTTGAGAATGTTAACCAGTCCTTGTTAGTTCTCAGATCAGATGGTAAATGAAATTAGCAGAAACAATTTTCTAAAGGGTTATATTATTTTTCCTTGTAGATTTTGATGTCAACTAATCATGAACATGATGATTGTGAGAAGATGTTGTTGTGATAAAATAATGATGTTGTGTGACAGGGGGTGGTAATATTTATGTTAATAATGAGTGGCTCAATGATATACCTAAGAAAAAGGAAGGCAGCAGCTATGTCTGGTTATGTAGCTGGAAGGGGTCAAAACAACTCTCGATTTTGAAATTGAAGATTGATGAATGGTGGTGATTGTAATTCTAATGATTTAATGTAGTATACTTTAACTTGGCATTATGCTTCTTTCAACTTATCAACTCATGCTATTATTATTCATTGCATTTTCAGGCTAATTTATTGGAACAGACTATTTTTAGGATATTTTCCACACTAGTCACCAATTTTCTTGTATCAAGTAATATATATATTTTTATTCTTAAATCTTATTATCGAAATTTAGTTCATTCCAATTTAAATTTAAAATTTTAATATTAATTCATTATATCAAATTAATAAATATGCATTGACTTAAATAATTTGTTTTATTAATTTAATCTCTGCTCTATTAAAAATTCCTTTTGTATAGTGAACTGTAGAGGCAGAAAAACGAGTTTGGATTTTAGAACGGAACAGATAATTGATCTGTCGTAGCAAAGGAACTTTCTTCTGCACCCTTAAATTTTTCCATTATAATTTCGTAGATTATATTTCACTGGTTTCAAAATTTTCTGGATTTTAAAATTTTTTGGATTTCAAACTGTGGTTATAGATTTTCCCAAATTTTGAAATGCTTTTGGATTTTTTCTAATTTTAAAATTCAGTTAATGATTTTCAGAAATTAAATTTCAAAATCTGATTTTTAATTTTTTGGATTTTTTTGAATTTTAAAATCTCGTTATTGATTTTTTTGATTTCGAAATTTGGTTTTAGGATTTTTGAATTTTTAAATTCGGTTCGGGACTTTTATAAACTGGAATTTGAATTTTGATTTTGATTTTTTTTATTTCAATGACATCCCAATTATATAACAATGATATATAATAATAAAACATGATCAAATATAATATTGTAAAGTAGTTAACACATGTAATAAAACATTAGGATTTTACTGTCATCTTTCAATAGTTAGGAATTTAAATCTTTAAACCTAATATAGCATTCCAAAATAACATAAAGTAAGCAGAACTCCTAATGAGTCTAGGCTGCAACATCGTTTTTCTCCAATGCCTGCTCCAGAAGAATCTCATACTCCTATGCTTACATTCAGGTGAATGATCATTGCAAAAGAGAACACACACAAACATGGCACAAACAAAAAACAAGGGTGAGCTAATTATATAAAAAGCATACAATAGAGCAGCATGTACATACAAGAGTTAACTTCAATCAAGCAAGATAAAACACGCATCCTAACATGTTATATTCTAGACTTGACTCGTTTGGACTTTAGAATGATAGTCGAGCTATGGCGGGTCATGCACTCGTGATACTTTGGCCATTGGGTTCCCCATCCTACCACACTCACGAGGTTAGCCTGTTTCGGGCCTTGAGGCATATTGGAAGCCCCCAAGACTAAGACCTCTTGCTACTCCTCACCACATGGTTCAATCCTCTCTACGTGAGAAGAAAGACCATTGGAGCTGAGCTCCTACTTTCATTCTAAACACTAAGAATCTCATCAAGAGATTCTACACTTTGAAACTTGATTTCTTTACTACTTGAAACATACTTTCATCACTTTAAATCATACATTCACAACACACACGGTTAAACTTTATAAAATACGCCATAGATACACAAGCATGCCATACAAACTGAACAACTTTAAACAGAAGGCAACACAGAATAGAACAAAAGAGAATGAACTAGAGCCAGCGCATTCTCGCATAGCGCACAAGGCTTGCATAGCGAGACCAGGGTGATTCGCATAGCGCACCCAAGCTCGCCTTGCGAATTAACTTGGTAGAGGCTCCAGACTTCAGGGATCTCGCACAGCGCACCAGCTCGCCTAGTGAGAGACCCCAAACAGAGAACGTCCCCCTGCCATGACTCGCTATGCGAGACCATTCGAATAGTGAGTCTGCATAATCTGTAGAATGCCAAATCTGCAAATTATGCACTCACTCACCCCTTTTGCCAATTCTAGACCTTTTTCTTAATTTCTAAGACCCCTAATTTATGATTTAAACTTAATTGAACTTGTATAGATTATTTGTAACATTCCTATGATGATTTTAAATTGATTAGAACTTCAATTACCCTCTAAAACACCTAATTGAACATCCTAAATACCTAAACTCCATTCTACTGTTTTTAACATGCTTTAGACATCTCTTATGATCCTAACAAGTTACATTAGACTTACCTAAACTGTCCAAACCCTCCATAAACACCCCAGACCCTAATTGCCCAAATTCACTAACCCACTTCCCTTGAACTAACCTAACACACTACTCTAGTAACTGATTTCTTCTCTAACAATTCTAGCACATAAATTCCACTCCCATACATCTCCTAACAGTCAAAAGTACAACAATTAAGTTCATCAAAACACGCCACTGGAAATCAATCACAAGTTCATCATTCGCACAGTCCAGTTCATACTCAACAGATACATAACAGTTCAATCAACGCACCAGTTCAGAATTCAACATGCATATGTTTTATAAAATAAATTCAAACAAAATAATTAGCTCCCCTTACCTTGGTGGTTACACAACACAACTCATAATAGACCTCAACAGTACCCCTCATAGCAACAAGAACACAACCAAACCCTACAGGCCATCAAAGTGGTGATAGAATTAGCTCTTAGAGCTAGAACGGATAGAGAAACCAAAGGGGAAAGCTACCAGCTGCATGCAATCAGTAAAGTTGCATGCCCTAGGTTCAAGGACAATTGAAGAAAAAGGGAAAAGTGACTTACCAGTTCGAATCGAGAATATAATCAGTGAGAAACGAAGCCCTCTTCGTTGCGAACGCCTAGACACCACCTAATGGAGAATCAAACACTTCAGTGAGGAGAGATTGAAAAGAGAAGGCAGAGGTATGAGAAGAAAGTTCCGAAGAGTGTGGTTTAGTTGCTCAGGAAATAGGAAAGAACTGTGCACTCTACGTTACTATACATATGTCATTTTAAAAATTTTAGTTCCATCCTATCCACTGATGCC
Organism: Vigna reflexopilosa; assembly: GCA_027742785.1. Classification (NCBI taxonomy): domain Eukaryota; kingdom Viridiplantae; phylum Streptophyta; class Magnoliopsida; order Fabales; family Fabaceae; genus Vigna; species Vigna reflexopilosa. Next base: position 21,995,933 of record CM050930.1, on the reverse strand, counting down.
ACATGTCCACTCCCTTCAAGTTGTCTTTTTCTCAATCCTTACACAATATCTGATTCTGAATTTTTAAAAATTAGATTTTAAATTTTAGTTATAGAATTTATGTTTATCATATTTTTAAATTCAATTAATTGTGATTTTTTTTACCAAATTTCAAAATATAATTATGTGTTCAGTTTTTTTTTTTATTAAATTTTGAAATTATTCAAGTTTTGTAAATACAAATGAGACTAAGGATGTGCGAAATAGGACGAAGGAAGTGCGAATGAAAAATGAGGTATGAAGTGTTCAAGCTCAAATAGAGTTTTAAACTCTAATAAAAAGAAAGTTTAAAAACTGCTAAGGATAATTTAGGGATACAGAAAGAGATGGTGGATAAATTTTTAAATGAATTTGCAAATTGTATTTCAATTTTAAATATTTTCCTATCATTTTAATTTTTAAGATTTTAAATTTTACAAAATGGGTATTTATTGAATTTTCAATGAAAAATTAAAAGTAAAGTAAAAGAAAATTAAAATAAATAGCATTTTATCAAAAACTGATAATATATTTGAATATTCTAAGAACTAGGATGTATAATTTACTCTCCTTCAATTTTAAAGTGATTTAAAAAACAGCTTTAATAATCCAGCTTCTTTATAGGCTTTCTGCAGTTCTGATTAATTTTCTGTTCTGAATTTTTTAAAAACTATAATTATAACTCTACAAATTTGGTAAGATAATGATATTTAAACCATAATATTGATAATATTTAGGCACGATTCACGTGTCTGAGTGATGTACGTGAAAATTATTTTTTAAAATTGAGAATGACGTAGCAATGAAATTAGGGATAGAGTTTCAAGTTTTGGGATCATTTTTTCTTTTCAAATTTTGAATATGAGAAAGCTTCGAGAGAGAACCCGAGAGAACGAAACCTAGAGAGAGTCTCTCCTCCACCTAGTCACTCATTGCCACCGTCGGAGTGCCGCCGTTCGTGCTCGAAACCTAGAGAGAGTCTCCTCTTCCCTCCACCCAGCCACCCATTACTGTCGGAGTGCACGAAACCTAGAGAGAGAGAGAGAGAGAAATAGTGTGTGTGTTCGCGAGTGTTCCTCCCACCCACCCATTTTCGTTGTGCGCTGGAGTGCCGCTTGACGAATTTTTGTCCGTTTCGATGACCGGCGTCGTTGGAAGCTTTGATTGCAACGACCACCGAAAAAGAGGCGTTTTCGTGAGTGTTCCTTCCACCCACACAACTTTCTCCGTGCCACCCACTAAGAGTTCATTAAAGGTTGATTAAAGGTTGGTATAGGAATAACAAACAAAAGTCATGGTGTAGGAACATAACTAGTACCAAAGGCAAAATAAGTGGGTATTTCAGGTTAAGTTTTTGCACATGAAGATCAATTAGGAACTCCAAAATGAGATCCTGCACCATAGTTGAGCTTCGTGTGCAAAAACTTCACCTGAAATACCCACTTATTTTGCCTTTGGTACTAATTATGTTCCTGTACCATGACTTTTACTAAATAGGGTTCCTTTGCCACAAATTTCTTCATAAATTGTATAATAATTGGTTCCAAATTACTTAAAAGTGGGAAAAAAGGATGACAAAGAAATTAGGAACTCCAAAATGAATTTCATGTTCATAGTTGATCTTCGAGTGAAAAAACATAGCCTGCAGTACTCACTTATTTTGGCTTTGGTACCAATTATGTTCCAGCACCATGACTTTTACTAAATAGGATTTCTTTGCCACCAATTTCTTCATAAATTGTATAATAATTTGTTTCAAAATTACTTATAAGTGGAAAAAATTATGACAAAGAAATTAGAACTCCAAAATGAGTTTCATGTTCATAGTTGACCTTCGTGTGCAAAAACTTCACCTAAAGTACCCACTTATTTTGTCTTTGGTGCTAGTTATGTCCCTCCACCAAGATTTTTACTAAATAGGGTCACTTTACCACAAATTTCTTCATAAATTGTATAATAATTGGTTCCAATTTACTTATAAGTGGAAAAAATGATGACAAAGAAATTAGGAACTCCAAAATGAGTTCCTACAACATAGTTGACCTTCGTGTGCAAAAACTACACCTGAAGTACCCACTTATTTTGGCTTTGGTACCAATTATGTTTCTGTACCATGACTTTTACTAAATATGGTTCCTTTGCCACCAATTTCTTCATAAATTGTATAATAATTTGTTTCAAATTACTTATAAGTGGAAAAAATTATGACAAAGAAATTAGGAACTCCAAAATAAGTTTCATGTTCATAGTTGACCTTCGTGTGCAAAAACTTTACCTGAAGTACCCACTCATTTTTCCTTTGGTACCAATTATGTTCCTACACCATGACTTTTACTAAATAGGGTTCCTTTGCTACCAATTTCTTCATAAATTGTATAATAATTTGTTCTAAATTACTTATAAGTGGAAAAAATGATGACAAAGAAATTAGGAACTCCAAAATGAGTTCATGCACTATAGTTGACCTTCGTGTGCAAAAAGTTCACCTGAAGTACCCACTTATTTTGGCTTTGGTACCAGTTATGTTCCTGCATCATGACTTTTACTAAATAGGGTTCCTTTGCCACCAATTTCTTCATAAATTGTATAATAATTTGTTCCAAATTACTTATAAGTGGAAAAAATGATGACAAAGAAATTAGGAACTCCAAAATGAGTTCCTACAACATAGTTGACCTTCGTCTGCAAAAACTACATCTGAAGTACCCACTTATTTTGGCTTTGGTACCAATTATGTTTCTGTACCATGACTTTTACTAAATAGGGTTCCTTTGCCACCAATTTCTTCATAAATTGTATAATAATTTGTTTCAAATTACTTATAAGTGGAAAAAATGATGACAAAGAAATTAGGAACTCCAAAATAAGTTTCATGTTCATAGTTGACCTTCGTGTGCAAAAACTTTACCTGAAGTACCCACTCATTTTTCCTTTGGTACCAATTATGTTCCTACACCATGACTTTTACTAAATAGGGTTCCTTTGCTACCAATTTCTTCATAAATTGTATAATAATTTGTTCTAAATTACTTATAAGTGGAAAAAATGATGACAAAGAAATTAGGAACTCCAAAATGAGTTCATGCACCATAGTTGACCTTCGTGTGCAAAAAGTTCACCTGAAGTACCCACTTATTTTGGCTTTGGTACCAGTTATGTTCCTGCATCATGACTTTTACTAAATAGGGTTCCTTTGCCACCAATTTCTTCATAAATTGTATAATAATTTGTTCCAAATTACTTATAAGTGGAAAAAATGATGACAAAGAAATTAGGAACTCCAAAATGAGTTCCTACAACATAGTTGACCTTCGTCTGCAAAAACTACACCTGAAGTACCCACTTATTTTGGCTTTGGTACCAATTATGTTTCTGTACCATGACTTTTACTAAATAGGGTTCCTTTGCCACCAATTTCTTCATAAATTGTATAATAATTTGTTTCAAATTACTTATAAGTGGAAAAAATGATGACAAAGAAATTAGGAACTCCAAAATAAGTTTCATGTTCATAGTTGACCTTCGTGTGCAAAAACTTTACCTGAAGTACCCACTCATTTTTCCTTTGGTACCAATTATGTTCCTACACCATGACTTTTACTAAATAGGGTTCCTTTGCTACCAATTTCTTCATAAATTGTATAATAATTTGTTCTAAATTACTTATAAGTGGAAAAATGATGACAAAAAAATTAGGAACTCCAAAATGAGTTCATGCACCATAGTTGACCTTCGTGTGCAAAAAGTTCACCTGAAGTACCCACTTATTTTGGCTTTGGTACCAGTTATGTTCCTGCATCATGAGTTTTACTAAATAGGGTTCCTTTGCCACCAAATTCTTCATAAATTGTATAATAATTTGTTCCAAATTACTTATAAGTGGAAAAAATGATGACAAAGAAATTAGGAACTCCAAAATGAGTTTCATGTTCATAGTTGACCTTCGTGTGCAAAAAACTTAACCTGAAGTACCCACTTATTTTTTCGTTGATACCAGTTATGTTCCTACACCATGACTTTTGTTTGTTGTTCCTAAACCAACCTTTAATCAACCTTTAATGAACTCTCGGTGGGTGGCACAAAGCAAGGTGTGTGTGGGAGGAACACTCGCGAACACTCTCTCTCTCTAGGTTTCTCGCACTCCGACGAGACTCCAGCGACAATGGGTGGCTGGGTGGAGGGAAGAGGAGACTCTCTTTAGGTTTCGATCACGAACGACGACACTCCGACAACGACAATGGGTGGCTGGGTGGAGGAGAGACTCTCTCTAGGTTTCGCGCTCTCGGGTTGTCTCTCGAAGCTTTCTCATATTTAAAATGTGAAAGAGAAAATGATCTCAAAACTTGAAACCCTATCCCTAATTCCATTGCCACGTCATTCTCAGCTTTAAAAAATAATTTTCACGTGCACCACTCAGATTTTGACAATGGACCATGTCTAAATGTTTTCAAATGTTGTTATTCAAATATCATTATCCAAATTTTTAAAATTAATCTTCTTGCATAAAATGATGAATAATGTCGTATAAATTAGTTTAGTTGAAATTCTACTTCAATGGATAATTAGGCAGATAAAATTAATCAAACTAAACTAAAAGAACTGTATTATATTTTATTAAAAAGATAAATTATTTATAATAAACATTCAATTATTTTATAGTTTAATTTTAAAATATTGAATATATATAGTTAAGGTTAATATTTATTAATTTAAATTTTTTTTTGAAACCTATAATAACACTGAAATAATGATGCATGCTCCACTAGTTCAAATTTTAAAAGAATTTGATTTAGTTGAGGTGGTGGAATTAAATTGATTCGGTTTGATTTAAATTTAGTCAAGTCAATCTCAGTCGAAATTTAGTCAAATTCAATTAAGGAGGTATTAATTGAAATTTTGATTAAACTGAATTTAGTTGAGTTAGTCAAATCAACCCGTTAAAATTTGGTTGAGTCTGACCTAACCAAAACTGGTCAAATATGTTCGAGTCGATCCTGATCGAAATTTGATTAAATTTGGCCGAGTAAACCTCGGTCAAAATTATGCAGAATTTGACTGAGTCAGTCACAACTTAAATTTGACAAAATTCCGTCAAATCGATTATGGCTGAAGTTCGACCTTATCGGTCCCAACTAAAATTTGGCTGAGTCAGTCAAAATTATGTTGATTCGGCTGAGTCAACCTCGGACAAAATTATGCAGAATTTGGCTGAGTCAGTCACAACTAAAATTTGACATAATTCAGTCAAATTGATTCTGGCTGAAGTTCGACTTCGACCTTATCAGTCTGAACGAAAATTTGGTCAAATTCAGTCGAGAAGATCCATAACTAAATTTGGCCAAATTTGATGAAGTCGACCACAATGTAATTTGACTCAAGCTAGAATTCAACTGAATCAACTCGAATAAAGTTTAGCAAAATTCGACCAAGTCTACCATCACGAATAAAATTTGGTCGAATATAGTCGAATCGACCCTAATCAAAATTTGGTCAAATTTAACCAAGTAACCCCAAGCTAAAATTCAATCAAATTCGACATAGTTAATCCCGACCAATTGTAGAAAACTCAAAATCAACTAAAATTCAACCTAATTTTTAAAGATAAATTTTTCCTAGATACTTAATTAATTTTTATCTTAACATTTTTAAAAAACAATCCAGTTAAAAAAATAGTTTAATTTAATTTGTTTTAACTAATTTTTAATTTAGTTAAGATAAATTACTTTTTCAATCAATTTTTTCACATTTCAAATGGTTCAATTATTTTTTTTTCTCAGTCCTAATTGGAACCAATGACATCATAAATTTGATCCAACTTATATTAAATAAAAGGCTTAAATGCTTACTTCGTCCCATGTTAAGAGGTGAATTTCTATTTAGTACCCGTTTTAAAAGTGTAAACATTGGGTCCTAAAGTTGTTAAAATTGTATGAATGAAGTCTTGTCCGTTAAATTGACAGCAACTACGTTAACTTCGTCTAACGTGGAGCACTTTTCCCTCTCTCTCCTATGCTTTTCCTGTAACACCCAACTTTTTCTCTCTTCTCTCTCCTCATTCCGCAACCAACCCAGCGGTATGATAATTTTTCTTGAATTAGGCACTAGCAGCTTGTGCAGCTGCCATCATATGATAATTATGATTGCTTTGCACGATTGAATGATTTTGTGCGATAGATGAGAGGTCAAGCCCATAAGCTCCATTAATGGGTGCAAATGACATGGCAAACACAGGAGCTGTTTCACCTCCAACCTTTGGACCAGGGTGTTACTGGGCTTGTTTTGTCTCACTATGACCACCATTGGAACCTGCACCACTTATTGAGGTAGGTGTCATCAAAGCAAAGTTCGGCGTCTGCATAGGCAATGCAAAATTTGGCCCATATATGTTCATGGTAGCCCGAGCAAGACGTAAGCAGTGGATGGACTGTCTTCACCACCCATCTCATACTCAATTTGGCGAGCTGGATGAGAAATGTGATGATTCGGCCTCTACTGAGGTTGCTGTTGCAACTGTAGTGGCTGTGATGGCAGGTTTTTGGAGACAGGAAAGCTTTGCAAGCTTCCAACTGCATTGGATCCAATAACATTGAATGAAAAATTACATCTCATCTATCCATCTCGAAATAAACTAATTCATAATGATCACGGTCGCGAATTGCAGTTCAATTACAGAATCAAAACAAGCCGACTGTAGAAATTGTGATCGATATACCTTAAGCCTGTGATTGACGACAGGGTGAATATCGATCTGAGACTCTTCAGCGGCGGCGGAGTCACCAGATTCCTTCTCGTGCTCGCGGCGGATGTACTTCTCGTGATCGGAGAACACCACGTTGAAGTTGAAGGCCTCGATGCTCTCATTGAACCCTAGCCTACTGAAGGCGTGCTTACCGTGACTGTCCTCGATCTTGAGGACGAAATAGCGCAACGAGAAAAGGACCGGCTCCACCGCGCTCTCGCGCTGGCTAGGGTACACGAAGCACGCAGCAAAGAGGACACCAGAGTTCGGATCTTCAAGGCGGATCTCACAATAGTCCCGACGAGATATGACGCGGAAGGAGGTGCTGTGACTGAGCAAGAATTTGTTGCTGTTGAATCTGTGAAGGATGTATCATTTGAGAATAATAGAATGAGCCATTGAAGAGAGAGAGAGAAAAAGGTGGGCATATGAGACAGAAAAAGGTGAAGGATTTTATTATATTATATTCACTTTCTATTTTTAGTTAATGGTAAGAGAAATAGAAAAGAGAGAAAAAGGTAGGAAGAGAGAGAAAAAAAGCACAACCACGTAAGCGTGAAGTAAACGTGAAGTAAGCGTGAAGTTAACGTCGTTCCTACCAATTTAATGGATAAGACTTTATTCATATAATTTTTACAATTTTGGGACTCAATGTCTTCACTTTTAAAACTGGATACTAAACAGAAATTCACCTCTTAACATCCTCTTAACATGAGGACAAAATAAGCATTTAAGCCTAAATAAAACATATTAATATATTTAATATAATTTAATAAATTTAGCTTTAATTATATTTTTATCATAATAAAATATTAACATATAAAACAATAAATGAATTTCAAAATATTATAATTTTTTATTGAAATTTCATAAATTAAAGTAACATAACTACTATTAAAAAAATTAATATCACAAATTCGTAAATAAAAGATTAAATAACAAAGAATAAAAGAGTAAACTTACTAAAATTTTAAAACAAAATCAGAAAATCGGACAGTTGGAATTCTATAATTATGAGTAAATGGACAGAATAGTGTTATATCCATATTAGATTCTGATCTATCACACCCTCTAACTCGTTAGTTATAAAGAAAAAAACAAAATACGTACACATTAGAAGTCACTTCTCTAATAACACACAACTGTCGAAAATATTGACTTTACTATTCTAAGAAAGGAAAACAAAACCACTTTTAAATATGACTAAAATCTATTAAGTATTACACAATTGGGAAATCTCATGTTTATTAAATCAATTTCATCCATAATTTTATGACTTTTAACAAACATTTTTCCCTACTAAAGCTTAAAAATAATTATTTTCTTTATAAACGAAAAGTTTAAATAAATCAAATCAAAACATGTACAGAGAACAATCAAACATTACAAAATACACAAATGCAAAGATTAGGAACATATTGTTCAAGTCAATGGCCATTTTATATTTTCAGTAAACAAATAAGATTACCAAACAAGTCCTTTCGGTATGATGATTCATTTTCCCTTTTACTTTTAGTCAATGTTCCCGTCAACAATTACAGAAAACATCACTTATTCTATGTTTCTTATTCTTAAGATTTTGTTAAGAAATAATTTTCTCCATGAAATCTTAAAAATAGAAAATAAGAATAAAGCAATGTTTTTATAATTATTAATAGAAATGTGCTCAAGGAAAAACCCACAAAACCTCCTATTCCTCGACCTCTACCCTTGTTATCACATTATCAATGGATTATGTAAAAAAATTGAACACCTGCAGTTGTCACCATCAAACAGTCTAAAAAGAATATGATAGTCAGTACTAAAAAATCTGCTCTCTAACTTGAGAATTAATTTTAAAAAAATACAGCACAGAATATACCATGTTATTGCCGCTTCCTCCTATAAAAATATACAACACCAATTGTGTCAATTCTATTTGTTTGTTTGTCGAAATAAGACGGCAGCAGCGGCAACAGCAGACAAACTCCAAAAGAAAGAATTATGTTGATGATAACCGTCCACTTAAAGAGTGAAACTCCTCTCTCCTTAAAGACACATCTACAGTAACAGCAGAAAGCAGTAACTACAAACAAAGGGATATATGAAGTTACAAAAAATAATCTGGAGTCTTTCGTGTAGTATCAGGCTCAATTTGTCTGGGAGCTGGATCAAACTGCAGAAAATTCTGATCCATATTCTCTCCAATTTCCAGTATGGCAGCCATGTTCCCACATCGGTAACAATAATTAGGTGCACTAAAAACAGTCACCACATTCTTGTCCTTAAAGAGTCATCCAAATAATAGTCATCAATAAAGAGAAATGTAATGGGTATATCCCTAAAGTGAAAAGGGAAAACATACTCGTACTAAAACAAAATATTATATCAGTCGGTCACCTGGCACCAATTGTATCCTTCCATGACAAGCTGGTGAGCTCTAGATATCAGGGAGAGACCATTGGTATGATTGAATTGAGTAGCTATGTCCTGTCCAAATGTATGTCCTGCACCACGTGGAGATATTCCCCAACCACAGCGATCATCTGGATCAGACCACAATAGGTCACACATTGGTCCTTCGTGTGGAACCTACATTGCGGTTACAGTTGTCATTTGTCAGACGAGAAATCTAATTATTTTTCTTGGTGCAATTTAGACAAGACAGATACAGAAATGAGATTCCAAAACGGAACAAAAAACAAGACATCCTTAGATTGAGACATTTCCAATGAAAAACAAGAGCTACAAACTACGTCGTTTAATTTCAACATTAAACAATTTAAAGTACTTCTCAAAGCATATTTCAGAAAGATTTTTAACATGTTTTGCATAAAATGATCTCCACACAAATCAATCCAGAATGCATTAGTTTGTAATAACAATTTAAAAACAAACCTCCTGTATGCGATCCAACGCCCGGATATTATCCAGTGTATCCAAAGATGGTGAGAGACCGCCATGCAAGCAGAAAATCTGTAATATACATGGATGTTAGACACCCTCATAAGGTTCTCAAAGAAACATTCTGCAACATATTTAACTCAAACCTGACTCTCAATAAGGGCAGTCAAAGGCAAATAATCAAACAAGTCGGTAAAGAATTTCCAGACATTAGCATTTCCATATTTTCTCAAACATTCATCGTAGAACCCATACCTGAAAACATTTGAAAGATATAGACAAAAAGAGGTTAGTAAATAAACTATTTTTAGAGTAAAATTGCTAGTATTTCTTGTGCACAGAGACTTTTTCCACTATCAAATCCCTTCACAAACCACTCATAAATATGAATTTACACGCATAAAATGGTGTAATTCACCTCTACTCATTCCTTCAGATGCAAGTTACAAACTAGCTGTAACATTTCATTTAAACAATCCACTGTATCCATTTACAAGATCCACTTCAATCTGAGTATAATTTTATCATCCCGACACCATATGCTTCACAGCTGTTTCTATACGGTAAAAATGACTCTAATACTAGCATATGCAATCATAATGATAGACTACAGAGATTCAGCAGCAACAAAATACATCTATTTGCATTCTGAATCATTTGTATTTTATAATGTCCTAATACCAAGAAAAAAATGCCATAATCAGGCTGCTTTTCCTAAGATAACCATCACTGAATATTGAGGTACGTGAAGCCCATGAGCAATTTCTCATAAAATCAATGAATACAAGAGTAAGGACTGCACATCCTTAACTTATTCTCAAACAGTAAGCAGGTTATATACTAGATTGTTGCTTAAACATGTCACATATCATACAGAAATTACAATAAGCTTTATGGCAAATACATGATGTGAAGAAAATGTTCTTACACTTGAGTGATTTGACGACTCTCATGATTTCCCCTAAGGATTGTAATTCTATCTCTATAACGGACTTTCAAGGCCACCAAAAGTGTAACAGTCTCCACTGAATAGTAGCCACGATCTGCATAAATTATGCCAGTATCATCATCATGAAAAGTGCCCACATATACAAAGTCTAATCCGGACATCATTAAAAGCAGCATGAGAAAATAATAAAAGATGATAATTGCCATAATTGGCAGCTTTTTATATCTGCAACTGTAGCATCCTCAAATATTGAAGTGTCAAGCATCATATCCTTCCCTATTATAACAACAACCGCTGTTGATACCTTGATACAAACAAATCAATACTTCTGATAGTTTTTATGTTCCCAGCAAATTTTGTTAAAGGACGGGCTAATTAAAGACATTATGGACCTTCAATTCCTGTAGACTCACTCCTATAAATTCCTTTCATAGTCATAGAAAATTCAATTTTAATTGTATATCAACAGTTATATATACAACTTGCCCGTTATTCAACACTATTCTGACATTAAGTCTCAAGAATTTATTCAATATGTAGTGCTTACATGAACATCTCAACACTGCATTCAGTTACACCAACCTACTCCACACTGTAACAAACACCAAACCCCGTAACAACAATAACTACAATTCTAATTAAAAACCAAGAATTAGCAAAATTGTATCACGTGGCAATCACTCTATCAGAAAAACAGGAAGGGGCCAGGAGAACAACAAGCTTCATCTAACAATTCTACTTTCAAAAAATCCTAATTTAGCGCATAACCAAAATAAAAAGCTTAAAACTCTATTTATACAGATTCAACAGCGGAATCAATGTTACACACACCACACAAAACCCAGAAACAAATAATCAAGTGCATTTCACAATTTACACAAGTCAAACATTAACCATTTAGAAATCTAACAACCATGACATCACGGGAAAACCTTTAGAGCAACCGATTCCAACTAGTTGACGACAGCACATCCCAAAAAATATATACGTGAGGAACAACTACTTAAATTTCAAATTACCCCAACCAAGCAATCAGTCCGTAGCAGTTAACTTTCAAACCGATGATACCAGCTAAAAATCTTAAAAAAACGCTACTCTAAGTCTCTAAAAGATAAAATCGGCATCAAATGCACGAAAGAAGCATCCTAACATAAAATAAAAAACAAAAATTTCATTCTGAAATCCAACAGCACGACAGTAATAAATTCAATTACAACACATCATAAAGCATTTCGCGCTATAACGAAAACAAATCAAGCCCTATCTACATGTATTTTAGTTCATGAAGTTAATTAATAGAAAATATAGAGAGAATCTCAGCAGAGGAAACTCACCTACATAATCGCCCATAAAAAGGTAGTTGGTATCGGGAGCGTGTCCTCCTATCCGAAAAAGCTCGATGAGATCGTAAAACTGGCCATGAATGTCGCCGCACACGGTGACGGGACACTTCACCGGTTGAACGTTCCACTCTTCGACGAGAATCGCCCTGGCCTGATCGCAAAGCGCCTTCACCTCCGCCTCCGACAGAGGCTTGCACTCCATGAGATGCTCGATCTGCCGGTCCAGATCCGCGTGAGACGGCATCGTTTCGGTCGGTCAGATCCGAGATCCAAAGTTCCTTACAGATCGGTGGTGTTCGGTTCGGACTAGTCCGACCGGATAGCCGGCGACGAGGACCGGAGGATCCTCGCGAAAGGGAGGGTTCCGATGCGAAGCGAGGAGGGCAAAACGAACCGTTTTGTGGGCGATGGTCTTTGGCTCTTTTCCTTCGCTCTCTTAATCATTTCATTTCTTTCCGCCCTCTGTGTTTGTTTCTGTCCTTTTCTTTTTTTCTTTGTTTCCTTCAGATTTCTTTTTTCAATTTTATGTGTGCAAAACAGAAAAACAATAAGCAATCAATGGAGACCTAAAAAAGAAATTGTAAGAAACACTTTTTTAGTTTTTTTATTATATTATTTGGTTTTAATTAATAATCTCTGAATGGGAGAGAGGAAGCGGAAATTGCCGCGAAGGTGGGGGAGCCTGCTATCCATAACCTAACAAATGAAACTCAAACTCAAATGAAATGACATCAAATTTTGAAAAACTAATTATTGAATGCGTGTGTGCATTATTTTTAAAAGAGCTGTCTCTATATGTTTTAAAGTTTAATGCTTATACAATGTTGATAAAAAAAATTATAATATTAATCGATTCCAGACTATAGTTTTAAAATCATTATTAAAAAATAATACATTTATTACACATGAATGTTTGTGACTGATTAACGGTATAAGTTGTCTTTTTATTTTTATTTTTATTGTTGGCTGTATATAGTTTTATATTTTCAATTGAGCATTTAAGTAGGTCGAACTTATGTTTGACTGTCTAGTTGGTAAGGGATAAAAGTTATTTATTGTACTACAAAAGTGTATACTTGGCATTAGAACGCAAAGTAAGACTAATGTCAGTTACACTAAAAAATGTATTAATTTGACATTGAATATTTGTTGGACCCGGTTCAATTCAAATAATGTATATGTTTTTTTATAGGAATTTGTATATCTTTAAATATAATTCATTAAATGTAATACTCTATTGTTTAAATAACAAACATCATAATATTATTATTAATTTTGACATTTCAGCAGTTAATATCCAAACTTTATATATTATTTATTACTATATGAAAATTTATTAAAAAATAAAATAAATACAAAGCAAGAGAAATCACATTAAAATTATTATAAAAATATATTTAATGAAAACTAGATAAACTATATTTATTATGATTTTTTTTAAATACATAGAGATAAAATATTAAACAATTTTTTTATAAATTAATTAATTTTTAGATTGATATTTTTTTACACAAAATATGTGAAACTTTAAATTGAATATGCATACAAAATACAAGCACTCATCTTCCTTTAAAGAAGAATCACTCATTGATAAAAAAAACCATGATGAACTAAAGAAGAATCACTTCCTAACCAAAACTCCTAAAAGCTCTCTCGAAGCATGCTTCAAAGTATAAATGACCTCCATAACTCATCATATATACAAGTGTGTACTCCTAAAAAAGCTGAAAAAGTAAATATACAAGTGAAAATACTAACATATAAAGTCAAATCAGAACAATTCCTAGTTATGCCATCAGTATTCACCTTAAGCCAATTAGTAGATGAAACTTATCATATTATGTCGATAAATGAATCCATCCTACCCTTCATCCCTCCATAGTTTGAATTCAACACTAAAAAAAATCAGAGATAGTATTACTCATATGCTTCTTATATTTATTCTCAGTCACACACAAACTCCTTAATTTTAAAAAATAGAAAAGGTAACGCAATTGGATCATAAAATCTACCATTATTTCACATTCTCTACAACTCATCCAAATAATTGGAGTAATAACAACCACTTTAATAACTTTAAACTAAGAGTTACAAGAAGACTTCTTAAACTCAATAACCAAATCTACTACAAATCCTAAAAAAATAATTTGATCATTCCTATAATCATATAACAATAGAACAATGAAATAACAAATGAGAGAAAAATTCAACATTATTACAACATAAAGAACACATAGAGCATAAAACCATTATTTTTTTAACCTCTAAATTAATAAGTAAACAACCATACAAAAAATTTCAAACAACCAAAATTTTAGTTGGTAATACCTCATTTAACCAAATAAAGTTCCCTCAACCCATATGTTCCAAACCATAAGAGTACAATTTTTTGCAATTTTTTGAGAAAGCACTATAGTATATTTCAAAGTCTAATTAGGCAGATCCTCATCCTCATTAACTATTAAAGAAGAAAATTCACATAAATTATCAACAAAAGAAGGAAAGTTTCAAAGTCTCTTCCAAACTGAACTAACAACATAATATAATCATACTTTGTCATAATTACTAACCAATTTAGATATGCAAATGTCAGAACACAAACTATCATTTCAAAGATTAATACAATCATCCTTACTTAGTGTTCAAAAAGTATTTTCCAGAATAAGATCATATGCATCCTTAATACCATGCAAAATTGACGATGATTTAAAGAACATGTACAATAACATAATTATATTTATTACTTAAATTTTCATAAATACTAATCTCATCTATAACATGCTTAAATTTTAAACTTTTTCGAGTTAATTTTAAATTTTAAAAGTATTTTTTTCAATTAATTTTTTTATTAGAAAGAATGAGTTAGATGTATAATGTAAGAACCTGGATTTAATTATATAATATATTTTAAAAGAAGATGGGGGCAGAAACGTAATAAGATAGAGAGGAGGAGCTTTATTAAAAAAAAACAGTTTTATAGAAGTTTTAGAAAAAGCTAAACTCATTTCCAGAGAACGCTTCTCTCTCTAGAACCCATCTTCTCCTCTATCTTCTCTCTAATCTCCACACTGCTCCAACCGGTGCATTTTCGTTTAGGCGGCATCCCTGCGTTCCCGGAGTCGAGAGCTTCAACTTGAACCAATTGGGTTCTTGTTATTTCGCCGGTAAGTCGTTTCCCCCTTTCCTTACGCTTCTAGGGTTTTGAGCATGCAACAGTTATGTTGATGCATGTGCCTTTCGTTTCTGTCCTTCCAATCTTTGTTCAATAATAGCTCTAAGAACTATTCTGGATCACAGTTCTATGATCTGTAGGGTGCAGTCCAAGTTCGGTGTGACTCGGGGTACTGTAGAACCAAGCTTTGGTATAGAGCTGTGAAATTTCCAGGTAAGGGGAGTTATGCCTTTTTCTGAAATTGATTTTATGATGTGCCTGTTTGGTATATTTAAACCTGTTGTAATGTTACGTTTCTTTCTTTATTTTGAGCATGTTGAGTGGCTTTAAACTGAAACTGTGAAAATTGTGAAACTTGATGTACTAAATATGAATTAAGTTGAATGAGTATGTTGTTTGGGCTTAATGTTAAATTTTGGTGGCTTGAAGTCCATATGCTATGATGTTAAATTTGTGAACCGGTAATGCACTGTGGTGATCTGTTTTGGATGAGCCTTGTTGTCTTAAATTGGGCAGGTTGGGAGCACTTGGGGTATTAAAACTGTTATGATTGAATTGAATAGAAGCCTAAGTGAAAATAGAGTGTTTTGGGTATTTTGAGAGGAACTGAGATAGTGATTTTTAGTAACTGTGGTCTAGGGTGCGTTTGGAGTGTTGAGACAGTTTAGAGGGGTCATTTGGGACTTGTTGAGAGCACTTTGTTGGTAGGATAGAGGAATCATAAAAATCGGAGTTGGCACATCCCTGATCATAGAGCAACCCTAGTCTGATCCAGTCAGTTGTGACTAGTAATATGTGTTGGCGCTTATGGTGAGTTTGATGCGTTCAAACATTTGATTCTTCTCTAATGACCAATTTGGGTTAGTAAGAAGGGTTGGGAGTAAGTAATCTGTTGTGATAAGTAAGTTAATGAATAATTTAACAATTAGAGAGCATTTTAGGTAGTTTGAGGGGAAGTGAGAGGGTGATTTTGAGAGTTAGGGGTTCTGGGTATAGTTGGGCTGTTGGGTCAGTCTTAGCAAGTGGATTGTGACTTGTTTGAGTCACCAAATTGGTCAAAATAGGTGCAAAGTGTTAGAATTGGGTTTTGGGTCCTTTAGTTATTGAGTTTGATGTTTTGGAGTAGAATTGATTTGGTTTAGTACATCTAATCCTTATCCAAATGACCAATGCAATACTTTACTTTCATCTATAAACATGTTTCATATCAATATTAGTGTTACAAATTTTAAATTGATCAATTGGATACGTCTAAGATGCACCAAAACTAGAAAAATCAGGTTGCTGTAAAAACCTGATAAGAGTAATCGATTATCTCACTTGATAATCGATTATTCGAGTTAGAAAGTCATATTTTCTTCGAAGCTCCCGTAAATAATCGATTATTACATATGATAATCGATTATTGTCGTCGAAAAATCATCCAGGACACTTTTGGGTGGTTTTCGGGGTTCCGGGTATCATTTTTGGACGTGCTTTGGGTCGTTTTGGGGCTTTTGGACCTTTCTGAAACTGTTGCAGATGGTTTCAAAGTCATTTTCTTTATCTAAGTATGAGTTTATAGGATTTCATGTTGTTTAGTGGTTCTTCTGGGACTGTTATTGTTTAGTAATGTATGTGGAATGTTGTAATGTAAATTATGATTGAGGTGATGTTGTTAACTTGAAAGCATGTGAATGTATGAGGTATGCTTAGTGATTGACTGTAACAAGTGGTGATTGGTGTAAGTGTAACAAGTACGGTTCATGGACGTAATTCCATGATCCTCAAGGAGAGGATACATGATGGTGCCCTAATAGTGTGTAGAATGAATTGCACAGAAGCTCAGTCTTGGGGGTTATCCTGAAACTACAATGACCAATCATTCTCAAGTAAAGAAGATTGGATCATGTGGTGAGTAGTAGCAGGAGGTCCTAGTCTTGGAGGCTTTCAGTATGCTCTAAGGGGCGGAACAGATTAACCTCGTGAGTGTGGTAGGGTGAAACCCATTGGCAATGGC
The DNA here is from genome assembly GCA_027742785.1 of Vigna reflexopilosa. Classification (NCBI taxonomy): domain Eukaryota; kingdom Viridiplantae; phylum Streptophyta; class Magnoliopsida; order Fabales; family Fabaceae; genus Vigna; species Vigna reflexopilosa. The sequence continues at coordinate 21,978,830 of CM050930.1, read as the reverse complement.
TTTGCAAAGCAGTAAAGGCCACCACGAGTGCACAACCCGCTATAGCTCGACAATCATTCTAGTCCGGACGAGTCAGTTTATAATGTAACAAGTCTTGTGGTATTTGTTAATATGTTTTGAATGAACTTTGCCTGATTGTGTGTGATTGATAACATGCTTTTATACCTAGCTCACCCTTGCTTGTTTGTGTTGCTTGTGTATGTTTTATTTTGCGATGATCATCCACTTGGATGTGAGCAGATGCCATTGAGGAGGTCCCCTTGGAGCAAGAGCTGGAGGATGCTGACGCAGCAGCTTAGCTTAGTTAGGATTCATAGATATTTTATATATTTTTTAAAATATTCTTTAGTACTTAAAGATTTAAATTATAGTCCATTTTGGATGACTGTAAGCTTAAAGCTTTATTTACAAGTCTCTACACCGTTCTACAATATTATAATTGTTGACTTCTATATTATATAGTTGCTATATAAATGGGATGTCACATGTAAGAAGTTCACTAAATTCCATATTATTTGCATGGCATTCACATTCAGGGGCACACTATGATAAATTATTTTGAAAGAGCCAAAATAAAATACTTAAATTAAGTGTAGTTTTAATCACCAGTGGAAAAACGCCGTTTAACGTCACCTCATAGACGTCGGTTAGAGGTGCACTGACGTAATATGATGATCGGTGGCAAATTTGTAAATAACTCAAACGAGAAGACATCGGTTACATGGCTAACCGATGTCTCAAACACTACAGACGTCGGGCACACTGCACATGGACGTCTAAAAGGTCTGGAGGAAGGTGAATAGTCGCCATATGGACGTCGAATACGACCACACCGACGTCTACACTCGTCTTTAGACGTCCCAGGGAACAAGAGACGTTTATAGTTCTGCCAGGAAGGTCAATAGTCGCCATGTCGACGTCGGGTAGCTGAGAGGCGACATCTCTGTCTTGACAGGTTGGTGCATGTAATTAATGTCCCGCCACATAGACGTCGATGCCCCTTGAGAACTGACGTCCATAACCTGACAGTTAGGTGAATTGTAATAATTTTTCCGCCATATAGACGTCGGCCAGAAAGTTGGTGACGTCTATAACATTATAGACATCGGGCCGCCATGCAACGGACGTAAAATCCGCGCCATTATTAATATGTAAATCATAAAGACGTCAAATTAGTGAGAGCACCAACGTCTATAACATTATAGACGTCGATGGACAAACGTAACCGACGTCCACAGTACTTTATAGTGCAGAACGCGAACCCGCGAACAGTTACCACTATTCATCGTCTTCTTCCTCGCGCTTTTCTCTTGCGGCAATGCTTTCCAGGTGCATTTTCTCTCTTTTGGACCGTTTAAATTCACTTTTACTCCGATTAAGTTACTCTTTGATGAAATATCTTCCATTTGAACCGATTAAAATTCGTTTTCGTTGCGTTTTGGTGCAGTTTGTGGCGTGTTCTTGGGCGACGTTTTTGACCCTTTTTGGCCTACATTTTTGGGTGTGTAGTCCTCCATTTCCCTCCATTGTTGTTTTAATATGCTAAAATTTGTTGAAAACTTTTATTGTATGTGTGTTATTGTCTTTTGTGTATGCATGTTATTGGCTTTTGCATTTGCATGTTTTTGGTTTTTAGGTATGCATGTGTTATCGGCTTTTGAATATGCATGTGATAAAGTTTAGTTGTGTTATTATAATTGGAATGTTAGATTATAAGTATCAAATCATTGAGTGAAACTTAGTTCCCGTTTGAAATTTAATACAAACGATAAATTTTTTAATCGTTTGTATTAAATTTTGAATTGTCTGATTAGACAGTTTGGGAAAATTATTTTTCATAAATTTGCTATAACATGTACGTTGGAGTTTATGCATAAGATTGATGAAATTTCGGTTCATTATTTGTGTTGTTCTCCGGATGCATATTTGATATTGGTCATTCTTGTGACTACTCTCATTTCGTGTATTTCGGAGACCAATACGAAATGCTGCCGAAATTTTATCAAATTTATGATGTAGATTTCTTTGCACATGTCTTAGCAATTTATGAAAAATATTTTTCCTGAATGGGTAGGGCCTAACCTTGTGAGAGTTAAGAAATTTATACTGATGAACTATGTTACAAACATAGTATGGATCGAAGCTGGATGAATGCACATCGCATCTCTGAAGAATATGAGAAGGGTGTTTCAGTGTTCTTGCAATATGTTAAAGATAATGCAAAGTCTGTGAACGAGACATATTTTTGTCCTTGTGTTCGTTGTCTTAATCAAATACGACAAGACTTAGGCAATTTGCATGATCATCTATTCATGTTCGGCATAACGAGAATGTATACTGTTTGGACTTGGCATGGAGAAATACTGGACCAGCCTATGACATCACGAGGAACAAATTATGTGGAAGAATGAATGAGTGATCATTTAGAGGACATGATACGTGATGTTGTTGAAGATAACTTTAGAAGAGCTAATTTGTATGATTCTCTTATCAATGATTCAGAGCAACCGTTGTACCCAGGCTGCACGAACTTTACACGTTTGTCTGCAACTTTGAAGTTGTTTAGTTTAAAAGCAAGGAACGGATGGACCGATAAAAGTTTCACGGAGTTGTTGGAGTTGCTGAAGGAGATGCTTCCAGAAAATAATACTCTTCCTATTTGTAATTAGGAGGCCAAAAAAGTTTTATCTCCAATGGGTCTTGAATATCAGAAGCCAATGATTTTGTTTTGTACATCAAGGAGTTTGCTTCGCTAAAGTATTGTCCAACATGTGGTTTAAGCCGTTTTAAAAAGAAATCTGACAAAAACACTAGTGAAGAAGGTAATAATGGTGCACCTGGTAAGGTGATATGGTATTTGCCTATAATACCTAGGTTCAAACGTATGTTCTCTGTTAAGGAGGATGCAAAGAACCTTAAATGGCACGTTTTAGGAAGAAAGTATGATAATCTTCTTTGACACCCAGCAGATTCACCACAGTGGAAGAAGATCGATGAAACATTTCCAGAATTTGGTTTAAATCCAAGAAACTTAAGACTTGCACTTGCAACTGATGGTATGAATCCGTACAAGAACTTAAGTAGCAAACACAGTTCATGGCCAGTTATGTTGATGATATACAATCTTTCTCCTTTGTTGTGCATGAAGAGAAAATATGTCATGTTGTCAATGATGATATCTGGTCCTAAACAACCTGGCAATGACATTGATGTTTACTTGAAACCTTTAATTAAGGATTTGAAATTGTTGTGGGAAGAAGGTGTCGAAGTGTTTGATTCAGATGTTGAAGAGAATTTCCGTTTGCGTGCAATGTTGTTTTGCACTATAAATGATTTCCCAGCCTATGGAAACTTGAGCGGTTATAGTGTTAAAGGACATTTTGCATGTCCGATTTGTGAAGAAAACACTAGTTACCTTCAATTGAAGCATGGTGAGAAGACGATTTATACAAGACATCAGAAATTCCTTCCTCGCAATCACCCTTATCGTAGATTGAAAAAAGCATTCAATGGAAGTGCCGAGGATGAGGTTGTGTGCAGACCCCAGAATGGTGAAGATGTGTACAACGAAGTAAAAAACATTGACATTGTGTTCAGAAAACATGGTAAAAGTACATCTGCAAAAAATGTTTGGAAGAAACTATCAATATTTTTTAATCTTCCTTATTGGTCTAAACTTGATGTTAGACATTGTATTGATGTGATGCACGTAGAAAAAAATGTTTGTGACAGTGTCATCGGAACTTTATTAAACGTGAAAGGGAAGACCAAAGATGGAATAAAAGCAAGACAAGATTTGGCTGAAATGGGAATCCGAACTGAGTTACATCCACAAACAATAGGAAGACGCACCTATCTGCCCCCAGCCTGTCACACTCTTTCTAAAAAAGAAAAACAAAGTTTTTGTAACTCTTTAAGAAGTGTGAAGGTTCCACAAGGTTATTCTTCAAATATTAGTAACCTTGTTTCTATGCAAGAGCTAAAGTTAGTTGGTTTAAAATCTCATGATTTTCATATATTGATGCAACAATTGTTACCAGTTGTTATTCGAGGCATATTACCTCTTTTTGTTAGGGTATTCTAACACGTTTGTGTTTGTTCTTTAATGCCATTTGCAAGAAAGTTGTTGACCCTCAATGTTTAGATCAATTAGAAAATGAAGGAATAAGACTACTATGTGAATTGGAGATGTATTTTCCACCTTCTTTTTTTGATATCATGGTTCATTTGATAGTTCATCTAGTCCGAGAAATTCAAATATGTGGGCCGGTATACTTAAGGTGGATGTACCCTGTTGAAAGATACATGAAAATCTTAAAGGGATATGTCAAGAATCAGTATAGACCAGAAGCTTCAATCATAAAGCGATACATTGCAGAAGCAGCCATTGAATTTTGTTCAACTTACATGCCAAGTTGTGAACCAGTGGGTCTACCCAAGAGCATACATGAAGAAAAATGTGAAGGTAAGGGTCGTGGTGTGAGGATTCAAAGTGTGAGTAGAAAAGAAGTTGATCAAGCTCATTTGTACATCTTAAACAACACTGATGATGTTATTCCTTACATTTCTGAACACGTTAATGAAATAAAGGCATCACACCCAAGAATGAGTGAAAAATGGCATCTTAATGAACGTGTCAAAACCTTCTTACAATGGTTTAAGAAAAAGATTTATGCGACTCCACATGTTTCTGAAACTCTATTGAGGTTATCTCGGGGGCCGAACATAGATGTCATTACATATGGTGGGTACTATATTAACAATATCTCTTTTCAGAAAAAGGAAGAAGATGACAAAAGTAGTCGGGTTACACTAAAAGCTGAGTCAGTGCACTTCTCTAGTTCTAAAGACAAAAATCCAATCACTGCATCAATTAGTTATTTTGGAGTAATACAAGAAATATGGGAGGTGGATTATGTGAGGTTTATAGTCCCCGTTTTCAAGTGTAAATGGGTTGATATAAATTCTGGAATCATTACAGATGGCTCTGGTTTCACGTTGGTAGATCTTAAAAAGATGAGTTTCACTGATGAACCATTTATTATGCCAAGTCAAGAAAGACAAATATTCTACGTCAGTGATCCAGCGAATGAAAAATGGTCAGTGGTTTTGGAAGGAAAAAACCAATATCGGAATATGATGATGGTGATGACATGGCTGAAGCAGAGGATGATCCCATAGCAAAACTATTGTCAAACATTCCCAAGTTCAACAAAGGATCAATACAAATATACTGGGATTTAAGAGTATTTGGTCCCCCCCCCCATATGCCAATATATATCACATTCAATGATGTATCGAAGATCATTGCAGGAGACAAGATGTTGAATATTTCCATTATTCAACTCTGGTGCATGTAAGATAGTTAATTTTGTCTACCATAATATTTTAATTTAGATGCCTACTTTGTAACAAGTTAACTTTGTTGTTATAGGTACATGGACACTGTCATTGTAGACCAAGGTCGGTCTTCCGTTTACGGATTTGTTGAACCTCAGACCATTCAACGTTGTGGTAACAGTTGAAACCAAACAAAATTATATGCAAACTTGGATGGCTGAGTCAAACAGAGACATATACATTGTGCCATACATTGATGAGTATGTGTTGTTTTATGTAAAAGGTAATTAAAGTTTACTTAATTAGTTTACTAACTATTTATGATGTTCCAAACAGGGCTTACTGGCAGCTGCTGGTCCTCATTCCCAAAAAAAGTATAGTTGTATTCTTCTGTTCGTTGCAAAGGAAGATGAAAAATGACTTGAAAACCATGCTTCAAGGGTAAGTGTTTCGCCAAAGCAGCTAAGGCAGGAGTGAACAACTTATCTTCTGCAAAAGTGGAACTAGCAAGACTTATTTTTGTTGTTGAACATTACTTAGGTTTAGTTTAAGTTTATAATTTCATATTTTTGATCTTTGATTGAATTATATCTATTTATAGCTCAAACTCAAATATTTATTATAAATAATTGTTCTGGGAAAATTTTCTGATTTTCAGGTGTGGTTTTATTTGAAAAATAAAATATTTAAAAAAAAAAATACCCAGTAGACGTCGGTTAATGCAAAACCGACGTCTACAGACGTCTGTCAGTGCACAAATCGACGTTCAATAAGTTACAGTGAACAAAACGTTCCAGAGCGTATAGACGTCTCATATGTTGACCCCAGACGTCTATATTAACGTCTATTGTATCTATGAACGATGTCTATTTATACGTCGACTATGTACACAGCCGACGTCTATATAAACGTCTGTGATAACCTGACCGATGTATAGTTAACGTCACCCGAATAGACGTCGGTTCCATAAGTGATGTTAAAAGCCTAAAATAACCTACATTAAACAGCGTTTTTCCACTAATGAATGTATAATTTTTATGCAATCCTGCAGACATGGCAAGGTAATGTAGGTGAACTTGTCTTTCTCTCACACGGCCTCTGCCAAATTCACCTGCCAAATTCACCTTATATATGGACAAATGATATTAAGGAATTGCACTTTCCTCATTATAAGTAGTGACCCCTGTTAAGAATGGTGAATCTTTGTGCTAAATGATGGGGCCTTGGCCTCCAATTTATTTTTATATATGTATAAATTAATATATAAGTTTTTTTTATGGTTTTAATACATTATATATATATATATATATATATATATATATATATTTAATATCTTCAAAATTTGTATACTTTTACGACAAAAACTTTGGCATCCCGATAATTTTTTTTTTTGAAAACCCCCCATTGCCTATTAAGATATGTCAATCATAACATGTTATGTTTCTTGCATCTCTATAGGGAAAACAATCTTTTAAACTTTAGTATTATTACCAAGTACACTTTAGCAAATGGAACATCTATTTTTCTTTTTCACCATTACTAGGTTTCTTTTTAAATGTAACAACTCAGACCTAATATACACATTCAATGTTGTAAACTCATTTTTGTATAATTCATAATCATTAAAACATATGTTATCTTCTTTTAGTTTATGCTCATAAGATATAATATCTGTTTGGCCCTATAATTATATTAGCTAACATGTTACCTTGAAAGATATCATTTAACAACTCTTGCAGTTTGTTTTTGTTATTGTTTTTTGTTTTTTTTTTTAAACTTGTATGTGTTCATATATATTTCTTTTTTTCACTCGTAAATCTATTGTACTATTATCCTTGACCACTTAATTTAATTTTGATCTAATACTAATTCTTTATTTTTTTCCCTTACTTATTAATGTCAGTTATTCTGCAATTCTTAAGAGAATACTATTTGTGCAAGTTTCGGTAGAGAAACTAGCAAGTATCCGAGTTTAAAAATATCTAAATTATTAAAAAAAACATTTCAAACGTTTTAAATATTATATAATTATTTTATTATATTATCATATTAAAACTACATGGTGATTTTTAAAATATTAAAAATTAAAATTTCAACATAATGTTATTTGAAATATAATTTTGTAAATATATTTTTACACATATCTCTAATTAATTTCTCTTATCATATTTTAGTAAATTTATGTTGAAAGTTTCAAATCAAGTAGAGATAAAACTAATTTATAATATATAAATGGTGCAAAACTCACTTTACAAGCCAATTTTGTGGAATTGAATTAGGCTTAAATCCACTTCTTAGCATGGTATCTATCGCAACCGGAATCACGATGGGACGACGATCTAAAAAGAAAAAAAGTTTAGAAAAAGTTTTGGAATCGCCACCATAGTTTATTCTGGAAAACTACGGAAAAACCATAAAGAAAAGCACGGTTCACGAAAACCAGATTCTGGGTTCGGGAGTCGGTTACGTGTAGGGAAGGTATTAGCACCCTACAACGCCTACCCTAAGGTAGTACCTTTAATCAAATGCGAATGTGATGTGGTTTTCAAAATGTTTAACTATCCCGGAAAGATATTATAAAGAAACAAAATTGTTTTTTTTTATTTTTTTATGCCCGACAATGATTGACCTTGCTCCTACGTATTCTCAAAATAATAAATCAGGGTTACGTAGTTCTAGCCAATTGTTTGGAAAACATTTGAAAAAGGAGGTTTTACATTTCAATATTTTTATGTAAGAAAAAGAAAACGTTTTCTAACACAAAGACGATGCGTGCGATCACACATGTGCTAGAACCCTTAAAATAAATTTTTAATTAATTTTATAAAAAGAAAAGGGTCTTCCAGCACAAGGACGATGCATGCGATCACACATGTGCTAGAACCCTTAAAATAAATTTTTTATTTAATTTTATAAAAAGGAAAGTGTTTTCTAGCACAAGGACGACGCGTGCGATTACACATGTGCTAGAACCCTTAAAATAAATTTTTATATTAAAATTTATGAAAAGGAAAGGGTTTTCTAGCACAAGGACGATGCATGCGATCACACATGTGCTAGAACCCTTAAAATAAATTTTTTTATTCAATTTTATAAAAAGGAAATGGTTTTCTAGCACAAGGATGATGCGTGCGATCACATATGTGCTAGAACCCTTAAAATAAATTTTTTATTTAATTTTATAAAAAAGAAAGAGTTTTCTAACACAAAGACGATGCGTGCGATCACACACGTGATAGAATCCTTAAAATAATTTTTTTATTTAATTTTATAAAAAGAAAAGGGTTTTCTAGCACAAGGACGATGCGTGTGATCACACATGTGCTACCCTTAAAATAATTTTTTTATATTTAATTTTAGGAAAAGGAAAGGATTTTCTAGCACAAGGACGATGCATGCGATCACACATGTGCTAGAACCCTTAAAATAATTTTTTTTATTTAATTTTATAAAAAGGAAAGATTTTTCTAGCACAAGGATGATGCGTGCGATCACACATGTGCTAGAACCCTTAAAATAAATTTTTAATTAATTTTATAAAAAGAAAAGGGTCTTCTAGCACAAGGACGATGCTTGCGATCACACATGTGCTAGAACCCTTAAAATAAATTTTTTATTTAATTTTATAAAAAGGAAACGGGTTTTTTAGCACAAGGACGACGCGTGTGATCACACATGTGCTAGAACCCTTAAAATAAATTTTATATTCAAATTTATGAAAAGGAAAGGGTTTTCTAGCACAAGGACGATGCATGCGATCACACATGTGATAGAACCCTTCAAATAAAATTTTTTATTTAATTTTATAAAAAGGAAAGGGTTTTCTAGGATAAGGATAATGCATGCGATCACACATGTGCTAGAACCCTTAAAATAAATTTTTTATTTAATTTTATAAAAAGGAAAGAGTTTTCTAGCACAAGGACGATACGTGCGATCACACATGTGCAAGGACCCTTAAAATAATTTTTTTATTTATTTTTATAAAAAGGAAAGGATTTTCTAGCACAAGGACGATGCGTGCGATCACACATGTGCTAAAACCCTTAAAATAAAGTTTTTATATTTAATTTTATGAAAAGGAAAGGGTTTTCTAGCATAAGGACGATGCGTGCGTTCTCATATGTGCTAGAACCCTTAAAATAATTTTTTTATTTAATTTTATATAATTGAAAGGGTTTTCTAGCACATAGACGATGCGTGCGATCACACTTGTGCTAGAACCCTTAAAATAAATTTTTATATTTATACTAATTTTGTTGTTTTTTTTTGTTTTATTAAAATATTTTAAAATAGGTAAAGATATTTAAAAATAAAATAATAACGATAAATAATTAATTTTAAAACGAAAAATAAAGGTGTGCAAATTAATTTTAAATTTAAACGCGGATTGGGCCCTAGCCCAATGACAAAGGGGTGGTGAAAGGGAAAACAGGGACTGCGCCAGGAAAAATAAACTTAAACCGGATTGGGTCTAAGCCCAAAAGCAGATGGGGTGATGGAGAAAAAAATAGAGGTTGCGCCAAGTAGAATTTTGGTTTGGGCGGACTAGGCCTAATCCCTCTTTAATCCGAACCCATTAGGGTTTTTGTTTCAGCCCCCAAACCTTGCAAGGGATCTCATTCGATCAAACATCCCAGAAGCTTCGAGTTCCTTCTCCCGTGAGCATGCCGTTTTCTGAATCCGACAACCACCATCTTCGGCCGCCGTGAGCTGCAATATAAAGTTCCAGCGACAGCGCCGACCACTACCACCGCAGGTTGCTCGTGCACACACTTCATCTTCCCCAATCACTCACACGCGATGCTCATTGAAACCTAGGGTCCTTCCCCTCTTCAACCGCCATGGACGCGCGACCTATCTCCATTGAGTTAATGGCCGCTATCGGCGACCCTGCCCACCACTGGGAAATTTAACAGCGTCGAGGCAACTCTGAACCACCGTCACGAATAGCAGAACGACTCAACAATCAATGTTGAAAGTCGATTTGGATCCATTGGCTTTCGCTAGCAACGATGGTTGTTCTGACCGAAAAGCCGCCTCAACCCTAGCTCGAACAGTGACTTGCAGTGATTCTCCAAGAACTTGAAACCTCCACTATCGGATTGTCGAGCTTTAAGAGACCTCATTCGTTGACACGAAGTGCCGTTGCAACCACTGGCTTGTCAATGCCAGTCTCTTCTCCAAGCAAAGTGTGTCTGTCAACAGAGGAAGGAAATACTCCTTCATTGAGCCATCGTCACCGAAGGCTTCAAGTGAATCCGCAATTGGACATTTAGAACGCGCCATAGTCCAATCTCCTCTATCGTCACCTCCACCTAAGTCCTTCGTTCATCCCAAACTACACTCTACTGTGTATTCCCTTTTTTCACCAAAAAAATTGTTTCCTACTTGGCTGTGTGTGAGTATCTTGTTTACTGAGTGGATCATATTGGTAATTTGGGTTAAGGAAAACGGTTTGATGAAGAAATTGGTAAGAACGTGACTGTGTTCCTTGCCTGATTGGGTTTCTACTCTTTTGAGTTTCTCTGTGTTTAAGGTATTCGCTCAACACTTGGACTCGCTTTCAGTTACAGGGCCATAGTGGGGGGATGGTTACTGGTGCGATGGAGTCAATATTATGCTTGGGAATTGGGTGGTATCAGCGAGAAATACCATGTTCACAACACCATGCTCAACGATGTAACAGTACATTCATCAACAATGTATGACAAGTTTTCCATAACAGAGAATAGAAAATTACCTCTTGGAGCTCTTGTAGTTGATCCTTGATATCTCTGGTAATGGTAGATCGGTGGCGGCAACCCACTCCTCAAGGTAGCTTCTGCGTTGTTTTATGATGATTCCCCCCGAGAAAGCACTAAGACCAAAAATGACGATTGAAAAAGCTCCTCCCCCATTTTCTCCCAATCTTTAGTGAAGACGTGCCTCCAATCCTTTTCCTAACCGATTTTTTGATTCCCCCAAAATCCCAAAACCAAATTCTGTTACCTCTCCTGCCAACTCACCTCCTGTTGTCTCCCCTCCCCCAACACACGCCACGTTTTTCCTTTTCCATTATTATTATTTTTTAGTTTTTTCTTCTTAATTTTCAATTATTTTAATTGTTTAATTAATTAACAACTATATGAAAACAAAATAAAATAGAAATTAAATTAAAGTTAAAAATAAAAATATGAAAAGAAAATCTAAATAATAAAATAAAATAAAAACAAATAATAAAAAAAAATAAAAAATAAAAAAAAACAAATAAAAACCAAAAATCAAATAAAAAAAATGTATTATTTATTTTTTTACCATCCGGACAAAATTGGGTGTTGATAGTATCAAAGCTATGGTTAGAACTTATCGTAGCGATATTTGTTATTTGTTGAGCATGTTGTGCCACCCGCTATCGGGCCGTTATCGGACCACCCATTAATGTCTAGTCTCACGCTTGAAATGATGTTTATACTGTGTGTGAGGGGGGGTGTTAGAAGTTTCACATCGACTAGAGATAAGAATAATTTATAACATATAAGTGAGTGAGGCTTAAAGTCCACCTCTTTAACAATTTAAAAAATATATAATTTTATATTTACATTAAGCATTTAATTTTATTAAATCAACGTTAAGTATACTATTTTAATTTAAATATTATAAAAAACAGACATTATGGTTTTATATGTTAAACCATTTTCGCTTGTAATGGATAACTTAATAATTTTAAGGTTTAATACCTATTTTGGTCCCTCGGTTTGTAGGGTCTATTCAAAGTCATCCTCCTTTTTAAAAAAGTTCACTAAGATCCTACTTTTTGCAAGAACGGTGGAACTTAGTCCTTTTTGCTTACGAAGTTAAATTTGCTAATGGCAAAGCTGCCTAACTGGAAAAAAACTTGATGAGTTGTAACGTTTTGGTTGTGCTGGCACTGTGACTTCATTATGTGTTAAAATAAAATAATTAAACGTGACGTGGAGTATGTAAAAGTTAGGGTTAAAATAAAATTAGGATTTAGGGTAAAATCAAGTCGCGATTTTAGAATTTGGGGTAAAATCAAGTTGCAATTTTTTGGGCGATTTAGGGTTCAACAATCAGCTTCAACAATCCAGAGATTCTTGGTGAAATCGCGTTCGTGGTTCGTGGAAGACCTTGTTTCATTCATCAGCGCTGGTGAGGTTAGTGTTCTTACCCTTCCTGTTGGTGTAGTTACTGATCGCATTATTAACTGCTTTCGTTCATCATCACTGCTTTTATTACTATCGTCTTTAATAAGTGGATTCTGTGTTTGTTTTGTAATGGGTGGAATGAGTTAAAATATGATTATATTTGTCGCGTATTGGGGGGCTTATGGAAAAAGTAGTCGCGTTGGGTGTTGAAATTGGTCTCATGGGTGTTAAGATATTGGATCCCAAGGTAATATTGTTCTTGTGCATTATTTATGTTCATATCCATTTGTCGTGATGTGCCTTATTTATGTTCATTTCTTTCAGTTGGTCTGCAAGAAGGATATTTGAGGTTAGGCATGTTTCAGTCATTGGGAACAAATTCACTATGGACCTGGACAATCACGAATGTAGCTGCAGGAAGTGAATGATCAGTGGCATCCCGTGTTCTCATGCAATTGCAGCTATGAATTATTCAAATGTAGACCCAGAAAGTTTTATACCAACTTGTTTTAGGAAATCCACATACGAAGAAGCATATGCGTCCATCATCTATCCTATGAATGACTACCTCCAATGGGAAAAAAGAAGTTATCCTGATGTACTGCCACCACTTCACAGGAAGATGCCCAGGAGACCAAAGAAAAAAAGAAGAATGAAGCCCTGGGAACTAACTAAGAATGGGACCCGAATGAGTGTTGGTGGGCACAAAAAGAAGTGTAGCATCTGTCGTGAAGTGGGGCACAACAAAAAAGTGTGCCCTTTATGTTCAACCATCACAAAACCAACAGAACCACCACAGGCACAAAGTTCACAACCCCTTGCACCATCACAGTCATCAAGTCCCCAATCTCCTCACCCAACACAACCAACTCAAGATTCCACACCACTAATAGCAAGGAAGAAGTTAAACATTAGAAGAAAAGATCCATAGATTTAACTGAAAATTTGGATATATTTTGTACTGTTATAAAACACTTTAATTATGTATGTTATACTCTTATTAAGCACTTTAATTTTGTAGTGCTATTAAGCACTTTATTTAAATATGTTAATTTGACTGTATTGTGATATTATGTTCTGATATTTGGATGTAATTATATCTGTTAGTATGTCAGGTATCCTTAATATGTATTACAGTCATATAAGTTAGGGACCACCTTGCACATTTTTTTAAAGAAAGGGGAACCAAATTTAACATTTTTAAAACAAAAGGGGACTAAAATGAACTTTATTGCACGAACTCAGATTGTTCACCATATTACAACACCAGTTGATATTACATGAAGCTAAACACCTAAGCCATTACATGAACAAAACATGAAGCTAAACACCTAAGCCATTACATGAACAAAACATACATTACACACCTAACATCAAGCTACACACAACCATAATAAGAGCAAACACAACTCCAACTAAGAACTTTATCCTTCTCTGCAACTCTTTCACATCATTTTCGAGATCACATATCCTATTGCTTTGCCTCAGACTTGTACCATCTCTATCATCAACATTGTCTTCAGAGCACCACTTGAAAAAATTACATGACATTCCAGTTGAAAATCCACCCTATTATTCACCAAGAACACAAAAATGTATTAACACATAATATCCAATACACATAAAAGTGACTACGGTATTCAAAACACCTAGTAATGACGACATCCCCAAAATTTCCTCCCAGCATTCCTAGAAGTTCTGGCAACTTTCGTTACAACACTATCACCACAGTGGAAAATAGGGGTTATCCCAACTCCCCTCGAAACAGCACCGTGTGAGGATTGCGAAAATCCTTTACCCGTTGCCTTCTAACAGGAAGAACAACTTTGTCAATAAGTCATCCCTAACCCTAAGAGTTTGTTGTTAAATTTAGGAACAACAGTACCACGAATCTCCAAGAACCCTAACACTTTGCTGTTAGATTTAAGAACAAAGGTAGCACGATTCATCAACCACCCTAACTTTGCTTTTAAATTTGGGAACAACCATGAATCACTTTGCTTTCAAGATGAATCAACAATTCAATTTAACACGTCATCCAAAACGTTACAACTCATCAGTTTTTGCCAGCTGGGCAGCTCTTTCGTTAGCAAATTTAACGTCGTAAGCAAAAAAGACTAAGTTCCACCGATTTTGCAAAAAGTAGGATCTTAGTGAACTTAAAAAAAAAAGGAGAACAACTTTGAACAGACCTTACAAACCGAGAATCAAAATAGGTATTAAACCTAATTTTAAATACGTTTGGTAACTTGAAACTTATTTTGCTTAAAATAGTTTTTTTCTTTTAATGTTTTATGGTCAAAACTTTAGTCAAACTAAAACAATGTTATTTTATGAAAGGTTTCAAGTTAGTCTTGCCAAATTTCACATATAATTATTATCGTTACCTAAGTTCTTTAAATATTGTCATTAAGTTAGTCTCTTAAATATCAAACATCTCTTCAAATTATTTTCCTAAACAACTTGATAAATTATATGGAAGAAGTCAACATTATTGAAGAGAAAATATTTGACTTGACTTGGTTTAATTGTTTTGATATGAACTTGCGTGGGTTGGTAGCTAGCCTACAATGCTTGCGTGGTATTCCAAAAGATAAAATTTTAATTAGACAAAATATCTATATTAATTATACTATCATCTATATCAAAGACTATTATTACAAAGAAAAAACAAAAATATGTGAAAGGACATTTGCAAAAAGAAATAAAATAAGGGTGGTTAAATGGGTTTAGGTTGATGGGTCCACATACTATCTCTTCAAAATTTAAATTTTGTGGATTAAATTGAAGTTTTTAACTCTTAGTTTGTTTTTGTCTTATTTATTAAATTGATGGGTCAAAAAGAGACGGAACAAGTTAAACCGTTAGCTTTTATTTTTAAAATAAAAATTAAAATAAAGAATAATTTAAAAAATACTTTTTGTGTATTATATTATTACCGCTTATCAATTAAATTCCAATTATTAATTATAATAAAGTAATTTAACATGTAAGAATATTTTAATTTATTTGATAAAAACATTATTTAATTAAAATTTTAAAATATTTATATTTACAATGTACTTTTAATATATATATATATATATATATATATATATATATAAATTTAAAAATTAAAAATTAAAAAAAGTTTTGACAATTTTGTTTCTCAATTTGTCAACTTTCAGTTTGTTTTTCTATTGTGGATCAACTTGTGCAATTCTATTTTTGGAGAACAAAAAGACGTGTTAAAATGGGATGAATTAATGTTTCTTTTACATCTATTTGAAAATATATTAGTTGAAATAAGTGATAAGATTTATTTTAAGTGGCACACAATAATTTGATTTCAATAGGATTGTTAATTAAATATAATTAAAGATGTAGAATGATGATATGTAGGGATGGAAAAACGGATTGGATTTGATGAGTTGACCCATTAAATTTAAGAAAAAGGTAGACGAGGAGGAGAGGTGATAATGGTTGATTTTATGGTTTATACTTTAATGAATAAATAATTTTTTTTTAACTTTTACTTTGTTTTGTTTTTAAATTTGGTGTGTTTTTATGTTTTTTTGTGTGTTTCAATTAATGTTTATTTTTACTTTTAATTTTTTTTAATGTGTGAAATAAGGAAATAGGAAGCAATTCTACTGGAGGAAAACAAGCTGGAACTCAAGGAAGCATGATTAGACAAAAAATAATTATTTTTAGACAAATATCCACTTTAGGGGCTCTGAAATTGCACCGAGGGCTCCAAACATGAAAAAAAAAGACTCACTTGTTGGGTTATATTTCCATGGACCACCTCCGAATGACTAGAAAATCACCATTGGGCACCAGGTTGTCTCGTTGGCGAGTTTGACAGCCTAAACCTGCAGTGTTCAAGTGGATGGACACAAAATGGCTTGCCCAACAAGTTACAAGTTAGGGAGCGTAAGTTTTTAGGCTTCGCTGGACGAGAATGAAGCCGCTAGGCAAGTATGACAACTATGATATGAGAAAGTGGATATTTTATCATATTTTCGGAAGAGTTTTCACTATTCCTCATTCTTACGTGAATAGAATCACCTAGGGTGCTTGAGAGAGGCTCTTGGAGGTTGTTTAGAGTGTTGGGAAGCTCTTCCTCTCCTCCTTGGTTTTTCTCCTTCATCCATGGTGTTGGTGCTCCTTTTGAGGTTAAAGAGGAAGATGGGTTGCAGATTTGAGGTGTTGAGGCGAATGAGAGGCGCAATTAGAGCATGGAGCAACTACCAAGAACCTTGGGAAAGGGTTTTCATTTCTCTTTGGTTTCCATTTCTTTCCCACCTCTTCAATTTGTAGAATCCTGGTTCTCCACCATGGAGGGTCATTCTTATTTATTGAGATTAACTGTAAAACATGAAAACTCTTGTGTAATTTTTTGCTATTAATGATATATGTTTTTTCAATTCATATTAGTATTCAATTTTCATGCTTAATGTTTGATGTGAAATTTTCCCATGCTTGATTTGTGATTCTTGGAATGTTGGAAAATGCTTTTATTTAGGAATAAAACATGATTAATTTGTAATCATAAGACACTTGAACTTAATGCATGACTACTTGTTGAGGATTCAAGGAATTGGAACTTGATGAGTTATCATAGGTTCAAAGTCACTAGGGATAAGATTTGAATATGCTTGTGAGTTAATTTTGGCTTAACTATGGAATTGAGATATTTGTGAATGCATGAGAGAAGTGGATGAACTCTAGTCTTAACAATTTGTAAATATTAAGTTACATTTCCTTGCACACCAATTATTTGATGAAAATACCAAAAAGAGTTTCTTGTGTTTTTGTGAACTTTGTAGTTTAATTGAGTTAAAATGAAAGAGTTGTTAAGTGTTGCAAAAGTCCCTTGGGAGAGAACGATATTTATCAATTGCTACGCTGCGACTGATGTAGTTGTCGTTGGTTCTGCAATAGCAGGATCTTAAACCTGTGAGCTCGTATTAACTCAGGTCATTTGGCCCATTAGCCTATTGGGTCACAAAACAAATTGCTCGTGGGCTGGCCTGTAACCCATTTTACCATGTGAAAATGAAGTTGAAGATCAAGTGCACAAGGCTTAACCTATGGCCCATATCATTGTTTTGTTAAATTATTTCACTCATCACACTCACACACAACATCATCAATAGAGAGAGCACGAGAGAAAGGAGACACGATGAAACCCAACCAAGATGCGAGCAATGTTGGTACCCATGGCAATAAATGCCACTTCTGGTACCCAATCATTCCATCGAGTACCCAAGGGAAAAACCCAGTTTCTTTCACGAACCATCACGAGACCAAAGCAACCACTGCTTTGCTCATATCTAGCAACTATTATCTTCTTTGTTGCAATCACAGAACCTGCGAATCGCAAAACGCAGGGCCAAATTTGCTCTACCCCTTCTCCATGTAAGCCACCATGAACAATGCCTCTCACGCCTTCATCTTCCTTGAAACCTCAAATCGCAACCACCATGAATCGTGAAAACACCATCGTGAAATCTTCCATCGCCACCAATAAACCACCGTGACACATCAAACCTATGCCATTGTTCTCCTTCAACCTCCTTCATCATTAAAAACTCCGCAATACACACAAACATTGTGAGGAACATCGCACCACCGCGAGCGACAACAAACCCAAAATCACGAAATCTTCTTCACTACTTCGTGAACCTCCATCTCCGTTAACCTCAACGCAAACCGCGAGCTTCATCATGCCATTAAAACTCAACTTGTGAGAAGCAAAAATCGAGAAATCCCCAAATCGCAAGCTTTATCACACCATGGAAACCTAACCTGCAAAAATCATGTTCCTTAATTTTGGGTGAAAGATGAAACTGTCACATGACAGTCTCTCATTGTGTAATTATTACATATGTCAAAAGACTTATACCTCATTCGATAATGACTAACATGAATACTATATCATTAACGATTTAGATGCCTTCAGAAAAAATGATCAAATTGAACAAATATTATAAAAAATAGAACCACTTTGAGACAACGACTACTTTATTACAGCGAAGATAGAAAGCAAAATAGATATTAAGTCTTATATTTATATTAAATATTGAAAGTTTTCCAACCCCTTAATATTATTTTTTAAAATATCGTAATCATATATCCAAAACTATAATTTTAGCAAACATTTATAACTTAATAATTTGTTTACCAGCTTTACCTTTCCACCTTCCAGTTTATCAATTATGTTTGCTAAAAAAACCTAACTTTCAGGGTATTTAACTTATGTTTCCAAAGATAAATGATAGGTATAATTTAAAAGACCCCAGTTTTAAGTTTAGCTAATATTAATATAATATATAATATATAATCTAGTGTCATTAGTTTATTTTATATATTACAAATTTTGTGTTATATAAAAATTAAAATAGGCCATGGAAAGAAAAGAATCCACATCATCTAACAATTTCTAGTATAATACACTTCAATATTTTGTGCAAGTTAGAAAAGGATGCATTGCTAATTATTTTGAACTAAGAACCAGAATTTTCACATTGTTTCTGGGTTACATTTTGTACGAGTGAAATGGGACATCTTTTTAGAAGAGAAAGAAAGACAAGTATGAAATAAGTATAAAATATGAATATGAAAAACCACTGGTTGCAAGTTCATATATAATCATATAACTTTTCAACCACTATTTATTGGTGTTCTTAATAAAGTACACCTTTCTTGGGACTATGAGCATTATATAAGTTATGCTTTTTCTATACATATTTTCCTATAAATAGAGGAAGAAGAAAAATGGTGGGACACTAATGAAAGTTCAAAATTATTTATCCTTTTTTCCCCTTTTTGGTAAATGTGGAATTTGAATCACACTTGCTATGCACAAATTCGTTGCTTCTGAATCCAATCAAAGCAAAGGAAAACAAAACAACAGAAGAAAAAGCAGAACAACATAGAAATACTTGAGTTCAGGGCATCCTTTAATTTTTCACTTTAAAACATTGAAGACCGTTTGTTTGTTTGCTCTTTTTTCATTTTGATTTAATAATCATGTTCTTTTGTTACCACGAGATAATAGGAATCTAATACAGTTTAAAATGTTTGAATGGAGTGAAGAGCAATGAGTTTGAGCACCCCACCAAAGAATCTAGTGAAAAAGACTAACACAAGATGCAAACACCCTTCTTTTACAGGTGCGCCAACACCTTTAAATGGTGGAATTTACTTTTACTTTAGGAACTCATGGCTAATCTTTACAATAAATAATAACAAAAAACAAAAAACAGAAATCACCAAACTTAGTAGTGTGCAAACCAAAGCCAAAGCCAAAGCCAAGACTCTTTGTTTTTTCCCCTAACATACAAGACTTTTGTATAGTCCTCCAAAAGCATGCATGGCTGCTGCTGTTGCTACAGCATCTTTCTGGCTTTTAAACTTTAAAGGTACGTTAATTGCTTTACATGCAAGCACTGATCTCCATTCCATTGAAATTTGTGACCCTCTCATATCACAACAACTTCAAAACACTAAAACACTCACTAAATTTCAGTTTCTGTAGAAACTCACCAAACTATCTTTTCAGCTCATTTTCTGTGGGACAAGCTTCCTTTCTCCCTCTTTAGGCCACAAACAACTCTTCCCATAACAAATCAATTTCCGCAAGTTAGAGATTAGCCCTTGCTTGCAAGCTACAATTCTAAGAAGCTCAGGGTCAAGGATATATATACTCTCACTTCTCACAAGTACATGTCTAATTAACATATTCTGTCATCTTCTGCAAGGTTGCTGAAGCTTGTCTTATTCCCATGCTCCTAAGCTTGCCCAGGTGGTCGACCAGAATTTCCAGCTCTCCTGAACACAATTATCAAACAGTTTTAATCAAATTAGTCCTTAGACCTTAGCTCAGTAACATTGGAAGCAAGTTTTATTGAACAAAATGCATGGACAAGTAACCATTACTATCTGTGACACAGTTTATAGCAACTCTCACTTCATGCATGCTTAAAGAAGTAAAGAAAGACACCAAGAAAAGTTTAAAAGTTTCTTAATGAAGAGAAGCGAATGACATGAATAACTTTAGTGGCTCATGATTAATTAAGAAGTGGAATAAAGTTGTTAGCTATATATACTTTATCTTTTTTATGGGTTTATGTACTAATCTATCATAAAGAGGCATCCATGTTGAAAGAATTTAAATCAACAATTCAATGTAACAGTTAAAAGCGTGGTAACCAACCCCTATAGTTGTCTTTTCTTCATTTCTGTGATAAGCTTCATTTTATAGCAGGAATCACTAAACTTGAAATTGATGAGTAAAGTCATTGTTAACAAGTAAGGAATAATCACGTCAGAAATGTGAAAGCTATGATTATAAACTTCTCAATAAGCATGAAAAATCACTTAGTGACGTGGAACCTGTAGTAGTACTATATTTGAAAAGAATGAAGTGAAAATTTTAGAGAGTTGGGGAAAAGAAAAGCATTAGCCAAGTAACAGGGTGATCTCATATCCATGACAGGAACAGAGGAGCCATAAACACTCCAAACACTTTATATATAATATTTGTATGGTCTTTTACTTTGAAGTTTGCACATTCCTTTTTCTTTCACACCAACAATATAATATATCCATATTCTAAACTTGCGACATACATACGTACTATTGCTTGTTATCAAAAGTAATGCATGTCTCGGTAGCAGAAAACGCTGGAGAAAAGCAAAACACATCTAATCAAGTAATGAACAGAGACTGAAATCAAAAGACACACATGCATGAGAAACAATACATAATCTGTGTATCTTATCAGGGTCAAAAAAAGCAAGACAAACCTGTTGTGAATAGGATCTGGTCCATTGGGAACTCTTCTTTTGCTCATGTAGTTGAAGTCCAATTCTTCACTGTCGACAGGCATATCTCTACCAACCACCACTCCATGCTTGACCCTTTCTTCAGACCATTGTGTAGCTGGTTGTCTTGATCCTTCACCACCACCCAAGGTTACCAAAAGAAGAAGACAAAGAAGCCCCCCCACAAGAAGTGCTCTACAGAACTTTGGAAGGAAAAAACTACTACTAGCTCTAGTACTAGTAGCCATATATGCAAGTCTTTTTTTTTTCTTCTCTCTATCCTAATAATACTTAGGTGTATATATATATATATATATATATATATATATATATATATATATATATATGTTTATGGGATAGGATAGGAGGAGGATGTATAAGACATGGATGAAGAGAAAAGAGAAAAACAGAAAAGGGTATTGTTGTTACTATGATTGCATGATGATTGAAGTGGAATGGTGGGAAGAAGAGAAGAGAAGAGAAGAGAAGAGAGGGAGAGAAGAAAGGGAGATAAGGGGAGAGTTAAAGGAAGGAAGGAGTTTTTTTACTGCGAAGGATTAAGGGTGTGGTTGGTTTTTTTTATAGGTTGGAGGGATTATGTTGCACTTTCTCGAACTGAGAGAGAAGGGCTTAGCTGGTTTGGAATCGAGCGTGACATGGAGACAACCCTTGATTTGCTTTATACGGAGAAAGCTCCCAATACGACACCATTCTTTTGCTTTGGTGTGAGAGTGTGTATTTTCATGCAACTACGGTGCCAAAAGACTCCTTATCCTGTCATTCTTTACGTACAATGTTGTAAAAGGAAAATAATAGGTTGCCTTGCTTCTAATCTTATGACATCTTATGTTATATACTCTCTCTCTCTCTCTCTCACTCACTCACTGTCTCACCAATTCTCACCCCAAACAATATATATATATATATATATATATATATATATATATATATATATATATGTATGTATGTATACTTCACTTCATATTCAACATCAACATACTTATGCCATGCTCATATTCATCAAACAATTAAAAATCGATATCTTTTAACTAAAACCATTTTATGATATTTTTTCAACGTGGCTTTTAATTGATATGTTTTCTTATTAATTCTATAATTTTTATATTCTTTATGATACTCATTAATTAGATTATAGGGATCATATTGTTTTCTTCTAGACAAGACTAGACACGCCCACTTTTTAAACAAAGCTATATAAAAATGGTTCAATGTCATAGGTCACACCGTGTGAAGTAATTTTTATTTAAACTTTTCATATCTTATATATATTGTAAAATCATATCAGTCAAAAAATCGATTTAATGTTTGTCTTGACTTGATAAGCTATATATCGGTCAACAAATTTGTAACACACAAAAACATGATATAGACATTATAGCTTAATTTTGTTTTTTTTTTTCATGTCTAATCATTTTTCAGGTTGACAACTTTATTTTTATATACCTATCAAGATATCTTATTTTTCTTTATCGTCATCTTTTTTATCACAGCATGACCTATCATATAAATTATTTTCTCCTTTTTATCTCCGTTAAGTGTTGAATAGCTTATAAATTACATAAAAATATTTTTCTCATAAAACAAATGTTACAAAAAATTAACGATCCTAATATCATACATATTGTTTCTGTGCTCATAATTTGTCTTGAATAGAATTGGAAAGAAAAATATATATAGAGAGAGAGAGAGACATAGACTACACATGTACTAGAAATGAGGAAAAGTTGATTTTGTTGCTTATTTTGACGGGCTAAAAGGCTATAATGAGAAAGAAGAAATTTACAAATTAAGCAAATCAAATTTAACTAAAAAAAAATGAAAGTTGTTTACTACACATATCTTTCTAGCATTTTTTTTTTATTCTGACAAAACCCTATTTAATATTTGAAAAAGAAAAGCAAAATAATGAAATGGAACGAATAATGGAGGAAATTTTTGAAGAGAAAGTCGGATATTTTAATTTTGATTTTGTCTGAAGAGAAAGTGAAAATATTTTAGTCTGAAATAGAAGAATAAGACATATTAAAAGGAAGATTCTGACATGAGAATTGTTGGCATGAAAATTGATTATATATTATGGTAAAGAAAAGTATTTGGAATGCATAAAACAGAGGGAAAAGAAAATGCAAGTTACGAAAGCTGCAATTGGAATATTTGGTTCTCTCTTGGACTGAAACTTGTTATGCCACACGCCACACAACTACAACAAAATCAAGTAACATGCGATTGAAAAAGGAGCAATCACTCTATACCATAATTTGACCAATAAAGTAAAGCTACAAAAAGTAAATTAAGCATAAAAAAAAGTACAAAACAAAGAAAATAAATTAGATCATACTGTAAACATGTTAGATTATGTGGGCATTCCATATTCTTCTCCATCATTGCTACAATGCCAAGAGTACAAGTTTCCCTTCAAATTGTATTTAGTATTGTGTTATATTAAACTTTTGTATCTTATTGTAAAATATATTAAAAATTTGATCTTCATTGCACAACAAGATTAGAAGATTACCCATTATAATATTTAAATATACATTTTACAACAGAAAAAAATTCTCTCCTTTCTCTCAAATCCTATCTCTCTTCCTTGCTTTTCTCAAATCCTGTACTTCCAACACTTATTCATCTAAAAAACCATATATGCTCATCTAAAAAAATCAAAAAAATAAAAAACATTAATGGCCCACATACATATATGCTTTAATATATATATCTTGTTGATCACTCACTTCTAGTTGCGGCTCCAAATTATATATATACATATGTATATTTTCTGTAAATCACAACTAGAATGGCGTCTGTTGTCGAAATTGACTCCTTAAATCGATAGGTCAATTAATGCATAAATAATATTCGAAGGATGTTTTACAAATTATTATATTGTAACTAGACCTTCTAAAGGGTATAAATTCATATAAATAAGATATAAGTAGGTAAAACATTTAATATTTTTGAACTATTATATTTATTGCATTTATCAAAACCAAAACCAAACATTTATTTGAGAGTCGAAGTATGTTTTTCGAGAGTCTAAGTATCTTTTTCAAATAATCGACCGAACAGAAACGAGAAAAAACAAAAGATCAAATGCACGAAGAAGAGCCTCAGTTAGAAAAGTTAAGGGATTAAGGATAAACTCAGTCCCAAGAACACTTATATACTTCAAGTAAAGGCATTACTATAAGGACTCTACCAAAAATGAACTATAAAAGAAGATGAACATATGCATAAGAAAATTATAGAATAGAAGCTTTTATCTTATGGTTTTCATAATCAATCTTTTATACCTTTTATTTTATTAACACGTAAAATATGTTGTATAGTATTGGTAAAGTATAAGTATAAAATCAGAAGTCTGACAGAGAAAAATCTAAAAATTTTGTGAGTGATAAAAATGTGTAAATTTTAGTTTAATATTTTAGAGAGATTAGTTTGTAGCATTAAGAAGATTCGTTGTAAAAGAAACTATAGAATATTACAAAGAGAAGCTGGTTCCTTTGAACGAGGGCTGTGATTAGGGGAATATATATATGGGACGTCCCACATCTTAATTACTCCTTATGGCTGAAGAATATGGCACATTTTGTCTTATCCATTGTGCATGAATCTTACAATAATGAAAAACCAAAAGTGATTTTTGTTGGAGAATCCAATGCTTTTTACTGTAATAGCTTCACGTTGAAGACACACAGAGAAGTTATATTCATAGCAGCAAGTGACGGATTACTACTATACTCTAACAAGCTTTAGGAATTTATGCTTAGCTTTGCCTATTGCACATGTTTGAGGATGTCGAATATATCATTACATATATACACTTGACAGTGATTTATACCTACGAACATCTACCAAAGTTAATCAATTCAACAGTTGCAATAACCCTATATAGCCTCCTTAAGCTCATTTGCTCATTGCAGACAACTTTTTCAACTTTTCCCATAACAGATGGCTAAAATTTATATGCTTTCTCTGCTTTGCACGAATATTTTATCAGTAAAAAAAACAGTGACTGCTTCATCTAGAACATCACCACATACTGCATCAGATATATTCTTTTTCAAAAGCTTTATGTGCTACCATTTTCACTCATGGACCATTTATTTATTCTAATATTATATCAAAACTGCTTTTCAATCGTTAAATGCAATTGAAATATATATATATATATATATATATATATATATATATATATATACGGTTGAAATATAAATAAATAGTCTTTAGCCCTTGGACTAATATGCTTCATGAAAGATTATAATTATGCTGATAAGAATAATGAATAAGTTCAAACTAAAAAAAATAATCTATATAAAATAGATGAAAGAAAGTTAGTACTAATAAGTTTTAAAAGTCTATTACAGATTTTATCTCTTAATATGCAGAAAGATTTGATTATTGAAATTTAGTTTTAGTTTTCTACCAGTATATGGTATTGATTTACTTTCTTTTTATCTATATATATTTAATTTTTTTATAATAAGTATTTTTTTATTATGTATGTGATGTATTTTTTTTATCATGAATTTAATGTAATATTTTTTTTTTCTTTTGTTTTCTTTTTTATTCTTTTAATAATATCTTCCTATCATCACCGTACATGAATGCCTATTTGGAAATTGGTCTAAGTGATTTTTATTTTAATAGTATATATCTCTATGTTAAAATCTTGAGTGAGACACTTTATCCAATAAATATACAGACAAATAAATATATACGTTTAGAATAACATTCTCCTACCACATCCAATATAAAAATCACATCAGCATAAGATGCAAAAGTTATTAATAGATACACTGACAAAATATGAATATTTGCTTTAAATTTTAAATACGTTTAACAAAAAATGTTTCCGTGAATTTTAAATGTATAATTTAATTTTCTAATTATTGATATTATCTAGGATTGAAATTGACCACTCATATACCCAATTATTCGAAAGGTAATAAAACATCTCTCTCAAATTCTGACTCTCTTTTTTTCAAGTTTTTACAAATATTAATCCTATTGTTATGGAACAAAGGAAACATGTGTTGGAAAGACATGACTTCAATCCATAAATAAATGTCAAAATCTTGTGACACTTTATCCCATGCATAAATAGACAAAATAACATTATCCGACCATATATCCAATATAAAAGTCATGTGTCATTATAAAATACAAAAATAACTTTTGTTGTTTTTAATATATAAGAGAAAATAGAGATTTTTGTTTCCTATTGAGTTTTAAATGTATATTACAATCCTTTTCATAAATTTTTTAGAGTATATTTAACTCGATTTCCATCATTAATATCTTTGTTTAGGATTGAATTTGACCACTTATTACCCAATTAAGTAAAGGGTAAGACACGTCTTTCTCAAATCCTAATATTTCCTAATTGAGTCTCTAAGTTGACCACAATAAGAAATGTGTTGGAAATTCATACCAAACAAGATTGTGCATAATAGTAACAATTAGATTGAAAAGTGGACAAACTATTAAAATAGTGCAATTTAACTTTTAATTTATTGATATGAGTTAAAAATTTAAGTAGGTAAGATGTGTGGGGATCAAATTTGACAAAAAAATAGTCATGTTTTAAAACATTTTACATTTTTTTTTGACAAAGAAGGTGTTAATTATTTAACTTTGTTAATTAACTTAATAGTTTTGCTTAGAAATAAGTTTAATTGTTTTTCTAAAATTAAGGTGAAGTATGTTAAATTGTATTTACAAGTATGATTTTGACCTTTTATGATAAATTTTTAATCATTCCGGTAGTTTTTTAATTTATGTTGTGCTTTTTCAAATAAGTCACTTTCTTAAAAGTGAAAAATAGAAGCAATTGAGTTATTACTGGTAAATTAGGTTAATGGAATTAAATTTAAGATGAATAATGTGAGGTAGAATCATTAAATGACCTGGCATATGAGCATGTTACATGAAAAATGTTTAACTAAAAAATTAAACAAAAAATCTGAAATGTGAAATTAAGGGTTCACGAAATTAGGGTTCATCAAACGAAAATTTGGATTGAGAGTGTTCGAGATTGGAGACCTAACAAATTGGAGACCGAACAATCCCTCGGAATCATATGGTTGAGAATAAAATCAAGCCTTTTCTCAAGCATAAAATCCATCATCTCCAAACCTTGTTCGATATGCCCGATCCTACACAAACCACTCACCAAAGCATTGAACATAAACTAGTCAAGTAAGGGGAAAACCCTTCTTCATCATAAATAAATTTCAAAGCTTCTTGAATTCTACCCTCTCTGCAAAGCCCATTTATCAAAACATTCACGAAAACCATAGTTACCGTCCACCCGAACTCCACCTTGAGTTCTTTAATCCTCATTACATCGTCTACGTCACCCTCTTCGATAAATCCCTACAAGAGCGTGGTGAACGTTTTCTAGTAGGTCTGAGGCCGTGGTTGGACATGTCCTCGAGCATGAGAATGGCAGGCCGCAACTGGTGAACCTTGCAGAGGGCTCGAATCAAGATGTTGAAGGTAGAAATGTCAGGCGCGACGCCATTAGCCACTATCTTGGAGTGCAGGGTTTCGATAACTTTTTGGATTTTTATGAATCCTAATTTTTTGATCCGTAATTTCACATTTCTTTTAATTTTTTAATTATACATATTCCACATGACATGTTCTTCGTATGTAACGTTATTTAATGATTCTATCTCACATTTATAACTCACTTTAAATTTAACTCTATTAATCCAATTTAACCAATCCAATTATTTTGATTTTTCACTTTTTGAGATTCAATTAAAATAAAAATAAAAAAATAACCTATTTAAAAAAATCCAACATAAATAAGATACAATGGTTAAACCTAAAGTTTTTATTTACTTGGAGTTATTTTTTTTATGTAAATTATAAGTGATGTTATTCATCAATTTAAATAAATTGTTTCATTGATTAATCATGACTTTCATTTTGGAAAAAAGAACTATTTTTTTTTATTTGAAAATATTCATTTATTCCATATTAATGGAAGTAATTGATATGTCACTACTACAAGAAATAATAGAATTACATATGAAACATTATACAGATTTAAATTCGTATATAAATAAGGTATTATATATAGAAGTTATATAGGATATCAGAAAAGGTGTTATATACAAATATTATATACGGATTTTTATATACGAAAAAATTCGTATATAAATTCTGTATATAAAGTTGGCGCGTGTTGGTAGGACAATTATCGAAGGATATATCCGTATATAACCCGTATTATCCGTAAGCAGTTAGAACCAAGTTGTTAACTGCGGATATTATATATGGATGTGGGAAATAATTTTTTTAAAAAAATGTTTTTCTAATTAATTGGATTCTAGAGCAGTGTATACTCATTTTGAAGCCTTTTCCCCTCTTTCTCTCGAACCCTCGAACCATCTTCTCTCGAGCCTTGTCTCTCGACCCTCGAACCCGCTTCTCTCGAACCCTGTCTCTCGAACCCTCGAAGCTTTCTTCTGTCTCTCTCGAGCTCTTCATTAAACACTATCGAACATCTAGTCACCTCTCTTCTCAAACCTCTCTTCTCTGTAGTTGTTAGTCGCAAGGCTTGGGTTTTGTCAAACCCGCACTTCTATCGAACCCCGTTCGAGGGTTTTTCCTTATTGTCGCCAAGGCCAAACAATCTCGGTCACCATATAGGACTCTTGTTCTCGCACTCCGAGGTAAATGTCGGTGTCGTTCAGTCTCAGTGAGTTTGTGGTGAGTCGAGAATGTTGTTCCTTTAATATATATGTTTATTTGTTCGGTGTGTAGTGGTTTAATGTTGTGTTGATCCACAGAGAAGAAGAAGTTCGGTTGTGTAGCCATCTTTTAGTGTTCATTGTTGTAGATTTGCTCAGTGATTGTTTTGGTAAGTAAATTTGTTCTTTTCCTAAGTAATTTAATTTGTAAAATGTGAAAATCCTAAACCCTTTTCTTGTTTGTTATTGTCAGCACAAAATGGGGTGTGGTTTGGTTCGTGTGGAATGCTTTGGTGCATTGTTAGGACGTTGAGTGCAGAGGCGTATTAAGGTATGTTTACTCATTCTTTAAGGACGTTGAGACATGAGAGTTTTGAACCAATATATTATATGCCTTAGATTTTTCTGTTTGATGCATTCATTGCTTACTAATATTGATGCTGAGAGAAATAAAATAATGTAGAGGACCTTTTACTTTCATTATCTTTTAATTCCTTTGTAATGATATTTTTTTATGAATCTAGACTTTGTAATTATCCGTGGAAGACAAGGTAGAGAGTGTGACCTCTATGAGTTTGATTTTGACATTTAAGGCAGAGGAATCCATATCCTTAAAACATTGTTTCCATGCTTGCAAGTGACATTTTGTTCCCTTCAACCAAAATCAAAGTATTGTTTACCCACATGGTTAGAGAAAAAATAGGTGGTTTAGTTTAGTGCTTAAGTTGTTAAGTCAATTGAAAACGCATTATTGATCGATGAACCAATGAGACTGCTAAAACTTGTAATTCAAGCTACAATGAAAGAGAATATGCCACCAAACTTGTACTTGAAATCAAGTATACTCTCTTTTAAGTTCTACCCACTTCAGAAAACTCATTAACCAAAATCTACTTAGAATGCAGTTTTATGTTGGCCTTAGAAAAATAAATAACTCCCAACAACTAGTAATTTCAACTTTGAAGACACGATTCTCTCTGTATAATGTGTTTTATTGGAACATGATTTAGTGTCCAACAATACTATTATACTTTACTAAATAATGACTTAGTTTCATGTCTTCAACTTCTTTGGCACATTGAATTAAGGATGTTGACACTATCTCTTATAGTAAACATTTGTCTGGTAAGGATGCTAGCAAAGTTTAATTAGTGATATTTTGGCCTGTGTGCAAAATTGTTGTCTATACCATCACATTTTAAGTTATAATTGGAAATGAAGTAGTGAAACAATATTGCAAGTGGTTTTTAACTCATTTAAGAGTTTTGACACATCTAAAATCAGTAAGTAAAGTTTCCTAAAAGGTCAGTAGCGAGTTTGAACCACTTCTATGCGAAATTGAGTGTCAAACCACCAAAATAAAGTTACTTTTTTGGTGTATATTGCTTTGTCAGCCACTAGTTGTGGCTGAATGAGAGAGTTTTAAGGGCAGTTCTTTGTTTGGGAAATAGTTTTTGGATGGTGAATGGTGTGTAGTAGTGATAACGGTTTAAAAACTGTTATTTTTTATACTTAATTTTGATATCAAAAACACCCTTGTTGACTTAGAAACTTGCTTTGACTCATGATTTTGCTTTAGTTTTGTGAATAAGAGAGTGAGGATATGCTTTATGATTTTATCATTAAATTCCCTTGATTTTTGTAGGTTTTTGGAATGAATTGAAAGAAGGGTTGAAGTATCAAGGAGTTGCAGTGCAGAAAAGTCAAACAGAATGCATAAAAGTCAATTAGTTAACCAGAAAAGTCAACCAGTCAACCAGAGTGCAGAAAAATCAACCAAAATGCAGAAAAAGTCAACCAGATCGTGATTTGATAAATTTTCTGCGATTTTTATGATCTGTTTTGGGCTTGGACCTGTTTTCTGTTATTTTTATGTCCTATTTAAAGACTTAGACAACCTAGGGAATGTATCTTTTGATGACTTAAGTATAGAAATATATTTTTCACCCCTTTGGGGGCAGATTTGGGGAATTGACAACTCTCCTTTTCTTTTTCTAGGGTTTTATCTTCTTCCATTCCATTGTACACATAGATTCTCCATGACGATGAAGAACTAATCACATATGTTATCGGCGAATGATGTAACCTTTAAACTCTCTTGTATTTGAATTGTTCTTAAATATATATGCTTACATTCATTATTTGTTAGGGTTTTTCCTCTGTACTCTATGATTTGTTTAACTCATTTAAATGCATGATCATTGATTTTGTCGATATGGAGACATACGGGGAAATCTAGAACTGAGGAATTTCTCTTGATGAAGACATATTACCTAGAGATAGGAATACGAAAGTCAATTGCTTTAAGCTTCTATGGATATTGCATGAGTGATTACTAAGGAGACTAGAGATAGTAAACTAGTAATTGTATTAGGCTCTTTTCTCGAGAGATCGGGTTTAGAGTAAAATAGAAAGTTGCATTAACATTAATGAAGAAGATGAATTCGAGAGTTATTAGGTGAAATCTAAACCCTAACAACATATTCATCTCATATTATCAACATCATCCATTCACTTTTGTGTTTAGCCTCAATCGATCAAATTGATTCATGTTTATTTTTCCGCATTTTGCATTCAAAAACCCCAAAATATTGTTCTTATAGTCTTGATTGGTTAAGCGAAAGCACAACTGTTTAGTGTCGTGAGTCTCTTGGGACAACGATACTCGAACTTACCGCTTTATTATTACTTGATACAATCTGGTACACTTGCCAGAGTGTTAACAAGTAGCCTAGTGCGTTCAAAGTTTTTCTTTGGTGTTAGGAGTCTAGGTTGCACTGATTTTGATATTGGTCTCAAGTGTAGTGTTGTCCAGTCTGTTAATGATTTTTGAGTGTGTGAGAGTGAGGTGCATTGTCTTGTGAATAAGTCGTGAGTTGGGTGGAGTGTTAAGGTAGGATATAATGAGTATTCGAGGGGTTGTTTCTGCAGCTTTGATTGTCCAGTTTGGAACCATAATTATCTATTATGGTGAGTAGTGCAGGGGTGTTTCCTACAACTTTTATAGCTTGTGCTAGTTAGCAGTAGAATGGTCCAACATGGTGAGAATTTCTTGGTTGTTCTTGTAGCTTTCAATACTATCCAATTTAGCACTGTAGTGGTTTAATGTGGTCAGGGTTTTAGGCATGTTGTTTCATCGTTGAATGTGTCTGGTTAGTGTGGGAGGTGGCTTGGGGTTAAAATGTTTAATGTAGGTCCATTTATTATATGTTTAAATGGTCGCTGTGTTTCTTGACTTTGTGCACTTGGTTGCTAGTGAATGAGTGAGCACTAAGTTGTTTAACATTGTATGTGTTATCCTTGTCCATAGGTTTTGGTTGCTCTTTTATTTACCTGTGTTTGGTTGAGAGGCTGATGATGATTGCTACAACTGGTTGTTGTTTTATTTGATTATACTTGACTGAGAGGTTGATGATGATTGTTGTAGTTGGTTGTTGATGATTGATTGTAGTTGGTTGAATGATAAGATATCATACATAAAGGGTCCATGGTTTCTTAAACATATAAAACCCTACAAAGAATGGTTTTTGCATTCATAACTATAGCTTTTCCTATCTCCAATGGATTAATCTAATATTGAACCAGATATGCCAACTGGGCTAATTAGTTCAATAATCCAATAACAGGTCACTGATTGATGCAATGAGATGAACACATAACAATGAAACAAGTTGAATTGAATAGTAAACAAATTGAAATAATTCATTAATTCATTACAAGAATAGTAACCACCAAACTGACCTTGGAATGATCATAGAAGATCGATATTATCAATCTAAAAGTCTTCCAAAGAATTAAAACCTCTGCAAAACAAAAACTAAAAACTCTGCAAAATAAAATGCTTTTACATGAGCTCCCAGATCCTTGTCAGATATGCTTTTATCCATTCTACAACCGACAACAACCCTGCCATATTAAAAAGTTAATGAAATAAAGCTTCAGGATTTGTCATATATCACCTAAAACTAAAAACAATAGCCTAAACACAGACAATATATACTAGTCTGTTACAACCTGTTACTGCTGCAGGAGGTTATAACTACCTCCTTTATTTATTTCTCCTATTATAGACTTTTCCAATGAACCTATCATAACTACAAGGGACATGTATACGACATTGGAAATGTTTGTTCCCAAGATGACTATGTCGATGGCTACATCCAACAGACACAAGCATCTTCTTCTACTCAGCAACAAAATTCAGAAGAAATTGTTAACCCAAAATCGTAGTTACAATATGGTCAGCAACTTGAAAAGTTTCAAGGCTTTCTTCGCATCCTCTTGCCATTCCTTCCGCCTTCGGCAGCCGCAGCTACACAAGACTTTTTAAACTTCCAAAATCCTCAAGTTCAAAATCAAGCACCCAATGATGTCCAACCAGACCAGCAAGCTCTAGACCAGCAACCACTAGATCAACCAGAAGATGAAAATGATTATATGCGTTATTAGGCATTTTATAGAACTTATTTCCATTACTGTTGAACTTATTTAGAACAAGTTTATGAACGTACCTAATGTTTAAATCTTGCACTTATTTATATTGATGTAAACAATATTTATATATTCATGTACAATGTTGTCTCTGTGGATTAAGTGTATGTGAAAAGTTTATTAGTTTTACATGACAATGTGCAATGTTTAATGTCCAGGTCTGCTCATGCATTGTGAATGCTCAGCATAATGTGCAGGTATGTTTGCTATGAATTGGGCATGTTCAGGAACTCTACAGGCAGGGATTTAGATCATCTAAAACCATTATATATGGAAATATCCGTATATAAGTTATATACGGAAATATCCGTATATAAGTTATATACAGATATTTTCGTATATAACTTATATGCGGATATGGCCGTATATAAATTATATACGGATATTTCCTTATATATTTTATATACGGATATTTTCGTATATAACTTATATATGGATATTTTTATATATAACTTATATACGGATATATCCGTATATAACCTAGCTATGATAGTATTATATATGGAATTTTGCCCGTATGTAATCCGTATATAACCAAGTATTATATACGGATTTTGGTTCTTATATACGGATTTTGGTTCTTATATACGAATTTTTGCTATATATAATTACGATTTTTCTTGTAGTATGTTGTCATATGATATTAGAATTAGGGATAAAATTTATATCTATATGGAGACCAATATTTGTAACATTTATTTAAATTAAATGAAACTAAAGTTCATAAACTAAATAAATATTTTACAACATATTAACATGAGAACAGTGAAGATTCTGAAACTGAGGAAAATCACATCACTTTTAATTTGACTGTATAGCTTATTCTTCATAATTCATTTTAGAAATTTATTAGCCTTTGAACATCACAATAATTTTCTCGATTGTATTTTTTAGAGCTGTCAAAATGGGTTACAACTCGCGGGGTCAACTTGACCCACCACGAGTTCGAGCCGGTTGGGTTGGAAAAAAACGTATCTTTTTATGCGGACTAATTTTCAACCTGGCTTATTTAAACCCGGCTCATCCGGGTTGAACCCGTGGTGAGCCGGGTTGGTGAACCAGCTCACCTAATTTTATTTTTATTAACTTATTATCTTATAAAATCCTAAGAACTACCATGCAACTCATTATACATGGATTGTATTCCACTTTTTTTTTATTATTTTGAATTGTCTTGAGTTTAACATGGGAGCGAAATTTATTTATATTTGAATTACAAAAAGTTTGTAATTTTTTCTTTTATTTTAAAAAAAATTGTAATTAAATGAGTGAGTGAGTCAACCCGTTTAACCCACCAACCTGTGGTGGTCAAGCCGGATTCGATTTTTTCTGGTTCGCTAATAAATGAACCAGGTTGGGTTGACTCACTGAGTGACCAACTCATGGTGGGTTGGACCGGGTCAGTATTTTTAAACATAATATATAAGGTTTACTCAATATTAAAGTTGAAAGAAAGGGTAGAAAAAAATGTGAATTCAATTTTCATTTTTTTCACTAGTAAGAGATACATTATAAAAATTTATTATTATCTTTTTAATTTAGTCGATATAATAATTAATTATTTTTTATGTTTAAATATGACTTTTGTTTAATGATTTTTTTTTAATGATAAAATATAAAATTTATAGTTAAAAAAACTTATTCATATTTTTGGGGACTGATTTACATAATTTTTATTCAATTTACTTATAAGTTGAAATTAAACTGCACTATATTTTACGGTTCGATCAATACTATGTACATGCAAATTAGTTTTAATTATTACTTATTAGGAAATTAAGTACAGAAGCCTAAGAAGCCCTAAGTACAACAGCATCATTTTGAACTCAGAACCAATTATAAGTCAAATGAATTTTCAATTGACTAAATCCTACATTTTCCTAATTCTGTCTATATACGAATCTTGAATGTATCTGTCAGTAGAAGCTACAACCAAGGTCACTAGGCGTGCTCATCTAAAGGATAATGAATACGTAAGCTATTCTATATATATCACTTTCATTTTCAACTCATATTAGGCTTTTTGTTTAGCTTATATATAACGTACATATATATATATATATATATATATATATATATATATAAAATAAAGTTTTTATTATAAAAATTTCCAATTTTATCAAGATTTAATTTAAAGTTACTTATGGTTTTAATTCTACCAAACTATATTTTTCACGATTACGAAAATAGTAAAAAAAACAGAATTGGTAATTAATTCTCGATAGTTTTTATGAAAAAATCGCTATTATTTTTAGGGGTTTTCAAAAATGCTATTACTTCCAAAAGTTTTTCAGAATAGTCAGTAATTATTGTAATTTCTAGAATCGCTGTTATTTCTGGAAAATTTCAAAACTACTAATTAAGACTAGTTAGGATTAACAAAATCACGAAAATTTAAGGTTAACAAAATCGTTGAAATTAAAAATCATTTTATTTATTTGTTTTTGATATTACAGAAATTATTTAATTATCATAAAAAAACTTTAATAATAAAAAACACAATTTAATATTAAAATTAAATATTATTATATAAAATATACTTGTCTACAACATTATCTTCCTCCAAGTGTTTAAGAAGAATTGAATTCATTTTAAGTTCAACCACAATTGCCAGTAAGGAATAAAAATTTGCCAATTTAAATCATGGAAGTAACTTAGATATCATTTATAACACTAGCAAAATATATAAGTAAAACTTAAAATAAATAATTTGCACTATCAAACAAAACAACGTAGTCCTTAAATAAGAAACACTATAGATAATAAAGACAAAATATCTCCCGGTTAGTAATTGACTTAAAAAGTCAATTAGAAATTCCATAAATCTTTCATAGTACAGAACACAAGCATCATTAATAAGCCCAAAAACCAGTATCATTAAGAATTTCATCGTTCCCAACAGAAAATTGTTTGTGGGAAATACATGTGAATCTAGTATCTAAAAAGAAATACAATAAACAAAAATTTCAAACAAAAATATTTTGTTATAGTGAAAAATATTACACAATATTAGAGTGTACATTTAAACTTTTTAACGAATAAGACCTCCAGAAATTCTTCTATGAGTTTCTCTTGAACATCACTTCAACTATAGTTTAGGGATCTTAATGTAACCTAATCCCAACAAATTGTATTTCCATGTGGCCTATTTAGGGTTTTGAATTTGATTTAATATTGTAGAATGAGATAAACACTAGAGAAAAATGGTTTTAGACGTATGTTATTTTGGGCTTTTAACGTCAGATCCCTACCCGGCGTCTTTATGGGTGTCGTTAATGGGACATCGAACTGTGCAGGTCCGATGTCTTTATACACGTCGGATGTCCGACGTCTTTATACACGTCGGATGTCCGACGTCTTTATACACGTCGGATGTCCGACGTCTTTATAGACGTTGGGCATGATACTAACTGACGTCTAAGGACACTATAAATACGTCATACATGACACTAACCGACATCGAATGGCACTATAAAGACATTAGACATGGCACTAACTGACGTTTAAGGGTAGTGTAGTAGCACCCCCTGCCTTTGCTAGCTTCTTCATAAGAAAAAATTGCGTCTTTTTTATCTCTTATGGCATTTCAACCCAAAATCGAACCTGAGTCGTTGCCTAGTTTCATTCCAATCGCCAAAGAAAAAGAATATGGTGACATGAAAAATAAGCAAGGACCCAGGTTCTGCTTTAGGTTGAAATGCCATAAGAGATCCAAAAAACGTAGGCTTTTCTTACGAGGAAGCTAGCAAAGGGAGAAGGTGCACTATGCTACCCAAAGACACGAGAAAAACTGCACCAAAACACAACGAAAACTCATTTTAATCGGTTCAAATGAAAGATAATACATCAAAGATTACTTTAATCGGAGTAAAAGTAAGTTTAAACAGTTCAAAAGAGATCAAACGCACCTAGAAATGCAATGTTGCGGAGAGAAAAGGCGAAGGAAGACGATGAAGTGCACGTAACTGCTGGTTCGATTTAACAGGAAATCAGACGTTAGTTTCCCTAGCGACCGACGTCTATTCTCGAATATACGTCGACATCGGGGACCTAACTAATATGACGTCCATTCGATTTAAAAATTAATATTCGTGGTATATATAAACGTCGGGTGTAGGGGAGTTGACGTCTATAATCGCATATAGACGTTTGGGAGGCGGGATCAGACCTCTAGATGGCGGAAAGAAATGATTTTTCACTTACCTGTCAAATATATAGACGTCGGTTAGGAGGGGCACCGACGTCTATATGGCAGAAAAAAATGACTTTTCACCTACTTGTCAGACATATAGACTTCAATTAGTAGGGGTCCCGACGTCTATAATATTATAGAAGTTGGGGCCCTTCGAACCGACGTCTATATGGCAAAAAAAAATGACTTTTCACCTACTTGTCAGACATATAGACGTCAATTAGTAGGGGCCCCAACGTCTATAATATTATAGACGTCGGGACCCCTCTAAACCGACGTTTATATGCCCAATTTATTTACAAAAATATCACCGATCAATAATTTACGTTGAATGTTTTCTAATGTGACGTCTATGAGGTGACATTAAAGCAATATTTAAATATCCTTGAGTTTGATGCATTTTCTGTTAGTATCATCCTCTTTTAAGTTGAAAAGAGATACCTGTTTTTGAGGAATTAATAATATCATGTGATTCTGAAAAGATACATGAAAACACACATTTTAAGATTTGTAAAACCAAAATAATCTTCTCGTATAATTTTTGACATTTAAATAAAGTATATATAGATATTTATTGGCCAATGAATAATAATAGCATCTTAGCACGAAAATCAAATCAAATAGTTGAAGAAAATGATGATACATAAACATACATATATCTTCTTAACATTTTAAACACAATTTAAATATATTTTTTTATCTTTCAAAACCATTTTTAAAATATAAAATACAGAATTTTAAAATAAATATCTCATATGAATGATTGATCTTATTGATATTATTTGATGGATTTAAAATCAATATATATATATATATATATATATATATATATTATGTATATAATTATAGTGAAGAGAATATATGATGAAAGTGAGCAATGGAAGATATTTAATGCTAGTCTGGAAAACATATAGAGTCAATGGAAGCCAAAGATTATCTGTAGATTACTGGATTTTCCGTATCTTAGTGGATTTGTTATGAAAAGGCTAATCTTTTTGCATCTATGGCTAGAGATGGTGACTGCGCTGAAGTGATAAACCATTGCTTTCATTTCCATGGTTGGATTCGATGAATGAAACAAAAATTAATTATTCAGCTTCATATATACTTTCTTTTTCTGCTCAACTCTTTTGCAGAATTAATATATTTAGATTTATGTTCAAAATTTCGATAAGATTAAGTATGAATGTCTATTTTAATAAATTTAATAGACACATAAGACATTTAGTGAGTGAGAATTAAAATTGGATAAACCAATAAATTATAATTAAACTTACATGCTAATATTAATCTACTCAAAACAAGTATTGTGGAAGGGTGATAATTATATACAGAATTATACAAGATCCTCTTTCACCTTGCATGATGAGTGTGTTCTTCTTTTATGGATTCGTACACTACAACTTTGTTAAATGCGAGCGGAATAAGGGTGACAAGTGTCACAAACACAAGGGTCATAAGGAACTCTAATGCATGATTCTGTGGAAAGGAACCAATAGATTTTTTGGTACAAAAGCATCACCCAAATATGCTTACAGTACTAAAAGTAGCACTTGGGAACATCATTCTCTTGCAAGCTTCTTTATTATACATAGCTTCACCTTCCTTATCTCAGCCGTTATATCAACATTATTAATCAACTATAAGAATACATCATTATAAATGTTAATCTTAATAATTTACTAACTTTTTTTTAGGTGATTCCATATGCATATTGTTAGCTGTATTTGTATTAAAATGAAATTTTTGACTTGTTTTAAGGAATAAAAATATATTTACCCATTATAATTGACCACATCTAGTCAATGTTCAATGAGAATAGAGTCATACTAGATATTGTGTTAGTTATCAATGAAGTTGTCAAAAAAGTAAGACGAAATAGATTATGACAAAAGCTATGATTTAGTTGAGTGAGACTTCTTATATTACATTACATGATGCAAAGATAGGGAAATCCATAGGCTCCCTTTCTATTTTTGTTAGTTCCTCAAGGATTATAAGGTATGCTAGACAAACGTTTAGAACATTTATGTGGGTGGAAAATAATGAAATCATGGTAAATATGGTACTATTTGTTTTCTAATGCAACAAGTGTTTAAAATATTTTAGTATTTATATTGTATGATCGATCGGTTTCTCATCGACCAGACGATCAATGTTGGAAGAAGGTCATTTTTAATTTTAAATTTCAATAAATCGAACAACTTTTCAATAAGTCAATCAATGATGCTATTATTAAACACCAACATTACAAAATATATTTACAGGTAAAACACACTTATCGATTTTTGGGCCATATTAAGCGAATCCTAATTAAAAGTTTATTTCAAAATCTATAAATAAAGAAGTAAAATAAAGATGTACATGATTATATTTATTGTGAATATTGGATAGGAAGTACGTATTATATTTATTTTGCTATATCGAAAACATATAATTGACTTGAGTGTGGAAGATCTTAAAAACTTGAAAAAAATGATAAATGAGTGTTTTAATTCCACGCTTACTGAAAAACAACCTTAATTATTTTAAATTTGTTTTAAGATTTAAGATAAATTTATTTAAAAGCAAGTTAATTAAGAGGCGTGTTAACGCATTATTTATTTATTTTGGTTAATTTTCTTTCGCAATTATAGATTTAGGTTTTCTTTTAAAAGATTACATACAAAACTAAATTGTGTCAAATGGACACAACTTTAAGTTGTATAACAACAGGACAATTTTTAAATTAAATTTAAAGTCGTGTGGATAAAAAGCTACTTTAATTTAATTAACAAAACTTAATTATATACTTAAACGAAAATTTGTGAAAAGACTATAACTTCTTTCAAAAGTCAAAAACACCGAAAATTCATGAATAAACATGACGACTTCAGTAAGTCGTGAATAATTTGTACGACTTTTATTTTAATCTTGTAATCATGAATTCACATTTTATAATATTTTCTAATACAATACTTTAACATAAATGATTATTCCTTTCTTATTTTACCGTATCGTTGGCATATTTTTTTTTCAAATTTTACTGCATCTTATTTTAATATTTTTAACTTTTTCGTCTTTTAAATTTTTATATAAAGATACTTCTAATTTAATTTTCCCTCAATAATTTGATTATTTGATACTTTTAATTTTGTATGCTTTTCAAATTTTTAAATAGTTAAAGTTTCTATTTTAAGATATATATTTTTTGAATAATATGACTAATGAAGTAAAATAATTTTAATTTTTATAAAATTAATATTTATGTTAATTTTTTTCTAATAGTTTGATTATTAAAATTATAAATACAATTTTATTTATTAAAAATATGTGTGAATATTCTAAAAAATATGAAAAGTTTGAAATGTTTTAATTTTAATTAGTTAGTAAGAAAATCAAAATTAGTTTAAAATAAAAAATATGTCTAAAAAAATTAATTAAATGGAAGTTATATATTCATATAACAACTTCTATAAAATAAAATAAAAAGTAATAATTTAAAATTTAAAAGACATATAAAATTTAAAAA
Organism: Vigna reflexopilosa; assembly: GCA_027742785.1. Lineage (NCBI taxonomy): Eukaryota > Viridiplantae > Streptophyta > Magnoliopsida > Fabales > Fabaceae > Vigna > Vigna reflexopilosa. The sequence goes on along the minus strand of CM050930.1, from coordinate 21,937,611 downwards.
CTTAATTAGTTAAATTATTAAAATCATTTTAAAATAAAGATATGTTATGTATAAATATTACGAAAACATTACAACTTCAAAACATTAAAATAAAAAAGAAGTGGTGAAAAAATAAAAGTCGTACGTGCTTTTAATGTATGATTTATGAAAAAATAAAATAATATAAAAATATAAAGAAGTAAATCGTGTGAAGAGATCACGATTTCTATTGACTACTTTAGTGTAAAGCGTTTAAAGTTGTCGTATATAAACACGATTTCACGCTAATAATCATCCTGAAGTCATGTTGATGCATAGTTTCAATATTTCTGATTTTTTTAGAAGGTTTGCTTACATTTGGGCTAGATTAAGTTATAAGTAAGAAGTTATGTTGAACATATATAAAATTGTGCTTTAAGGGATCTAGCATATATTTTATTTTCTGTTGAATAGAGTGAAAATTATATATGAGATTAATCTTTCTTGTGTTGAATATATACATAAGGTACTTTATTTATAATAAAAAAATATAGGATAAACTCAAAATACAAATAAGGAATAATAACAAACTAAGAATAAAAGATAAAGATAATATATCTAACACTTCCCTTCAAGCTGGAGCATACAAATCGAATGTATCAAGCTTGTTACTAATATAACTAATAAAGATTTCATAGAAATATCTGTTTCTGCACTCGAGTGACACCAAATTGTTAATGATTTACGAAAACAACATAGAAGACAAAATGTCAACCTAAAAAACTCTCCCTAAACAACAAATATGAGAGATTGCTCCAAGTTTACATGGCTAACTCAACGAATCCAAGTTTGATTGGTAGTGACCTTAGGTGGACTAACACGTATTGTCAGAGAGAGAAAACATAGGAGATGTTAACTAAGTTACATCGTTTATCAACAGATGAAAACACACAAGATGTTTTATACTGGTTCACATGTTAGGGCTACTTCCAATTCTCCTCTAAGTTAACTTAGAGGGTTTTAAATATGCAATGAAGTACATTTGAGTTTAACTCACTCTTGATTGCATAGTATTATTCACCATTTTTAGTATCCCTAGACGCTCTCAGTGCAACTGAGAAATATCGTCCAGTTTAGTTTCCCCCACTTTTGGTTGCATAGTATTATTCACCACTCCTAGTATCCCAGATCAGCAAATAACCTCCAGTTACCCTAGATCAGTTGAGTATTCGCACCACTCTTGGTATTCAGCAACCTTGCCGAGATTTCCTTTGAGTATTAGCACCACTCCTGATACTCAACAACCTTGCCCATATTTCCTTTGAGTATTAGCACCACTCTTGGTATCCCTAGGCAACCTGGTATCTACGATACTGCCTAGTTGAGTTTCACCCACTCTTGGTTGTGCAGTATTCTTCACCACTCCTGGTATCCCTAATCAACTAATAACCTTCAATTACCCTAGATCAATTGAGTATTTGCACCACTCCTGGTAGTAAATGACCTCACATATATTTTCTTAACTTTTCATAGCTAAGTTGTAAGTGTTTTGATTCTCTCCAGAATTGCAATCATAGATTGCTTACAAGTCGTGCAGACCATAACTCTCACAGAGAGGATATGTTTACAATACAATATATTCTAAACACTCGCAGGTGTTTCTCTCATCTCTCTTTTTCTCTCAACTTACATAAGTAAGCATTTTATACAATGAAGTACTAGAGGGATGCTTTACTTAGCTCTTTCTCTCTCATTACAAGCACAAAAAAGGTATTACAATAAAGCTTAAGAGATTTTTTTTCTACATTTCACTCTTTCACTCTCTTCTCTTTCTTAAAGTGGATATTCTGATGAAGCTTAATAGTGTTCTTCTTTTCTTGAGCTCTTCTCTTTTCCTTTTCTTGACATGGGGAATTTAGCATTAATAGCTTAAAGAGATTTCCTCACTCAATGGATGATGAGATATCTTTATATCATCATATTTTCTCTCTTCTTCATCATCATCTTCTTCTTTCTTCTATTATTTTATTTATATACCTTGTTGATATAGCTGTTGTGACGATGCTTGTCTTGAGATTTCATAATATGACTGCTTTGATGAAGCTTGTTTTGAGATTTGTTTTCTTCTAGCTATTGGTGTAGGTGCAGTCATAGGATGTTTTCCTTTGTCAGAGTAGACTTGCTTTTCAAATCTTTTTATCAAAAGTAGTCTTGTATTATCTTTTAGACACAAATTTTGATAAACTGATCAATGCTTCTTTTTGTCTTTTTCTTAACGTTCATTTAGGTATTTATAAGATGAACATTTGTAGTAATTTTCCTAGACAAGATAGAGAAGTATATAACAAATATGTTTAATTTCTTTTTACTTTGATCTTTTAAGTGTTTTAATTATTTGTTCAAGTTTCTGTGTTACCTAATGTTTTGTGTCTACTGGATTTGTTGGTGTTTTGCTTAATGGTTTCATGATTTTTTTTTGAAATATGTATTATGTCTCAGTTTTCTAGAGGAAGAACATTTCGTAAATGTCATTCTTGTTACCTACTACTGATCTGATTGGGTGTTGGTGTACGACCAGTTCATCAGATATCATCTTTGTTGTTTTTGAACATTGTGCATTAATGTCATTTAATGCTTACTCAAAACAACAAAGTGATTTTTGATTTTCTACCGTTAGGTAGCATCTTACACTTGAGTTCTTCTCTCCAAATATACCAAGCATAATATAGATATTTCACCGTTAGATGAGGTACTGGTAAGCTTATGGTATCGTTTAGTCAAGTAATCGCTTCTTGTGTTTTTGTCTCTTTTTAGATAGACAACGTTTAGCTTTTTTATACTTTCTTTCATATTTTAATAATTAAAGTCTTTTAAAGTGCTTTGTCAAAGACATCGTCTCAACTTATTTTGTTTTTTAGAGTAATGTTGAACACTTTTTTCAGGTAAGCATCAAGCATTTAACTTCAACTCTCTTAAACGCTTTAAGCACAACATTGTTTAGCCATGCGTCTGGATGTTTTGACCTAGATGTTATCTTAAGAACCTAAGTGTTTTACTAAGTTTTTCTATGTTAAGGATTCTGGTTTTAGGTTTTGTGTGTTTAGGGTTTAGGCTCTAAGTCTTGTGTTTTTATCCTAATTTGTTTGTCTTGTGTTCTTCTAAGTTCCTTAGCCTAGTTTTTCTATGTTCAATCCTTTTCCTTAGACGATCATCTACATCTTTTGGGTATGTTATTTTTAGTTTAAAGTTTTGTCCTAGTTTTTAGACCTTTTTTTGGTTTTCTTTTCTATTTTCTATGGGTTGTGATTTTATTTACTTTTTCTGGCTCATTGTTTTCTAGCCTAGTGTTTTTCTAAGGTTGGTATCTTCTCTAGTTTTTTCTCTTTTTAGTTTTTCTAAGGAATTATATTCCAGGGTTGGTCTTAGGGTTTTCTTTCCTAGTGTTCGGTGTTCGATGTTCTTCCTTAGCATTTGATGTCTATTTTCTATCTTGAGGTTGGTTTTCTAGCTTGGGGCTTTCTATCTTAGTGTGTCTGATGTTCGTTTTCTATCTTAAGGTTGATCAACTTGGGGTTTTCTATCCTTAACCCAAGTGTTTCTAAACTGGCTGGTTTGCTAACTGTTTTTCTAGCTTAAAGATAACTTTCCATACCAAGACTTCTTCGTCTGTTTTCCATACACAGAGACTTCTTCATTTCATGTTATTTTGTTAAACATCAAAACCAAGGTTTCTATTAGATGAGCTTGTCTTGTAGCGAGCTTGTCGTATCTTGACAAAAAAAAAGGCATTGTTGAAGAGCCACCATGGCTATAAATAAACTAACAAAAACCCTTTTTGCCATTAAAAAAAGGTATATATGGACGAGTCAAACGCATGGGTGATAGAAGAGAGGTCAGAAGTGACAATAGTGGAAGAAACCATGGATGAACAGGAGAAAGAAACCTTAAAATTCCATGATTCTCCAATCAAGGAACATGAAAAAGGAAAAAGAGTGACATCGACCCTCTTAATAGTTGCCTGAGACAAGACGGGACATGTGACAATTGATGAATGCATATTTATGCCCACATTTATGCTTTAAAATTCAAATTTTTGACGAGATTCTTGTGCTTAAATGATTTATTTAAAGTGAATTTGTGGGGATTGGATTTATTGGGTTTGGGAATTAAAGATGCTTAAAATGTGATTCTTAGTTGCATAAATTATTTTGGATGTTCTAATGTTTATTTGTGTAGCTGAAGTTAGAATTTTATTCATTTAAAGCATGAAATTGAATTGTCAAAGCTGGTCCAATCTAGTCAACTCAGGGCTCCTATGCAATTTTGAAAAGAAAGAGATGACTAAAGTGCAATTAGAGGAAAATTCTGGACTTCTGGGTAATTTTGAATAAAATAAAAAGGGTTGAAATATAGTTTTGGGAAAGTTTAAATCTGTTAGATATTTTAAAAGATAATTTGGAGAAAATAAATCTTAAGATATTTTATTTGATATTGTTAAATAATTACCTTATTTAACTATATCAATAAATATCAAAAGATAATATTTGCCAAATTTTTTTGAATCTAGAAAAGATATTATCAAATATTCTAAAAAATTGATTAAATATGTTGAATATTTTGAAAATATTAGATATAAGATGAAAGATTTTATCAATAGAAGATTCAGAGTCCAAGTCCAATCAAGCCTATATAAAGAAACCCAAGAGAGGCAGAAATCATACTTCATTCATTCTCAGACTCCTCCACTGGAAGCAAGCACCCACCACTCCTCTCACTTTTATTTCATCATGTGTTTCACTTCATTCATGAAGGGCTAAGCTTCTAGGGTTATTTCACTGTAATTTCATTATGGATTCTGAGGTTAAGTTGAATTAATGCAATTATTTCTTTTGATTATTGATTTGAGTCATTCTTCTTCTATGTCTTTCATCTCTCAATCATACTAAAAGCAATGATTTTTTCATCATAAGGTTTTTGAATCTTCATGCATATTAATCATATAAGTTCAAGGGTTTCTAGGTTTTATTGAGAATCTACTATGATTAAATTTAGGAACTTTCATATGATTAAACGAGTTTTTGCTATCAATTGAGAATGTACTTTTATTAGTGGTAATAATTTCAACTATAATCAATTGAGAATTTACTTTGATTGATTATCTTTTAATTTGGTTAGGAGATTTAAGAATAGACATGATTAAACACAATAGGATTTTATTGAGAATGTACTTTTGTTGAATTCATTGTGAATAATCTAGAAAGGTCTTGCATTTGATCGATAATCTACTTTGATTAATTGTAAGATCGCCCTCAAATTAATTGAGAATGTAATTCAATTAATTTGAAACCCGAACAATAATCAATTGAACAATAATGTGAGGATAACAGATGATGAATTTATCTTGGAAAAGTAGTGAAATTAGTCTATTTCTCATCATAATTATTTCTATGTTTCCTATTTGATACTCAACATTCTTTAATCATTAACTTCATTAGCATAGTTTCTTACTTAAATTCTTGAGCATTGCATAACATCCATAAGAGTCAAATATTGAAAAGCAGTTTCGTATTCGTTGGGAGAGGACTCAGGGTTACTTTAACCCTATCTACTTTCTTGACTACTAACTTGGCAATACTAAAGTTGCCTTGAAAAGTAGTATCAATTTGATAGCTTCAACTACAGCATATCAACAATGCACGATGAACCTAAAATAGGAAAAAGAGTGACTTCGACACTTTGAATCGTTGTTTGAGAGGATACAAGATGTGCCATCATGTATGACAAAAAAGGGAGCATATCCACAACTTCAAAAAGTGTTGAAAGCACATAGGAGTTTCGATGAAGGCATCATGGATGGTACGATGGTTAGTTGGCTGAGAAGCTCAAAACCGCATAATCGTCGATCAAAACTGGAACTCCGGTACTAGCAGCGGTAAATGACGGTGTCGTCGATATTGGCGACTGTAGTGGCAGAGACAACAAAAAAATTTTCTCAAAAAAACCTGACTCTAGATACCATGTTGAATATAATAAAAACCATGTATGAGATTACTCTCCCTTGGGTTGAATATACACATAAGATACTTTATTTATAATAGAAGAAATATGGGTTAAGCCCAAAATACAAATAAGGAATAATAACAAACTAACTAAAAATAATATATCTAACATATTTAAATGCATATGGGTGTTTAAACATCCCACATACTCCATTTAATAAAATATTTTTGTTGATAAAAAAATAGCAACAAAATATTTGTACACAAGAAAATAATATTGGGACGTCCTCTTATTTTCTAAAATATTACAAAAAAATTCCTTATAATAATTGAATATGATATTTAGATAATAATAAAAGGTGTTGATAGGGAGAGCAATGTGATCGCTGAATCCAATCCCTATTATGTTGGTTTTTTATGATGACAATGCATTAATAGTAACAACACATGAATGTTGTCATGTCACAACAGAAAAGTGTTTTTGTGTTATGAAACACTTATGTGGAATATGTACATGCTTATTGTGTTATATGCACATACTGTGATAAATGTATATGTTGGACATACTACGTTTTTTATGCATACTATTGTGATTATGATGTGATTGTATCTGTGTATGCACACTATAGGATTCTGTGTAATGAAAATCACAAGCACAAAAGCATATCTGCATGACATAATTGATTACAGTGTTATAGTAATCAATTAAGATCATCAAACAACTTATATTTTGAACTGTGGCAAAACAGCTAGTTTGAATCGATTACATTAGTTGTTAAATCAATTAAAACTCGTGTGTTTGCATATATCATTTTCAAATGTGCTATGATAAGCTTTTGAGAAGAAAAATTTTCAAAATTTGTTTAAGTGTAAAGCTTAATCAATTACACACTTTATGTAATCAATTAAGTCTATTATGTTTTGAAAACTAATTCATGCTAGTCACAACTGCTTTAACAGTCATATTTTTAAATATGTTTGACTAACATTAAATGCAAATCGATTACATTAATTGAGCATTCAATTAAGAGCTGAGTTAGTTGTAATATTGTTACATCTGTTTTATGTAACCGATTACATTACTAACTTAATTAATTACTTTGCGTTTGATATGACAGTAACTATAAATTGACGCATTGTTTGTAATTCTAAAAAAAAATTGATCACTTTAACATTTTCATATCTGACAAATTTGATCTTAGAGAGATTTACAGATTACACATACGCTCCAAGAATCAAGAAGCAAAGATTGTGAAAAGCCTTGACATATTCTTGAGAGAAGATTGAGAGCTTGATTTGGCTGATCTAATCTGCATTGCTGAAGGTGTATTTGTTGTGATCAGAAAGGAAATTTGCACTTGTTGATTGTATTGTTCCCTATTCGTGTGCAACAGGGGGAAGAGTGAGGAGCTCTTGGACTTTGAGAGGGGATTCTAAAAGGGATTTTGTAGCAGGAATGCGTGGTTCTGTGTGTGCAAGTGTATTCGTTTCTATATTTGATTGTTTGAGTAGGAAATGTTTTTACATTGTGAAAGTGTGTTTACTGTAAAACCTTTGGTGTAATTCTCCAATCATTATAGTAAAATATCTTCCAATCAGTGGTTGATTGGAAGGGTGACTGGATGTAGGCATTAAGGCCGAACCAAGATAAAAATTGTGCTTGATCTTCTTTCCTTGTCACTTTACATATTCATTGCATAATACTTTGCTTACCACGCAAGAAATATTTTAAGATCATTCTATTTCTGCAAAAAGAATTTAAAAGTGCACGTTTTTATAAAACACCAATTCACCCCCCCCCCTCTCCCCTCCCCTCTTGGTGTGGAGAAACAAGCTTCATTATTTCTAACAAAAGATATAATTTATTTAATTTTTAAATAACATAATAATGGGATTGTCCTTTCACAAATTGGTTTATGCATCTAATCAAAGGTAGAACAAATAATAAAAGGATAATATTAGAAGTGAAGGAAACTGTAGAAAACGATAGGCTAAGTGTCTCAACCAAGAGGGGGGTGAATTGGTTCCCTTTATAAAAATATGTTCTTCTAAAATCTTTTCAAAATCTTTCTAGATTTCTTGAAATGCAATCAATAAAGAATGAAAGGAAATGTAAAAGAGTATGGAAAAAGAGAACCACACAGTAGTTTATACTAGTTCGGCCAACCGCCTACGTTCAATCTTCTTTCAATCAACCTTAGATTGAAAGGATACCACTATATTGATTGAGTTATTACAAGCAAGATATAGAGACAACCCTTTCAATGTATTATTCTCTCAACTCCAAATCAACTATAGCAAACACCCAGAAAAAACAACCTTTTTCTGTCAACCCTTAGAGATACCCCACTCTAAGTCACTGAAACTTCTCTAAGTTCTCTTCCTAGCCACAACAATAAGGAACACAATAAGACTTTGATTGTAGATAACTTTGATCTCCAAAAGATACACCTCAATGTGCAAGTATGATCAACAATGTTGAATCTCAAAATCTTGATGAATTTCCAAATTTGACAATCTTGATTCTTGAAGTAAACAGGACGCTCTTACAATAAATCTCAACAAACAAATCAGATATGAAGTTGTCAAATACAGAGAGCAATGCGTCTATTTATATATTTTCTCAACTCTGATGTATTTTAATCGATTACACAAATAATGTAATCGGTTAAGTTATTCCTTCAACATTAACATATTTACATTTTATAGTATTTAACAGAATAAGCAGCGCATGCAATCAATTAACCAAAATATATATGTCACAGTATTTAAAAATATGACCTTTGTGACAGTTATGGTAGTTCATGAAAAATATTTTCATTCAAAGCACAACTTAACCAATTAAGAAATTAATGTAATCGGTTAAGTTCTTGACTTAAGCATTTTGAAAAAAATTTCATTCAAATACACATCAATGCACTCAGTAATCATATGCAAACATTACCACAAGTTTTAATCGATTATACCCATAATCTAATCGGTTAAAACTTGATGTTTTGCCACAGTTAAGCATGTACTAATATTTAATGAATCTAACAGATTATGTAAATTATGTAATTAATTCATTCATCATGATATGCAATGTGCAAAGTGTTTTACCCACTGATTCATTATCAAACAATGAATACATATCTCAGATAGTTCAAGCACATATACAAATATAGTCAATCAACAGTTTTGCCATATTGATGTGCAAGAAACTATAAAACATTAATGTTATCATCATCAAAAACACATGAGATATGGGTTTAGCTTACATAGCTCCCCCTATGAAAATAAACAACAACATTACAAAAAAGATATCATATTGACACGACAGTGGCACTAAGGATGGCAATGAGTTCGGTCGGGTACGAATAATGTTTATCTGTTACCTGACCCACATAAAAAAATCGTACTTGCTACCCGTCCCGTTACCCACTGGACACCCACATAAAAAAAACTCACAGATTTTTGTCAAACCGAATATTGTAAAAAAAAATTATTTTATGAGTTTTTAAACGAGATCGAAATTAAATTACAATAAATGAATATAATATTACAATAAATGAAGATAATAAAAAGGAACAAAACTATAATTAAGTCTTAAAATAATTATTTGAGTGACAATAATCTTACAAAAAACAAAAAAAGTTTCAGACACCAAAAGGTAGAATTTTGAAGGAGAAGATAAATTTGAATTTGAAGGAGAAGATAAATTTGAATTTGAAAACAAAGTGTAAAGGTCACAACTATACCTACGCATGAGATATGTGAACATGTGACTTTCCAATTTTTATACCATTTAATGAATGAGTTTGATGGGGAAGCATAAGGGTGGGCATGAGATATATGAACATGTGAATTTCCAATTCTTATACCATTTAATGAATGAGTTTCATGGAGAAGCATAAGGGTCTATCTACATGTCTCCAATTTCTATATTATTTAATAAATGAGTTTGATGTGGAAACGCAAGGGTATATATATATATATATATATATATATATATATATATATATATATATATATATATATATAAAAGTAACTTTAACATTTATATGTAAATATTTTTATTTCTATTTTTTGAAATATTTTTAATTGATTGAGGATGTTTTCTTAAATATTACTAGAAGTAATGGAGGGCATTACCGACGGCCGGAATCCCTCGGAAAACGACATAATCCCTCGGAAATCATGCTTTACCGACGGCCTGGCGACGGTCAAAATGCCGTCGGAAAATCCTTTGTCCCTAACCATTACTGAGGGCTTTTGCCCTTCGGTAATTACGGACGGGCAAAGCCCTCGGTAATTACTGAAGGGCCGAAGCCCTCGGAAATTACCGAAGGGCACAAGCCCCCGGTAAATACCGAAGGGCAAAAGCCTTCGGAAATTACCGAAGGGCTGTAGCCCTCGGTAAAGCCTTCGGTTTCATCCACTAAAGTATAGGTTATATTTGTCTTTCTTATCGAACCACACATACCTGCATAAAATGTTCACAACACAGACAAACCTGCCTAAAAGTTTCAAACCATAAACAGACCTGCATATTATGCATCCCAAAATCATCCATTCATTGATGACAAAGCCTAATGTACATTATGTTCTAAGAATATCATAATGTAGCAAAATAGTTCATTTCTAAGCAAAGATAGTCACCAAATCATAATGTACTAATAACATCCAAATGTACCAGTGATCCTAATGTAGCAAAATCAGTACTATGTTCTAACAACTATGATGAATAACAAAATCAAGCTAAAATTCTACAAAGTCTTCAGATTGATCTTCATCATCTTGCTCCTCCACAGATGGCTGGACTGGTGTGGGTTGAACTGGTGTGGGCTGGACTGATGAGGGCTGGACTGATGAGGGCTGGAGTTGATCCTGTGCACTTTGAGGCAAGACACTCATGACCATGGCCTTAAAATTTGTAAACTCTGCTTTCAAATCAATCATCTCCTGGTCACGTCGCTGCAGTGCCTGCGTGAGGCGGACAACTGCCTCATCAGCAGTACTGGTGGAAGAAGAAGGTTGGTGCTTGAGAGTACCTCCTCTCGATGTTGTATAGTTTGCAGCAAGTTGTCCTGCATCATACACTCGTCCCTTCTTCTTCCCACCAACGATGTCGACCCAGCACTGTGTCCTACGGATGTCGTCTTCTGCATTACTCGTATCATCCGGTGTAAGAGCTGACCCTTGTTCAGATCTAACCTGTGAAAGTCTGGTAGAAAATTTTTCCTGTTCAAACATTAAAAGCAATGTTAGGGAATGATACAATAACATAATGAAAGATTACTAATAGTAGCAATCTTATCTATTTGCTTACATGAGTCTTCCGAGATCTTTCATCAACAAATTGAGTAGTGCCCTTCCGAACATGGGTCTGTGCAAAGACCTCATCAACATGGACCGCCCGTCCCAGAGCTTGTGCCTGTAACATAATTTAGTTTTAGAAGTGTATATGAAATATAAAATAAATAAGTTATATATGAAAGAAACAGAAAAGTAAAGAAAGTTTACCATACGAATGGCATGCTCATGGACCATGATCGACCCACCAGTATGCAGGGTGCCACCCTTTTCAGACGCTCTGTTCCTCTGGGCTGTAGCACACTTCTTGCGAAACTCTGTTGAATTCCAATGGGCAAGCAAGGAGTTCCAAATGTTCTCGCCCAACCAGTAAAGGCGCTCCCTTGCAAGTCGGGCATCCCTAAACATGTTTGAGAGCCGATGAGATGCTTTCATGTGGAAATTTCTATGTATTTGTGTTTCATGTTCAGGTTTCCATTGCACCTTCATTTGTACATTCATTGATAAACAAAACAAACATTGATTAATGACTCAATTATATAATAGGAATGACAATTACTTTAAAGTTGTTTACCTTAAAACGCTCCCAGAATGGCTTTCTGTCGTCTTTAGGTATTGCTCCCCAAGGAGGCCATGGACTCATATATTGTTGCTTAATCGATCGCGTGATGGTCTGGGAAGCAACCCTGGATGGAACAAACCTGCATACAAAAAAATAAAAGTCATTTCAATTTAGACAATCTTTAAAGAACAAAATAAGTTAAAAAAGGATTAAAGTCTTACCCTTTGCCATATGGCTCAATCCATGGTCGATCATGGAGGGGCGGATCAACACCATCATCATCACCAACTGAATCTACATCAACAGATGGTGTGGCAGTCTCAGAAGGTGATCTAGTAGATGAGGAAGGTATAAAAGTAGGGTCGGGGGGAGGAGTGGGGGTAATAATTACAGGGGGTGGAAGAGGGTCTGCTGTAGGGGTAGGAGGAGGGTGTACTGCAGAGGAAGGAGGCGGGTGTACTGTAGAGGAAGGAGGCGGGTGTACTGTAGGGGTAGGAGGAAGTTGAACTGCAGAGGTAGGAGGAAGGTGAACTGCAGAGGTAGGAGGATGGTGTACTGTAGAGGAAGGAGGCGGGTGTACTGTAGGGGTAGGAGGCGAGTGTACTGCAAGGGTATGTAGTGTAGTAGGCACCCTAAGTACATACTTTGGGGCCTGTCGTTGCCTCTTTTTAGGCCTTGCTACCCCCTTTCCTTTATCAGGACGGTCTGAACCTTCTCCCGTCATTGCTGCATTGAAATGGTTACAAATAAAGTGAAACAATACAAAAGAATAAGGAAGGATCACTAGAGATTAAAGTGAATCTATTGAATTGATAGTTCAATTTGCTACAATAGATGTCCAACATTCAATCATCTTCATCTTCATCATCATCTTCTTCTTCTTCTTCATCTTCATCATCTTCTTCTTCTTCTTCTTCTTCTTCTTCATCATCATCATCTTCTTCTTCTTCTTCTTCTTCTTCGTCATCATCTTCTTCTTCATCATCATCACATTCTATGGGTGCTTCTAATTCATCTCCATCACCATCAGGATCGCGCAATCCGGTTATAAGTTCAACGTCAATAATTTCTTGTGGTTGTGACATTTGATCAAGTTGGTAGGCAACATTTTCCTCAACCTCATTTGAGTCAATGCGACCTCTAGGCTTAGTTTGTATTGCTACAGCCCAACCACGCTTGTCAATATTGCGGAATGGTGGATATGGCACATAATAAACCTGTCTGACATTAGTCGGTAGAATGAAAGGATCAAACGGTCCATATCTGTTTCTCAAGTTGAGTTCGACAATGTTAAACCTAGGATCCACTCTAGTACCAGCTCTAGAAGGATCAAACCATTCACAATAAAAAAGTACTACTCTGTTTGGAGAAGCATTGCTGTTGTACTCTAACTCATATATTTTATGAATGATGCCGTAGAAATCATCATAAGAACCCTCTATAAGGCCCTTGATGTATACACCACAATTTGTTGTTTTCTTTCCTTTAGACCATTCATGTGTATGGAATTTGTAACCATTGATGAAGTAAGTGTGCCATACTTTCACACATCTCATTGGCCAATTGGATAGATGTCTTAACTCTTGAACCGTGGGAGTTAACTCCTGATTAAAAACCTACAAAGATACCAAAAAAATTTTCAAGCAAGAGTCAAATTAACCTTGCTCAAAACATAGGAAAAAGTACGGACCTGATTTCTAAACCATTTGGGAAACTCTGAGTGTATTCTAGCAGAAGCATTTCCTTCTGCGACTTGCTCAGCCACAAGAAATGAGCTGGTACAAATGAAATGAATTAGTGTATAAGAATTTAACCATTGCAAAGGTAAGAGTTGGATGATGACATACTCAAGGTACGACTTAACTTCACTGCAATTGATTAAGACATGGACATGAGCAGAGTTGAATTCAGCATCAGTTAACCAATGAGTGAATTCTTTTCCCGCATGACGGCCTGATTGTCGAAAAACTGATATTGCACCTTGACGTGGTTCACCTTGCCATTGCATTTCGTTTCTGACATTAGTGGGGGACAACATGAAGTTTTTGAAATAATGTGAACAAAAATACGTTGTCTCTCTATGCAAGTAAGCTGCACAAATTGAGCCTTCTACTCTAGCTTTATTTTTAACTGAACGTTTAGATTCTCCCATAAACCTTTCAAAGGGATACATCCACCTGTATTGCACAGGTCCCCCAAGCCAAGCTTCATATGCAAGATGGATTGGAAGATGCTCCATTGAATCAAAGAATGCAGGAGGGAATATTCTTTCTAATTTGCAGAGAATAATTGGGATATTTTCATCCATCTTTCTTAGGCAATTTTCCTCTAGTGTCGTGCAACACAAATTTTTAAACAAGTTACTAATTTCTATCAGTGGATGTAACACGTGTTGTGGCAAACAACTAAACGCAAGAGGGATGAAAGTCTCCATGAATACATGACAGTCATGACTCTTCAACCCTTGAATAGTACCGTTTTGAACATTGACACATCTGGACAAGTTAGAAGAATATCCATCTGGCATTCTGAGCTCTTTGATCCATCCACACACTATTCTTGCCTCATCTTTTGAGATGGTATAGTTTGCTTTTGGTTTGAAGAATCGACCGTTAGCTTGCTCCTTCAACTCTAAGTCTTTTCGTGCACATATCAGAGGTAAATCTTTTCTTGCTTTGTCATTATCTTTTGTCTTACCAATAACATTCATAACTGTGTTCAAGACGTTGTCAAAGAAATTTTTTTCAATGTGCATGACATCTAGGTTATGTCTTAGCAAGTTGTCTTTCCAATAGGGAAGATCTCAAAATATGCGTCTTTTAGTCCAATTATGCCATTCTCCAAACCCATCGATCCTAGTCTGTCCAGATTCAGTGACTTTTGGATAGTCTTTAACTCTTCTCCAAACGTGTGATCCGGTCAACTTCGGCGGGGGCATATCCGTTTCAACTTGCCCTTTGCGAAATGCCTTTTTGTTTCTTCTAAAGGGGTGATCAATAGGCAAGAACCTTCGATGACAGTCAAACCAACTACTTTTTCGACCATAACTCAATTGGAATGACTTCGTATGTTCCATGCAATGTGGACAAGCTAATCAACCATGCGTGCTCCAACCAGATAACATGCCATAGGTTGGAAAGTCATTAATAGTCCACATCAAAGCTGCCCTCATAAGGAAATTTTGCTTCCTTGAAACATCATACGTCCAAACTCCATTCCATAGCTTCTTCAAATCATCAATCAGAGGCTCCAAATAAACATTAATCGCTGATTTGGGATTAGATGGACCTGGTATTATACACGTTAAAAACATGTAAGGCTTTGTCATACACATCTCAGGAGGCAGATTGTATGGGGTAACTATCACCGGCCAACATGAATATGGTGATGCAGACGCCTGAATGTATGGGGTAAATCCATCAGAGCATAGACCAAGTCTCACGTTACGGGGTTCACTAGCAAAGGACGGATGTTTACGATTGAAGTGCTTCCAAGCTTCACCATCAGAAGGATGACGCAAAACTCCTTCAGTTTTGTTACCATCATGTCATGTCATGTGTTGTGATGTTTGCATTGAAGTAAACATTCTTTGTAATCTTGGAATAATGGACAAGTAGAACATTGACTTTAAGGGAATTGGTTTTTTTTGCCTCCGTCCTGCATGCATCGTATGATATCGAGGAGAGCCACAAAACTTGCATTCAACCAACAATGCATCATTTTTGCCACTGTCATTGTCATAGAATAACATACATCCATTAACACAACAATCAATCTTCTTGGCTTCCAATCCCAACATTGAAACACATCTTTTGGCTTGATAACAATTCTTCGGAATAGAATTGTTTGGTGGTGTCAAATCTAAAATCAATTTTGTATAGTGATCCACTGCTTGATTGGAAACGTTCCAATTAGATTTACCAGCCAAGAGTCTAATGGACACTGACAATTTTGACTGAGATGAACCTTCAAATACAGGTAGATTTTCCTCTGTTAGTAATTTGTAAAACCTCTGGGTGGTTTCATTTGGAGACTCTTCATCATGACTATCGTTTGCTTCTTGTTCATCATGTCGACGAAGAGCATTGTCGACCATCTCTTGCATATAGGCAAATTGATCTATCTCAGATGTATGTACAACAGTATTCGAACCTGATGCAAGCCAATTTTGGCTGCATTGGAGGTCGAAGGAATCTCTTCACCATGAAATGTCCAAACCGTGTAATTAGGCATGAACCCTTTTTGGTATAGGTGAACTTTAAGTTCTTCATCTTTCAAAATCCTTGTACATTCGCACTTGATGCATGGGCATCAAATCCCTCCATCAAGAGCATAATATTGAGATCGTCGAGCCGTCTGGACAAACTCTTCAACTCCGATGACAAAAGATTCCTTCAAACCTCTCCTTCCGCTATAACAACGGTCGTACATCCATGCACGATGGTTGAGAAAATGGGCCATGTTCTGTGACAAGCCAAACAAAGGTAAACTTAGCGAAATCAACAACACTCCATGTAACATAAGTAATAAACCTATTACTACTTAAGTCTAACATGGAAGGCAATTTGAATACTACTGTCATAAGCATACAATAAGTGTATGCAAAGAGAAGTCCTAAGTATTGAAATACATTACACATCCTAAGGGCCTGTGTATTAAAGTTGGGGGAGACAACTTATTAATATTGAAGTTCTCTTTTATAAAGTACTTCCAAATATTTTGTAGGTTCTAAGTGTTTATAGTATTTTTACCATTCTCATTGCATTGAGAATGTGTGTAGTACCATAGGATTTTAAATGACTACTTAACTTAATCAAGAAGTAGGCTAATAAATTAACATACAATATACAGAAACATACATATATATACATCAACATACAATATCACAAACTTTAGAATATCTCAGCATTCATGCCAATACAAAAGAGCAAGGTGGCAGCCAACCAAAAGTTCAACCATGGTCTAAATGCCAAACAGAAGAAATGGAAAAATTGAACGCAAACAAAGAGCCAAAAGTTGGTGATTTGAGATTCAAAATTACACAACAGCAGCTCTAGATCAAAACTAACCACTACAACAACTTTGTTTGATGAATTGAAACATTTGGAAACTCAAATTTTACTCATAATTCCTAATCATGTAATTTCAATTTATGTTCTCATACCTTTGCCTTTGCTTTCCTAAACTGCTCAAGTCTCCTCCGTAGACTCTCTTCCTCCCTTTCTGGCCATAATTTAAACTCCTTTAAAAGATCACCCTAACACATCAAATGGAAGTGTATTTAAAAATTCCTTTAAAATTCCTTTGTATGTCAACACAGAATTGAATCCAGTTTTAGAAAGTACAACCATATTGAATCATACACGAAACCAAGAATACAATGCAATATTTGACCCTTCTCCAATGGGTTACCAATGCACAACACTTTTAAACAGTTAAAGCTAATACCAACCAGATTTGAACATATTAAGCTTAGGTTCATACACCCAAATAAAATGGAATATTGAAACAGTGTACATCCAATCTACCAAATATCAATGAAGCATATATGATGTCTAATATATGATTAAATATATATGGTGCTATCAGACTGGTGAACCATCATACATCAGGAATCATAAGATGAAACAAAAGGCATCATAGTAAAGTACAATCAAACGAAAGACAGAAATGCTTTGAGGGAACCTGAAACAGCCCTTGACAATAGTACTAGGAATGTACAAAACCAGAGAAAAAGGTTTATGGGAAACTAACCAAAGCTAATACTACTGCAGCCCTACTAAGGAAGCACTATTTAAGTGACTTTCTAAATGACCAGTCAAGCCTTTATATAGGCTAAAGCAAAGGGCTAAAACTAGAAAACGAATGAACAACACATGTAACTTTTTCATTTCATACCACTTAAAAACAACTCTTAATCAGTGATAACAATAGGTTAGGTCAGCATACAATCATTCCAATCATCTTCATTATAGTACATGAAATTCAAAAGCATTCACTCTTTCTTTTTAATAGGGCAGCAATAAAACAGAGTGTTCACTTTTTCTTTTTGAAAATTCCTCTAATTTCAATGCAAGCAAACTTTAATTCAAGTTTAGGAAACTTCTAATGTGAATTACACAAGTATCCCAAAACGAAACTTCTCCATTTTAAACCACCAACAATCAACCTTTTCAGCATTCAACTAAACATCAGCAAATAATTTTGTTTTCTGTATACCAATTTTAGTGCTACCAACACACCCCAAGACCAATCAGACCATATACCATTCATACCTCTGGTGAGAACCAGCGAACATGAAAACTAAAGAACACAACTTGTTTTTTCATTAGATGTTGTGCTAACTTAAAAGCTCTTAAACCCTCAATATAAAATTCTCAACAAAGTCTTACTGACTCCACTCCTTAATTTGACTTCAACACACATATCAAACAAACACCTCAGATACTTTCATCCCTCTCCCATTTCGGTTCTAAGTTTGAAATTTTATTCTAAAGTTGGCCGAGAACTCAATAAACATCAAAGGCTTGGATGCTTGCTCAAATAGATGATCAAAAAGTTAACAAAATTACCTAAATTCAATTTGAGCATAACAACTTCATTGTAAAAATCATGTATCTATACACTTAGCAAAAACTCATTCACACGAACACATTAGAACACTAACCTTGAAGAAATCCCTAAATGCACCACGGCAGCACCAATAGCCTCCCTACACGACGATAGCGGGAAACACAACACAAATTGGCGTCGACGAACACCCTTCAATCACATTTGCTCAACCGCAGCACCAACCAGCTCATAAATCCCTTAACGCACCTCGAACAACCATGAACCCTACGACCGACACCATCAATGAGGTGCGCTCAACCACCTGAAGACCAGGAATGCAAGAACGACCTCAATGTTCACTTTGGTTGGCTTCTCAGAAGAAATGTTGCAGCTACGGCTGGGAACCCCCAAGACACGAGAGGAAGAAGAAGGAATGCAAGAACCCCCAAGACAACTCTTTGCTCGACGAAATCGAAATAGAGGAGAGAAAAAAAACAGCGATTGAGGAAAAATTTAAAAAAATGGGGAAGGGTGGAACGAACGACAGTGGTTGGGTGACAGAGGAAGAGTAAGGGGAAGAAGGGAGAAGCTTTCGCGAAAAAATATTTTGGCAGAATGGGAGACTGAAATCCCAAATTGTTATTTCATTAAGTTTGACCAATATACCGACGGTCATAAACCTTCAGTAAAGTCACTGTGCCAATACAGAGGGTCAAAGGCCCTCGGTAATCTACATTTAACATGACCGTCGGAAAATCCTTCGGTAACTCAGAATTACCGAAGGCTTCGAGGCCGTCGGAATTTATCCTTCGGTATTTCACAGTTTTCTAGTAGTTACATCTATGGATAAAACCTTAACAACAATTTAAACCTAATAAAGATAAAAATGTAATTTAATTTCGTTAACGAGTAGTAGATACCTGCGGTACAGGTAATATGATACCCGAACCAGACCCGTTAATAAACAAGTACTAAATTACCCGCTACCTTCGAGTATCTATTACTTGTACTAGCTATTTGTAACGGATTTTGTGTATGGATACCCTTGGACGCGGATATTTTTGTCATCCCTAAGTGGCATAAATGAAGACTACAATGATGGAGGAAGAAGAGGCAAAGGCAATAGACGTAGTAGCAACACTAACAATGGACACCACGACGACAAACTCAACAATAATGGTGGTGACAGAGAAGATGAAGAGAATGAGGAAGAAAAAGAAAGAAGAAGAAAAAGAAAAAGGAGGAAAAAAAATAAAAGAATCAAGAGAGAAGAATATTTTGCGATATTAATCGATGATGATAAAAAATCTATCAATAATTATTCCAAAATATTTATAGTTGATAAATTTTACTCATGGTCAAAATCCATGAGTAACCAATGAATAATTATTGACGAATTTTTTATCATCAATAATTATTAACTAGTTTTCTTATTTGTTTGCCATCAATAGTTATTGTTTTATTTTTAAAATATATTTTTTAAATTAAAATAGTTATTTTACAAATTTTATCATTTAAATGATTTTTTGTTTAAATTTATCCAATTTTTTAAAGTTGACTCTTCTTTAAACTTAACCATTTTTAATTAAAAAATTACCTATAAAATAAATATATACTATGAATAATAAAATTATAAAAATGATTTATATTTAATTCTATAATTATAATAATAACAAGAAAAATAATTTTATTATTTTTTACTATCATAAAAAAAGAGCACATTTTCATTAGTTTATTTTAAAAAAAGGTAAATTAATTATTTTTATTAGTAAATTATATTGATTTTTAAAAAATTAAATATATTTTTAATTATTGAATTTAACTCGAAAATTGAATTTTTCTGTATTTGAAATTTTGATATATCTTCGTTTCTAAACTTAAAAAATTAACGCATATAATTCTTAAAAAATAATGTGTTTTATGTTAATATTTAAGTGGTTAATATTAAAAACCTTCTGATTTCAATGTCGGATAGAAAATATGTAATATTTGAGTTTTTTATTGAGCTTAATACATTCTTACTTTATTGTTAGTTGTAAAACGCATTTTATACGTAAACAAAATGTAATGTAATTTAGTTAATTACATTTAGTTAAAATGATTATATTAATTTAGAAATCAATAATTTATCAAAATTTAAAAACAGAGATGAATCTCGTTTTTTCGTCGTAAGTTCATCGATTAAAAATATATTTAACTTTCTTAAACATGTGATTTTAAATATGATTCATTTTAATTAATTTATGCGTGAATATTATGGAATTGTTTAATCATTTTAATTAATTGTAATGTTCTTCACATCCTATGATAAATGCAAGCGCATAATTAGCAAATATAAGAAGTATGCACCATAAACTTTACATATATGTAATTAATCTTTGTAAATAAAACCTGACTTACTAAATAAAATGACAACAACAAAAAATCAGAGTTTAAACAAACTTACTTTCCAAGTTTTGGTCATGGACATATATAAGTTCTTGAAAATGTACCCAGCTTAATCATACACGTACAATAACATCTAATAAAAAGTTAATATTTCTATATATATTAAAAAAATTATTTTATTAGTGCTGAATAAATCTAAAGTAGAAAATGATTACTGCCACATTTCGACGCTAAAGTTTGCTAAAACATGTTTAATTTCATCCACGAACCCATAGATAAATTTCATGGAGTTAAATAATTTTGACAAAAAATAATGACATTGAATATGTTTTATACTGGATCCAGTCTAAGTGTGGCATAAACATATTTAGTATCTAATTACTTATATAATTAAGAGTTAAAACTTGTCTAACTTAATTGAAATTTGCAGAATGTGAAAACTTGTTTACCTACAGCGTATACATGTGCATGCAGGACCCACCTTCGTCTTTCACCTTTCTTCATTCTTCAGCATACAACTCAACTCACCAAACCTCACTTTACTTCAACCACAACCACAACCTCAGCTTTGACTCTTCAACCTCTTCACTTTCCGATCCAATGCCGCCTGAAAGTGACGTCACCATCTCCTCTTACCGCCTCTGCTGGGACGTCTTTCTCAGCTTCCGGGGCACCCACACGGGCCACACCTTCACCATGCGCCTCTACCATGCTCTCCACGGTCGTGGCGTTCGCGTCTTCCGAAACGACGATGGATTGGAGCGCCGCGGCGAGATCCAGAAGAAGCTTCTAGAAGCCGTGGAAGACTCTGCCGCCGCCGTCGTCGTTATCTCTCCCGATTACGCGTCCTCGCACTGGTGCCTGGAAGAGCTCGCAAAGATTTGCGAGGTTGGGAGGCTGATCCTCCCGGTTTTCTACTGGGTTAACCCTTCGGACGTGCGAAAGCAAGAAGATCCCTTCAAAGAGTGGTTCGTGTTGCATGCACAGAGGTTTCCGAAAGAGAGGGTTGAGCAGTGGAGGAATGCGATGAAGAAAGTGGGTGGACTCGCTGGTTTTGTTTTGGATGAGAAAAGGTGCATGCAGCATCGTGCTTCCTTAATTGCTTGTAGTATTTTACATAGTATTGCTAGATATGTGTGTATAAGATCATCATTTTACCAGTTTCTGTCTGTCATGTTGTGCAAAAAAAAAAAAAAAAAGTAAATGTGATATTATTCTTCTACTTTTAGAGACGCTTGGTTTGCGAGATTTTTCTTAGTTTTTATGTCTTATATATTTTCATGAATAAGTGTTATATTTTTTATATAATTTTATATATTATTGCTTAAAGATAAAGGTTAATTACGATGAAAAAATGATAGTTTTTCTCAAACCAACGTGTGCATGTTTCGCGTCTTTTAGCTTTGTTTTGTTTTGTTTTTGACCAACGTGCGTGATGGTTTTGAACATTGTGATTTAATCATTTTGTTTTAAAATTTCTTGCTTACTGACAGTGACAAGAGTGATGAACTGATTCAGATTTTGGTGCAAAATCTTATGAAGCAGCTGAGGAACACACCACTGAGTGTGGCTCCATTCACAGTAGGTGTCGATGATAGAGTTGAAGTGTTGAAAAACTTGTTAGACTTAAAATCCAACGATGTAAGGGTTTTGGGGTTGTATGGAATGGGTGGAGTTGGTAAGACAACATTGGCCAAGAGCCTCTTCAACAACCTTGTTGTTCATAATTTTGAGCGACGGAGTTTCATTCCAAATGTCAGATCACAGGTCTCCAAACACCACGGTTTGGTTTCTCTTCAAAACAAAATCCGTGGTGATCTTTGTGGTAGAAAACAGGATCTGATCAACGATATCAGCGACGGCATTTCTGCTATACAAAACATAGTGCAAGAGAATCGAGTTTTGTTGATCCTAGATGACGTTGATGATGTGGAGCAGCTTAACTTTTTGATGGGTAAGAGGGAATGGTTTTACAAGGGAAGTCGTATTGTGATAACCACAAGGGATAAGGAAATTTTGCACGGGAGTTATGTTGATGTTAATTTTGAGGTGAAGGAATTGGAATTCTCTGAAGCAATGGAACTGTTCTGCTTCCATGCAATCAGAAGAAAGGAACCTGCAGAGGGTTTTTTAGATGTTTCAAAGCAAATTGTGGAGAAGACAGGAGGGTTGCCTTTGGCTTTGGAAGTTTTTGGGTCTTTTCTGTTTGATAAAAGGACCGAGAGGGAATGGAAAGATGCTTTGGAGAAGCTGAAGCAGATTCGTCCTCCAGGTCTTCAAGAAGTGCTGAAAATAAGTTTTGATGCGTTGGATGAACAAGAACAGTGTATATTCCTTGACATAGCTTGTTTGTTTGTGCAAATGGAAATGAAGAGAGATGATGTGGTTGACATATTGAATGGATGTGATTTTAGAGGAGAGATTGCGGTGGCTGTGCTCACTGCAAGATGTCTAATTAAGATCATTGGTGATGGAAAAGTGTGGATGCATGATCAAGTTAGAGACATGGGAAGGCAAATTGTTCGTAGTGAAAGCCTTACAGATCCTGGTCTACGAAGCAGGCTCTGGGATCGTGATGAAATCTTGACTGTGTTGAAGAATATGAAGGTAAATATTGTAGCATGAAAAGAAAGTATGAAAAGGTCAAGAAGAAACGATTAATGAAATCTATGAATTAGTTCTCTAAAAAAATAATCTGTTTATGTTTTCATTCTTGATTGATTTCGTGTAAGAAAAGGCTTTGATGCCAAAAATCTTTTTAAATGAAATAACGTCTTAAAATATTAAGAAACCTTCCTACATTTGTTAAGATTAAAATCAACCAACAAAAATTGGGTATCAAATCTAAAGTTTTTAGAATTCCATATTCTAACTAAATTCATTATGCATTTTCCATTCATTACTTGACCACTTTAACAACGAACACTGCGTGTAGGGAACGAGAAATGTTCAAGGAATTGTCCTAGATTGTGTGAATAGAAGAATGTCCATTCCCAGAGATCGCTCAGCAGATGAAATAACAAGGGAAAATTTTCGACGCAAGCCCAGTTGCAAATCTGCATTGGAGTATATTAAAGAGAGGTATAAAAAGTACGTAGAGGATAGAAAAGAGAAAGCAAAAGAGGTTATCCTTCAGCCCAAGCACTTTCAACCAATGGTTTCCTTAAGAATGCTTCAGATTAATTATTCCAGATTGGAAGGACAATTTATATGTCTTCCCCCAAAACTCAAGTGGTTACAATGGAAACAGTGTCCATTAAGGTATATGCCTTCTAGCTATAATCCATTGGAACTTGCAGTCATGGATCTCTCTGAAAGTCTGATTGAAACCTTGTGGAAGGGACGCAGTAATAAGGTTTGCTTTCTTATTACCTGATGAACTCACTATTTTGAAAAAATAAACTGTCATCAATGAGTTCTAGAACTCGGTGTTTTCTATTTATTTATTTTTTTAATTTTTTACCTTATATTTTTCAATGAAGATATTTATTTGGCAGGTGGCTGTGCACTTGATGGTTTTAAACCTCTCCAGGTGCCACCGTTTGACAGGAACTCCTGACTTATCTGGGTATCTGTCTCTTAAAAAACTTAATTTGGAAGAATGTTCTCACTTAACTAGGATTCATGAATCATTAGGGAATCTAAATTCCTTAGTTCATCTTAACTTGCGCCTCTGCTATAACCTCATAGAACTACCTGGTGATGTCTCTGGACTGAAACACCTCGAGGACCTCGTTCTTTCCGACTGCTGGAAATTGAAAGCATTACCAAAGGACTTGAGCTGCATGGTTTCTTTAAGACGGCTACTTCTTGATAGCACTTCTATAACTGAGCTTCCTGTGTCCATCTTCCATCTCACAAAACTTGAAAAGCTGAGTGCAAATGGATGCCACCTTCTGAAGAGGTTACCTACCTGCACTGGGAAACTCTGCTCCCTGCAAGAATTATCACTCAACCATACAGCATTGGAGGAATTGCCAGATTCAGTTGGTTCTTTGGAAAAACTTGAGATGCTTAGTTTGATGGGGTGTAAGTCACTATCAGTGATTCCTAACTCAACTGGGAAACTAATTTCCTTGACTCGATTGTATTTGGACGGCAGTGGAATCAAAGAATTGCCTGCTTCTATTGGTGCTTTATCATATTTAAGGAAGCTGTCTGTTGGAGACTGTACTTCTCTTGACAAATTTCCTGTCTCAATGGAGGCATTAGTTTCAATTGTTGAACTTAAGTTAGATGGCACAAAAGTTTCCAATTTTCCAGAAGAAATATTTGTGGGCATGAAAATGCTAGAAAAGCTCGAGATGGGAAAAGTTCAGCATCTAAAATTCATACCAGTATCATTTGGCTGCCTGTCAGCTCTTACCATTTTGGACATGCATGATGCAAACATTACTGAATTGCCAGAATCAATAGGAATGTTGGAAAATCTTATTCGGCTGAGGTTAGACAAGTGCAAACAGCTCCAAAGGCTTCCAGAATCCATTGGAAATTTGAAATCTTTGAGATGGCTAATGATGAAGGAAACAGCACTTACACGATTACCAGATAGCTTTGGGATGCTCAGAAGCCTGGTAGAACTAGACATGAAAAGACTGCCCTATCTTAATGGGGCTGGAAACAACGTGTCTACAGGGACAATGATTCCTGAAATACGAGAACAGCCTAGTTCAGAGGCAATATTAACTTCATTTTGCAATCTAAGCTTGCTGGAAAAGCTAAATGCTCATGGATGGGGAATATATGGAAAAATTCCAGATGAGTTTGAAAAGCTATCATCACTAGAAACTTTAAGTTTAGGTCACAACAATATTTGCAGTCTTCCAGCCAGCATGACGGGTCTCTCCTATCTCAAAAAGCTTTTGTTATCAGATTGCAGGGAGCTCATGTTTCTGCCTCCTCTTCCCTCTAGCCTAGAAGAGCTAAATCTGGAAAACTGTGTTGCAGTGCAGTACATACATGATATTTCAAACTTGGAGCGATTAGAGGAGTTCAACCTTACAAATTGTGAAAAGGTGGTGGATGTCCCAGGTCTTGAACATTTGAAGTCCTTAAGAAGGTTGTACATGAGTGGTTGCATTGGATGCTCCCTTGCAGTAAAGAGAAGAATTTCCAAGGTTTGTCATTTCTTTGTTTCTTCCACGCCCCAAAATCACATCCTTCTGTCTTGAGCATAAAATAAAATCCAATAATCTCCCACTTATAAATTAAAGGTCTGTTCCAGGTTCTACTTAAGAAATTAGAGATTTTGATTATTCCTGGAAGCAGGATCCCGGATTGGTTTACAGCAGAACCAGTAGTGTTTTCCAAGAGAAGCAATAGGGAGCTCAAAGGTGTTATTTTTTTTGGCGTTATATCTTTCAAGAACATACCTGAAAACCAAAGGGAAGGGCTGGAGTTAGTGGATGTTCAAGGAAAAATCTTTAATTTGACCAGTGAGGTGTTTAGCACAACGTTTCGCCTGCTAAGAGTACCCAGGAGACATGAAGACCACATATTTTTGCGCAGATTCGGTGCTCGAACTCCGTTAGTCTTTCAGTTAAAAGATAGGTATACCTTACATTTGCAAAGGCGAAACCCTCCTCGTGTTGAGGGGTTGGAGCTCAATAACTGCAGAATTCATTTAGTTTTTTATGGTGATGATGATTATGAGGGAGACGAAGGATCACTTGAAGAAAGTCAATACTCTGTTTCACAAAAATTAGCCAAGTTCTTCAACTTTGCTGCAGACGATCCAGACGTCTGAATAAAGTTCTTCGACTTACCATTATGTATTGTCTTTTGACTAGTTGAAAGCACTCTCATTTTTTTTTTTTACAAACATAGAATAAAATAAGAAATGAGCATGAACATGTGATTCAGCAAATAAATCATTACATGAATGCTTTTAATCATAGTCATTGAATAGTTCTTTATTTATTTCAAAATGGTGAATCAAATATTGAACAGTAACATACACGATAAATAAACTTTTGAATCTTACGAGATTAAATAACAACAATTTTTTATTAAAAAGTAAAAAAAAAAAGGATTTTGTACTAGCTTAAACTGATCCAAAAATAAATAAATAAATAAATCTTACTAAAAATACTATTTTTTTTAAATAATAAAAGTAAACACCATTGTACGATTTTTATAAAAAAAAGAAATAAATAAATCATTAAACAACAACTAAATTTTTATAAAAGAATAAAATATAAAAAATTTAATACACCTATATATTAATTTAAATAATAATTAAGTTTTTCTTAAGAGATAAAATAAATATAACTTCATGAAAGCAAATAGGAAGTAAGTACTAATCACCTCTATAGAAAAAAAAAATAAAGTTGTTTATATATGACTTCTAATACCAACATGAAAAGATATCATAACATAAATACAAAATTCAATGCATAAATTTAAGCTTTAATGTATTCGATGTTTCTATTAGCGGGTTCGTATCAATTGGGTCCTCTTATTTTGAGAGTACTCAATTGGGTTCTTATTTTGATAAAATTGAGTGAATAATATCCTTGTCGTTAATTGTTGTGAACGACGTTAACTTTTTTGCCTAGTAGCATGCTGATGTGTCCTTTAATAACCACGTGACATAGTGAGGTGTGGAATTAATTTATTTTTGTCAAAAACATGAATTCAACACTGAACACCGTCGTTCACCTCTTATCGCAGGCCATCAGCCCCCACTGCCTGAGTGACTTCGTCGATTAGATCTGTGTCATCTCTTCGTCGTGCCACCAATGACCATCTTTCGCTCCGCCGGTAGGGATTTCGCTGTCGTCGCCGTGATGCTGCTGGCAACCACTCCCCCTTTAACCTGTCATCATTCTCCAGGGCGCACTACGAGACTAGTGATGACAAAAGACAATTTCAAGGTAGTCGGGAAAGTGGGTGGTTTTCTGGTAGTAGAGATTTGAATAGGTAAGAAATTTGAAGCAGTAACTGATATTTTTTGAAAAAATGTGAGTGATAGTGTACCATTGGTTCCTTCAAGAAATTCTCTGGCATTGCTTTGTTTTCACCATATCCTTTGACTGAATTTGAATGAACATTTTTTCTTTTCTTATGCGAGAAAGTGGAAGCTCCAAATTTTGGCCTATTTTTTTTCGAGAAAACCCTAACCATCCCAATTGGCTCCTACACTCCAATGATGTGCCACTACAGTCAGATTTTGTTGGTTAAGATTATATCGTTATCAATGTTGGTAATTCAAATCTTTCTGTGTTTTCTCACTCTGATTCATTTTCTGTAACTGTTCAAGGTTTGCAATTTGATTTCTTGAGTTTTACCTTCATATTACTCACTAACTCAATTTACTTTAATGTTTTGTGTTACAGATCTAGTGCAAATTGATGATTCATTCTACTATTTTTTCTCTTACATGATTGTTCAATCACTATAGGAAAGAGACGTAGGGTGGCTTCTACATATAATCGATTCATTAAGTATGTAGTCTCCAGCCTTTGTTCTTTTAAAATCAACCTCCTTGCTTCTCCCTAGTTACTGTGATATAGTTTATGTATTTGTAAAGGGGCTCAAATTGTCCAGAGGGCATTATTTCCAAGGGAACACTTTAATTGTTGATTTTTCCCAATGTTCTGAGTGTTTACTTTTCCTAAGGAATTGAGCGTGGATATTGTTGTGCATATCTGCATCGGGCACTATCTTTGGGAATGTAGCATAACGACCCATCTGTGTAGTATTTGTCATCGAAGATGGAGCATAATATGACTTCAGCCTTCTCGAGGGTTTTGTAGTGGGTGATGCCATGGAGATGTTGTCGAGGACTGTAACGTGGCGTGAAGGTTTTGGGGCTTTGATGTTTAGGGTTTGAGGGACAATAAATTTGGGGTGGCGCGTAGGTTGCGGAGGTAAGAGGGAGATGAAGAGGTCGTTGCAGCGAAGAAGAGACCCATGAGGTTTGGTTTGACACAAATAACGTTTAATCGAATAAATCCACATAATATCCTCATCTGTGCCACGTTACAGATAAAGGACACATCAGCATGCCACAAGGCAAGAAAGTTAACGCCGTTCACAACAATTAACGGCAAGGGTATTATTGACTCAATTTTACCAAAATAGGGACCTAATTGAGCACTTTCAAAATACGAGGTCCCAATTGATATGAATCTGCAGAAATAGGGACCTCTGAAGACATTAAACCTAAATTTAAAAAGTTACTATCACACTCATGAGGTGAATCTAAGTAAGCTTATCTAAATAGGCATCAATTACAAAAATGAATAATAACCAATTTTTATACAGAAACAATTGCATGGTTCAAAAAAACATGACAACTTTGCATATTCGAAGATACGAGCAATGGCCATGAACCAGATAAATGTGAAAAGTAGCGAAACTATGCAATGACAAAATCAATAGCCATCACATCTTGCATCCCTTCCATCCCACTTATGCCAATACCAATATGAGCTGCTTGAATCATGCTGACATCTTTGGCTCCATCGCCAGTGCTAAGTGTTATTTTCCTTTAACCCTTCCGAACCAAACTTGTGACCTGAACCATAGTTATTAGCCAAACAACCATAAAATCATTCACTAGGCAAGTAACACAAGTACTCACTCCCAACAATGTCAAAAATTGATTTAGAATTAGCTTTCTTAACAAAAAAATTCCCTAAAATTAACAAGAATAAAATTAACTTCATCAATCGTCAAAAGCTTTGCCTTATTCTTCTCTTCAATATTTACACATTTGGTTGCACTGTCATCGAATCTAAACTTCACTTGGTTAATCCCTTTTTACTTTGTGAAGACCCAAACAATCCTTGATTGCCTTGTGAAGACCCAAACGATAACGCTAACAATAAAGTATCATCAGCATATCCTTGACCATCTCGACTAAAATCATAGACAAAATAATTGATATTATTACCTTAAGCAAGAAAGTAAAGAACAAAAGAAAAGTAGCAGGAGAAAAGATGAAAATGATAGTCCAGCTTCACCCTATTTATAGAAGTCAAAGATTGAACAGTCACGAAGTTTTAGTCATTAGATCGATCTACATAAAACACAAGTATTACCGATGGTTAAAATCCATTGGAAACATAAAAAATTTGTCGGTAATGACTTTTTTTCGACTGATTACTGATGGACCTAAATCCGTCAGTAATAATGTTGTCGGTAATATTTACTGACAGAATATTATGTCTGTCGGTAATTACCACAAAATTCATCGGTAATTCCGTTGGTAAATATCCCGATTTGGTTTATCTTCTTCCTTTTTCCCCTTTTTCTGTTTTCTTAGGTTTTCATTTTTTTTTATCAAACTTTCTTCATTCCGAAACCAAAACAACAATCCAATTTATTCCAAAACCAAAATCAAAGACTAAATTTAGGTACCCAAATTGTTTTAGAAACCCTAAAATAGGAAAAATCCCCAATTAGTTTTTGAACAACCATTTTTTTATTCATCTTCGACAGCACAACACGCAACAACCATGTTTTCTACATCTCCAAGGCACACTACACCACAACCATCTTTCCTTCATGCAATGGAGATGTTTTCCCGCTATTATCTATGGTGATTCCATCTGCTTGATGGAAGAGTTGGCAGCACTCCTCTGTGAGGCTCTCCAATGGCAATGGTGGCGTTCTCCATTTATCATGTAAGGTGGTTCTATCTTCTTGATGGAAGAGATGACAGCATGCACACTGCTCCAAGTGGTTGTTCTCCGTAAAAAAGCCTTGTAATTGGGGTGGCTTGAGCTGAGATATGAGAAGTGTGGTAAGATGCATGCCTAAGAGAAAAATAGTTGCAGAAAATGTGAGAAATGCTCTTGAAATGAGAGGAAAGAAAAATGAAGAAACTGATTTGCGAGAGATAGAAATATAGCGTTGTTCACGTAGAGAGATAAAAAAATAGGCGGGAATTTTGTCACTCTTTTTATCGACGAATTTATTGACAGATTTTGTCCATCAGTAAATGAAATATGCATTACCGACGGATGTACAGATGGATTTATCGACGGAATGTATCCATTAGTACTTACTGAAAGATTAATCGACTGATTTTGTTCGTCGGTAACTACAATATACATTACCAATAGACTTTGACCGTTGATAATTACCGAAAGATTTATTGACAGCTTCTTTCATTGATAATGTATCCATCGATAATTAAAAAATTTTACATTCGTCAATAAATTTAATTTATCAACGAAAATAATTTTGTCTGTAAAATTATGTTAATAATTTCATAATATATTTTTATAGGGAGTTTACAAGAATCTAAAATATCACATTCCTTGATAGGTACAAAGTTTGAAGTATCCTAACTATTACTCTCAACGTTCAATCCAGACAATGAATCATTGAGAGCGATCAAACCACAAATCTCTTTACAATTCTTTATGATACTTTGGCTTAAAGAGTCAATATATAATATGGACCGTTTGGTAGAGATATGCACCGAATAATAAATCAAAGTTAAATTCTATATTAACCAAAAAAATCAAATGGTCAAAATTAAGTGACTTAAAACAGTAAAATTATTTTAATTAAATTTATAATCAAGATTAGAAGAATTTGAATTGTAATTAGATTAATTTTAATCAAAACAAAAAATTATAAATAAAAGTTTAGATAAAGTAATATGTTATGCATTAATTATATATTATTATCTTTGACTTCAAACTCAACTAAGTTTGAGAGGATCTTTAAAAGGTATCCTCATCCCAATTAACCAACTGGAAACAAGTTTAAAATAAACCGTTAGATAATAACCGATCGATTCTAAACAACTACTATTCTGTACCACTATTTTATGTTCTTAGAATAAACATTCAGGACTACGTTTCAAATTATCTAACGGTTTATTTCATAATTAAATTTTATCATGAAATGTTACCTGATAATCAAATTGAAATAATTAAAAATCAATTTCGGATAATGTAGTCTTTATGTTATTTGGAATCTTTATTTAAAAACATTGTTTTCTAGAACATTTCGAAAATGTGTCTCTTTTAGTATTAGCTATTGCTTTATGTACCCCCATAATTGATAACTGGATCACCAAACACATGTGAAAAAACTAAAATACCCTCCACCACTGCATCATACTGCCATAGCCTCCACCATTGTCTCATTCTAAAATATATTATATATCTTTGAAATATTTGGTTCAAAAATCTGATTTCGAAAAGTTTATTTCGAATTGCGTTTCATGCATTCTAAAAAATCTGTTTTGAAAATTATATTCTGAAAATCTTATTCCAAAACTTTTGAAAAGTTTTCAGAACATTAAGTAATTTTTTCCAAGGATAAAAGGATTGTTTTGAAATTTTGGGAAGGTACATGAATAAATTGTAGGGGTGGAGGAAGTAAAAGTCTTTATTTTATTTTTTTTGCAATAAGATAGATGAGGTGAAGAAAGTAATTCTCTGAGAGAGCAAAGGTAGAGAAGAAGTCCAACGAGAATCCATGAAAAGCATTACCAGCGGTTAAGGTTGTCGTTGTTCACTTTCTTCCTCCAAACGATAACAATCAAATAATCGAATACTAAAAGGGAAAAGAAAAACTCCATGTTCTGTCTCCAATGGCAGGAGCTACTGCAACTACACCACCATTAATCAATCTCACACACTCCTCCAAGCCTCGTCACTTCTCTGCAAACAACATTCCCTTCTCTTACCAACGCTTTTATTCCGGATTCTACCTCAACCACAGTTTAAAGCCCATAACCACCAAATGTCATAGCAAGGTATGTATTACATAAACACATACATGATATGATTTGATATATTTTATGTGAATATTGGCTGAATTGTTTTCACTTCTTTTTTGTGGGTTCTGAAGCTGAATAGTTCGGGTGGGGGAGAGCCATATGAGATGGATGAAACGGGTTTGTTTGATGAGTATGATGGAATTGAAGATGACAGTGACGACGAGGATGCAGAGAGTAGTGTGGATTTGTTGATCAGATTTTTTCAGAGCATGTTTAAGAAAGTGTCTAAGCGAGCCAAGAAAGCTTCTCGCTCTGTTTTGCCCACAGTAATATCTCCCCAGCTTGTGAGTGCCCCTTTTCTTCTCTGCTTTGTTTGGAATAATCGATTTTTTTTTTATGGCTGCCATGTTAATTAGCTATTGTTCTGGTTAGAGTAATAGAGATCATGAAAACTTTCTAAGTTCAATGGTCATGTAAAGACACTGTAAAACAGTCTTACAGAATTTTACACTACTGTACTTCTTATCACAAATATCAGTTTATATGAATTTTAAGGTAATTGTAGAAAAAATCAACAAATTCATCAGGGTAGTTTGTGACTGAGTATCCCCAATTTATGTGTATAATTGAATGTTGATTATTTCATTTCAAGCTGTGGCTTCAGGTTTCCTTCTTCCCCCCACTTCTCAATTAGTTAGTCTGATAAATTTTGGGTATGGTATTGTTTAAGGACAAAAGTTACAATGAACTAGCTACTTAGGTGGTGTTTTTGGTGTTGTTTCTATTCAAAATTAGCATCTTTTACCTTGATGATAACTTATGCTAGTGGTATGTGATCGAAACTTTTATTACAGAAATTACTGATGTTCAAATTTTAATTCAGATAGGAGAACTATACCAAAAACATCTATAAAAGTGTATCTAAGTTGTGTCCTTCTAATAATTTAAACTTGTCTTGTGCTTTAAAGTTTCAAGATTGGGTGTATTTTGGGTCAAAAATTGGCTTGTAATAAAACACTAAATGCAATTATTCCCTAAAATGTAAGCTAAACCAAACATGTTATGTTCTAGTTTTCTTTTGATTTCTGGACATTAATTTGGCAAGGTAGTGCTGGAATGTGCCTCCGGCTTCTTTTCTGAAATCTCCTGTGCTGAAATTAAACTTTGAATTTATCTTTTGAATGCTTTCTCTTATTTCTTTCCATGTAAATTCAGGTTTCTTTTGCTGTTGATGGAACTCTGCTACTTGCTTCGCTTTCTGTTGTGAAAGCGCTGCTTGAGGTATTACTCCCCATTACTGTATGGCTTAATCAGGAATTTGAGGCTGATTGAAATTGAAACATCTTTCCCTTTCCAATCATCTTTCCCAGTATTTCCCCGTGATAAACACAGCTGGAATTGAATTCCTTTCCTCTGTGTAAATAAAAGATATGTGAGGAAGGTTAGCAGTGAAGGGTATGCACATGATATTTATGATTTGGGACATGTTTGAGCAAACTTCTCCATAAGCATTTCTAAGAGAGAGAAAAAAGAAACTAAAGATGAAATGAATTTATCCATAAGTTATGCACAAGTTAAGAATAAGACTTCTGAAAAACTATATAAGTGAACTATTAAAAATCAGTTTATGCATAAGCTAATTTTAGTTTATGAAGAAGTTCCTTTCTTTTTATTTTCTTCCTATTTTGCTCCCTTAGAAGTATTTCCCTGGCACAATTTCTTTTGCATATAATTAGAAAGTGCATTATCAAGCAGGAGCTAACGGCATAGGTAATATTCATCCATGAATCGTAGGTCATGTGCACTCTCGGAGGCACTGTATTTGCTGCAATTCTGGTACTGCGTGTGATTTGGGCGGCAGTTTCTTACTTTCAGTCAAGTGGGAATAGCTTCAACCAAGGGGGAAATTCATTTGGTGCCGTAGCCTAAAGGCCCTAACCACTCTTCAACCTTTAGCAAAAGATGGCCAATGTAAGTTGTTCAAGATGAGAATGAGATTTGAACTTGTGATCTTGTATAAATAATTGAAATTCCTTGTTACTTGCCTAATGCCTTATTCAAGGTCAGTTTTATGGCAATTTCCAACTGAAGTATTAGTAGAATTTTCATGGGGTAAATATTTTATTTGATTTTCTTTGATCTTAAATTCTTTGTCTGTGTTCAGATAAATTCGGCCATCCTTTGGTGTACGAATATTTGATGATTGCCACATAGAATAATTAGATGTAATTATTTTGCTTTTGTCTCAATGGTTTGCAATTTCTAATCTCTAATATATATTGTTTTTTGTGACACATTTTATTTAACTGACTTGGAAGGTAATAATAAAATCAAACTCAAACTAATTGTTCTGATTAAAAGTTGTCTCCTTTGAGTATCTCTGACGGTGAACACAGTCAGATGTTCTTAACTCTTTTTATGGATCTTATCGTGTCACCACAGTTTTAAGAATTTCAATAAATTAAAAGTATCCCACGTCTTTTTATATTTTTAATATAAACCTAATAAGTTGCTTAATTATTTTTTAAATACTAAAAACCAAATATCATATAAAACCATATGTGCATGTGAGATCCACATCATAATTCTGTGATAGTAAACCCTGCTAACGAGTTTAAACTTTAGCAGACCTTTTGGCAGAGTTCCTACTGCTAGATTATCTCATTCTTAGTGAGATCATGTGCGTTGTATGAAATGCGAAAATAATCTTAAAATAATGAAATGGATATTTTGCTTATCATTTCTTAATTACTTTTATAGTAGATGTAATATGTGAATTTATATAACTGGAAAGTTGGACCTTTCAATCCATTGGATTTATCGTGATTTTCATAAAATCAGTTTCTTCGTTCAGATTGTCTCCAAATGTTTCTCTTCCTGTTGTGTAACAGTGGCTGGTAAACGTGTGAAATCGCCATCAAAAGGACGAAATCCGTCTTACGGTAAACTGTAACGTGCCTTGTCAAATACTAAAACAGCAGTTTTCAATTTAAACAACAAATATACTACGAGTAAATTTAAGTATTGACATTCTTCTATATGATGATATGCTACGGTGTAATTGCTTTACTTCTTTTTGTCTGATTGAAATGAAAACTCCACCAAATAACTGACCAATTTCAAATACTAGCCTTGAATCTCAAGAATCACCAGGACAAATTCCAATTTTCATAGAACAAGTTATAAAAAACATTCAAGATACTCTGTATCTAAATTTGTCTCTAACGATCTGAAAGTTTCATAAAATAACCAATAGTGTCTCCATTCAATAGGGGCTTTTAAGATCTGTGTAAGTGTTCAAAGGGACTAAACAATAGAGTTAAAAAAATCACATGGGCTCAATTTATTCAACATGGCTTCACAGACAAGCAACAATGTCGACACTATAGCACAATGAGTAAGCCTTTATGTATTCAGTACAAGCCGCATTGTTTTACAAGAATGACAACAATTTTAACGGTTATGAAGAGTATAGCATAGAAAGCCTATAGTCCACTAAACTACATATTGGTAAATGAATTCATTTTCCAAACGCACTAACAAATGGAGTTGCTAAAGTACTCGCTGAAGCGATCTTGTAGAAACAAATAACAGGCTCCATGCCTCTTGGAATGAGGTGTCCATGGGACTTAACAACACCTTCAGTATATGATTTACGGGAGCTCTGATGGAGAGACTAGTCATCCTATATGCATTTATTATAAGGTGTCATGGGATTTCAAAGACTATGTTGCTCTTTCAAAACCACTTCCCACCTGCATATGTAACCACTCTGGTGACGAACCTCGGCTATACTCTCTTGTAGGTTGAGAAGCGAATGCGATGCCAGTTGTATCAAATGTTTGCTGATCAAACTGGAACACCAACACAAAGATTAAAAACTGAAGTACACCAATAATCTGATTCCACTGGCCCCAAAATTTTGTTTGAAGGTGAGTTTCTACACACTTTAAAGCTATTTACATCTTAGTATATAGAACACATATCCTAGTCGTTGCTACCATCTACAATAAAATTTATTTACTTTATATATCAAAAATTCATTGACTATCCAATATTCCAATCCATTAAAGCACCACAAACAAAGTATCTCATTTTATTTTCGGAAGGAAGCAACATAACGTTCCACCCAGAATTTTCAAGGTGCCCACTTAACACAACAAAAGTCTTAGATCACACAAGATCATTTAGCTCAGTTAAAAATCAAATCTATAGAGCAACATGTGCAAATGAATAAAACAATAAATCCATGTATAGGGGTCTACTATTCTATATGTTTTTTCAAATGTAAAAAAATTGAAAATTATATATTATTTCTCACTTAATATAAATATATTTCTCAAGAACCCTTTTGCATTTAAAAGGTCGAGCTTGACACAAATTGCGTGTATAAAAGAAGCCTCTACCCAAAATGGCATACTTGCAACATAACAGAAACAATTAAACTCATAATCCACCAAAGGCAAAGTTTAAAATAAGAGGGA
Organism: Vigna reflexopilosa; assembly: GCA_027742785.1. Lineage (NCBI taxonomy): Eukaryota > Viridiplantae > Streptophyta > Magnoliopsida > Fabales > Fabaceae > Vigna > Vigna reflexopilosa. Next base: position 21,900,687 of record CM050930.1, on the reverse strand, counting down.
CAAAACCAGCTGTTCTGATCTCAAGTACCAGCTTTCTGGTTATTTATATCAAAGAGATCAATACAAAGATGCTGCATATGCTTACATCTTTAGGAGGAAACACTTCAATTCCGGAGGGTATTCTTGAATTTACGGCCTCAAGCTTCATTGACAAAAACTGTGACATAAAAGTAAAGTTTAAAGAAAACTATAAAGCATATATATTTTCAAAAGAATGCCACCACAATTCACACCTCTACTTGCCGCTGAAGCGATTGGATATAATTAATTATCTCATCAAGAACCAACGCTTTCCCAATAACCTGAATCAAAGAAATACATCGATTTAGAATTTCCTTGAAAGTACAGCTTAGTTTGTGTACATACACAGACCAGTAACACTTCTTTCTTCTTCATTTACACTTTTTTTTTCTCTTTCAGTAATACACACGTAGTCAGGTAGTAAAACCATACCTTATTACAACCCGGGACCAAATCCTGAAGAATTTTCATCCTCTCACTAATCTTTTCCCGTCTAGCCTGTCCAACAACATTCCATTACAAAACCAAGTCAATGACTCATACCGGAAAAGACCCGATAATTCAATATTTTCTTAAATACCCCCAAAAGACCCAATAAGCATAACAGTTTCATTATTTTTTAAACCAACTTTTTCGTGTAACAAATAATCCACTTGACACTAGATATCCCGCAGTGAAGCAAGTTTTTGGTACGCCAGTAACGCCTACTCCAACCATTACCATTGATGGCATAGTTTTCTCCTATTTTTTTTTAAATAAGAATTTAATAAAAATGCACAATCACATGTGGCCATGTTACTCACGTATGTTAAATTAATTTAATTTTCTAGTAGTTTCTTCAAAAGTCATATCAAACCACAAATTATTTCAAAATTATTGATAGAATAATTCTTCCATTTTTTTTGTTTTAGAGAAAATAACTGGATTGCCAGACAGTGTAATGATATTTTACACAATCATTTTATCACAAATGACCAAAGATCATCATGTATTGTGGCAGGAGGGCTTGTGAGTTTTTGTTTTGATGTTTGGCACGTCTTATGCTGCGTTCACTCTACTACGAATAATGCATTTTGCTTACCAAAATTAAAATCAAAATTGTGATTAAGATAAGCTTATCAACTTTTGTCTGAGGAGTTTAATTTCTGTTCAGGGTCAATGTCAAAAAATTTACACCATCAACAAAATATTTTCATTAGTATGACTTTTAATGGTAACACACGTTAAGTATATCAGTATAAACGTTTTTTACCTTAAATAATTTTCTTAAACGTCATCGCAAAATATGTCTGAATTCATTGATTGTTCAAAAGTCTTTACCATAACAGTCACTAAAAACTGAAAAAAGAAAAAAGAAAAAGAAACAATTGCTAAAAGAAAATAAGCTATGCAATCACAAGTCTAAATCAGTATCATACTTTGGTCCAAATATTAATCATCCTATAAATAACATTTTTACCAGTTAAACTCAACAATTAATTAAACTCATACTACAATTAAAACTATGGAAAAACATCATAAAGCTATTTACAGTAAATTAAAGAAGATGATAATTGAAAGGGATGGTTAGTTCCTGATTAAGATTAGGAAGTTGCAATGATTACTAATCACTCACCCTTTCTGCGAGACTGTGGCTATCAGTAGCTTGACCCCTTCTGGCTCGGACATGAATGTAATCTTGCTTTGAAGGAGGCTCTGGAGGTGGCTTTCCACCTTGCTCCGCAAGCTTTCCTGAACTGCTTTCTCCTTCACCTTTTGCACTCTCACTCTTCTGGTTCCCTGTTGTTTTAACCCGTTTCCCATCACCAACACCACCACCCTCTTTCTGCACAAATCCCAGTACCCAAAAACTTTCATCTTCAACACAAACAAACTCTACCTATAACTAACAAAAAAACAGATCCATTTTCTTTTTTATTGTAATGTAACCAATTCAATTCTATTCTATTTTTTTTTCTTTTTTTAATTCATAGTAGAACATTGAGTGAGGTACCACGCCATTGCTGGTGGAGACGCCCTTAACCGATTCCTCCTCCTCGGCGTCGCGCCTCTTTTTGTGGCCAATGCTAGCCGGGCCAGGGCCGAAATCCGAAAGACCATGCCCGAAATGAGCCCTACTGAGGCACAGCGCGGCAGTAGCGTCTGGCGCGTTTGGAGGCGGGAACTGCCAGATCTCGGAGAGATTGTAGGACGTTGTGTTGGCGGCGGCGGCGTTGATGATGGCGGCCGGATCCATTGGGTGAAAAAAGTATCAGTGAGAAGGGAAGAAGAAGAGTAGCATTGAAGAGAAGGTATTTGGTTTGGGATTTGGGATTTCTTGTAGAGTGGAGGGTTGTGCGCACAGTGTGGGTGTGTCTAGTGTGAAAGAAGAAGCAATGTTTCTTCTCTGTCCACCATTACTCTCATTAGACACTCACCTCGGGAGTCGCAAACCCAAGTCACTTCCTTCCACAACTCACTCTTCTTTTTCTTTTCTTTATTTCTTTTCCCCCTTTTTCTATATATTCTTCTCATGTAATCTGATCCATTCAAAATTTACAACATTTTTTTATACTTCATCCCCCTTTCTTTTCTTTTTTTTCTTTCTCTCTATAATTCATATTCATACATTATACTATTTATGCATTTAGATTTTTCTTTTTATGTATGTATTTTCGTCTGAATATGCAATTTATATATGTAATTTATGTGAAGGTAATTTATATAATGGTAGAGTTGTGAACTTGACATATTTAATGATATTTCGTTATGATTTATAATATGTAATTTATATAAAGGTAGAGTTGTCAATTTCCCATATTTGGTTATGATTTATATGGGTTGAGAATAAAACACCTCATAAAACTAAAAAGCTTTTCATTAAAAAAAATCCATACCACAAAATTTTCATAGGTTAGGTATAGATTATGATTTTTTTAACTAAAAAAAATATTAATTTTTTAAAATATTATATATATATATATATATATATATATGAATGAAAACCAAAATTTTAACTTGAAGGAATCTTTAACTTTGATATGTTTGTTTCAATTTTCATTTTGCATCCTTCATCTTCTCTTTACGTTAATTAGTCACAATTTTTAGTTTATGTTGAACTTTTTTGATTTTTGATTGAGGTTGTTTTATCCTAATTTTTTGTCGGAGATAATCTATTTTAAATTTCTATCCAAAACAATATATCTCAACCTTCAGCTTGGTCAATTTGACTCAACTTTTAGATTGAGATGACTTGTCCCGACTTTCAACCATTGACGGTTCGTCTCGACCTTTGATCCAAAACAACTCATTTCAACCTTCAACCCGACCTACTAATCTTGATCTTTGACCTAGATTAACTTATCTCAACCTTTGGTTTGGATTGATCCATCTCAACCTTTAACCTGGAATGACTTGTTTTGACTTCAGCCTAAACCAACCTGTCTCAATATTTTGTCTAGGAAGACCCTTATCGACTTTCGGTTTGTGTTATCTGCCACGGCCTTTGGCCTTTAGTCTGGAACAACCCATCTCGACTTTTGGAACAGAACAATCCATCTCAAACTTTGGCTCGAGCTCACTCTTCTCAATCTTCAATCTGAGTTAAATCTTTTAGATCTTTAACCTAGACTAACTTATCTTAACTCTCAGTTCAAGACGACTTGACTCAATCTTTGACGCATACTGAAGACGTTATTCTTAAAAATTAAATAGAATTTTGTAATAAGATCAAATTCATCCTTATTTTATTTTTATCCCACTTTAAAATTAAACTTTAACTTTAAAATTAAACTTTGAAGAGATAGTTTCCTTATTATCTTATTTGATCACTATCTAAAAATGAACTTATTTAAGGATAAATTATGACTTATCAATTGACCATAAATTAAATATCGATTGACCATAAATTAAAAGGACAATTCTATTAAAAAAATAAATAAACTGATAAAATAAGTTTCTTTATAAGACATGTATTAATTTATAGAAGTTTTATCGCATAAATTTTATATTTTTATTTATACTTGTACGTGAACTATTTTTAAATTATAACAAGTCTAATTTTTTTTTCTTTATTGCCAATATCTTTATATAAAAAATTATTATTAAGTAAAATATTAAATTATCATTTAATATTATCATTGTTCATGTAAAATTTATTTCAAATTAAACAACAAAAATGAAATTAATAAAATAAAATCACATTGATGTAAGTGTTATTGAATCTTAGAATGATGAATATCTCTTATTTATTTATTTTTTAATTTGGATTTATTTCGGTTTTCCCATGGTACTATTCAAGAAAATATTATTTTGAATATTGAAAAAAAAAGTAAAAAGTTATTATAAAAATAAAAAGTTGACTTGAGTGTTGTTATTTATAATAAATAATAATAATAATAATAATAATAATAATAATAATAATAATAATAATAATAATAATAAAGAGACTTGTCTAATTATGTGTTATAAGAAATCTATAATTTTTTTTAAAAATGTTTTGTTAGAAAAATTACATGTATTAAGTATGTGAGGTGTGATACTATTTCTTAGACGGTTGATGTTGGTGATGAATTTCACCATTATTACGTTGTTAATGACAATAAAATTAAAGTTTGATTCTGTACTTAGTCTCCTTTTATAAGACTTTTGGTTAATATATTGTTTTTCAAATAAATATTCATCAAAGTTCTTTTTTTAATATATAAATTAAAAAAAATAGTTTATTTTTGTTGCTACCACAATCCTCTTGTATGTATAAATTATATGCTACGAAGAGATTTGTATTTTATTGCAAAAAGTAATTATAGTACAACATTAAGAAATTATAATTTTATTAAATATTCATAAATGTATATTTTAAAATATTGAATTATATTAAATTTATTATATACTTTTATTTCTAGCGTACTTTCGTTAAAACACAATATTTTTTATTATACAATTTTCAACAATCAGTAGATAGTCAATATTGTTACAAACGCGTACCATGTCTTGTAGGGTTTGAAAACTTTAGTTGATAATAATAATTATTATTATTGTATGATTTACGAAAAAGATTTTAAAATAAAGTAGTATTAGTAGTGAAGAATTAGGCTTAGGATTTGATTAAGTATGATAATGAGAATAGATTAGTAGGTAAATTTTTTTAATTTAGTTTTGAGTATGGGGCTTATTTGATGTTGACAGCGAATTAATTTTTTGAAGTATGTTGTACCCTTGATGTTCCCCTTCCGTGTAATAATTGATGGTCCCATCTCATAATTCACAATTCTCATGCAACTTATCATAAATCACATCAAAACAAAAAAGTGTAAATGATTAAGACAAAAATTAATACACTTGCAAATCAATGCTTAGCGTAAATCATTAACTTTTTATCAATCACCGTGTTACATAATTAAAACCCTTTTAAACTTATCATCATCGTTTATAATATTTTAATACAGAACCTCCATCCAAAATTAATATATATATATATATATATATATATATATAGGAATATGTATTTGATATTATTGTGATTCTAACTTTGAAATTTTCGGTGGATGTTAATGTTTCTTTTTCAAGTTTGTTAAATGGTATTTTTAGGATAAATTATTATAGGGTTAAATATGTTTTTAGTCTCTGTACTATCAAACGGTTTTGGTTTTAGTCTCTCTTTCAAAATAAGGTACATTTTAGTTCTCCTCCTTAAGGAAACCTTAATTTTTGGTCCTCCAAAACTAACACCGTTAAAAACCAGCTGATGTGGCTAACGATGTTGTGACATGTCATCTTTTTTTTTTCTGACACTGAGTCAACCTTCTCAGCTTTTCTGCCACGTGAATCTTTCTCGTCGTCAATGTTGCACTGTCAACCAACACAATGTCGCGTCGGCCAACCACCATGCCACCGCCGCAGAAACCCTAGCTACCGCCATCCTCCATCACGCACCTCCACCATCAACACCCAGACACGAGCAACCTCATCACGCCACCACCCAACGCGAGCAGTGCCATTACGAGTTCAATCTCTCCGCCACCACTCTCCCTTCATCATCGTGAGGCCGCCATCATCCTCCAAGAAAACTGAGCAGTTCAAAACCCAGAAAACCCCAAAAAACCCAGATCCTCAAATCAGAAAACACAACAACCCAAAAACCCCCAAATCAAACCCAGAAACTTAGAAAATTTCTTCTTAATTTCGTTTTGGATTCCCTTTGCAACAACAATCAAATCATGACCCAAATCAACAAAATCCAAAATTGCTGCAGCATCAACTGATCCTCCAAAACCTATTAAATCCAAAATAGGTGCAGAAGTAATTGGCGAAGACAACATCTTTGGGAACAGGGGCGTTGGGCAAAATGGCTGTGTTTTGGAGAGGAGTAGGGACACATTTGGGATGATCATCGATCTTGACAAAGACGATGTCAGTGGGGGAGACAGAAGCTGTCGTGGTGGCGGAGGAAGGAGGGGAACTCACCGAAGGCGTTGTTCGGCCTGAAGATGAATTAGTGAATGATTTTGATTTCTGCTTACTCAGTTGATGAACTAACCGTGTGCTGTTTTTCTTTGTTTTGCAGAATCAGTCATGGTGGATGACGGTGTTGCCAATGACGGCGTAGATGATCAGTACGGTGAGGAATTGATGACGAAGATCGAAGTGTTGCAACACGAACGTGATGAATTAGTGAATGAGAACGCCACGAGGAAGGAGGAGATCAAGAAGTTGACGGCGGAGCTTGGCATTTTGCAAAGAGACGATGCGGCGAATAGCAAGAAGATCGAGGAGATGCAGCGAGAGGTGACGCAGTCGCGCGACACGGCAAAGGCAGCCGAGGTTATCGCGACGAGGGCAGCATACCTGGAGACAGATGTGGCGAGGCTACAACACGATTTGATATCAGAGATAACTGCGACGGAGGAGGCGAGGGCGGATGCTTCTATCGTTCCTAATGAGCGTTGCAGAGATTGAAAAAGGAAGGGAAACTCTAGTGGCTTCCCCACGGCAGCAACAAGCGTCAATCACACACAGGTGGCAAAAGTTAGGAAGGAAAGTTGTGAACACACGTGGGCAAACGTTAGCCACATCAGCTTGTTTTTAACGCTGTTAGTTTTGGAGGATAAAAAATTAAGGTTTCCTTAAGAGGAGGAGTAAAATGTACCTTACTTTGAAAGAGGGACTAAAATCAAATTCTTTTGATAATTTAGGGACTAAAAACATATTTAACCCATTATTATATATTTAAGGTATTGTTAATTTTTTAAAAGTGTAAAATTTTATCTTTAAAAATATTTTAAAATATGGAAAGAAAAAAAAATTAAATTATTTTAGACTTCAATTCTTAAAAAAATATGAAATTATTATACGAAATATAAATAAATATGGTGACACTAGTGGAAAAACGTTGTTTAACATCACCACATAGACGTCGGTTGTTTGGTCCACTAACGTAACACGATGACCGATGGCAACTTCGTAATTAAGTAGGACAACTAGACGTCGGGGCAAGTTGTAACCGATGAGTGAAGAACTATAGACGTCGGGGCCCTTCAACAGAAACGTCTAAAGGTCTGCTAGGTAAGGTGAAGAGTCGAGCTATAGATGTCAACATGACAACCACCGACGTCTAAAGGTCTCAGGGGTGGTGAATAGTCGCGAGTTAGACATCGGTGGGCACACACAGACGTCTATAACCTGATAAGTAGTTGAATGTCATTAATGGTCTGAGACATAGACGTCATTAATGGTCTGACAGTTAGGTGAAACTGTAATGATTATTCTGCAAACTAGACGTCGGTTGCATGGTAACCGACGATTATGTCCAACTAGACGTCAGTTGTGCACATACCTGATATCTATAATCCGCGCCAATATTAATATTTAAATCATATAGACGTCAAATTAGTGAGAGGACCGACGTCTATAACCTTACAGACGTCAGTCGCGATAGCTAACCGACGTCTATAGTAACATAAACTTCAGAACGCGAACCCGCGAGCAGTTTCCACTATTCATCGTCTTCTTCGTCGAGAGATTTTCTCCGCCGTGCCATTAGAGGTTCGTTTTCTGTGTTTTTGACCGTTTAAATTTAGTTTTGCTCCGATTGAATTAGTCTTTGATGAAAAATCTTTCATTTGAACCGATTATAATTACATTTCGTTGCGTTTTGTTGCAGTTTCAAACGTCTTGTTGGGTTGCGTTTTCGACTGTTTTTGGACTGCTTTTGTGACCTATATTTGGGCGTGCACTACGACATCTACTTCATTTGGTTATATATAATCTGCTAAAAAGGTTAGCTTGTTTCTTGAAAACTTAATTTGTATGGATATTATTGGCTTTTGTGTATGATGTTGGCACTTTGAATTTGCATTTTATTGGTTTTTTTTTATGATTTCATATTGACGTTTAGGTATGCATGTGTTTGCAGATTGTTAGTATATGCATGTGATTAAGTTTAGTTGTGTTATTATAATTGACATGCATTAGTATCAAATCACTTAGTGAAACTTAGTTCCCGTTTGAAATTTAACACAAACAATTAATCTTTTAATCGTTTGTATTAAATTTTGAATTGTCCAATTGGACAGTTTGGGAAAATTATTTTTCATAAATTTGCTATAACATGTATGTTGGAGTTTATGCATAAGACTGATGAAATTTCAGTTCATTATTTGTGTTGTTCTCCGGATGCATATTTGATTGTGGTCATTCTTGTGACTACTGTCATTTCGTGTATTTCGGAGACCAATGCGAAATGCTGCCGAAATTTTGGCAAATTTATGATGTAGACTTCTTTGCACATGTCGTAGCAATTTATGAAAAATATTTTTCCTGAATGGGTCGGGCCTAACCTTGTGAGAGTTAAGAATTTTATACTGATGAACTATGTTACGAACATAGTATGGATTGAAGGTGGATGAATGCACGTCGCATCTCTGAAGAATATGAGAAGGGTGTTTCGGTGTTCTTGCAATATGTTAAAGAAAATGCAAAGTCTGTGAACGGGACATATTTTTGTCCTTATGTTCGTTGTCTTAATCAAATACGACAAGACTTGGGCAATTTGTATGATCATTTATTCATGTCCGGCATAATGAGAACGTATACCGTTTGGACTTGGCATGGAGAAGTACTGGACCAACCTATGACGTCACGAGGAACAAATTATGTGAAAGAATGGATGAGTGATCATTTAGAGGACATGATACGTGATGTTGGTGAAGATAACTTTAGAAGAGCTAATTTGTACGATTCTCTTATCAATGATTCTAAGCAATCGTTGTACCTAGGCTGCACGAACTTTACACGTTTGTCTGCAACTTTGAAGTTGTTCAGTTTAAAAGCAAGGAACGGATGGACCGATAAATCTTAAAGGGATATGTTAAGAATCAGTATAGACCAGAAGCTTCAATCATAGAGCGATACATTGTAGAAGAAGCCATTGAATTTTGTTCAACTTACATGCCAAGTTGTGAACCAGTGGGGCTACCCAAGAGCATACATGAAGGAAAATGTGAAGGTAAGGGTCGTGGTGTGAGGATTCAAAGAGTGAGTAGAAAAAAAGTTGATCAAGCTCATTTGTACCTCTTAAACAACACTGATGATGTTATTCCTTACATTTCTGAACACGTTAATGAAATAAAGGCATCACACCCAAGAATGAGTGAAAAATGGCATCTTAATGAACATGTCAAAACCTTCTTACAATGGTTTAAGAAAAAGATATATACGACTCCACATGTTTCTAAAACTCTATTGAGGTTATCTCGGGGGCCGAACACAGATGTCATTACATATGGTGGGTACTATATTAACAATATGTCTTTTCAGACAAAGGAAGAAGATGATAAAGTAGAGTTCAAAATAGTGGGATTACACTAAAAGTTGAGTTAGTGTACTTCTCTAGTTCTAAAGACAAAAATCTAATCACTGCATCAATTAGTTATTTTGGAGTAATACAAGAAATATGGGAGGTGGATTATGTGAGATTTAGAGTCCCTGTTTTCAAGTGTAAATGGGTTGATATAAATTCTGGAATCATTACAGATGACTCTGGTTTCACATTAGTAGATCTTAAAATGATGAGTTTCACTGATGAACCATTTATTATGGTAAGTCAAGCAAGGCAAATATTCTACGTCAGCGATCCAACGAAGGGAAAATGGTCAGTGGTTTTGGAAGGAAAAAACATGCACGGTTTTGATGATGAAGAATCTCTTGATATACTTGAGACAACATGTAGCACATCAAGACCCATTGAAGACTCAGTTGATGACGTTGCCGATGACATACATGCAATTCGTAGTGATCATGATGAAGGGATCTGGGAGAAAACAATGTCTTAATAAGTAACGTCTTGTTTTTTGCTTAGACATTATATGAACTTTTATTTAGATTAAAATTTCAATTTCAATTCATACTAACCTTGTATATATTTTTCAGGTATGTCGATCTCAAACTCAGCATCAACACAGAGCAGACGTACACGAGGAGTGACACATTTGCTAGAAGCGACATCCGGACAGGTTCCTGGGCAGAGGAGACATCTTGAGATTGACCCAAGAACCGGTGTGGTATCAGGGTCAAATGCTGATAGATTTAATAGTTATCTGGGTAAGATAGCCAAAACCCATGTTTCTATCCTTCATGCAACTTGGGATGACGTCCCAGAGGTCGAGAAGAACCTCTTATGGCAAAATGTTCAGGTATGGTTACTTAAAAGAAATTTGATATAATTATTTCTTTGATCTTATTATGTTATTAACATTTTTCTTGTTTTAAACAGCTAAAATATGATCTTCCAAACACACTTGAGATGAGTAAGAAAATCTTATCGCAAATATGTAAGAGATGGAGGGATTCCAAGACAAGGCTGACACGTCTGTATGTATTTGGAGAAAGACAACACGAGAATCCATCTCAGCATTATTCCTTCACAGAAGAAGAATGGATGCAGTTTTGTCAATCTAGAGAGACTGAGGAATGGAAGGTATTTATCTTAACCAACAACGTCTTCAAAGCAGTTTTTATTATTATATAGTTATGCATAAAAAAATTTTACAGGTTAAAAGGTTAGCCGCCCAAGAAAGGCAAAGGCTAAATGATGCACCACACGTGTTATCACGAGGTGATTATGCGAAACTGGAGAAGAAACTTAGGAAGGGTCGAGCGGATGAGTTGGGGCTTGAGTCCCCGGACCTAGCACCTCCACCTACAAGGTACGAGATGTGGAAGGTTGCTCGGACGAAGTCAGATGGGAACATGACATCTGCCTCAACCGTATTGATCTCACAGAGAATTGTAAGTTGAAATTGTAAACATTGTTTGATTGTGTTTTTATCATATCTTGCAATTTAAGTAACATAACATTTTTAATGTGCAGGATGAGTTGGTTGAGCAGCAGACACAGGGAACATTTACTCCCCAAGGTAGGGAGGACATATTAACAACGACCATTGGAAAACCGGAGCACCCAGGACGTGTATGTGCAGTTCCTGGGTCCATTGGTCTTCGTGACTACTTTGGCCCTATACAAAAAACAACTCAAACAACTTAATCAACGAATCAAGAGGCACTGAGGCAGATGGATCTTTAGTGGGAACAAAGAATTCGTGAAGTGGAGCAACGATTCAATGAGCAACTACAAGAACAAAAACAAATACAAAGAGCGCTTGAAGAGAAGCTGCAATCCATGACACAGGGCACCCTGGGTGTGTCCGCTGAAACTCCCACACCACCTTCTGCCAGCACCAAAGGATCCTGCTCTGTTGTTGAACCTACTGACTACATTGGTCAGTATGACCTGTTGGTTGATGGGGATCCCGCACGCATTGTGGCTGTCAGACAAGTAGTTGAGGGAGGCTAGACTATTCATGGTGTTCCCATATCAACCCAGCACGTGCGTGTCATGATTGACGAGGTTTGGGATCCCCAGGCTCAGGTGCCTGTACCCACTCCAGAAGTTCAATTTGTGGGGGAGGCCATAGGAACTTTTTTAGCTTGGCCTAGAGCATTGATTAGCACACACATTGCTACACAACAGGTATAATATTTGTATCATTACTAATTTTATATTATCATTTAAAAATATTTGTTCATAACTTTGAAAATGTTATCTTCAGTTCACACGTCCTCAAAAGCAGCTGATGAATGAGGTACCAATACTTGAAGATGATGATGGTGTTGATGGTGATGACATGGCTGAAGCGGAGGATGATCCCATAGCAAAACTAATGTCAAGAATTCCCAGGTTCAACAAAGGATCAGTACAAATATACTGGGACTTAAGAGTATTTGGTCTCCCCCCTATATGCCAGTATATATCACATTCAATGATGTATCGGAGATCATTGCGGGAGACAAGATGTTGAATATTTCCATTATTCAACTCTAGTGTATGTAAGATAATTACTTTTGTCTACCATAATATTTTAATTTAGATGCATTCTTTGTAACAAGTTAACTTTGTTGTTATAGGTACATGGACACAGTCATTGTAGACCAAGGTCGGTCTTCCGTTTACAGATTTGTTGAACCTCAGACCGTTCAACGTTCTGGTAACACAGTTGAAACCAAACAAAATTATTTGGAAACATGGATGGCTGAGTCAAACAAAGACATATACCTTGTGCCATACATTGATGGGTATGTGTTGTTTTATGTAAAAGGTAATTATAGTTTACTAACTATTTATGGTGTTCCAAACAGGGCTCACTGGCAGCTGCTGGTCCTCATTCCCAAAAAAAGTACAGTTGTATTGTTCTGTTCGCTGCAAAGAAAGATGAAAAATGACTTGAAAACCATTCTTCAAGGGTAAGTGTTTCACTTAAAATGACTTTTAAATTCATGTCGGCCTTAATTTTTTATGATTTCAGACTCATATTAATATTACTTTCTGTTTTAACGTAAATAGAGTAATGGGTAAATCTCGAGGTCAGCTAAATCAAGTCTTGTATCCCAAGGTTTGGTGCATTTATAGTTTTAATTCATTTACTATGTTATACAATGATCTTAATTCTTGACTATATTTAGTTTGTCATTTTAGTGTAACAAACAACTAGATTCATGGGAATGTGGGTACTATATGATGTCTTGGATTAAGACCATCATTCGAGCAGGCATTACAGATAACTGGAATGAGGTAATAATCATTCTTACTTTGAAAACATCAAAAATCAATTAATACTTTTGAACATATATCAAACCATAATCAATATTTCTTAATTGTGCAACACTTCAACAATTCATCTCCTTTATCCCAAGGCACGATAAAGCAGCTAAGGCAGGAGTGGGCAACTTATTTTCTCCAAAAGTGGACTAGAGCAAGACTTATTTTTGTTGTTTTCCATTACTTAGGATTAGTTTAAGTTTATAATTTCATTTTTTTGATCTTTGATTGAATTATATCTATTTATAGCTCAAACAAACAATTGTTCTGGGAAATTTTTCTGAATTTCAGGTGTGGTTATATTCGAAAAATAAAATATTTATTAAAAAAAATACCCAGTAGACGTCGGTTAACGCAAAACTGACGTCTACAGATGTCAGTCAATGCACAAAGCGACGTCCAATAAGTAACAATGGACAAAACGATCCAGCGCGTACAGACGTCTCTTTTGTTGACCACTGACATCTATGTTAACGTCTATTGTGGCTACGCTTGACGTCTATTGCCACGTCGGCTGTGTACACAGCCGACGTCTACATAGACGTTTGTCATTACCTGACTGATGTAAAGTTAACGTGACTAGAATAGACGTCGGTTCCGTAAGTGACGTCAAAAGCCCAAAATAACCGACGTTAAACAGTGTTTTTCCACTAGTGTGATAAGTAAATATTTAATTAATAGTTAATATAGTTGCTATATTACGACATAGAAATCGAATGAAGTTTTAAGTAACAATATGTCTAAAGATTCTTGTTTGTTGATTCTTAATCAGGATATTTTTCTTTTCAATTATGTATGTACGAAGAGAACTTTCGTTAAGTTTAAGTTTAAAATAAATTGACTTATATTCATGTAAATATCCTTTTATTATTTAATGAATTGTTAGTATTCTTTTTATTAGTGCATTAAGTCAAGACATCTTTATTGCTATATAAGACACCTGTGTTGCTACTCTCAATGATATAGATATAGTTTATACACTCAAACATACTCTCTCTTCTTCTATTCTCGTTCCATTAAATTGGTATCCAGAGCTAGATCTAGTGAGGACTTGAGGAGCGTCTTGATCACAACAAGGTGCGGCTAGCCAGAGTGATTAAAGGTGAAAGAGGTGTTAAGATTCTGTTTCTGATGAAAGAAGTGTGTTTGAAGTATGGCAAGAATAGATGTTCCGGCAATAAACCTTCCTATACTCACAAAGAAGAATTGGAACAGATAGAGAACGCAAATGAGGGTGTTGTTCAGGTTTCAAGATGTGAGTGATGTTGTTGAAGGTAATGGGTAGAGCTTGATCTTGGCGCTTCAGAAGATCAGAAAGCTGCAGTCAGGAAGAAAGAAAAAAGGGCGTTGTTTATCATTCATCAATGTGTTGGTGATACTCATTTTGAAAAGTTGCAGCTAGGGAGGGCGCACGGGCGGTGGGCGTCGATTTTTTTCGCTCAAGCTTCCATTCAGGGCGCCCAACTTCGTGTTGTCCTTCCTTCTGGTGCTTTTTCACGCCTTTTTGAGCTCCATCTTCTTGGCTCTTCATCTCTGCTTCCAGCACTACAAAAATATTATATTTTAATAAGGGATATTTTTCTGCGGTTTTTGAAACCCCAAGTAATTCTGGCGGTTTATAAGCAGAAACCGCCCCAACACTTATTTATTTTTTTAAAATAATTTTTCGAGCTAATAACTATGAACCCAGTTCCTTTTCTTTCTTCTTCTTTAGTTTAGAAGTTTACTTTTCCTTTTTATCTTCTCATAAACCCTCTCAATCCTATAAACTTCCCGCAAAACCCTAGATTCCACCGATCCCAATTTTTCAGGCTCTGCAAAGCATTCGCGCCCGACACGTGGGTCCAGATCCTCCTCGTCCTCCTCCACATGACTGACGCACCGCTCACACCTTCAGCGAAATGACGCACCGCTCGTCGTCACCGTAGAAGCATAAGGCAGCACAGCGCGGTGCTTAGAGAGCTCGGACGCAGCGCCGTCGAAGAAAGGTTTTTCTGGCGGTGGGTGACGACGTGGAAGGGGGAGAGCAAGCTGGTGACACGACAGTGGGCGTTGGCGAGGCGCAACTTCACTTTGACCTCCATTGGGGAAGAAATGTGGGAGACTGGGGCGAGGGTTTTACGAGGAGAGGCCGATACGATGCACCTTGGAAGCGGGATCTTCACCGCCGCGATCCAGCTGACGGAGGAGAGAAGTGGTGCCAGCAGAGGCGGTAGTGGTGGCGAAAGCGTTGCGTCGGCGAGCTTCCTCGAGTTCTTCTTTGTCTTCGATCTTGACTTCGATTTTTGTGGGCTTTCTTCTCAGCATTTTCTAACTTGCAAATCGCTCTTTCGCATATTCTTCTGCGCCGTTCAGTTCCCCCTATTCTTAATCGTCGACACTCTGGTTGGGTCTGTCATGGTAATAATAATAACAATAATTTTGAAGAAAAGGTTCTAACAATATGTTTTACATTTTTAAAACCATTTTTGTTGTTAGAAGAAAATGTTAGTTATAGGATTCGTCTTCAATAGTTTGGAACTTTACTTTTCCTTTTCATCTTCTCCACAAAGTAGCCATTGAGTATCATATACATAATTGCCTAACTGAACAAGAAAAAATGAGATTGGTATGCTTGACACACTTGGCACCCTGTAAAAACTAAAAAGGATGATAAAAAAAGGTTGTATTGTATTCACTCGATGGTGCTTTTGGCTTTCAAGATTTTGTGTATCATGTGTTGTACATAGTAAATACCTGCATGTGTTCTGATGAGAATGCAAAATGATTTATGTTGGAGAAGAAAAATGTCTAATTGGCTAACGAGCTAATAATCCAGGAAAAGCCGTTGCATAATGTAATGAAGGAAATTAGTATGGTCTTTTTATCAATATATTTTTCGACACAGTTAAATAGTCTTAATTATCTACAGCACTGTCTGTTTATCCCTTGGTCATTTGTGTTAACTATTTGGTGTTTTTGTCATTCAGATTACCTAAGAAAGATCATCATGCAGGGAAGATCTTCTAAGTCTACCAAGGTTGGAGATATTATGACTAAGGAGGTATGTGTATTATGGTACTTCTTGTGTTTACTTCACCTTGGAGAAATATTTTATTATATCTGCTAACTTGTAGAGAGAGCTTTTGAGAAATAAACTACTGTTTTTCCAAAATTAAGCTTGTCAAACATATTGTTCTTCTATAGGCTATGCAACTGATGACTGGTATGTATGAGCTTTGAAACATTGTTTTAAGCTGTCAACTAATAAAAAAAATCATCCTTGGTATGACTTCTGAGATAGTTATTATTGCAAGTATGTTTTTGGCTTGTTCTAGCTACATTATCACTTTTTACTCTTATTGGGAATGCAGTCAATGCAAAGAAGAGATCCATCCAGGATTGGTTACATCTACGCCTTCTCTATATTTGTTGGAGTGGTATGGCTTCTGTCTATCATAGCTTCAAGAGTTTTGGTCCAATGTAAAACATGTTTTAAGTGTTTTACATTATATAAGCAGCCATGAGTACATACTTCACAAAGATCTTGACCAAAACAGAGAAGCTTCGTTTAGTATGTGCTTTATAGCCTGCCTCGGAAAAATTAAATGTACTATTTATTCACACCAAAGGGAAATTACCCTTACAGCTGGTGTTCTTTCTGAAGCACAGTATTTTCAGAATGATATGCGTGTTTGTTTTCGGCTTAGATCAACTTTGGTATGACGTCTCTTTCTCTTTAGAGCTCATATATCATATTCATCCAATCTAGACAACCCTCAATAAACTGGTTTATCCAAAAGTATTTATTGTTTTATCTATCAACACAATTTATATGATGTGACCTTGTCTGATTATAGGTGGCTGCTATATTTAGAAAATCCTTTAGGCTAACTAATGATGGTCGAAAGAAGTGCACATCTGGGAAGCTTATGAATATGATAAAAACAGATGCCAATGTTTTGGAAGCCATTTTTCGTGTAGGAAAACTAAATTGTCTTTGCTTGGAACTAACATTTTCATCCATGAATTACTGGTTCTTTATTTTCTCCTCTGATTTTCTCTCAGATTTGTTATACTGTGCTGGCTGATGACAGTGATATGTTGGCTAGTCTTCTATATATTTACAATAGTGGCAAAATCGTTTACAGTGGTGGCAGAGATCTTTCAATGAGTGCAATTTTGCATAAAAGATTAATTGAATTTTATGTAATGTCCCTTTATTGTGCCTCCTAATTGTTTTATATGTGTATACTTGACAGACTTGCAAACAAGAGAGAGTGCTTTGCTCTGTACTGAGGAAAATCCTATTCTTCAATTGGCTTTGCATGATGATAACATATGGGTTACATCAACGGACTCTTCCTAAATGACGTAAGAGATACTCCCTTCCTAAATGACGTAAGAGGATTAATTGAAGAAATAGATTAGCAAAATCACTATAAATTTAGGCAAATGTGAGAAATCTGAGAACTTTTAGAATATTGTGATTTTATTTATTTATTTATTGGTATTTTAACTTTTTGGTATACTGTAAATGTTGAATACTCCTTCTTTTCATAGTTCATCTTTTGTTTCATATTTCCATTTTATATTTCTAATGCATTCTTCTTATGAAAATTTTTATGCAGACCATTTAGGATTTCTTAGCCTTGGGATCAATATATTAGTTAATCCGGGTAAAGATCTAAAAGTGGCTACTTTTGTTATTTGATTTTTTATTTTTATTATCACTACAATAATAATATATTTCCATGTCCAATCATAACCTAAAGGACTGAATGTTAACTTTCTATATTTTTATGAAGTACTTAGTTTTATTTTTTCTGTTAACTTTCTAAATTAGTATAATGTGACAGTCTTCAAAGAGTATATGATTCTTGTGTAATAAAATATTTAAGAAAAGAAAAGGGTTTTCAATTTTATTTATTTACCTTCTCTGTATATTCTCACGAGAGGAATATGCAAGATCTGTTCCTTTGCTTTTTGCACTAAAAACTGCTTTTTGGCAATTGTAAATACATGTTAAAGCTGCTGCCTCCTCAAAAATATAATTATTAAAGAATTTTGTATGTCTTTATTTTATAATAATATATACTTTTCAAATCTGCATCTCTTATTCAATAGCAGGCTTGTACGTGAACTTCCCTCCAAGTTGATTTGCATGCTTCACAATGTGGCGTTGCATGTACGTGAACTTCCCACATGTGACTAATTGATTCGAGACAATGTTTGTTTGTCTGATTTAATACATTATATGGTTTTGTTGTGTATTTTTTCCAGGCTGATCCTGAAACTGATGAGGTCTATGCACAAATGACATTTCCGTTTTCTGTTTATCCTTTGGAGCTAGAGCTATAATAATCAGAAGAAGTTTGCATGCTGACCATAACGGTGTTTGTTTGATAGGATTATTCAATGCTCAGGAGCTTGTAGCCAAGGATTTGCATGATAATACATGGCCATTTAGACATATTTATAGAGGTATTATCTATATGACATGTTTTATACTTATTGCCATCTTTCTTAAATATATGTCACCATTGAAATCTGGTGCTTTGTAAACTAAACTGCTATGGCTTATATTATCGCTTTACTGGTGCAAATCATTTTGTTTAAACTAGAAAACCTTCTTAATATGTGGCTTTACCTTATTGTGAACATAGAAAGTGTGTAATTGATTTTTACAGAGTTTGAATGCTAATTGCTAAACTTGGTTGCACATGGGCTACAGGACAACCAAAGAGGCATCTATTAACTACTGGTTGGAGTGTATTTGTCAGCACAATGGAAATGTCGAGGTTTCCCTTTTGGCAATAATTTTATTTAAAAAAAAAAAACTGATTTTCCGGCGGTTTTAACCCCGGTAATTACCGGCGGTTTTCAAAACCCCCGGTAATTCCGACGGTTTCAAAACCTGTTAGTGTTGCCAGTAATTGTGACGTCATTTTTTCCAGTGGTTTATGTAACCGCGGGAAAAGTATTTAGGGGGGGTTAAAACCCCCGGTAACGTAGAAAAAAAAATCCTGGTAAAATTGGGTTTTTTTGTAGTGTAGTATTACTTCAATCTCTGTCAAAACAAGGGGAATTAGTCATAAAATCATCGAAATCAACCTCAACTCTCTTATTCACACAATTTAATGAAAAAACATGAGTCCAAGCAAGTTTCTAAGTGAAAAATGGTGCTTTTAGTATCAAAATCACATCACAAATAACAGTGTTTTAAACCGTTATTAATGGCTTGTGACATTCTTTGCATTCCAATCACCACAGTTACTAGTGAGTCTGCCTTTAGTCTTGGTTCTTATTTGTTAACCAAATATATTTCCTCCATTCTTCTAAAGAATATTGAGACACTCATTTTAACTCAAAATTGGTTGCATGGTTTTGATCTAATAGGTAACATTATTATTAGTACTATGAAATTAATTTAATTATTTATTAATTTGTGTTTCAATATTATTAGTTATCACTCTTATTTATTGTATTGTAGATGAGGATAAAGAAGAATATGCTTCAAGAGAACAAAATATCATGAATTTATCCATTCAAGACTCTAATATTATAAATGGATAAATGACAGAAAAAATGACCAATGTTAGATACTTATTTGTTTTGCCTTTTGTTTTACTTTTGGATTGTATTTGGAGTTTAAGATGATTTTGGATTATATTATATTTTTTATTTATTTTTTAATTGTCTCTAGAGTTTAACATCAATTTTGAACTCAAATTTATTTAGATTTGAATTAGAAAAAAATTATTATTATTTTTAATTGAAAAATAAAAAAACTTATAATTAAGTGAACCAGTGAGCCAACCCATTTTATCCACAACCTATGGTGGCTTAGTAGGTTCGAATATTTTTGGCTTGCTAATAAGTGGTCGGGTTGAATCAGGTCGAACGTTTTGAAAAAACTGTTGAAAACGTTACAAACCTACTATAACCCTTTCTACCAACACTTTCCTCCTCACTATTTGTAATACTAACCAACTCATCTAAATGTCACTCAATATCCTACAGTCTAGGGATATCATAATTTGAATCACTACACTGTTCTTTTGTGATGTTTGCCCTTGATGTCTCACCTAGTCCATTGCATTCTTCTTCTCTGAATTTTGTCCTTTAAGTCCCAACAAAATCTTCTACAACACTTCCTATTCATTATCCATATCATTATCTATGTCATATTGAATGCTAACATCAAGTAGTCTTTCTTAACTCAAAGACTCACATTCATTATCATTGTTATCATGTACATCCTCTAACTCAAATTCACTATCATCATCATTATCATCTACATTCTTTAACTCAAAATCCTATCCATCCTCTAACTGACTACCCTCCTTCACCTGTTTTCCACCTTCTCCATCATCATCTAACTAACCACCCTCCTTCACTTGTTTTACACCTTTACCATCAGCCTCCAATTACCCACCCTCTTATAAATTTTCTAACCCACCATGCTCACCATCACCCTTCAACTTACCCCTCTCCTCTGACTACTTTTCACCTTCACCACCTTCCAACTAACCACCCACTTGTAAATCTTCTAACCCAGGTTCAACATCAACCTCTAATTGACCCTTTCTTCTAATTGCTTTTAACCTTCACCATAACACTCAAACTGACCATCCTCTTCTAACTCAGTTAACCTAGGTTGACTTTGAACTTTCAACTCATCCCACTGAATCATTTCTATTATCTCAAGTTCTAAGGTTTTATGTACCATATATAGATGCACTACACAATTTCTTGTAACTATATTAAGCATATGCATAACATTATTGTCATCAGTTAAAATTTTTGGCCTATCTTCTAGCACTGACTTACCTCCTAAAGAGTGCCACAACTCCTTCACTTGAACATGTCCTAAGTCTTTTAGTCCATCTACAATCTCAAAATAACTCTACATATCCAAGTCACAAAATCATTATGTTGTTTTTCCATCAAATTACAGTTTCCCATTATCATCACTTACAAAGTGTCCACTATAATGGACCACCACTTCAAAACGTTCATCAGATATTTTATACTATATATTTCTGCAACTATAAATTATGTCCACAAAATAGTAAACAAATTACAGTCCCTACCATTGAAACACGCAAATGTGGAACAAATTACAATCCCTACCACCGAAACACCCAAATAAGGGATCATAGCTATAAATTTCAAAATGAAATAGGGAACCACAATAAACAATACATTACAAATAACAATTGCTACCCCAACATCAGTGCATTCCCATCCCAAAACAAAAATGCAACACCTAACCACTACAACAAAGGAAATGAAGTAAAATAACCGATGACCACCTACGAAATCAAACTACTTCAATTGCTGACAACCTTCGATCACCGATGAATGCTCAATTTCTACTCCAAATCCCCTTCCATGCTCCTTTGATTAACGTTCACAATCTATTCAAATCCCTAATTCTATTACTTCTTCAAATTCCTACTTCTAGTGACAATGCATTGCCAACAACGAAAATTAAATTCCACGTCATAAAAAAATCCACATCACCATGTTTATTGTACATTGTCATTAATGATTTAGACAACATTAACCATTTAAGCCTATTTGTTACACATTTAAAAAAAAGGATCCAATTGAAACAAATTGAAATCTGAGAACCTAATTAAGATTTAAAAATAAAAAATAGAACAAACTAAGAGTTTATACATTTATTTTGTATTTGGTCTAATCATATTTATACAATTTTATTTTATTATTATGAAATAATTAAAATGTTAATTATTTTATCTTAACATTGTACAAGACAACTTAAAAAATGTGGGTGAAGTTTGCGGAAAAGAAATTTCAAAAGCATATGTACTGTTAGTTAAACATTTTGTATTTGTACTATGAACAAAACCAAATCACTTGCAAGGTTGCATAATTCAATGAACTGAACTAAACTACAGTTTACCGTATAAAAAAACTAAATTAGTTTTTACTAAAAACTAATTAAATTATTTTATAGTTCAGGTTAAAAAATTTGAATCTTAATAATTTTAGTGCAGTTAACTAGTTAACTATGTGAATTACGTGTCTTAATCCCTTTCTCCATCAGAATTTTTTTTTTCTATCACCATCGTTACAAATTCTTTTGCCTCCGTCAGGTCCGCTACCCTCTTCCTCCCCATCACTGCCCATCCCTCCTCCCATCTCCCTTAATTAGCCCTTTGGGCCTTCCTTATCGACTTCCTTCTCGCTGTAGTGTCAATGGCTCCTCCAGATCTCTCACTCTCTTTTTTTATTAACAAATTTATAATATTTATGCTTAGTGATTTCTTTCTTCTTATGGGAGTAGTGTCCTCCCTTTTTCAGATTCAAGATTATTAATTATAATTATTTTTGTCACAATAAAATTTAGTTTTAGTAACATTTAAAATTATTGTGACAAGTATAATGGTGACATAAGTTTCAATGACAATTTTAATATTGCACAAGGTGTATTAGTAACATATTTATATCATTTTAGTGATAAATATCTATATCAACTTTTATGAGTGTTTATACGTAACTTTAGGATAGTTTATTAGGTAAAGAAAACGGAGTGAGTACTTACCACACACGAGAACTTTTGATGCGTGGGATATGGAAATACATAAAACACTCCTTAATTATAAGGAAATATGGAAAATTAAGTACACTAATTTTCAATAAATAAATTATGATTGAAAAAAAACCATAAAAAATTGTTACAAATTATAAAAGTTAATATTTTTAGGGTCCTGTTATTTTAACAACCATTTTTTAGCACACATTTGACAACGTCAGTTGTCAAGTTCCGATTGGTGGTTTTTAATTTTTGGGTTTTTAGAAAAACTTGTCCTCGAAAGTGAAAAGGGATTTAGAAAATTGGATTTCCAACTATAGCCCTGTCCTGCTTCATTAGAAACGAAGCTTCTCTCTCTTCATTTGCACAAAAAAGCTCCGTCTTCGTTCTCGTCTTCACGTTGTGGTTGTGTGTGTTTTCGCAGTTCTTTGTCATTGTTCTCGCTGTGGTTGTAGGTGTTTGCAGTTGGTTCTCGTTGTGGGTGTGAGTTTTCACAGTTCGTTGTTGTTGTGGGTGTTCGCAGTTCGTTCTCCTTGTGGGTGTTCGAAATGCAAAGTTCCGGTGAGCATCTTCGTTTGACCAAGGTAAATGCGTTTTTGAACTGTGTTGTTCTCGGTTTGAGTTTCGTGGTTTTTGTTTTGGTTTTTAGATTTGTGTTGTTTTCGTTGAGCAGTTGAGCGTTCGTCACTCGTTTTCAACAAAGTACGTTTGTAGTTTGAACGAACGTCTGACAGAGGAGCATCGGTCGGTGATTGCGAAGACTCTGTTTGCTTGGTTTTTAGAGTTGAGTGGTAAAGTTGTGTTTAATAACAAAATATTGACAGAGTTATTGTTGAAATGTGTGGATTCGAGCAATGCTTTCGTAATAGGAGAAAAAGTTGTGAATATGATTGAAAGTGATTTTTGTTTAGGATTAGGGTTGAGTTCAGAGGGTGATAGTATAAACTTAAAGGATACAATGGTTAGAAGTGAATGCGTGAAATACTTAGGTAAGGGAAGTAAAGATTTGAATTTCATTTACAAATTCTTGTTGAAAAAACATAAAAAAAATACCTTGTGATGATTTATGTAGCTTGTACATATTGGTGGGGATATCTGAGATTTTATTTCCAAAACATTGTGGACGAGTGTTTTCCTATCATGTTTGACATTGTTGACAACTTAAGTCGTTTGAGTAATTACTGTTGGGGTAGTTTAGTTTATCGTTATTTGTTAAAAAGTTTGAGCAAAGCTTTAGATGCTATGAAGAAAGGCAAAGCTACAAGCAACATTTATGTCAATGGTTGTGTTTACATGTTGCAGGTATTTGTTATTTATTTATTTGATAAATAAATGATTGAATATTTGTTATTTGATAATGAGTAATTTATAACAATTACATGTTTTTTAGGTATGGTTTTGTGAGCATTTCATACCTCCCAAAGGTGCAATGTAGAAATCTCCAAGGATCTTGCATTGGATGGATACAAATGTGGGAGACAACATTGTCAAACGGGTTTTGGAGATGGGTGTGGTATGTGCTGTGTTTTTTGACTTGTGAATGTTATCATATATTGACGACAGTTACATAACATGTTATATATTGTTTAATTTCAGGTTCATGTTGTTGATGATTTTGGTGCTGCATTGAAGGATAATACTGATGTGAAGGAAAAACAATCACCACCAAAAAGGAATGATGAGCAACGATCAACAAAAAAAATGCTTAGAAGAAAACGCAGAGAGAGTTTGATGTGTACTCTAGAGGAGTAAGAATGTGTAATTAAAGAACTTAAAAGGAAGGTCAATGTCCTAGAGGCAGAGTTAGTGGAAGAGAAGGCCAAAAGAACAACTAAAAGGACAACTAAAGACGATGATGAACAAACTACTGCACGTCCACAACCATTCAGTAGCAATGCATTTGTTTCCCTGGTGGAATGTCCAACAACGAATCGGGTGGAATGTCGAAGACCGAACATGGTGGAATGTCGAAGAACGCACCGGGTGGAGTGTCCAACAACCAATCACATTTCAAGACGTATGTGAGGATGGGATCAAGAATGCGTTATAAGAGCCAAACACTTAGGACACCATACACCGGAAATGTAGGACCTAGAAAGAAAATTGAGTGATTATTGTATGAGATTTTGAATAGGATAAGAACTTGATGTTGTAATTAAACCTATTTCGTTCAATATATAAAAGATGCATGTTTGGTTCCATCTATTTATGTAATTGATAATTGCAATTTCATTGCCTATGTTATTGAAGTGCTTTATATTTTGATTTGCAAGTGATAATGTTTGTGAGATAAGAATCAAGTAATGTTTGTGATTTGATGAATTTAGCTAAATTGGTGAAGATGATGCATTAAATTGTGCATTGTAATCGTTTACGATGGGGCTGTAAACGATTACGCCAGGGACAACCTGTTGAACTGAAGGAGCCACCAGTGAAAACATAGGGGACCACAGTTGTACTCCTGCTATCTCTACTGTAAAAATGTGCCTTGTAATCGTTTACGAGGAGGCTGTAAACGATTACGTGAGTCTAAACTAGATTTTGGACAACCTGTTCAACTAAAGGAGCCACCAGTAATATCGCAGGGGACCACAGCTGAATAGTAATGTGTTTTGACCCAAGTCTAGTACTTTTAATTGTAATTTGATGTTCTTGAGTGAGGAGTGGCTTGAACTTAATGTTTTGGGTCCCCCATGATGGAGGGGGGGACCACCCATGTTGAGATTATTGACTCAAGTGAAGTTCTGCTATCTCTGCTATACAAATGTGCCTTATAATCGTTTACGAGGAGGCTGTAAACGATTACGCGATTCTAAACTAGATTTTTGACAACCTGTTGAACTGAAGGAGCCACCAGTAATAACATAGGGGACCACAACTGAATAGCAGTGTGTTTTGACCCAAGTCCAATGCTTTTAATTGTAATTTGATGTTCTTGAGTGAGGAATGGCTTGAACTTAATGTTTTGGGTCCCCCATGATGGAGGGGGGACCACCCATGTTGAGATTATTAAGTCAAGTGAAGTTCTGCTATCTCTGCTATAAAAATGTGCCTTGTAATCATTTACGAGGGGGCTGTAAATGATTACGCGAGTCTAAACTAGATTTTGGACAACCTGTTCAACTGAAGGAGCCACCAGTGATAACGTAGGGGACTACATCGCAATATCATTATTTTTTGATCGTTATTGAGTTCCTTAAAATGTAATTGGTTGTTTATATGTGATTATCAAGTGTTTAACTGTCCATTAAATACGCCATTATCTTACAAAACATTTTGACAAATATAATACGCGAAACATTCAACCCACATTTAACATGAAACTATGAAATTACCAAACACAATTTAAGTAATAAAAACAGTACAATATTCCAGTAATGCATAGAAGTTCCTAATGAAAGCAAATACATGTAAACACCAAATTATAACTACGAGGTGAAATGATAAATGGGGGTGGGAGACTGCTGCAGTCGGTTCTCAATGTTACCAACTCGTGATTTTAGGGCATCGAATCTTGTATCAACGTAGGTCTGGAGTTGGTCAATGCGTTGTATGACATCATCTAGTGTTGTAGAAGAACTTTTTTGTTCAGTATCCTGGACTAGTCTGCGTTGACTGTTAACTCATTGCAAGTGTACCAAATCGTTCGAGTAGTAAAACCGGTAAGACCGGATATCGTTTCCCAAGAGACTCGGTTAACACTTTACAATCGTATAAATTTCTAACTAATTTAGACCAATGAATGATTCCATTTAATATGAATTAGTGCAATGAAAATAAACATAATGCATAAGTAAAAGTGAACTTCTTGGGGTCAAAACTTTAAGAGATGAAATGATTAGAAATGATATGAAATGAAGATGTTGGAGAATGATTTCAACTATTACACTCTTATGCAAATGCACATCACTACTTCTTCTTCATTTAGTTGCTCTTGTCAACTTACTAAGTTACTTAAACCCAATCCCTTGGTGAGAAAGCCTAGATTCACTTATTAAATCCCAATCCCTTGGCAACCTAACAAGTTCATCTGCATTAAGAAAAGAAGTTTAAGACAACTAAGGGTCCAAGCTCTATCCCTAGACACAATTTCCCTTAGGTGTTTAGTCCAGTTCAAGGTTCACACAACATTTCCCAACATTAAGCAAACCCTAGAATCATGCTATGGTTGATCAAGTCACAACAAGCTTTAAGCAAAGGAAATAAACACTGGCAAATAATGAAAGAAGCTTCTATTAATTCAAAACAAGTGCATTTACAAAAGAGTTTCATAGTTTACATCATTCTCCAACAAAATGAACTTAGCTCTCCATAGTCATGGAGAGCTTGAGCTTACAATGGAAGAAAATGGAAGATGGAGACCCAAGGAGGAAGAAAGGAGAGTTCCCACAATCCAAAACCAGTTCCAAGAGGTTCAAAATCGTGTTTCTGAGCTTCAGCCGCCAAGAAGATGGCACCCTTGTTGCATGGGAGCTTTAAATAGGTCTAGGGTGCCATGTTAGCAAAAGTCACGCCCAGCTCTTCTCGGGCGCCTGGGCGCCAAGATTAAACACAAAATACGAAGCAAAGGGCGCCCAGCCCCCTTCAGGGGCGCCCAAGCGCCACCTTTAAGCTGAAAATGCGAGGCAAAGGGCGCCCAGCCCCCTCCAGGGGCGCCCTAACCCCGTTCTGTGGCGCCCCAACCCCCTTTTGGGGGGCCCGGGCTTGATTTTTCTACACTGCAACTTTTTCTCTTTTTTTGCAGATCTGCTTGCTTTTGTAGCTCTTCCTGGGCTCCCAATCTTGATAGTTTGGATGCTCTTCCAAAGTACACAAATTTCCTACAAAACTTGAGGAATTAATGATGAAAACTTCTATGTGTATCCTAGCTAAACCTATTCACAAAGTTAGATAAAAGAGAGGATTAAACATGTTTCAAGCTTTAAGAGAGTTGATTTGGTAAGAAAATTGCACCACAGATAATGGTAAGAATTACCATTATCAACAACCCCAAACTTGAAACTTTGCTTGTCCTCAAGCAAAAAGAAACTTGGCTTAGACACAACAACCCAATTACAACGGTCTAGCAGCTTAAGAAAACAGTTTCAATCAGACAAGTCAATCAAACATGTTTGCTCATTGTGGAAAGACCAATCAAGAGATAATGAAGCCTCTGCACATCAAGCTTAAACTATGGTGCTCACAGAACAAAGATTACAAGACATATACAAAGGCTTCATATGGGATCAACAAACATGGCAAAACGTTTTCCAGAATTGCATGGAACCTTTCCTCACCAGAACAAGTGTTTCACTCAAGCTCAATGGTGTATCATGAGGTGTGTTGTTTTCACTCCATTATCACAATGTCACACAAATCAACTTTGCCTTTCTTTTCATTCCAAGTTAAACACATTCACATGCATATTATCATCACAAGGACTTTTTGAGGCTAGAATTGTGGTTGGGCTAAGAAGAAAATTTAGTTTTTCTGGATACAAGGCACATTGAGTTAAGAGAGCAGACAAATCAAAGCAGGATAACATAATTCTCTCTTTTGCTTCAAAATAATTAAAACCAATTCTCCACTCATTTTCCAACTTTCATTCATTGAATTCTTTTTCTTGATCTTGTTCTTCTTTCTTCTTTTTCTTTTCTTTCTTTTCTTGTTTTTCTCAATGCTCCTTTGTAGCATGATTTCCCCAACTACCCCAAACTTAAACCATTCTCCTATACCAGAAATGAATACTCTACTCAACTCAAGGTAAGGAAGTCAAGGATTTTTCACATCAAGCTCAAGGTTCAAGGAATGAGAATTTTCTTTTTCTTTTTGGGTTCAAAGGGATGGCATTGGCTTATTTGGCTCAAAATGTAGAAGAGGGAGAAGAAAAGATGGCCTTGATCATTTATAACAAGCAAGTGAATAGTTCAAAAGAAGAAACTCAGGCAAAGTCAATTGTGATTCAACGTGATAGCATTCAACAATAATTCTGAGGCACAACAACTCACAGGTCAACTCAAGGTTCCAAAATCTATCAAACAAATTACCAAGAATGTTGACCACAATCAAAACCAATCACTGTCCAAACACATGTGAGCAACCACCATCTATGCTTGAGCTCAACCAACATCAGCTCAACAATTTTTCAAAATCAATCACAAAGAATAAGAGCAAACACAAGAGATTTTAATTCAAACAAAGCCCAAAACATAATTACTTGAGACCAAACCATTGCAACAGAACTATCTAGTTAGCCAAGTTCAAAAATAAAAGCAACAACTAAAATTAACAACTAAAATTAAAACTGAAAAACCAATCAAGTTGGACACTTTACAGCTCCAGCAGCTCCCATGGAACACTAACTTCACTTTCATCTGTAACATCTTCCTCCTCCCAGTAGCTTATACTCCGCAATTGTTCCTCTTCCCCATCAGTAGGGGCCTGGCCCCCAGGCCATGCTATACAAGCAGCAAAATCTTGAAGTGATAGGGTGCTCAGCTTACACATGCCTCAAAGGTTGACCATCGGTGATTTTGACACTTTCAAAGTCCTAAGGAAGATGTTGTCCTGCACAAAGTAAGCTTAAAGTAGAATTAACATCCCATAGTCAACAACAAAAGACAAAGGTCCAAAAACAAACTAAAATATACTAAGACTAACAAAGACACATGAACATACACCAATCACTCTAACAATAGACTAAGCACACTAAATAGTTTTGAAACAGACTTAAACACTCAAAGAAAATCAAACTACAACACACATCACAAAAACACCTGCAATCATTCACATATAATCACCAAACTACATAAACATAGAGGGAAGGTTTAAAATTAAGCCCCCCAAAGGTACAACAACACAAAAAGGTTTAAAAACACATTAAAAGAAGTGTGTCAAAGAGTGCAAAGTAAGGGAAAACTCAGAATCAAAAATAAAAAATTAAGTGCAGAACTAGTCTGGGGGGGCTGAGCGCCCCTTGGGGGGCTTGGGCGTGACCAGTCAAAAGGCTAGAGAAAACACGATCAGTGCAGATGGTGCTTGGGCGCCCCCTAGGAGGGCTCGGGCACCAATTTTGCAGCAAATTCTGCAGAATTTTGCAGCTTTGCATTTTGGTCCAACTCAAGTTTGACTTTTAATTTTTGACACTTCTAAACACTCAATTCAGTCCAGATCAATGTGTTTCCACTATACAAACTTACTCAAATCCATAGGTAGTGAAATTGAGTGCAAGAATGCCAAATCAAGTGTCCACTTCCAAGGCTTTCCAATTCTCCAACTCAAGGGTCAAATTTGACAACAAAGACACTTTAAGCATACCTAAACTCACAAACCAAGCTTAAACATATACCAACACACCAGAACACATTAAAACAACTTGAATTAAACCTATTCACACCAAATTACCACAATACTCAATACTACACCAATGCAACTAGTCACAACTACTAACTTAAGATGAAAATCACATAACTTCAAATCAAAAACACAATTCCTAAAACAACTAATTTGCACATAAAACACATCAAACCAACTTCAAACAATCAAAACACTCTAAAACAACAAAAACACACAAGAGAAGGGATAGAAAATTGGTTTGCCTCCCAACAAGCGCTCGTTTAACATCATTAGCTTGACACCATTATGCTCAAGTTTGATTTGTGATGTTGGTGGGTTTCTTCCTTTCCCGACACCAACATAATCTCAGCATTTTTCTTGTCACCAACTTGACTCTCCTTGAATAAGGAGCCTCGATTTCAAGTACCCCATTTGCCTTTAACGCCTTGATAACCCATAACCTGTTCTTGAGCTTCACTAGTTTGCCAGGTTTGGGTTCATTACTTTCCACAACAAGGTGTTGGTGAACATATTTCTCTTCTTTATCTCCATCCTCCTCCCTCACTTTTGGAGAGAAACAATTAACCTTCTTGTTGACCACTTTGGCAACTTGCCCTATTAGACTAATCATTGATAAAACTTCATTCTTAGCTTTAGGACTAGTCTGTTCTTCTTGAGTTACTTGCCCAGCTTCGAAGACATTGAAAGTTACCTCATCATCTTGATCTTTCAATTGTACAGTTCCATTATCCACATGAATGACAACCTTGGCTGTCTTCATAAAAGGTCTTCCAAGAATGAGGGGTATTTCTGCTTCTTCCCCGGTTTCCATCACTACAAAGTCCACCGGGAATTGGAGCTTGCCAATTTTAACCACTACATCTTCAACCACACCATAGGGAGGCCTGATGGATCTATCTGCCATTTGCAAGATCATTCTTGTAGACTTGACCTCCAGACCACCAATCTTATGGAGCATAGATAGGGGCATCAAATTAATGCTAGCCCCTAAGTCAACAAGCGCCTTCCCTATATCATGGTTTCCAATAGTGCATGGAATGGTGAAACTCCTCGGATCTTTAAATTTTGGAGGGAGAGTCTTCTGCATTATGGCACTACAATTTCCTTGTACTTCAATTGTTTCCTCATCTAAATACTTCTTTTTCTTGTTGAGGATTTGCTTCATGTACTTCGCATAAGTAGGGATTTGTTGTAGTGCTTCGGTCAAGGGCATGGTGATCTCAAGTTGGTTGAATATTTGCTTGAACCGAGCCAATTGTTTCTCCTTCTCTTTATTAGAGGAGATTTTGGGATAAGGAAGGTGTTTCACGATCTCTTTTTCTTTTCTTTTCTCACCTCCTTCTTCTTTCTTTTTCTCTCCTCTGGCATTCTCAACTTTTTTACTGTCATCCTCTACTTTTCTCTCCTCATTCTCTTTCTCATCATCTTTCTCACCACTCACTTTTTTCATCTCATCAGCTTCTTTTCTTTTTCATCTCTCTCTCTCAGCCAAAACTTTACCACTTCTAGTAGTGATAACGTTACATTCTTCCTTTGGATTGACCTCAATGTTTGCTCCAAAACTCTTATCAGACTTCTCTTCGAGCTTCTTGGCCAGTTGGCCCATTTGGATCTCCAAGTTCCTGATGGAAGCTTCAGTGCTTTTGTGATTTGATATGGAGACTTGCATGAATTGTTGGAGAGTGTCCTCCAACTTAGAAGTCTTGTCTGATAGAGAAGGGTGTTGTTGATATTGTTGTTGAGGTGGTCTATTTGATGGCCCAGCTTGTCCTTGGCCCATGCTTGGGTGCAGTCTCCAACCTTGGTTGTAGTTACTTTGCCGGTTTTGATTACCCATATAGCTCACATCTTCTTGGGTATTGGCCTGCATAACACACTGACCATTTGTATGCTCTCCACCACACAACTCACACCCTTGATGTTGGGCGTGTGACACATTTTGGAGCCCTTGCAACTGAGAGACTTTGTTCATGAGAATGTCAAGCTGCTGGGTCATTATTTTGTTTTGGGCTAAGATGGCATCCTGAGATTGTAGTTGCAAAACACCTTTTTGTTGCCCCCTCTCATTCTGTAATTCACTATCATTTGCAACCATGTTCTCAATGAGCTCATGAGCTTCTTCTGGAGTCTTCCAACGGATGTTTCCTCCAGTTGAGGCATCCAACATCAACTTAGTTTGGGATCTCAATCCTCCCAAGAACATGTTCAAGACAGTTGGCTCATCAAACCCATGAGAGGGTGTCTTCCTCAGTAGCCCCTTGAATCTATCCCAAGCTTGACTCAGCATCTCACTAATATCTTGCTGGAAAGATGATATCTCTTGTTTCCCTTTGTTAACTTTCGATTGAGGGAAGTATTTGTTGCAAAATTTTGATACCACATCGTCCCATGAAGTGAGGTTGTTCTCAAGAAATGAATTGAGCCATGCTTTGGCGTTGCCTCCAAGAGAGAATGGAAATAGGCTGAGCCTTATGAATTCATCAGGTATATCCTGGAGCTTCACCGTGTTACATATCTCCAGGAAGTCGGTGATGTGATTGAATGGATTCTCATGTGTCAGGCCATGAAATTGATTGCTCTGCACCAGATGAATGAGAGCAGGTTTCACCTCCATATTTGGGGCATTGATCTGTGGCCGAGCAATACTATTAAAATGAAGCGGCCCTGAAAAAGCAGAGTAATCCTCCAAAGTGGGTCTAGCTTGCCCATCACCATTACCATTCTGATTGTCAGCCATATCTTCCACTTCCTGCTCAGCTACAGGCAAGATGAGTTGCTTAGTAATCACAGGAGTGGGAGAAGTTTCTCTAGATGCCCGATTCTCTCTTCTTCTACTACTATTATTTCTTCGGGCAGTCTTTTCAACTTCAGGATCTAAGAGGAGAGGCTCAGAGGATGATGTGCTCCTAGTACGGATTGTGCCCTGCATACACTAGAGACAACAACACTAGAGCACCACGTTAGCCAAAAATAATCAAAACAAAAATTATTCACAGTAAAAAGAATATAAGAATAAAGCCTAAATGGGTTAGAAATCACACAAAAGTAAAGTGATAACACCGAGTCCCCGGCAACAGCGCCAAAAACTTGTTAACTCATTGGCAAGTGTACCAAATCGTTCAAGTAGTAAAACTGGTAAGACCAGATATCGTTTCCCAAGAGACTCGGTTAACACTTTACAATCGTATAAGTTTCTAACTAATTTAGACCAATGAATGATTCCATTTAATATGAATTGGTGCAATGAAAATAAACATAATGCATAACTAAAAGTGAACTTCTTGGGATCAAAACTCTAAGAGATGAAATGATTAGAAATGATATGGAATGAAGATGTTGGAGAATGATTTCAACTATTACACATCTATGCAAATGCACATCACTACTTCTTCTTCATTTAATTGCTCTTGTCAACTTACTAAGTTACTTAAACCCAATCCCTTGGTGAAAAAGCCTAGATTCACTTATTAAATCCCAATCCCTTGGCAACCTAACAAGTTCATCTGCATTAAGAAAAGAAGTTTAAGACAACTAAGGGTCCAAGCTCTATCCCTAGACACAATTTCCCTTAGGTGTTTAGTCCAGTTCAAGGTTCACACAACATTTCCCAACATTAAGCAAACCCTAGAATCATGCTATGGTTGATCAAGTCACAACAGGCTTTAAGCAAAGGAAATAAACACTAGCAAATAATGAAAGAAGCTTGTATTAATTCAAAACAAGTGCATTTACAAAAGAGTTTCATAGTTTACATCATTCCCCAACAAAAAGAACTTAGCTCTCCATAGTCATAGAGAGCTTGAGCTTACAATGGAAGAAAATGGAATATAGAGACCCAAGGAAGAAGAAAGGAGAGTTCCCACAGTCCAAAACCAGCTCCAAGAGGTCCAAAATCATGTTTTTGAGCTTCAGCCGCCAAGAAGATGGCACCCTCGTTGCATGGGAGCTTTAAATAGGTCTAGGGTGCCATGTCAGCAAAAGTCACGCCCAACCCCCCTCTTCTGGGGCGTCCGGGCGCCAAGATTAAACATAAAATGCGAAGCAAAGGGCACCCAGCCCCCTTCAGGGGCACCCAAGCGCCACCTTTAAGCTGAAAATACGAGGTAAAGGGCGCTCAGCCCCCTCCAAGGGCGCACATGCGCCACTCTTCAGTGAAAATGCGAACTGAATGGCGCCCAGTCCCCTTTTGGGGCGCCCTAGCCCCGTTCTGTGGCGCCCCAGCCCCCTTTTGGGGGGACCGGGCCTGATTTTTCTACACTGCAACTTTTTCTCTTTTTCTGCAGATCTACTTGCTCTTGTAGCTCTTCCTGGGCTCCCACTCTTGATAGTTTGGATGTTCTTCCAAAGTACACAAATTTCCTACAAAACTTGAGGAATTAGTGATGAAAACTTCTATGTGTAACCTAGCTAAACCTATTCACAAAGTTAGATAAAAGAGAGGATTAAGCATGTTTCAAGCATCAAGAGAGTTGATTTGGTAAGAAAATTGCACCAGAGATAATGGTAAGAATTACCGTTATCATTGACGCTGTTGATTGGTTGTGTTGTCTTTCGGAACCCAGACTCCATCTTCATTCTGCACATAACCAAAGGAGGCTACAGACTCATATCCTACCCTTTGTTTGTCCATGACTTCTGTAATAGGATTACTATTAAGGGGGACATGAAAGTGTTCCAAGAATATGGTTATCAAATGAGGATAAGGCAGTAGTGCATTATCCGATAAAGCCCTTTTCGTCCTATAGCGGATTACATGCCTCTAATCAGCCTGGGTGGTCCCCTACTCCATCATGGGGTTTCCCAGACATCACCTCTAACCACACTCTCACACTTAAAGAACACATCCATTCAAAATCAAGTGGTCTTGGCTTCAAAAACACAGAAGTTCACGAGTGGTCACCCAGGTTACCACAGGTGGTTCCTTTAGTGCAACAGTTTGTCCAAAACACAAAACAGACACGTGTAATCGTTTACGAGCCCCTTGTAAACGATTACAGTGTTGTTTTTTGCTGCACAGATTGCAGGACTTCACCTAAGTGCCTCTTATCAGCCTGGGTGGTCCCCTACTCCATCATGGGGTTTCCCAGACATCACCTCCAACCACACTCTCACACTTAAAGAACACATCCATTCAAAATCAAGTGGTCTTGGGTTTTGGGATGCCATTGCAGCTGCACTTATTTCTTACAAAAAAAATTAATGGTGAAGAAGACAGTTAAGGTTCATAAAACACAAAAACAAAAAATACTCCAAAAATAGAGTAGGGTTCGAGATCTTTTACTTACCAAAACAAGTGAGAGAATGCGACAAACGCCAAAACACGAAAGAGAGCTTCCCAATAAAGAGTGAATGCGACACAAAACGCAAACTAAACGAAGGATGAGATGAGGCGTTTGGGAGCAATCGAGACCTTTCGAAGAGATGACGCGATTGGAGACTTTGGGAGAAACGAGAAGATTCAAGACATGGAAAGACGACGAGAAACTCAAACAAGGATGAAAAATGAAATGAAACCACGAAAATCAAATTTAATATATTAAGATTTTTAAAATTACCCTTCGTAGAATTTTTAAAAGAATTTTTTCCTTCAATGAAAAAGCCAACAGACACACGCCAGTCAAATTGTGGACAAATAAACGTTGTCAACAACAAGTTTTCCATATTTTTATTAGTTTGTATCATTCACATGAATCGAGACGGCGTCGTTTCACGTGGAGACCCTTGGTATAAAATGATGGAGATTTTAAAATGAAGTGAAGAAAAGGAGCGATGGAATTGCTGAAGCTTTCCAAGTTGAAGCTCCAACTTCAAGCCCTCGTCGCCGAAGTTCGAGATCTCAGGGTAACGATCTCCGTCTCCGAAGCCAATCGCCAATTCGCCATGGTCGTTTCCTCTTCCGCTAACCTTCGCACTTTCAGGACAGAGAACGCTCCGCCACCGAGCAGCATCACCTTCTTCTCCAGGTTTTGATTCCCTTCAATTAGGTTATGTCTCTTCATCACGTAGCACTTCGCGTGATTTTACTATGCTGATTCGGTTTGCCA
The DNA here is from genome assembly GCA_027742785.1 of Vigna reflexopilosa. NCBI lineage: Eukaryota > Viridiplantae > Streptophyta > Magnoliopsida > Fabales > Fabaceae > Vigna > Vigna reflexopilosa. The sequence continues at coordinate 21,864,608 of CM050930.1, read as the reverse complement.
CGTACGGGGGAGCAGAAGCTGAAGAATAACGAGGAAGAGTGTGGCAGAAAGATACAGGAATTGCAGGGCGAGTTGGCTTCTGTCAGAGAGGAGCGTCAGAAGCTGGAGAGAAAGGTTTGGAGGATTTAATGTTGGTAATTTTTCTAAAAAGAACGTTAAGTGATTGCTGTTCCCAATGCAGGTGAATTATCTAGAGAACGATAATGTGCTGCTTGAGAACAATCAGAAAGAGTTGAAGGGAACGCTGAATAATTTGCTTCAGTCTAGGGAAAGTTTCGTGCATGCTTACGAGGTTATCTTATTGTTTGTGTGGCGCTTTTCTTGCCTCATACACACACCCATTTATATGTATTTATGTTACTATATAAAAGTGGTGCGTTACGTGAACAAGGATAATGCTAGTGAGTGATGCTATATCTCCCTACAATATCTTATTTATAAAGAAACAACTAAATGAAAAAAATGCATAAAATGTCATGAAGATATGAAAAACATTCAATACTTTCGTTACGTAACTAATAGGAGGATTAGGAAGATGTTGCAGAAAAAATTAGTTATACAATGCTAAATTCTAAATGATGGCAGGAAGAGAAGTCTCTTCCTTCTCTCATTTGATTTTTTTTTTTAACTACCTTTTATTGTTCGATAAATAAAGTTCTGAATTTGAGCATTACTGAAATTGGTGAGGTTGCTTTTGTGGATTTTTTTTTTCTATGATAATGCAATCAAATTTAGTCCAATTAAGATGTTTATCCCGACGGACCCCATCCCTCAAAAGTAAAAAAGGAAAACGGGCACAAGCAGACACACTTGGTTAGCTTGAAAGGAAATTATCTCTTACTTGTTACTACAGCATTCTTGAATCTTCTAAAAGGGTCACAGAAGCTTTAGGCCTTTTATTTTGTTCCTGATACAGTAATTTTTCCTAATCCACATGTTTGAGCATAACTGAAACTTTTCTGTATACGGGGAATGAGGGAGCGAGAGTAGGGGTAATAGGTAGAAACCATAAGATTTGGGACTTTGGATTTTGTTTGTTGTTGTGATACTACTACCAACGCAATGAACACTCCTACTTCATGAGGAAACTAGTAAATGTTGAAACTTCAAACTCTCCTAATATGGACTGCTGTTGATTGTGTACTTGGGTTCGAAATAATTTGTACAGGAATCTACTTCTAAGATGAAACGTTCAATTGAAGCCAAAGATAGGATGCTCAATGTCCTTTCAGAGAAGATAAGTTCTTGTCTAGCATTATTTGATTCAATAGCCAAGGAGGTATTTTGTATCAAGCAAGTTCTGGATAAAGTCCAGAACATTGTCAATGATAGAGAGGAAGTTGGTAAGTAATTTCCTAACTAGTACTGTCTCCAAAGTATGCTCAGGTGTGGATATTCATATAAACTATTGGTGTTTAATTGCTTATTTTATGTTTGTATTTCATTTTTTTCAGTGGCCAAATTGAAAAAGAAAATGGATTGGGTCTCTGCATTTGAAAAAACATTTGTTGGTAATTTAGAAATCCTAACCTGTCCTAGATTTTAAAACATGTAGTACTTAGTAGTTAGTATGATACAATTAATGTGTGTGTGTGTGTATAATATGCGGTGCTACATACCATCTAAGTTCCATCAACTCAAAAAACCTTCCTTTGGGTTGTAGAAAATATCTCTGATCTAAGAAATAAAGTGGAAAACAACGAGGCTGAATTAAGAAGAAAGGACAGAATGATCTCAGAGCTTGTAGCAAAGCTGGACGTGGCAAAAGTTGGCAATCATAACCAAGCTCAAATGGAAGATATATCCATACCTGCAATAGTTATTCTATATCAAATACCATAAAACTTATTTGCATTTTCATTTTCCACATTTTCTTAACCAGCTCCACGTTCAGAAAACTTTATCTCTAAAGGATACCGAGATACAAAATTTAGTTTCTGACAAAGAGGTTTAGTGTTTTATTTGATCATTATGTCCATGACTTCTGGTTGTGGGGTCCCTATGATTTCTAAACATTTTTTTAAAATAATTCAAAGGTTTTACATTATGAAGTTGGAAGCTTAAGACTCATCTTACAGAGGATTCAGGATACCGTTACAAATATGAATGAAGAGGTAAAGGGAATTTTTAAACTTTATCATTTGCAAATTTCAAAGGTATATTAGAACAAAAAAAATCACCATGTTTATGGCACTGGAAGCACTATTTTCCAATTCAATTTTTTCCCTTGCAATTTGCTGTGGAGAGTGTGTTTCTGTTCCAATGAATAGTTGTAAATTTCTTCATCTACTTTTTGTAAATAATAGCTGTCTGTATAGTCGATTTCACAATATAATTCTTATTCCATTGTTTTAATACACCATCCAAGGAGCATATTCTACTTTATTCCTGGTTATATGGTTATCAGTAAAATCTAATCAATGATGCTTATTTTTATTCCAGGACAAAAGGTTATTTTCATCAATCTTGCAACAAAAAGAAGAAATTGCAATGGATGTGGAGATTGTAGATAAACTGTAACATTAATTTGTTTAATGGTACATCCGTTAACTTTAGAATTTACTATCTGATATTATAGGCTTAATACAAAATATTAATGCTCTGTTGGAGATAGACATGTCTTTTCTAGACTCCTGGTTCAATGTGATCCTTGTCCATTCTAGTGCACACGCAAAATCAGACCAGATAATGAATAAGTAATAGATGTAGACCTTAGCTTCATTTCTAGATTTATAGATGAACAGTTCAATTATTTTATTCTTATTAAATAATAATATTACTTACCTAGGATGGAAGATGTTGTTCAAAACAATAAAGGTTGCACTCTAAAAAGGCACAACATTGTTCGTTAAAGATTGCACTCTAAAAGGGCACAACATTGTTCGATTTACTTTTTTCCCATGAATAAAAACAAACTTATGCAGATCATAGTCTCTTCATCAAATGTGATCAAATCTGATTTCACGACTCTGCTAGTCAATGTTGATGACATTGTCCTGATGGTAACTCCATTACTGAATTTACTAATATCAAGCATATTCTTCATTCCCACTTTTGATTAAAAGATCTTGGTGTGTTGAAATATTTTTTGCAGAAGCCACTCACTTTGCCTTAGGTATCTCAATATGTCAACAAAAATATTGTTTTGATCTTCATAATGATTCTGGTTTATTGAGGTCCAAACCAGCCTCTACAGCCACGGATAACTCTCTTTGGCTACAACAAGAATCAATTTATTTGTTTTCAGATCATTTGCCATATTGTCACTTTGTTGGTTGGTTGCCTTAGGTATCTCAATATGTCAACAAAAATATTGTTTTGATCTTCATAATGATTCTGGTTTATTGAGGTCCAAACCAGCCTCTACAGCCACGGATAGCTCTCTTTGGCTACAACAAGAATCAATTTATTTGTTTTCAGATCATTTGCCATATTGTCACTTTGTTGGTTGGTTGCCTCATCTGTCTCACCAGTCCACAACTTGACATTGCCTTTGCTTCACAATAGCTAAGTCAATTCATGTCTCAGCTCAGTGTTTCTCATATTTGTGCTTCGAACAAAGTCTTACGCTATCTAAAAGGATGCGTAGGAAAATGATTGTTCTTCAGTCAAACCTCTCATCCAATTAATCTTGTTGCTTTCTGCGATGCCAATTGGGCCACTTCTGTAGATGCACACAAATCTTTTACCAAATACTGTTTCTTCCATGGGAATTCATTAATTTTGATGGAAAGCAAGGAAACAAAACACTGTCTCTCATTAAGCCGCAGAAGCCAGTTAGCTACAATGGCTCACTTATCCTAATGATCTTCAAGTCACTTGTTGCAAACTTGTTGTTCTGTCGTGCGATGGCAAAAGTGCCTTGCATATTGCTGCCAATCTAGTTTTTCATGAGTGAATCAAATATTTATAAATCGATTGTCTTATTTTGTGGAAAAAGATTCAACAAGGTCTGATGAAGTTTGTTACTGTTTCTTCTTTGCACCAATTGGCTGACATGTTCACTAAATATCTTCATCCAGACATTTTTGAACAATCTATCCAAGCTTGAGTTAGCTGATATTTTCTTACCTCCCGCTTGTGAGGGGGTATCAAAAGAAGACCAGTCATCTTCAACACAAGAACCGGCCCAAAATCCATAAATCTTTTGCACCTACAAAAGCTTACAATAATATCCACGATATGTATAGAATGTGCTCTGAATATGCTACCCGCTGTACTATTTTTGCTGAGCTGTTACGTTCTGTAACTCTTGTACAAATTCAGTGCTTTTTATATCATTAGGAGCTGTAGCCTCTGTAGGTTATTTATGTGCTCCTATATACTACAAATGGTGAATATTTGCAATTGTCTTTTTCTCTCTATATTCCTTACCTGTCTCCTTTCTCTTTTATCTATATTTTCCTTAGGAGCAATATTCGTCATTAGATATTAAAATTTATAGGTACAAACAATCTCATCTTTGAAGTATTCTTCCGTTTTCTGCCTGATCTTATTCTGTGCTTCCCTCTTTCTTCTAAATTGACCGTGGACAGTTAATGTTTTGAAATGAAGCTTTATTTTATTTCATACTCGTTATTCATCAGTAATTTATTTCAGGAAATGAGCACAGTCGCTATTTTGAAGCGAGTATGGTATGCATTGGTTTTATTGTGTTATGTTTTGAACTGATGATGGATTGAGACCAAATGAGCAACAGAAGGATTCACTACATAGCCAACTGCGTCTCTGATATCTGGTAAATTGGAATGAGTTTCTTTCTGCTCCTACAGGGTTTGTGAATTAATGGAAAATTTGAAGATGTGCTCATAATAATTAATTTAAGTTTTTGAGCCCTTCAAGTTGTTATTCAACCCCTTCTGCAAATGTCTGACCATATTCTTTGGTGTATTGGATAATTATGCAACAAGTGTTGATATTCAGCAGTGAAAATAGGTGATTTACCGACCAATATTTGTTTGCTCCGACATCATATTTTGATAAAGTTGGATATTTAGTTAAGGGGGGAGGAAGTACGAAAATTTACATATAATGCCACTTGAAAATATGTATTTTATTCTCTCACGATCATTGGCATTGCTCACATCTTCACTTTGTATAAACTACTTAAATTCCTCACCGTTAGACTGATCTTAGTGGGCTGGCAATTCATGGTATGGTCCAGTGGAATTGGTGAGCATCAATTTTCTTTACATTCCCCAAAATAAGTTTAGTCTTCATAGAGGTATGCAGTTATTTCCTTTTCTTAAGCCCTCAAGAAAAAAACACCTTTGCCACAACGATTCTGCATATATTTTCTCCTCCCACTAAAGTTGGTTTGCCTTCTGAAAATTTATTTCAATTTATTAAATTGGGAATTCTCTTCCAATTATTTGAAAAAAAAATACGAAGAGTTTTTTTTTTTCATCAATTGGGCTGAATTGAATATGTTTGTTCAATTGTTTTTCCCGCACAATTGAGTCTAATTTGACCTGAAATGACGAAGTGTGCTTCGTTTTATTTTATCCGGTTTTGGGTTCATGACTCTTTGTTGATATCTTATATACTCGGGGAGAGAATACTTAATCATTGTGAAAGAAGTGGAAACTAAGCATTAATTACTTAATTATTTTACTTTATTATTTTAAGATTAAAAGAAATATACATATGAAAATGATCATGTAATCATAAGATTTATTTTTTACTGTGTTTAATTATACAGTTTAAAAATATAGTATAACATTATAAACCTGAATTATTATATTATATTTAAACGGTCGAGTTAGAAAGATAAATACATTTTTTTGTGGTCAGTAAATCTTGTATTGAAATAACTCTAATGTTAATGTTTATGAAAAATTTGATTGACTGTTATATTTTTTGTTTTCAACCACCATTATTTTTTTTCCTTAATTTGTTTTAAAATAATTTACTTAAATGTTTGTATTTGAGCGACCAGGTAGTCAATTACTTAGTCTTGTTCTCCAGACCTGTTTGAGCAATTCAGTGTGGGCTATTGTGTAGGGTGTCCGGCCCCTATGATACATTTAGGTTTGGGGGCTTGTAAGTGAAAATAGTAGGTTTAGGGTCTCCAATAGTACCATAAAACAAGTACTCCGACTTCTCTTTGCATGTGGTAATGGATGAGGATTTCCGCGATCAATAATTCCTCATATACACAGTTGTACATTTGTTTTTCTTTATAAGGCCTTTTCTTTTAGGACAAACTGTAACAAAGGACGTTCCCACCACTCATCCTACACCATCTAATACCCAATAATACTATTAGTCCTTATCACGGGTGAATCAACAATAGAAGATAAATCATATAAAATTATTACTATTAAGAAAGATAAACCACCATCTTCTTCTAGTTTTGGTCCTTTTACACCAAAACTTCAAAATAATCTACAAATCTTAATTTAATTCGGTTTTCAACTTATGGCCATCCATATAACATATATTAAAATGAATGTTTCTTACATAAATTCAAGACAGAAGGCTACTGAGTTTTACAATGTTAGATTAATAACAAAATTATGAGTTAAATATACTTTTAATCTTTAAATTTTAAGATAAAATTAAAATTTATTTTTATTACAAACTTTGATATAATTTAATTTTTAAATTTTAATATTAAATTTTAAATTTTTTATGTATCATATAATATTTTAAACTAAAGTTAAAATGATTATATTTATATTTTTTTAATTTAAAAAATTAAAATATATGAAATTTGAAGATGAAAACAAATTTTAATTTTATATTGAAATTTAAAGACTAAAAACGAATTTAATCCTAAAATTATTATTAATATAATATTTAAATAATAAATTTAGCGCATATAATATTTGTAATTAAACAATAGTAATATATAAAAACTTTAATATCTGAGAATAGAAGGAGGAAGTATGATTTTAGTTGCAGGGTTTCAAAATTCAAATATTTGAGGGTCTGATTATTATTATTATTATTATTATTATTATTATTATTATTATTATTGTGTAAGTTGATTGAGATGAGAAGAATTGGAAACGTGCATGCATCGAGTCAAAGCAATTAATGCAGAGAGTAATTAAATAAGAGCAGTAGTACAGTACTCCGACATATTTTTAAGAGCCACCTTTGGAAACTGAGCAGAAACTAATGATGAACGGAGTTGCAATTTGCGATGCATTCTAACATTTAACAAAATTAAATTCACCCAAGATTCGGATCTTTCTAACAAGAAAAAGATGCTACTAAATAATTTATCACAAACATGGCTTCACTTTCCTTTCTTTGTTTATTTTTGTGAATTTACTATTTGTGTGAATATGTGAAAAGGAATACTTGAGGATTTGAACGGTTCATTTGTATTGATTGTAGAGTGAGTAAAAATGGAGATTTCAGAAATGAGTGAGGTATTATAATCTTTTCAAATTGTTCTGATCAATGCAGATTGATGAAAAATTTTCATAATTGACTTTGCTATGGAATTGATTACAATCTCAAGTCTTGTCGAAAAGTTTTACATTAATTTCAAGTCATGTTTATTTAAATAAATTTAAAAATAAGTGAAAATAAATTTAAAAATAAATTTTTTTAATTCATCAAATAAATTAAATTTTATATTAATTTTCATAAAATTTATTTTAAATTTATTCAAATAAACAATAACAAAAATTTACCTTTAAATTCATTCCATTATAGTCTCCTAAATTCGTGAACAAACATTAATATTTGATTTCAACGAGGTGTATTTGATTTCATAAAAAGTGTATTTGATTACACTGTCTCTGATTCCAATGTTTCCTATCCGGTTAGATCATCCGTGTATTTAGTTCCAACATAAATGTATTGGATTTCATTTCTTATATTTACAAAATATTATATTTTAAAAATAATTATTTCACTTTATTTAAATATATATTTTTTTATTTAAAAAATAATTTTAATTTTTTTCTTTATAATAACTTTTATAATTATATATATTATTAATAATTATCAATTTATATTAATTTTATTATTAAAATATTTTAATAATCTTTAATTTTTATCAATTAAACTATTTTTTATTTGTATTTACTCTTACTTATCTTCAAATCCCTTAAAAAAAACAACAAATCTATATATTTTTATATCTTCTGAAATTCATCAACTTTTATCTCTTCCAAATCCATCTTCCAAAATCAACATAAAGAATTATTTATATTTTGTAAACATATATATTGTGTTCTTACATAAAATTATAATGTGGTTCTTTTAAGGGAAAAAAGTGATAGTTTTGTAAAGCACGACTTGTATTTTTTAAATTGATCGTTGAGTTGGTGATAAAAATTTAAAAAAAAAAATATATTTATAAAAGATTTTTCAACACTCAAATAAGTAAAAAAACATAAAAAATTATAAAATATATAATTGTAAAAGTGAATAAAAATATTGAATGAATCATTTTTATAAGATCAATTTGTATTTATAAACTTTTGTATATAAATTAAACTATCTAAAATAAATTTAAAAGATATTTATTATTAATCAACTATAATTATCTATATCTATGTATATAAATTATATTAAACAATCCAATTTATTCATATTTTATATTAGACTGAATTAGTCAAATGATCTTCACTTTAGTTGGTGTGTGAAGTTGGTTTTCGCTTTTAAAAAAGTTTTAATTGTATCTTAATTTTTGAAAAAGTGTTTTAATTAGGTTATTTTTTTTTAAATTACTATAACGGTGTTATTAACAACTTGTCACATGTCAACTTGTGATTTTTTAATTTTAAAAAAATGTATAAATTTTTTTATTGCAGCGTGTCTGTGTCAAGTGTCATTATCTAGATTTTAATTTAGTTCCTATATATGTTTCTTTTGATTCAATTTAGTCACAAATTTTCTCAAAATAGACCAATATTGTCTTCTCAAAATTGAGAGAAAATTTATTATTTGTATACATATTATATTGATATTTTTATTAAAAATAATTTTTTAATATTATAGTAATTATTAATTCATGTGTTTGTTAACCATTTTTTTTATAATATTGAAAATAATTAAGTATAAATATTTTTACTAAAAAATAGCGAGTATTAATATATTATTAATTCCTGTGTTTTTTAAAACTAATATATTATTTATAATACATTATTATTGTTGGACGCTTGTCAAATATAAATGTTATATTAATATTTAGATTTAATTGAAATTTAGTGGTTAAAGTTCTTATTAACAACAAAATGGGTTAATAATATACAATAATGTAATATGTTAAAAATTCATTTTTAACAAAAGTATCACAATAATGTAATAGGTTAACATTATGCAAATAATTAATTTTGACTTAATGTAGGGAGGGAGAATATTATTCTATTTTTAAAAAAATAGAAATTAAATTGAATTAAACAGACATATATAAGAATTAAATTGAAATCAAGATAATAATACTTGACACTAACACTGATACATGAAAATACTCTATGCCACTAATAGTGTCACGTATCACACCATAGACCTAACACGTAATAAAAAAAAATTTACAATTTAAAAAAAATAAATTAAAATCACATGTTGACACGGAACATTTTATTTAAGAGTAATTTTTTAAAAAAAAAAAAACTTAAATAAGACAATTTTTTTTTTTAAAGTTAAGATGCAATTTAAACTTTTTTTTAAAGAAAAATTAACTTGACCCATAAAACTATATGAGTAACTAAGCATTTATATTATTATATTGTGAAATATTTTTTTCACATATTTAAGAGATGGTAACATGATTGAAAATTTTAGGTTTAACATTTCTTAATTTTTGTTGTATATATTATATAAGATAAAAAAAAATAGTTAAAAAGTATTTTATTCCTCCCATTCACCCGAAAGAAAAAAATATTCTCCTTCTCAACTAACGTTTTGTCTTTGATTATGTAGAGGAATAATGGTTACCCATTTCAACACGCTTTGTGATAAAAGAAAGAATAAATTCCCAACTTTTTCTAATATTAATGTATTATCAACGTTTTCTGGATACTACTAATTAGTGAGATTAAGACCCCAAATTAAAACTTTGGACAAAGAACAACTTAGATAGCCACAATTAACGAATCAACTAAATCAACTTCTTGTTCAAACGTTGCATAAAATTATCTAACAAAGCATCTATTTGACATCTTTAGTTAGTATAATCCTCTTTCCAGTATTGACCGAAAGAAAAAAAAAAGAAAACAATTTTCTTTAATAATTTCGTATTTGTAGTAATTATTATTTTTTTAATATTTTTATTCAACGTGATTTCAATATTTATTAGAAAGAGTTCATATTTGTTAAAATGATATGAATATTTTTTTTCTTTTGTCCAAACAAAAATATATATATTGCCAAATCATCATTTCTAATGATATTATTCAAAGAGACCATATTTTTTTTTTAATAAATATTGGAACCATAATATGTAAAAAGAAAATATTAAACAATTTCAAGAAATACTAAGATCGAAAAAAATATTAAGTAAAAAATGATATTATATCTTAATGCATAAAATTTAGAAGTATTTCTGTTTATAAAAATTTAAATGTTATTCATATGGTTTTATAACTGTTCATCTGTTAGAATTAACGTTTATTATCTTACTTGAGTAGTTTTTATAGAATACAAATTGAAAAATAAATAACTATGAGGGTTGGTCTTATTTAGTTATGGGAGAAGGCCGATAAATGTTTTTAGAGTATAATTAATAAAATTTAAAACTGAAGGTTTCTGAACAATTATATTTAGATGCAGCCTTGAGATTATTTTTTATGTATTTTATCGAAATTATTAATATTTATTTATTATTTTCTCAACCAATATTTAAAAAACAAAATATTAATTCTATCATAAATTTTCGAAAGCTTTCAATATATATATATATATATATATATATATATATATATATATATATATATATATATATATATATATATTTTGTAATAATTTAGAAAATTATGTTTTAGAATTGATTGTGTGTTTAAATGGTGAGACTTTTATTTTAATATTAAAAGTTTAAAGTATAAATATAGTATTTTAAATGAATTTCATTATTTAAAGAAACACTTTCTTTTCAAAAACATTTTCTTAAAATTCTAATTTTTTCTTTTCTTTTCAAAAACATTTTCTTAAAATTCTAATTTTTTCTTATCATATCTTGTTTGTTTAAAGATTAAAGAACATTTGGATGATTTTTGTGGTGAGCTCTCCACTCTTGATCAACCAATTTCTCAGTTTGAGTAAATTAATTTCTTGTCTATTTTCTAGGTTCAAGTTGGTGTTTCCTTTGCATGCGAAGCAAAATCTCGCTAGCATGTTTCCTATTGATCAGTGGTTTAAATAATATACAGGATTATGTTTATGTTGTTCCTCAGAACATATTGGATGTCCTGTGCATTTGAGGGTGTTATAAGAACTTTGAGCTGTTTGGACTCTTATCAAAGGTAATGTAAACTAATACTTAAGTTTTTATAATGGTATTTTTAAGTTTATAAATGCAAGTTAAGTTTATAAATGCATGTCATTGTTTGGATTATGATTTGTTTGTTTAGATTGGATGTTGTGCGTTTAAGAGAGTTATCATCTGAGCAATTAGTCAAATAATACGAGTTTACATGCTAAAAACTATTTTGAACTAATTCATTGAGAATAAAGTACCTATTTGATCAATCAAATATGTATAAATGCTTTAAAAGGTACAAATTATACTTTTGATATATAGTATAACTTTGAACGACATGAGGGTGACATTGACAATTCTATTTCCTGAATGGGGTAGTGCTCAACGATGTTAGGGTGATGCTGAGTGCTCAATTTTACAAACACTTTAGTGTTAAGTAGTGGCAGAGTGTCATTGAGGGCCATGTTGGTACTGCAGGTCTAGAGCATTTCAACTCCAAACCGTTGAGCACCAGACTTTGTCGTTGAGCGCCTAATTTTGTGAGAAGAATAGTGTTGAGCACCAGTCATGTCATTAAGTGCAACCTTTTGTGAGAAGTCTCTCCTTGAACGCCACCTATAAGCATCAGTCTGCATGCTTGAATTGTATTCTTCATTGGCTATTGTGAGTAGATTTATAATAGATTGTATGTGTTAGCATAAAGCTGAAGAGAAGAAGTTTTGATGATGTCTCAAAGTCAAATCTCAAGTGCTCTTGTTTCAAGAAGATCATCATGAAGACTTGTCTTGTGTTAAAATTTTTGTAATTTAGTAGATTTATGTATAGGACGTGGTTTATCTTTGATTCTATGTTTTGTTTGCCTTAGGTTGCGTTGAAATTCATTTTAAATAAGAAAACCTCATTTTATACTCAAGATAATTGATTATCAAATTATAATAATCGATTATCGGTAATCAATTATGACTTGCCATAATTGACTATCACGAGCAATTATGAGAATTTTTAAGTAAGTTTTTTTTTACCGTTGTGCATTCATTAAATGCATAATCAATTACCATAAGTGTATAATTGATTATCATACGTTAATTAGCTGAAAACAAATTTTTTGAGGTATCCTTGAGTGAGATCTCTATAAATTAAATTGTGACTCTCATTCTAAAATATGAAAGATAGAAGAAGTGTATTTTTGAAATTCTTATCTGTAGTGTGCGGCGATAAGTGTTTTAGGGTTTGTTGAACCCTTGTGTTGTGGCTTTGGAAACTTGGCGTGTTGGCATAGAGCGAGAACTTTCATAGGGAGTGTGATTGAGTGTTGCTATTATTGTCGAGTTGAAAGCCTGTCATACTTCATGAAGCATTCAAATGAGGTGTTCATCCTTTGTGAAGATTCAAAGGAGGTGTACATCCCTTGTGGGTTATAGGGGAAGTGAGTTCCATCTCTTGGGGTAACAAGAGAAGTGTTCTAACCTTAAACTGTTTTATTTTTTATGTGATTGTAACAATTTGTTGGTTTGTGCTAGTGGAACGTTAATTCTCGGTTGAGATTAACAATTGGATGTAGGATCTCTGTGATTCGAACCAGTATAAAAATCATCTGTGCAATTTTCTCCCTTCCTTACTCTTTAAATTGTTTAAGGGAATTTTTATATTTACGACAAAATTATTAAAATAACGATTTGCGATAAGAAACTAATTCACCCCCTCTTGGTTTGTTGAACGCGTTAACCATTCCGTCGTGCCGCTCTGACAATTAGTATCAAAGCTTGCTTTGATAGTAATTCAAAATGACGGGGCAACATCAAACCTTTGCTGAGGGTGCCTCTATCAATAAACCCCCATAGTATATTGGAGAAAACTATGCTTTTTGGAAAGTAACAATGCAAATTTTCATGGAATCTATTGATAGTGAGATTTGGGAATCTGTCACAAATGATCCTTATGTTCCTACTGTGTTTATTAACAATTTACAGGAATCCAAACTGCGATAACAATGGAATACTGATGATAGAAGAAGATCCTAACATGACGTAAAGGCTCGTAACATAATATCATCTGCTTTAACTGTTGATGAATTTTATAGGATCTCAACCTGTAAGACTGCTTAAGAGATGTGGGAGATGATGAGAGTCACCTATGAAGGAACCAATGATATTAAGAGAGCTAGAAGAAATACTCGAATCCAAGAGTATGAGATGTCCACATGAAGTAGGGAGAAATTATTGTAGATGTTTAGAAGCGCTTCACGCATATAGTGAATCATCTCATTGGGTTAGGTAAGTCCTTTGATAATGATGAATTAAATATAAAAATTCTTAAATCTTTGGACAAGACTTGGCAACCCAAGGTGACTGCAATCGGTGAGTCACAAAATCTCAACACTATGTCAATGACTGCATTGTTTGGTAAGTTATAAGAGAACATGAATTGGATCTCAGGAGATTAAACAAGGATGAGGAGAGAGGAAAGAAAAAGACTATGGCGTTCAAATCTGAGATTGATAAAAGCAAACATCTTAATGAAGAAGAAGACTTTGAAGAAGATAAAGAAAATAAGGATCTCTTTATTAAGAAATTTAACAAGTTCATGAAGTCTAAGGTAAAAAGAAGATTTTAAAATGGAAAGAAGGAAAACAATGAATTATCATCAAACTATCGTTGTTATGGTTGCGGAGAAAAGGGACACATGAAGGCAGATTGTCCAAACCCAAATAAGGATGAAGAAAGAGGCCAAAAGAAGTTCTTCAAGAAAAAGAAGACATATATTGCTTGGGAGGAAGACAATGATTATACAACAAGCTCAAGTGACTATGATGAGCAAGCCAACATATGTTTGATGGCTGACGACATCTCTGAAAATCAAGTAAGTTCCTCTAGCGATTATGAAGATTCAAATTATAGTGAGAATGAATTACATGACACGTATAAAGAATTATTAATTGAACCAAAGAAATTAGATAATGCTTATAAAAAATTGAAGAAAGAATTTAAAGAATTAAAATCAAATTATGAAAATATTCTTGAAGAAAATAAAGATTTGAAAAATAAAATTTTATATTATGAGAAAGGTAAATATACTAAAAGTGAAGAATGTATTTTATGTTCAAATAAAAGGAAGCCTCTTGATAAAACAAACAATGCTGGAAGTTGTAATAATTTAAAAATAAAAAAGGATGTTAAACATGTTCCTAAAAATAATTATAATTACTACGATTATAATTATGGTAATAAAATTAAAAATGTTCCTAAATATAATTATAATTATCATGATTATAATTATAAAAATAAAATCAAGTATGTTCCAAAATATAGTCAAAATTGTTATGATTATAATTACAAAAATAGAAATTATAGGATCCCAAATGTTGTTACTTGTTTCTATTGCATGAAAAATGGTCATACATCAAATAAATGTAGAATAAAACATTATGGTGTTCAAAATGGAATATATGCATGAATTCCTATTATAAAATAAAATGTCTCTAACTTTAAAGGACCCAATTAAGTATTTTTGGGTATCAAAATATTATTTTTCTATTTTGCAGGTTATTTCAAAACTAAGGAAGAAGTTATTGGGTGTGCACCAAAACTTGGTAAAATATTGTTTGTCAAATTAAGGGGGAGTTTTAAAATGAAAAGAAAAATTTGATAATTTTTTTTACTGCTCTTTCTTCCTTAAGGTCTCAATTTTAGTAGCAGTTTAATTTTATTTAAGTTACTCAATAAGGAGGAGTATTTCTTTACACTTTTTTTTATTTATTTGTTATGATTTCTAAATTTATTGTATTTACTATGTTTTGAATTATGCCTCCTGCTTCCCTTTAATAAAAATTATGATAACTAATATTTATTTGTTTTGGCTTATATTCAGGGAGAGTTTTATATTAAGGGGAGAAATTATTTAATCATACATAGCTTTTTTTAATAATGATAAAAAAGGGAGATAAATATGTTTAAAGACTTAATAATATTTATCTCTTGTCTACTAATATTTTTTCTTTAAGTTATGTATGAGTTACATATTAGTATAGGTTACAAAAGACTTTAAATCAAAGAGTTTTTTATCATCATCAAAAAGGGGGGGGGGGGGAATTGTTAGCATAAAGCTGAAGAGAAGAAGTTTTGATGATGTCTCAAGGTCAAGTCTCAAGTGCTAGTGGAACGTTAATTCTCGGTTGAGATTAACAACTTGACGTAGGATCTCTGTGATCCGAACCAGTATAAAAATTACCTGTGCAATTTTCTGTCTTTCTTACTCTTTAAATTGTTTAAAAGAATTTTTATATTTACGAGAAAATTATTAAAAGAACGATTTGCGATAAGAAACCAATTCATCCCCCTCTTGATTTGTTGAACGCGTTAATCATTCCGCTGCGCCGCTCTGACAGTATGTATGTTTATGAACATTATGGTGTTTTAAGAATGTGATGATATTGTTGTGAATATGTTTGGTGATGATGTTGAAAGAATTTCAAGGAGAAATTCTTTGTGATGATGATATTAGTTTATGCATTAATATATGGGGTCAGAAAAGAGGTATCTTGAACTCTAATAACTATTGACACTCAAATAGATTATAATAAGTTATGTGGTAAGAGTCGTAAGAGGTCCTAACCACTGGATTATTTGGTTATAGGCATGAAAGAGGACTAACCTTGTAAGTGGTAGAGTAATAATCCATTTGTTTATGACTCTACAAAGCTTAAATACTATAATAAGTACACGCCTACGATGAAACCTTATGTCAAAGGCATGTATTAGGATAATTTAGTTTAGTTTCAAATATTGTGTGAAAATACGTAATTTATAATATCTTATCCATGCTTAGCTTGTATTTGATAAACTTTAAATACCTTATGATAATTCTTTTGTTCGCTAATTCTTTTGTGGTTCTTTTGCGATTATTACTCTACGATATAAGGAGATGGTGAGGAAGGTGATAACATGCATTTGATAAAAGACAAAGATGTGACATAATAGTTTATAGTTTTCTTTAGATGCTTTGTATAGGAGTTGTTTTGCTTTGAAAAACTCATATGGTCTATTTTTAATGTGTATATATTATGTTACTATAATTTATATGATGGATAAATGTATTATATGTTATAACTGTATGTTTTGTGTTATCAAACTTCATAATGTTTTTTTAGTAATTTTATACTATTAAATTAAATGTTATATATATATATTTATTTTGTATTACGAAGATTCTTCTTTTCTCCTTTTATGTTTCTCGCAAAAAAAATCAATTTTATGTTATCATATAAATATATTAAAGAATTTGTTTAGCATTAAATATTTATTTGAATTGGGGAATGAATTAAGGAGTGGATGAGTGAATTTGGAGATGAATGTGAGATTATTTGAATTAAAAGAAAAATAGTGTGATTTGAATAAATTTGAAATGGAAGTTTAAAAATTTGTGTTGGAAAAAGAATGACTTAGTTTCAATACCAAGAGGGAGGGGGGTGGTGAGGTTTAAAAATTAGAGTCTTTTTCAAATCTTTTTCGCAAAGTATAAAGCTTTCAAAAGTTTCTTGAATCTCAAGGAAAAAGATAAATCAGTGCAGCGGAAAAATAAAGTTGACTATGCAGAAAGTAAAGTCGACTTAAAGTAAAGAGTTCAGGGATAGAGAAATTCAAACACATTTTTTATACTGGTTCGGCCAAACTGCCTACATCCAGTGTCTTTCCTGTACACAGAAGCAAATGCACTATAATGGTCAAGGTTTTTACAACAAGGTTTCTATAGAGACCTGTTGGAAAACAGGTAGGCTTCGTTTCAACACCAAGAAGGGGGTGAATTGGTGAGGTTTCAAAATCAGAGTCTTTTTAAAATCTTTTTCATAAAATAGAAACCTTTGCACAATTTCTTGAATCGCAAGTAATGAAAAACTTAAGTGCAGCGAAATTACTAAGTAGACTACGAAAACAGTAAAGTCGACTGAATGTAAAAGTGTAAGGATAGATAATTCAAACGCATGTTTTTATATTGGTTCGGCCTCAATGCCTACATCCAGTGTCCTTCTAATTCCAGGAAGCAAATGCACTATAATGGTCAAGGTTTTTACAACAAGGCTTTTATAGAGACCTATACGTCAAAAATATAAAACACCTCTCTAACCCTCTAACCAAAATATAGGCAATACACACAACAAGATCTGCAACAAGATATCCCCTATTCTGCAATCTGCAACCAAATAATCCTCAAAGTGTCCAGACTCCACGAGTCTACCCCCTGTAGTCACAACAGGTACAACAACAACCAATGAATGGTAACACGAGCCTTGATCAACCAAAGAACACCTCAGTTGTTCAAATAATGATCAAGCAGTGAGCACAACAGAATTCTCCTTCAGAACCTCTTCAAAGAATGATCTCCACGGTCTTCTTGATGAGTTCTTGGAGCACTAAATCACAGAGAAACAATCTGAAACAGAATATGAAAATGTTAGATTTTCAAAAGTTCTCTGAATAGTTCAGCTCGCGTCTATTTATAGATTTCTATAGATAAGACGCTCCTGTAGTCAACTAAGCTACTAATAGAGTCAATTGTCCTCTGGCAGTAATAACAGTTAAGTCAAAGTAGTAGCCGTCAAGTCAAACAAAGTAATTTCACATTCAATACAGTTGACTCTTATTCAATGCTTAACTAACTTTTAAAAATATAGCCGTTACTATTCACATGCATAACAAAATTTCAAATAAAACAACTAACAAATTCGAATGCAAAGCGCACACAGTCGACTTTGACACATCTGCACATTTTGAAATTCTTTTCATTGTAAAATCTCACATAGCACTATTTTTTAAAATCTGTGCAAAGTCTTTAGTCTTAGTCGAATCAATTAATAATGAAGTCGACTTAGGACTTACAGATTTGCCACACAACATAAGTTCATCAAAGTGCATGTGGTTTTCCTTTTCCAAAACATATGCAATGCAATCACAAAAGATGTAACAAATATCAGAACAGTGAATATGCATTCATATATTAAGATCAACACAAAACATGTTCAATAAGATATCAATCAATAAGCAACAGAACATGTAACACATAACAAGACATGTGTTATTAATAATGAGTTGTCATCGTAAAAAATCAGAGTGAATAAGCACTGTGAGATTAAGGTTAGCTAAACCAGTGCTTCCCTTATCAACAATCTCAACAAGACCTCCACTTCAAAATACAAAACACCTCTCTAACCCTCTAACCCTCTAACCAAAATATAGGCATACAACACCCAAAGAAAGCAACAAGATATCCCCTCTCCTGCAGTCTTTGTCAACTTTGAACAATCCTCAAAGTTATCCCAGAACGCAGCACGTCCTCTTCCTATAGTCACAACAGGGCAACCACAATCTTCCAAAGATTGAGAGAAGTAAATGATCAATTTCCAGTACACCTCAATTGTCCAGTCTGATCAAGCTTTTCTTTCAGCACAACCTTGCTCTTCAAGCAACTATCCAAGAAAGATCTCTACGGTCTTCTTGATGAGTTCTTGGAGCGTTTTCACAGAGATCACAATCTGAAACAATAGAATGAAATTGTTAGAATAACCAAAGTCCTTGTGAATTACATAATCACATCTATTTATAGTTTTCTATAAAACATACGCTTCTGTAGTCGACTTTGCCACTAATATAGTCAACTGTAACAAGACAATTATAATAGTTAAAACAATTAGTAGCGGTCAGACCAACTAAATTGATTACACATTAAATTCAGTTGACTTGCAATTAATGCTTGAACACAAAATCAAAATATAGCCATTATAGTTCACAAGCATTAACAAAATTTCAAAACTTAACTAACTAAGTTGAATTCCCTGCGCATGCAATCGACTATATCACTTCAATTCAGTTTTGAAAATCTTTTCATTGCAAAATTACTCACAACACTGTTTTAGAAAATTTGTGCAAAGTCACGAGTTTTAATCGACTTACTTCATAATGAGGTCGACTTAAAACTTGCAGTTTTGCCACACAATATAAGTTCAACCAAGTGCATGTGGTTTTCTTTTCTGAAACATATGTTATGCAATCACAAATGATATATCATGTAGAAAAGCAGTGAATATGCATACAAATACGAAAATCAACACAAACATTTCTTCAAGAATTCATACACAATAAAGATTTGAACATATAACACATATCAATACATGTGTTATTAATAATGTGTTGTCATCATTAAAAACCAGAACACTGTAAGATTAAGATTTAGCTAAACCAATGCTTTCCTTATCAACAATCTCAACAATTTGTATATGATGTGATGAACAAAATAAGTTAAAAAAATATATTTTAATGGATAAAATTAAATTATTATTATTTTATCCTTAATGATAGATTTAAATATAAATAGTATAAATAATGTTAAACGAGATTTAACTTGTTATTTTAAATTAAAAAAAAATATAAATTGAAAAAAAAAAATTTAACTTATAGGGTTTTGTAGAAAAATAGTTTCATTAAATTTTCTTGAATAATAATATTTGTATATTATATTAAGAAAATAACAGATGTTAAATATAATATATAATTAATTAGTATTTAATCATATGCATATTACTATCTTTCCTTTTTCTCTCCTATGCACCACACCACTCACCTTAGATTTGAAAACCACTCCTCGTCAAGCCGTCATTCACCACTACGTTTTGAAGGGTAAAAGGGTCATTCACCACACTTTCTCCCCCTTTCTCTTCACCATACTTTATTCACCTCTTTTCTCTCTTTCTGAATACTACATAGCCTTATGTAAACGATCTTCTTAGAGTTTTTTTAAGATATTAGTTAATAAATTTTATTTTAGGGTATTAGTTCTGTGTTAGAACATGATTTTCATAAATAGTAAAATAAAGAATTTCTCTATATTAAGCTGAGATTTAATTATCACCTATAATCACTTTGTTTGGTTCAACCAAGGAAGAAGATTCTCTTATTGGGTTTGGTTATTTGAGGAATTGTCCAAAAAGAATAAAAGAAAAAGTTATCTCATTCTGTTTACACTTGCTTTTGATAATTAGAACACCAATAAATCATTAATTAATGTCAAAAGTCATTATTTTCTCATATTACCTTTGCTTATTAAGTTCATCCTTTAACTCTATAATGAACTTAAATCCTCATATTAATTGTAACAATCTCCTTTTAAGTCAAGTCTTTTTTTTATTTTTTTAATCCAAGAAAACTATATTTCTTTTTATTGACAGAGATATTCTACTGTAAGAACCACACTTAATTTTTTTATGTTAAAATTTTTACAATAATTAAGTTTAAGATCAATTTAGAATATATAAATTGATGTAAATGTTATTTTATAGATTAATTTGATAAAATTGAATTAAATTTAAAATCTACTTCTTTAAAATTTAAAAATCTACTATTTAATAAACTTAGACTTCTTATATAATAAAAGGTAAATAAATATATGAACTTAGATTTATATAAAATTAATATAATAATAAAAATAGAATTGATTATTTTTTTTTTGAATTATTTAGCAAATCAAGTATTGAGAAACATTTTGGATGAAGTAAATTTTGACATTTAACTAAATGAGTTTTTTTTTTTTTTTTTCACAAAATGTGTAATCTAAATTGTTTTTCTATAAAAAAAAGGCTGGTGTGCCTTTGGTACAATTAAAGCTTTCGTCTTCTGTGAAGTGATCAAACCTAGTTTTAGATAATAATAGGTAAATAGCTTAATTGATCATGCAAAGGAAAAACAACAATATAAAACATAATTAATTTATTAACATATTTTAATGATTTTAAAAATTTATTTAAGCAAATAACGAAATGAAAATATGATAAGAATATTAATATTATAATTTATATGATATAGCTAATCTACTTCAAGAACATAATTTTGTACATTCTATTTGTTAGAGTTTCAATCAGTTTATCAAAATTGATTAACTTATATTTTTACTTTTCTTAAATGAAACATCATTACTCTATTTCTCATTATTTCCATTAACGATATTTCTCTCCTTTTTTCATGTACTTATGTTACTCTACACTTTATTTTCTTCCAATCAAACACATTAAGAAAGTCACATTTTTATTTTGTTTCTATTTAAACAACTAGAAAAAGAAAATTCTTTTTCCCCTCTCCTATTTCTTCCACATTTAATTATTTTATAATAAATAGTTTAAAATTTCACTCAGCATTGTTTTTCCATCACTTATTTATGTTCTGCCCTTTTATTCATTTCTTAAACCAAGTACAAATTTTCTAGCTGCTTTTTTGCTATTTTTCAAAAGTTAAATTCCTAATGCTATAAATAACCCTTGCTTAAAAATATAACCAGCTTTTCATTGTGATTAATAATTAATCATCAAGTGGTAGAGAAAGGTCGTATTCCAATGCTATTTATAGTACGCAGTTTTCTTGAACCATATTTTTAATTAACTTTTAATGATGGATGATATTTTTTGCCCTAATAGTGTATTCTTTTCATAAAGTAATGATGGCATGATTCATCAAATTTCCCTTCACACAAGAAATTATAAATGATGCATTTGCATTTTCTTTCAATATATCGAACGTCGTTATCATATTTTGAATTTCTTATACACCCAACTTTTGTTCTACCAACCTAATCATTATCACATAATCAATGATATGGTGAGTCCACATTTTTTATATTAAACTTTAATCATTCTATTTCTTAATTTATATATAATTTATGAAATGTCAAATATATAAGATTTTATCACCAATAAGATCAGTCAAAAAAGAAAGAAAGAAATTTGAAAAACAAAAGCATGAGAAATGAGTTAAATGATAGAACACCATTGCACATAGAGACAAACTAAGATCAATATAAAATTGAAGTTGAAGTTTTGTTTGACATTTTCCCTTATTTTATGTAAATGAAACCGTGTACTTGGAATAGTGAAGTTTCTATGTTGACAATAAAAATGTCTCCATCTTCAAAATTTCTACATTCTTTCGGGGAACTTGATTTATCAAATTGATTCATTCATAATCATTGAACATTAAGATAAACAGTGGCTAGTCACCATGGAACTGAATATCATTATTGGTTTGGTGAAAATTCATTAGAACATCTCAATGAGAGGTTCATTTGTCCCCAAACATAACCTATTTGTCCTAATTAAGAATTGGAATGATAATGACATTTTTGGCCTATCTTTTTTTGAAGGAAAAGCTTGATCATTTCTCTCTCCTGTAATCTATAGCATTATCACAAACAATTCAAGCGGTGAAAAGAAAACCCTAGGCTGTAACATGTTTGAACAGTAACACTCATGAATTTGATCTTGTGAATCACATGGTGAGATATTTTCCATAAAAGTTCAAACAATATGTTAATTAATCAAACATGTGGTGGCCAAATATCGATTATGAGAGATATTATCTTTTTTAAATAGTTCTTAAAATCTCCACAAACTGATCTTTATTTTTTAGCAGAAAGAAAGATCAGGTTAAGAAGAATGTCATAACATAACATCAGAGTCAGAAATTCAAATATGTCATGTTTGATGAATAAAAATTAAGAATTTGAAAGGAAAATAGAGTGATAAAAGGGTTTATCTGGGTGGTACAGATCTAAATGTGATTCATATCCAGCACATATATCATAAAAACCTGAGCTTTAGGGGACCCATGTTGGTTGTGTGATTGAGGAAAAGGGTACTAATATGAATGTTGGTGTCTCAACGCAGTGAGCTTTGGTTTGCCCTCCAAACACAGATTTGGATTGACTACACGCAATATACGGACATGGATAAAGATACTGAGAACTTTACATGAGTGTGTGAAACGACGTCAGATAAACGCCAAAAGAACAGTAGCAAGCAACAACGTAGAACTTGGTCCACAATCTCTGCATTCTGCACCACTCTTCCACACGTTCGCCTAATAATCTTACGCCACGTGGCACACGGGACCCTCACGGTCCTGCCAACTACAACAACTACCCTTAGTGTACCGTATTATTACTATTATTATTTTCTTAGAATCATCATAAGGATGAAAATTTTGACTTTTTTTTATTGTTTTCATTTTTCGTGTTCTGTTTCTCTGCGTTAGCTTATTTATTGGTTTCATTATGATATGGGGGCAAAGAAAGTGGAAGTCTTTCTTGTAACTTCAACAAAAAGCCTGAGCCGGTAGCTTCTTGAAGTTCTCCTTTTGATTATTTATTCACTGGCTCATTTTTCTATTTCTATTTGGTTTATGGTGTTTTCCTTATCAAGGTGTCTATATGACAGAACTTTCTGGGGTGGTGGTGAAGGTGGTGGTGGTGGTGAGGGATCTGAGACGAAGGTGTTGATTATATGGGAGCGTGTGTTTCAACTCCACAAGGGTGCGTGGGAGGGAGGTTGAGCTCTTCCAGGAAGAAAACGAGGAAGAGGAGGAGAGAGGGACTCAGGAGAAGAGTTACTTCACGGTTGTGTAAGGGATCATTGGACAAGGTTGATGTGGCAGGGTTGCCTGATTGTTCCTTTGCCAACCCCACTTTCCAAGGTTGATGTTTTACTGCATCTTTTTTTTTTTTTTCGATCTTTTGTTTGGTCTTCTGGGTTGCATTTCTGTCAAAGGATTATCGGGAGTGAAGGTTGTAAATGAG
The DNA here is from genome assembly GCA_027742785.1 of Vigna reflexopilosa. Classification (NCBI taxonomy): domain Eukaryota; kingdom Viridiplantae; phylum Streptophyta; class Magnoliopsida; order Fabales; family Fabaceae; genus Vigna; species Vigna reflexopilosa. The sequence continues at coordinate 21,840,619 of CM050930.1, read as the reverse complement.
AGAGCAGACATATGTTTGGTTTTCTTTTGTTTTGAATTACAATTCTTGTTGTTTGTTGGAACTTAGAATTCTGTTGTGACGAGTCTTAAACCATTGTTTTGGTCCTTTTCGGGTAGTTGGAGACTTGGAGTTTTGAACTTTGGGAAATGTTGTTGGTGGAGTTGGTCACTTGGTATAGTCATTGTAAATCCGTAGTTGCAGCTGAAGCTAAAGCGAAGAAATGGTTCATAGGAGGATGAAGTGGATGTTAATAATTGGTGCAAATTATCGTCATTTTCAACCGAAAGCATTGTCAATATTTTTGTGTTGGTGATATACTTGCAGGCTTAGCTAAACTATTTCTATTTTCATTATGAAGGGAGGAATTGAAATTTAGTTTTCAGACTAAGACTTAGGATAAACGTAGTAAGACTTCAGGTGGAAAAATGGTGTTGAAATTCGTGGGTAACAGTAATACTGATGATATCATGTCTATGGGTAGGTGGTTGAGCACAATTGTAGTTGGTGAGTTGAGCATTTATGATATGCCTCTACCCATTCAAGCTTCGCTTTTTAGGCTTGAACAACGAGTTCATAAAACTAGCATTAGTTGCTGTATTTAGATCCATGTTATTAGTACTTACATTTGAAGCAAATTAATGTTAATTCTGAAACGAGAACAGAATATACTTTTTAATTTCTGTCATTAGGAATATCATTACAGCTTCTGCACAAACCATTTATTTCTTCTGAAATCCTAGCAAGCTTTAGTTTGGCTTTTATCATTGCTAATTTTAATGTGGCATCTGCAACAGGAAGTATTGAAGAGGCATGGTTTGATTCGGTTGCAGTATTTGACTCTGACTGTGATGATGATTACCAGAGTGTTCCTGATGGTATGATTTTCAGTTTTTAAATTTAGTTATATTTTGTTCCCACTTCTTTGATATTTAGATACTATTACCCTTAAAAATTATTATTAAGACAATTTATATCTGCAGATGTTGTATCTCTAAGTGGGATTGAAGGAGGTTCTGTATTGAGTTTTCCATCTTCAAGAAATGCCAACCATGGAGTTTCCACAGATCAAGTTCAGAAACAGGAGTTACAGACAGGCCATTTTGCTAATATCTCTGAGGCTTCCAGAAGTTCAGATGTCCAATATTCTGGTGTAGATGTCATTGATTCTCCACGTGAGCCTGTGTTCCTTGACGAAATTTCCTCAGTGGACGCAAATTCCAACAAGGATGATGGACTTTTGGATAACTGTGGGATTCTTCCTAACAATTGTTTGCCATGTCTTGCGTCTACCATTTCTTCTGTTGAAAAGAGAAGATCATCAAGTTCTAGTCCTCCTAATGCAAGGAAGAAGACTGCTACAAAAGTTTCCTTCAAATGGAAAGAAGGACATGGGAATGCTACTCTATGTGAGTTGAAATTCTTGAAACAGTTTTCTTGTGACTCTTTGGTTCATTTTATCTTAACATTAGTTTGAGTATCTTTAAGAGTTTTTTTTTGTGTCTAATAGCTGGAAGGAAAACATTTTTAGTAAATTACATTTTTTCCAGGAGAATGCACATCTATCTTGTGATGCAATTACAGAAAATACAGTTACTGTAATTCTTATTTACGTTCCCTTTTCTTGTTTTCAGTTTCCTCAAAAACGCTTCTACAAAGACCAATTGCAGGTTCTCAAGTACCCTTTTGTCCAATTGAGAAGAAAATGCTTGATTGTTGGTCACAAATTGATGCAGGCACTTTCAAAGTTCGAGGAGTAAATTATTTCAAGTAAGATTAAGATTTGTCTGTAGTTTGTTTGACAGTGCATGTTCACCCACGTGTTAATAAATGCATAAATATTTTTAAAATCAAAATAAGATGTTTCACAGACAAAATAATGTTTGACTTTGCTGTTGTTATGCAGGGATAAGAAAAAGGACTTTGCTCCTAACTATTCTGCATATTACCCATTTGGTGTAGATGTTTTCTTGTCCCCACGGAAAGTAGACCACATAGCTCGCTTTGTGGAACTTCCTGTTATGAGTTCCTCTGGGAAATTTCCTCCCATACTAGTTGTAAATGTTCAGGTACTCCTACATTGCTAAAATCTAGTTATACTTTATGGTATAATTGCTATTACTTGTTCTAAATCCAACAGGGATTCCTTGTAGGTTCATTCTAATCCTTAGTTATCTTTTTGCCTTTTCGTTAATATGGTATTATTGTCAACAGAACAATTTATAAAATTGTTGCTGCATATTTTTATACTTTTTTGTTTTGCGGAATTTAGGTTCCACTCTATCCTGCCACACTTTTTCAAGGAGAAACTGATGGTGAAGGAATGAGCATTGTTTTGTACTTTAAACTTTCGGAAAGTTACTCCAAGGAACTTCCACTGCCTTTTCAAGAAAGCATCAGAGTAAGATGGAGCCTTCATGTGTCATTTAGTGCTCAATATTCCTGATAGTGTGGTACATCCTGTTAAAATTGCTGTCATCTCTATATTTTCTTGGTTACTGATATTATTGTCCATAAAATAAAAAGATTCAGAGTAAGTGTGATGTATTAGCTCTCGATCATGATTCATCTGATGAAAAACACAAAAGACAATCTATTAGATGGTGTTTTATCTTAACTGTCTTAGTGGTTTTCTATTTTCTTTTTTCCTTAGTTTGATATATAGAGAACGTGTGAAACTCTGATAAATAGATATTATGCCATAACCAAATATTCCCTGATAATGTCTCCTATTGAATTACCATATTGTTGACTTTTTGTCTGTTAATTTGAGGAAAGCTCTATTACTTCTTTTGACTGAACTATGTGTAGCTGATGAAATAATATCTATCTACATCTTTCTACAGAGATTGATGGACGATGAAGTTGAAAAGGTAAAGGGTTTTCCTGTAGATACAATTGCACCCTTCAGGGAAAGGTTGAAAATTTTAGGCCGTGTTGTCAACTTGGAAGATCTTCATTTGAGTGCAGCAGAGAGGAAGCTTATGCAAGCTTACAATGAGAAACCTGTTCTTTCACGTCCCCAACATGAGTTTTTCACGGTTTGTCTCATGACTCATCCTCTAAGGCACTGATTATAATGGTTTCTTTCAACAAAATCCTGTTATAAGTTATAACTACTCAACTTGATTATGAACAATATAAAATCTTGAATGATCTTGCAGAATGAGAAAACCATGCTGTTTTTACTTGCATAAACTCATTTAATCATCCCATTCATTTGATAGCATCTTGAAGCTGAATATGACAGACAGAATCTGAACGTGACGTTCTATACATGCATAGGTGTTATTATACTTTAATGATAAGGTGGTCCTGCTTGTGTCCACATTCATTTCATTCTGTGATTAGTGATGGCAGTTAGTGGCAGCATGATATGTCTAGAATTGTGTTTATCTAGCAGTTAATTCAGCATGGCAATCACACTGAGAAAAACAAAAATGAATATCATGAAATTAGGACTTTGTAAAAGTGAAAGGTAAAGTTCTAGTTTTCCTGTGGGCTCCTTCTCCTTGTTGATGTGTGTACTCTTTGGTTTCATCTTTATGGATTTCTTGTGCTGCCTTTATATCTTTGCCTCGCAATTCAGTAGTGTCATTTCACTATAAAAGACAAGGGACCTCCACGTGCAGTACTTTAATTTGTCAACATTTCTTTCCAATCACCTAACACTTTGATATTTCTAACCATTTAATGAACAATGTTATTATTGTTCATACAGCAAATTTCACAACTCAGAAAAAGTCAAAAGTAACAAGACATGCAACATGCTATGTGATGTGAAGAAACATATGAACATATTTTTGTCATGTTACTGATATTGTTTAGCAGAGTTACATAATCCTTAAAACCTTAAAACGATAAATTGTTTAATGAACAATATACCTCTAATACAATTAACTTTTTACAGGGTGAAAATTACTTTGAGATTGATTTGGATATGCATAGATTCAGTTATATATCCAGGAAAGGGTTTGAAGCATTCCTTGACAGATTGAAGATTTGCACGCTAGATGTTGGCCTCACAATTCAGGCAAGTAGTTTCTCTTGTGCCAAAATCTATTTTATTCTGTCTGATACTTAAACTGATTTTTGTAACATTTGGTGTATCAGGGCAACAAACAAGAGGAGCTGCCAGAACATGTGTTATGTTGTATTAGATTAAATGGCATTGATTTCATGAATTACCAACAACTGGGGCTAACTCAGGATCCCCTCTGATATAAAAATATAAATAACACAAGCATTTGCAATCTCACAGTTTATGATTAATAGTGGTAATTTCTAGAAGCTTTTCTCTGCGTGTATACTTTTTATTATCACATAAAATTCACTTGAGTCTTATCAGAAGATAAAACTGATAACACTGATAACACGTTTTATCAGAAGATAACCCTGATGATACTCAGTTACGTGTGAATATTATGTGGAATAATAAGGAAATTGTTATGGGGTTTTTTGTGATGAATCACAACAACAACAACATGCGTGTGATTGAAGATGCCAACTTGAAATAGAAACATGGACCTACCTAGGCCTACTTAGTCATTGGTTGATTGAAAAATTTATTATGATAAAGCAACATAAATGGGAACACGTGGGTTCTGAAGAAATGCCTTTTTTATGTTTATTTATGGAGGTGATTCCTGATTGTACAACTACCACAAGTGTAAAATGTACTGTGTTGCGAATTGAACGTGTGTATAGTGATTGAAAGCAACTGCTGGTGGAAATGTTTGTGTTTGGGTTCAATTCAATAATATGAAGGGTGTGTCAGACGCATAACTCACCTAAGTGCTTTAATTGTCAAACCAGAATTTTAAAAGTAGACTTCACAAAATTTTAACATGTATAGTTTGGTAATTATTTCTATTAAGGAGTACATATAAACTCATTTGGGTCAGTTTGCCAATCTTCTGAACATAAATCATAATTCGTTTAATGAGTTTTTAGATAGTATATAGTTAATTTATGAGTATATGTATAATATTTAGTAATTGTTATATATGTTTATTTTAAAAAATAATGGTATCATCTGATTGTTGTTGTAAAATATTGACAGTAATAATGAACAATAATATTCTAAGGTGTGTAGATTCATTATTTTCAAGAAAGAACTTTCTAAAATATTCGAGAGTAACAAAACTAATAAGTAAAACTCCTTTTAAAAGAGTAAAATTATCCAAAATATTATGAAGGAAAAAATTAGATAAATAAGAGTGAGAGAGAAGAAAAGATAGTATGAAGGTATATTTTCATAGGTGAGCATAATTCTCTATTTATTGATGCTGAAAAATGGATTAGAAGCTAGGTCCATTGAGAAAAACGCATAAGATCCAAGCTGCCTACCATGGTTTAGGGATGAATCATGTGATTTGCAAAGGTGAATGTTGTGAGATAGACGTGAATCTTGTAGTTAAAGCCTCCAACCGACTTGCAAAAGAAGAATGTGGCTTTCTATCTTTGCAGCTCAAGCTCCCTAGAATGAAGACTGAGATCTGTGACAACCATCTCGAAGCTAAAACAAGAAGGAACGACTCTTCTAAGGTTCTTATTAAAGGAAGGAAGCAAAACTATCTTTTGCGATACTCTTTATTCCAACAATCCCCTACATATTGCAAAAGATAGAAAGGAAGATTGAAAGAAAAAGAAAGAAAAAAATTATCATGGGTTTAATAAGTTGTAAAACATCAGAGCTGGTATAGCAAGCTATATGAACCAGCCCTAGATTGATAAACTTAACACATAGTGTAATTGGTATAGCAAGCTATATGAACCAAGGACACTTGACGTATGTTAGAGGTTTATCAATCATAATACATCCTCACAATCTTTGTTGTTATCGTGGTGTTGCACTTATTAGGTTATGCACGTGCCCGATATTCATGAGTGCTCTTGAGATCATGTCAATATCTCATGCAAGCGACCCTACTTGACACTCATATAGGTGATTTCATCAAATGTATGCTGTAGATCATACAACGCCTATAAGAGATATGAAAATCATTAAAAACTTTGTTTAAACTAAAATTCTTATGCTATATATAATTTTAATTACAAAGTTTAACCTTTTATAATGCAGTCTCTAATACTTTTACACACACCATAAGAATGAACATAATTGATTAAAATTAATTATGTGCTATCATAATTATAAAGATTAACATGTCGTCCACATACTAACATATAATGACACAATCACCATTTTTAGATTTAGAGTACACACATTTATCAATATCATTAGTAAAAAACCATCACAAAACAACACATTATCAAGTTTTTCATGCCATTGTTTTGGTGTTTGTTTCAATCAATACAAATATTTTAAAAGTTTGCATACTTTATTCTCTTGACCAAGTACAACACACCCTTCAGGTTGAGTCATATAGATTTCCTCCTCCAAATCACCATTCAAAAAGGCAATTTTAACATCCATTTGGTGTATCACTAGCTTATGGATAACTATTAAGGCTAACAACACTTGAATAAAGGAAATCCTAGTCATAAGGGCAAATGTATCAAAATATTCTATGTTGGGTTTTTAAGTGAAGCTTTTTGCTACAAATCTTGTCGTATACTTCTTTATAGATCCATTAGGGTGATACTTTTTCTTAAAGATCCACCTACAACCAATGATTTTTGCTCCTATAGGAAAAGCTACTAAGGTCCAAGTACTATTTTTCTAGATTGATTCAATCTCAGTCCTAATGGTCTTATCCCATTGCTTTGCATCAGGAGTACTAGTAGTGTTTACCAAGCTAGTTGGATCATTATTAACGAGATAAGTATAAAAATCATTAGCACATGAAGTTTCCCTCCTCTGTTTTTTACTTCTTCTCAAACCCTCACACAAGGCATTACTATTATTATTATCAACAGGTTCAGACGTCTCATTAACCTTTAATGGAAAAACATGTTAAAAAAACTTAGCATTTTTCCACTTTAGAATTATACTATAGTACATCACTTTTAAGAATAATAAACCTATTGGCAGTACTATGTTCAAATTAGCCTAAGAACATGTAATAAGAGGTTTTAGAGCCTATTTTCCTTTTTTTAGGACCAAGTAACATTAGCTTACTTAGGAACCCTCACACTCTTAGATATTTAAGGTTAGGTTCATAACCTCGCCACAAATCATAAAGAGTTTTACCAGTTTTCTTATGAGGTATCCTATTTTCTAAAAAAACATGTAGAGAGAAGGGTTTCTCTCCAAAGGTTATCAGATGCACTAGAATACTAAACATGACATTCATCATTTCCTTAAGAGTTATATTCTTTCTCTCGGTTACTACATTAGACTCAAGTATGGTGATGTTAGTTCATAGACAATACATTCGCTAACACAAAGCTCATTAAACAGAGCATATTCACCATCTCTATCTGATCCAATCCTCTTAATTTTCTAACTCAATTGATTGTTTACTTCTGCTTTATGAGTTTAAAACACATCAAAAGCTTCATCTTTATGTTTGATTAAGTACACTTTGATGTAAATAAAATAATCATCTATAAAATACTTTTTACCACCTCTTTAGACATGGTTTGTCTTAAATAAGCCAGACCAATCTGAATTAACCCTAACAATTCGTTTTGACGATCTATAAGATAACATGTTTTCTTTGTTATTTTAGATTCTACACATATATCACATTTACTACTTTGTTTATCATGCATATTAATTAATCCTAGTCGTTGTAATTTCATAACATATGAAGAATTCACATGTCTCAATCTAGCATGCCACATATCATATGAATAAACAATATATGCAGAATAATAAGATTCATTAATATTTTCAGAAATATTGAGTATATAGAGACCTTGATCACAATATCCCTTCCCCACAAAACATTATTTTTTGTCACTATGATCTTGTCAGACTTAAATGAAATTTTAACCCCTCACTTCTCCAGTAGTGCTACATAGATTAAATTAACTATGATTGATGACATGTGTATCACATCACTCAAAGACAGAGTCTTTTTAGATGTGATCTTAAGAAGAACTTTCCATTGTTGTAAGATACTAACAATAATCACGAACAATAATTTCCTAAAGCATGTAGATCCATTGTTCTTAAAAACTTATCCACGATATGTTGCACAAGTCTCTCAAGATACAAGAGGAACTTCCCGAAAAATCTGAGAATAACAAAATTAGCAAGTAAAACTCCTTCTGAAAGACTAAAAGTACCTAAAATATTATAAAGAAAAATATAAGATAGATAAAAGACTGGGAAAGAAGAAAATAAAGTATGAAAATATATTTTCAAAAGTGAGGATAAACCTCTATTTATAGATGCTGAAAAATGGATCAGAAGCCATGATCCGTTGAGAAAAAAAAATCATATGAATCATGTGACTTGCGAAGGTGAATGTTGTGAGTTGAATGCGGATCTTGCTATTAAAGCCTCCAACTAATGTGCAAAAAAAAAAGAATGTGGCTTCCTAAACTCAAGCTTACTAGAACAAAGACCGAGATCTTCAACAACCAAATCGAAGTTGAAGGAAAAAGAAACTACTCCTCTAGGGTTTTTTTATTAAAGGAAGGAAGCACAAGTATCTTTTGTGATACTCTCTATTCCAATCGTGTTTAATTTTGAAAGAAATATTTTAAATTTATAAAATGAAAAGTAAAGATAAAAGGTTTTAATTATATATTAATGTTAATTATTTTTAATAACAATTATTAAAAGTGTGAAACAATGGTTTAATTATCTTAAATATATTAACGAGTTTAAATAAAATTAACATAATTAAAATTTTTGTACTACTTATATTTTTTATATGAATTATTGATAAGTGTGAAAAAGAGTTGTTTTAACTCTTATAAATGATCTCAATTTTGTAATTATTCATGGTATTACTTAGTGAAAGTTGTAATAGGAAGTAAATTGTTATGTAAAATATTGTACAGGAAAGAATGTATAAATTGGAATCTGTCAACCAATTCTCACACAGCGCAAGACAAATATTCGCAGAGCTAGAAGAAGAAAATTCGCATAGCGCACCAGTACCTGTGCGCTGAGCGAATAACAGAAGTTGAAGTGTAACAATTAAAGGACATTCGCACAATGCCCACACACCTGTGCGCTGAGCAAATTAATCAAGTTAAGTGGCTTAAAAGACGTGACAGAAAAAGAGAAACGATCTTCTGACACAAAAAAATGAAAAAGCTCTGAAGAACTGGAGAAGACCATCAATAGACCTTTCAGGACATCAGAACTTCGCTTTATGCAAGGAATTGTAGAAAAGAGTACATTTGAGATGTCTAGCATAGCGAATTTTTCTGGGCACCAAACATTTCATGGTTCAGATAAATGAATAATTGTGGTGAGGCGTTCAACCTCACCACCCAAGTAATGTTTCAATCTTTGACTATTCACAATCCAACTTCTATTTGAATCCTCAGAATTTGGATCCATCAATTCAATAGCACCATAAGGCTTGACTGCCTTAATCACAAAAGGACCAGACCATTTATATTTCAACTTACCTAGAAATAGTTTGAATTTGGAATTGAACAACAATACCTGTTGTACATGTTGAAACTCTCTCTTGATCAGCTTCTTGTCATGGTACATCTTGACCCTTTCTTTATATTTTCTTGAAGAATCATAAGCAGTCATCCTCATTTCCTTCAACTCTTGCAACTCAAGCTTTCTTTTTCCTGCACAAAGAGAAGAATCAAAGTTAAGGAATTTTAAGGCCTAATAGGCCTTATGTTCCGTCTCAACCGGGAGATGACATGACTTGCCATAGACTAACTGGAAGGGTTTTAGCCCCACAGGAGTCTTTAAGGTAGTCCTATATGCCCATAAGACATCATCTAACTTTGCAGCCCAATCCTTTCTTGATGATTAAACAGTCTTTTCAAGGATTCTTTTGATTTCCCGGTTAGAGACTTCAGCTTGGCCATTGGTCTGAGGATGATACAGAGAGGCAATTTTGTGCCTCACATCATAATGTGACAAGACCTTGGCCAATTGGGTATTACAGAAATGTGATCCTCCATCACTTATGAGGATTCTAGGAACACCAAATCTTGAGAAGATTTGTCTTTTGAAAAATTTGACAATTGTCTTGGCATCATTCTTTTGGCATGCTGCAGCTTCCACCCACTTATTGACATAATCCACTGCCACTAAAATGTATTCATTGTTGTAGGAAGAAGGAAATGGTCCCATGAAATCCATTCCCCAACAATCAAACACTTCAACTTCTAAAATTGTTTGTAGTGGCATCTCATGTCTCTTTAAAGTGCTTCCTGTTCTTTGGCATTTATCATAACCTCTTGCATGATCATGTGCATCTTTGAACAAGGTTGGCCAAAAGAAACTGGATTGAAGCACTTTGGCGGCGGTCCTTTCTCCATTATAGTGTCCTCCATATGGCGAATTATGACAATGCCATAGGATACCAACAACTTCCTCTACTGTAACACACCGCCTGAGTAAGTGGTTAGCACCCAACTTGAAGAGATAAGGATCATCCCAAAGATATTCTTTGGAATCATGTAAAAACTTCTTCTGCTGCCAAGTCAAGTCATCAGGGAGAATTCCTACAGCCTTAAAATTTGCCATATCTGCGAACCATTGCCTTTGTTGAATGAGCATCCGATGCTCATCAATGAATTCTCCCTTAATTTCTCCTTCTTTATCAGTCACCTCAGTGTTAAGGAGGTGATAACGGTTCAAAAACCGTTATTTTGATACGTAATTTTGATATTTAATGCACCTTTTTTGACTTAGAAACTAGCTTGGACTCATGATTTTGCTTTAGTTTTATGAATAAGAGAGTTGAGGATAGCTTTAGGATTTTATCATTAAATTCCCTTGATTTTGTAGGTTTTTGGAATGAATTGAAAGAAGGGTTGAAGTATTAAAGAGTTGCAGGGCAGAAAAGTCAAACAGAATGCAAAAAAGTCAACTAGTCAACCAGAAAAGTCAACAGTCAACTAGAATACAGAAAAAGTCAATCAGATCGTGATTTGATATATTTTCTGCAATTTTTATGATCTGTTTGTGCTTGAACCTGTTTTCTGTTATTTTTATGTCCTATTTAAAGACATAAACACCCTAGAATGTATCTTTTGATGGCTTAGGCACGAAAACATATTTTTCACCCATTTGGGGGCAGATTTGGGGAATTGGCAACTCTTCTTTTCTCTTTCTAGGGTTTTATCTTCTTCCATTCCATTGTACACCTAGATTCTCCATGACGATGGAGAACTAATCTCATATGTTATTGGGGAGATGTAACCTCTAAACTCTTTTGTATTTGAATTGTTCTTGAATATATATGCTTACATTCATTATTTGTTAGGGTTTTCCCTCTATACTCTATGCATGATTTGTTTAACTCATTCAAATGCATGATCATTGATTTGTCGATATGGAGACATACAAGGAAATCTAGAACTGGGGAATTTCTCTTGATGATGAAATATTACCCAGAGATAGGAATACGAAAGTCAATTGCTTCTTTTGTGGATATTGCATGAATGATTACTAGGGAGACTAGAGATAGTAAACTAGTAATTGTGATTAAGCTCTTTTCACCGAGAGATCGGATTTAGAGTAAAATAGAAAGTTGCATTAACATTAATGAAGAAGATGAATTCGTTTATGCATGAGAGTGATTAGGTGAAATCTAAACCCTAACAACATATTCGTCTCATATTATCAACATAATCCATTCAATTTTATGTCTAGCCTCAATTGATCAAATTGCATTCATGTTTATTTTTCCGCACTTTGCATTCAAAAACCCCAAAATATTGTTCTTATAGTCTTGATTGGGTAAGCAAAAGCACAACTGTTTAGTGTCGTGAGTCTCTTGGGAAAACGATACTTGGACTTACCGTTTATTACTACTTGATACGATCTGGTACACTTGCCAGAGTGTTAACAAGTTTTTGGCACGGTTGCTGGAGACTCGTGGTATAACTATTCTATTTGTGTGATTCTTAACTGATTAGACTTTATCTTTCTAAATAAAAAAAAACAAAAGAAAAGAAAAAAAATATATCTTTTACTGTTTTTATTTTTTTATTTTTTATCTTTCTATCTTTCTATCTTTCTTTCTATCTTTCTATCTATCTATCTTTCTATTTTTATCTTTCTATCTTTATCTTTCTAAAAAGAAAAAATTATATCTTTTACTGTTTTTATTTTTTTTGGACTAATTGTGTGCTCTAGTGTAGTGTTCTTTAGTGTGTGCAGGATAAAATTTTGTACCAGGAGCACAAGATCATCAGGAGGCAGATAAGAAAGGAGAATTGGTTCACCGACACCCTGATGTGAAAAGTGACAAACCCAAACCTGGCATACCAGTGAAATTAGAGAATATGTTATGGGTTGTCAAGACTATCAAAGCAAACAGAGTTCTTGAGATTGAGGATCCTTAGAGTTGGTGACAAGGAAATTTCCGAGATTTTGTTGGTGTCATAAAGGAAGGAAGAACGCTAACAAAATATCAATACCTACTGATTGGTGTTCGAGCTTTACCGGTTCAAGCTAATGAAGCGCTTGTTAGGACGCAACCCAGTTTTTGAATTTTTATCTTTTATTTTGTTTGATTTGATTTTATTTTTTTAGGTTATATGCTACTTGTGATGGTAGAGATGACAACATTTACTAGAAAAATTGATGGATGTTATATGATTAGACATTTACTAATAGATGTCACTGACAACATTTTACACTCAACATCTTCGGTATGCAAACACACCAAAGATATCTTTTAATTTTAATATTTTACACTTAATGTAAAAATAAAAAAATAGCAAACTGACATGGACTAAAACAAATTAGGTGAAAATGTCAATCCTGCCAAATTATATTGAACTAGAGTACAAGTCCATTGAGCCCAATTTAGTGATATTCCTACTTAAAATTGTTCATGTAATTTTAATTTGAAATTTAAGAAATCATTAGACAACTCTTGTTAAATAAGGATGCCACTTACTTCAACTTTTGCTGCCAATTCAACCAAATCAATCCAACAGTGGAATCTAATTTAGCACCGCTCCTTATTTTGTAATGCAAGTTAATAGAAAGTGCTGGGGATAATCTAATAGAGTTTGTTAAATATTGTTTTAGCATTGTTAAGTTGATACTTGACAGAAAAATTGAATGGACAAGAAAGTCATTTATTTTTAATTTTGTTGATTCCAGATTGTCATTTAGTTAATAGAAAATTTGGGAATTTTCTATTATATGGCTTCTAAGCACCCACTGATTATAGAGAATCTACATTTTGTTCACAGTAGCTTCACAAAGAAAATGCAACATTTGCAACATGTTTCTGCTAAGAGGGCTATAAGAACGTTAAGGAACACCAAAGATTCTCTATTTTTTTCAGAAGTGAAATGAAACAAGTGAATCTGTGTTTTTACAGCCAAAAGAAGAAGCAAACATTTTCACAATGATATGTAGCCAAAACAACTTGGTCTTGAGCAAAACTTACAACTCAATTGATTTCACGGGTTTACATTCATATCTTACAATTGTCAAAGTTTACAGGGACTGAGAGGCTTTCCACACAAACCTTTATTTCCAGAATAAGTACTCCCAGGAAAATCAATTAGAGGCTTACCCTTTGGAATTTCCCCTTCAAGTACATTATCTGATAAGTCCAATTCCTTCAGCTTTCTCAGCTTGAGAAATCCATTGGGTATGTTTCCACTGAAATGATTACTTTGCAGCTTCAGACTCTCCAACAAGGTCAACTTTGCCAGTACTTCAGGTAAGTTGGAAGCTAATTCATTGAAGCTCAAATCCAAACTGTGAATGGAGTTCAGCCTCCCAAGGGAACCTGGCAATGTGCCCTTCAGAAGGTTATGAGACAAATTAAGATGTTGAATGTTTAACTGTTCTCCCATACCAATTGCCTCAACTCCACTTGAGAAGTTGTTATCAGAAAGATCAATGTATGTCAGTGATCCCCCAGAAGTACCTTGTTGAGCAGTGTTAAATACTCCAGTTATGGAGCCTGTTAACTTGTTTGAGTGAAGATCAAGAACACCAAGATCAGGCAAGTTTGTGAGGGAATCAGGTATGTGTAACTCAAGTGAATTACTTGAGAGGTTTAGCAGGTAGAGCTGACTGAAGGATCCTAACCATGATGGTATTGGTCCACTGAGAAGGTTCCCTGATAAATCCAGTTCCTGTATTGGACTCTGTGTTGTTTGCAGTGAGTCTGGAATTTGTCCTTTGATGCCACAGGCTGCGAGGTAAAGACGGGAAAGAGATGACATACTTGTAAGCCATGGTGGAATGGAAGAGAGGTTCAAAGGGTTGAAAGATAGATCAAGTGTCTGAAGGTTTTGAAGGGAAGACATCTCCTGAGGCAATGGCCATTGAATCAAATTGTTGGAAATGTTAAACATTATGAGCTGAGAGAGCTGGCCTATTGATTTTGGTATTTGGCCAGAGAAGGAGTTGTCACTGAGGTATAGCTCTGTCAAAGAATGCAAATTGCCCAAACTAGAAGGCAATGCTCCTTCAAGTTTGTTGTTTGATAATGAAACTCTTTGAAGAGAAACCAGGTAGCCAAAACTGGGAGGTATGTTTCCACTAAGGTGGTTATTGTGGAGTCTTAGGAAGCTCAGTGAAGGCATTTCACCAGGTCTTGAGGGAAAGGGGATGGTTCCCTCAAGATAGTTGGTGTCAAAATACAAAACTGAAATGGCAGTTAAATTGGTTATTGAAGAAGGTATGCTTCCACTTAACGTATTGCTTGAAAGATCAAGCTTCTCTAAAGACAGCATCTGACCAATGCTGTTGGGTATATGACCCATAAGAGCATTGTCATGAACATCCAGTTCTACCAAATTGGTCAAACTCCCAAGTGAGAAGGGTATTGTACCTGAAATTTGGTTTGAGTAAAGAAGCAGCCTTTTGAGGTTTCTTAAAATTCCAAGGCTAGAAGGGATTGACCCAGATATCCTATTTTCATGCAGTGCCAGTTCCTGGAGGTTTGGAAAACCACCAATGCTTTCAGGTACTGGGCCAGTTAAATTGTTACCATAAAGGTAAAGCTTTTGGAGCTTTGGCATTTGCAACCCAATTGTTTGGGGAATTGCTCCACTGAGGCCTACTAAGCCACCGAGATCAAGGATTTCAAGAGAGGTGAGGAGTGTCATGGAAGGAGAAAGCTGGCCCACCATCTGTGTTTGAACAAAATCTTTTTCATTGAGGCCTGGGAGAAGGATCTGTGTCACTCTGGTGGTTGCATTGTCACAGACAACACCTTCCCATTCACAGCAGCTCCTACCAACCCACTTTGCCAACCGGCCAGATGTATCCATCTGAATGCCATTCTTGAATGCCATCAAACCTTCCAAATCATCTGAGCTGCATTCTCCTCTTACTTTCCTTAATGATCCTCCAAATGCTATCACTGTCAGCAGTGTAACTATCTGTACCAGCTGATAGCCCATGTAGCTCAACCCAATGGAAGTGGCTCTTACTTATCTCAAGCAATTTTTTCTTGCAACTGAAAAAGCCCTTCAAAATTTTGGCTAAGATATTTGGACAAATAGTCCAGTCTTCACGGGATGCCGATACAAACAAGTAGCATTACTTTCCAGATCTATCTTTTTTCTTTCCTTTAGGCCACTTTTCCCTTTTAAATTGCAAAGCTGGAAAGCACATTTCTCTGAATCATGATTTCCTTAATAGTACTCAGAGAGTGATAGATTCTATAGACAGACCCATTTGATTTTCTGAATTAGTGCCATAATTTTCGTAGGCGTAAACTATAATGGATTAAACCAAACCTTCGTGACAGATTCCTGTATGATTTTTAACTAAATATAGGAGTTCTCTATTTCGAAGTTGCAACTGTGATGTTGTGATGTAATAGTTAAAAATCAAACTTCTATGTTTGAATCATGACAGATAGCCAATCACATGGTAAGTTTTAACATTATAATGTTGAGAATTTGGTGTTTGGAAGTTTCTTCTTTGGGAGTTTGTCAAATTCCATTTTCTCACTAAACTCTTCCTTTATGATTTACATGTTGAGAAATCGAGGAGATGCTTTTGTTATTGTTATTTTTCTATCACTTCAAGGAATAATCTGTGTCATGAGTTGAAATTTCAAGTGAAAATCTTACTTAAATTTGAGACCTTTCTTTGTTCCACCATTGCACACTTCATTATTTTAATGGTGTGATTATCCCAATTTCTAGTATCAATAATTTATCATAGACAGTAGCAGTCAGAAAGCAACACATTTGCGAAAAGAACATAAATCTATACTGTACAGAAGTCTTCTTAGTTTTTCAAAAAAGAAAAGTAAGATCAAATTAGGTGCTTCTTTTGAAGATTGATAGAACACCCATATTTTTCAAACATGTCTTTCAAGAGATTCTAAACTCTCCCACCCTTTTTCCTCCTAAATTCTAGAAAACCGAAGCTAACAACAACCTACACACAGACTACTTATAATAGTCTGTTTTACGAGGTTATAAACTTAGGAGGTTATGCTTTCTGATCAGCTCGACATTCCAGTTCGGCAACCCAACTTAACATCCCAACTTGGTAATCGAGTTCGACAACATGGTTTGGAAACACGGCTTGGAAACAGAGCTCAACAACACACCGATAAAATATTAATACCTCGCTCTTGAAGTTTCACCTTGTCCTCAAGGTGAAAGCTTGGAAATTCTATTGTGATGACGTCTGCAGATTCCCAACTATTTTCACTCTCGAGAAGTTGTTTCCATTTTAGTAAAACTTCCATTTCGCTCGTTGCATTCTGACAGATATCCAACAACTTTTCTAGAGTAACTTCTACCATATATTTTGCAAACATGTGAAAATATGTAGCATAGGGGTACAAGTTGTGGGGATGGCACCAAACTCATGACTGATTTGAGTAAAGACACGTGAAAGATAAGGTGGATGCATGTGTGTTTTGGTAGGAGCAATTTGTAAGCAACCTTTTCCATCACTTATAAGGTCATAATAGCGTGGACTTAATTTTTCATTTGGTTTTTGTGATAAGGATTTAAGTCTATATGGTTGAATCCTTAAGAAAACCCAATCACCTTCATTATAAACCATATCCCTCCTGTCTTTGTTAGTTTGAAGCTTATTTTTCTCTTGGACTTTGCATAAATTCTCTTTCAACTCTTTAGAGATCACATCCCTTGCTGCCTATCTGATTAACACTTTCCACCTTTGATGGGATTGTCGTGCCTTTCAAAATAAGAGAAGAATCACATCCATATAAAACCTTGAATGGTGTCACCTGAGAAGAGGCGTTGTAGTTAGTGTTTGAACCAAAACTCAGCCCAAGATAACTAAGTGGGCCTCTTTTTGGTTGAGTACCTGATGACTTGGGCTCAAGTCCTGTGGTATCAGAGCTCAAGTCATCAATATCTATCATGCACCTTAAAATATCTATCATGCACCTTAAATAGGTCTTAAGACAACGATTCACAACCTCTTTTTGGCCATCCAATTATAGGTGATAAGTTGTGTTGTACTTCAATTTAGTACTTGCTTATTTGAAAATCTCCTTCCAAAATTAGCTTAAAAAAACGTTGTCTTTCTAAAATAATGGATGAAGGAAATCTATGTAATTTGAAAACTTCCTTTACAAAAAGTTAAGCCACCTTTGTTGCTGAATAAGGATGAGATAAAGCAAAATAATGAGCGTACTTCATGAGTCTGTCCACGACCACAAAAATGGTGTCTTTTCCCTTTGTTCTTGGTAGACCTCCAATAAAATTCATGGAAATGTTTGACCAGACTTGAGTTGGAATTGGTAGGGGTTGTAATAACCCAGCAGGGGCCAAGGTCTCTATTTTATTTCTCTGATAGACTTCATTCTACATAACAAAAGTTTTGACGTCTTTCCTCATGCTCTTCCAATATAGAACACATACGACTCCTTAAGAGTAAGAAAATAGCCATTATGTCCTCCCATGTGTGTTTCATGCAACTCCTTAAGGAATTCTGAAAGAATTACTAGACAACACTAATTTATCTTGGTAGTACAATCTTCCTTTTTTAATCTCATAAAGAGGATGGACGATAGGGTCTACCAACAAATCTGTCATGATACCACTCAACTTGTTATATTTTCTCACCTATCCAACAAATAGCTTCCATTTATGCATTTCCTACACAACGACCATCAATTCCCTTTCAAAAATTGATTTGTTTTGGACTATTCTGACAAAGCTTGACTCTAAAAGGCTAAGAGTAAACTGTCTTTAAGAAGAATTACAACCAATCCCTTGCTTGAGGCATTTGTCTCAAACATAAAAGGGCTTGGAAAAATATGGAATAACCAAGTTAGGTAAACATGACACTGCCTTCTTTAAGATAGTAAAAGCTTGTTGATTCTCCTTAGTCCATTGAAATGCATCCTTCCTCAATAATTGTGTCAAAGGTTTGACAATTTTCCTATAACCTTGCACAAACTGTCTGAAATAACCTATGAGGCCTAAAGTTGGCCACTTCCACATGGCTTCTATCTTTTTAGGATCAACTAACACCCCTACACCCAAAATCACATGGTCCAAATATTCAATGGCATCTTTGGCAAAGCTGCAAATCTTTTTATTAACCTTTAAATGATGCTCATGTAGCTACTATAAAACTTGGGCTAAATGTTGAAGGTTTAGTTCCAATGACAAACTACAGATCAAATTTCGTTAAAGAATACAAGGACAATTTTTTGTAGAAAAGGCCTTATAACATCATTCATTAAGGATTGGAAAGTACTTAGAGCATTTGTCAACCTAAAAGGCATGACAAGGAACTCATAATGACATTCATGGAAAGTACTTAGAGCATTTAATCAACGACTGTTATACACGAAGAAAGAGAAGACACAAGATTCAAAACTAAAAGCTCGATCTAACAAATATTTCTCCAAGAGCTTTTAAATAGAAGAACTCTCAAAGGAAGAATCAAGAGGATAACATACAACAAAAATATTCATTCTACAAAAAGTGTTCAAAAGAGAAGCACAAAAGAGCTCAAGAAAAAAAGAATATCTGAGAAGAAAAGAAGTCAAACAACACTCTCGAGTTTCATTGTAATATTTGCTTACTATTTTAAGAAGAGAGAAAAAGAGAAAAGAGAGAAACACCTACAAGTGTTTAGATTGTATTGTATCGAACACATATCCTCTCTGCGAGAGTAATTAAATGACTTGTAAGCAATCATTGATTGCAATTCTAAAGAGAATTAAAACACTTGTTGAACTCAGTTGAGTTAAGGAAGTCTAGGCAGCGTATCATAAGATACCAGGATTGTGTACTAGGAGTTGTGAGAATACTCAATTGATTTAGGGTAACAGAAGATTATTCGCTGATTAGGTATACCAGGAGTGTTGCGAATACTCTTCGAGTCTAGGGTAACAGAAGGTTATTCATTGACTGAGGATACTAGGAGTGGTGTGAATATTCATCCAGTCTAAGGTAACAAAAGGCTATTCTCTAACTAAGGATACTAATAGTGGTACGAATACTCATCAGTCTAGGGTAACAGAAGGTTATTCACTGACTGAGGGTACTAGGAGTGGTGCAAATACACATCCAGTCTAGGGTAACAGAAGGTTATTTGTTGATTGAGGATACCAAGAGTGATGCAAATACTCATCCAGTCTAGGGTTACATAAGGTTATTCTTTGACTGAGGATATCAGGAGTGGTGTGAATACTCATCTAGTCTAAGGTAACGGAAGGTTATTCGCTGACTGAAGATATCGGGAGTGGTGAGAACACTCAGTTGTAATCTTGTTACAGATTATAGTTGAACCCTCTGTAGATAGAGGAGACTGGACGTAGCTTACTTAGAGTGAACCAGTATAAAAATATTTGTGCATTTATTACTTATCTTTGCTTAAGCTCTTCTCTCATAAAAATCTGTAGTAGCACTATAGTTTTAGAAAACAAGAATCTTCCCTTACTAAACAGTTGTTGTTTAACTCAGGAAGTTCTTATAACTAAGGAAGTTCTCACCACTCCTGGTATCCCTAAAAACTCCTTATATCCTCCGATATGTTGTCTAGTTGAGTTTCACCCACTCTTTGTTGGGCAATATTCAAACCACTTATGGTATCTCCAATTAGCAAATAACTCCTGTTACTCTAGATTGGTTGAATTTCACCCACTCCTAGTACTAGACAATCCTAATATCCTCTTATACGCTGCCTAGATTTCCTTAACTCGCTTGAGTTATACAACAAGTGTTTTAGTTCTCTTCAGAATTGCAATCAACCAATTGCTTACAAGTCGTTTAGATAATTATTCTCACAAAGAGGATATGTTCAATACAGTATAGTCTATAGACTCGCTAGGTGTTTCTCTCTTTTCTATTTTCTCTCTTCTTACAACAATAAGAAAATATTACAATGAAGCTTGAGAGTGTTGCTTGACTTTTCTTTTTCTCTTCTCAAATATTCTCTTTAAGCTTGAGCTTCTCTATGCTTTTCTTCTAAACGCTTTTTGTAGGATTAATATTTTTGTTGTAAGTTATCCTCTTGATTCTTTCTTTAAATGATCTTCTATTTAAAGGCTCTTTTAAAAGATATATGTTAGACTGAGCTCTTACCCTTAAATCTTGTGTCTTCTTTGATTTAGGTGTGAAGTAGCCGTTGGTTAAAGTCAACTTATGTGAGTAGACTATTTTTTTAGTACTTTGCTTGAAGTAGGTTGTACTATCTTTCAGACATGACTTCTTATGAAGAGAGCATTTTGTGAATGTCTTCTTTGTCTCTAAGGTCCATTTCTGATATATTTCAAATAAAGTAGGTGGATACATGTAGTAGGTTATCTGCATAGAATAGAGTAGATTGTGCATGCAACAATTATGTCTTATCTCTTATCACTTTTGTTGTTTTTGAACAATGAACATTTAATGACATTTAATGCCTTTTCAAAACAACAAAATGCTTTTAAAATTTTCTACCGTTGAGGTAGCATTTATCATTTAAGCTTTTCTCTAAGATAGCAAACGTTAAATATGAACTTCATCGTTGGAAGAAGTAAAGTTTTAGCTCATGGTATCGCCTAGTCTGTTGTAAACGCTTTTTGAGAAATTGTATTTTTAGAGCAAGAACATTTAGCAAGTTTCATCTTCTAGATGTTTTTGGATCTTTATTGGAGGCTTTTGAATGATTTAGTCAAATACATTTCTTAACATCTATTCACTTCTTGAAAGTTTAACTGATTGTCATTGGGTACAATATAGTTTACGCATTTAGCATAACCCTTATAGACACTTTGACTTGGAAGTTGTTTAGCGTTGCGACTGGAAGTTTTAACTTGGTTGTTTTGCGTTTCTTATAACCTTAAGTGTTTTCCTAAGGCTTTTCTATGTTGCTAGATGATTAGGGATCTTAGCACTTATCTTTCTACCTATCCTATTCTTCTAGTTAAGCATTTTTATATTCTTATCTCAAACTTCAAAATATGAGAGCGTTTAGACATATAAGTCTTATAGACGGTTTTGTCTTAACAATAATAGCCCATATTTCCTTGTTGCATTTTGGTGATCAATCTTTTGAAAGAAATAGCAGTGGTAGACAAAGTTGGATCTCCTACCATTGTGACTTAATTAACACCTCCCCCAATAGTGAGCTTTAGTTTGCTAAAGTAAGCTTTCACCTCTCCCAAACTAGCCAGTCATTCAAGGCCTACAACCACAACAACCCCTCATATGTTAAAGATGAAAAAATCTTGAAAATTTTCCAAACCTTGGATTTCCAACACTAAATCTGTGCATTTCCCTTGACATTTCAACTTCCTCCCATAATCTACTTCCACCACATATGTAGGGGTCTTTACATAAGTCAGTTCACACCTTTTTATCAAATCTTTGGATAGAAAATTATTGGAAGCCTCATAATCTATGATCACAATAAACTGTTCTTGCCCAATGCATCCCCAAACCTTCCATGACTTCTTGTAGTTGATAATGCTAATTTTTACCATTATCTAAGCAATATTTTATTAACAAAATCAACTCTTCTCTAGCTTGTGACATCCTTAATCCTCAATTTTATCTTGCTTTTATAAATAATTACTAATCAATTTATGCCTCTAATCCCCACTTTTTGTATCTTATTTTGTGATAAGAAGACACTCTATGAAATCATAGAATTTGGCAACCCAGAGAAGCATGAAGAACAACAAAATTAGGAGTTCTTAAATTCCAGGTGGCGCTGGGCACCACCTCCTTGCAGTTGGGCGAGTGTTTTCCAAAGAACTATTGCTGAGCACCGAAATCCATCATTGATCGAGAGCATTTCAAACAGCAAATATGGTATTTACGAAGACCTATGCTAAGCGAAAACCCCGATCGCTAAGTGAAAACCCCTTACGCAAAGTGGCGTGTATGGTAAGGTGGCAAGTTGAGCCCTATGTCTTCTTGTAACTCAAAAAAAGTTGGGTCTTCGGTTGTTGGAGGCATATAAACACCATTTTGGAGAGTAGGGAGGTCTGTTAGGGCTTACGGGAGCAACTCTTTTTCCTATTTGTATCTCCTTTTTCTTCCATCTTCCATCTTCCATTATTGGGGATAGATGTAGCCACTGAACTCTTGTGTATTGTGTAAATGTTTTAAATATATATGTATGTCTGTGTGTGTGGGTGTGTGTGTGTGTGTGTGTGTGTAATGTTTGCTATAATGGACACATTCATAGCTTGATATGTGCTTCATTAGGTATTGGGAAGTATCTTTTGAAACCTAGACTTAAGATACCTGATGGAATTTGTATCTAGGGTTGGAGCTTGACTCATTAGTTATTTTAAATCCTAGATCTTAAAATGAGTTTGTTTGTTAAGTGTTTAAGAGATTGACTCTTAACAAGGAAGTCCAAGCTCATTCATCTAAGGGATTAGGGTTTGATTATTCTTGTGGGTTGACTTTAGTATCTTATTGGAAAGGATGTTAGGTCTATCGATGACAACACATCTATGCTTCAAAGAGTACTTGTGCACGAAACCAATCAGTCAAAATGAAAGAAAGTCATGCCTAAAGTAGTTAATTAACTTGTATTTGTGTAAAACAAAAGAAACATTACGTGTACTGGTCACCGAAAGTTTTATCCAAGAAGGGTTTGAGCAGAAAAGAAGGTTTCGCACAAAGATAAAGTGAACAATTTTTCACTATTCTGCCCAAAGTTTTAATCAATTTACTAACATATAACGTCCATAAAGTAATATCTCAACGTCTTATAGCTCTTTGACATTTGAAAATAGGGCATTTGATGTCATACGTGAGTACATTTTCGCCTTCACATAAAACATTTTCATCAAATTTCCCTAATATGATGTCAGAAATTGAGAATTTCGATGTCTAATGACCATATGATGTCCAAAAGTGTAAATTTCGACGTCAAAATTCAACATTTATTTACAAAAATGTCACTGATCATTTTTTTTTACGTTGACTTTTTCGTATTATGCATTTAACGCGAGACATCAAAGCCTTTTTTTAGACTAGTGACCCAAAAACTTAAGCCAATGGTTATGGGTTATATGGTGCTCTACTTTATCATTTCTACCTAATGTGGGACTTATATTCATACTTGAAATTCTAACAATCTTCCCTTTTAAGGGCGAGTCCCTTCCACATTGGTACACTCCCCTCTAACGGAAGCATTCTCAACCATGAGTACTCATTTTCGTATCATCGTTCATCTTAATAGGACACGCTTACCTAGAACCCTTTGCTAGGAAAACTTTCTATACAAGGACCACTATACTCATCTGAGCCTAACCTGACTCTAATACCAATTGTTGGGTCTATCGAGAAGGAGATTCACTAGATAAATACCACACCAATAAGATTTGAGCCTAGCCACATAAGGGATTAACATCACTCTCCACCTAAAACCTTAAGGTAATGGATTAATGGGTCTTCACCTTTATATGGTACTCTACTTTCTCCTTTTTACCCAATGCAAGACTTAGACTCACACTTGGAATTCTAACAATCTCCCCCTTCAAAGGTGAGTCTATTAGAAATGTTAGGCCTTATATTTCAATCTAAAGGGAACCTACTAATAATTATTTGAGTTTACAAGAATACAATCAACACCCTCAAATGCACTTCTCACATCACTCAAATCAAAATAACAAGTACAAGAGACGAAATTCTTAATCTCTTACAAATCACAAGAGTAATCCCAGCTCTCACCCCTGGCTATCCTCGCATAGGTATCTAGTATCACATATTAATGAAGAACCTAGAGCTGTCAAAACGGGTAACCCGGCCCGACCCACCATGGGTTGGTCACTTAGTGAGTCAACCAAACCCGACTCATTTATTAGCGATCTAGAAAAATTCGAACCCGGCCCAGCCCACCACGGGTTGGTGGGTAAAACGGGTTGGCTCACTGGCTCACTTAGTTACAATATTTTTTAAATAAATAAAAATTACAAATTTTCTATAATTCAAATCTAAACAAATTTCACTCCCAACATGGGTGTTTACTTAATTTTGAAAATAGGAAACTTAAATAATTTTTTCAAGAAAAAAACAAATAATAAATATCTTTTTATAAAATTTAAATTAAATTTTAATAAAATAAAATTAGGTAGGTGGGTTGGTGGGCCAACCCGGCCCACTACAAGTTCAACCCGCATGAGCCGGGTTTAAATGAGCCGGGTTGAAATCTGACCCGTATAAAAAAAATACAATTTTTTCAAACCTAACCCGGCCCGAACCCGTGGTGGGCCGGGTTGGCCCGCGGGTTGTGACCCATTTTGACAGCTCTAGAAGAACTTGATCAAAACACACTTCCAAAATGCAGTAGAATCAGAAACTGTGAAGCAAAGTAGTCTTGAATGAAATCTTGTTGTGTGATCACCAATGAAGCTTGATTTCTCCAAGAATGATTCTTTAGAGCACCTGTATTCAAAACTCAGAAAATATGTTAGTATATGAAAATTAGAAAATTAAAGAATCAGATCTCAAGTCAGGTTTATATAGAAAAAACAAATTTTGACCAATTTAATCGATTATATTATTTGCGTAATCTATTATGTTTTTTTGCTCTATTTTAACATATTATCTCATGTGTATAATCGATTAATTGAACTCTTATTCCTATAATTTTTTCTTCTAACAGTCTTAAAAAATTAGGCTTCTTGTATAATGGATTAGACCTTACTTTCTGTTTTAATCGATTATATTGACACTTAGCCATATTAGTCATCCATTTACCTTTCTTCACAGATTGTGTTACTTATATAACAGATTGTGGCTTTCTCTCTGTTTTAATCGGTTATGTAACTTATATAATCGATTATAACAGAGTAATTTGCCCTTGTTTAGCTTTCTAGGTGTTTTGGCTAAATCTAATACATTATCCAACTTATGTAATCAATTATTTATACCAGAAACTAGATTTCTAATTTGTTTTAGGCTTGATTCACTCATCATTAATAGATTCAAACATCTATCACTAACATGTTAAAGATATAAACATTTATTGTGTAAGCATGATTAAAACCATTATTAATCATTTAACCATTCATCATTACAAACTAAGATGTAAAGAAGTTAAGCTCCCCTTATCAACAGAGTCCATTACACATTGGTACTCCCTTTCAACGGAAGCATTCCCAACCATGAGTACCTCTTTTCGTACAATTGTTCATCTTAACGAGACACGGTTACATGGAACCCTTTGCTAAGAAGACTTTCGATACAAAGACCATTGTACTCATCTAAGCTTAACCTGGCTTTGATACCAATTATTAGGTCTATCGAGGGGGGATGTTCACTGGGGAGATACCACACCAATAGATCTAAGCCTAGCTACATAAGGGATTGACACCACTCTCACGGCAAAACCTTAAGGCAATGGGTTAATAGGTCTTCACCTTTATATGGTGTTGATGGAAGCGACCTCCACCTTCAAGAATGGAGAGGCTTCTCGGACCAGAAGTGGCAGCGGAATGAAGATTGGTTGGAGATGTTCGATGCTTGCAAGGTGTTTGAGAAAATGTGTGGCAGTGTTTGGATGTGGTGTGTTGAGAAATTATAACTCAAACGACTTTCCTTAGGGGAAAGGAGCTAGAGGGAAACAAGCTAAAATAGCTTCAAACAATGAACTCGAGAGAATGGATAGATAATTCAACAGTATTTCATTATCAATCTCAAGTTGAATTTTACAAGAGATCAAGCTCTCTTTTATAGATTAAGAGAGGCGTGCCTAGCAAGCTATTTGCAATATCTACAATGTGCGTGAAGCTCCAAGGGAAGTGTGCAAGAGAAGCTTTGCAGCTGTCTTGTATATTTCACGTGGAAAGCATTAAAATTGTGGCTGGTTGTATGTTGCACATGGAAGATGTTGTTGGCTGCATGTTCACATGAAGAATGTTAAACACGTGCTTCAAAGAAGCTACCCGGCTGGCTGCACTTTGCCTTCTTCTTTAATTCCTTTGCTTGGTAACTCTCCTTGGATGTGTAGGCATGTCGTCCACCCTTTATTAGTATCCTACAAAACAATGTAAATGGATTTAGTCAAAGAGAATCTATCTAAGACTTAGATAAGGAAAGTTCTTTAGAAATCTTTATTCTACTTCCCTTTCTTTAGTCTTAGTTGAAGTTGATACTTCTTTGGATGGGAAGTCCCTAAAGGGGTTGTCATCATTCCCTCCCTATTTAAAAATAATTTGTCCTCAAATCGGGAAGAAAGAAGAAGCATAACTTTGGTGTTTATTGTCCACATGGGTCAAAGATATATGTACAAAAAATAGAAAAAATTAGTATGATGAATGAGATATATGCAAAGAGAAGAAGATAAAATGAAGGCCGTTTGAAAAAAAATTTATGAGAAGAAATCTTAGCCTTTAATATATTTTTGGTTTCACTTTGTTTGGAACATTCCCCATGATGAAATGAAGAAACAAAGTGATGTTTTCGATAAGAATAAGAGTCAAGGTATTTACTTGCTAATGAAGAAGTTAACAACATGCATACCTTTGTCTCCTTGTTTTCTTGAGAAGGTTGTTTTTCTAACCTTTTTGTTTCTTTTATTTCTTTTTCAATTTTTATTTTTATTTTAATTTCATCCTCTTTCACTTGTTCAGGTGTAAGAGGAATTATTGTGATTTTATTTCCTTTGTGGAGGAAAGTTATTTTGTTGGTATAGCCATCATGAGTGGAGTTATGATCATATTTCCATGGCCTACCAAGTAATACATGCCCAACATCCATTAGAACAACATCACATAAAATATTTTCTTCATAGTTGCCAATGGATATTGGTATGGTTATTTGTGTGTTGACTACTATTTCTTCATCCTCTTTTATCCACTAAAGCTTATAAGGCTTTGGATGAGGAATATTAGGTAAGGTCAACTTACTCACCACTCTAGAACTACAATAATTGCAAGAAGAACTAATATCCACAATTAATGAACAAGTGTTTTAAAAAATGTTGCATCTTGTGCGGAATAGGTTCTCCCTTTGGGATTGTTCTAGTTTTTTGGTTTGACTTCTAAGAAGTTGTCTAACCAATAATAACTCACCTTCACAAGGTAAGGCTTTTTCCTCAGATATGGAAGTATCTGATTCACTTGAAGAATCTTCATTTTCACTCTGATGGTCTAAGAGATAAGTAAACCTTTTGTGAGGGCATTCAGAAGAATAATGTCCTCGTTTGCCATATTTAAAACATCTGACTCTCTACCCCTTGTGTCTCTTGAAGATTCTTTGTGAGAGGTATTTCTTTCTCTCTCTCTCTCTCTCTCTCTCTCTCTCTCTCTTTTCTTTACCTCTCACTTTCTCTTTCTCTTTTTCTTTTTCTTTTTCTTGAGGCTTTTCATACCTCATTGGACTACCCCCCCTCTTAGGATCTTTCCTATACATGGAGGTGGTAGGGAAGTCCTTCTAGTGGAAGCTTTTCTTCTATTTTGCTCTTTCACTCTCACACATAGCTGGACGAAATCATTAAGATCTAAGTAAGGTAAAAGCTCCACCTTCTCACGGATCTCATAGTTAAGGCCACTTTGGAATCTAGCTATGGCGAATCTCTCTTCCTCTTTGATTCCAGCTCTTAACATGAGTAATTCCAATTTCTGTCGATATTCCTCGACACTCATGTTTCTCTGTTGGAGTCGATGGAGCTTGTCCATGATCTCCCTTGCATAGTAGGCTAGAATATGTCTTCGATGCAAGGCTGCTTTTAACTCATTCTAGTATTGTATGGTATAGTCGCCATGCATATTTTGATCTCTAATTATAGAGGTCCACCAATAGAGGGTTCCACCTTGAAAGGTAAAGGTGGCTAGGGTCACTCTCCTCCTATCATCTATGTGGTAACACTCAAAAATTTGTTCAACCTTCATTTTCCACTCAAAATATTCTTCCACATTATCTTTGCCATAGAAGGTCCAGTTTAGGTTCCACATGATGGTCTCTATAATGGTGGAGTCTCCTAGGAGGTGGCTGATAGTGATCGTAATGATGAGCACTATGTTTATCACTATAATGGGACTGATCACTATGATCATGATGTTGCCTATGGGAGTGATCCTCTTAGTTTTGGCCTCTCTGATTGAGAGTGAGGTTAGTGACCATCTGTCTGAGCTCATTGAACTCAGCGTGAGTTTGATGAAGCTCAACTTCACTCTTATTTAGATGATCTTGTGTTCTATGAATCTCCTCTCTCAATCGTATATTTTCCTAATCATTATGTATAGTACCTTGAACACTGGAGTTACTCATACTTGTGAAGTAGAGAAAAGATTTTCACAAGAGTTTGAAAGTCTTCACAAGTGTTGAGTCAAAAACTTTTCAAAGATTGTTTTTGGATTTTTGGTGAATGACTTCTAGAGAGATTCTAGAGGTGAAGAAACCGAATAGCTCTCAGGAAGGAGAGGTGAGTCACAACGGACAAGCTTAAAAACCTTGTCCTTCCTTAGCCAGAGTTTCTCCTGACGTTTCTTACCCAAGTTTCAATGTAGAAGTCTTTCAAAAACTTTTTGAATGCAACAATGAGATGCACCTAGAAACCAAACGAAGGTTTATCTATATGAACGTGCACCTAGATATCACAGAGACGTAAAACAAAAATTAAACGGAAATCATAAATTAAGAAAGAATGCTAATGGAAGGAGAAAGTGAGGCACGACCCTAAGTTAAAGTGCAAGTGACATGCTAAGATGTGTCTACTAAACTATTACAATGTTTAGTGGTGATCATGGAATTACTAAGAAAGCATTTTCCCGAGCCACTTAAGCTTTAAAAATAAAGGAAAATATGAAACACAAATGTTTCGTGATATCAAGCCAAAATTACAAGGAAAAATGTTGACAATTGAACAAGCCCAAGTGTGTTTGCAGTTTAAGTTTGATGGAAAGCCAAAATTGATGTGTTTTGCTGCTGAAAAAGGTGTTGGGACAATCATGTTAAAGTGCTCTTGGACTCCAAGCTTGTGGCCACTTTAACAAGTCTTCCACTCCTTAATATGCTACCCCTTTGGAGAAGAAATCTTGAAGTTTGAAATTTCATCACAGCATCACCACAAACCAAACAAATTATCACACAATGAGTTAGTACAAAACGTACTCTGCACCAGATTTTGGAACGCACACAAACTTGACAGTAGAATGGAAAAGTAAAGAAAGTTGAATTATAATTAATTTAGGGCTGGAAAAAGAGATGGCACACAAAGGGAACCTAAGAGAGGGTCTAGAACAAATTATAAAAGCAATAAAAACTCAATAATAGTGATGGAATTGTGTGCTTCGAAACTATTTGATAAAAACTCAAAACTGTTTGACAAAATGCCTGAAAGAAATACATATTTCGTGATTTCTGGTTTGTAACTTTCAAAACTGGATTGCAGGGAGTAATTTGCTTTTTATATCATTTGTTTTCATTGGTATAAGCAGTGAAATGTATATGGAAACAGAATCCCAACTCTTGCCAATCCAGAAATGTAAATCAAACAAATGGACAATGTCAAACAACAAAGAAATGCTTATTGCACGAATGACAATGATTCAAATGTGCATATGACACTTCAAACAGGTATATATATCATCAAATGGAATGTGTGCAAACTATGAAACAGTTAAGACAAAGTCCAGTTTATAATTTCACTGGTTCACTTCCCAAAATTGAACAAAATTTGACTGTTTCAAATGTGAAATTGCACATAAAGCTAGAAAATTACCAATTCAACAATGCACGCAAGTTTGTACTGAGCAGATACACTTATACAAATGTTCAAACAGTACAAACATACACAAATTTCCCAAATGACTATAACAGTTGCTTAAAATTGTATAAAAATAAAGCTAAACTACATAGGATGAGAAATTCAATAGAGTCAATGCTGGCTAGTTTAATCAAATGCAGAAGTATTATTCTAATCAACTAGAACTAGTTGCAGATGATCAACTAGGAGATATTAAGTGACCTCAGACTCAACAATGATACAAGCACAATGTAAAACTTGTGGACAACGTTTGACAGTTTCTGAAAACTCGAAAGTAATCAACTCAATCATTCATTTTGCAAACTTATGATTCATATGAGTTGTGATACTTTTAGCAATGCTTAACAACACTAAAGAAATTTGTTCAAAGCTTTAAAATCCAGAAATCTGAATGTATTGGGTGGCCGGACGACGTGAATGGAACGCACACAGATTTACCAAGAGTCGGACGATCCTGATAAAGAGATCCCGAAGGCATTGAAGTAAGTTAAACTTAATAGAGATTAAGGATTATTGGGCCTTGGTTAAGGACCATTGGGCTTTGGTTAGAGAATCCCTAATTCCGGGCCCAAAACCAACACTATATATAGAGGTCAAAGGTAAGAGACAGGTAGGTTCATTAATAATGCATTTAATACTGAGATCTGATAACCGAACGGACACAATATTAACTTGAGCGTCAGAGTATCTTTGGTAAGAACCCGATCGGCCGTCACTTGGAGGCACGACTCTGAATCAGACCGAACGATAGAGAGGGAGAAAGACATAGAGAAGGGAACGAACGTCGCTGAAGACAAATTGTGTAGGTACTTGGGAAACCCGATTCCCATAGCCAAAACATTTTGGCGCCCACCGTGGGGCCGGCGGATAAGTACCAATGGTGACCATAAGAAATGCGAATGGGGACGAGCAAGGAGAGGTGATCAGAGCTATCAAAAGGAGGTTGGAGGAGATACAAAGACAGCATGAGGAGGAAATGATGGTCGTCCGCGCCGTATGTTTGGCCCAGATGGCCAAGGGGAAGGCAACACAAACCAGTCGGGGTGCCGGTGGGGAGCAGGAGAAAACTGTTGTCAATGAGGAAGAAGAAAAGGAAAATCATAGTAGTGCACATAGTCGCAAGGGGGCGAAGAAGGCGAAGGCGGAAGCAAACAAAGGGGAGAGTATGATCTTGGTAAAGGACGAAAGGTCGACGGTGCCCGTCCCCTTTACCCAGACCATAATGGACGTCCATATATCCGAACAGTTTATCCCCCCCCCCAATTCAAGATGTATGACGGGGCCACTGATCCGGACGTTCATGTTAGGTCTTTTACTAACGCTATGGCTTTTCGTATAGGATGCAATGCCATCTGGTGTCGGGCGTTCTCGCTGTCTCTAGAGGGGGCCTTGGTGTGGTTTAAAGGCTTGGGAAATATGTTTAAAAAGAAATTCGCGGCCTGTGTTGCGCAAGATGTTACCCTGGTTGACTTAATGAACCTCAAGCAGGGTAAGGAGGAATCATTGAAAACATTTATGGATCGATATCAAAAGACGATACAGCGAGTGAAAGGTCCATGACGGACCAAAGGGTTCTCGGTTCCAACAGTATACGCCGTTGAGCGCCCCCGGGTGCGGATATTACAAGAAGCTCTGCACACGCAACTGTTGCAAGCGCCACAGAAGCGTCCCACCCCACTTGGGGCGGACAGTAGCAAGCACTGCTTATATCACCAAAACATGGGTCATGATACCGAAGATTGTGTCACCCTTAAAGATAAAATAGAACAGTTGATCTGTGCCGGGCGGTTACAGAATTACGTCAAGGTAAACAAGCCCCAAAGATCGCCGGTTAGGAAGGCAAGTCCCAGAGGGAGAAGTTCCAGGAGGTTCAGTCCGCGAAGAGCAAATGAAAGAAGAACCACGTGACAGAGACAGCCGGTATAGACGTCATGATCGGCATAGGACGGAAGGGCGAATTCGAAGCAGGAGCCGTGGAGGGAACGATGATCATCCCTTAAGGGAAATGATAAATACTATATCAGGAGGGTTCGTGGGAGGAGGTTCATCCTCCTCCTCGCGAAAGAGCCACATCCGGGCATTACGTTCGGTGCACGCCGTCGACACCCCCAAAAGGTCAATGTCGCCCATCACCTTCACCGACGAGGATTTTCACTGCTCCTGATCCCGATCAGGACGATCCGATGGTCATAATTGTCGAAATCGCGCTTTATGGGGTTTGCAAGGTACTCATCGACCGAGGGAGCTCGGTTAACATCCTCTATTGGAAAACCTTCCAGTAGATGGATATATCGGAGGACGCGATAGTACCATACAACAAACAAATAGTGGGATTTGTCGGTGAAAGGGTAGATACAAGGGGCTATGTAAATCTGCGCACCCGGTTGGGTACTGGCCGGGAGGGGGAACAGAAGAAAGTAAGGTATTTGTTAGTAGAAGCCAATACTTCCTACAATGTTCTCTTGGGGCGACCGTCGTTGAATGCCTTTGGGGCCATTGTTTCCACCCCTCACATAGCATTGAAGTATCCAACCCATAAGGGAACAATTTGTACGGTGCAGGCAGACCAAAAGACAGCCAGAGAATGTTACGCAGCCGGTCACAAGATGTACCCAAGGGAGGAAAGGCGAAAAATGGGCCGATCGGAGGTGGCGATGGCCGATCTGGATTCAAGAACCAACATTGACGATCGTTTGGAGCCGTTGGGAGAAACTCAACCAGTAGTAATAGGAAACAGCCATACCCAAATCACGACGATGGCCAAGGGACTGGAAGTGGAGGTGGAAGGACGACTCGGGAATATCTTGTGGCGTAATCGAGACCTGTTTGCATGGACGACAACAGACATGTCAGGAATCCACCCTTCGGTCATGTCCCATAAGCTCGCCTTGTTCAGCGAAGCCCGGCCAGTAGCCCAGAAGAAGAGAAGAATGGGAGAGGAGAAGCGGCGAGCTGTGGAAGAAGAAGTGAACAAGTTGAAGGAGGCTGGATTCGTGCGGGAAGTTGTTTATACCACATGGTTGGCCAATGTGGTTATGGTGAAGAAAGCCAACGGCAAGTGGCGTATGTACACCGACTATACTGATCTGAACAAAGCCTGTCCCAAGGACTCCCACCCTCTCCCTAGCATCGATGCCTTAGTTGATGGGGCGTCCGGGCATAGGATGTTAAGTTTCCTCGATGCGTATTTAGGGTATAACCAAATACCTATGTACGCCCCCGACCGGGAGAAAATGCTTTCATTACCGACAAGGCTAACTTCTGTTATGAAGTTATGCCCTTCGGTTTGAAGAATGTTGGGGCTACCTACCAACGCCTAATGGACAAAATCTTTGCTAACCAAATCGGCCGATGCTTGGATGTCTATGTAGACGATATGGTGGTCCACTCATTAGACGGTCTTACTCATATTCGAGATTTGAAAGAAGGTTTCAATCAAGTTAGGAAGTATGAGATGCGCCTAAATCCCGCCAAATGTACGTTCAGAGTGGCGGCTGACAAATTTCTTGGCTTCATGCTAACCTCCCGGGGGATCGAGGCCAATTCGGATAAATGTGAGGCCGTCTTGCAAATGCAAAGTCCGACCACTTTGAAGGAAATCCAAAGACTAGTCGGACGCCTCACGGCCCTTTCACGATTTATCCCCAAGCTAGTTGAGCGTGTCCGTCCAGTCCTCAAGAAAATGAAGAAGGGGAATGCCACCAAGTGGGACAATGACTGTGAGCGAGCGTTCTAGGATGTCAAGACCATCCTCCTAAACCCTCTGGTCATAAACTTATCGTCGCCGGGAGAGGAACTGCAAATATACCTAGGGGTATCAGATTCAGCCGTTAGTGTTGTCCTTCTACAGGAACGTCCTGATCCGAAATTGATTTATTTCATGAGTCGGACCCTACAAGACGCTGAAACACGCTACCAACAGGTAGAGAAGGTGGATTTAGCCCTACTCAATGCAGCAAGAAGGTTAAGGCCCTATTTCCAAAGTCACTAGGTCGTAGTTCGAACCGACCACCCTATATCTCGAATTCTAAGAAAGCCCGACCTGGCAGGTCGGATGGGCTATCGAATTATCAGAATTCGGCCTCCGTTATGAACCGAGGGGACCCATAAAGGGGCAGCATTTAGCCAATTTCGCGGCTGAGTTACCACTAATAGTTGGGGATAAGTGGATCCTGTATGTGGACGGTGCATCGGGACATGCGGCAAGTGGGGTGGGCGTGGTGTTGGAAGGACCGGTTTCCTACTTGAACATTCATTGGTGTTTAAGTTCAAAGCCTCCAACAACCAAGCCGAGTACGAGGCTTTGATTGCCGGTCTAGAATTAGCAAAGGACATGGGTGCTCAAAGATTAACTTGTAGGACCGACTCACAGTTGGTCGTCGACCAGATGAATGGGAACTTCCAAGTTAACGAAAACCATCTCCTCAAGTATTTTCACAAGGCCTCGGCTTTGACCCAAAGCTTTGATGAAGTTACAATCCAGCACATCCCACGAGAACAGAACGCTCGGGTGGATTTGCTATCTAAACTTAGCATGGGAAAGGAAAAAGGACAATTAACCACCATCATCCGTCAGGTACTTCTTCAACCCTCGGTGGAGTGTCACGCCATCGAGGCCGATAGAGAGAAAGATGACTGGCGGATGGAAATTCGAAGATTAATGCGGGATCAAGACAATGGTTTGGCTCTAAGTCCGACCGAATCCAAAAGAATAGCTCGGTTTCAAACGATCGGCGATGACCTTTATCGACGGGGATACTCTACCCCTCTACTCAAGTGTTTGGCCGAAGAAGAGGCCCATTATGTAATGAATGATCTCCATCATGGCATCTGCGAATTTCACATCGGTCGGCGAGCATTGAAAGCCCGCATACTCCGAGTTGGTTATTACTGGCCGACAATGGAAGAAGATGCAAAGTCCATCGTGCAAAAATGTCTTGGATGCCAAGCTCACTCCAACAATACCCGCGCGCCGCCTTACGAGCTCCACACCATTGTCTCGTCGTAGCCATTCGCCTAGTGGGGGATGGATATAGTTGGACCCTTTTCTCCCGAACGGGCGCAGAAGAAGTTCCTCTTGGTGGCAGTTGATTATTTTACAAAGTGGGTTGAGGCCGAGCCATTGGCAACTATAACCGCAGCACAGGTGCATAAGTTTTGTTAGAAGCTGATTTGCAAATTTGGATTGCCCAAGACAATAGTCACAGACAACGGGAGGCAGTTTGTGGACAGGAAACTCGGCCAGTTTTACAGAAGCCTGGGGATCAAGCATACCACTAGCTCGATAGAGCATCCGCAGACAAACGGTTAGGCCGAAGCCTTAAACAAAACGATCATCTCCGAACTAAAAAAGAGATTGGGGAAAAAGAAGGCCGTGTGGGTGGATGAGTTACCTAAAGTCTTGTGGGCGTACAGATGTACCCCCCACGGTACCACTGGAGAAACACCATTCAACTTGACATACGGAACTAACGCCATGTTAGACGTTGAGTTGGGAGAGCCATCTCTAAGGAGGAAGGTGGAAGACATACAGCTAAACGACCAGGAGCTCAGAGTGGAACTCGATACCTTGGACGAACGGTGTGCTGGGCAGCCCTA
This sequence comes from Vigna reflexopilosa, assembly GCA_027742785.1. Classification (NCBI taxonomy): domain Eukaryota; kingdom Viridiplantae; phylum Streptophyta; class Magnoliopsida; order Fabales; family Fabaceae; genus Vigna; species Vigna reflexopilosa. The sequence goes on along the minus strand of CM050930.1, from coordinate 21,804,810 downwards.
AGAGAAGAGGCATGTCGGCGAATGGTGGAGCGAAGATATAACACTAAGGTCCGTTCGAGAAATTTTCAGGAAGGAGATTTAGTGTGGAGAAAAACTGGAGACACGCGACGGACGACCTCCCACAGAAAGCTAGCGGCCAAGTGGGAAGGCCCCTTTAAAGTTATAGAAGCCTTGGGGAATGGCGCCTACCATCTTTCTCGACCGGATGGCCGCCACATATCAAATACATGGAATGCATCACATCTTAAGTTCTATTTCAGTTGATATCATATGTAATTACGTATCCTTTTGCTCTAATGAAATGACAGGATGCTTCCCTACAACTTGACATCCAAAAGGAATAACCAAGATACTAAGACCAATTTGAGGAATGGAATTATCCTCTCAACTTGGCCGGGCAGTGAACGACAAAACCTGCCGCCCCCAAGTGCATGAAGACCAAGTTGAGGAATGGAATTATCCTCTCAACTTGGCCGGGCGGTGAACGGCAAAACCTGTCACCCCCAAGTGCATGAAGACCAAGTTGAGGAATGGAATCACCCTCTCAACTTGGTCGGGCGGTGAATTGAAAAACCTGTCGCCCTCAAGTGCATAAAGACCAAGTTAAGGAAAGGAATTATCCTCTCAACTTGGTCTGGCGGTGAACGGCAAAAAACCTGCCACCCCCAAGTCCATGAAGACCAAGTTGACGAATGGAATTATCCCCTCACCTTGGTCGGGTGGTGGACGGCAAAAACCTGTCGTCCCTAAGTCCATAAAGACCAAGTTGAGGAATGGAATTATCCTCTCAGCTTGGCCAGGTGGTGAACGGTAAAACCCCGCCGCCCTCAAAATCGATAAGAACCACATAAATAAACATAAATCTAGCGTTAAAATGATAAGACTCACCACTCGAAACAACCGAGCAAATAAAAGCAAGAATTGAAAACGCGTGCACCTTTGAGAACGACTAGTAAATACTGGTATAACTTGTCCAAAGTTAAAAACAAAACATATTCATATTCCAAAGCTGTGGAGGGTTGTACATTAAATTAAGGCCGGTTGGCCTGAAACCATAAAACTATATCATGAAAACTTAAACTAATATCCCCAAAATCACAAAAAGCAAAAAAGATCACACCCCAAAATCACCCAAAACACCCTACTGATCATCATCCGAGCCATCGTCCTCCCCGCCATCCACGTCAACGACGCCTTCGTCATCTGCAACATCTTCTTCTTCCTTTCTCGGCTGTTCCTTATTACCACCAGCCGGCACCGAAATCGGTTTCATCTCCCCGTCAAACACGTCCTGAGTAATATCAAAATCGGCCGAAAGCGGGTCGGTCCCCAACAGGTAAGCCGCCTGACGAAGAGCTTTGTTGAACCCTTCCTCATGCTCGATCTGGACGTCTTGGCTAAGAAGTTGGATAGTCTCGTTGGCCTTGAGCACCTCCTCGGCCAACCTGTTACTCTAAGCACGAAGCACGACAAGCTCTGCTTCTTGTTCCTTTGCCTTTCCGTTCACTTGTTGCAGGGCCAACTTCAACCGTTCGGTCTCACCAACCTCCTTAGCATACTTCGCCTTAAGGACCGTCAACTACTTAGTGAGGGTAGCGACTTCGATACAAGCACCCTCATGCTTCTTTGACAGAGCTTCCTGAGTCTCTTGGCATTTAGAATGCTCAAGACTCAGTTCTTCCAGTTGAGCCCGAACCTTCTCGGTCTCCTTCTTTTCAGCAACCAACTCGTTTTGGACTTCCTCGGCCCCACACCGATCAGTGAAACAGCGGAGGTACCAAATCAGCATGGCACCTCGGGTGGTAAATTCCAAAGCAGCGTCAGTGAGTTCCTTCTTAGAAAGGGGCTCCACCACCACCCGTTGGGACAAACTCATACAGAAATCCACCCGATCACTTACCCCGAAGGCTGGGTCAACCAGACCGCCAGTGAGTGGACGAGGGTCACTACCCTCTCATCGGCTCCTCTTAGAGGAAGATTTCTCCCCTTCCCTGGATTTTCTTTTCTTTTTTGAAGAGGAGGGAGCAACCTGGGTAGAAGCGGCCGCAGCAGCCTCAAAAGACTCAAGATTCACCATCGGGGGAGCCTCCACGGCCGTGGTACCTTCAACAACAGGGGCAACATTGACGGTCGGCAAAGTGCGAGATTGGGCGAGAGTCGGTCCACGGCTCGATTCCGTCGGACGAGGATCCCTCTTCTTAGAGGGAGGAATATAGCTCGTCCTACGGGGAGTGGATAGACTCATCCTGTCTGCAAATAGAAGAAAAATTTAGTTGAGTCAATTTTAAACCAAGGAGCAAACAAATGCAAATATCATACTGAACGCCACACGGGTAAAATCCAAGTGGCAAAGGCAATCGACTAGTTGTCAGGAGTGAAGGTGGCGGGGCAGGTCGTTGATGGTTGATGGGTTATCGCAACCCACACAAATTTGATGTGCAATTTAGAAATGCAGTATAGTTAGGAAATGACTCCTAGGTCGTCTCTCAAGGACCAATTTTGCGGTTTAAGAATTAAGTCATACACAAAGTGGGGGGGTTGGTGAAAACGTTGTGGTGAATACGGATGAATTAAATCCAAACACAGACGCAACTAATCATTAAACACAGATTTAAAAGCGGTTTCAAAGACAGAATAAAAACAGTCGGTCATTAACTCAATTACTATGCTTCCAATCCCATATTAAAGACAAGTACACACTACTCTTATCCAAATCCAAAACAAATCACCCAACTAAGCGCAGGGTAATTCGGTCTTCAGAATTGCAGACTAAGCGAATGCAATGCACAAATCTAATCAGTCATGCATCATACAGTCTAATCAACTAAGCGAAGATCAAACACCGATTAGGCAACTAAGCGTATAACTAATCGCAAGCACACAAGAGATTAAATATTGAGTCAAATCAGAGCAGCAGTATGACAATTAAAGTGCAAGAGTCTCATGAATAAACTACTCTAACCTCTAATCCAACACAACTTACCGACTAAGCGAAGGCTAACCATGCTATCATAATCACGAACTAAGCGAACGCGATACACCTATTCCATCCACCGTGTTCTATACAGATTGATCAACTAAGCGAAGATGCAATCACCAACTAGGCAACTAAGCGTATATATCATTTGCAAGAACACAGTCAGATTTCATAGAGTGCCAGGCAGAGCAGAATAATCATAAAGACAATCCGATAAATCTCAAGGAAGCAAAGTAATATCACTAACGACCAACCAAACTAATTTAAGCTATCATGACAATTAAAGTGACAAGACCAAACATATTAGACAACATTAAAACAAAAATAAAATACTAGATCCCAACAATGTGACAAACAACTCCCAACTAAGTTAAATTAAATTACATGCAAAACTAAATTAGAGAAACTAAAAAGCAACTAATCCTACTATGCAAATTAATTTAAAACAAAAGAAATAAACAAACACAACTTTTTCCTAGCAATTCATGTGACCAAGTGTGCACCAAATAAAGAATTTGAAAATGAAAATGTCCTAAGAACACCTCTTGGTCGTGAGTTACCATGCACCAAAATCAAATTTCAAATTTCACCTTCAATAAGCTACAAAATGTGTTGACTTCTTGTCCCATGTGCACTATTTTCCAAGGAAATAAGCATGTGCCTTAACCACACAATAAAATCGTGTTCTCCTCCCTTTCCATGAAGCAAAAACGTAACTCACATACCTTTCACACCAAATTGTCGAGCCATAAGAGATATTGGTTGCAAACAATGCTTCAAAAAGTCCAAAAGTCAAAAAGGTGCTTAAATTCTTCTACCATTGTGCCACATAAGCAAGGTCAAAGCAAATAAAAACACAAAGCATCCCATTCTCATGTGCAATTCTCGGAAGCAATGCAAGGAAAAGACAACGACCAAAATGGTAATCTTCTTTCTATGAAAATGAGCCTCTCATGTGCTTGCCCAAATAAGGTAAAATATTAAATGCACCATTCTCTCTCCTTTCCATCCTCATTTTCGGTTTTCTCACCAACACCAACCTTCAAATTGTTTCTCCACATCTGAATACCGAGAATGAACACAAGAATTCCAAAGTTTAATTGCAAAATAACATCAGCACAACAAGCCCAAAGTCTATCTTTTTCAAACCAACTTCACACTCTCTTTTCTTCAAACTTTTGACAAAAACAAAAACAAATCCCTAGCTTTCCTTGCAAAACTGTCCAGCCATCATCAACAAACACAATTTCCAGCTCAAAATATTGCTTCCAACCATCAAACAAAAGCACAAGAAGAAAATGGTTCAAACCTCAAACACCCATACACCAACTCAAGGTTTCTTCACTACTAAGCTCAACAACAACTCATTTTCGTCATCCAATCCAAGAAACTTCAAGTAAATACGAAAATATGGCAGCAAAGGAGGAGAAAAACGAAATAGCTCTTCATTCAAACCAAAGACCCATCATGAAAATGCAAAGAAACAACCTCAAGCTCATACTTTCAACTTCAAAGAAAAAGAAACAAAGTGGAATATGGGACGGTTTTCACCACCACCAAGCAAAGACAATCAAGATTCAAGCAAGAGAAGAAGAAAAATATGATCTTGGTCATTCCATAGCTCAAAGAAAACGAAACCCTACAAGCTCCCAAGGAGAAAGTTCATACATGCAAAGTAAAATGAAAAGTGAAGACTAGAAGTGTGTGGTCGGCTCCCACACTTTCATGACCGAGAATCCCAATAAAATGGTGGGGTCCACCTCTAAAGAAACCCTAGGGTTTTTGCTAAGTGTTCCACAACATTGGGCTTCTACAATTTTTGCCACAAAAAGGGCCCAATGCACAAAATCCTAATTAAAGTTCCTTAAACAACTAAGTTAAAATTTAATTAAAATTGAAATGACTAATTGTAGATTCTTTAATGACCATGCCTCCATCCAAATGCTCCAAAAGATATCTCCAAAATTTCCCTGCAACTAAAAATGCAATTAATCATCTCAGAAAATTCAAATTAACTAAAATAAGAATTTCCGATCAAATTAAGCATAATTAGGAAAAACAGAAAAATACCGGACAATTAAGCACAATTCCCTGATTTATTTAAGTGCAATAAACTAAATACAGTCAAGAAAATATCGACTCATCAATGGTCCTAATGGCCTCAACCTCGGCGGGGGACATGTCCTCGCTAGAAATGAGACTTATTCTAGCCGGATCTCTCGTCCAATAATAAGGGAAGAGCGGTTCGCCTGCAGCATCACGAAACTGATTAAGTCTAACCTCCTTTATTATTATCTTAAAGAAGCTTGTCTTGAACTTCTTGAAAGTTTCGGAGTAAGCTTTAAATAAGCAGCAATCCTGGACGGACGTCAGTGAAACTCATCACCGTTTGGGGAGTGGTCAGACATGGTAATAATGAAAGAATATTGAAACGGTCAGTTCAATGCCCAAAGCCGCATACATCACCGTGAATTCCTGAACACAGGCTCATCCGTTCAGATGTAGTTGCGAAGGAGCGATATTCATCCGGTGAAGTACGACCGCTTGAAAACGTGTGAAGGGTACCCGCACAAACATCCGGCGAAATAGGAAAGTATATACAAAGAAAAAATCTTCAACACTCGTCCCCTTCCCATGGAAGACACGCTCATTGGGACGACTCACGCCCAGACGGATCAGCCTAGCGTCGTCCTCATCTTGAACCAAGAACGCCTGGTTAGCCCACTCCAGAAGGCGTCCCGACTCTTGAGTTCGTACTCATAGGAGCCCACGTCATGTGAAGCCCAAGTATATCTGCCTATGGCCGGCCACCCGCCCACCGGCTCCGCCTCCGCCCCATGCATTATCGGGTCATTACCGGACTCTAAAGAGCCGAGAGACCGGTCCACCCGGGAAGTTGACTCATAATTACAGGATGACGCCCCGCTACTACTTTAAGAACCCCCGCTGTCCCCGCCCGCCGACCCTATAGAGGAAGATAATGGAACTGTGGCCATTTATTTACCTAGGAGAAAGAACTAAAGCCGAACGGATGAGGTAACAAAGAAGAAGGATGAGTGCAAACGACGGAGTCAACACCCTTATTTATAGTAAAAAATTTTGAAACCACCGTCGAATCCTCACCGTTAAAAAATGTCACGATGAAAGGGCCAAATCGAAAGACCGTCCCACTACCTGAGGTCGTCGGCCTATCAAAAACTGACACGTGTTTTCCCGCCTGAAGCTCAAATTCAAAATAACTTGCACGATCCGGCTGCATTTTTAAACCCAACGACAAACGTTTGTCTAGGGCTTGGGGGCCTAATGTATTGGGTGGTCGGACGGCGTGAACGGACGGCACACAGATTTACCAAGAGTCGGACGGTCCTGATAAAGAGATCCCAGAGGCATTGAAGTAAGTTAAACTTAATAGAGATTAAGGATTATTGGGGCTTGGTTAAGGACCATTGGGCTTTGGTTAGAGAATCCCTAATTCTGGGCCCAAAACCAACACTATATATAGAATTCAAAGGTAAGAGACAGGTAGGTTCATTAATAGTGCATTTAACACTGAGATCTGATAACTAAACGAACATAATATTAACTTGAGTGTCGGAGTATCTTTGGCAGGTACCCGACCGGCCGTCACTTGGAGGCACTACTCTGAATCAGACCGAACGATAGAGAGGGAGAAAGACGTAGAGAAGGGACCGAACGTCGCTGAAGACAAATTATGTAGGTATTTTGGAAACCTGATTCCCATAACCGAAACACTGAACAAAAACAGGTTATAGCAAATCAAACCAGAAAATGATTTTTTTTCTGCAGAATTTGGACCGGAAAACAGTGTACAATGCTTGTGAGCTCAAATGATCAAAGCTAACTTACTGTCATTGCTTTATATACCAACATATAGCTAGCAAGTGCACTGGATTCAATGAAAATGAAAGAAAACAAAGTTGACAGAATTAAACCAATGGAACAGAATAAAACTACAAAATAATTTGTACATAACCGTGACAAAACTGGAAAATGATTTGTAAAGCTAAATTTGACTCAAACACACAAAGTCCACTAATTAAAATGATGATTAAATGCTATGGAATAGGGAACGGAATCAAACATCCACAGAAATACAAAAACGGAGCAAACAAAATTAAAATTTGATGAACAGTAAACACATACGAACAACACAACGTGGAAGTGGAGGAAATGAAAGAAAAAGAAACTTAGCTCTTTATGCACAGTGTGGACAACTGACTCTGGATGCCAAATGATGGAAGCGGCCTCCACCTTCAAGAATGGAGTGGCTTCTCGGACTAGAAGTGGCAGTGGAATGGAGATTGGTTGGAGATGTTTCGGTGCTTGCAAGGTGTTTGAGAAAATGTGTGACAGTGTTTGGATGTGGTGTGGTAAAGAGCTAGAGGGAAACAAGCTAAAATAGCTTCAAGCAATGAACTCGAGAGAATGGCTGAATAATTCAACAGCATTTCATTATCAATCTCAAGTTGAATTTTACAAGAGATCAAGCTCTTTTTTATAGATTAAGAGAGGCGTGCCTAGCAAGCTATTTGCAATATCTACAATATACGTGAAGCTCCAAGGGAAGTGTGCAAGAGAAGCTTTGCAGTTGTCTTGTATATTTCACGTGAAAAGCATTAAAATTGTGGTTGGTTGTATGTTGCACGTGGAAGATGTTGTTGGCTGCATGTTCACATGAAGAATGTTGAACACGTGCTTCAAAGAAACTACACGGCGGGCTACACTTTGCCCTCTTCTTTTAATTCCTTTGCTTAGCAACTCTCCTTGGATGTGTAGGCATGTCGTCCACCCTTTATTAGTATCCTACAAAATAATGTAAATGGATTTAGTCAAAGAGAATCTATCTAAGACTTAGATAAGGAAATTTCTTTAGAAATATTTATTCTACTTCCCTTTCTTTAGTCTTAGTTGAAGTTGATACTTCTTTGGGATGGGAAGTCCCTAAAGGGGTTGTCATCAGGTGCTCTACTTTCTCATTTCTACCTAATATGGGACTTAGACTCACAGTTGGAATTCTAATAATCCCCACTTCAAAGGTGAGTCCCTTCCACATTGGTACACTTCCCTCCAACGAAAGCATTTCCAACCACGGGTATCCCTTTTTGTACCATCGTTCATCTTAACGGGACACGCTTACCTGAAACTCTTTGACAAGAAGACTTTCGATACAGGGACCATTGTACTCGTCTGAGCCTAACCTAGCTATGATACCACTTGTTGGGTCTACCAAAGGAGGATGATTGCTAAGGAGATACAACACTAATGAGATCTCAACCCAACCACATAAGGGATTGACACTACTTTCTACCGAAATCCTTAAGGCAATAGGTTAATGGAGGTAATGGGTAAATGAGTCTTCACCTTTATATGGTGCTCTACTTTATCATTTCTACCCAATGTGGGACTTAGACTCACATTTTGAATTCTAACAAGGGAGAAGGGTTTGTATATGCATGAGAGTGAAGTAGGTAAAATCTAACCCCAACAATGTCAATCCATACCATTTCTAACCTTTTTCCTTTCTTAAGCGTCTTCAACTTCCAAAGTCCAACCTTATTCTTTATCAATTTATTTATTTGCACATGATCGTAAATTCATGAATTATTCTTTATTATAGATGAGTTATTAATTATATAATTATTTAGGATTAAATGAGTCTCTTGAAAAATTATATTTAGTCTTACCATTTTATATTACTTGAACAATTTTGTATGCTTGCCAATGAGCCAATGAGTTAACAATGGTCATACCAAAAAGGCTTAATTACCTTTTTAGTCCCCAAGTTGGGGGCTGAATTTTCGTTTGATACCCGCTTTTAAAAGTGATTTAATTAGATTCCCAGGTTATTGATTTTGCTTTTAATAGGTCCCTTTCGTTAAGTAACTTGCAACGGCGTTAACTTTACGCTTATGTGGCGGTATTTTTCTTCTCTCTCCTCTGCTATTCCTGCTATTCCTGACACTTCTTTCTTTCTCTCACCTTTTTAACTACCTCTCACCTTTTTCTCTCTCTAGGAGCCATGACTTTCAATGGTAAACATCATTTTTCCGACGAGAGGCAAAGTGATGCCAACTAGTACGCAATGGATAATCTTGGGTGAAAAGCCAGTCCTACAAATTCATAGGTGAAAGTTATATCCTTAGTTTTAAGTGAGGGACATCAGCATCTGCAAGTTGATGGCCCGTCTTCAAAGGAATACCCATTATTCTCTGTTTTGTGTTCATGATACCCATCCCAAATACTGGAGTGCAAATCTGCAATCACTAATTTCCCTCCAAAAATAATGCTATAGATTTCTAACTAATTTATTGCTTTCTACTTTGCATATTAAGTTTCACTTATGTCATCTGCGATGCACTCATTTAAAACATGGTCTATACAACAAATATAATTATTCAAAACAATATATAAGATATGACATGTGTAAGGTACATATTCATTATATTGTAAAAATTAAACCATAATATATAATAGTAATTCTGAAATCCAAATTATAAACATACTTCTGGACATTAGTACAAACAAAATAAAGTAATCGACTTCATAAATCACTTCTTATTGTCTACAAATAGGAATAGTATTATCAACCTCATTCAAAAAGAGGAACAATTTCTATCCGTGGTTCATGAAGCAACCATTTTTACTTGTTTCTAAATATTGCACACTTCTATATCTCATATGGTTATGGATATTCATAAGTTGATTTAAAGGCTTGGATACTCGGCTAATATTTATAGTTGAATTATCCAAGAGTATTGGCATCAAATACAAATACTCATCGCAAATTAAAGTATCAATGTTTCGTAGAAATCACATGATGCCAGAATAAACTTTCAGCACAGTCAATTATTACCTATGTCTGGTTAACATATATATAGATCATAGACAAAGTCAATCTAAAAATATCACAAACAATATTTTAGTACTTTTGATGGGTCAAATTCCTTAAATCAAACTAAAGGCAGCAAACTTTAGTATATTCCAAAGACTTTAATCATGGACAGATATTAATATGAACCTAAATCCTGAACATATATGAAAAAAATGTGCATAATCTAGCATATCTCATACAAAATACTGAATGCATATCTACCTCCACAATAAGATGCAACGGAACAAGACTCTTGATATGTCAACATCAGTATAAACCATTTAAACCTTGCATATTGGTCGGTGTGGATCTCGGAGATTAACAAGCAAGTTGTCAATTTTCAAGTCAAAGTGTACTATGTTTTTTCCATGTAGGTACTCCATGCTAAAGGCCACATCCATTGCCATCAAAAGTCGCTTGCGCTTTTCAAGATTCCTAATATGATAACATTAGCATCAAGCATTTATCAATAAGAAAACATATTAAATCAGGGCAATGCAATAACTAATAGTCAAAAAAGGAACATGGCCATGAATATATGCAGAAATTACCTGTCACTCTTCTGCAAGGCATTTCTTAAGGAACCATTAACCATATATTCAGTAACTGTTGCCACAGAACCCCCAGGGCCATCAAGCACAACACCATAGAGGCTATCATCCAACTGTGCTTCTAAACTTTGTTCCCTAAAGCTACCAGTATCCTCAGCAAAGGGATCCTGGCAAGAAAAGGTTTCTTTCTTCAATGCTGCTTTGCTTTGTCTAGCAGGTGGAAAGAAGGTACCATGCTGTATATTCCATGGATCCTGATTACTGAACAGTGAGTTCGGAGTATCCTGCACATCTCCAAACCTGACGGATGGAGATGATGAAGATAGTGCAGCGTCTTCGGTGTGGGGGTTTCCAATATTCGGTTGAGGATTTGAGCCGAGAATGCCCCAAATAGGGGGTTGTGTAGCCTCATTGTGTTCCCCTGACCTGGAATTTTGCCTGTATGTTCACTGCATGATTAAATAAAGATAATGGTGAGAGAGAGAAATAGAAGAGAGAGAAAAAGGTGAGAGGTAGTTAAAAAGGTGAGAGAAAGAAAAATGTGTCAGGAATATTAGGAATAGCAGAGGAGAGAAAAGAAAAATACCGCCACGTAAGTGTAAAGTTAACGTCGTTACAAGCTACTTAACGGAAAGGATCTATTGAAAGCAAAATCAATAACTTGGGGATCTAATTAAATCACTTTTAAAAACGGGTATCAAACGGAAATTCAACCCCCAACTTACGGACTAAAAAGGTAATTAAACCTACCAAAAATTGTAAAGATAGATAACTGCATTGATTTCCCTTCTTCCTCTTGAATCTCCCTACTTTGTCACTTCCTCCACCCATCCCTGTTGTTCTTCTATTGTTGTTTCTGTAACTAGAAGCATGTGAAATTGCTTGTTGCGACAAACATGATTTGGGTTATATTTCTCGTCACATATAAAACATAGAACTTTTTTATTTTATTTTATCTTGCATTTCTTCATCTATCAATCGTCGAAAGGTTGACCCTCTATTGTGAACCCTGGTTTCTTCCCTCTGAATTGTTTAGTTCTTCCATTTCGTCTTTTCCTTTTTCCCTAGTAGGCATTTGAGAATTTCCCTCTCTTGCAAAACTTTTGGTCAGCCAATTGGATTTGGATATTACCACAACCTTAGTTTCCATAGAAATTTTTCCTCTGGATAAAAAATTCAATTTTATCTTCCACCATTTGGGTGGTTGTCATAATTAGGTTATCCAATTTTGAGGGTTTATCCAACTTGACTTCAGCCTTGATCTCATCCTGTAACACATTCAAGAATATCCCAATGAAATAATCTTGTTCCATTCCTTTTAACAAACCTGCATATTGCTCGAATTGTACCACATAATCTTTGATGTTTCCTATTTGCGTTATGCCAACAACACTTCAAAGGGATTTCTTAACATATTTGGTTGAAAAGGCTGCACTACTATTGTCTTGAAAGATTCCCGAGTGCGATATAGGTTGCAAGATTCATACCATTGGTACCAATTCAGAGCCTTTCCTTCCAAGGCCACTGACATTGCTTGCATCTTTTCAATTTTCGACACTTATTGTAAATAACAATATTTGTCCAATCTATCGGTCCATCCTAACACATCTTCTCCTGCAAATATTGGGATGTTAAGTTTATGCCACCTTGAACCTCTCTGCATCCTCTAGTCCTGCTCCTTTTCTCATGGTTTATGGCTGAAAACTCATTCTGATTGGACGTAGATGTTGTAGTTCATGTTATCTTTTCCACCACCCTTGATAACCCATTAATTAAATTTTCCATCTTTTGCATATGTTCATTCTGTACTTATCTTCTCTTTCTTTATCACGTACTGATTCAAACAAGCGTTCCAAGGTTTCTAATCTTGAATCCATTCTATTGTTAACCATAAGCACCTACGTTGGTACCATAGGGCCAAAAGGTAGCTCTGATACTAGTTGATAGAACAACCAGATGTTTCAAACAGACTGGTCTTTCGAGAGGACCTAAACTCTCCCACCTCTAAACTTTAGAAAACTGAAGCTAACAATAGCATACCACAAACTACTTATATTAGTTTGTTTTACAAGGTTAGAACTGTAGGAGGTTATGTGCTTTATGCTTTTGATCAACTCATTAACTCGGGAACCCTGCTCGACATCCTAACTCAACAATCTAACTTGGCAACAAAGCTCAGCAACAAAGTCCGACAACACATATAGAATATTAATATCTTACCCTTGAAGTTTCACTGAACCTATCAAATAATATGTAAAAGAGTAACATAAAAGTGTTATAAAAATATCAAAAAAGTTTTTTTAACAATTTTTTTTTTCAATTATTTTACAACGCATACGTGGTGACTTGTGATTGGTCTGTTTCAAATGTTTTTTTGAAAAGAAATTCAAGAAAACCAATAAAGTGATGACATGTGTCTTATTGTCAAAAAGTTGTTAATATATCAAGATCCTAAAAATATAGAATTATTTTTGGAGTTGTATGGAAAACTAGATAGTATGTGTCATTAGAGTGTTTTACAATTTTGTAAAAAAAAATATTGAATGAAAAAGATTTAGAATTTTATCCACACAAAATTGTATTAGAAGAGCTCGCACTTTTATCCTAAAAAATTGTACGAGAAGGATTTATAATTATTTCTTAAAAAATTATACGAAAAGAATTTGTAGCTTTGTCCAAAAATTAATTATATGATATAAGAAAAAATTGTACGATATATGAAAGTTTGCAGTTTTTGCTAAGAAATTAAATACTTGCTTTCAAGATATCCATGGGAAAAAGTTACTAATGTAATATTATTTATTATTGACCTTTGATACATTTTATACAAACCTGTTTTTGGCTTGTGATATTCTTCTAGTAAATTTAAAGCAGAATGAGTCTATGAAAAGAACAGGCATAATGCTTAATAACAGATGAAATTTGGACAGGGACAAAATACACGCACAAGGAATCATGGTTTGTGTTCCCTTTTTAACGACAAGATAAGTGACAAAAGTAAATTATTAAAGAGAAAAGCAATTACCAGAATTCTTAAGACTAATCAATTGGCTATAAAGAGTAATGTACAAATAGTTACAATGAATCCAAAACCTGAAGGCCTATAGCATTTTTGGGTTCTAGAAATTGTCGTGATTTATCAACCAAAGTTCACAAAATGGTGGCCGAACTTAACATTAGATCTTGATCTCCTCCTTCATCTTTTAGCATTACTGCAATGTATGAAAAATGTAGATGGGAATGCACAAAGATGTAATGCAATTCATCCTTTGAAGTGAGACACTTTCCTTGAACACTCAAAAGCCTCATTTATATCAGTAATGTGTTCATGTAGAGGTATACTTCAATGTCTTATTTCCCTTCTGTTCTCTACAGTATACCATGATTGAGAAGTGGATGAACTATTATCATTTCCATGGGAATAGAGTGTTAGTGACATTGACTATGTTTGGACGGATGAAGTGGGGCTAGGAATATCTTCCTCTACACTATCAAAGGCAGCTCTACCAGTTAACATCTTTATAGCAATTTCACTCACTTCAACAAACCATTCATCCTCAGGCAAGACACTGTCATTCAAAGGTTATTGATTAGTATAAAGCAGTGTATAACAAAAATGGTTGATTCCATCATAAATGTACTTCAATGATGCAGACATATTTTCCATTTATCTGCATTTTTCCTTTGATAATTTTTTTAATACACTTTGCATGTTATTTTTCAGTAAAAACTTTATTCTTTTACTTCTTTAACGATGTCCTAATGACACTAATAAGCTAAATGCTAAATGACCAAATAGATGTACCTGTTGGGATCCAGACCTGTAGCAGCAAGAGCATTAATAGCTCTTTCAATAATGTTTTTAATAGCTTGATGCAGATGACGAGATAAGTAACGACCTTGGGATGAAAATATCATCACAAATTGCATATCCAAATAAAGCTGCATGAATGATCCAACAATTAGTCTCATTAATTTTGGTAAGTGATCCTAAATCCTCAGCATTAAATTAATGGTAAGTGATCCTAAATCCTCAGCATTAAATTAATGGTAAGTGATCCTAATTCCTCAGCATTAAATATTCTTCACAAACTACCTTCCAGGACCAGGTTTCAAAAGCAACTTTTTTAAAGTTTGTGGCAGACAGGTTTTATAATAATATTAATTAATTTTCGACAGCCTTAATAGTATTTTTATCTCTATATTTTTAAAATTGAATCATTACTATAAATATAGAAAAAAAAATGTTATTATATTGTAGCAGGTTTCTATGTTTAAGTTGAAGTAACCCTTAAGAAAAAACTACATTTATGTTTCAGTGACTACCTGTTGAAGGCCTATGGGACCCAAAGGTGTTGATCCTGTCTCAACCTCTTCCCAGAAGGCTTGGTCATCAGAAAGCCACAGCACCACTGTTTCTGCTAGTCTCATCAATAAAACAGTCACAAATCTTTCCCTGCCTACAAACATGTCTGCTGCAAGGCTTGCCACTTCGGTAAGCTTAGCAAAAATTTCCTGAACAATAATGTACCAAATGACAAACCTTATAATTAAACAAAGATAGTGTTACTATATTTCTATGGTGAATGTATCTGAATACTAAAGAGAAAGCATGCTATGATGAAATCTTGCATGTGGAAGAGGGTATATGACATAACTGAAAAGCAGAATCAGACTGAATAAAAAAAGATATATCAAATGATAATGTGTAAATTTGATATCAGACTATGCTTATAAGACAGATAATGCGTTTCAGACTCTGCATACCGCTCACAACTCTAGACGTAACTTTCACATGGTAAGAAAAGGAGAACAAAGGAAATGTAAAACAGAAATCAACAACCTTAGACAAAGGGATAGCAAAACTTCTTTATATAATTCAGTGTTGCATTGCATTAATTGCAAAGTGATAGAACTAAGCATAAAGAAAACAAGCATTAATTACCCCAGAAGCTGCAACTTTTACTGAATAAGAACCCTTAACCTAAAACTATAAGCAATCTCTGAGTCTAATCACACCGTTAATGCTAAAGATAAACAATCTTAATATTCCAACACACATGTTACCTGAAAGATTGGAGAAGGAAACCATTCAGGCTGCTCTACGTTACCATCCATTCCCAAATATATTAATGCATTTAGACGAGCTTCTCCTTCTTCTGTGAATATAAGTTCAAGAGCATGTTGCCGGCAAAAGCTGTCACGCAGGCGATCAACTTCACGTTGGAGCCTTTTCTTGAGTTCACGCTGTTTGTCCGATCCTTTTTTCTGAGATTCATCACCTCTGGTGCTATGTGAAAGCTTGACAACAGCACGTGGAAGCAGTTCATCTGCCAGTAATATTGCATTTGCCATCAATGCTATCTGCTGTGCTTCAGTCTCAGCAAGCTTAACAATTCTGTGTCCTTCAATGTTCTCAGTTACCACTGATCCTGGCAACGCATTTACCAGCAAGTGGACATAGAAGTTGAACACTTGTAGAAGGCCTTCAACTGCAAGAACATCCAATTGCAGTATTTCAAGAGGTCCAACATCTTCAAATAGCTCCTATTCAGATAACAGAAAACTTTATTAAGCATCTAAAGCAATGAGGCATAAAGGAAGGAGTGAAACAAAGAAGCTTCATGATAATATTATACTCTCTCGGTCAATTTCCTAGTATCATATCGATACTTTCAAAATAGGATACTGAGCACTGGTTTGGTTTTCTGAGGAAAAAGAATTCAAAATGGAAGCAATTCTGAATTTTTGTTACCTGAACCATTGAGTTGAATTTGTGAGCACTGCCTGAAAGCTTTGGTTGGAGCAAACCTAAGTTACTGTGAGAAGATGGAGGTTGGCCAGAAGGCCTGTTACTGGTTGGTGCATAAGCAAGTACCCAATCCTCTGCAGCAGCCAGTGCAGAACTACTTTGTTCAATTCTTTTCAAATTTGTTTTCAGTGCTTGCTCAACAAACGGCCTAAAAAATTTTATTAGGACAGGGGAAAGAGCTAGCCCAGTAGTCTCTAGCAGATAGCAGTGACTCATGCAAACATGAACACATTCAGATGCAACTCTCAAACCTCCTGCTGCAGCTGTAGAGGCAAGAATGCATTTCTTAAGAAGAGCAGAATATTTCTCAGCCTCTGCAACTGCCCAAGTTACTAACTCAGACGTATATGCAGGTTCTTCAGAAAACACTGACAGAGAATCTGATGCTGCTTGTGAAATGGTAGAAAAAACAAGCTGTGAAAGGGCAGCAGTAAATGGCCCAACCCCACCATAATTGCTGGATTGAAGGATTTTCATGGTACGTTGTAATGTTCCTTGGCGAGAACTTAGTAGTAATGTGTGAGCACGAGGACCATCCCCAAGTTTTTTCAATGACAACGCTGTTGATCGAATCTCTGCACTGCTAGTTGATGGCTGGCAGATAGTATCTGCTAGTTGATCTGCTAGTTTTTGTCTGTGTTCAGCAATAGCATCTTGCAATGCTTCAAATAAATTTGGACTTAAAGTTCCCACTTCAGTAATTTCTTGTACCATTTTTTCTCCTTCTTCCAAAGCAGTCATTGCTTCATCCACTCTTTTCTCCGCTAATAGAACCTCAAGGGTTTCTAAATATCCTATTAGCCATTTTTCTGTCTTGGATAGTTCTGTTTTTTCATCTAGTATGTCATCCATGTCTGAATCTTCATTTCCACTAATCATGGGACTAAGCTCACACCCATCTGCTAAACCATGAACCAAAGCAGCCTGGGTGGATAGAAGATTTCTCATGGAAACCAACTCTCCCTCAAGATCAGATATCTCTTTGGACGTACTGCATAAAATGTTGCAGAGATAGTAAACAGCACAATAATAATCATACTTACAGATACAAGATATCCTCTCTTTTTTTCAGGCAACCATATATTTGTCAATTTCTGTTAAAATCACAAACAATCTTGTCCCCTTCATAAAATATTTGAATGTCTTAAATGGATCCTTGAATCAAGTTTAGATATTGCTACAAGCAGTCTAAAGTTTAAACATTGACATCCACAGTATAATGAATGGATTGGACCCTTACCTAAAAGCTGAAGTTACAACACTTATACCAAAAAAACACAGCAGAAATATTAGAAATTTTGTCTTTCAAAACTAACAGAAGAATGAATGCTAAACTTACCATATCATGTCCTCACAGAATCATGCTGCAATTTTATACTCACCAACCCAACAGAATCCGTTTTCCTTTTCCCTTTTTTCACTTGATTAACTTCCCCATCTCATTTTTAGTGACAGAACAAAAAACATTTATTTAGTAAAAGAATCGAAAGTCAAATGAACTTTTTACTTCCTCTTATCCATGTACGAAAACTTAAATGGGGATAAAACTTTTGGAACAAACACTTGTTGCAAAATTTCATACAACCACTTTGACATTTTAATAAATGTAATCTGTAAACAAAGGAACTTCTGAAAGGAAGGCACTGAAACAGGTCTCGTCATAATGAAAAATTCATGAAAAGTAATGCTTAAATCCCTTCACAAGTTCAGATACGGTGCATAAGAATTCGAAAGTATAGCCCAAAATATTCTTCAACAAATATATGCAACTAATTAACAAATTTTAGGGTGTGTAATCACCGTATGAAGGCTGAGTAGTTAGCAAGAACACTTTTACGCATTTCTTCTGCTGAAGCCTTCTTCAGATCAATAAGATAAGAGCACAAGTGTCTTATCTCCTGCAAAACAGTAAATAAAAACCTTTATTAAATTTGAAGACAGAAAAGTGCCCTCTATCAAATGGATAAAAAAGCAGTGTGATTTTATTTTTCCATTATCCCAACTTCATTCACCAAGAACCATTTTCGTTCCTGGCATACAAAATATAATTATAAACACATTATAAAAACCTTGCTGATTCTAATTGAGGATTACTGAACCAACCTGTTATTAAACCTTTTACTATGAATAGAATGAATTTTACATCATAAAATTGTAAAGGCAAGAGTCTAAAAAAGTAGAAGTTGCAAGTTGCAACAAATGGATTCCTAATAAATGGGAAAAATAGTATTACCTCTGATAGAAAATCTAACTTGGTACAAACGTGAAACCTCCTTTCTTTCTGCCTAAATGCAGTATACTACTTGTAAGCAAAATTCAAGCTACTAAAAACTCAGCTTTTATACACTTTCTAACATATTCTTTTTAGCCTACTATATGCTACTAATTAAAATTATTACAAACTAAAAAATCACACCACAAGTTAAAGGAGTAAGACCTACAAAATGTTACAGTTTCAAACATATTTCAATGAATAACAATGGTGTATTTAAAAGCGTGGTTCCCTACATATACTAATGTGTTTGTATATACTTTTGACATGCAGCGTGGATATTGTGTTTCATACACTTACCCTAGAGGTATAATTTTTGGTTCATTGTAGGCATGATCACTCATCAGCAAACAGACCCATTAAGCAATTTGACAATGAAAAGTGGTTTAACATGAAATCTATGCGACAGAGAGAGAGAGAAAACCTTTTCGTTCATGGTGCGGGATTTGGAGGCGACATAGCTATTGGGATCAAAGGAGGAGCTTTTGAAAACCTTGAGCCTATCACTGAGTGTGAGATTGGCCTCAAGCTCTGAAGCGTCTCCAATGCTGGATGACAAAGATCCTCTCGGAGTCGTGAATGGTGACTGATCCATTGTAAGTTGTTGTGTTTATCTACGTTGCATGCATGCAATTCCGGAGCAGAAGGTTGAATCGAAATGGCAATGGAGATTTAAGAAATGAAAGTGCAGAAAATGTAATCAGATTGATACATGTGATGTAACGAACGAAGATGCATGCGAGAGAAGAGAGCCTCGGCAAACATGCACTGCATCCATTCCAAACACGGATTGAAATGTGTTTTTTTAAGGAAAAACATACTATTTTCATATCTTAAAAAAAAAACCATGCTACATTTAATAATAAAATATTTAAGATAATTTATTAAAACATATATTATATTATTTAATAAAAATGATTATAAAATTAATGGGCGTACATCAATCTCCACTTTTTTTAAGTGGTCATAATAAAATAATATAAAATATTTTACAACATAAAATATGAAAAAAATATATAATATAATATGATGATAACCGTTTTTTTTTTCTTGGGTTTTGTATGTATATAGACAAACCTTAATAAGAAATTACGGATCTAGTTAAAAAAAAATCATCAAATTACGAAAGTAGATAAGTTGTGGGGTGAGACGATTTCAAATAAAGAACTCGTATCTCCAACACGACTTCACCCTATCACATTGATCAGGGGTGAAGTCATAGGGTGAAGTCGTACACTCAAAAACGACTTTAGGGCATTGTAATCAATTACCAAGCATTGTAATCTATTACAACGTGTTGAAGTCGTGTCCCTTCACGACTTCACCTTGTATAAGAAAAAATGTCTCTAGTAATCGATTAAATTATGGTTGTAATCAATTACCAAAGAGTTTTATGTCTATAAACTCTTTCGTAATCGATTACCACCATGATGTAATCGATTACCAGAGGATTATATGTTGTGTTTTAATGGTTGTTGACAATTTATATAGGTATGGTCCATGTCTTTTGTTATTCCTGTTTAATTATTGATTTAATGTTATTATTTGACATTTTTGTTTTGTTGATTGTGTTAGACAAAAAAGAAATTGTCGTAATAATTTATTGAATCCAAAAAATAAATAAAACCTTAAAACAAAATTTATAAGAAATAGTAATAGTTTTTTATTAATTAGTGAAGAGATTATAAAATGGTAAAATTAATAAAAAAACTATTAACGAAATGGACATGTCCCCCTATGATGACCTTCGTTGTGGTAGTAAGAGCATTTTTTCGACTGATCTGAAGTGGATTGATCCATCTCATTACGAATCCTAGTCGCAGTTGGTCTTCCAGATGTCTTGCATCGCATTTGAGGATCTGGTATGAAGTTTGGACCAGTATACGCAGACCAATAATCTTCATTTTGGATGGGGTGAAATTATACTTCGTATGCCTTGTAAATGTTGTTAAGACTATACACTGGATCGATATATTGGGTTAGTGGTATGTGGGAATATGCACAAATGGAAATGACATGATGACATGGGAGACGAGTAGCTTGGAAGTGACCACAATCACACCACCATTCATTTAGCCTGACATTATACGAAATTGGATGTGGACGATATTGGTGAGGTGTTGAAATTTTCTGAACATTAAATTCAGAATTTTCACGATTGTACCGATGAACATGACAAAATGCGAATTATTATTGATTTTTTCGAAAAATATTGTTGATTTCTTCAGGATATTAGTGGCCTGCTTATAGCATGTACTGTGCTTTTAAGCCTCTGATAAGTATGAAAAAATACATGTTTTCAGACTTAATAATTAGCTCAAATTTGTATTTATTCATAAAATAATGTGTTTTCATCATTGAAAAGTTGTAATTAGAAGTAGAAAAAGCTGTGTAGTAAATTGTACAAGAATTTATACATCAAAGTGGAGTCAGATGTTTCTCGCTAAACGCAAGCTAAAATTCGCAAAGTCAGCAGGAAGAAATTCGTACAATACACCATCACATGTGCGCTAAGCGAATAGCACCAGTTAAAGAAACAACATTTAAAGAAAATTCGCATAGCGCATGATAGGTGTGCGCTGAGTGAATTAATTAAATCAGAATTGGCTTTTAAGTTCGAGAAGACAGAAAGAAAGAACCCCTAACAAAAGTTCCGGACAAAGAAAAGAAACAAAAACATCTCAGGAACTTCTAGAGACTACTTCAAGTTATCAAGACATAATTTTTGCAAGGGATTGCTTCAAATGTGTACGTTCTAGATGACTAGGAGTAGTTAAATTTCTTTTTCGTTGGGATTGGATGTAATGAACTCACTGTGATGTAATTTTCCTGTTCAATATGTCGTTGTTCGTTCCTATGCTCTTTTTCTTGAATTTATTATCATTGTATGGAAATATAATGTTATTTGAATGTCTCTGATTACTGGAAAGTAATTTTGAACATGAACATAGATAGAGCACCTAAGTGATTTGGGATCTAGGGATAGACTCAATAACTTGGTCATTCTTAGCATCGGACTTAATGCAAATTGTATGTTAAATTGACTAAGGGATTAGCAGTTTGATATATTAATTTAGAACTAGTTACTAAGGGATTAGGACTAGTATACCTTGATGTGAATGTTTGAATGAAATAATGAAATATTGAACAGATTTTTTTATTCATATGATTCATGAAACCCAATTCCAACGAAGTTTCTTTTAAATATAAATTCCTGACACACTAATTGTTTGATAAGATACCAAAAAGAGTTTCTTGTGTTGTTTTGTGTATTTTGATGTCTAATTGAGTTGTAAAAGGAATAATTGTCATGTGTTGCACAAGTCCTTTAGGAGAACGATATTTTACTTATTCACTGTATTACTTGTAACGATTTGGTATACTTGCCAAAAATTTATCAGCCTCGTTCAACAAACCATGATTGTGTCCTCTCAAATGTTGTTTTGATAAGAGCACAAATTGGTAATGAATGTGCTCCCTTTAAAATGGAGTTCATGCACTCATCAAGAATAGTGGACATATGTCCATATCTTCTCCCTCCATCAAAAGCTTGAGACCATTTTTTCAATGGAATTTTATCTATTCAAGCAACTTGTTGGGGGTATTGGTCTCTCATTACAGTAAGCTTTGCCGCCATAGTGGGTTGCTTGACCTCGTAAGCTGTAAGCACGTAATAAAATAAAAAATTGAAGAATTTTGTTTACAAAATTTAAACTATAAATTGGTAGTAAAATTTAGTGTAGTAGTACCTAAATTGATGAATTGTTTTTTGAGTTCCTGATTTTTGAATTTGTTGTTGAAGTTGGAGGGTAGATGACGTATGCAATAAACAGAGTTCAAACCATCCTTTTCCTAACCAACTTCTTCTGATCTTAAGGCTGATAGGATACCCTTTCCTCTGTCACTGATGATGCAAATATTTTGTTGAGAGTTAACATGTTCTCGAAGTAGTTGAAAGAACCATATCATGGCCTCCTTTGTTTCACCTTCTACAATGGCAAATGCCAATGGAAAAAGATTTCTATTGTCATCTTGAGCGATGACGGTAAGTAAAGTTTCATGATATTTATCCGTTAGAAAGGTTCCATCCACTTGGAAAATGGGTTTATAATATTTGAATCCTTGTATGCAAGACCGAAAGACCAGAAAACTTTTTCCATAACGTAGCAATTACTGTCAGGTTGTCCATCAATCTCCACTGGAGAACCAATGTATTGCAAAGTTGTACTAGGATTTGCATCCTTGACCGCATGTAACCACCTGGGTAGATGGTTATAAGAATCTTCCCTGTCACCAAACTCCATAGCAAGAGCCTTTTGTTTCGCCATCCAAGCTTTTTTGTATGACAGATTATCCGAACTGATTTTTAATATCTGCAATCAAACTCTTGATGGGAATGGAGGGATTTGTCCTGACAAAATTTGATACGATTGCGGCAATGTGATTACTATCAAGATTTGTATGATCTTGAGATAGTATGGTTGAGAAACACGTATGTTGTCCGTCGATATTCTTGATTTCCCAATATTGACGGACTTTGCTATAAGTTGCCCTCAGACGTCATTGACAGTCGTTGTGGTATTCCAAACATCGTATAACATATATGTTAGGCTTGGATTCAACAATGTTGTATTTATATCTGTTGTTGATGTGATATTGTTTGATTGTAGAAACTGTCTCCTCCTTTGATTGGAATTGCATACGTTCCTGCAGCTCTGGAATGACATGTTGAGATTATTGTGTCATGTGGTCGTCCTTATTGTGTTGATCACCAACTATGTTATCCAATTCATCATCTGTGTTGAATTCATCAACATTATCTAAGATCAAAGGTTGTTCGTCCATGATTTGCGATGATGAAGATGCGCTGAAGTTTCACAATGTCATTACAAATTAATGGTTGTGACAGGAGAAATAGAAAGATTGTGTAAATAGATTGGATTGGAAATATGTGAAGTAGGAGGAAGTGTGTTGAATATGCGAACAATGACTAGTATATATAATGACATATGAATTTGCCTTGGTGCATATGAAAGTAAATAGACTTTTAGGCAAGTACTACAATTCATTGACACAGTTAGCTAAACATAAGGTGCCTATGCATTGACAGTGAACATTTGTTGGGGACAGTTTTAACACTATCAATGATAGTATGAATGCTAGATTTGAATAACTCGAGCTAAACATAGGTGACCGTTTTGATACAATTGATGCTCGAGTTGAACATCTAGAGCACCACATGCAGTTTCTGCGACGTCATTTTGGTCCACATGACAGATCTTCTTCATAGATAGATTTCAATTTCATTGTATTTTCTTGTTATCGTTTTTTAGCTTTTTCTTTTGTAATGCATTTACAATTTAATAAAATAGTTGACATTTCCTTTATCACTTTGTTTTATGATTTTCATTTGTATTTACATTCTAAAAATGACTCATCCTAAAAATAATAATACATGACAATGTCATCAACAACCATATGTTTACAAAATAATAACATACACATATGTTAAAAAAGTATGCCAAAGTAATCAATAAACATAACCTACATAAATTGTCAGCAACCATTAAAACACAACATATAATCCTCTGGTAATCGATTACATCATGGTGGTAATCGATTACCAGAGAGTTTTTAGACATAAAACTCTCTGGTAATCGATTACAACCATGGTGTAATCGAATACCAGAGATATTTTTGCTTATAAAAGGTGAAGTCGTGCAGAGGGCATGACTTCAGCACTTTGTAATCGATTACAATGTTTGATAATTGATTACAATGGCTAAAGTTGTTTTTGGGTGCACGACTTTATCCTTGGTCAATGTGGCAGAGTGAAGTCGTGTTGGGGCACAACTTCTTTATTTGCAGTCGTTTGGATCTCCCATGACTTGCCTACTTTTGTAACTTGAATTTTTTTTGACCTAAATTCGTAATTTCTTATTGAGATTTGTCTATATACGTACAAAAACCCCGTTTTTTTTAGCAAATAATCATCATTTAAAACTTGTTAATGGTTAGTGATAAATTTAAGTTTAATTAGATATTTTGATATAAAAATATTAAGTTGATTTTCTAGTTTTTTTTAATTTTTAATTTTAATTTGGTCTTGATAAAGCATTGTCACGACGTGTCAATTTATAATTTTTTTTTTAAATTACGTGTCAAATTAAAGTCGTTGTACATTAGTATGTGACATAACGGTGTCATTTGGTAAAGTTTTATTGCTTTTTTATTTAATTTAATCTTAATCTTTTATTAAAATGAAATAATGTTGTTGGTCGTTATATATGTTGTTATTTTATTAAAATTCACATCTTTATTTAATATTTTTAAAAATATTTTTAAATTAAATTTAACTTTAAAATTTTTCATTTAAATAAATTACTTTTAAACAAATATTTATTAAGTTTAAATTAGTTATTTGGTTTCCAATTTTGGTTAAAATAGTTCAAATATATAAAAATTATAGAGAAATAAAAGTTTACACATATAACTATGAATTAAACATGTTTAGATAAATAAAAATTTCTGTAAAAATATTAGATTTTATTTAAATATAATTCTAGAAATATTTAAAAAATATATAAATTTTTATAAAAATATAAGCATAAAATTTATATAAAAAAATTATCTTAACTTAAAAAAAGACAACATTAATTCATTTTGACTTTGTTACATTTGTTACATCTGATACAATTTTGATCTTGACACTTAAATTTTTGTTTTCCAAAAATAAAAATAAAAATAAAAATAAAAATAATTTAAAAATTAAAGAAAAAAACTATAAATTGAATGTAATACTATTTTTAAAACCATTTATATAATATTAATGGAAAAGACTAAATTGTCTCAAGTTTTTACAAATCAAGATTAAATTAAAGAAAAAAAAATTGAATGAACAATTTCACATTTTACACTACAAAAATTATTAATTTTAGGAGGGAGTTTTTTTAGCATTTCTGGGGGTTTTAACCCCCAAAAAACACGTTTCTCGTGGTTCAGAGAACCACTTGGAAAACCACCGTCACAAAATTATCGGCAGAACTAGCTGGGGTTTCTAGAAAACCGTCCCTATTTCCAGGGGTTTTGGGTAAACTGCCAGAATTAACCGGGATTATGCTGAACTGCTCCTATTTTCAGGGATTTTGCGAAAACCGCCAAAAATAGCCGGGGGTTTGCGAAAACCGTCGAAAATAACCGGGGTTTTGCGAAAACCGCCAGAAATAACTGGAGTTTCCACGAAACCGCCGAAAATGTATTGATGACCATGTATTGTTTGACATTGAGGATGAGCATACCACTCAGTGCTGAATTTGGTTTTTGCATAACACCTTTTGTAAAGCCTATTTTGTTATTTGTTACAATGGTTAACCTAAAAATTAATTGGGTTTAAATCTTGAATGTAAAACTGTTGAGCTCATGCATGTAAAACTGTTTAAATCTTTAATGTTTGATTATCTTGTCACTCATGAAATTGTTTGCTAATTTTCAGAATCGGTAGTTTGCTGAACAAGAACACAATCCAAGAATCAACACTTGATAGGATAATTGTTGTCTAGTAGTGCTCAATTGTATCTCTGATCTCTATTATGCTAAATTGAAAAATGAAATTATTTGATTGTAAAATGAAATACCTAAAAGACTATTCTGAAAAATCTCATATAAGTGTATTGTGTGAAAAACAAGGAATTTGAGTTATGTTATGAGGGTTTTGGTACATACAAGTAATGCCTGGATAGAATCAAACAAGATGTAAAAAATCCATGAGTAATTGTATTCTACTTAATTCTAAGTTGTAAAATGATTCATCAAGCTAGCTAGCACCAAATCAAAACAAGAAAGAGGAATTTATGTGAAGCATTTCAAAAACATTCCAATGGTTGATATGGAAATAGTTCTTGTGAGTTACCTCATTTGTGAATCATCTCATCAACATCCAATGGTTGTGTTATTATCAATTACCTGTTCCCCCAAGGTGCATAAGTGATGACTTGGTCACAACTTTTTACTTGACAGCCAGAAAAGAAAAATCCAAGATTGACTCCAATGGATTGGGTCAAGCAATTGATGATATGGAAGTTATCTAAAGATCTAAAAGTTTAAAAAAAGTAATCTAAAATTGCATATTATATAAACTAAGTTGTATTGTTCAACATATATAACTAATTGTTCATACAATTAATTGTTCATAAATAAAAACTAAATAGAAAGATGTTAAATAACAGTGTTCAATACTAAAAATTACAGAAAAAATATGTTTAATTTTCTTCATCTTCGTTTGGTACGCTTCCTTGATCAAATACCTACAATATAATATAATAATTAGTCGGTTATATATTTAAAACAAAAATCATACAAATAAATTTAGCAATTATTACCATGATCTCTTGTATGTTGATGGCCTTTCTTGTTGCACTTCCAACAAAATATATCTTGTTCATGGTCATTTTGTACATGTGAATTTTCTTGTTGCTACACAAGGTTAAGTGTCAGATTAAATGAATGCATTTGATAGGAATAGAGATCAAATGCAAACAACAAAGAAACAAATTATATTGACAGTATTTTTAACATCATATAAGAACATAAAGTGTGATTTTCACAAAGATAAGGGGCTGAAGATGTTTGAAAGAGGAGTTATGTATATGGAGTTCTGGAAAGAATGCCTACCACGTACCTTCATTTGTTCGTCTTGTCAGGTTTCTTTTGAATCTTTTATCGGTCCTCTCCCTTTCAATATCTTATCGGTCCTCTCCCCTGTCCTTTCCATTTTTGGAGTTCAGATGAGTTGTCTTGATTAGTATTTGGTTAGTTTGGTATGCAAGCATCCATCGCCAAATGGATTTGCATGATTTGAGAAAAATTGCAGTTAGATTAAATTTGTTCAACAACACTTGGAAAACCTGTCAAAACTATGGAAAACACGTGTATAGACTTTCAGACAAACAGAAGTCAAACAATTCCAAGATAGACAGGTGATTACCTCCACTGAACTGTCAGGAGAGAACCACTTCAATAGCACACCAAGATGCACTACGGTAGGAATAAGCTTGAAAAGTAGAGGAGTTGTTACCTGTGGAATGGGCAAAGAAATTACTATTTATTATTGCTTTACAATGATATTTATAGTGTTATGCCACTGACTTTAAATCATGGAAACTGGTTGCAATTTATGGTCCTTAGATTTCAAGTTATTTACTGAAAGATACTTCTCGAACTTGTAGATGCAGAGAGCTTGGGACAGCTTACAAAAGTTAGCCCGGAATTTGCCAAACTCATTTTATGTGTTATTGGACAAAAGAGCATTCATTTTTTGTGTTATTAGTAAATTTGTGTACAGGCAAAACCATTGTGTTTCAAGGTCTATTATCAAATAGGAGAAGGGGGCAAAAATTTATACAAAAGTTAATTTAAGGTTGCTTTATCTTTCACCAAGACAGAATATTTATACCCCAATGAGTCAAAGTATACGCGAAAGAGAAAGGTAAGAGCTTCCATCCAGAATAAAGTTTGTATAAATTTGGTTCATAAAAATTCATCATGGATCAAGGACAAAATAACACTACGAAGACCAAGGGTCAGTTTTGGAATCTAGTAACTAATAATTCAAACTAAAGAGAACAATTTGATACCAGACTAAGAGTTGCAGATATAATTTACCCTGAAATTAATCAAATATTAGAATACATAATAGCAAGTGAAACTTTCAAATTTAAGCTTTATTTTTCAAGTTACATCACGAGTAGAAGTGAAAATGAATTGAGTTAGTCCCAGCTTAAGCTTAGCTAAATAAGAAATTCAGCCTATTTTCTTGGCTAATCTAGAGCTCACAAGCTACTCAAGCTTAACAAGTCAACATAGAGAGCTTTATGTAAATTTTAGTTGAATATTCTTAGCTCAAATTTCTTACCTAATATGAATGATTTTTTAATATATTTCTAACCAAGAATAAAATTAAATGCTAAGATTTATTAAATTAAGTATAATAATAATTGTAATATTATTTAATATGTGTTTGTATGTTTATAAATCAAGTGTAGCTTTTCGCTACACTACAAATATATAAAAAGTAAAGAGATTCATGTGTGCGTAACAGTAAGTTGATTAATCAACAGAACAAGCATATATTATCTGAGTAGAAGTTGGAATCCTTTAAATGCAAAAGCAAGAAAAAAAAACACAACCAAACACTCAATCATGATGAATATGGAAGTTTTTGTTGAGACAAAGAAGGATAATCTTTTCCTCGATTTTGCAAATGACCATTACATCAGTTTTTACTAAATTTATTTCCTACATACAAAGATTCCTTTTAGCTTATCTTTTCCAAGGATTAAACAAGGCAGAAATATCCTTTCCTATGGTTCAAAAACAAAATTAGTGTTGTAATTAAGCATGTAGAAAATGGACGTTCTATAAATAGTAAATCCTCAATTACAGCCTTTAATAACAGATTAATGTGATTCTTAATTTGTACAAGCTAAAAAAGGAATTCAAGTATATACAATTATTAGGCAAATTCTATTGATCAAATAAATGAAAACAATAATAATGAATCCCTGACTAACGTCATATACATATTTCTTCCTATTATAAAAACACATAAAAAACAAAGCATTTCAAATAGAAACACAAATTTGGAAGAGAACAAACCCAGACTACTAGCAAGCAGAATGCAACAGACGCCAATTGATAGAGCTCATTTGTCTGCACAAACAAGGTTATCAATTATCATTGAACCACTAAGACGGTCAAACAAAAGTGTATAGCTAATTAGCCATAAGATGGAAATAAATAATTAAACAAAATTAAAAATTTATTTTCACAAATTCTTCCTGTCAATATTGTTGAGAAGGAAAAAATAAGTAATCACTTCCACAGGTAATATTTTATTATTAAAGAGGGATAGTAGTATGAACCTGTGATGAGAGGCTTATCATCAGTTTAAGTAACCATGGAAGGCAAGTGCGAGACAATATGGTCAGAACAGAAAGGAAAGCAATCAAAGTCACCAACCTGGATTAGGAAAGGTGTATAATATTATGCTTATGCTGGATAAAGCTCTAGGTTAGAGACTAAATAAAATCTTCCATAAACATTGGGATATATTTATGGAAAAATGACTGAAAAGAAGACAGCAGTGAAATTGTGTATAGAGCCTAAAAGTGTCTTATCAGAGATCGACTGGGAAGGAGACAATCAAAACCCAAACTAATGGTGCTAACCACGTTCTAGGGGGTGTCAAATACATGGATGCGATAAACTTTTGATTTCATTTATAGTGGATGGGTTAGAAATAAACTGTTAAACCATATCTATGATCAGTTAAATTTGTATTAAAACCTCCATTTTAAAGCTAAAAATATTAAACTCAACCAAGAACCATTTCTGATGTAATGCTAAAAATAACTATCTCAGAAGTCATACCAAGGATGATTTTTTTTATTAGTTGACAGCTTAAAACAATGTTTTAAAGCTCATACATACCAGTCACCAGTTGCATAGCCTGTAGAACTCTGGTATTGGGAGTGACTGTGATAAGTTTGTTCTGCAGTCACCACGACGATAGAATTTTAGTTTAGTTATCTTGAACACCACTAACAAGGGGATCAGTTTAATTCTCTGAACACATAACATAGCACAAATTGCAGGTTCACTATAGAAGAACAGTATGTTTAGCAAGCTTAACTTTGGAAAAACAGTAGTTTATTTCTCAAAAGCTCTCTCTACAAGTTAGCAGAAATAATAAAATATTTCTCTAAGGTGAAGAAAACACAAGAAGTACCATAATACACATACCTCCTCAGTCATAATATCTCCAACCTTGGTAGAGTTAGAAGATCTTCCCTGCACGATGATCTTTCTCAGGTAATCTGAATGACAAAAACACCAAATAGTTAACACAAATGACCAAGGGGTAATCTTCCTGCCACCACTAGCGCCCCTGCTGGCACCACTTCTCTCCTCGGTCAGCTGGATCGCGGCGGTGAAGATCCCGCTTCCAAGGCGCATCGTATCGGCCTCTCCTCGTAAAACCCTAGCCTTAGTCTCCCACCTTTCTTCCCCAATGGAGGTCGAAGTGAAGCTGCGCCTCGCAGACGCCAACGCCCACCGTCGTGTCACCAGCTTGCTCTCCCCCTTCCACGTCGTCACCCACTGCCAGAAAAACCTCTTCTTCGACGGCGCTGCGTGCGAGCTCTCTGAGCGTCGCGCTGTGCTGCACTTGCGCTTCTACGGTGACGACGAGCGGTGCGTCGTTTCGCTGAAGGCGCGAGCGGTGCTGGTGGACAGCGTCAGTCGCGTGGAGGAGGACGAGGAGGATCTGGACCCACGGGTCGGGCGCGAATGCGTTGCATAGAGTCTGGGAAGTTGGGATAGATGGAATCTAGGATTTTGCGGAGGGTGGAGGAGGAATTTGGAACTGAAAAGGGTTTATAGGATTGGGAGGGCTTGGGAGAGGATAAAAAGGAAAAGTAAAGTTGGAAACTAAACAAAGCAGAATTGAGGTTTAAAGTGATTGACTGAAAAATTATTTTAAAAAAATAAATAAAAATTAGGGACAGTTTTTAGTTATAAATTGTCAGAATTATTTGGAGTTTCAAAAACTGCCGAAAAATAACCTCTATTAAAATACATTATTTTTGTAGTGTTTGGACCAGAAACCAAATAACTACATGTTATTTCTACAACTTATAATTAAGTAAAAAGAGATAAATTTATTAGTCAAAATATTACATGAATTCTATAAAGTGAAGCAATTTTACAAATGATTCACCATAATTAATAGATGGTTAGATTAATTTAAGAACATGTTACATCTATTTATTTTTAATGATTCTTTTGACATTCCTCATTTCTCATACTTCCATTTTACTCCTTTTAATAATAAAATATTATAATTAATTAAGAACAAAATTAGAATAAAATAATACGTTTTAAAAGTGTCAAATGAAACTATAAAAAAAAGTGTTAATACTTTTTTCCTTCTTTTTCTTTTAATTTCATCACTAATAAGCGCCATGAGATATGATTATGATTATATTTTACGTTAAATTAGAGTTAGTTAATTGTATTATATGTAAATCTAATAAAAATAGGATTGAGAATTTTTTTTAATAATTTTTTGACAACAGGACACATGTCATTATTTTATTGGTCTCTTTGAATTTATGTTTAAAAAAATATTTAAAACGGACCAATCATAAACGGTCTCGTATGTATCGTCAAAAATGAGTTTTTAAAAGAACTTTTGTCTAAAAAAAATAGTAGGTTATAAACTATGAGTGAATAGATAATAGACTATGATTACATAAGATAATTGAAGCCTAGTAGCCATTTCATAAAAGAGTAATAATTTACTATTTTTATATACAAATTTTTATATATAACTATAACTTACAATGCAATTAAAAAATTGTAGCTTATACTAGACTATAGGCTACGAATTTGGATAGTTTTGATTATGATAGGCTACATTTTTTGTTTTTTGTTTTGATTTTTATCTACATCATTTTGAAATCTAGACATAAATAGTTACATAAAATATATCTAAATACAGTCAAAATCCAGAACTTAATAGATAACAATTCTATATTATAGCAAATACTTTAAAATATAAAGTATTTTACATATAATTCTTACAAAATAGACTAGTTATTAAAACTATTGTAAATATATATACTTTTGATACAATTTTTCCTTCCATATATTATTGAATTTGAAATCAATGGTTGATGATGGTTGAAATGTTGAATAAAGAAAATAATTTCAATTAGTACATAAAAAAGACAACATTTTCAAGTATTTTGAATTAAGTAAATTATTACCTGTTTGTAATTAGATTATCTATTACATTACAAATATATCAATACAATTATAAGTAATTAAAGAATAAAAAAAAACAAACAATTATAATTTAACTAAAATAGTTAACCTTGAGCGACATCATGCTATCTTTTTTTTTTATTAGTATTTGATTTGTCTTTGATCATGTTATGTTTAGTGAATGCACTATGAAAAAAAGACATTGCTTGACATATACTTATATAAGAAAAAAAATTCATAAAATTGATATTCTTACCAATATATTACTTGTTTTATATAAGATTGATATTCTTACCAATATATTATTTGTTTTATATGTATGGGATGAGGCTTGTGTAATAAGCAAAATCATACAACAATGTCAACAATGAAGAAAATAACAAATAACTATTAATGATGTCTGAATTGAAAATGTAAACATTATTAAACATGAAAATGATGGATTATAATTAATACAACAAAGTAAATTTACTCATTAATATAAGGGGCGAAATATATTTGCTTCATCAGTCTCGAACAAATGGTGATGTATGCTTAAATGTCACTCATCTTACAAGTCACAGAATGAACGAGTTGAGGGTTCATAAACGGGTACAAATCACTCTTTTCCACATTCTTACTCATATAAAACATATACCTAAAAGCAAAACACTTATTTAATATAAGTAATTAAATAAAATAATTAAAAATAGAAAATAGGTTAAAGACTTACATAATCTAAAACTAAATAATTATAATATTCAGTTCTTCATCGTTCGCAAGTTATAACACATCTTACATGTATAAAAGTATAATAAGATTTCTCTGTTTCTCACAAATACAAGATAATATCACAAACCAACAATTGAGTCTTCATGTATAATGTCGACAAATTGTAATGCATGATATGATCATGCATTGATAGAGAATGCTTCTTTGTGAATATAGGATACTAGATTATAAGCTACAATTTTCAGTAATCTAAAAAATACCACCACTTTTTTATAAATTACTATTTACTTATAATTGAATTTTTTATTTACACTTGTGAATGAAACTTCCTTAAATTTAATTTTATTTCTACATACTTATATACTCATCCATTTTATTATTAGCTTGTTCCTTTTATCTCCACCCATGAGAGCATAAGGTTTATGATAGTATCTTTCTACATCTTTACACTACTATAAAATATAGATTTCACAATTTTATGTTTAGTTATAAATTATTTAATGTAGATAAAAACACGCTAATAAACTTTTAATAATTTATAAATTATTTATTGATTCAGAAACACCCAACATAAGAAACAATATAAAAAGTAAACCTTCATTCCTCCAAACTCTTTCTTTCTTATATGCCCTCCCCTATTGCACCTTACTCAAATTTTGTTTACTTTGTTTTGTATCGAATACTAATAATAACGTTGAAATACGGATTTAGTTGGTTAGTTTAGAATATTGACTTGAATATTAGTTCACAATTAGTTTGATTAGCATGAAATTATTATTATCTTGAAATTGAAGTCGTGACCTGGAATTGGTTAATTAGTTTGATAATCGTTGAGTTTTCTTACTCATTTTTTGGAATTATTATTAGCTTAAAATATTAATTATAGGGGTTTGGTTAGTTTGATGCTTAAAAGTGTTAACCTTTTGGTTAAGAAAAAAATGGTTAAACTATTTTAGGGATAGGTAATATTAATCAAATTTCATCAAATAGTAATATTAAGCATACCATATGTAAAAAAACCTATGGTGCATATGCATTTTAAGTTAAACAAGCAGGCAACAAAACAAAAATAATCTCTCATGGTAATATGATATTTGGTCACCTAAAGGCTATAGTTTTAGGCAATCATATGAATTGATATTGAAATTTTGTGTTTCACAAGTTAAAAATTCCCAAAAATATGAAAACAAGAACAAACTTGATTAGTTGTAATTTTTTGTTTTTCAAGATTTAGGTTTCAGTTGTGTATACATATGACAAAATATTCAAAGAATGTATCAATATTGGGATTTAGACCCATTTTGGACATTAAAATTTATTATATATTCTAAAATTTATTTTACTATATTTATGTTTATAGTTCCTTTATATTGAATTTATGAGTAAACTTTAGTTTTCACTTAAGATTTAATAATAATTAATCTTAAATTTGTTAAATTTTGAATGATAGTTTAAAAGTATTTATGGGTATTTACTTCATTAATATGCATATATTAAGTCTCATTTTCAATTTTGACTAAATTTTGGTATAGCTAACTACTCTCATGTTATCTACTTAGACATCAATACGAATTATTGAAATTTTATGAAAAATAAAAAGATTTAATAAAGTTTTAACTCTAATAAATTTGAAATTTTCTATTAAGTTTTTTAACTCTAATATATATATATATATAGATATAGATAGATATATAACTTTGTTAACAAATAAAAATTTATTTTACATATCACCTTAATCAATTTACAAATTTTGATAAGTTACCTTATAATATAAATACTTAAAAAATTGAACATATAAATACTACAACTATAAGGACCTGAAAATAAACCAAAGACTTATGGGCCTTATGTTTAGGCAGCCCAGCCCATAAAGACTAAGGGCACATGACCTTAAAAAGGATCATTTTCTAAAAGTCAGATTCTCATTTAGCCAACTTTTCATTCTCTCTCTAAAACTCATCTTCTTAAAATTTCTCTGTCTTCTCTCAAAGAGATCAATTGCCCGAACAGTTCAATCTTTGGTTTGAAGGTGCCTAAGCGTTCACGGCGACAAGGGCTTCACTTTGAACCGATTAGTTTCTCCGTATCATTCCGGTAAGTGATTTTTCTATTTCCTCCGCTATTTTGATACCTAGGGTTTGGGGTTCTACTGATTTCATGCAGTTAGAGTTGCCCTCTTTCTAATTCCTGCTAAGTCATAGCTCTAAGAACTATTTTCTACC
This sequence comes from Vigna reflexopilosa, assembly GCA_027742785.1. Taxonomy (NCBI): domain Eukaryota; kingdom Viridiplantae; phylum Streptophyta; class Magnoliopsida; order Fabales; family Fabaceae; genus Vigna; species Vigna reflexopilosa. The sequence continues at coordinate 21,769,549 of CM050930.1, read as the reverse complement.
GCCGATATGGGGGTTTATAGGTGTTGTTGTGTTCTGTCTGGGTGAGACTCTGTTAGGGCGTCTTCAAACTAGCAAGAGGTCTTAGTCTTGGAGGCTTCCAGTATGCTCCAAGGCGCGAAACAGACTAACCTCGTGAGTGTGGCAGGGTGGGGGAGCCCAAGTATCATAAGCCACCACGGGTGCATGGCCCACCATAGCTCGACTATCATTCTAAAGTCCGGACGAGTCAAGTCTAGAATATTACATGTTAAGATGTATGCTTTAAATTGCTATTGAATGAAGTTTATTCTTGTATATATATGCTCTTATGATGCATGCTTTTTATAATTAGTTCACCCTTGCTTGCTTGTGTTTGTGTCATGTTTGCGTATGTTTTTCTTTTGTCATGATCATCCACTTGGATGTGAGCAGAGGAAAATGAGGTTCCCTTAGAGACAACTTTGGAAGAAGATGGAAATGTCGCAGTCTAACCCATTACGCTTTATTTTCCCTTGGCCTATGTTATTTTGAAGAACTTTACTATGTTTAAAGTTTTAATTCCTAGCATTTGAGAAAGGACTCTAGTACTCCAGTTTTAATTTCTAGTATCGTTCTAAGGATGACTGTAATCCTAAGTACCTTAATTACTTCTTTAACTGCTTTCTATTATTATGCAATGATGACATCTTTATTATGTATGTCTTCCTATATAATTTGGGACGTCACAACAACACGTGTATTTTTGTTAATGTATATCAACAATTACATCAACAAACTTTTATATACATTTTTAAATATGTACATAACATTACTTAAACTATACATATGCATATCGAGGGAAAATATAGTAAAATCAAAGTGTTATAGTAAAATTATATGTACTCAAAATTTTAGAAAGATTACATGTGATTTGTATTTTAATTTTTATTAATTTTCATTTTAAAAAAAATATATTTTTTATGTATGTAAAAGCAAATAATAAGTTCACAACTAAAGAATATAATTTTGATTTTGCATAACGTACTAGAATACAATGTTAATTTCAATTTCTATGTTGGATGTTTACTATGTTGCATGTTGGATTGGTGAGAATTTAGGAAATAGTCTAAGAGTACTGGTAGTAATTAAAAGAGAATACTATATTATTTTAATAATAAAAAGTTTACACTAATTAAATTGTTTATTAATAAAAGTTCATTTTATAAAAATTATTATCTTTTTAGACTTTTTTTTTCTAAACTTCTCATTTATCTTCTTTTTAGTTTTTTTTTTTAATTTTTATCATATCAAAGATAGTAGAAACGTTTCTAATGAAAAACTATAGACATTCATCCAATCGAAGTGCATAACAAAATAAGTTTCATTTTTACTTTTTGAGGTATTTTGCTCTTTTGATTGCATGTAGGTCTATATGTTATGTATGTATAATTCAATGTTATTAGTGAATCTTTCTTGCTCTATTAACATGGTGGTTATGTTTAGATTTTTAATTGAAGTCTTTTTTGTCTAGTTAGGTCATTCTATGTTAGATAGATCTTTAAGGAGTACATGTGAGAAAAATAACACTTTAACCAAGGTAAGGGGAACTAATCATAATCTTTGTTTGATTCTTATTGTATGAATAAATGAATTTGAACTATGTTGTGATTTTTTTTTAAATGTTGAGTTATTTGATTTTGTTTTGAATGGAGCTATTTGTTGGATTGGGGTTTTACTTATGGGACTAATTTGTTGGTTATGTTAGAATCATCCAATCTATCCTATCTAAGGTTTATTTTGAACTAAACAATGAATTTTCCACTAAAGAGAAGCTAAAATGACCTAGATTGGAATATTGAGTGTCCTAACGCAATTGAATCAAGGTAGTTCGCAGATACAACATCAAGCGACACCGTAGGACCTTCGGGTGCCATTTATGGACTGACAAACACTTTCAAGTTAACGAGTTCTAGGGGGTTTTAGTGTTGGGCACCACTTTCCAGCGTTGGGCACCATCCTATTTTTCTTGTCCAAGTCATTTCAAAGAAATTAGGCTTCGTCAACCGTTGGATCAAGTTGAAATTTTGATAGTTGGTCCTAAACACGTGATTCTTCATTTTGACCATTGGGATTGTTAGTTAGATGTATATGGTTAAAGAATTTTTTTTCAAAGTTTTGTTATACATAGTGGAAATATTGTAATAGAATGTTATGTTAAAACAATAGAAAATAAATGATGAATTATTAACATGTAATTTGGAATAAATAATAAGTGACTTATGTTAAGAGATGAGTTTGGATTTAGGTAAAATACATATGTATTGACTTGGTGTGATGATTTAAGATTTTACGAGAAGGTAATAAATGAGTTATGTATGATATGTTGTTCCTTGGTTATTTTCTTGAAATGGTATTTAACCATTAGGTATTATTTTTATGAGAATTAAGATGAATGTAATTTCCATAATGATGTAAAGAAATGTATGGATTGGAATAATTGGTGCTAAGAGATGTGCTCTATGGAACTGTGATCTTGTTATGAGTATAAAAGTGGAGAAAGGGAATGGAAAGATGGAAATCATTGAATGGTATATTTGTATGAGGTTTGTGTTTCTAAAGACAAAGTGCAAGTCCTTGTTAGTTTAGTGTTATACATTGACTAAGGATATGTGTTGGACACAAGTCATAATGTATTATACTAAACTTACAAACTCACATAAAGTGTCGTAACTTAGGTTGTGAGAGTTGAAGAGGTTCTTATGGTGGGATTAGAGGTGAGACTCCTCATCTGGAGATGCCATAAGCAACTTACCTTGTCTGAATAATGCATAAATTCAGATATTGAGTCTAGAATATTGTATCATGTATGTGACTAGTTTGTTCTTTGTAAATAGATGTTCAATTTAGACATCAAAATTTATACTTTTTCGACATCATATGCTCATCAAACATCAAAATGATCAATTTTTGACATCATATTGTGTAAAATTCATGAAAATATTTGGCGCGAAGGTGAAAATGTACTCACGTATGACGTTGGATGCCCTAGTTTCAGATGATAAAGAGCTATAAGACGTCAGAATATCACTTTTCAGACATTATATGTTAGTGAATTTATTAAAAAGTTGGGTAGGAGGGTGAAAATTTATTCACTTTATCTTTGTGCGAAACCTTCTTCTCTACTTAAATCCTTTTCAGACGAAGCTTTTGATGACCAACACATGTAATCTTTCTTTCATTTTATACAAATGAACGTTGATTAACTACTTTATGTATGATTTTCTTTCGTTTTAATCAATTGGTTTCGTGCACATTCTCCTTTCTCCCCCACTAGTGACAACACTTTATTCCGATAGCGAACCCACCTTCAAGGAGGTTGGTTTCGTTTTGGGTTTTTGATGACATTTCATTTCCGTTTTCATTATTTATGGGCTATAAATTGGTTGAACTGGTTAATATTGTTGAACTTGATTGTGCTAATACACTGTATACATTCAAACTTAGGGTAAAACCGAGAGTATATTCAAAAGAACTCAAAATGACTTGAAAATTTGTTCAAAGTACCAAAAATATCATGAGAGTCCCCCAAAAAAATTTAGATCAAAATTCAAAGTCTAAGTATGTGAAATATTTTTGCAAAGTTTGAAAAACACAAAATAAATTGATGAAAAATAGAAAACGACATTTTTTTTTGAAAATATAGAAGGAATAGTTGGCTGTCATAGCCTTAGAAATCTTTTTCTATCCCAAATTGATATATAATAATGTCAAATTTGTCAATCGGAGTAAAAATTATGATTGTTTAAAGATATGTAACAATTGACTTTTCAAATGATTTTTAAACTTCAAACAAACCCAAAATAAGACCTGGTGTTTTTTCCCAGGGGTTCTAAGGAGAGGTAAAATAAATTTCAACCAAAAATAATAACTATAACTATCAAAATAAAAATCAGAAGTAAATTGTTAGTATACATTATTCACTATAATACCATTTACTAGTAAAGATTGACATGATGACAACTCTTTCTTCATTTTATGGGTGATGGTACATACAAATTTGTGTTAGTCACATTTCCATGGTTTTTCAAGTTTTTACTTGTGATAGCTTTAATTTATAATTTTGATTAGTTCATACAAATTTGAAAATGAGTTCTGAATATATGAAATGCTATAATTACATTTGCTAGTTGTATGTTTTTCAGGTTTGGTAAAAGTGTAAAAATAATCATTTATTAAAAAAACAAAAGAATGTTTGAAAGGGGATTTTTAGACGTCAAATGATTCATTTGACATCAAAATTAACCATTTCTAATGTCATTTGAAGTTTGAAAATATCAATTTTTAACATCAATTAACATTTAAAAAAACCAATTTTTAACATCAAATTAACGTTTGAAAATATTAATTTTCCAACGTGAATCAACGTTTTTTCTATACTAATAAATTTTATTCAATCAGTTTTCTCTATATTTATAATAAATAATTTAATATTTTTAATTTTTCGCTAGGGTACCTTTTGTTATATCAACGTTATTGTAATTTTTTCATTTTTAACAATAGAAAAAAATTACATTATTATTTAAAAAAAATATAAATTATATTTAGTAAAAAGTAAATAAAAAAGCATTAAATGATTACTATAAATATGAGGAAAAAAAAATATTATTAAGTCAAATATTAAATATATCATTAATAGTATTGTTGAAATCTTTAACCAATCTTTAATAAAGTTAATTGTTTTCTTGAAACTATGTAGTATTCAACATTGTGTATACTATGAAAACTCTACAAGTAAACATTCCCTCTTTTACATGAGAACCAAGCCATGTAACAATCCAATGCAAATCGAACAAAAACATCCACGCCACCTCTTCTTTCAAACCAAACCTATTAATTCTATCTTTCATTTTCTTTTCTTCTACGTAAAATATTGAAAGGTATCGATATTAAATATATGTGTAATTAAAGTATGAGAGTCTCATAGTTACTCTTCTCCAAGGGGTGAGAAAGTCTTATATATCATATAATAAAAGAGTTATGAATGGATATAATAATTAAGATCGTAAATAGTAAATAGTAAATAATAAATTGGGCACTATCTAAATGGTAGATATAGAAATACAAGTATATTCATGTTTTTAGTAAGAGTTTCTTTAGAATATATATATATATTTTTTTATTTGTTAAAAAATATTATATATTATATGAAGGAAGAGGGAATATTCCGTGAGAAAGACGAAAAGTTGACCACCGACCCAAGTGGTGGCAATCGGAGAACGCGGTGTGTGGTTCATCACCACATGTCTTCTTTCCTTTGCGGCTATTTCATGAAAGCAAAGTTTCATGCCATAAATCAACCATTTTTATTTCTAGTATTTTTGATGAAAGCAAAGTTTCAGGTCTCAGTTTAAGGAATTTTGTATTTCAAACAATGTTATGTTTTCGAACACAATTTGTTAAGTTTTTTTTTTTTTTTTTTTTTTTTTAACATTCAAATTCAAAGTGTTGTTTTATATTTATTTTCCTCTCTCTGTCTATATATATATTTACAACAATTCATCATATTTTTAAGAACTCATGAATTGAATATAATTTTCTTTTTCAAATTTGTATACTTTTTAGTTATGTTTTTCGAGTTTGATGTTGTTGTTAATTAAACTGATGCAGTTATTTCCTTACATTATTATATTACTTACGTATATTTATATAAAAATAAAAGATTTGTATTTTTTAATTAATTTTTAACCAAGTTATAGAATGATTATTTGATTTTACAATATCAAATATAATAAATTATCATGCTAAAATGAATTGAAATTTAAAATTTTAATTATTCTTATCAAATCACATCTAAAACTTTAATTATCTTTTTCAAATTGCATTATTTATTTTGTATTCACATAGTTGATTTGACTTTTATTTTAGTATTTAATTTTAAAAATAAAATAATATCACTTTTTATAAAAATAATAATGGTTTTAAACCCTTTTTATTATTGATTAAATTCATGATGTTATGTTTAGTCACATCATTTCACTTAACAACAAAGTTGAGAGTATATTATAAAATAAATAGCTTTACCAATGAAATATTTTTTGGAAGAGATTTAAATTTAATTAGGTGTTTCTTATATGAGTTACTACATTAAAGTATTTAATTAATCATTTTCAGTTTTTCACCTTATGAGAGATGTAGAAAATCAAATACAATTAATTTTGATTTACTACAATGGGTACAAAAGATTCTGATTATGAAATGTGCATTCCATGTCCGCATTACGTTGCTGTGTAGTGTGGCCCCACTTTTCCTTCTGACGATGTCGTTTTCAGCTTCCAAACTGAACTAATGAACAAGGCCAACCTCCACCAGCACGCTGCCATACGAGCCACTGTGATCTCCTTCACCTTTACTTTCTATGCCATAATATTATTCTTATTATTATTATTATCTTTAATAATATAAATAACAATTAAAAACTTTACACAACATAACTAAAGCTTTTCACTGATTCATTTATTCATTCATTTCCCCTGTTTTCAGCATTTACACTCATGTGATTGTTGCAAGGCGAAGGCTTTTCCACTTTCTTCCCTCTCCAGCTTCCGTTCTCTCTTCCTTAGGGTTTACTAGCTTTCACAAAGGGAACTCCATTGATTCTGTTCTTCTGGGTCCAAAAAAATGAAGAGGGGCAGTAAAGTAGACCTTTTTGTGCTACCCAACAGGCTCACACTGCTTCAGATTTTCATGGTGGTGATGCTCTTTTACTTGCTCTTCATGAGCTTCGAAATCCCTCTCGCTTTCAGAGCCGGGTTGGCTTCCGATAATGGCGCTGTTTTTCTCACCGACGCATTGCCCATGTCCATGCCGCTCTTGCTTGAAGAACCGAACCATGGGGTACAAATTCGCAGGCCCAGGGGGTTGAAGTTGGAGAAAGTTTCCTCCTTGAGGTTCAACGGAAGCTTCTCGGAGGGTTCGGAGCTGCACAAGGTGGCGCGGCACGCATGGGTCGCTGGGGAGAAGCTCTGGGGGGATGTAGTGAGTGGGAAAGTGAAGAGCTTTGCAAAGGTGACGGTTGAAAACGGGTCAGACTCGTGCCCGAATTCGGTTTCGGTTTCCGGGGCGGAGTTTCGGGGGAAAGGGGTGATGGTGCTGCCGTGCGGACTGACGCTCTGGTCGCACGTGACGGTGGTGGGGACGCCAAGGTGGGCGCATGCGGAGAGGGACCCTAAGATAGCGGTTGTGAGGGACGGGGATGAGGTGGTGATGGTGTCGCAGTTCATGATGGAGTTGCAGGGATTGAAGGCTGTGGACAAAGAGGAACCGCCGAGGATTCTGCATTTTAATCCGAGGCTGAGAGGGGATTGGAGTGGGAAGCCTGTGATTGAGCAGAATACTTGCTACAGGATGCAGTGGGGTTCTGCTCTCAGGTGTGAGGGGTGGAAGTCTCGAGCGGATGAGGAAACTGGTGAGTGATGTTCTAAGGCTTTTTAAACGCGTTCTTATTTTATTATCATCATTCGTCTGTTAATTGAATTGAATTTATAGGATAGGAGAAAAGTTAGGTGTAGTGTTGTTGTTCATGTTTTGGGTGTTGATCTCTGATCAGAATTGAAGTTCCACTCTGATAATGTGCGTGTTGGGATGCGGAGTTTGCCGACTTTTGGGGTTTAGGAAGTGAATTTTGGGGGTTTTCATTGTAATGACAATGGGGGCACTCTCTGGTTCGTGAATTGGTTATAAAATGGGGTCTGTTTGTTGTGTCAGATGGAAAAAAGAAACCAGCTTTAGATGTGATCCTATCTTTTTACATTATTGAGCATTGTGTTTTGCTATATTATTGAAGGTTGACTATACTGACTTGGTTTTTAACTGAGACAAATGGCATTGGGGAATCCATGTAGCCCACCTCACATGGTAGGATGGCTTGTGTTTTTGACAATGGAGACACTCTTGTTCATTGGAGTTGATTTTGGAGTGGGGACTGTCTGTGCTTTGAGTTGGGAATAACAAAAAGACTTTAGTTTTGATCCCATCTGTTCTTTGTTAAACTATCTAGCCAAATTGTCAGTTTGACTATTTTGACCTGGTCTTGAAATGAACAGAATGACAAAATGTATCTAACTTTCCCTAGTAAACTAAGACGTTAGTTTCTGTTGTCTTTGATGACTAAGGAAAGCCTGACTTGAATTTAAATTTTGAAAGAGAAGAACTAGAAGATTTTCATTCTGTAATTGTCAATTTCGTTCTCATGTGTTAATGTGGACATCTTGCATGCATGCATGCTTGCTTTTTCTTTTTTATTGCGGTAGTCTTGTTTCCAGGGACATTGTTTGTCTTTGCTGAAAATTTCTTATTTTTGTGAAGTTGATGGACATGTAAAATGTGAAAAGTGGATTCGGGATGACAACAATCGTTCTGAAGAGTGGAAGGCAACATGGTGGCTAAACAGATTGATAGGACGAAAAAAGAAGGTGACAATTGACTGGCCATATCCTTTTTCAGAGGGTAAGTTATTTGTTCTCACCATAAGTGCTGGCTTGGAAGGTTACCATGTTAGTGTGGATGGAAGGCATGTGACATCCTTTCCCTATCGCACGGTGGGTACACAATCTTATCTCCTTCTGTATGTATGAATGCATGGATATGTTACATGTTTGTGTTATATTCACATTTCACAGGGATTTGCTCTTGAGGATGCTACTGGACTATCCATAAATGGGGATGTTGATGTGCACTCTATATTTGCTGCTTCCTTGCCTACATCACATCCTAGCTTTGCTCCACAGATGCATCTTGAATTGCTTCCTCAGTGGAAAGCTCCTCCACTTCACAATGTGAATGTGGATCTTTTCATTGGTATTCTTTCTGCTGGAAATCATTTTGCTGAACGGATGGCTGTGAGGAAGTCCTGGATGCAGCACAAACTAATAAAATCTTCACATGTTGTGGCTCGATTTTTTGTAGCCTTGGTAAAGTCCACTGCATCATCTACACCCAAATAATGATAAAAATACTATAATTACATAGTGTTTTTTATCTTACTTTTTTTCGGTGTTTCATATGATAGCATGCAAGGAAGGATATAAATGTGGACATAAAGAAAGAAGCAGAGTATTTCGATGATATTATTATAGTCCCATACATGGATCATTATGACCTTGTTGTGTTGAAGACCATAGCTATCTGTGAATATGGGGTGAGTGATGATGGGAGAGGAGTTGAATATTGCTTATTCATATACACATTTTAATATTTTATCCTCTTTTAGCTTGCATAATCATTTACTGTTATTGAATATGCTTCTTGCAGATTAATACAGTGGCTGCAAAGTATATCATGAAGTGTGATGATGACACATTTGTCAGAGTGGATTCTATAGTAAATGATGTAAGACAAGCTCAAACTGATAGAAGTCTCTACATGGGAAATATGAATTACCACCACAGGCCTCTTCGCTACGGAAAATGGGCTGTAACTTATGAGGTACAATTTTCATATAAATTGCCTTTGAAGTCTGCATCCTTATTTCGAAATCTGTTTATAAATAAAACTATCAAATGCAGTTCGCCTTTGTTACTGTGTGTGTATTCTGTAATTATCATGAAATGTTGCAGCGTGGTCTGAGTGTAGCAGAATTTGAACTTTTCATTACTGGTTGTAGGTTTACTTTTTTTTAATAAAAAAATCTATCTCTTTTATTTGAGTGTATTAATACTGGTGCTCATTTTTCCCCTTTTAGCTAAAATCAGTTTACTAGTGGCATAGTTATCTATAACACACTATTCTATAGCAGGATTGAAGTTTCCATGGACTGACTCCAAAGTTTGAGTAAATATCTATTTTCTAATAGCAGCCATAGCAGCACCAGAGTAAACTTTCAAAAATCGAGTTTTTGCTTAAACAGCATGATTTTGGGAGACTGTTAGGGGCAAAGTTGAGATCTCTCTCCCTTTTTAGAATCTAAGAAAAACTTGTAAGTACCCTTTGCTTCTTTCAACTGTTCAACACCAACAGTGTAGCCGTTCCCCCTTACCATCCTAGTCTGAATTATCAACCTTATGTGCTCTTTTCTCTGCAACATCCTCTTTCTCTTTTTATTATAGGTTTATTTGAAATATGAATGTCTTTTGAATTTAGTTTGTTTCCTTGACTTCTTTGCTGTCTCCTGGTGTATATTTTTGCTTAAAACCTTGGACATTTTATTGTTAAAAACATATCACGAATTTTGAGTATTTTTTTAAATTGCGGATGCACTTCTGACTTTTTTTCTTTGTCCTTTACTTTCAGGAATGGGTAGAGGAAGAGTATCCTATATATGCCAATGGTCCAGGTTACATAGTCTCAGCTGACATTGCACAATTCATTGTATCTGAATTCGAGAAGCGCAAATTAAAAGTATGCAATGTTTACAAACCATATTTTCTTGACCATCTATTCCTGATATCTATCTGCCACTCTCTGCCTTCTGAATTGGTGTATTTGTGCATGCATGCATATGTATTTGTTAACATCTCAGTTTCTACTAATTCTGACATACACCGAAGGAAGTTGTTGGCTGTTGGTGATACAACTAACCAATTTGAACATGGTGCAGTTATTTAAAATGGAGGATGTGAGCATGGGAATGTGGGTGGAGCAGTTCAACAGCACAAGAGCAGTAGAGTATGTGCACAACTTGAAGTTCTGTCAATTTGGGTGTGTTGAAGAGTACTACACTGCACATTACCAATCACCAAGACAAATGACATGCATGTGGGAAAAATTGCAACATCAAGGAAAACCACTATGTTGCAACATGAGATGACAAATGTGGTAGGTATAGGTGATGTGTACAACAAGATCAAAATGAAAGAAAAATGCACAGCTAGCTAGGCATCCATGATTATAACATATCTCTGTATATAAGCACCTTTTTTTTCTGAAGAGGGGGTGTTTGAGGGGTTTTGCTTGAAAATGGTGAGGATACTTGTGCATGAGGTTTCCCCCTATTTTGATCCATACCCCTTCACCTGAAAGAATAGATGGTCTAGGTATATCATGGTATATCTTACATAGAGTTAACGTTTGATGTTACTGGATTCTGGTAAAGGAACAAACCAAGGGTTTGTAAATTTGTAACATGGAACAGAATGGCGTAGATGCAGAATAAATTATTTTTCTGCTTTCACTTCATTTTCCTATGTTCTTTCATGCATTAAACAAGTTGCTATCTTTCACCTTGAAGAGTGAGAGAAAGATTACGTTACAAAATAAAATGCACTTACAATTCATGTAGATTTGATATAAAAAATCCTTCCATTGCATTTTCATGTTGTCAACTCTGACAAACCAAGTTGACTCTAAAAAGATATTTATATAATTTTTAATATATAAATCTTACCAAATATTTAAGTCTAATTTTTATGTATTTTTTAAATTTTTAGTCTTGTAAAATGAATCAATATATACATATATATATTATTAATTTATTTTTAAATTTAATTACTCTAATATTAATATAAAAGCTATATTAAAATCAAACTAAATTACTTTTATAAAAATAAAAAACTAAAACTTCTCTTGTTGAATTTAGTAGAAGCTTTGTCAGACTATGATTACAAAAAAATTAATTTTCATCATGCTCAGGACCATTCATTTATATGAAGACATTCAATGAACTATCTAAATTTAAAAATTATATCTTGAAATATTGGGTGCTTTAGATAAAACTTGAAGGTGTGATGTCATGACAGTGCCCTATTGCTGTAAGGATAAATATGTAGGCTTAAAGCTTGGTGCACCTTCGCAAATAATAAAGAGATAAAGCAGAAAAAAAGGGGTCTTCACAAAGTTAGAGATTCTTTGTTAGTGGGTAAGACTTAAAGCTTGGGAATCTCATTCCATATCCCTTCTTCATTATTTACCAACCCACAGTTACAAAACTTTCTACAGGTTCAAACTTTTATGGGTTATATTCTTTATGACAAAAAAAGAAAGAGGTGCAATAAATTCTTATATATATATATATATATGCTCAAAATAGACCTTAACTAATTTTTGTGAGAGATATCACATAATATCACACATCTTAAGTTTGTGAGATAGTTTTTTTATAGATTTTTTTTTTCATGGACATTCCTAAGAATAGAATTTGTGAACATGCTTGACAATGGTTGTATTATTACTATATAGATGCAAGTCAGATAATTTTTTTCTTTTAACTCCAATAACCAGAGTTATAAATGTTACTCATACATTCTCCAACACATATTTTGACATTCAATAAGTTTTTTACTGATATTAAAAATTATGCAATCCTCTGTTAATATTGACATTCCTTGTTCATACTGAGGAATCAAACCCTTTACTACTTGAACTAAGGTAATTGACATGCAGGCAATAATCTATTTTAAATTCCTTAAATAAAATATTTGGCATTCACCAAATTCTGAACACATAAATGAACTGAGAGGGTTCAAATTACAAGCTGCATGTGCACACATCTGTCACCAAAGGACACAAGAAATGAATGGCCAAATTCATTTAACCAGAAAGTCATACCCTAAAACCATCAAAGTTCCCAACCCTTGAGAAATATTGTGCTAAGTTACTTGTTATGTCAAGATAAACCTACAAGAAGAACCAAACAAGAGACCATACCGCAGGATAGATCAACCATGCAACCCCTGAAAACAGAAGGGTCAAAACAAAGCAATTTCAGCATATGAACAATGAGTTGTAGGTAGACAAATGGTCAAAAGACAAATTGCTTACCATTTCTAAAACCACTGTTAAAAGATGATATGAAGTAACAGTCTGTTGTGGTGTTAATCCCATTAGGACAGTTGCAGATAAATGAGTTAAAGGCAACATTATACCCACAGACTCCATGGCTCCTTTCACAAGCATCACATGAACCAGGATAGTCATTTGTTACACTGAACTTGTACTTGAGAGCTATTCCATAGTTCCACTTTTCAGGATCTGATTGTTGATCATTGAAATTGTAAAACCCCGTGTAGGAAGGACATTGCAGCTTCTGCAGATCCATTTCAAACGATGGTCCAAGATTAACTGGTGTGTAAACACAGCATGTTGAGATTGGGAGGTTGATGGTGCTAATAGGTCTGCATGAATATAGAAGACTGCAAATGGGTGTCCCTTGGTCACAGAGAAGCTTAGAGTTGCTTCCATCATCGTAGCCATTTTGGCATATGGATGATGAGTTCGTTGCACAGTCTATTAGAGCAAAGATGGTTCTATCAGCAAAAGTGAAAGGGGCGTCCCAGTTTAAGCCAAAGCCTTTGCTAGGGACAGTGCAAGAGCATGTTGACATGGTGGGATCTGAGATGTATATGACCTCGTTGGCATAGTCAATAGAGGTAACAGGGTAGGAACCAGTGTGAGTGGTGAAGGTGAGTTTTTGTTGGCTGCATGTAACATGTGGTTGGAAGCGAGGATCACCACAACCAGGGCCACTACCAAAAGGGTACTTGAGAGTTTCTTTGCCACAGTTTTTCTGGCAGATTTGAGATGAGATCAGAGAAGGGAATAGGAAAAGGAAAAGGCAGAGAAGAAAAACTGAAGGGTGGCTGAAATCCATTGTCGTTGAGATGCTGAGGGAGAATAAGAACTGCAGAAAATGGTGGAACAAGAACATGTTTGATGCTGCTGATATACTATTTATTAGAATTCGGATCAGGTTTCTGCCTTAAGCTATTTCATGTTTAATTTAAAAATTGAAATAAAAGAAATTAACATGTTAGACACATTAATTGTTTCAAATCTCTAACTGTGAGAAATCACATGACCATGTGCCAAACCAGACCTGTTACTAGGAGCAGCAACACAAGTCACAGGCAACTGTGTTTGGAGTCTAAATAACCCTTAATTTAGAAAGATTAAGATTAAGAAAAACTTATAATGCAAATTTTTTATTTGGTTCATTACATTTTAAATCTTGAGTTAAATTATCAACCTTCAATATGTACAATTTCTTATTCCCTTTTTTTTTTTACATATTTTGATATTTCATAGTTTTCATATTTCTATATATTCATTAATTAAACTCACCAATCCACCAACCCAAACGTATAAAAGTAGACTAAAGGCAAACTAGTGCTTCATGATTAACTCATCACAATCTTTTAAACATTGTCAAGTCTAGAAATATATTGAATGTGGAAGAGTAAAAAAATCTTAGAAGTTAAAAAATGTTTTATATATATATATATATATTATACTTCTTCACTCTTCAGTCCCCAAAACAAGGGTGGCCAACATTTGTGCTTTAGAAGATTTATATTAAAATATACAAGTAGAATATTAAATCAATGATTACATTCGTATTTTTCATCAGCTTTTCTCCAATCCCAATAATTTTTTTCATGTATTATTATCTAATTATCATCCACTAATCAATTACTAATTAGTGCCTTCAGCCATTTGAAGAAAAGTTGGTGGAAGGAGGAATATTTAAAACGCAAATAACTTTAGACGAGAATATGTTCATCTTTAACTACATTTTTCTTATCTCATGTATGATCATACCTTTCACTTTATTTTGTTTACCTCATTTTTTTTTCCATCTCATTCAATTCAACCTAAAATCTTAACTATATGGACATTTCTTATGTAAATGGTTTTGAGCTTGTTATATACAATATTTCCACCATGTCATTATTGTCGACTTCACATGCACGTTTATTCTTTTTTGGCACTAATTATTGATGAATTTTTTTCTAAATATGGTAACTTTTGTTTAACAATTTACATTAATTGTTACCAACAACAAAATGAGCTTCAATGGAAACAAAATAAAGGAAATAAACTACACTCCTCTCTTTTAAGATGCTTGCATTATTCTCTTATTCTCTCTTATGTTTCTTTTCCAAAACATTGCAATTTAAAACTTGAAACATCTAGTAGTGGTAAATTACCCAAATCCATCACCGACATAGGAGAATATACACTTTCTTAAAAGAATATATAATAAATTACGAAACTTCTTGGTTGTAGTGAAAAACTTTCAAAGTGTCTCCCATATCAATTTCTCTAGTAACTAATTTTTAATATTTTATTATGAAGGAAAAACAAAATTTTAAACGCATTAAAATCATTTGACATCTTTATTTTATCTTCAATTTAAGATATTCAAACTCAATATCACTTAAGCGAAACTAATATATTAATATTTGTTGACTAACTAGTAGTCATGTTGATAGAAAAAAAGATCTAAAATGCACTATCTACATTAAAATATATTATTTGAAAAATCAATATGTTTGCCTATGAAAACCACTTCAATTTTTTTTTTTGTGTCAATTCATGAAAATTCAAAAATTGAAGTGGGTGAGAAAAGAAAGAATCCATAATATAGATTGAAAGCAACTGAAGGAAAAATATTTAATTAACATTATTATTAATTTATTTATAACTTTAGCAGAGATATTAGCTATAAAATGCACCAGTGGTCTAGTGGTAGAATAGTACCCTGCCACGGTACAGACCCGGGTTCGATTCCCGGCTGGTGCAGATTTGTTTTTAACATTTTATTTTTCAGAAAGATTATTTTAAAACATAAAAAAATAAGATAATTCCAGAAAATTTTACAATATTCCCAAAACATAATTTCGAAACACTTGTAAGAAATAAATGATTTTTCTATAAACGTTTTAATTTTTTGTATTTTAGAATGAATTTTATATTGTTTCGTTTAGTTCATTTCGTAAAGAGTGCTATGAAATTATCTTTCAAGAAATTATATAATTTATTTCTTTAACAAAGTTTGAAACGAACAATTTGGTTCTTTTATACTTTTGGGTTGTAAAAGAAAGAAACATGAATTTTTGTTTCTCTAATCCCATATTTTCTTCTTTGCACCCATTAATTTTTTAAAATATCCACTTTATCATTTCTTATTTATATCTTCTTCAACATCCAAAAGTTGGATTCATATTGTTTTCCACTTGTGCACTTGTTAGTGCCGTTTTGGTGTGCATTTAGCAAAGCTTATGATTAATTTTACTAAATAAGCGATCTTCTTTTTCTTCTTCCAATAGATTCAAATAATTGTAGAGCTCTCATTTGTTTTTTGAGTTATTTATAGAATATCTAATTCAATTTTTTTATATTAAACAATTCATAATAAAAAATTACTTAATCAACTATAATTGTAGATTTATAATTTGAAATATAAATGATTACATTTTAAATAGTAAAATATATAATTGTAATGGATTAATTTTTAATTTGTATAATATAAGAGAAATATCTCGAAGTGAAGAAGTCTACATTGTATAATCTAAATTGAAACTTAAACTCAATGATTATATAATTTGTAACTTTCATTCGAATTTAGGACATGCTTTTGGAATGACTAATCCAAAAGTATGTTTTTGATTGAGATTAGATGATCCAAAAATAGAAAATTGTATCCTAAATTACATTACATTATATTGTAAGTGTATATGTAGACTATTATGGATTAAATTAATGATACAATGAAAGATAATTCAATAATAGAGGAATTAGTTAAAAAATATTATAACGAAGCTTACATAACAAACAAGGTAAAGAAAATGTCATTATTTGTACTAAAGATATGACAAAATTAATTTGTGATGGATAAAGTAAATGATAAAAGGAAGAAAAATACATGTTGTTAAGTTGTGAAAGAGGTAAAAAATATATGCATTACCAAACAAAATTTATAACTTATTGTAACTTTAAGAAGAAAATGTAATTATTGATTTAAATTGTATGATAAAGTAATGAGTAATGGTAAAAGATAGATTGCAATGAGTTGGTTGATATATTAGTAAGTCATTTTTATGTTGGTAGATTAAAAAATAATATACAATCTATGTTTGTTGACATTACTAGGAGTTCAATAAAGTCGATAAACATTTTACTGGTTTTGAAGAGTATCAAGAGAAAGTCACAAGTATAAAACAAATTCTTAAGAAGATTATAGAAATGACCAAGATTATTATAAATACAATACTTAATGGTATATTTACTAGAATAGATTTTTTGAGATCTTAAAAGTATTTATTAATGAAAAAAATGCATTATCAAGAAACTAATAAAAGAATCACCATACCAATAAAAGAATTATAATGAACACAATAACATAACATAAAAACACCAAAATCATAGAAAAATCATGACGGTTATTTATTGAAAATCAAATAATATCTTATGTGAAAATTTTTACAACACATTCAACATCACATTGACTTGAGACATTTATGGACAAATCCTTATTTAAATAAATCAGTAAATGCATTAACATTGTTTTACTACGTAGTAAATACAAAACTAAAAGTATAAATAGTATTTATTGTAGGCGTGATATTTGCAAAGTTGACTTTTCTGTAAATTTGTATTATTAACAAGTTGAAGAAAAAACAATTTTATTTAAACTTTTGTAAGACTTAAATGATTTTATTTTTTTTTTAAATGTTCTCTCCACGTCTTTCTCACTGATAGAGATATTGATTTATTCCAACCTTTTATGTTAGTTTCCTACAAATGCAAGAAGTAAGTTTAAACAACACATGTTCTTCTAGATTATGTTGAGGGCTTCACCACATAATATTTTTTTTTAGCAATTAATAGTAAGATTTTGATAGAACACTAAAATCCAAACCTTCACTTGTGTGGTGAATATAAGAATGGGGTCATTAAAACGACATATGAATGAAAACAAAAATAAAAATTTATTCTGCTGTGCCAAATAAAAAAAAAAGAGACAGTATTGTTTGGTTCCAAAGCGTAAAATAAAAATATCTTAATTTAAATAAGTTATATGTTTTTACTATATTTTATTTGTATATAAATTTATTAAATAAAAATTATTATAATTCATTAAAGTATGGAAATTCATTTTTTCTATATAAAATAAAACAAGTTAATGCCTTAATAATAAGTCCAAACAATTTGTTAGTCCTACTTGATTAATTTAAAAAAACTAACCGCAATCCGAAGAATGTCAACTGTTCCCTATGAGAATTTCTGATTTATTGATATATAGTATTTAAAAAAAAATTATACTTATAAAAATGTGGGTATTTTTGTGATGGGTGTCATAATTGGATTAGTACAATTAAAATCCGACACATAACTTGTACTCGTTTAAAAAATATTTGTAGTTATTTCAAAATCTGCGGTATTATAAATACCCGAAAAAAATATATTTTATATATTTTAAAATAAAATTATAAATAATATATATAATATAATATAAATTAAAATTTAATTTTAATTAAATTTAATTTAATATAATTTAATTTTAAAAAATATAAATTAATTTATTTTTATTATTAATTTTACGAGTAACGAATATTCATAAGTTAGATAATATAATATCTATACTTTAAAAATAAATATTAAAATACTTATTACCTGTTATTCGTGAATAATCAATATGTACATATAATAACTATCTAAATTTTATTCGTTGATGTCAACACTTCAAACATCTTTCCGTTACGTCCAACAATCATTGAGAAAATGACTTAATTACCTCTAAGTTAAAAAATATAAAAAAATTCTTTATAAAATAGAAGAAAATGTGAAATCTCAAACACTAAACAAAGAGAAATTTGCAATTTTTATGAATGCAAATAATATTTTACATTAAAAGATATTTATATACTCTTGAATAATTGGAGGTAATTCACTATGATATACACAATAATATTTGGACACATATATTATAAAAAGGATCGCAATATGTTGACAACGTAAATTTGACAATGTTTTGACAATGACACATGTCAGTGTTGTATTGGACCATTTTGAATAATTCTTTTTTAAAGAAATCTGATTTGGAAAAGGGATTAGGGTTCCATATTTAATTATTCCGAAAATACCCCTTTTCATTCAGCACTTTCTCCTCTCTACATTTTAGGGTTTTCAGTTTCATTTGAACTTCTCTCTCCATTTTGTGCATTTCTCTCTCGACGTTCAACAATCTCTCTTGACGTTCAACAATCTCCATCGTCGTTGCCCCGTTCGAAGTCTCTCTTTCACTCTCGAGTTCGTGATTTCGTCGTTGGTCTATTCAAAGTGTCTCATTCAGTGTCGATTATGTTGAAGTTTTGAGCTTTTTTTGTGCAATGGGTTCGTCCGTTGACATTGGTTCTTCAAACAAGGTATGTACTTTTTTCCTTTTTCGTATTCGTATTTTGGGGTTGATTTTTTGCTTTTGGGTTTTGTTGGTCATTTTGGTGGTTTTTGCTTTTGGCTTGTGGATTTTGTTGGTTATTTGTAACAAAAAATATGAATTTTTTTTTCTGCAGTTGTTTGTTCGTCATTCATTGAAAACCAAGTGTGTTTCTACTTTGAATCAAATTTTGGTGAGGAGCACAAGTCTATTATTTTGAAGATGCCATTTAGATGGTTTTTAGAACTAAATGATAACCTTAAGATTGGTAGGAATATTTTGAGCAAATTATTGATTAGATGGGTGGATAAGAGTGATGGTTTTTCTTTTGGAGAAAGATTTGTGGAATGCAAGAAAGTAGATGTTTTGTCAAGCTTAGGGCTGGATTTAGTTGGTGATAAAATAAAATTAAATGAAAACCAACTTACAAAGAGTCATTGTCACAAGTACTTTGGTGATGGAAAACATGAATTGTAGTTGATATACAATTTTATTTTGAAACAACACAAAAAGTTGCCTTCATTACATATTTGTAGCTTGTACATTTTGGTGGGAATTATTGAGGTCTTGTTACCTAATCGTAACAGAACAATCTTCTCAATTTTGTTTGAAATTGTTGATAGAATAAGTGATTTGGGAATTTTTTTTTTGGGGTCGTATAATGTACCATTATCTAGTTAGTAGTTTATGTAAAACTTCTATAACGTGGAAGAAAGGAAAAAGTGCCACCAATCTGTATATGGATGGTTGTGTATATGTGTTGTAGGTAAATTTTGTACAATGATTGTTTGTTGGTAATGAATTGAGGTGACTAATTATGATGTCTTTGATGTATTTCAGGTTTGGTTTTGTGATCGTTTCATTCCGTCGAATGTTTATGTACGAAAATACCCAAGACTTTTGCATTGGATGAATATAAATGTCAGTGACAAGTTCATTAAACATGCAATAGAGATGGGTGTGATATGTACATCATTCTTTTTATTTAATTTTTTTGAATGAATGGTTTTATACAATGGTAATTGTGATTAAATTGCACATGCTTGATGATTATGGTGCATCAAGCAAAGAAATGAGTGAGCCCTTTGTGAAAGCATCAGTTAATACAATTGGAGAGGATTTGAAGGAACAAAATAAGCCAACAAGCAATAGGAAACACAAAGAAGCTATTATGAATGCTTTAGAGGAACATGATACTATAATTGAAGATCTTGAAGAAGAGTTATCTGCATTGGAGGCTGAGCTGGTTGAAGAGAAGAATAGGACTATTACAATGACTTTGTGCGAGAGAGGAATTTACAGCCATGAAAGTGTTATGAAGGAAGGACGACGTCGAAAGCGTTACAAAATTAAAGCTTGTAGAACTCCCTACACAAGATATAGTCCCAAACTTGACTGATTTGTGTAATTTGAGATTACTGTAGTATTGATAGATGTTAAAGATTGGATACCTGTAAATGTATTTGGAAGAATTATTTTGAATGTTAATAAAGACATGTGGTTATTCAAATTGTGATTGTTATATTCATTGTAGTTTTTGTTTGGTAGTATTATTTAAGATTCAGCCTTTGTGATTATTATGACAAATGTCCAGTTCTGTCCGTGATATGTGTATGGAAGACTCACTAAGGGTGTTTACAGGTTCACAGATGAGGTCTTGCACCAATGACACAGGACAAATGCACTTGTAAGCGATTATAGGGACCTTGTAATCGCTTACCAGGGAAAAAATTCCCTTTTGTACTAAAAGTTGAGGATGGCTACCCAGGCCTGGCTTAAGCACTCCCCAGGGTTATTTTGGAGTCCTTAGGATTGTGCTTTCAAGGTTTTGTGAATGGATCAACCTTGTTGGTCATGGTTGAAGGTGTTCACAACAAGAAATTTGAAGTTCTGTTAGTCCTATGTGTAAGGAAGACCTACTAAGGGTGTTTATAGGTTGACAGGTGAGGTCCTGCACCATTGACACAGAACAGATGCACTGGTAATCGCTTACTCGGACCCTATAATCGCTTACCAGTGGAAAAATCCCCTTATGTACTGAAAGTTGAGGAGGGCTACCCAGGCGTGGCATAAGCACTCCCCAGGGTTATTTTAGAGTCCTTAGGACTGTGTTTTCAAGGTTTTGCACATAACTGGCCATCTTCCTCTTCCTCCCAACACCACTTGGATGCAATAAAAAAAAACCAGTTTTGTGGACACACTAATTTGGTTAAAGTACTTATAAGTACAACAACACATCCTTGGTGATAAAAATGAATCAACCAAGTCAAGATTTTTGAAAAAAATGCACCAAATTAAGTCCAACCCCTTAATGGAGTCGCTTCCCCCACAATAGGGGAATTGTGCTAAACATTGTATACAAATTGGAGTTTTCCTACTGGTAAGCGCTTACAGGTTGCTTGTAAGCGATTACAGGTTGCTTGTAAGCGATTACACAAGCACATAACTTGATATCTTCCTCTTCCTCCCAGCACCACTTGGATGCAATAAAAAACAACCAATTTTGTGGACACTCTAATTCGATTCAAGTACTTATAAGTACAATAACACATCCTTGGTGATAAAAAACAACCAACCAAGTCAAAAGTTTTGAAAAAAATGCACAAAATTAGGTCCAACCCATTAATGGAGAGTGCTTCCGCCACAGTAGGGAGTAGTGCTAAACATTCTGTACAAATTGGTGTTTTCCCACTGGTAAGCGATTACAGGTTACTTGTAAGCGATTACACAAGCACATGGCTATCTTCCTCTTCCTCCCAACACCACTTGGATGCAATAAAAAACAATCAATTTTATGGACACACTAATTCGGTTCAAGTACTTATAAGCATAGCCACACATCCTTGGTGATAAAAAAAAACCAACGAAGTCAAGATTTTTGAAAAAAATGCACCAAATTAAGTCCAACCCCTTAATGGAGAGCGCTTCCCCCACAATAGGGGAGTGATGCTAAACATTTTGTACAAATTGGTGTTTTCCCACTGGTAAGCGATTACAAGTTTCTTGTAAGCGATTACACAAGCACATAACTTGCTAGCTTCCTCTTCCTCCCAACACCACTTAGATGAAATAAAAAATAACCAATTTTGTAAACCTATTGTTTGAGTTGAAGTCCTCATCAGTATAGGGACACATCAATTCTTAAAAAACACACCCAACAATGTAATGAATAAACTCAGTCACCTAAAAACACAGACAAATTCAATGAAATTGAAGAATAATTAATCAGGAAAACTACAGTTGTATTGAAGTTTTGACTGAGAAGTTCACATGTACGAATAACCAAACAATAAACTTTCAATAGTATAAATCTGTACAATGTCTATTCATGTCCTATACAATAAGAATATAAACCAAAAATACATTTTAAATTCTATAGTAATCCAAAATGTTGCAGCATTTGAAATCTTCGGACGTTGTCATTGTCTAGGATCCAATCACATATATAGTTTTTCCTAAACGCAACCAACTCCTCCAGAAATCAACATATTGCAATTTAGAAACAATGTGAAGACAACGATAATCTAATATTTACAATTTCATAATTTAAATTACATTTGTGTAATCAGGCATGCTTTTGCATCGTATTTCTCTTCTCCATCCAAAAATTCAATAGCTTTCATCATAATTACACCACAATCATACCTGTAGCAATGGAACAAATACATACATTACTTTTGTTAAGATACATTAATAGAAACTCCAATTATTTCAACACAATGCTAATATAAAGTTACGTGTTTGGTTGGATTGGGATGTTGATTTGTTGAACTAAGAAAGGACACTTCGAATCTTCAAGTGAATTTGTCAACAAACCCCAAAATCGTTGAATATTTTGAGTTTGTGTTGTACATAAATAACAAAAGTAAGTTCAAAATAACTACACTTTAAGCAGTGCCCAATCATCATCAAATTTATTTCTGGGTTCATTCTAAAACATACAATGCTTTTGTCAATCTGACAACGTCCTCTGATACCATTGGCCAGTGAGTCAATGACTAAGAACTGAAATGTGAAGACCTTCAGTGCATAAGACCACCAATGACCATCACTTACAATTGGGATGAACACCTACAAAATTTGATGAATATGTCAAAAATTTAACAAGCACATAACAAAACAAGTATCTACTTAGAAACTACAGCTTACTCACCCAATCAGCAGACAATAAGTCTTACAGTACAATCAGATCGGAACGAAAATATGGCTGGTAATCATGAAGTTGCGACACATGTTGATTGGTTAGACATCTCCTATAGTCGTGGAGTACATGGGTCTTCAATAAAAAAACATTCATGAATAAACAACCATGTCAATATTAAATTATACCATCTAAAAAACAATGCCCTGTACATAAAGCTTTTACCCCAAACATAGGACTAAATACAATCCTCTTTATTACTCCAAACAACCTTTTCTCAAAGTACATGAAAATTGTTGCTGCAAAAATTAACGCCTACAAAACAATAAATAAGTTTAACATCAACATATTCATCTTTATAAATTGAATGACAACAACATTAGTTAAAGTCAAGTGTATAATTACCATGTTGTCTACACATTGCCTTGGCCTTAAAGAGCTACATTCAGTTATGGTCAACAATTGACCCATTATTTCAGAGACAGCTAAAAAATCAAGAATATTAAATGAGGTACGAATATCATTATTCATTAATAAAAAAACACATTATTATGTTACCTCGGTGGAATGTCTCTTCACGTCACTAAGTTGTACAACATATCCAAATCCAGCGTTGTTGAAGGATCACCAACATAAGTAGACAAAGGCAATACGGAAAAGGGTTCAACATGCACATCTCCATCATCATCATCCTCATCGACAACGTCAATGACAAGTGGTGGATGGTTAGGGGTTACACCTTCTTCTTCTTCAACCGCTTCACCAGCAGGTTCTTCATCTGCTTCACCTGTAGGTTCTGCATGTGCTTCACCTGCAGGTTGTTCATAGCCTTCATGTGCACCTTCTTCATTCCCCTCACCCTCAACATCACCACCAGCTTCATTACCTAAAGGATATTGTTCAACCTTTCGAGAGTTTTGACGATCACGAAGTTCCTTCCTAATAGCTGCAGTATTATCTCTTAGATTTCTTATCTTCAGGTTGTTTATCTAATTTTTTCCTCAGCGGCTGATTGCCAAGTTTCGTCATCTTCTTTTTAAGGTCGTTCTTCTTCACGCCTGCAACCTTGAGGCCTTGCTACCTCATCCATATTGAAAGCACCACGGATGATGGGCATTCGACGATCATTGTCACTAAGGTACCAATCAAAATGTACCGATAACAATGAAAAATAAAAACCTCAATCAAATAACAACAACAGAAATAATAAAAATAACAATATAAGATGTTAACAAACTTACTTACCTCGCTTGTCTTAAAGAAAACATCTATTTTTTTGGTCCTATATTTTAACGAACGAAATCGCCTCACGCACGAGAATACCTTGTGAGAAGAATGAGCATGCACCGACCCACCGACATACCATCTCTTTCAATAATTTTAAATTGACCTATAAAGGATCTACAATGTCTAAACACCATCTAAATGGAGTTTGTCCAATGGCGTGTGATGTCTGACTCGTAGTAAGGAATTCATACTGCCAATGTAGGATACATCCATCCAAGCTCGAAGGCGCCATTATAAAACAATCCAAATTTATAACATTCAAATCAGTGCTCCAAAACAACAAACACAACAGAAATTTTCAAACTCTACTTACATTGTTATTAAATTCTTCCATTTCGGTTTGAACTGAACTAATGACTTCAATCAAATAATAACCTACAATAACAAATAAACAAGGACAAAATAAACATTTCAATACATTTCGTAAACTTTGACAAAATGTCCAATATACAAAATCAAGTATTCAAGTAATGGTGATACCAACCTCGACGGCGTGTGCGAAAACCCCAAACCTTGGGAGAAAAACCGCTTTCTAAACCACGGTCAAATCACGGTAATAGGGGGAATGGGTACACACATCCAATGCGTCATACAGAGTGCAAAGAAATGAAGAAACCATGGTGAAACCAAGAAACCACAGGAGTGTGCGAATAAACTAACGAAACCACAATAGTCTACGGAAAAAAGAATACCTTTGGAATGATTCCAACTAAACCACCCGCTAACCAAAGAGGAAATGCGCGAGACAGACAAAGAGGAGTTGCTCCAGACAAAGTGACCAATGCACCCAAGAGATGAAGGAACAACGACGTGAGCGAAAATATGAAAGCTTTGGAAAAATGACACCAACCAAACCACTCGCTAACCAAAGAGGAAATGCGCGAGACAAACAAAGAGGAGTTGCTCCAGACAAAGTGACCAATGCACCCAAGCGACGAAGGAACAATGGTGCGAGCGAAAAAATGAAAGCTTTGGAGAAATGACGCCAACGGTGCACCCAAGCGAGACAGAGACAACACTTCAATGGCGGAGAGAGAGAGAGAGATAGACGATTTCCTCCAGAGACGACGGTGGATCCAAGCGATGAACGAACAACGATGGACAGAGACAACACTTCAATGGCGGTGAGAGAGAGAGAGTTTCGAAAGAAGAAATAAGTTTTCTTCTGAATATTTTTTCAAAAAGTGAAACACGCCAAAAGGTTTCTGAACATTCCTTCCAAAAACACCTTCGAAGACAAAATCAACCTCTTAAAAAAATTTAATAAAAACAATCAATGACAGTGCAACACATGTTGTTGTCAAATTATTGTCAAAATTTGTTCTTAAAGAAACCTTTTCCTTATAAAAATTGGATTTATCTGAAACGTGAAGAAAGCAAGCACATCATACAATATAATAATAATTCTATGATTTCTTAAACCAAAAGAGCAGTCAACTTCGGCTTTCTCATTGAATTATAATACAAAAGTTTTTCATCCATTGCTTACCTAACACCATTATGTATCACCTCTCAACTTTTTCAATAGATTATTAATTGCTTGCTGCATCTGAAAGTTATGTTTTCTAACCTTGCCTTCTCATACATTAACACTTAACTCTATCAAATAAACACATTCCACTGCTGCATAGTGATGGCTAAAAACGATTTGAAGCTTTTGGGTGGGTGGTTCAGCCCTTTTGCCCTAAGGGTGCAGATTGCCCTTAACCTCAAGGATGTAGATTATGAGGTTATTGAAGAGACCTTGAATCCCAAAAGTGAACTTCTTCTTAAGTCTAATCCTGTGCACAAGAAAATCCCAGTTCTCCTTCATGCAGATAAACCCATATGTGAATCTGCAATCATAGTCGAATACATCGATGAAGTTTGGACCCATGCTCCCTCCATCCTTCCTCAAAATGCCTATGATCGAGCTCATGCCAGATTTTGGGTTGCTTACATCGATGACAAGGTATTCATATATATATATATATATGTTTATGTGTGTGTGTGTTAGCCTTTTTTTTCCCTTTAAGTTGTATGAAAACTTAGTCATCATCATAAGCTATAAGGTTTCATATGATTCTCATTGAATGAGTACTAACTGTTTGAACTGGGAGTAGTGGTTTTCGGCCTTGAAAAGTATTCTAAATGCTGAAGAGAATGATGAAGCAAAGGAGACACAGTTTAAGGAAGCAGAAGAAGTGTTTGAGAGGATGGAAGAAGTGATGAACAAGGGGAGTGAAGGGAAGGCCTTTTTCGGAGGAGACAGCATTGGATTCATTGATATTGGTTTTGGAAGCTATCTGAGTTGGATCAGAGTGGTGGAGAAGATGAATGCAAGAAAATTGATTGATGAAATCAAGCACCCTGGCTTGTTCCAATGGACTGAAAATTTTGCTGCTCATCCTGCTGTCAATGGCCTTATACCAGACACTGACAAACTTATTGAAGTTTCCAAGGCTTTTAAGCAAACATTAAGGGCTCGTGCAGCTGCAAACTAAATGGAAATTTAGAAATTTTAGTTGTTTTTGATTCTAAAATTTATTGGCATGAACTTTAGTTTTAAATAAAGCTAAAAGAAAGGGTTTTGGTTTAAAGATAAAGATGAGGTTACTGGGAATTTCTTTGTTCTTGAGTTTAAGGATGTCTTCCATCAGAGAGTTCCAATCTCACTTTGAGATTAGAAATGTAGCCTTTGGAAGGAAATTATGTGGAATCTATTTGTGTTGTTTTCTTAGGTTGTAGTAGTATAAAATAATTGAAAAATAACAGTTGTCTTCCTCCTGCTTTCTTTCAAAATTTCAACGCTATTATTCTCTTGAAAGTTAAATTATATATTTTTTATTGCTTGGAGCTTTTCATTATTAAATTGTAACGCTGTATGCACTATCAACTTTATACCACTAAAAAACTTCACGCGGTTTTTTTTTTCTTTTTATATTACCACACACTTATCCTCACTAAAACATACAAGTATTATATTATCTTTCCTATTATGTTAGAATATAATATTAATTACATCTCTTTTCTTTTTTCAGATATGCAATTTTATTTTCTTACACCAATATAGAATATGATTCACTATTAAAAAAATGTGGTTTTTAACTCGGCATATAGGTTTCGGTTAGGTGAAAACTGAAGCGTATAACGTTATATACATCGGTTAATCTAAGACCCGAGGTAGAATAGTGATATTGTACCGGTTAATCTAAGACCCGAGGCCTATACCACTGCACATCGCACTGACATATTTCTGAAAAGGCCCTATTGCCTCAGGTGGCTAGGCAACCGATGCCTATACCTTTGCTACACCTGCTACGTTGCCTGCAACTTTACCTGCTACGCCAGACATAAGGCATCGGTTCATTAGGGAATTGAAATCGATGATGTTGTCTAGCACTTTATACCTCGGGTTGGCCTTTTAACCGGTTCCAAATGATGTAGTCAAGCTTGCATCAAGTAAAAGCAAAAGCTTTTACTGCACTTAACCTATTTGCGTTAAGCAAAAACTTCTCCTTCTTCCTGCGTAGCTCTTTCTTCTGTGGGTTCCTTCACCACTGCCACTCCTTGGCTCGCCGCGCCACCCTTGTGCTGCCAGTGCTCGCGCTTGCCACTGCTCGTTGTCGTTCTTGGCTGCGCCTTCTCCCTTCGTCGTCACACCATTGGTGCCCCGCCGCTGTTGCCTCCGCCGCTGCCTCCGCTGTTGCTGCCTCCGCCGCTGCTGCCCCGCCACTGCTACCTTCGCAGGAAATAGAAAAGGGCCAAGCCCAAATTGTAAGATCTGGGAAAATAGGAGTTTTAAAAATAACGTAGTTTTGAGACTTTGAATTTTGTTTGGAGATTAGTGTTCTTGAGTTTATATTTTTGTTAGAACATAATTTTTATGTTATTTTTTTATTTTTATATTTTTTTGCCTAGGGGCAAAAATGGTCTTTTACTTTTATTTAACTGGTGTAGAAATTAATTAAGAGAGGGTGTAGAAAGGAAAAGTATGCAAATTAAATAATCTGAATATTTAATAAAATAATATTTTGTAAATCGTTTAGAAGATTTAATTGTTGTTATAGTTAAATGAGAATAAGAGATATAATCTTTAGGTTTAAAGATTAAAAGAAATATTATTAATAATGAAAATCATTATTAGATATTGTAGATTTTAAAAAGATTTGGTGGTTGATGATATTTTAAAAAAGTAGTTAAGAGAGAATAAGAGAAGAAATTTTAATGGTTTTAGATATAAACTGAAAGATTTTATTAAAACTAAAAAGATAAAGATAGAATAGAAGAGGATAAAAAGGATAAGAGTAAAAAGGGGTTGGTATTTTGTTACCATAAAAGAAAAGACGAAAATTAGAAATATAAGGGAGAGAAAAGACGTTTTTTAGGAGAAAATAGAACTGAGAACGCGACATCAAAAATAGGAGATCATTGGTGACGTTGTGAAGCTTTCTTGGTGATTTTGGAAACTAAAATAGTACGACACCAGGTAAGGGGATGAACCAGTTATATTATAATACATGGTTGATTTAGGGTTTTGATAAGTATTTTTATGTTATGGGGGAATGGTTTGT
Organism: Vigna reflexopilosa; assembly: GCA_027742785.1. Classification (NCBI taxonomy): domain Eukaryota; kingdom Viridiplantae; phylum Streptophyta; class Magnoliopsida; order Fabales; family Fabaceae; genus Vigna; species Vigna reflexopilosa. Next base: position 21,740,460 of record CM050930.1, on the reverse strand, counting down.
GATGTGGTGTAATATTTGTTCTTGGCTTGTGCATCGTTGTAAGGGGAGTGACTAGAATATCAATGTGTTTGGATTGTGTGATATTGTTGATTTTCTTGCTTCTACTTTGATTCTTGTTCTCTTGTGAGTTGAATAGGGTTTACTCTTACTGGGTTAAGTGGGTTACGTTCTAATTTATGTGTGTTGGCATAATATATATAGATGTATGCGTGTTTGAAATACGGGAAAGAAGAGGGAGAATGGAATGCATGTTTGGGGTTTAATGGTGAATGAACGAAAATGGATGGAGAGATATTGGTCAGTATTGGTATGAGTTGGAGAAAGAAAGTGTAACTTTTTATGGGTTGGGTTGTTAGAAAGAGAAGTAGGTACGTGTAATTGGGTAGTAGTAAAGAAAGGGGGGTCTTATAGGATGAATTCGTGGTGGTGATTGATAGAGAAATAAAAGTAATAAAAATAAGAATTAAGATGATGGGAAAAACGAAGAGTTTTTATACTGTTAGTTACGAGAGAAAGAAAAAAGAGAATGCATGGAAGGGGGTTGAATGGGAATTTTTAGGAGAAAGGCTTCAACTAAGGAATGGATAGACATTGAGAATTATTTCATGTGGGTGGAGTTTCTTTCCTTTCAGGTTTTCTTCCTTGGGAACAAAAAGTAAGAGTTTTGTGTTTAGATAGAGAGAGAAGTCTATGGGTTTCACTGTGAAATATTTAGGTGAGCAAAGTTTCATTTTGGAAAGTCACGTTTTTTTTATTTAGTTTTAGAATTTAAAGAAAACTTGGGAAAAACTTTAGGTGGGCCACGGTATAATGATAGAGAAGACAGTTCATGTGTTTAAAAGAAAATAATAGGTTACGTGTTTTTAGTATTAATATAAACAAAGTTACGTGTTTTAATATATATGTAAATATATATAAGAAGTTGGGGTTCGTAAATTATTATATTATTTTAATATAATATGAATTTACATATAGGAGTTGTTAATATATTTTCTCAGGTTAGAAAAATAATAGAATCTGTTTTGGATTGTTTAAATAATAATGTTGGTATGGGTAGAGAGGTATGGTAAGCTGAATCTTATATATTCAAATTGTTTTAGAATCATAAACTAGTTGAGGGTATGGTTATATGATAATTATTAGCATCATTGTTTTATATTTACGGTTAACGTTTTGAAAAGTGTGAGATTTTATGTTATATGTATTGTTGATGTTGGATACATTGATTAAATGATTTGAGATGCTATTCACCTATTTTGCTCTCGGAGTGTGTGACCAAGCTTGGTAGGTATTGGAATTTTGTGTTTGATAAGTTAGTGTATAACTTGGAGTTTTAAGTGTGAAGTGTCAAGAGAATTGTGTTAAACTTTGTGAGTAGTAATCAATTCCTCTTATTGATGAGTTAATATCTATTATTAAGATTAAAGATGGAATGTAATGAAATTGTGTTATAAGCTTTGTGATTGGTGAGCTATGCATGTTATTGAGAATATGTATGAATTTGTGATGTGAATATGAAATTATGTTATTTCCTTGTACTGTCATCGGTCATGTGTGAGCTTTTCATACTATGTTACGTTAAGAATGTGATGTGTTGGACTCTCGTTTAAGAGATAGTGATTCGAGTGTCACTTCCCTCTGCGTAGGGAGGTGGATGTCTCGCCCAAATGACTTCGGCTCGTGCTTAGTATAGTGCACTGGTGTGTGTAGTGCTAGTGTTTTTACTTGTTAGTCCTTGAGAAGTCGGGGAGATAGGTCGGAAGTTGTGATGGAAGACGACTCGAATTGCCCTGTTGAGAACAGGTTCTTGTTAGTGATAACAGGTCATGACGACACAATATAAGAAAACGACATTGGGTCATGAATGGATTGGTTATGATATTAATGTTGTGATGGAATATGTTATATGATTATATTACTCTGTGATTAAAATGAAATATGCTTTATTGTGTGTTATGATATTTCTGGTTGCTCATCCTGAAAGTTGTGGTTGTGGTTTCCACCTACGATGATCGTACTTGTACGAGAGTAGATGGCATTGCAGATAAGACTAGATTGAAGTAGCTGACGTGAGAGTTGGGGGTCTTATATTTCGGGGATGATGATTTATTCTATTTAAAAGTTTTCAAACTTGGTATCTTTATTGTAAAAGGAATTATTTCAGATTTTTGTTTTGAACAGACAATATTTATAATCATTTTTTTGCTTCTGTATTTTAATCAAATAAAGTTTGATTGTTAATAAATGTTCTATAAGAAAAGTTTTGAAAACATTTTCCATTGTGACATTCCAAAAAATCAGGGTGTTACACAAATGGCCAAATCTGTTAGGGTTTCTTTCTTTTCTAGAAATCAGAAACAGGGTTTATGCCTCCTCCCCCTAAAATCAAAGAGAGTATCTTCATCTTCATCCACCGCTCCAGATCGCCAAGCCCAAATCGTCAAGCCGCTCCAAATAGACGAGCCCTCCATCGTCTCTGCCGCGACGCTTGTCCTCAAACTCCTCACTGTGAGTCGCTGCTACCCTCTCACCCCTTAATCGAATGTCGCCGCCACCCTAGACCAACAATCTTCCTCCAGCCATCGAAGCCCTCTATCACCATTGCTTTCATGCATCTTCATCCTTTTCTTTTTTGCTGCTGTGTGACACACATTTGGCTTCTCTGGTTTTGGATATGGATGACGCGATGTTGCTGATTGAGTATGGACTAGAGGAGACTGCATATCTGCTTCATTGAGGTTAGTGTAACTATCATCATTGTTTACTCTGTCTGAATATGCTTCTAATCATTAATCATCATAACACTATCTCTATTTTCAGTGTTGAATTGCACAAAATATAAAGCTTGTAGAAGTGCTGTTTTCCCTTATTGCAGCAACCAAACTTGACATGTCCATCAAACATCACAAAGAGATGATGCTTCTAGTTTGGATCGGTGTTCTATACTCCTTCTTGGTCATTGTTGGCACAATACTTCAGACGTACAATAAAGGCCTTCTTCCAATCATCACTTTGGCATGTTTATGGTGGGAGGTGCTACTTCATCTCTGCTTCTAAGTTTCTTCTCGTTAGCTGTTGCTATTATCACTTTGGTTTTGTGGGTTGTAATTTTGACATTGGTTGTTTATATGTGTGTTGTTCCTCGAAGAAGCTCATGATGTTTGCTGCTTCTCTAGACAAAAATAGAGAACCCTGTCAAACTCTGTTCAGACTTGTTTATGTCAATGGTTTAACAGTTAAATAAAAGTTGTTGTAATATTGTGTCTTGTTTGATTCCTGTTATGGTTTTCTTTGTTTGTTTTACATTTTTGAGCTGAAATTGGGAAATCTTGGGTTTGTTTGGCATGAAAGAATGAACCGAGTCCTAAAGTCTAAAAATATAAAAAAAAAACACGCTACTGCCTTGGTTATCTAAGAACCGAGGCATATTCCTATCTCGTTTTATCTCTGTCCGTAACCGAGGCATAAAGCTTACTCTTTTTACCTCGCCCACATATGCCTCGGTTGTAGAACCGATGCCTATAAGCAGATATAATCGGTGTCTTTTCTCTTTATTGTACTAGTGATTACTAGGTTTTTAATTATGCTGAAATATTCTTAATTTAATATACCATATATCGTTTACTCACTTATTGCTTTTTAAGTTGAAATATTTCGTTTAAAATAATTTATTAAAATATAAATTATGAAATATTATATATAGGGGTTTGCTAACGCACGTATGCTATTTTTTCAGTTGGTACATTTTAGCAATGTTTACGAGTTTCAGTAGACAAAAATACTCTTCTATATCATGGATTCTAAGTTTTAAGGTTAATGATATTTTAATAATTTTCATTCTCAAAATTTAAAAAAAAACTCACCCTTTCTCTTTCATTTCTCTCACTTCAACCTTTTCTCTTATTATCAAAACTAAAAAAAAAAAGAAACCCCCTAAACCCTTACTCACCTCTTTCATTCCTCTTAACCCTTTCTCTTTCATCTCTTTCACTCCAATCTTTTCTATGTCATCCCTATTGTAGCCCCAATTGAAAAAATAAAAACCATTTGCCTAATCCTAATCCACCTTCCTCACTTATCTAATTTGTTTCCCTCTCATCTCCATACTCTCCCTCACCCACACACAACAATGTGCGACACCACAATTTGTTGCTCTTGCTCTGTTCGTTGATGTTGATTTTTGATTGGAGGGTTGTGTTATATATTTTCCCTTCTTATTATTATTAAATTTCATTTTTAAATTAAGTCATGGTAAATAAAACCTTCACAAATAACATAATTTTCATGCATCATTTGCACATCTACACCATATTTTATTATATTTTTTATCACAGTATACATTGAGTATATTTATTGATGTGTATACATGACTTTTTTAATGATAAATATTAAAATCTAAAAAAATGATATAAAGTTTATGCATAGTTAAACACACATAGCAAAATCTTCTTCTTATTGGAAGCAGCAAACAATGGCTGCCACTGGTGCCACTCCATATGGATTATTCTGGTCGGTGTATGAATGGTGCATTTTTGGCTAAGATAACTACGTTGAACGACATTCATTTGTTTTTATCATTTAGTGTGAGTAGTTTACATGAAATTGAAATAAGTAATTTCATGTAATAAAAAATTAATAATAATAAATAAACATATTAAAATACAATGAATAATCTTACAACACTCCTTTTTCTATAACACTATGCTAGAATCAAGGTACTTCAAAGAACAATTTATGTATTTGTTGTTTTTTAACATTAGACTTGTTTACATGAACTTCTCTATAAACACCTTTTTAAAGGAGAAGAAAATAAGAAAAAGAAAATAAAATAAGTTTCTCTAAGAACTAAAACTAGTTTATAATAAATTAAAAATTGTTATTATTATTAAATGTTACGTATAACAAAAAAAAGGTATAGTCATTATTGTGTTAGTAAATAATGAGAAAAATGAATGTCCTTTTGTTATTTCAATTTTAGGAAATTTATGCGTTTTCTTTTGTTTTGTCTCCATTTTCACCGTCTTCAAAAATATAATGGAGTGTAATAAAGTTCTACTGAAAAAAGCAGTGCAATAGTCACTATTTTTGGACAACTTAATAGTGAAAATATAAAATCTCCTCAAAATAAATTTACTAATTCTAAAATTTAAAAATGAAATTTAATAATAATAAGAAGGGAAAATTTATAACACAGTCCTCTAATCAAAAATCAACATCATCAATTATTTTGTTATTAAAGTGGAAAACAAATGAACGAACAGAGCAAGAGCAATAAATTGCGATGTCGCGAGTTGTTGTATGTGGGTGAGGGAGAGTATGGAGATGAGAGAGAAACAAATTGGATAAGTGAGGAAGGCAGATTAGGGTTAGACAAGTGTTTCTGATTTTTTCAATTGGGGCTACAGTAGGGATGACAAAGAAAAGGTTAGAGTGAGAGAGATGAGAGAGAAATGGTTGAGAGGAATGAGAGAGATGAGTAAGGGTTTGGGGGGTTTCATTTTTGTTTTAGTTTTGAGAATGAAAATTATTAAAATACCCTTAACCTTGAAACTTAGAATCCATGATATATAAGGGTATTTTTGTCTACTAAAACCCGGTACACATTGCTAAAATGTACCAACTGAAAAAATAGCGTACGCACGTTAGAAAACCCCATATATATATATATATATATATATATATATATATATATATATATATATATATATATAATTTTAATAGTATAGAATTTTTTACTCACATATCTTGTTTAAATGTGTTAGGATCATTATCTTATATTATTTAAAATTATAAACTTGTTTATAAATATTATGTTTATGACTAATAACACAACTGTCATTAAACGTTATTATGTAGATATTTTAAAATATTATTTTGATTTTAGGAGGGGTTGAATTAGAATTATTAAAATATAGAATGTGAATAATAACAAATATAAAATGGATATGTTGTTGAGAATGTATCATTATGTACTGAATTAAGGTTTGTTTTTTCTTCATCCTATCAACAAAGATAAACAAAAATAATGTCTAAAATCCTTTATATTTAGAAGATCACATATTACCAGTGAATTTCATTATGTATGTCATTTCCATGCACTAGTACAAAAACAACGTATAACGTAGAATATTTTGGACTGTTAACGACGCTTTTGAGTTTGACGTCATATTGGGAGACGTAAATAGGATGTCGAACACTAGTAGCCAACGTTAAAATTTTATAAACACGTCGAAGAATAAAGAAAATGACGTCTAATATTTGAATAAATAGATATATTAAAGGAAAGATTTGGCGTCCAATGTAAGGGGTGGCGACATAAAATTGATATCAAGTGGAAAGAGTTTTGACGTCGGATTTGAGTTTGACGTCATATCAGGAGACGTAAATAGGACGCGAATACTAGTAGCCGACGTTAAACTTTTTATAAACACGTCGAAGAATAAAGAAAACGACGTCTAATATCTGAATAAATAGATATATTAAAGGGAAGATTTTGCGTCCAATGTAAGGGGTGGAGACATAAAATTGATATCTAGTGGAAAGAGTTTTGACGTAACATTGACGTCGAAGTACACAGAACGACGTCACTTTTTTGTTTATACACACGTCCATTTATAAAGAGATCAACGTCTATAATTTAAATAAATATTTATATTTTAAAGGAAGATTTAACGTCATTTATAAGAGGAATGACATAAAACGACGTCACTTTTTGTTTATAGACACATCATGTAGTAAAGAGGTCGACGTCTATAATTGGAATAAATATTTATATTTAAAGGAAGATTTGACGTCATTTATTAGAGTGCTAGACATAAAGTTAACGTCGAACAGAAGGGGTTGTACGTAAGGTTGACATCAAACTTATTGATGCCTGACGTTACCCTCGCTGAGCTAGATGGAAGCTCGCTCAACGTTGCATTTTTATGGTAATCCACTGTATTATATGAACGTGAATCAGTGCATAGTTTGACATTAACCTTCATTTATAAACGTTGAATGGTGATAGTCTGACGTTAACATTCAGTGGTCTTTTTTTTTTTAAATTTGGTTCAGTTTTGCTCATTTAACCTGAAATACAGAAATCGATTTTCCACTTCATATATTTGCAGAATTTATTAATTTAAACCATGCTATCATCAATTCATCAATTTCAATTAAATAGTGTTGAGATTGTTGATAGGGGGAGCACAAGAATAGTTGAACCCACAATCTCTATGATATTTGCTTTTGTGTTTTTGATGATGACAACACATTGTTTAATAAAAACACATGTGTATGTACTGTGTCATTTGTGTTATATATGCTTATGCTTACTGTGAGATTTGTACAAGCATGTCTGTGGACATATTGTGATGATTATTGCATACTACTACGTTTGAAATGTTATCATATCTGTGTATGCATAAAATGTGTTTTTGGAAATGAAAAATCGTATGCATCAAGCATATCTGCATGACTTAATCGATTACAAGAGTGTGTTAATCAATTAAGGTCATCAGACAACTTAAGTTTTAAACTGTGACAAAAAATCAAGTTTTAAATCGATTACGTTAATGGTTTAATTGATTAAAGCTCGTTTGGTCAATATTTTTCAAAGTATGCTGTGATGAATTTTGAGAAGAAAAGTTTTCAAAATATGCTAAGTGTTACAACTTAATCAATTGCATGGATAATGTATTCAATTAAGTTAGATAAAGATTTGAAAACTATTTCATTGCTTGATATAACTATCACAACGGTCATATTTTTAAATATGTTGACCAAACATTTATTACAAATCGATTATAATAATTGAGCATTCAATTAATTGTGTTGACTGTTGTTGATATGTTATAACTGTGAAATGTATTCGATTAGATTAATAGCATAATCGATTAAAATGCGTCTGATATGACTTATATTATAAATAGACGCATGATTTGAATTCTGTAAGAAGAGTTGTGAATTTACACTTTCATATCTGTTTCAAATTAAAGCCTTAAGTTTTACAGAAGAGAGAAAAGCTCCAGGAATCAAGAATTATCGTGGTGATCAAAGTCTATTGTTTGTTTTGGAAAGTCTGATCGTTTTGCACACAAAAGGTGCTTACTGCTTGATCAGGAGCTATTGCAATCACTGAGAGTTGTTGTTTCCCTATGGTGTGTACAGGAAGAAGAACATAGTTCTTGACTTTGAGGAGGATCTCAAAGGTTGACTACATGAAAGGATTTTTCCTTCTGCTAGTCTGCTTTTATTTCTTCCTATATTAGATTAGTGAGTTAGAGAGGTAATTTACATTTTGACGTGAGGTCACTTTAAAGCCCTTGTTGTAAAAACTCATATCTTTATAGTGCATTGGCTTCCATCTCGAGTTGAGTGGAAGGACACTTGATGTAGGCAGATTGGCCGAACCAGTATAAAAATCAGAGTTTGCACTTTCTTCTTCCTAACTCTCTGCATTTAATCAATTTCATATTATTTATATTCGAATACACATATTGTTCCATTGCATACCTTCTTAATTGCAATTCAAGAAAAGTTTAAAGAAATACTATTTTCTGAAAAAGATTTCAAAAGCATTCATTTTCATACAAAACCTATTCACCCTCTCCTCTTGGTGTGAGAAACGAACCACATCTTTTTTAACAAATAGTAAAACTAAAAGACGCAAATGATATCATCAAAACAAAAAGAACCCAATTTACCAATTCATATGTTCACAGTATTCATCTATTCACAGTTTAAACAATGCTATCATCAATTCATCCATTCAAAAAGCTACACAAGTAAAACTAAAAGCTAAGGAGATGCTATTATATTCACAATATTCATATATTCACAGTTTATTCAAATATTCTGCCCATTCCTCTCTTATCTTGTTTATTACGATATCTGGCAATGTGGAGGTTGTGTTTAACCGCTGCAAAATAAAGGAATATTCATTTTAATGTGAAAAGTTTATTGATATTTGTAAGATTTTCAAATTTAAATTTCTACCTCAGTCCAATCTGTTCTGATTTCTTCTTGGATGATTGTCTTCATCCATGGCATGATGTAATACCACATGCCCAAGAATTATTCTGCTTGTTACATTAAACATGTGAAAGAACTTAGTCAAATGTAACGGTTTAAATTTGACTACGAAAATTAATAGTTAAAGATCACCGAATTCCAACCTTAGGATATATAATTTCAATTTGTTGTCATCTGGTCCTAGCCACAACTCTAAAATAATTTGAAACATTAGAAACATAAGTTAATATATTAATATTATAATGAATTGATATGAATGAATGTAATACTTACGTTTGTAACGAGGACTTCAATTCCGATTTCATCATGAAGAAAACAAAACCATATAACTTGTGCTTTGTTTGGAATGATCACCATCATTTGCCAATGGCCCCTGTCATGTACCAACAAATTGTGAGTTTTTTGATTAAATTTTGATCAAAGTTGACTATATTGAGAAACACGTACTCATCAATGTATGACGCGATATACATCTCTCTTTTAGACCCAGTCATCCATATTAACATATATGATTGTCTGGAATCTAATGTGTTTCCAGATGGTTGAATGGTCTAAGGTTCAAGAAAGTCATACATTGTTGCTCGACCTGAATCCACTGCGATGATGTCCATGTACTTATAGCAATAAAGTTAAATATATTTATTAAAAAGTAATAATACTAATATACAAATTGGAAAATAACAATTAAAAAACTTACATGCACCATAGTTGTATGTGTGAAATGTTCAACATTCTTTCTCCAACAACGATCTCCACTACATCATTGAAAGCAATATCCAATGGAATATGGCACTGGACGCCAAATGTTCTTAACTCCTGCAACAACTCTATCGATCCTTTTTTCAACTTGACTAATCTCTTCGTCAATATGGATAGAGAATCATCATCATCTTCTGCTTCCTCATGAGCGTCATTCACAGGTTGAGCCATTGGTTGTTTCTCAGGACGATAGAACAACAAGTCACATTTACAAAAGTTAGGAATCATTTAATTATAAATTGAATATTTAAAATAATAAAAATAAGAAAATAATATTCTGGTGGGCCAAAATATGGCATGATCATAGTCTTAGGCCAAGCTATAAATGTGCCTAAGGCCTCCCCCACGAATTGGATTTCAGATGTAGGCTCTAGCACTCGAGCCTAAGGGTCTCTAACTTCATCAATCATTACCCGTGCGTGAGTAGGCAATAAAGGAGCACCATGAAGGGACTGGCCTCCTACAATCTGTCGCGTGAAGGATCCTCATCAACCAAAAACTCATACTCACAAGTGTAATCAGTAGGATCTGTAGTAGAGCATGAGCCTTTGGTGCTCACACGAGGTGTGGTAGGATCATCTGTAGGGACGTCCTCCTGTTGTTGTTGGGACATCATATGATTTTTTTCTTCAAGATGCTTTTGATATGATGCTTCTTGTTGTTGGAAGCTTTCATTAATGCGCTCCTCTATCTCGACTTGCATTTGTTCCTTAGGCTACTAAGCGCTTCCTAACTCATGACCTTTGTTCTTCTTGGTTTAAATCCAAAGTAGTCCCTCAATCCAGTAGCTCCTCGAACAGCACGCACACAACCTGTGCGGTCTAGCCGACCCGTGGCTGCTACTAGGAGGTCCTCCCTACCTTGGCCCACAAATGTGCCCTTAGTTTGCTGCTCAACCAACTTATCTTGCATATCATAATGAACTTAGACACATAAAAAATTTTGTTACATAAAATTTATATGAACTATGGTAATTAGTTAAAAGTTTCCACTTATAATTTTCTAGGATATCTCTTGAGCAGACTGAGATGTCATCTGACCATTAGTCTTGGTCCGTGCAGCCTTCCACAATTCATACCTAGCTGATGGAGGTGCTAGGTCAAGTGACTCAAGACCTAAAGCCTCAGCACAATTTTGTTTCATCTTTTTCTCTAATAATGAATAACCACCACGTGACAGTACATGTGGTGCATCATTAAGTCTCTGACTTTTTTGGGCGATTATCCTTTTCTCCTATGAAATAATGAAAATTATTAAGCATAAATCACAAATTAACATCTTGTGTGACTAGAGCAAAATATTAAAAACATACTTGCCAGTCATCAGAAAGTCTAGATTCTTTAAACTGCACCCACTCCTCCTCAGTTATTTTATATTTTCTATAAGGAGTGTCATTCTGTTTAGAGCCAAAGACGTATAGATGTGTCATTTTAGTCTTGAAGTCCCTCCATCAGACTGCAATGTGGGATAAAGTCTTCTTCCTTGTCCTCTCATGATTAGGAATATCCCAAATTTGATATTAAAAACAAAATTAATGTTAAAGCATATTCAACAAAAATAAGTCAATGATGGAAGTAAAACATCTTAAACATACCAAAATATCCTACCATAGTAGATTTTTCTCAACCTCCGGGACATCATCCCGATTAATTAACGACAATAGAGACATGTGTTTTTGCCATCACGCCCGAGTAACTCCTAAACGTTTGAGCATGTGCCCCAATAGGAGCACCCGATCGGGGATCAATCTCCACCGTCAACTTTTTCTTCGCTTCCCGACGGGATGTGACATCAGGAAACCGAGTCACAGATCTACCACCTCTTCTCGTCCAACCTTATCCAAAGCTCGTCATACCTTTTTACAAAGTGTTAGAAAATTAAAGTTATAACAGACAAAATAAATAAATTTTATAACAGAAAACAATCGTTTCAACCTAGGTACCACTTCGTCTAAATGATCACTCATCCATTCGTTGACATAATCCGAACCTCTTAACGTTGTTGGCTTATATAATTCTTCCCCATGCCATGTGCAAACTATATAACTTCTCATTATTCCATAGATGAATAGATGATCATGGATGTTGTCCAAGTCTTCAAATACTTGATTGAGACAACGAACACAAGGGCAAAAATATGCTCCGTTCACTAGTTTTGCGTATTCTTTAACATATTCTATGAACTCAAAAACCCCTCGCTCATACTCTTGACTAATATGACACTGATGAATCCAGCTTCGATCCATACTACTCTAAGTAACTTTAAAACAACAAACGCAAAGAATCCATGTCAAAAAACAAAACTAACTTACGTACATAACCAACAAAAAATACATATCGTACGTTGAAGGAAAAAAAACTATCGAACACAAATTTCTATCGTAATACATATATCATACGTCCAAAATCAACAAACACAACATCATGAACGAGCACATATATCATACGTAAGAGACATGGAAGGAAAAAAAATACCAACCTCGAAATGGTGTCCCTGGAGAAGATGATGAAATTTGCTGACCACGTATGAAAAAAACCCTTAAGATAAAAGAAAATTAATCGGTCAAAGGAAATGAAAAACAAAGTAAATGGGTATCAAAAGACATTTGCAAGACATAAACGACTTAAAACTGACCTTCTTTGTTGATCACACTCGTCTTGGAAGAAGAAAGTTCAAGCAAAAATGGAAGCGCGAAGAAACAGTGAGACTGTGTTATGTTTTTTACATTCATCAAAACAGATTCCACGTAGAACACAGGGTAAATTCGATGTTCTATTTAAATAACACGTCGAAGCCCAACACAATTCGACGTTTTATGGTGGTAAATATTTAGACCAACTCACCATTCTTTTATTCTTTTATTCTTTTAAACCACCATAGTTACGTCTAATTTTGAGGGGCTTCGACGTAATGTTGGTTAGCTAGAAGCCAAAGAGTTTCTCCCTTTTTAATTTTTTTCTTTTTTCTCTTAAACCACCAAAATTACATCCAAGAAACTGGGGCTTTGACATTTTCTTCTTCAGCCAGAAGCCAAAGTAGCGCCCTTTTGAATCTTTTTTCTTTTTCCTTTATAACCTCCCATAGAACGTCCAAGTCTGTGGAGCTTTGACGTGAAGGCTATTGGAGTAGTTGGGAGCATTAATTGTGTGCTCTTAACAGAGCATTAATAAAACGTCGAAGTCTGTGGGGCTGAGACGTTTTCTTCTTCAATCACAACCCAAAGGTGGCACACTTTTGATTCTTTTTTATTTTTCCTTTATGACCTCCCATAGAACGTCGAAGTTTGCGGGGCTTGGATTGAAATGTTTTCTTTTTACTTCTTCCGTAATCGATTCAAGTTAGCAGTGTACTGAAATTTGCACTTTTAAACCAGTGAATAAATTTTAATCAATATCAGACCTGCATAATCTTCTCTTCTCAACTAGATTGAGGGTTAGTCCACATACAATGCAATCAACATTCACAATTCACAGATCGTTTGCTAAAATAAAACTTCATTTCATTTCATTTATATTATACTGAAAACAGTACATTCAGAACCAGAGATGGCTTAATAGCCATGATTACAAAATAAAAAAAAAACTTTGAAAACTAGTCCCTATTATGATCAAGACGATTCCATTGATCAATTGACTCATCATCAGAATCTTCAGTTTCAGGGCAACCTTCTCTTATCTTCTTGATGATGATGATGATGAAGAAGCCATGTCTGAATAGAATTCTCAGAACATCTTTCACAATCTAGTATTTTTAATTCAAAAACTACAAAGGATACATCGAATTCTACGGGACTTCGACATAACAATTCTATAGGGCTTTGACGTTTTCTTCTTCAGCTAGAAACCATAAACGTCGCGCCCTTTTGTTTTTTTTTCTTTTTCTTTTATAACCTCCCCTACCATTGTGAGAATTGAGATTTAGTTATACATCACAATTCTATTTAGGGATTTTCGTTTAGAAAATAGTTAGAACTCAACCATTTTAGGAAAGTATATGAAAAGAAGTATTTTATACGCGCCTAAGAATGTAACGTAATTTGAAAAGAGCTATCTATGTAAGATCCACCAGTTTTTTATGCTCTTCACGTGTTGACTCAATAATTGTGATAAGCTTCTTGTCTATAATCGAATATCCACTCAATTTTATTAGATTTCTCGTATATTTGTGTAAAAAAGTTATTAAATATTAAAAATGAAAAATAGCCTACACCCTAAATGATTTTTTTTTTCATTAGATGCAACAACATTCTTAAACCTTATATTTCTTTCCTCTCCTTTAAAAGTTTTATGATTAAGATAGTTATGATAAAAAATAAATCAAGTCTTCAATGTCTTTTTCTAGTGTGTTAATTTTAGGATTAAGATATGTATGATTCTACTAAAAGACTTTAATTGATTTTAAAAAAATAATATTTTAAATTTGAATAAAAACTAAGGATTGAGATAGCTCAGTTAGAAAAAAAGATTGAGAAAAGTTAACAATTGCGATGCATCAAACCAAGCCAAATATCGAGAAGAGTCAACGTGCATCGAAGGTCCAAGATAGATTAACATAATTTGAAGGTCGAAACGGGTTGAGTCCAAACAAAACTTTTGTTAAATTCAACCAAGTCATCTTTTTTGACTGAAATTCAATTGAATTTGACTACGTCATCCGTGGTCAAAATTCTTATAAATTTGACCCAGTCTACCCTTGTTCCATTTTAGTTGAGTCAACCTTGATGAAGTTTTTCTAATTTTGACTCAATCATCCTTGACTAAAATTCACCCGATCAATTCTAATCAAATTTTGACTAAATTTAACCGAATTAGTTGCGATCAAAATTTGGTCAAATACATTAAAGTTGACCCCGACAAATATTTGGCCAAATACAATCGAATGAGTTCCAACACAAATTTAAAAAGTCGAAGATGATAAAAATTCAAACAAACGTCTCTTAGACAAATTTTGGCCACATTCACTATCAATTTACATGTATCATAGATTTCTATTCATATACTTATGAATACAAATAAAAAATAGACTAAATGATTTGATTCCTTAAACATCATATTCGAAAAAGGTGTACAAGATTATGAAAGAAAATAAAAGAAAAATAAATTATTGCCATGCAATAAATATATCAACTAATTTATTTAATAAACATAAGACATGAAATGAAATGTAAATAAAAAAGAAAACATGATAATCTGGATAAAAAAAATCAAGACATAATGGGTTGGGTCGAAGATTAAGACAGGTTAAGTCTGACTAAAGGTCCAGACGGGTTGATCCAAATTGAATGTTGAGATGGGTTATTCAAACTAAAGGTTGTGATAGACTAACATAAGTTGAAGGTCAAAACAGGTGGGGTCCAAACAAAAATTTTGTTAAATTCAACAAAGTCATTTCTGACTGAAATTCAATTGAATTTGATTATGTCATTCGTGGTCAAAATTCTTGTAAATTTGACCCAGTCTACTCCGGTTGAATTTTAGTTGAGTCAGTCTTGATGAAGTTTGTCTAAATTTGACTCAATCGGCCTGGACTAAAATTTACCCAATGAATTCTAATCAAAATTTGATTAAATTTAACCGAATTAGTCGTGATCAAAATTTGGTCAAATACATTAAAGTTGACCTTGACAAATATTTGGCCAAATACAATCGAATGAGTTCCAACTTAATATTGGCCACATTCACTATCAATTTACATGTATCATAAATTTCTATTCATATACTTACGAATAAAAATAAAAAATAGACTAAATGATTTGATTCCCTGAACATCATATTTGAAAAAGTTGTACAAGATTGTGAAAGAAAATAAAAGAAAAATAAATTATTGCCATGCAATAAATATATCAACTAATTTATTTAATAAATATAAGACATGAAATGAAATTTAAATAAAAATAGAAAACTATATATTATTTTATTGGATATGGTATGAAAAAAGAAATGATAAAAGAACATAAAACTTAAAAAAAGGCATATCCAATAGTTGGGTTAGTATTTTTATCCACCACGACCCTTGCTATCATTCAACATACCAAATATGTGCGAATAACCTCGACCCTATGGGAAATGCGGTATTTGGGAGCATTAATATTACGCCGAAGTCTATGGGTATTCGACATTTTCTTCTTAAGCCAAAAGCCAAAGGTCACGCTTTTTTTATCCTTTTTTTTTTACGTTTTAATCATTCATTAGAACGTCAAAGTCTGTGGGGATTCGACGTGATGGGAATTGGAGTGGTTGGAAGCATCAATGGTGTGTTGTTACCAACGACGTTTTTCATGTCGATTTCTTGGGGGCTGGACGTCAATTAGTTCTTATCTGAATCAAAAGAGATTTATTACATTTTCACTAAATGATGTTTGAATGTCTAATTCGGCTGGGCTTCGACGCTCATACAAGATGGTGGAATATTGTAGTCACTAAATATAATTACACGATGTACTACTTTTTTTTCATGATCTTTTAAACTCTCAATGTAACATCGAAGCCCCCAAGATCTTGGACGTATTTTTCATCCGCAAGCAGTTCATATCAGATCCAAAGAGATTTATTACTTTTTCACTAAATGATGTTTGAATGTCGAATTCAGATAATTTTCGACGTTCATAGTAGACGGTGGATAGTTTAATAGACATAATTACACGATGTCTGCTTTTTTCATGATGAAATGTTATTTGACATCGATTCTTAGCCAGTAGAACGACACTGTTTCATCTATAAATATAAATGTGCTTTTCTTGTAACCCCTTGCCTCCTGTTTCCGTATTGAACATATTATGATTCATGTTTTTTTATCTCCTTGGCATTTTCCTTTCCTTAGATTTCAAAACATGTTTGTTCTATAAATTGCAATTTTCCGACTTGAATTTCAAAGTGTCGCATTCAGGCCTTAGTTCATATGAAGGTGACCTTTGAAATTCAAGTCAACAAAATGATTTTTATAGTACAGAAATGGTTAAGTTATTTATTGAAAAGGAAGTGCTCAGGAAAAAGAAATATGATTCACAATATGTTTAATGCTGAAATAATTTTGAGAACTACAATAAATTTATAAAAAACTTGTATGATTCTTTTTATAAATTTATAAAAATCTTGTTCACAATATGTATGATTCTTTTTTTAAATTATCTTGGAGTTCTTTTTTAACATTAGATTTCAGAGCTATTTGATTTCTTAGGGTGGAAACAACTTTTAGACAATTTAAATTACACATTTGATGTCAAATATTGAATGTATACGATGCAAAGACCTGGAAATTATTCAAATTTTAAGTTCATGATAAGGATGTTCAAAGGTTTGACGTCGAATCCTCTTCCGATTCGACGTAGAGCAACATTAATTGTTTTTTAAATTCATAAGTGTTAACATTTTCCTCTAGTTTTCCCCATGCCTTCATGGTTAACAAAGAAATATCTTCGTTTAGAGGAGGAAATGAAGGAAAACCAACGAAAAAAGTTAACATGAATTTGGTTATGGATGTTATGTAGTGTAGGTTTTTGAAGGGTATTACTTGAAATTCACAAGTGTTAACATTTTCCTCTGGTGTTCCCCCATGCCTTCATGGTTAACAAAGAAATATCTTCGGATAGATGAGGAAATGAAGGAAAACCAACGGAAAAAGTTAACATGAATTTGGTTACGGAAGTTATGCAGTGTAGGTTTTCGAAGGGTACTATTTGAAATTCATAAGTGTTAACATTTTCCTCTGGTTTTCCACCATTCCTTCATCGTTAACAAAGAAATGTCTTCGTTTAGTGGAGGAATTGATGGAAAACCAAGGGAAAAAGTTAACATAAATTTGGTTAGGTAAGTTATGTAGTGTAGGTTTTCAAATGGTATTACTTGTAACAAAATCCAAATCTGTTAACTTATTTCTTTGATTTCCTATAGCTCCTTCAAGAATCACCCAAACTTTTGTGACCATGAAAGAGCTATGAGAAAACCAAAGAAAAAGTGTTAACAGAGTGATAAGTTACGCCAAAATTTTACAAGTTGAGGACTAGATCAAGGATCCAAAACTGTATTTAAATAAAATGGACTTGAACTTTGACGTCGAATTTGGAAAGCATGTGACGTTAACTGTGCATGGGACATTGTATTTGTTTATTCTTGATAAATGTTGTTTTTACAAATGAAAATATATTCACGTCTAATCTAGAAAGTCTTTGACGTGAAACCATTTTTACAGAAGGTATGTTCATAAATGAAAACAAAAACAAAAGAAAAGCATAATAATACTAAACATAGGAAAAATATGATAATATAACCACGAAAAGTATATACTAAAATTTCAAACATAGAAAAATATATTAAAATATTACATTAATTTCAGAAAAATAAACTAAAATGGACTCTTCTTTCCTAATCTGAGTCAGATGTCTCCATAGACTCCTCTTCTGTTGTGTCGTCTTCATCATCAGATTCACTTGCTAAGGGAGTTCTGAGAGCATTATCTTCATCTAGTTTCGTATGAATCATGATCACAAATTTTTCAACTTTTGAAATTCTTGTTGAAACCCTTTGAAATTGATCCATAACAAATCTTTCAAACTCAGTGTGCATAGTGAAGGTAGAAGGATTTTCGTCAACATCCTTGAACACCCAACCATCTTTGTCGTCAATGCCACTTTTCCTATTTGATTCGATTTGGTGCACCCAATTTTTTTTTCACCAGTAAAACTTGATGATGCTTCATACACTGTTGATAAAAACACCATAGGGCAGATTATGTACATGACTACTTGCAGTTTCAATCATGTGCTTACTCATAACAGCAACCCAGTTGGTTGGTATCCGTGTTTTTATGGCATGAACCAAAAATAAATCTTTAGTAGTTAGACGATCACGTATACCTCCGCCAGGTAGTATTACCCAAGCAAGTACAAAAGCACACATTTTTTCTTCCATTTTCAAACCACCAAGTAGATACAACTTGTATACCTTTTGCCTTTTTGGATTTCTCAGAAATTCCATATAAATCTTGTTCTTGTTGGCCCATTGGTTGAGTTTAGAATTTCTTTCATGAGACATGAAACCTTCTGCTTTGAGACCAATAAAAGATAGGCATATTTCATCATCGATTTTAATATTGACACCTTTTGCCCTAGAGCATGTAACACCGTTGACAACCTTCAGATTGTGGTAGAAGACTTCTACCATGTCAGGATAGCAATCACCGGTCATTTCTATAAATTTTGCAAGACCAACATCTACAAGCCATTCTTGAAAAAGAAACCCTTCACTTCTAAATAATTCCAGATCCAAGAACTTGTGAGGGACCACCTCGAAGAGTTTTCTATAAATTCCAAATTTGTATTGTGCTTCGTCATCACTTAGCAACCTATTTGGACTAGTATTTCTTACAACTTGTGAAGACTTCTTTCCACGCCGTGAAGATGAAGAAGCCATTTGAGAATAAGATTTAGAGATTTATGGGAAGGATACAGTTTCAATATAAGTTCAGGAAAAGATTTATAGTTCCAAAATAAGGTCAGAATAACACGTCTAATACCATTAACCGTGTGCTGTTACCAGAGCATTAATATTACGTCAAATTCTATGGGGCTTCGACGTTTTCTCACGAAGAGATTCACGTTGATTTTTAACTAAATTTGACGTCCATTATAGAGTCTGTTTTTAAATTCATAAGGGTTAACATTTTCCTCTAGTTTTCCACCATGCCTTCATCGTTAACAAAGAAATGTCTTCATTGAGTGGAGGAGATGATGGCAAACCAAAGGAAAAAGTTAACATGAATTTGGTTACGGAAGCTCTGTAGTTTAGTTTTTCAAATGGTAGGTTTTCAAACTGTATTTAAAGAAATGCCTTGCTTTTGTGAACTTGAAGGAGTTAATAGAAAAATAAAGACAGAAAATTATCAAAAATGAATTTGATTAAGAAAGATTTATATGGAAGCAAATGTTTGGTGAAGGAGGAGTAGCATTTTAAAAAGATGTGAAATCCAAATCTGTCAACCTTTTTCTTTGGATTTTTATCACTCCTTCAAGCTTTTTAACCATGACAAAGAGTCAAACCACAAAGAAATGACTCACTTTTTTGTGTCCTTGAAGGAGATAATAGAAAACCCAAAGAAAAAAAAATTAATAGAGGGAGTTCATAGGAGAAAATATAAATGGATGTGTACAGGTTATCTAAGGCTCTAAAACTGTATTTATAGAAAAAAAGAATGATTGTTGGGAGCCAAAATTAATGCCTACACCAATGCCCATCACATTGAAGACCCCAAGAGTTCGACCTGATATGGGGTGACCCTTGGCTTCACAGGCATAATAAAAGTCAGTCTACTTAAATGATATATGGGAAAAGGCAGTTCGCTGCGCATGTAGAAACAAAGAGGTTCACATCAAATTCTTCAGACTTCGACGTATTATTGTCAGCTAGAAGCCAAAGGCTTACTCCCTTTTTAATTATTTTTTCTTTTAATCCAACAATAAACGTCGAATTCCTTGGGTAATGACATATTATTCGTTATCTGAAGCCAAAGGTTGCTCCCTTTTTTTCTCTTTCCTTTTTAACCTCCCATAGACCGTCGAACTCTAGGGGGCTTCAATGTGAACGATATTGGAGTGGTTGTAAGCATTAATTTTGTGTTGTTACTAGAGGTTTTGATCATTCACGCAGTTAATTGACTCTATCAATATAATGTTTAACTATTTCTCTCTTCCAAATATACAATTGCATAGTTTGATCATTTTTTAATGATTCATTTATTAAGTTTTCCTGGAGTTGTTTTCTCCCGAAATCAGATCTACTAATTCTGTAGAAAACAACTTCAAGAAACTTAAAAATTGAATCATATATACGATGGGACGTCGATTGATTTAACTATTTGACGTAATATTCCTATAAGGATTTCGTAAAGAAATCCATTTTTTACAGAAGGTAGGTTCATAAATTGAAAAAAAACCAAAACAAATACATAACAACACTAAACATAGGAAAAAAAATAAAAAATAAAACCACGAAAAGATCCACGGGATAGTTAAAATGTAGAAGGATTTTGGTGAATAGAGGTTGTAGCGTTTTGGTTTTGAAAGGGTGCGAAATCCAAATGTATCAACCTTTTTCTTTGTGTTAGTATCATTCCTTCAAGGTTTTTAACATGACAAAGAATCAAATCACAAAGAAATGACTCGTTTATGTGACCTTGAAGGAGCTAATAGTAACACAAAGAAAAATGTTAACATAGAAAAAGAATAGTTGTTGTTACGAGAAATTTTATAAATGGAGGTGAAGAGGTTAAACAAGACTCCGAATTTTAAAAGGGTGCAAAATCCAAATATCAATCGTTTTCTTTGATTTTGTATCATTCCTTCAAGCTTTTCAACATG
The DNA here is from genome assembly GCA_027742785.1 of Vigna reflexopilosa. Lineage (NCBI taxonomy): Eukaryota > Viridiplantae > Streptophyta > Magnoliopsida > Fabales > Fabaceae > Vigna > Vigna reflexopilosa. The sequence continues at coordinate 21,719,336 of CM050930.1, read as the reverse complement.
ACGAAGTATCAAACCAAAAAGAAATGACTTGTTTTTGTGAACTTGAAGGAGCTAATACAAACTCAAAGAAAAAAGTTAACACAAACAAACCTTGAAGGAGTACTTAAGAGAAATTTTATAAATAGAGGTATAGAGGTTATCGATGGCTCTGAAACTGTATTTATAGAGAAAGAGAATAACTGTTGGGAGCAATTCACGTCAAATCCCCAATGAGTGTGACATGATATAGGTGACCCTTTGGCTTCAACCACATATTAAAACGTCGAAACCCTTATTAATTCGACGTGTAACGAATGAATTTGTTTACAACAATGCCACCGGTCACTATTAATGTTGTCTTTTCTGTTATTGGATGTGTAACGCGTTTTGTTATTCACGTCAACCTTTATGGGGCGTGGACGTTAAATGCCTTAGGCTAGAGGGTAATTGAGAGCTACAAAAGCAGTTCTACCCCTTGAAGGGTTCTACAAATGCTCTCACTTTGTAATTAGATACTTCTCTTCTTACTATTTTTCTTTCCTCCAGATTTCTATTGTTCAAATTCTTTTTCCCATCAAATATGTTGATCATATTTGGATGATAAATTTTTTAAATTTTCTTGAAGATTTTTTTTGCCATCAGATATCAGATCATATGATTTGCTTCTACGAAAAAAATCTTCAAGAAATTTGAAATATATATCACCATATGGAACTGTTACGACAAACCTTCAAAGAGTTGTTACGATAAATTTTATAAATGGAGGTGTAGAGGTTATCCAATGATCCGAAACTGTATTTATAGAAAATGGAGGTTTATGCGTTGGTTTAAAAGGAAAAATAAAGAATAACTAGGATCTAGACATCACGTCGAACCCTAACTTTTTTGACATTATATATTGGTTTAAACGTCAAACCCAAACTTCTATTCTCGGTCTTTGAACTACATGTAAATCTGTTTTTGCATGTAAAAGAGAGGTTTTTCCTTAAATTCTTAGTCAATTTGAGATTTTAAGGTCCCTTTCCAATCTTCAATTGGTGATGTGTATGTATTTTTAGAATTTTCCTTGCGACGGGAGCGACGATCGGGTGTTAGAGAGTCGGGGTAATTCTAACTAAAGGAAAGGAAGCTAGACCATGTTTAGTTGTGTTGGTATTATAAATTTAGTATTTCTATGATTTATAAATGATTTTGAGAAAAATGTAGGATTAGATGTATAATGTGTATGTTAATTTGTGATTTTGATAGTATGATGTGTGCATGATTGGAATGGTGTGAAATTGATGTTCTATGCTGTTAAAATTTTGTGATAATGTTGGTTTGATGTTTGAAAATTCAACTCAAGGGATTGGAGTGAGAGTTTGTCAAATTATTGAGTTTTAGCTTAAAAATTGGGGGTTTTCATGTGAGTTTTAGAATTTGGGGTTGATGTGAGAAAACTGTTTTTGAGGTGTTGGCATAAGGTAAATTAAGACTTGTTGGAGGTATAAGGTGATTGAAATCTGATCTATAATGAAAAGGTAGTATATAGTTTAATTTTAGAGTGTTTTTAGTGTAAAAAGGGGGTTTTGAGTAATGAGATTTTGAAGTAAGGGGTTTAATATGTTTTGGAGAGTTTGGAACAGGTTATGAAACTAATTAGGATTTGGATAGAGTTTCAAACCAGTGAAAATCTGTCATGAAGGTGAATATTGCATCTTAGGTTGGTTTTTAGTCCGTTTTGGAGGTTTTGAGTTGTTAAGTTGGTTTGATACATCTAATTCCTATCGAAATAACCAATGCAATACTCTAATATCATCTATAAACATGTTTTCATATCAATATTAGTGTTACAGATTCTAAATTGATCAATTGGATATGTCTAAATGCACCAAAACCAAAAAAATCAAGTTGTTGTAAAAAACTGATAAGAATAATCAATTATCTCACATGATATTTGATTATTCTAGCTAGAGGGTCATTTTATTCAATGCTCTCGTCAATAATCGATTATCATATGTGATAATCGATTATTTTCGTATTGGAAGCCACTGCACCAGTTTTTAGTGGTTTTCAGGGTTTTGGATGTCCGTTTTGGGGAGTTTTGGACCCTTCCGGAGCTGTTGGTGAGGGTTTCAATTCTGTTTTCCTTGGCTAAGTGTGAGTATCAAGTTGCTATAAATAAAGTTGTATTATCATGTGACTCATAATGAATTATAATGGTGTTTCGGGTTGTTTAATGTATGATCAATAGTTTTATGCATTAGTATGCAATGGAAAAGTGAAGAGATGTATGTACAAGGGTTCAAAGTGTTTCAAAGTTGTGAAAGTGAGTTCGAAGGTGGAATTCTTGGTGGACTTTCAAGTATCTTTAGTCTTAATGCATGGAGCTCAGTCTTACGGGTTATCCTAACACTCCAATGGTCATTCATTCTCACATAGAAAGGAATGACACATGTGGTGAGAGAGCAGGAGGTCTTAGTCTTGCGTGCTTCTAATATGATCCAAGGTGTGGAACAGACTAACCTTGTGAGTGTGGTAGGGTGAAACCCATTGGCAATGACTTTGTAAAGCAGTAGAAGCCACAAGTGCACAACCCGCCATAGCTCGACATTCATTCTAAATCCGAACAGGTAGAAGCCACAAGTGCACAACCTTAGGCATCGGAACATGTTTATGCATTGTCGGATTGAGAGGCACCCATTTCAAGTAATCTCATCATCGGTTGTTGCTTTTTGTTTAGTAGACCGTGTTGTGTGTTGTTTGATTCGGGGGTGACACATTCCTTTGTGTTTGAGGCTTGTGTTGAGGAGTTGAGGTTGTCTGTGAGAGAGCTACAGATTGATCTGGTAATATCTACTCCCGCTTCTAGGTTGGTCAGGACATCCGCAATGTGTGCTAGATGTCCAGTGGTGGTAGAAAGACTTCAAGGTGAATCTCATTTGTTTGCCTCTACAAGGTTTGGAGGTAATCTTAGGGATGAATTGGTTATCTGCCAATCGCATTCTCATAGATTATGGTGAGAAGAAGTTATTGTTTCTTGAGAGAGAGGAGTCAGTGTTGTTGTCTTCGGGTTAGGTGTAACAAGAGTTGATTGAAGGATCTTGTTGTTTTCTAGTGTTTTCTCATATGGAGGTTGATCAAAGTGGGTGGAGCTTAGATAACTCTATTGTGAGTGATTTCTTGGTCGTGTTTCTAGAGGAATTGTGGGGGTTGCCTCCTCATAGGGAGGTTGAGTTTTCTATTGATCTGGTGCCAAGTGCAGGGCCAATATCCATAGCGCCTTATAGGATGGCTCGAGCTAAGTTGGTGGAGTTAAAGAAGTATATTGAAGGGTTGCTTGAGAAACAGTTCATTTAACCTAGTGTCTCACCGTGGGGTTCGCCGATGTTGTTAGTAAAGAAGAAGAATGGTAGCTCTAGGTTATGTGTGGACTACAGACATTTAAATAAGTTGACCATCAAGAACAAGTATCCTCTGCCTAGAATAGATCACTTGATGGTTTAATTGCATGGAACTACTGTGTTCTCCAAGATAGATCTGAGGTCGGGCTACCATCAGATTCTGGTTAAGGCAAGTGATGTGCAGAAGATTGCCTTCAGGCCTAGATATGGTCATTATGAGTATGTGGTCATGCCTTTTTGTGTGACTAACTCTCTAGCCATATTCATGGACTATATGAAAAGAATCATCAGACTGCTCTTAGATAAGTTTGTTGTAGTCTTCATAGACGACATTCTTATGTATTCCAAGACTCATAAGGAGCATGTTGATGACCTTAGGACAATGCTTGGGGTGTTGAGGGAGAATAAGTTGTATGCCAAGTTGTCCAAGTGCGAGTTTTGGATGAGAAATGTAGTTTTTGGGGCATGTGATATCAGCTAGTGGTATAGCTGTAGATCCGGCGAAGGTGCAAGTAGTGCTACAGTGGGAGAGACCCAAGTCTGCTACAGAGATCAGGAGCTTTGTAGGATTGACAAGCTACTATCGCAGGTTCATAGAGGGATTATAAAAAATGGTAGCGTCGTTGACACAGTTGACGAGGAAGGATCAACCTTTTGCTTGGACAGACATGTTTGAGACTAGCTTTCAAGAGCTAAAGCAGAGGTTGACGAGTGCTCCGATGTTGGTGATCCCTGACACAGGTAGACCTTTTGAGGTTTACTGTGATGCTTCTTATCAGGGGTGGGTTGTGTGTTGATGCAGGAAAGGAAGGTGGTTGCTTATGCTTCAAGGAAACTTAAAGTTCATGAGAAGAACTATCCTACTCACGACTTGGAGTTGGCGGTGGTTTTTTTGCCTTGAAGATTTGAAGGCGCTATCTATATGGTGCACAGTTCCAGGTCTTCAGTGATCATAAGAGTTTGAAGTATCTTTTTTATCAGAAGGAATTGAACATGAGGAGAGGAGATGGATGAAGTTCTTGAAGGACTATGAGTTTGGTCTTCTTTACCATCCAGAGAAGGCGAATGCGGTAACCGATGCGCTGAGTAGGAAGACAGTTCATGTTTCTGCATTGATGGTCAGGGAGTTAGAGTTGGTGGAGAAGTTCAGAGATATGAGACTGCAGGTGGAGTTCGAGTCCGATTATATCAGGTGCAGTAGCATGATGGTATCGAGTGATCACTGGTGCAAAAACGGGCTATAACGTCACACGATCAATGTCTAACTGCCCAATTCGCAACGTTAAAAATGATTGGTGGCATTATCATAAATAAATTCAATCGCTCCACGTCCTCTATTGAAACTGTTTGCTGACTAATATTTATTAACGACAAAGAAATATCATATAGACGTAATCTAAAATGTGCTAACGTCAAACAAGGGCCAGAACGACGTAAAACAATGACCTTAGAAACACTTAACATCATTTTGAGAAACAACTGACGTTCAATTTAAAATAAAAACATAACGAAATAGTGGTTTGCTTCCAGCAATATCACTCTACCCACATTTGACGTCCATCATGCTAAATATTCGACGTTTTATATGACAGAGAGTGAATCCATTTTTTATTCTTTATATCTTTTCTCTTTTAACACAGACAGAACGTCACCCACTTTATGGTTTCGACGTTTATACCAATGTAGAACGTCGAACAATTTGGGGTCTGACGTTATCGTCCTTGATGTACGAAACCTAGGTAATCACATAACTTCAGTTAAGGAATCAATTTACTTTAAATACAAAATAAATAAATACAAAATTCTGTTTTAAATAATATGACGTCACAATAACAAAAGATGGACGTTGTATATTACAGCTAGTAGTTATTCTTTTATTTTTCTTTTAAATCAACCAATAAAATGTCAATTTAAACTGGCTTTAATGTCAACAATAATTATTTTAAGTAGACATCCATTCATAAAATTTCTCCTATGAACTCCATCCATTAACTTTTTTCTTTGTGTTTTCTGTTATCTCCTTCAGCTAGTAGTTATTCTTTTATTTTTCTTTTAAATCAACACATATAACGTCATTTTATACTGGCTACGACGTTTTATTATTTAGTTCCTTTTTATTATTTTGTCCTTTTCTTTCAAAAGAACTATATAACGTCGAATTCTTCTATTTATTCAACGTCTACTGAGTTGTGTTTCGTGCTTTTCGGTAGCCTGGTACCACCTTCTTCCTTTGCTAGTTTCTTCATAAGAAAAGCTTGCGTCTTTTGCATCTCTAATGGCATTTCAACCAAAAACCAAACTTGGGTCGTTGCCTAGACGTCATGCAAACCTCTAATGAAAAAGAATATGGTGACATGAGAAATAGGCAAGGACCCAGGTTCGGTTTTGGTTGAAATACCATAAGAGACTAACAGACGCAAGCTTTTTTTACTAGGAAACTACTAAAGGGAGAAGGTACTAATACACTACCAAATGACACGAGCAAAACTGCACCAAAACACAACGAAAACTCATTTTAGTCGGTTCAAATGGAAGATAATCCATCAAAGACTAATTTAATCTGAGTAAAAGTAAGTTTAAACGATTCAAAAGAGATCAAACGCACATGGAAATGCAACACCGCGTAGGAAAAAGGAGAGGAGGAAGACGATGAAGTGAGCGTGGAGTTGTATGAGTTAAGCATTATATTTATAGAGTCAATATTAATGCTCACAACAACCACTGTGGTAACAGCACAAAATTAATGCTCACAACCACTCCAATGCCTTTCATGTCGAAGTCCCCTAGAATAGACGTTCTATCGGAATTTAAAAAGTAAAAAGGCAAAAAAAAGAGCGACCAATACGTCAGATGCTCAAGAAATTCGACGTTTATTGTTGGATTATAAGAAAAAAATTTAAAGAGAAAAGGAACTTTGGAAGTCTGGAGAAATTGACGTCAGCCTCTTCGTTTCTAGAAGCAAACTGCATTTTCCCATATATAATTTAAGTAGACTGCCTTTTATTATTGAAGCCCATATCAGGCCCATATCAGGCCTTTCCCAACAGTAATAATTTAAGTAGACATCCATATATAAAATTTCTTGTAACAACTCCAAGGTTTCTTTGTGTTAACTTTTTCTCTTTGTGTTACTAGTAGCTCCTTCTAGGTCACAAAAAGGAGTCACTTCTTTGTGGTTTGATTCTGTCATATTGAAAAGCTTGAAGGAATGTTAGTAACACAAAGAAAAAGGTTGATACATTTGGATTTCGGACCCTTTCAAAACGCTACATCTTTCATTCATAAAATTTCTCTTGTGAACTCCATCTGTTAATTTTTTTTCTTCTGTTTTCTGTTATCTCCTTCAAGGACATAAAAAAGCTTGAAGGAGTACAGAAAACAAAAGAAAAAGGTTGATAGATTTTGGATTTCGAATATACAGAGGATGTTATACATTTGGATTTCGGACCCTTTCAAAACGCTACATCTTCCATTCATAAAATTTCTCCTATGAACTCCATCTGTTAATTTTTTTCTTTTATTTTCTGTTATCTCCTTCAAGGACATAAAAAAGCTTGAAAGAGTACAGAAAACAAAACAAAAATGTTGATAGATTTTCGATTTGTCGAATATAGAGAGGACGTCGTATATTTTAATATTCGACGTGTTATTGTAGGTTAAAAAGGAAAAAGAAAAAAAGATAAGAAGTAAAAGAGGAGCGATTTGGCTTCTGGATGAATAATAAAACGTCATGCCCCTAGTATTTTGACGTAATATTAATACAGTAGTCATTAATATCACGTCGAATGGCTTTATCAAACGACGTATTATTTGTGTTTCATGCGACATTCAAATGGACATTTGCAATCATAAAAGTGATTTTATCATATTTAATCAATCATACAATTCAATCACCATTCACTAATGTATGCCAAAAGAGAATTTCATTAATATTCAAAAGATGATTACAATCAACAATACAAAAATATGGCTTAAGAAGGCACTTATTACAAAATTAAAATCAAACCACGAATATCCATATTCTTCTGTTGCAGAATTATTGATGATCCCTTCTTGTTGTTCACATCACCTTTCTTTCCATTTTGAGAGGTGACTTTTCAATCCTTAGAGTCTTTTGTCAATGACTGTGTCAACTTTCAATTTACCAGAGCCCCAAGAATCTTGTATGCGACACTTTCATTTTACCAGAGCCCCAAGAATCTTCTGTTGCAGTCATGTTTCAATTTACCTGAGCCCTAAGAATCTTTTTAGCGATTCTGACATTCCATATATATTTTCACCGCATACCATTTAACCCACTCATCTTCTTCAGATTTTGTCAAATATGTTTTGTTTGCACTCCAAGATTCAGAATTGTGATAGAATTGTTGATGACCAATCCATTTCTCAAAGAGAAATCCTTCTTTCCTGATCAATTCTCAATTGGAGAATCATTGTTATTGTTTTTCTGATCCATAGAGTGTAACTTCTGTTCGATTCTGTTGAATTTTTCCAAAACCAATCTTTCAAAAATGCATCTAGAACTTTGAAGCATATTCTCTTCATCCTTGAAGCACCATCCCTTTGTGGTCTTCATAAGGCCAAGGGAAGTCAAGGTGTTTCGATTTATCACATTTGAGCAGTCACAAGAGCATTTCTTTTCACCACTAACATCCACACCTTGAAGGGTCAAGATTTTGCTGATAAACACAACATAGGGTAGATGTCGTGTGTGTTTGATTCCTGCATTAATCATATGATTTTTTATTACTGCCACCCAATTGGTAGGAATATCATTCTTCATGGCATACAACAGGAAAACATCTTCAATTATCATTCTATCATGTAGAAATCTAGCAGGTAAAATCACTCGAGCAAGAATGTGTGCTGTTATATTTTCTTCTTTATTCAGTCCCTCATGCACATATAATCTTTCAATTGAGTGTCTCCCAGTAAACCTTAATCAGTTACTGTACACCTCCTTTTTCTTCAACCGTAAGTGAGAGAATAAACCTTCAGCTTTTAATCTTGCAACTTGAAACCAGACATCATTCTCAATGTGAACATTTACTCCTTTTACTTGAGAATGAAGGACACCATCTATGTTTCTCATATTGTTATAGAAGACCCTTACTAAGTCAAGGTACCAATCACCCTTCATCTGGACAAGTGTAGAGAGACCTTGAGTTTCAATCCATTCCTGGAAGTGAAATCCCTCTTTTTCAAACAAGTCGAGGTTCAGGTATTTGTGAGGAACAATATGTTTAAACCTCGTCCACGTCAAAAACTTTTTACGACTCTTCTCATCACTGATCCACCTGGAAAGATCATCATTTCTTGCAGCCTCAACAACCTTTCCTCTGTCTCTTGAAGGATGTGATGAAGAAGCCATGTGAATTTGGACACTAGATAATTTTCCTCAATACAAGGGTTTAGTATCTTTGTACTTACAGAACAATGAATTAGGGTTTAGAAACAACTCAGTTTGCATAAGATTTTCAAATTCACTATATATAAGGGTGGATCAAAGTCGAGTGGTAGATCTCATCATTTAAAATACTACGTCAAGTGACTTTAGAATCGACGTAATATTGGTTGTTTAAAATAAAAAAAATAAAAGAATGGCATGGTTGTTTATATTGAAACTAAATCTATTACTGAACTTATATTGAAACCGTATGCTTTCTGTAAATCTCTAAATCCTGTTCTCAAATGGCTTCTTCATCTTTTTCAACAATTAATGGTCCCAACTTAACCACTCCAATGCCCTTCACGTCGATGTCGTAACGTCTATTCCCCCAGAAGCCTCGACGTTTGATTGAAAGAAAAATGAAATATAAAGGAAGTTACTGAAGAAATAACTTAAACAGATTTTGATTTCATTTGAAGTTGTACAATTTGAAAACCTGCCCTACATACCTTCCCTAACCAAATTCATGTTAAACGATGAAGTTGAAGAACTTTTATTTATATAATTATTTTAGTTCTCAAAATTGTTTCAGCATTAAACATATTGTGAAATAAAAAACACGAATCGTAATATGGAAACAGGAGGGAAAAGGGATTATGTGAAATGCAAGTTATATTTATAGATGAACCAATGTCGTACATCATGTAATAATGCATAGTAAAGGCAAAAGGAGAGAGGAAAGAAATATAAGGTTGGAAATGTTGTTGTTGAATCTAATAAAAAAATTATGTTAACTTTTTTATATGAAAAAAAGTTAGTTCGGATGTTAAATAACATTCATTTCAAATAACTTGTAATAATATAGTAATATTCAAAATGATTTTAATTATTCGGATGTGTAACTACAACTAAATTCTCATTATTATTATTATTATTATTATTATTTTCCATATGAAATTAAAGTAATATTTTAAAGAAATAAAGTTTTACTCTCTTTAAATTTCACCGACATATCTTTCTTATATTTAATAATATGTAAATATTACAAGATAAATTTACATAATTTAATAATATAAAAATAAAAAAAAATGTAAATCTTATCTTAAAATATAATGATAACGGGAGGTTATTGGAGATTTTATAAAGGCAAAAGGAAAGAAGAAAACGTCAAAAAACGGTAGAATGCGACATATGCTTTGTCTTCTGTATAAAAATCACAATTAATTAGTATCAACATTCGAATCACTTAATATGCGAAGTTAACTGTATAAAAATAATTTGTATTGAAGTTGTTTCAAACAGTTCAACGTTATATTTCATGATTAAAAAAAGAAATAATATCAAAAGCGCACCACATTTTGCTTCTGGTTGAAGACACGTCGAAGACCTGAACAGATTGACGTAATATTAGTTTGTTATAGAGTCGAAGGAGCTGTTATCCATGAAGGCATGGGGAAAAACCAGAGATGTTAAAACTTATGAATTTCAAATTGTTTCAGCATTAAATGCTTCGAAATCTGAGGAAAAGAAAATGCAAAGGAAATATTATTATTATTCCTCATATGTTCAATAGGGAGGCAAGGGTTTACGTAAAATGCAAGCTATATTGATAGATCAACTGATTACGTACATCGTGTAATGATTACAACCATCATTTTGAACGTCGAAGCCTTGCGGAATTCGACGTTCAAACATCAATCAGAGAAAAAGTAATACTTGTCGTTTGATTCATATAAGAACAAATTGACTTACCATCCCAAAGAAATTGTTTACTTTTCAGTCACCCGTGAAGAAGGTGAGATTAGTATGGATCGAAGTTAAAACGTTTGATGTGCCCCCTCTATATACATATAATTCCACTTTCAATTTTGCTACGTTAATATAATCGATTCTATGTAATAAATAATCGATTCAGAGCGTTATAAATTAAGAAATGTAAATGAGCTTTTAATGATTATTTATGGTGATATTAATTACAACGTTGGTTGATACTCATCACATGTTTGTTAAAATACTAAAAAACAAAGAAATATGCATGAGGAAGTCAATTTCGTTTTTCTCATGAGGTTAATCATAGTATTTTTTAAAGCTTAATCATTTAGAGTAATTAATTATTATTAACTATTAAATTCATTTCATCCACGTTAGTGGTATCAATATTGGACGTGGCCTCTCACAAATATAGGTGTCAAAATGGGTCACAACCCGCGGGTCAACCCGGTCAACCACGGGTTTGAGCCGGGTTGGGTTTGAAAAAATTGTATTTTGTTTATGCGGGTCAGATTGCAACCCGGCTCATTTAAACCCGGCTCATGCGGGTTGAACCCGTGATGGGCCGGGTTGGCCCACCAACCCACCTACCTTATTTTATTTTATTAAAATTTAATTTTAATTTTATAAAAAGATATTTATTATTAACTTTTTGTTTGAAAAAATTATTTAAGTTTCCTTTTTTCAAAATTAATTAAACACCCATGTTGGGGGTGAAATTTGGGAGTGAAATTTGTTTAGATTTGAATTATAGAAATTTTGTAATTTTTATTTATTTAGAAAAAATTGTTATTAAGTGAGCCAATGAGGCAATCCGTTTACCCACCAACTCGTGGTGGGTCGGGTCGGGTTCGGATTTTTCTGGCTCGCTACTAAATGAGCCGGGTTGGGTTGGCTCACTAAGTGACCAACCCGTGGTGGGTCGGGCCGGGTCGGGCTGGGTTACCCATTTTGACAACTCTACTCACAAATTCTTGGATCTGGAATTATTCGGAAGTGAAGGGTTTCTTTTTTTAGAATGGCTAGTTTTGCAAAATGGTATCTTTTGCATCCAATATCTCAATATTCGACGCCATCTGTATAAATAGATTTGAAATTTAAAATTTCTTGAAGTTCTTTACCCATAAGAAATCAGATAGCTCTGAAATCTAACGGTAGAAAACAAATCCAAGACAATTTAAAAAAAAGAATCATACATTTCCTAAGCACTTCCCTTTCAGTAAGATGACTAAATCATTACTGTACTATAAAAAACATTTTGTTCACTTGAATTTCAAAGGCCACCTTCATATGAACTGAGGCCTGAATGCGGCACTTTCAAATTCAAGTGAGCAAATTGCATATTAAAGAATAGATATGTTACGAAATCGAAGGATAATGAAAAAGAGATAAAAAACATGATGTCTAATATGTTCAATGTGGAAAAAAGAAGCAAAACATTACATAGTTAAATAGGCCAAGTTCTGACCTAAAAAAAACTTATTAATAGCCAAATACACAAGACAGGACAAGAGTGTCTGAAACGTTGAGAATAGCCACTCCAATGCCCTTCACGTCGATGCCGTAACGTCTATGCCCCCAGAGGCTTCGACGTTTGATTGCAAGAAAAGTGAAATATAAAGGAAGTATCTGAAGAAATAAGTTAACAGATTTTGATTTCTTTTGAAGTTGTACCATTTGAAAACCTAACCTACGTATCTTCCCTAACCAAATTCATGTTAACTTTTTCCTTTGTTGTCCCATCCATTCCTTCACTAAACGAAGACATTTATTTGTTATCCATGAAGGCACGGTGGAATAACAAAGGAAAATGTTAACACTTATGAATTTCAAAAACATTCTCCATTGTTTTGCTTTTTTTCTTTTTTTATTTACTTCCTATTTTTCGTTGTAATGTATTCCATCATTTTTGGTCTTCATTTTAAATGTTGTGTTTTGTAAAAGGGGATTTAATTTTGAAATCCTCCAAGATATAGGATGTCGATGATCCCAAAGAAAAGATGTCCCTCCGGGCATTTGCATATACCTTGTTAAATGATGAAGTTGAACAACTTTTTTTTATCTAATTATTTTAGTTCTCAAAATTCTTTCAGCATTAAACATATTGTGAAATAAAAAACACGAATGCAATATGGAAACAGGAGGCAAAAGGGATTATGTGAAATGCAAGTTATATTTATAGATGAACCGATGACGTACATGCTTGTAATAATATTTTTGAACTTCGAACCCCCCGAATTTGATGTTTAAACATCAGTCAGAGAAAAAGTAATAATTCCCGTTTGAACATCCCGCCCCCCATTTATTATCTACTTTTCAATTATCGAGGTGAGATTTGGATGGATCGAAGTTAGAAAGTATGATGTGCCCCTCTATATTTATATATTTCCACTTTCAATTTTGCTAAGATAATATAATTTTCAAGAATGACTGGTCTTTCAAAATGGTTTCTTTTGCATCGATGATCTCAATATTCGATGTCAAATGTGTAAATAGATTCAAAATTTAAATTCTTTTAAAGTTGTTTCCCAGATAAGAATATAGATAGCACTGAAATCTTAGGGTAGAAAACAAAGCCAAGACAATTTAAAAGAAGAATCATAAATTGACAAATGATGAAATTAAACAAGTTTTTCATAAGTATATTTTAGTTCTCAAAATTGTTTCAGCATTAAACATATTGTGAACCATGTTACTTTTTCCCTCGCCATTTCACTTCCAATAAGATAACTTAACCATTTATGTACTATTAAAAGCATTTTGTTGACTTCAATTTCAAAGGCCACCTTCATATGATGTGAAGTCTGAATGCGAGACTTTAAAATTCAAGTGAGCAAATTGCAATTTAAAGAACAGATATGATACGAAATCAAAAAGAAGTACAATGACAAGGAGATAAAAAATATGAATCCTAATATGTTCAATACGGAAATAGGACAGATTGCGATAAAAGAAAAATACATCTATATTTATAGATGAAACGACGTCGTCTAAATATTTTAGTTCTCAAAATTGTTTCAAAATTAAACATATTGTGAACCATATTTCTTTTTCCTCGCCATTTTCCTTCCAGTAAGATAACTTAATCATTTCTATACTATAAAAATCATTTTCTTGACTTAAATTTCAAAGGGCACCTTCATATGAACTGAGGCCTGAATGCGGCACTTTGAAATTCTAGTTAGCAAATTGCAATTTAAAGAACAAATATAATACGAAATCTAATAGAAGGACAATGACAAGGAGAAAAAAAACATGAATCCTAATATGTTCAATATCGAAATAGGAAGCAAGGCATTAGATCGTGTAATTATGGTCAGTAACTTCTATGAACGTCAATTCCCATCCGATATGAAGTTCAAACATCATTCAGTAAAAAATCTCAAAAATCTCTTTGGATACTATAAAATCTCTTTGGATACTCATAATAACTTGATGAAAACTACGTCGCATATCTTGAATCTACGACGTTCAGTTTATTGTTTAAAAGAAAAAACAAAAAATAATCAAAATGGATCGACATTCAAATATCATTCGGTGAAAAAGTTAAAAATCTCTTTGGATACTGATAATAATTGTAAAAAATCTATTTGGATACTCATAATTGACGAAAACTATGTCATAGAACAATGGGACTAGGGCGTTAAAGTTAGTGTTTAAAAGAAAAAAAAATAAAAATTTGAGCGACCGAAGAAGATGAAAGTCCAGATGAGTTAATGGAACAAGATTCAGGCGGTTCATACCCCAATCTCTAACAAAATTAATGCTCTCAACCACTCCAATTCCCTTCACGTCGATGCCCTTAACGTCTATGCCCCCAGAGGCTTCGACATTTGATTGAAAGAAAAATAAGAGAAGAATAAAAAATGCAAGACGTTTGCCTTCTAGTTAAAGAACACATCACATGGACTCAATATGCGACGTCAACTACATAGGAAATCAAATAGCTCTGAATGTTATGATAGAAGACAAACCCAAGACAATTTAAAAAACGATTCATACATTGTAGAATGATGAAGTTGAACAACTTTTTTTTATAATTATTTTAGATCCTAAAATTGTTTCACCATTAAACATATTGTGAATCATATTTCTTTTTCCTAAGCGTTTCCCTTTCTGTAAGATATGTTAAGCATTTCTATAATATAAATAAAAACATTTTGTTAACTTGAACTTGAAAAGGCTCCTTCATATGAAATGACGATGAATGAGCCACTTTCAAGTTTGAGCTATCAATTTGGAATATGAAGAACAGAAATGCTTAAAAAATAAAATTCTTAGGAAAAGAAAACGCAAAAAAAATAAAAAACATGAATCCTTATATGTTCAATATGGAAACAGGAGGCAAGGGATTATGTGAAATGCAAGCTATATTTATAGATGAACCGATGACGTACATCGCGAAATAATGGTTAGTTGCCACCATGTCGTATGAACGTCGAAGCCCTGCCACGTTCGACGTTCAAGCATCAATCACAGAAAAAGTAATACATGTCGTTTGATTAATAACAAATTGACATCCTGCCCCCAGAAATTGTGTACTTTTCAATTACCGAAATTGTGCCCCTCTATATTTATATATATTATTCCACTTTCAATTTTGCTATGTTAATATAATCGATTCTAAATAATAAAGAATCGATTCAAAGTGTTATAAATTAAGAAGTACATATGTGCTTTTAATGATTATGACCTGATGACATTAATGACAACGTGGCTGGATATTGATCACACGTTTGTTAAAATATTAAAAAGCATAGATATAATGCACGAGAGAGTTCAATTTTGTTTTCTAATAATGTTAATCATAGTATTTTATTCATATCACAATCATTTATATTTTGAATTTATTATATCTATTAGCTTTTTCAAAGTAAGTTATTTGAATGTGACCAAATTTTTGGTCTAAGAGTTCGTTTGAATTTTTATCATAGTCCCTTTTTAAATTTGACTTTTTATAACCACTTATGTATTTGTTAACATATCATGGTCCTTTCTGACAAAATTTTGGTTGTGGTTGAATTCTGCCTAATTTCTATTGTGACCTGGCCTGGCCGTCTCAATTATTTGCTTGGAGTGGAGGTTGATAAGATAGAGATGGAGACGCCACAATCTACCAGATTGATAAGCAAAGGAATAATCGCCACAAAGATGTTAATCTTTATAAGAATCAGAGTTCTAAACAAATAACCAAGAGATTCGTCTCTCAAAAATGAAAATTAACCAAGAGATTCGTCTCTCAAAAATGAAAATCCATATTATGACTTCGAAAGTGGCTACATATGTTAGTCTGTCTCGACCTTTAGTGTGAAAAAACCATTTCAACATTCATTTTAGGGTCAACCAGTCTTTGACCCAACCCATTTTGTCTTAATTTTCTCCAGATTGGTTTGTCTTGACCTCTAATCCACGACGAGTCTTAGACTTCGATAGACCCTGACTATTCTTGATACACACGGTCTCTTCTCGATCTTTGGCTTGGTTTGATGCATCTTAGTTGTTTGTCTCAATCTTGTTTTCTAAATTGACATATCTTATTTATTGTCCACAATACAATAATCTATCCTAACCTTCAGTTTATCACTCAACTTAATTTTTAATTAAATTTAAAGTATTATTTTTTTATAATCAATTAAAATCTTTTAGTATAGTCATACTTATCTTTATCCTAAAATTAATAGAAAGATACATTGAAGACTTGATTTAAGTATTGTATTCTATAACTATAACTTAATTCTCGTGATTATTTTCATTAATATTTTAAAATCTGGGAAACCGAATGCTCACTTCTTATTTTAAAATTTTTAACAAAAACGTACGTTAGAATTCGGTTATTGGGAAGCCGAATTCTAATTTTGTTTTTTCAAAAATATATACTGAAAATCTTTAACGGTTTGCGAAAACCATTAAAGACTTTACCATTTTCAAAAAATCGCCTAAAGCTTAAACAATTTTCTTTGAAAGCTTAAACGAATTTAAAAAACCGTTGAATATAACCTATTTTTAAAATTTTTCTTTCAATTTAAAATTAACAAATAATTAATTTATTTTAATATTATTTAATACGTTACACTATATTAAATAAAATTTTACATTATTATTATTAATATTATTATATTTAATAATATTTTTATATTTATTTTTAGTTTTAGTTTTATTAATTTTAATTTAAAAACATAATTTTTAAAAAATGTTAAACGATTTTTTGAATTTGAATTTTTAAAATGAGTCTTTGCTTGGTTTGTTCGTTCCCTTTAAATATGTGATAACTAGCAATGACTCAAAATCACACTTGCTGAAAGCAAAACCCTAGACTGCCTATCTTTGCTAAATGGCTTCATCCTCTTATAAGCTCACCAAAATCTCTGCATCAGCTGAGAGAAGTACTAGTCCTACAGGATGGATCAGTGACGATGGAGTTAGAGAAAGGTTCATCCGTGGAATCAAAATTGTTGTCACTCCAAAGTATCTTGATCTGAGCTTATTTGAAAGAGAAGGGTTTATGTTTCCTGGTTGGTTGAAGTCTCAGGAACTATCGTCCTTGGTTCAACTGAAAGGATACTGGTATCCTAATCTTGTGAAAGTGTTCTACCACAACCTGAAACTGGTAAACGGTGATATTCACTCTAGAGTAAAAGGGGTTGACATTGTGATTGACAACGATACATGGCTGCATGTTGTTGGTTTAAAAGTTGAGGTTGTATCATCTCATCTACTTAACTCGGAAACAGGTTCGTTATTGAATAAAAGAAATGTCTACAAAGGGTGGCTAAGATATTCTGATGACAATTCAAGGTTATCTGAGTTGCTTGAAAAAGAATTCGCTCATGAAGGACTAAGGATGGAAGAGAGAATAATGGCTCATATACATGCCTCTGTGATTCTACTTGGAAGAATGGTTGAATCAAATATGACAGCTGAAGATATCTACTTGTTGTATGCTCTTAAGAATGATATTCCAATCAATTGGGTGGATGTGCTAAAAGAACATATGACTGAAAGTGCTCTGAAGAAGTGTTATCTTCTACCCTATGTAGTATTAGTCAACAGAATTCTTGAAAATCAAGGTGTGAACACTGACGGTGAAAGGAGGTTTCCATGCAACTGCACAAATGAGATTAACCAAAATACTCTGATCTCATTTGGATTAATAAGGACTTTAAGAGGATGGTGTTTTAAAGGAGAAGAAAATCTGTTATATCTTTATGGAAGCACCTCTGTCACAAGTGAGCAAAGAAAGATCACATATTCTGACAACAACTGCATAGATCTTGCCACGAATCATCTTCAGAACATTGCTGACAAGCTTAATTGCTGACATGCATAGATCTTGCCACGCATTATACATCAGTGCATTGAAGAAGACATGTCTGAAGACGACTCTGTGGATTCACATGTATAAGAATAGGGATCTAGTAGCCTCAGAAGTGTGTGATTCGAGTCTTGTTAACTATTTGTCTTCTGTAGATCACTAGTGGAAAAACGCTGTTTAATGTCAGTTATTTTGGGCTTTTAACGTCTTCTTCACAACCGACGTCTATACCAGTGACGTTAACGGGATGTCGAACATCCACATAACAGACGTCTATACAGACGTCAGTTGGTGCAATGTCCGACGTCACTAAACGTCGGTGCAGGCGTGTAAACAGACGGATAAAGGCAATATATAGACGTTTGAGAAAGCAATACCCGACGTCTAAGAGCATATAAAGACATCGAACATGTCACTAACTGTCGTCTAAAATCACTATAGACGTCGGTGTAAGCATTAACCGACGTCTAATATAGTGGTTGTGTTTTAGTGTAGTTTTGTTCCTGTCTTTGGATAGTTCAGTAGCACACTCTTTCTTTGCTAGTTCCCCAAAAAAAAAAGCTTGCGTCTTTTGAATTTCTCATGACATTTGAACCCAAAATCGAACTTGGGTTCTTGCCTACTTCCATTTTCAACCGCAAGAGGGAAAAATTACGGTGAAACGATAACTAGGCAACAACCCAGGGTCGTTTTTGGGTCGAAACGTCACGAGAAATCCAAAAGACGCCGCTTTTTCTGGGAGGCAACTAGCAAAGGAAGAATGTGGTACTGCGTTACCCCAAGAGAGGAACAAAACTACACTAGAACACAAAACAAGAAAACAAATTTTATCAGTTGAACCATAACTAGAAGATAATTGATGAAAGACTGAACAAAGTTTAAACGGTAACCATAAAAAAACACGCACCTGGGATGCAATGCCGCAAGAGAGAAAAAGGAGAGGAGGAAGACGATGATGTTATCAGAAATAATAATGCAATGCCGCAAGAGAGAAAAAGGAGATGAGCCACAAGAGAGAAAAAGGAGAGGACAAAGACACGATGATATCAGAAACTACAATGTCGCGAATGGTCTGCGCTTTATTTAACTAATTCGACGTCCAACATAACATTTAAAGTGACTTTTTGAATGCCATTAGACGTCGGTATCCAAGGGGGTCGACGTCTAGGGCGATGAACCGATTGACGTTTCATTTCCTGTCAAGGAAGTAGGCGACGGTTGTGAAGGGGCGCTGACGTCTATAATACTATAGACGTTCGTGCTCTGCTACCGGACGTCGACGTGCCTCAGATTTTGGTGAACATAATTAATTACAGGCCTATAGACGTCGCGGTCCCCGAAAAGCGACGTCTATTTTCAGAAATTTCTATCTTCCCGCCTTCCGGACAGGCTATAGACGTCGGAGATTGACCACTCGACGTCTAAACGCCTGGGAATCAGGTGACGAGCATTAATTGCACTCTAGTACACGTCGGGCCCCCATCAAAAGCGACGTCAATGACATAGGAAAAGTTTGTCTTCTCGCCTACCTCATTACATTGGACGTTGGTTTAGGACAGAGCGGACGTGTATTATATTATAGACGTCGTGTCCCCTTGAAACCGACGTTTAGGTACCAACTTATTTACGCTAATGCCACCGTGCACTCATATACGTCGGGCTACTCGCTAACCGACGTCATTGGGGTGA
Source organism: Vigna reflexopilosa (assembly GCA_027742785.1). Taxonomy (NCBI): domain Eukaryota; kingdom Viridiplantae; phylum Streptophyta; class Magnoliopsida; order Fabales; family Fabaceae; genus Vigna; species Vigna reflexopilosa. Next base: position 21,699,814 of record CM050930.1, on the reverse strand, counting down.
CGTTAAACAGTGTTTTTCCACTAGTGGATGTTCTCATAAATTATTATTATTATAATTAATTTAAATATGAAATTAAAATAATATTAAAGAAAAAAAGTTTTATTCTCTTTAAATTTCACCAACAAATCTTTTTATATTTTATTTCCATGTAATTATTAAAAGATTAATTTACACACCTTGATATTATATTTTAAAATAATATTTTATATCTCTTTAAAAATAAAACATCGAATATCTTTAATATTCGACGTCATACTAGAACAATAAAACGACGAATATACTTAATATTCGACGTAATAATCTGTATCACTAGTTAAAAGTACAAATTTCAATACACTGCTAACTTGATGTCAATAAGGAATAACTCCAGGTCATTGTCTCGAGGGTACTCAACATTAGACGTCAACTTTGTAAATAGATTCTGAATTTAAGTGGCTCATTGCGAGACTGATAATGGGATCCGATGAACTCAAGACGCTCTTCAGAAACACCTTTGGTGAAGATGATCTTGAGAGCTTCTTCTAGAAGATTCTGGTTTTTGAATCTATGGCATAAGTGGCTGAGGTAGAGAGAATCTTATGCCACAGATTCAAATACTGGAAGCTTCTAAAAGAATCTCTCAATTTCATCTTCACCCAAGGTGTTTCTTACGAGCGTCTTGAGTTCATCGGAGTCTCCAAGTCTTCGTCCTCCACCACGCTCTGCCCCTCATGGATCAGGTCGAGCGTTTTGTCGAGGCAGTTGCCTTGGAGAATCCTTTCGTTGTGTCGCACGGTTCGGGCTGCAAGGATGGCAAGGATTTTTCTGTTGTAGGCCGATTTAGGGGTTTTTCTGGGTGGTGCGATTCTGGGTTTTCTGTTTGTAGGTTGTGCGAAGGAGCAAGCTTCCATGGTTGTGCGAGATTAATGACGGAGGTGCGACTTCCATGGAGTTTGGATGAGAACGAAGGCAGCGGCGCTTTGGCGAAGAGGCTGGCGGTGGAGGTTAAGCGGCGATTTGGGATTGTTCTGTGGAAGGTGGGTGTTGGCCTGATGCGATGGTGCGGCGGCAAGGTGGTTGGTGGTGTTGTGGCGGTTGATGATGGCGCCTAGGGTTTGGTTTGGAATTAGGGTTTTAGACTGTTGGAGAAGATGATGATGATGTGTCAAGGTGGTGATGTGGCAGCATGTCATTGGCTCAAATGTTTTTTCTCTCTAAAATGTTTTTTGTTTTTTAATTTTATGTTCAAGTATATATTGTTACCTGACTATTTAATTTCGCAATGTAAATGAGAATGATGCTTTCAGCACTTAATTTTAGGTTTAATTTCCAACTTTTCCCTTACTTAAACATTAGTTTTCACCCTGTATACTTCATTTTTTAAATTAAAAAATTAAAAAAATTATAATTCAATCAAAACGTCGAATTTCCTCATATCAAAAGAAGTCATGTAACAGTTATCATGTGCATGATTAACTTCAACAATCCTACAGTCGATTAAAAATCATTAACATAGATTCAATCATGAAATGTAAAGCGACTGGATTTAAACCAACACTAACTAATTTCATTTATATTTCAAAACAATATTAAAAACAGATAACTATTGCAAAAGACCAGACAAAATGGCACTTTAAGCCATTATCAAAAGACAATTAAGAACAAAAACGAACAAGACACAACAAGAGACATAAAACATAAGATGAAGTGTATTTTTATTCCTATCCTTCTTCAACTGAATCCATAGAGTCATCTTTAGATGTGTCTTTATCCTTCCCATTTTGCAGAATACAATCAACCTTTGTCTCCAGCTGATTGAGCTTATTAACAATTAACTGAAACGAATTAGTTGAGAGATCTTCACTATTGTTGTTGGAGGCATTATCAGATCTTTTTCCACATGTAACAGGGGTGCTTCCAAAACAGTACATCAGATTCTCTTCGCCTCTAAAGCATCATCCTTTCAATGTCCTTACTAGTCCTAGTGACACAAAGGTGTTATGATTTATGACATTTATGTAGGTACATGAATGTTTCCTTTCTCCATAGGTATTCACTCCTTGAAGAACAAGTATATTGCTTATGAGAACAACATAAGGCATATAGTGAGCGTTGTTGCGAGCAACTTTAGTCATGTGATCTTTTAACATCTCCACCCAGTTGGTGGGTATGTTATTCTTGATAGCATGCAGAAGAAACACATCCTCTGTGGTCATTTCATCTTGCATCAATCTTCCCAGTAGAATCACCCATGCCAGTATATGTGCTAAAACCATTTCTTCAATTCTGAGGTCTTCATGCAGAAAAATATTTTCTCTTGTTTGACTTACCGGAAGTCTGAGCCACCCTCTGTAGAGATCTTTTTTCTTTAACCAACGATTTACTTGAGAGTTTCGTAGATGATAAGAGATTCCTTCAGCCTTTAACAAGTGGTGTGTTGCTAGACATCATTGTTAATTAAAATTTCAGTGCCTTTAACTCTTGAGCAGATGTCACCATTGATAATTTTTAAGTGATGGTAGAATACTCTAACAAGATCAGGGTACCAATATCCGTTTATTTTCACCAAAGTTGACAGGTTTTGAGTCTCAATCCATTTGGGAAATTTAAAGTTTTCCCTTCCAAATAATCTCAGGTCAAATTACTTTGGTGAGACAACAACTTTAGGACTCCCATCAGTGAATCTCACTCGAGAATCATTATCGCTTATCCAACCATTTACATTAGCTTCTCTAACAGTAGCCATGCTATTTTCTTTCTCTACTCTTAAGAGATGAGATGAAAAAGCCATTTTTAGAGACACTATAGGATTCACATATTTCAGTCAAGGGTCAGTGGAAATACACAAGTAATGTGTTTGTCATTGAACGTCGAAGCCTTGTCCAGTTCGACGTTCAAACATCAATCACAGGAAAAGTAGTATATGTCGTTTGATTAATAACAAATTGACATCCCGCCCCCTAGATTTCTATACTATAAAAACATTTGTTAACTTTAACTTCAAAGGGCTCCTTCATATGAGATGTCGATGAATGAACCACTTTCAAGTTAAAGTTATCAAAATGGAATATGAAGAACATAAATGCTTAGAAATCTAAGGAAAATAAAATGCAAATGAAAAAAAATATATGAATCCTTCTATGTTCAATATGGAACTAGGAGGCAAGGGAATAAGTGAGATGCAAGCTATATTTATACATGAACCAATGACGTATATTGTGTAATTAACGTTGAAGACCAGATAAATTCGACGGAAGCCCAGACAAATTCGACGTCAAAACATCAGGTATGACTTCTCGCAACCCAAAAATGTCTACTTTTCTATCACCCGCGAAGAAGGTGTCATTTGGAGAGATCGAAGTTAAAAAGTTTGATATGCCCTCCATATTCATAGAATTCATCTTTCAATTTTGCTACGTTAATATATTCATTTCGAAGTAATAAAAAATTGATTTCAAAAGTTATAAATTAAGAAATGCAAATGAGTTTTCATTGATTATTTATGGCTGACATTAATGATACATGTTTGCTAAAATACTAAAAAGCAAGGAAATAATGCATGAGAGGGATGTTTTTTCTAATAATGTTAATCACAGTATTTTTTTGAATTTTTATCGTCGTCGACCTTTTAAAAATTGATCACTAGTTTAAAAGTGCAAATTTCAGTACACTGCTAACTTGAATCGATTAAGGAAGAAGTAAAAAGAAAAGATTTCATGTATGATTTTAAAGAAAAGAGAATCATAAGAGCGCCAAATTTTGAAATTGGCGGATGAAAAAACGTCCAAGCCCCATCGAATTTGACGTTCTATTAAGCACACAATTAATGCTCCCAACCACTTCATTTCCCTTCATGTCCCAGCCTCGCAGCCTTGGACATTCTATGGGAGGGGTGAAAAGAAAAGAGATCCAAAAGTACGGTACTTTCTGATATTGGTGGCTAATTAAGAGAAACGTCGAATTTCCTCATACGTCAAATTTCCTCATATTCGACGTTCTGTTTGAGCTAATATTTTAAGAGAAATCGTCATATAATTTGGGGTTCGACGTTATATTTAAGTATAACATCATATTTTTATTGTATGCGACGTGGAATATATTTATTGAATTAAAAACATAACATAGTCTCACTGTTTGTTCGCGCTTCCATTTCTGCTTGAACTTTCTTCTTTGCGGACGACTGCGATAAAGAAAGAAGGTTACTTTTAAGTAGTTTCTGTCTTTGTAATGTCATTTTGTTCACATTTCTAAGGTTGACCGATTGTTTTCGTTTATCTTTAGGCTGTTTTTCATACGTGGTCAGCGAACTTCATCATCTTCTCCAGGGACACCATTTCAAGTATGTTTTTTTCCCTTCAATATCTCTTAACTATGATAGATATGTAATTTTGGTTCTCTACGTCTACGTAAGTTAGTTTTTATTTTTTTCTTTAGATTCTTTCCTTTTAGAGTATTAGAGGATGGATCGAAGCTGGATTCATCATCGTCGTATTAGTGAAGAGTATGACCGAGGGGTTTCTGAGTTCATACTATATGTACTAACCCACGCAAAACCAGTGAACAAGGTATATTTTTGCCCTTGTGTTCGTTGTCTCAATCAAGTACATCAAGACTTGGACAACATCCGTGATCATCTATTCATCTATGGAATAATGACAAGTTATACAGTTTAGACTTGGCATGACAAAGTATTATATAAGCCAACAACTTTAAGAGGTTCGGATTATGTCGAAGAATGGATGAGTGATCATTTAGACAAAATGGTACGTGTGTCCGATGTGTGTCTGACGTGTGGTTCGCCACAATTTAAGAAGAAACTTGATGGAAATAACGATGAACAAAATGAAGGTCCACCGACTAAATTCGTGTGGTATTTACCTATAGTACTGAGGTTGAAACGATTATTTTTTGTTAAAGAAGATGCGAAGAATTTTAGGTGGCATGTCGATGGAAGAAAATGTGATAATCTTCTTCGACACCCAGCTGATTCCCCACAATGGAAGAACATTGATGCCACAATTCCCGAATTTAGTGCAGAGCCAAGAAACTTAAGACTTGTACTTGCTACTGATGGTATGAATCCTTATGGCAACTTAAGTAGCAAACATAGTTCATGGCCAGTTATTTTGATGATATACAATCTATCTCCTATGTTGTGCATGAAGAGAAAATAGATGATGTTGTCGATGATGATATCTGGTCCTAGACAACCTGGAAATGACATTGATGTTTATCTAAAACCCTTAATTGACGATTTAAAAATGTTGTGGGAAGAGGGCGTCGAGGTCTTCGATTCATATTCAGAAGAAAACTTCCGTTTGCGTGCAATGTTGATTTGCACCATAAATGATTTCCCAGCTTATGGGAACTTGAGTGGTTACAGTGTTAAAGGTCATTTTGCATGTCCGATTTGTGAAGAAAATACTAGTTATCTTCAACTGAAGCATGGGCAGAAAACTGTGTACACAAGACACTGAAGATTCCTTCCTCGAAATCACCCTTACCGTTGATTGAAAAAAGCGTTTAATGGAAGTCCTGAAGATGATGTAGTGTGCAGACCACGTAATGGGGAAGAAGTATACAACCAGGTGAGGAACATTGACGTTGTCTTTGGAAAACATAAAAAAATGACCCTTGACAAAAACATTTGGAAAAAGCGATCAAAATTCTTTAATCTTCCATATTGGTGTAAACTTGATGTGCAACATTGCATAGACGTGATGCATGTTGAAAAAAATGTATGTGATAGTGTTGTTGGGACTTTACTAAACATTAAAGGAAAAACAAAAGATGGAGTGAAAGCACGACAAGACTTGGTTGAAATGGGAATCTACTCTAAGTTACATCCGCAGTCCATAGGAAGACGCACCTATCTTCCTCCAGCTTGTCACACTCTTTAAAAAAAAGAAAAACAATTTTTTTGTCAATGTTTACATGGTTTGAAGGTTCCAAGAGGTTATTCGTCGAATATTAGTAGCCTTATTTCTCTGAAAGATTTAAAGTTAGTTGGTTTAAAGTCTAACGATTGTCATGTCTTAATGCAACAACTTTTACCAGTAGCTATTCGAGCCATATTACCTGTCTCTGTTAAAGGTATTCTCACACGTTTAAGTTTGTTTTTCAATGCCATTTGCAAGAAAGTTGTTGATCCTCGACAGTTAGATGATTTACAAAATGAGGCGATCAAACTTTCGTACCAATTGGAAATGTATTTCCCACCCTCATTTTTTGACATGATGGTTCATTTGATTGTCCATCTAGTGAGAGAAATTCGAATATGTGGGCCGGTTTTCTTGAGGTGGATGTACCCGGTTGAAAGATACATGAAGATCTTAAAGGGATATGTTAAGAATCAATTGCGATCGGAGGTTTCGATTATAGAGCGGTACATCGCAAAGGAAACCATTGAATTCTACTCAAGTTATATGCCAAGTTGTGAACAATAGAACTTCCAAAGAAAACAGTACATGAACACAGGCGTGAAGGAAAAGGAGTTCTAGGAGTAAGGATTGAAAATGTTAGTGGAAAAGAAGTTAATCAAGCTCATTTGTACATTTTAAACAACACAGAGGATGTTATTCCTTACATTTCACAACACATTGATGAAATTAAGTCAGCACATCCACGTATGAGTGAAAAGTGGACACTTAATGAACATAACAACTCCTTTTTAGCTTGGATTAAGAAAAAGATTTATGCCACTCCGAATGTTTCTGAAAATCTATTAAGACTAGCTCGTGGACCTAACACTGATGTGATCACTTTCGGCAGCTATTACATAAACAATTACTTGTTCTATTCAAAGGAGGAACACGATAAAAGTAGAGTTCAAAATAGTGGAGTTACCCTACAAGCTGAGGTTGTACACTTTTCCAGTTCCAAGGATAAGAATCCAATTACAGCATCAATCAGTTATTTTGGAATAATACAAGAAATTTGGGAAGTTGATTATGTCACTTTAAGAGTTCCAGTTTTCATGTGTAAATGGGTTGATAGTAAATCTGGTGTCGTGACAGAAGACCTCAGATTCACTTTGGTGGATCTTAACAAAATGAGTTACACGGATGAACCATTTATTATGGCTAGTCAAGCAAGACAAATATTTTATGTCACTGACCCAGTGAATCATAAATGGTCAGTGGTATTGGAAGGCAAAGCCATGCACACAACTGATGATAAAGACTCTCTAGATATACTTGAGAAAAGCTCCTTCTCATCGAGAACCATTGAAAATAAGGTTGATGATGTACCCGATGAAATACATGAAACTCGATGTGATCACAACGAAGGCATGTGGGAGAAATGGGTAAGTATTACACTCATTCTTATCAATTCATTATGATATTAATATATTAACTTATGTTTGTAATGTTTCAAATGTTTCAAATTTGTTTAGAGTTCTGACTAGGACCAGAGGACAACAAATTGAGATTATATATCCTAAGATTGGAATTCGTAGATCTTTAACCTTTAATTTTCATAGTCAGTTTTAAACCATTACATTTGACTAAGTTCTTTCACATGTTTAGTGTAATAAGCAGAATGATTCCTTGGCATGTGGCTACTACATCATGTCATGGATGAAGACAATCATCCGAGCAGGAATCAGAGGAGATTGGACTGAGGTAGAAATTTACATTTGAACATCTTTAAAATATCAATAAACTTTTGACATTAAAATGAATATAATTGCAAAGTTTCCTTCCTTGATCTTGCAGCAATTCAACACTACTTCTACATTGCCCAATGCACTAATAAAGACGATAAGAGAGGAATGGACATGATATTTGAATAAACATTTTAAATAGCTATAGTTTTAGGTTTTGCCCTCCATGATAGTAGCATTTGCTTACTTGTGCAGCTTTTTAACTGTGAATACATATATACTGTGAATAAATTATTGAGAATAGATGAATACTATGAATATAAGAATGGAAAAGTGGGTTCAAGTTTTGATGATAGCATTAGCGTCTTTTACTTTTACTATTTAATTGGAATTGATGAACTGATGAACTGATGAACTGATGATAGCATGGTTTAAATTAATTACTTCTGTGCATTTAGGAATTGGAAAACTGGTTTCTGTATTTCAGGTTTGATTAAATGAGCTAAAACGAACGTAATTTAATAAAAAAATATTAAAGGTAACGTCAATTTATACATTGTCCGACGTTAATATATGTATCTTAACATCCATCACGGCGACGAGTGACGTTGATATAATGCAGTGATAACGATAATAATAAAACACTGGGCGAGGATCCCATCGGATTTTGAAATTTATTAAAATTTAGATTTTATTATTATTATTATTATTATTATTTATTTTTATTATTATTATTAATTTTATTTTTATTTTTATTATTATGATTTTTATTTTTATTATTATTATTATTATTATTATTATTATTATTATATATTAATTAGCATAAAAATGGACAATAAAAAAAAATATGAATGGGATTTCAATTAGTATGCGGATTTCACGAAAGATAAGAAAAAGAGAACGAGATTGGAGGGTCAGAATCAGTGTTGTTCAGTAGGGGTAGTGGCCGGATTTTAAAATTTGAACAAATTGAAATTAAAGAAAATGTTATTTGGATTTTGAAATTTGATGAATTTTTTATTTAGATTTCGAAATCAAATAAATTTCTTAATTAGATTTTAAAATTAATTTATTTTTAAATTGAATTTTGAAATTTGATAATTTTTTTAATTGAATTTTAAAATTTAATTAATTTAAAAATTTAGTTAATTTTTTATTCTAATTTTGAAATTTAATTATTTCTTAAAGTCAATTTTGAAATCTAGTAACTTTTTTGAATTGGATTTTAAAATTTCAACGAGTTAAGGAGCTAAGAAAAATTTGATAGCAAGTGATTAAAATAATTAAGAGAGAGAAAAAAAAATTACTTGGAGGGTAGAAGCACCAATGGACTTTTCGTTTAATGGGTCTACAATACCATAGGACCCATAACAGCTACACATTGAAATAAAGGGCATGACTACGTATCTTTTACATTGTGTTCACTTGGGTGAGTCACTATTAGCGCATTATTGCGAGCGATTGTGTTCACTTGGGTGAGTAACTGTTAACGCATTATTGTGAGTGAAAAATAGAAGGGAAAGTTGTGTTCACTTCGAGGGGATATGCACAGAACGAATTAAAGAGAATTGTGAGATTTAGTATTTTTCAATCACCCGCGAAGAAGGTGAAATTTGGAAGCATCATAGTTAAAAAGTCTAATGTGCTTCTCTATATTCATATAATTCCAATTCCAATTTTGCTATGTTAATATAATCAATTCTAAGTAATAAAGAATCGATTCCAAGCATTATAAATTAAGAAAAGAAGTTGGTTACACTGCACACTCACGAGTTACTCAAAGTGAAAGTTGTAGAGAGATTCCTGAGTCTTCTGATGAGCTTGCTCCACACAGGCATTGAACAAGAAAGATTCACGCATGCATTAGTCATAGTAGACACAGTAATATTTTGAATAGCTTTTGACCATCGAACAACCATTAATATGTGGTTGGTTTGTGGTTGTTGTTGTCTTAATTGAGACAGAAGAGCATTGTGTTGTGCAATTGAATGAATGAGCATTGTCTACAAGTGTGTTTACCTGTGTATTGTTTGGTATGTTGAGTGCGGACGAAGAGAGAAAGCTAAGGTCATGTTAGTATGATTATAGTTGTTTAGGCAAGTATTTGTTATTTTTTTACGTTGCAGGGTAGGTGGTAGATGAAGAAGATAAGCTTGATGGCATATGAAGATGAAGAAGAAAGTAGTTGATGAAGAAAACAAGTCTGCGAAGCTCGAGAAGAAGAAGAAGGTGAAACCCTATTCAGTTCCAAGACGTCGTATTTGGTTACAGGCGTGTGAAGAAGAACAAGGGAAAGCGTATTCAGTTCCCATCCCTGCGTATTCGGTTCCCCCATTTTGAGAAGATCTATATTTGGGTAGGAGCGCCTATATTTCGGGTACGTGTGCCTGTGTTGTGGACGTTATAGCTTGTATCCGGTTACAGAGGGCGTATTTGGTTCCCTTGGAGGAATTTGCTTGCTGCTTGCAAATCGTTATGGCCCGTTGATGTTTGACGAAGGTGGACGTTGCAATGTACGCATGTGACGAAGGTGCTGGTTGCAGCCTAGCGTTTGGTTCAAATGTTGGTGGTGGAAGCGCCATGATCCGTGATGGTGGAGGATGCAGCGCGCATCCCATGATGGTTGAAGCAGTGGACAAAGTTGTTCGTGATGATGGAGGATGGAGCAAGCATGTGATGGTCCTTGAAGCAGCGACAAAGGTGTTCGTCCTAGTAGGATCTGGAGGAGGTGGTTCAAATATGAGCACGCCTAACCGTTTGTTTGTGATGCAGTTGTTCAGTGGAGCTGTTGGAGGTGTTGTGAACGTGGTGAACATCAAGCGTGAAGGTTGATTGCAAAGTTTGTTGGTATTGTATGATTTCTGGATTTGGAGTTTTGTTTGTTGATAGGGGAATGAGTTTATCATGTTTGTGAAGGTGGTGGAAGTGTGTTAACTAGGAAGTTATTTGTTTAGGTGAACATAGTTTTTGGTTATTTGTGCATCTTTTTTAGGCAGCAAAGATGATGCAGTTTTTTAGTTGAAGATTGAAGTTTTATCTTGATTTTATGGACTTGGTTGTTTCTTTCTCATCTCCACTTTGTTGAAGGTAAATTATCATTTAACAAAGTTATGATTTTATTATTTGTTGAAACATGATCTAATATTGTCATATGCACAGGTTTGGTTGTTACTCTATTCTTTGAAAAACATTTCAAATTACAATCTATCTAATTGGAGAATCTAACTGGAGAATCAGTGAATCTTGGACAATTTGTGACTGACATTGGTTGGAGGTTCAGTGCAAAATTTTGACTTATTATTACTTCAAATCTTCATAAGTCTTCAACAGGTAAGTGTTATACAATGTTTATTTTTAATAAATATATGAATGTCTTAATGTGTTATGTAAATTTTTTTGCTTTATTTTTAATGAATATATGAATGTATTAATGTATTTTGTTTATTTAATATATGATATATGAATGTATGAATATATGAATCAACTATGTTTAATGAATATATGAATGCATGAATTTAATTATAATGTATATTTGTTTAAGTAAATATAGATGGAAGAATAATTAAATTTGTCTTATTTGGACGGTGAAGATATAGATGATGATGTGGTTGGTATAGACTTTAATATAGTTGCAATGCTACATTGACAATTAAAAATAACCACCACACTATTTGCACTAACAATGTTATGCATTGTTGGACATGCCTTGAATATATTAAATATGTGCTTGAGTGATCCACGTATTGTTAGCAATTTCGTACCAAACAGAGACCGTCGTAGGGAGCAGTTAATGTCCTACCTTGTGCATACTAATCGGTGTTGCGACATTATTCGGATGGGTCAAGAGGCATTTATTAATCTTTGTGAGAGACTAAGAACAATTGGGTTAGTTAAGAACGCCATTCACTCCACAGTGGAGGAACAAGTAGCTCAATTTCTTCATATAATTGACCATAATGTTAAGAATCGAAGTGTCACATATTTCTTCCATCGATCTGGGGCGACAGTTAGCAAACACTTTCACAATGTGTTGGATGCTATTTTAAGTCTAGAATTAGAATTTTTAACTCAGCCATCAGGAAATGAGGTTCATCCATATGTCTTGAACAACAATCGATTTTACCCTTACTTTAAGGTACTTATTTTAACATAATTGAAGATGTAATTTTATCAAACGATGATAATGGTTTTCAGTTGTATGATGACTTGTTAATTCCATGTTTAGGACTGTTTAGGGTCCATAGATTGTACTCATGTTCATGTAAGGGTCCCAAGAACAGATGCTCGAAGATATCATGGAAGAAAAGGTTGCCCAACTCAAAATGTGTTTGCCGCGTGTGATTTTGATATGAAATTCACATACGTTCTAGCTGGGTGGGGAGGCACAACATCGGATTCTAGAATTTCTAAAAATGCTTTTGATCGAGATGATCCGTTGGTGATCCCCCAAGGTCAGTGTCTTCATTGCGATGTTATGATTGCTTCTTTATTAGTGACTAAAAACTGATTTGTGTACAATATTGTATGAAAATACTATATTGGCGACGCTAGATTTATGCTGAAAAGTACGGTTATGACACCATACAGAGGTGTCAGATATCACCTTAAAGACTTTACATGTAGAGGACCACAAAATCCACGCGAGCTCTTTAACCATCGACATTCGTCCTTGAGAAATGTTATTGAAAGAACATTTGGTGTGTTGAAAAAATGGTTCCCTATCATTGCAAGTGGCATTGAACCACATTATGGATTGTAGACAATGACAGACATTATATTAGCTTGTTGTACCCTTCACAACTTTATCAGTGGCGTGGATAACGATGACTCATTGCTTAATGAGGTTGATAATGAGTTTAATGAAAGGGAAGAGCATAATGTCTCATCTTCTCAAGTTTGAGAAGATGATTATAGGCTTGGTAATACTATTAGGGATTCCATAGCAGATGAAATGTGGCGAGATTATCAAAACTCGTACTTATTGTAATTGATTGTTTTGTATGACTATGTTATTTGAAAATGACAAGTAATTGGTTTTCTGATTAATTCAAGTTAATTTGTTTTAAAATGAACAGAGGTAAGGGAGTCGCTATTGAGTCCTCTGGTGGTACAAGAGAATTTATAAAATGAACATAGGACATGGATGTTAGGCTTTTGCATGCTATGATCGAGGAATTCCGTTTCGGTAATAGGGTTGATGGAAGCTGGACAACCCAAGATTATAATAACATTTTTCAAAACCTTCGTAGCTGTGGGTATGTTGCAGTAAGTAAAAGCAATGTCAAAAATTGATAAATGGTGTTGAAGGACAGATGGTGTGAGGTACATGACCTCTTTTCTGCTTTAAGTGGATTTGCTTGGAATGGATAACTATGAGAGTTGAAGCTGATGATGAAATTTGGGATGAACTCATTCAAGTATTAATTAAATACATTTGATCAAGTGGATTTTTGGATTACATAATATGATCCACATCATGTTTACTGTATATTATTTCAGGCGAGGCCAGGTGCAGCTAAGTGGAGGGTTAACACTATTAGACACTATGATCTAATGGTGGAATTATGGGCGGCGGATCGAGCTACTGGGAGTGGTGTTTGGACCGCTCGACAAGCACGATGACAATGAGTGAGGCCTCGTGTACAGGTTGATCTTAATGAAAATGTGGAGTACATTCCAGAAGAGCCCATCTATCCAGGGTTTATAGACCCAACTCCGTCATCCCCTCCATCTGTCGATGAGTATAGTCCAGGTTGTGCCTTTTGTCCCATCCGGAGGAACTTCATCTTCACGAGATTCCAAGAGGAAGACACCTATGGTCAATGTAATTAATGCACAATTTGATAAATTGACAACCAACCTAGATGGTTTCACACATGACATCAGATCTACGAATGTTCATTTTGAAAAGATTTCAAATGCAGTCGAGCCACAAGTCATTGCAATGGAAAAGAGAAATGAATTCCTACGTCGCACCCCTACATTCATATACACAAAGGGCGACATATATGAGATGTTGAGTGCAATGAATATTTCTGATGAAAACTTGCTCGAGAAATGTTATGATTTCTTATGTGGAAATCCGACATGTACAAAGATGTTGATGGGACTTCCACCACACAAGAGGTGGAATAAGTTATGTAAAATGATCTTTGGTGGTGACTAATCACAGCTGTCTATGCCATAGTTTTAGTTGTATTTCTATTACACTATTAGATGTACTTGTTTTGTAATTATGACTTGTTGGTTGTTAACATTCTGCAATTTTGCAAAGTTATTGCAGGAATATATCTTTATGTTATGGGTGCTTAAAAATAATATTGTTATCAATTGGCCTTATCGCATCATGCGACATATGCTTAAATTCAAGGCCGGTGACACACCCTTACCATACGGTGTCTTGATTACCCAAATCATGCAATACAATGGAGTTAATCTTGAAGCCGATGCTAGCACTCAAATTGGGAGCAGGGTTCATTTTTCAACTAATTCTTTGAAGAGGTTGAATATTGTTAATGTCAATGGTGTTTGGCAACACGACGTCGGTGATGATGAAGACGACGACCAACCACAACATCATAGTCCTCAATATGAGCACCCTATGCAACCTCCTCCATATCCTTCAAATCTTAATATGATGACTCAAATGTGGGAGGGGGTACAAGACTTGCAACATAGAATGGAGGACATGGAACAAATGCAGGGACGGGTTCAGCGTATTGAAGATAACTTGGCAAACTTATACCTCGACATGAACTGAAAATTTGCTGACCTCAATCATAATGTTAACTTAATTCTTCACCATTTAGATGATTAAGTTCTTTACTTTTGGATGACTGTATTACATGACTTATTTGCTTACATTGACTTATGTGTTTCATTTCTTACATTACCTATATTTCAATTCTACTTTCTTTGACATCACTTATCATACTTTTATTTGTTGTCAACTTAATCAACTGCAAATAAGATGGATTGTCGAATCATTGATGAATTGGAAAAGGGAATTACTGCAAGAATAAGACTATGTACAATTCTTGAACGACAAGTACAGGCCATGGAGCGTCGAAATGTGTTGTTAGCGGCCAAGATTCATTCTTCTAATCCAACTTTAGGAGAAATTCATAATTTATTACGGACTATGAACATTCAAGATGATAGTTTACTCAGGCAGTGCTTTGACTTTCTATCTTCACATCCATCCCATACAAGACGTCTACAAGGGATGTCCATACAATATCGTTTCAATAGATTGCTTACATATCTCAACGAAGCAACTAACTCATAAACTATGACAAATATATTTCTGTTATATGTTCACACTTTTTTTATCTCATGTAATATACTAACTTTCTTTAATTATTTCTTTCTTTAAAAATATTCAATTTCACTTCAATAACAAATAAAATCATATCGCTTCGTAATAAATAATATTACAAAAATATTACAATTAAAAATAAATTCATTTTACTAAAATAAAATTTTTGTACAATATTAAAATTAATTATAATAATTAAAGTTAATTTTTTACTCTTTATAAACTTTTTTACAATTTAATATAACATTAACAATTATCATTTTATATTACATTAATAACTAGGTCATTTTGATAATCTTCAATTTCTATCAATTAAACAAATATTTTTTATCTGTCACATCAATCAAATCCTACACTAATTCTCATAAACCTTACTTCCAAATTCATTCTCCTTTACCTCTAAATCCACTCAAATAAACAATAATTAATTCGCCCTCAAATTCCTTCAAATCCATCTACTCACTCTCTCCCAATTCCTCTCCCCCAAGTGAACAAAGCCTTACGCTGTGTTCGTTTGAAGGTGATTTCCTGTATACAGTAATTAGCGCGGATGGATTTGCAAGAGAAGTGACGTTCGCTTGCGCTTATTTGCAAAGAGAGAAAAGCAACGATTTGCAAGATTTCACTATGCAGTTCATTTCAGTATTTTGCTACGATTTGTATCAAGATAGCAGATGAAATATACCAGACAGAGAAGACTCGATGACCTTGCTGTACCAATCAATCGATGAGAGAAGTAAAGACGCCATACCTGATAGGAGAGATCCCGCAGATCTTCCCTAGCATAGTGAAGCAGAAGGAAGGAGGCAAAAATAGATGCACACAATGAAGTAGGAAGTGCAGAGAAAAGGAAAAAGCAAGGTACGAGAGAATAATCCAGAATGCGAAAAATTATTATTGCAATTGTGTTGTGTCAGTTAGTACAAGAGAATAAAATAAAATGGGAAAAAGGAAGATGGGTTGGGCCGCTAGCCAGAGGGCCCAATAATAGACATTATCACCCCCCTCAAGATGGGAGTAGATGTTTGTCATTCCCAGCTTGGAATGAAGATACTTAAAAACTGCAAGGGCAAGAGGTTTAGTGAAGAGGTCGGCAGCTTCTTTAGTGGTTGAAATTGGGAGCAGCTTAAAGAGGCTAGTGTTGAGCTTGTCCCGAACAATGTGGCAGTCGATTTCAATATGTTTGATGCGTTCGTGGAAGACTTGATTAGAGGCAATCTGGATAGCTGAGCGATTGTCACAATAGACTATGACAGGTTGAGCGGTGATAATGCGAAGATCATGAAGAACATAGGTCAACCATTGTAGTTCACAAGTGACATCAGCTAGAGCCTGATATTCAGCTTCGGAAGAGCTTCTGGAATCAATTTGTTGTTTTTTGGATTTCCATGAAATGATAGAATTGCCATAATAAATGGAGTAACCAGTGACAAATTTTCTGGATTTGGGACAGGTGGCACAGTTTGAATCACTGTATGCTTTGAGCTTATTGATGTTGTTGCTTTGAAGGAGGATGCCATTGCCGGGACTTCCTTTGAGGTATCGAAGAATGCGGTGAGCAGCTTGTTGATGTAAGGTGGTAGGAGAAGAAACAAATTGGCTGAGATTATTGACAGAGAATGTGATGTCGGGTCTGGTAGTAGTGAGGTAGATGAGGCGGCCAATGAGTTTTCGGTAGGATGAGGCATCTTCATCATTGAGGAGATCGCCTTGACTAGTAAGACGTGAAGAATGGGCCATAGGAGTGGGCATAAGAGTGTGTACTTGCATTGACAGAGGTGGATTTTAGAACTGTTTCTAGCAACTTCTAACCTGAGAAAGCAGGTGAGATCACCTAAGTTTTTTATGTGAAAAAGGCTATCAACAGAAGTAGTTATTTATTGTATCTAAGTGGCGTTGCCCGCAAGAACAATGTCGTCAATGTAGATCAAAATGGCAGTGGTGTAACAAGTATCATGTTTCAAGAAAAGAGAATGATCAGCATTAGATCTAGTGTAATTGTTAGATAAAAGAAAAGTGGAAAGTTTATCATACCATTGTCGTCCAGCTTGTTTGAGCCCATATAAAGATCGTTGAAGTTTACACACCTGATTGGGGTTGTGATGGTTAAGCTAAGAGGAAAAGCATTGTTGACATCAAGTTGTTTTAGAATCCAGTGATGAGAGGCAGCAATAGCGAGAAGAATACGTAGAGTAGTTAATTTACCAACAGGAGGAAAGGTCTCGAGGTAGTCTAATCCTTCAAGTTGGGTGTAGCCCTTAGGAACAAGGCGGGCTTTAAAACGATCAATAGATCCATCTGACTTGTGTTTGATTTTGTATATCCAGCGGCATCCTATAGCACCTTTGCCAAGGGGAAGGTCAGTGATGGTCCAAGTGTTGTTGTTTTTTAAGGCGTTGAGTTCATCTTGCATAGCTTGAGTGCAGTGTGGTATTTTAGATGCTTCCTTGTAGGTGCGAGGTTCAGTGGTAGATGAAATAGATAGGATGGTGTGCCTGAAATTAGAGGATAACCTGTCATAAGAGAGAAAATTAGTAATAGGATACCTACTAATGTGATTAGTGTGAAAATCTGAAAGATATGCAAGAGGACGTTTGGGCCTAGTAGAACGCCTAATAGTGTCAACATGCTCATCAATATTGGAGACACCATCAGTGTAAGTGTTGGTTAGAGGAGTATCAACAATGTTGGTAATGCTTGTGGTGTCATTGGTACTGGTGATAATATCATTAGCAACATTAGTTTCAGTAGGAGCAGGCACATAAACATTATTACTAGGAAAATTAATATCATCATAATTATGACTATAATTATGAGGAGTAGGCAAAGAAAGAGAGTTAGAACCAGGATTATTGATAGAAGTATAGGGAAAGCAGTTTTCATGAAACAATACATTGTGGGACATATCAATCTTATGGTTTTGTAAGTTAAGGAACCGATAACCTTTGGTGTGTTGTTGAAGGCCGAGGAAAATGCCAGGAACAGCCCTTGCATCAAATTTCTTCTTGTGAACAGTTAAAGTGCTAATATAGCATAAACAACCAAAAACACGTAGAACAGAAATATCATACAGATTCCCAAATAATTTTTCATGTGGAGTAGTGATAACGGTTCAAAAACCATTATTTTCATACTTAAAATTGACATTAAAATACACCCTTTATGACTTAGAATTAGCTTCATGCAATTTGATTTAGTTTTATGAATAAGAAAGTAGAGGTTATACTTTATGGTTTTATCACTAAATTCCCTTGATTTTGTAGGTTTTTGGAATGATTTGAAAGAAGGGTTGAGGTATGAAGGAGTTGTTGTGCAGAAAAGTCAACCAGAGTACAGAAAAGTCAGCATGAAGAAAAGCAAGTGCTGAAAAATTCGCCACCGCTGAGCGGTGAACTCAAGTGTCGCACCTACTCTTGAGTGGTGAACCCAGCGCTAAGCATTGGCGACGCGAGTCCTGGGCCAGTTTTCTGTTATTTTATGATCTGTTTCGGGCCTGGACCCGTTTTCTGTTATTTTTCTGCCCTATTTAAAGACCAGAACATCTTAGAGAATGTATCTTTTGATGACTTAGGCACAGAAACATGCTTTTCACCCTTTTGGGGGCTGATTTGGGGAATTGACAACTCTCATCTTCTCTTTCTAGGGTTTCTATCTCTTTCATTCCATTGTACACATAGCTTCTTCATGACGATGGAGAACTAATTTCATTTGTTATTGGGAAAGATGTAACCTCTAACTCTCTTATATCGAAGTTCTTATTTTATTCATATACTTGTGTTATCAATAGTTTTGGGTTTTCTTCTCTGAGGTGAGAGCTTGCATTGTTTAACTCATTCAGTGTCATGATCATTGATTTTATCGATATGGGAACATACGGAGAAATCTAGAACTGAGAAGAATTCTCTAGGACGGTCAATTTCTTTAAGCTTCTGTCATTAATGCGTTAGTAATTACTAGGGAGACTAGGAATAGTAAACTAGTAATTGGTGATAGGCTCTTTTCGCTGAGGAATCAGGTTTAGAGTAAATTAGAAAGTTGCATGAACATTGATAACAAATAAGAATAGTAGATATATGAGAGTGATTAGGTGAAATCTAAACCTTAATAACATATTCATCTCATATTATCAACATCATCCATCCACTTTTGTGTTTAACCTCAATTGATCAAATTGGATTCATGTTTATTTTTCTGCACTTTATATTCAAAAACCCCAAAATATTGTTTTTATAGTCTTGATTGGTTAAGCAAAAGCACAATAGTTTAGTGCCATGAGTCTCTTGGGAAAACGATACTCAGACTTACCATTTTATTATTACTTGATACGATCTGGTACACTTGCCAGGGTGTTACCAAGTTTTTGGCACCGTTGCTGAGGATCGAACCCGGGTTGTTTAACAAAAAATAGTGGGCAAATTATCTTGAAACAAGAGAGAGCGAGTAACATTTAACAAATCTTGGTTTTTACGTTCAACTATGCCATTTTGTTGAGGGGTTTCATTACAAGTCGTTTGATGGTTGATACCTTTAATGGAGAAAAAACTGTGCATAGCAAACTCAATACCATTATCGGTACGTATTGTTTTGATAGTAGTAGAAAACTGGTTTTCTATGTTTGTGATAAAATAAGTGATTATTTTCCTAACAACAGATTTGTCACTCATATGTATTAACCAGGTGTAACGAGAAAAGTCATCAACAATAGTGAGAAAATATTTGAAACCACACATAGAAAGAATGTTGTAGGGACCCCACATATAAATGTGAATGAGATCAAAGATTTTCACAGTTTTAGAAGTACTGTTAGAGAAAGGTAACTTTCTTTGTTTAGCATGATGGCAAGCATCACATAATGTGAATGAGATCAAAGATTCAAGGAGTTCAATCTAATATCTGACGGATGTCCTAGTCTAAGATGCCATAGGCTAGTTTTGTTTATAACATTATTGGCAAACTGAGTAGCAGAAGAAAGTATGTTAAAGGAAGAATATAAAATGTACAAGCCGCCAGTGAGTTTAGCTATAAAAGTCTTCTTTCTGGTTTGAGTGTCCTGTATAGTACAACCATGAGAGGAAAAGGTTAATTCATAGATTTTAAAGGAAACCAACTAGGATATAGAGATAAGATTAAAAGAAAATTATGGAACATAAAGGACATTCAAAAGGTGAATACTATTGTTAAGAATAACAGTTCCAGAATACTTAGAACGAACAATTTCACCATTAGGTAAAGAAATAGATATAGGTGTGATTCTTTTATATGATGAAATTTTTTGGAGAGAAATACTTATATGGTCTGTTGCTCCAGATTCAAGAATCCAATTGTGTTTAGTATGTTTAGAAGTAAAAGTAGGACTGATATTACCTAGAAAAGATTGGTTGGCCGAGGCAGAGCCAATGTGATGAGTTTGAGCAGAAGTAGAGGCACCATTTAAATTGTGGTTTTTGAAGAGCTCTGCCAGAACTTGAAATTGTTGGGATGTGAGGCATATGTATGATGAATATGGGCATGCTTGTTATGAAGCTTATGTCCAAGAGGATAGTCGTGCTTCTTATAGAAAACCTCAATAGTATGACCACTTCTGTTGCAATGAGTGCAATGCTTTCTGCCATTCGGTGTGCTTTTGAATCCTTTGTCTTGATTAGGGAACCCATTCTTGCGATAGCAGACAGCTTCACTGTGCCCATGCTTTCCACAATAATTACAGACAATGGAAGAGGTGGAAGCGGCGCAAGTGATGGCAGTACCAATGTCCTAAGTCTTGACTGCAACAATCATATTTCCACTAGACAATTGTCTTTCTTGTTGTGCCACCAAAGAAAAAACTTTAGTGATGTCCAAAATAGGATCCAGAAGGAGCACGTGTGAGGTGACATTACCGAATTGATCATTCAGTCCCCGTAAAAATTGCATAACCTTGTTTTCTTGCTTCCTTTGTTTCACAACAGTTAGGACTTGACAGTCACATTCGGGTTTACATGTGCAAAGGGGTTCAGGTCAGAAATTTTCGATCTCATCCCAAAGAACGCGAAGTTTAGTGAAATACTCAGAAACAGTAAGGTCACCTTAATGAAGGGTTGCAACGTCGAGTTGAAGGCTAGAAATCCGAGAGAGACTTCCTTGGGAAAATCTATTCTTTAGATCGTTCCAGATCTCTGCAGCTTTACTCACCCAAATGATGCTTTGTCTGATGGAGATGGAAACCGAGTGGACGATCCAAGATACGACCATATTATTTCCGCGAATCCAAGCGGCATACTCCGACTTGTCTTTGTCAGGTGGGCGAACATTACCAAGAACGAACTCGATCTTGTTCTTGGCACTAAGAACCATTAACATGGAGCGACTCCAAGAATGGTAATTCATATCATCAAGAACGGGTGAAACAAGAGCCCTCGCTGGGTTCTCGCCGGGATGGAGATACAGGTAGTTGTGGACGAAGCTGTCTTCCGTCATGATTGAAGGGAGAAAAAGAAAGAAAAAGGTACGAGAAAAGGGAGAAAAGGAAATAGAGTAATGCAGCAGAGCTCTTTCTGATACCATATCAAGATACCAGATAGAGAAGACTTAATGACCTTGTTGTACCAATCAATCGATGAGAGAAGCAAAGACGCCATACCTGATAGGAGAGCTCCCGCAAATCTTCCCTAGCACAATGAAGAAGAAGGAAGGAGGCAAAAATAGATGCACACAATGAAGTGGGAAGTGCAGAGAAAAGGAAAAACAAGGTACGAGAGAACAATCCAGAATGTGGAAAATTATTATTGCAATTGTGTTGTGTCAGTCAATACAAGAGAATAAAATAAAATGGGAAAAAGGAAGATGGGTTGGGCCGTTAGCCAGAGGGCCTAATAATAGACATTATCAAGTTGCGATGATTTAGGCATAAAAGACTTATATGTCCTGTACTATTTGATCAATTCCACGACAATATTCAGCCATCCATAATATAAATAAAGGAAAATATTAACGTTTGAACGTTATTCAATTCTTCAGTTATATAATCGATTCCAACCATGAGATTAAGCCAGGTTGAAGCCGTGTGATTAAGTTGAAGACGAAGAGAATGGTTAATGGATGAGGAAGAACGCGGTTGGTGATGAGGAGCAACTGCATGGAGATGAAGAAACCTTGAAGCAGCGGTTGAAGAAGAGATGTTCATGTGTGTGTATTCGATTCCACATAATACCATATTCGGTTCCAGCATTTGGAAGAAGTTGCAAAGTAGGCATATTCAATTATGGAGCGTATCCGATTTCAGGCAACGTTTATTCGATTCTGCACCACTGTCAATGTGCATGGGCTGATGCGGTTAGCATGTTCTTGGCCTCCCATAGAAGCAATGATGGCTTTGGGGTTGAGGAGAAGGCCGCAAAGGATGGAGGTGTGTTCATACTACTAGCATTGGAGGCAGACAAAGATGCAGGTGGAGAAAGGGAGGAGGGAGAGGAAAGAGATGTCTGCGATAGAGAAGAGGATGAAGGTTTGTGCGGTGGAGGATATGTGGTGGTCCTGGCCGCAGCATAAGAGTGTGCCCTCATGTGTGTGCGAAGTGAGTATTCAAAGCTGTTGGCTTTTTTGCAGTGACGACAAAGAGGAACAGTGATATGCGTATTCGGTTCCAATAGTGGTATTAGGTTCCACTCCTACAAAGGATTCTCAAAGGCGCTGTATTCGGTTCTCGTAGAATGATATTCGGTTCCTTCTGTGTTTAATACAACATATATGATGATTAGCACATTTCAAATTGGAAAGAACAGTAAAGAACATACAGGATCTGGTTTGGGGTGAGAAAGAAGACATAGTATATGAGTGCTGCTCACATGGAAAAGAGCAAAAAGGAGGTTGTCCAGTTGAAGCTATGGCAGATTTTGAAACCACTCTTTTTCTGAAACGGAACGAACAGAGTTTTAATTCTTCTTCTCACACCAAGTGGTTTTGGCGTTGGTGAAACTCTGAGAGGAGGAATATTGTTGTGGGATTGAAGTGAAAATTGTTGGTGAAACTTGTCTTCTTGATGAGAGTGGAAAACTTGGGAGAGAAGAAAATGGATTGAGCCAACAGCATGTTGTCTTATGGCTAACACATAACCCGATGACCATGTATATTTGGTGCCCTCGTTTTCATATCTCTCACCCTTTCACTAGCTGTATTGTATAGAATGAGACAGGAATATTATATAATAATAATAATAATAATAATAATAATAATAATAATAATAATAATAATAATAATAATAATATAAAAACTGAGAAGATGATTTGCGTGCATGGAAGCTGGTCTTCTCGTGCTCAAATTCTCGAAATTAAAATTTAATGTAATGTAATAAATAATATTACAAAAATATTATAATTTAAAATAAATTCATTTTACTAAAATAAAATTTTTGTACAATATTAAAATTAATTTAATAATTAATATTAATTTTTTAATTTTTATAAACATTTTTACAATTAAATATAACATTAACAAATAACATTTTATATTACTTTAATAACTAGGGATATTTTGGTAATCTTTAATTTCTACCAATTAAACAAACTTTTTAAATTTGTCACATCAATCAAATCCTACACTAATTTTCACAAACTTTATTTCCAAATTCATTCTCAATTACCTCCAAATCCACTCAAACAAACAAAAAAAAATATACCGTCAAATCCCCTTAAATCCATTCAATCACTCTCTCTCAAATCATTTCCCACAAATCCTCACATGTGAACAAAGCATTAGGGTGTGTTCGCTTGTGCGGAATACACTGTTCAAGGGAAAAGGCGAGAGATGATTTGCGAGATTGATTATGTTCGTTACAGTTGATTTGCGATGATGGAATTACGATGATTTGCGAGATGTGCTCTTTTTTATTTCCTTGCTATCTCCGTGTGATTTGCACTGATTTTCAACAAAATGTCATCTCTGCCCTCGTAACTTTCTAAAATACCACGACAAATAATAAACCAGAGAGGAAAACGATTGAACCTTGAATCAGATAGGAAAATTGGCTTCGCAATCGTTGCAGAAGATCGTCCGGTGAGTCGGAGCCTAAGGCTGAACTAAGCCAAGTCGAACAGATCGGGAGGAAGCTTGATGGCCCAACCGAGAGGAAACTTGATAGCCCAACGTGGAACTCAATCGAGAAGATAGAGAAGATTGAATCCCATCCCATCCCTTCATCCTTCAATTTTTCATTCAAATTACTTTTATTTCTCACGGGCACAACTGGTGCTTCTTCGAAATGACGTTGAAGCCAAAGGATTCAACCCTCATATTCACCTTTTGACAATTTTACCATTTTATTCTATAAAATGTCATTTATATTCAAAGAGGTTTTTCTCCAAACCTGAATGGAAAAGTTTTTGCGGTTAAATTAAATTTTTAAAATCATTGTTTAAATTTAGGTTAATGATTAATTTCTTCATAAATATTAAATTTTACTTCAATTAATTTTAATAAATTTTTTTTTATTTTTATAAATCTTTTTACAATTAAATATAACATTAACAAATAATATTTTATATTACTTTAATAACTAGGGGTATTTTGGTAATCTTAAATTTTTATCAATTTAACAAATTTTTTAAATTTGTCACATCAATCAAGTTCTACACTAATTCTCACAAACTTTACTTCCAAATTCACTCTCAATTACTCACAAATCCACTAAAAAAAACAACAACAAAAATTACCCCCAAATCCACTCAAATCCATTCAAATCATCTCCCCCAAATCATCTCCCTCAAATCCCTACAAAGGAACAAAGCCTTAAGGACGAGTTAACCATGGTTTCCCAAACTTATAATATAAAACCTTTTTAAAGTAAATAAATTTATATATTATTGTATTTTTACTCTCCAATTTTTTTCAACATTATTTTAAAACTTTTCACTATCTAAGTTTTTAATAAGTTATAGTACTAACAACCATGTCGTGATAATTAGGGAAGGGCAAACTATACTAAGGGATCGTCTGGCAAGAAGTCGTTTGGTAAGGGATCATAAGGGGTCGTCTGGTAAGAGATTCTCTGGTAAGGGGTCGTCTAGCAAGAGATAGTTTAGGTAGGAGTAGTCTGGTGAGGAGTTGTCTAGCAAAATCTAAGTTGTGGAGAATCTCGAAATTGAGGTTTCGGACATCCATTTTGGACGTTCTTTAGGTCATTTTTTGGGTTTTTTTACCCTTCCGGAGCTGTTGGTGAGAGTTTCAAGGTTGTTTTTCATGTCTAAGTTTGGGAAACAAGCTACTATGACAAAATTTGTTTTATTATGTGATTATTATTTCCATATTATTATAAATGAAATTTTATCCTTGAAATACTTTGAGTATGTGATGTTTATATGATGATTGATGATGAGTATGTTGTGGATCAAGTGAATGGTATTGAGGGACGTAATTCCATGATCCTCGTGGGGAGGTTACATGGCGGTGCCTGATAGTGTTTTTGGTATGAATGGTCGAAGTTAGGTTTGGGGTTCATCCTACATTCTAATGATCATTAATGCTCAACTAGAGATTGATGAGTCATGTGGTAAAAATAATAAGAGGTCCTTGTCTAGGGGCCTTGTTTTGGCAAAGACAATTGAATTGGTCTAACCTTGTATGGTGGCTTAGATTGAGCCAACAGTATTACCACTACAGGTGTAGTAACCACTATAACTTGACATTCATGCTATATCCGAATGGGTCAAGTCTGTGCGAATTTTATGCTTTTAGAATGTTTGTAAACTTGATTTGGTTTGATGATCTACATAGAAATCTTAGTCATTTTATGATATTTTCTATTTATACCAACTTACCCTTTTGTTTGTGTTTAGTTGTATGTTCTTGTGTTATGTGATTCTTAGGTATGATCATCCGGTAGATGTGAGCAGAGGGTAAAGAAACATCTATAAAGCAGGCATTGGATGGCGGGACGACAGATGTTTAGTTCTCTATAGACTAGTTTCTAGATTTATAGTTTTTGTTTTGAGTTGGACTGTACGAAGGTAAATTTATAGTTATGTTTTGTATAACTACGATGAAAATTTTATTCTTCGTGTTGTGACTGTGCTATCTTATTAATTATGTGACAAATCTTTTATAGTTTAATGGTATATTTTTGGAATGTTACAAAATAAATAAATAAATAAATAAATAAATATATATATATATATAATAATAATAATAATAATTCTAATAGTTATTAAAACTTTGGATCATATATATTATTTAAATTTGTAATGATTATTATATGATTAAATAAAATTATAAAGTTGTTTTTTAATATTATGTTTATAACTAAGTATAATATTTATACGAAAGGTTGGTATGTGATATCTTATAATAATATTCTCATTTGATCGAGGATTAGAATTATTAAAAATTTGGAACGTAACTGATAACAAATATAAAATAAGTTATGATTTTCATTTATAGAAAAAATAATATTAACTATTCTGTTAGAGTTTTTTTTAGAATAACAAAAATAGTGTCGATCTTCTACAAAAATAGTTTTTTTCTTACGTATTAAATTTCCAGTTTATATATTTATACATTTACACACTATGCTTTTCTTGATAAATAATAGTATATAAAATATATTTTATGCATAAATAAGTGTGTGGATTTTTTAGTGACTCGTGTCATTCTCTAAATCACACATCAATGTGCCATGCCAGCAATTCAAGCATGCTTACGTCATGTCAAACGATCATATTAAGAAAATTAGCTTGCTCACGTCATGTCAAACGATCACATTAAGAAAATTATGTGACTTAATTACGAAGTTAAAAATACTTTCTCATTTGACACGGTCAAATAACTTTTTATTACAATTATATTACTTCTCAATTTAAAATATAATATATATTATTAAAAGTAGTCTAAAATTAATGTGTTTTTAATCCGTGTCAAACTAACTTTTCCTCATTGAATTAGTACAATAATTTTTCAAACCCATTGCTACCTAACACCATTGTGTATCACCTCTAAACTTTTGAGTTGATTATTAATTGGTTGCTGCATCTGAAAGTTAGTTTTTCTTACCTGCCTTCTCATATCTAAACACGTAAAATCTATCAAATAACAAACACATTACAGTGCATAGTGATGGCTAAAACGACTTGAAGCTTTTGGGTGGTTGGTCCAGCCCTTTCGCTTTAAGGGTGCAGATTGCCCTTGACCTGAAGGGTGTAGATTATGAGGTTATTGAAGAGACCTTTAATCCCAAAAGTGAACTTCTTCTTAAGTCTAATCCTGTGCACAAGAAAATCCCAGTTCTCATCCATGCAGATAAACCAATATGTGAATCTGCAATCATACTCGAATACATCGACGAAGTTTGGACCCATGCTCCCTCCATCCTTCCTCAAAATGCCTATGATCGAGCTCATGCCAGATTTTGGATTGCTTACATCGATGACAAGGTATCATATATGTATATATGTTTATGTGTGTGTGTGTGTGTTAGCCTTTTCTTGCCTTTAAGTTGTATGAAAACTTAGTTATCATCATAAGCTATAAGGTTTCATGTGATTCTCATTGAATGAGTACTAACTGTTTGAACTGGGAGTAGTGGTTTTCGGCCTTGAAAAGTATTCTAAATGCTGAAGAGAATGATGAAGCAAAGGAGGCACAGTTTAAGGAAGCAGAAGAAGTGTTTGAGAGGATGGAAGAAGTGATGAACAAGGGGAGTGAAGGAAAGGCCTTTTTCGGAGGAGACAGCATTGGATTCATTGATATTGGTTTTGGAAGCTATCTGAGTTGGATAAGAGTGGTGGAGAAGATGAATGCAAGAAAATTGATTGATGAAATCAAGCACCCTGGCTTGTTCCAATGGACTGAAAATTTTGCTGCTCATCCTGCTGTCAATGGCCTTATACCAGACACTGACAAGCTTCTTGAAGTTGCCAAGGGTTATAAGGAATTGGCTCGTGCAGCTGCAAAGTAAATAGAAATTTATAAATTTGTAGTTTTTCTTGTTTCTAACTTTATGTTGGCATGAACTTTAGCTTAAAATAAAACTCAACAAAAAAAAGGTTTAAAAATAAATAGGTTCTGGGAATTTGGGTGGCTCTTATCATAAAGTTCTAATTATTAGTATATTACACTGAATTTGATGGTAACAGTTACGTATTTATATTAATTGATTTTGTTATGTTTTTATTCTTTTGTTTTTCTTTTCTATATGGTTATTTATGTATTCTGCATTAAATACACTTGATTAAATTTTTTTAATATAATATAATGTCAGAATTATATACTCGAACTCTTAGTATTATTTTTATTTTAAATTTGTTGTCCAAGAATAATAGTGTTCTTAATTCTCATACTTTCCCTGAAGGACGTAGCAGAGATCATTTTGCCTATATTTTTGCTTAATCGGAAGAAGAAACATTGCTTTCCACACGTTTCCTGAACAAAAAGAAAAAAGAAAATGCTTGGTCAATTTCTGTGGCTCTATTTGTTATAATTATATTTAACGAAAATTAGAAATTGATTCCACAAATAAAAAGTTCCACATGAAACTTGATTTTATTTTATTTTTCTTTTTCTCCTTCTTCGTCGTTATATTCGCTTTATTAGTTCTTTTTGTTTTCTTTTAACCCATATAATTGTTTTTATGAAGCAATCATGAAATAATATTATATAACAAACAATTATTTTCTTAATTTATAATAAAACTTTCAAATAATAATTCTTCTTTAGTAAGACCAACAATTCCAGAATATTGTCATAATAAATAATAAATGAGTTGAGGTTTAAAGAGTATCTCTCTTGAAATTCACAAAAGATGAACACTACATTTGAATCCTACAAAAATAAAGACATCTCTTTTAAATCATACAAGAGATGAAGAAATACATTCCTTCAATCCACAAGGAATGAACATTTCATTTGAATCACATAAAGAATGAACAACTTCACCTAGCAATAACGACAACACTAGATCACTAAAGATCACATTTAAAATCACATAACGAAGAGAGATAATATATAACTATCCAGAGACCAGTACATTGAGAAACTTCTTAGAAAGTTTAGGTATTATGACTTCAAACAAGTGAGTGTCCCTTATTATAGTAATTCTAAATTAAAGGAAAATAGAGGAGAATCTATTTGTCAACCTCAATACTCTTACAAGTTAATTGGGAGCTTATTGTATTTGAGGAGCTTTTCTAGATTAGACATTGTTTATGTAGTAGGTAAACTGAGTAGATATACTTTATATCCTAATTAGGAATATTGAGATGCATTTGTAAGACGTATAAAATACTTAAGAGATTTAATGGATTATGTCATTCACTGGTACAAAAACAACATATTACGTCGAATATTTTTGGTTTTTAACGACGGAATCCATGCCGACGTCATAGCGGGAGACATAAATTTTAAGTCGAATATTACTGGATGCGTAACTCCAACAATTTGACGTCGAATAGATAGACAACTGACGTCAAGTAAACGTCGATTTTTGAAATCGACGTTACAATACACTAAACTAGTAAGGTGTTTGTCGTCCAATATTTGAATATATATATATATATATATATATATATATATATATATATATATATATATATATAAGATAAGATAGATGACGTAATATTGACGTCAATGAGGAATATAGATGACGTAATGTTCACGTCGAAGTGCAAAGTAGACGTCAATTTTTGAATCATATTTGAATAACTATTTATATTTAAAGGAAAAATTGACGTCAAATATACGGTGAGGGACGTAAAGTTGACGTCGAACCTGTACATAAGCGACGTTACTACCATTGAGCCGTAAAGATTCTCGCCCAACGTTGTATTATTATCGTTATCCACTGCATTATATGAACGTCAATTAGTGCATTATTGGACGTTAAGATGCATATTTGAACGTCGAACTGTTTATAATATGACGCCACCTTCAGTGTGTTTTTTTTTTGGTTCATTTTAGCTCATTTAACCAAACCTTAAATACAGAAACCAGTTTTCCAATTCATAAATGCACAGAATTAATTAATTTAAACCATGCCATCATAAACTCATCAATTCCAATTAAATAGTAAGTAAAAGACGCTAATGCTATCATCAAAACTTAAAAGAACCCAGTTTTCCATTCATTTATTCACAGTATACATCTATTCACAGTTTAAAACCTGCACAAGTAAAACTAAAAGCTAAGCAAATGTTACTATCATGAAAGGCAAAACCTAAACTTATACCTATTTATAATGTTTATTCAAATATCATGCCCATTCCTCTCTTATCGTCTGTATTACTGCATTGGGCAATGAAGAGGTAGTATTGAACCGCTGCAAAATCAAAGAAACTTTACAATTATATTCATTTTAATGTGAAAAGTTTATTGATATTTGTAAGATTCTCAAATGTAAATTTCTACCTCAGTTCAATCTCCTCTGATTTATGCTCGGATAATTGCCTTCATCCATGACATGATGTTGTAGCCATATGCCCAAGAATCATTCTGCTTATTACACTAAACATGTGAAAGAACTTAGTCGAAAGTAATGGTTTAAATTTGACTACGAAAATTAAAGGTTAAAGATCAACAAAATCCAACCTTAGGATATATAATATCAATTTGTTGTCCTCTGGTCCTAGTCAGAAGTCTAAATAAATTTCAAACATTTGAAACATTAGAAACATAAGCTAATATATTAATATCATAATGAATTGCTAAGAATGAATGTAATGCTTAGCTATTTCTCCCATATGCCTTCGTTGTGATCACATCGAGTTAAATGTATTTCATCGGGTACATCATCAACCTTATTTTCAATGGTTCTCGATGAGAAGGAACTTGTCTCAAGTATATCTAGAGAGTCTTCATCATCAGTTGTGTGCATGGCTCTGCCTTCCAATACCACTAACCATTAATGATTCACTGGGTCAGTGACATAGAATATTTGTCTTGCTTGACTAGCCATAATAAATGGTTCATCCGTGTAACTCATTTTGTTAAGATCCACCAAAGTGAATCTGAGGTCTTCTATCACCACACCAGAATTACTATCAACCCATTTACACTTTAAAATTGGAACTCTAAAAGTGACATAATCAATTTCCCAAATTTCTTGTATTATTCCAAAATAACTGATTGATGTTGTAATTGGATTCTTATCCTTGGAATTGGAAAAGTGTACAGCCTCAGCTTGTAGGGTAACTCCACTATTTTGAACTCTACTTTTATCGTTTTCCTCCTTTGAATAGAACAATTAATTGTTTATGTAATAGCCACCGAAAGTGATCACATCAGTGTTAGGTCCACGAGCTAGTCTCAATAGATTTTCAGAAACATTCGGAGTCGTATAAATCTTATTCTTAAACCAAGCTAAAAAGGATTTGTTATGTTCATTAAGTGTCCACTTTTCACTCATACGTGGATGTGCTGACTTAATTTCATCAATGTGTTGTGAAATGTAAGGAATAACATCCTCTGTGTTGTTTAAAATGTACAAATGAGCTTGATTAACTTCTTTTTCACTAACACTTTCAATCCTTACTCCTCGAACTCCATTTCCTTCACGTCTGTGTTCATGTGTTTTCTTTAGAAGTCCTATTGGTTCACAACTTGGCATATAACTTGAGCAGAATTCAATGGCTTCCTCTACAATGCAGCGCTCTATAATCGAAGCTTTTGGTCTCAATTGATTCTTAACATATCCCTTTAAGATCTTCATGTATCTTTCAACCGGGTACATCCACCTCAAGAAAACCGGCCCACATATTAGAATTCCTCTCACTAGATGGACAATCAAATGAACAATGATATAAAAAAATGAGGGTGGGAAATACATTTCCAATTGGCACAAAAGTATGATGGCCTCATTTTGCAAATCATCTAACTGTCGAGGATCAACAACTTTCTTGCAAATGGCATTGAAAAACAAACTCAAACGTGTGAGAATACCTCTAACAGAGGCAGTTAATATGGCTCGAATAGCTACTGGTAAAAGTTGTTGCATTAAGACATGACAATCGTGAGACTTTAAACCAACTAACTTTAAATCTTTCATAGAAACAAGGCTACTAATATTCGACGAATAACCTTGTGGAACCTTCAAACTATTTAAACAATGACAAAAAAATTGTTTTTCTTTTTTTGAAAGAGTGTGACAAGCTAGAGGAAGATAGATGCGTCTTCCTATGGATTGCAGATGTAACTCAAAACAGATTCCCATGTCAACCAAGTCTTGTCGTGCTTTCACTCCATCTTTTGTATTTCCTTTAACGTTTAGTAAGGTCCCAACAACACTATCACATACATTTTTTTCAACATGCATCACGTCTATGCAATGTCACACATCAAGTTTACACCAATATGGAAGATTAAATAATATTGATCGCTTTTTCCAAATGTTTTTCTCAATGGGTTCTTTTTATGTTTTCCGAAGACAACATTAATGTTCCTCACCTAGTTGTATACTTCTTCCCCATTACATGGTCTACACACTACATCATCTTTTGGACTTCCATTAAACGCTTTTTTCAATCTATGGTAAGGGTGATTTTGAGGAAGGAATCTTTGGTGTCTTGTGTATACAGTTTTCTGCCCATGCTTCAGTTGAAGATAACTAGTATTTTCTTCACAAATCGGACATGCAAAATGACCTTTAACACTGTAACCACTCAAGTTCCCATATGCTGGGAAATCATTTATGGTGCAAAACAACATTGCACGCAAACAGTTTTGAATATGAATCGAAGACCTCGACGCCCTCTTCCCATAACATTTTTAAATCGTCAATTAACGGTTTTAGATAAACATCAATGTAATTTCCAGGTTGTCTAGGACCCGATATCATCATAGACAACATCATGTATTTTCTCTTCATGAACAACATAGGAGATAGATTGTAAATCATCAAAATAACTGGCCATGAACTATGTTTGATACTTAAGTTGCCATAAGGATTCATACCATCAGTAGCAAGTGCAAGTCTTAAGTTTCTTGGCTCTGCACTAAATTCGAGAAATGTGTCATCAATGTTCTTCCATTGTGGGGAATCAGCTGGGTGTCGAAGAAGATTATCACATTTTCTTCCATCAACATGCCACATAAGATTCTTCGCATCTTCTTTAACAAAAAACAATCGTTTCAACCTAGGTACTATAGGTAAATACCACATGACCTTAGTCGGTGGACCTTCATTCTGTTCATCGTTCTTTCCATCAAGTTTCTTCTTAAATCGTGACGAACCACACGTCGGACACACCTTCATTCAAGCATACTGATCTGTATACAATACACAGTCATTGGGACATGCATGTATCTTTTGGTATTCCAAACCCATTGGAGATAGAATTTTCTTCGCGTCGTAATTACGGATAGGTAACGTGTTATTTTCTGGAAGCATCTCCTTCAGTAACTCCAACAATTCCGTGAAACTTTTACAGTCCATCCGTTTCTTGCTTTCAAACAAAAAAATTTGAAAGTAGCCGATAACCTTGTAAAATTGATGCATCCTGGATACAACTCTTGCTTTGAAGTGTTCTTAAGACTATCGTATAAATGAGCTCTTCCAAAATTTTCTTCGCCAACATCACGTACCATTTCATCTAAATGATCACTCATCCATTCTTCGACATAATCTGAATCTCTTGGCTTATATAATACTTCCCCATGCCAAGTCCAAACTGTATAACTTCTCATTATTCCATAGATGAACAGATGATCACGGATGTTGTCCAAGTCTTCATATACTTGATTGAGACAACGAACACAAGGGCAAAAATATGCCCCGTTCACTGATTTTGCATGTTCATTAACATATAGTATGAACTTAGAAACCCCTTGTTCATACTCTTCACTAATACAACGCTGATGAATCCAGCTTCGATCCATACTAGTACTCTAAAAGCAAAGAATCCACGAAAAAATATAAAAACTAACTTACGTAGAGGTAGAGATCCAAAAATAAATACTTATCATAGGTAAGAGATATTGAAGGGAAAAAAAAACCAAACTTGAAATGGTGTCACTAGAGAAGAGGACGAAGTTAGTTGACCATGAACAAACACAAATATCAGGAAAAAAAACTATCATATTATCGTTATACATATATCATACGTCCAGAATCGACAAACACAACACAAACACAAGCACATACATCATAGGTAAGAGATATTGAAGAAAAAAAAAAGACTTGAAATGGTGTCACTAGAGAAGATGATGAAGTTCGCTGACCACATACGAAAAACAGCCTAAAGATAAACGAAAAACAATCGGTCAACCTTAGAAATGTGGACCAAATGACATTACAAAGATATAAACTACTTAAGTATAACCTTATTTCTTTATCGCAGTCGTCCGCGAAGAAGAAAGTTCAAGCAAAAATGGAAGCGCGAACAAACAGTGAGATTGTGTTATGTTTTTACATTCAATAAATAAATTCCACATCGCATACAATAAAAATATGACGTTATATTTAAATAAAATGTCGAACCCCAAATTAATTGACGATTTGTCTTAAAACATTAGCACCAACAGAACGTCGAAATATGTGGAAATTCGACGTTTTCTCTTAATTAGACCCAGTATCAGAAAATAACGTACTTTTGGATCTCTTTTCTTTTCACCCCTCCCATATAACGTCGAAGGCTGCGGGGCTGGGAGGTGAAGGGAATTGAAGTGGTTGGGAGCATTAATGGTGTGCTTAATAGAACGTCAAATTCGATGGGGCTTCAACGTTTCTTTCTTTTGCCAATTTCAAAATTTGGCGCTTTTTTCTTTAAAATCAGACATGAAATCTTTTCTTTTTACTTCTTCCTTAATCGATTCAAGTTAGCAGTGTACTGAAATTTGCACTTTTAAACCAGTGATCAGTTTTTAAAAGGTTGACGACGATAAAAATTCAAACAAATTCTTAGACCTTTTATTTGGTCAAAATCAAATAAATTACTTTCAAAAATTTAATAGTTATAATAAATAATTAGTATAAATGATTAAGCTTTAAAAAATACTATGATCAACATTATTAGAAAAAACACCCCTCTCATGCATTATTTCCTTGCTTTTTAGTATTTTAGCAAACATGTATCAATATACAACCATGTTGTCATTAATGTCACCATAAATAATCAATAAAAAATCATTTTCATTTCTTAATTTATAACGCTTGGAATCAATTTTTTATTACTTTGAATTGATTATATTAACGTAACAAAATTGAAAGTGGAATTATATGAATATAGAGGGCACATCAAACTTTTTAACTTCGATCCCTCCAAATGTCACCTTCTTCGCGGGCGATAGAAAAATAGACATTTTTGGGTTGCAGGAAGGCATTTTGTTCTTATCTGAATAAAATGAGATTTATTACTTTTCCTCTAAATGATGTTTGAACGTCGAATTCGGCTAGGCTTCGACGTTCATACAAAATGGTTTACTAAACATAATTACATGATGTACGTCATTGGTTCATCTATAAATATAGCTTGCATTTCACTTATTCCCTTGCCTCCTATTTTCATATTGAACATATTAGGGTTCATATTTTTTTATTTCGTTTGCATTTTCTTTTCCTTAGATTTCTAAACATTTCTGTTCTTCATATTACATTTTGATAACTTTAACTTGAAAGTGGTTCATTCATCGCCATCTCATATGAAGGAGCCCTTTCAAGTTAAAGTTAACAAAATGTTTTTATAGTACAGAAATGGTTAAGATATCTTACTGAAAGGAAAGTGCTTAGGAAAAATAAATATGGTTCACAATATTTTTAGTGCTGAAACAATTTTAAGCTCTAAAATAATTATCTGCAAAAGTTGTTCAACTTCATTATTTAACAATGTATGATTCTCTTTTTAAATTGTCCATAAATTGCACTCCTCCGATAGATTTTAGAGCTATCTGATTTCTAAGGGAGGAGACAAGTTACGGACAATTTAAATATAAAATCTATTTTCATAGTTGACGTCGAATGTTGAGTACCTTTGATGCAAAGACTTGGAGTTATTCATTATTGACATCAAGTTAGCAGTGTACCAGAGGTGGCTTAATAGCCATGATTACAAAATAAATAAATAAAAACATATAAAAGTAGTCCCTGTTATTATCAAGAAGATTCCATTGAGTCTTCATCATCAGAAGTTATACATCGAATATTACGGATATTCGACGCTTTATTTTTCTGCCTCCTGCCCATAACCTGTCGTTACCATTATATTTTAAGATAAGATTTTTTTTTATATTTTTATTTTAATTATTTGTGTAAATTTATCTTGTAATAATTACATGGATATAAAATATAAGAAAGATTTGTTGGTGAAATTTAAAGAGAATAGAACTTTATTTCTTTAAAATATTATTTTAATTTCATATTAAAAATAATTATAATAATAATTTATGAGAATTGAGTTTTAGTTATAGATCATAATACTTAAAATCATAATAAATATTATTATATTATTATAAGTTATGTGAAATGAATGTATTTTTAACATCCGAACTAACTTTTTTCATATAAAAAATGAAAAATAGTCTATACCGTAAATAATTTTTTTATGAGATTCAACAACATTCCCACACCTTATATTTCTTTCCTCTCCTTTTAAAAGTTTTATGATTAAGATAGGTATGATAAAACATAAATCAAGTCTCCAATGTCTCTTTCTAGGTGTGTGTTAATTTTAGGATAAAGGCAGGTATGATTATACTAAAAGATTTTAATTGATTTTTAAAAAATAATACTTTAAATTTAAATCAAAATTAAGTTGAGTGATAAACTGAAGGTTAGGATAGATTATTGTGGACAAAATATAAGATATGTCAGTTAGAAAACAAGATTGAGACAAGTTAACAATTAAGATGCATCAAACCAAGCCAAAGATCGAGAAGAGACAACATGTATCAAGAATAGTCACGGTGTATCGAAGTCCAAGGCTCATCGTGGATTAAAGGTCAAGACAAACCGATCTGGGGAAAATTAAGATAGAATGGGTTGGGTCGAAGATTAAGGCAGGTTAAGTTTGACTAACGGTCGAGACTAGTTGACCCAAAATGAAAGTTGGGATGGGTTGATTCAGACTAAAGGCCGAGACAGACTAACATAAGTTGAAGGTTGAAATGGGTCGGCCTGAGCCAAAGGTCGGGATGGGCTGACTCGAGCCAAAGGTATGATAGAGGACTATCTCTTGAAGAATAATATAGGAAATAAAATCAGTTATCTAGCTTGTGAGACATTCTTGTTGGCTATATTATTAAATATAAGAAAGATTTGTCAATGAAATTTAAAGAGAATAAAACTTTATTTCTTTAAAATATTATTTTAATTTAATATGAATAATAATAATAATAGTTATTATGAGAATGAATGTTGTTTTAACATCTAAACTAACTCTTTTTTCATATAAAAAAGTTAACTTAATAAATAATTTTTTTATTAGATTCAACAACATCCCCGACCTTATATTTCTTTCCTCTCCTTAAAAAGTTTTATGATTAAGATAAATATGATAAAAAACATAAATCAAGTCTTCAATGTCTCTTGATAGGTGCAT
Source organism: Vigna reflexopilosa (assembly GCA_027742785.1). Lineage (NCBI taxonomy): Eukaryota > Viridiplantae > Streptophyta > Magnoliopsida > Fabales > Fabaceae > Vigna > Vigna reflexopilosa. Next base: position 21,662,424 of record CM050930.1, on the reverse strand, counting down.
GTTAATTTTATAAAGATTAACATCTTTGTGGCGATTCTTCCTTTACTTATCTATGTGCTAGATTGTGCCGTCTCTATCTCTGTCTTATCAACCTCCAATCCAAGCAAATAGTTGATATGGCCAGGCCAGATCATGATTGAAATTAGGCAGAATTCGACCACAATTAAAATTTTGTTAAGGACCATGATATGTTAACAACTTTTTGACAATTGACAATGTATCACTATTTTATTGGTCTGTATATTTAAAAAGTCCACAACGAAGTTAAAAATTCAAACGAACTCTTAAACCAAAAATTAGGTCACATTTAAATAAATTACTTTGAAAAATTTAATAGTTATAATAAGTTATTAGAATAAATGATTATGATATCAGAAAATTACTATGATTAACATTATTAGAAAAACAAATTTGAACTCTCTCATGCATTATTTCTATGCTTTTTTATATTTTAACAAACGTGTGATCACCATAAATAATCATTAAAACCTTATTTGCATTTCTTAATTTATAACGCTTTGAATCAATTCTTTATTATTTAGAATCGATTATATTAACTTAGCAAAATTGAAAGTGGAATTATATAAATATAGAGGGACACATCAAACTTTTAAACTTCGATCCCTCCAAATCTCACCTCTGTAATTGAAAAGTACACAATTTATGGGGGGCGGGATGTCAATTTGTTATTAATCAAACGACATATATTACTTTTTCTATGATTGATGTTTGAACGTCGAACTCGGCAGGGCTTCGACGTTCATACGACATGGTTACTATAAGCATTATTACACAATGTACATTATCGGTTCATCTATAAATATAGCTTGCATTTCACATAATCCCTTGCCTCATGTTTCCATATTGAACATATTAGGATTCATGTTTTTTATTTTCTTTTCATTTTCTTTTCCTAATATTTTTAAGCATTTTTGTTCTTCATATTGCAATTTGATAACCCGAACTTGAAAGTGGTTCATTCATCGTCATTTCATATGAAGGAGCCCTTTCAAGTTCAAGTTAACAAAATGTTTTTATTTATAGTACAGAAATGGTTAACATATCTTACTGAAAGGGAAGTGCTTAGGAAAAAGAAATATGGTTCATAATATGTTTAATATTGAAACAATTTTAAGATCTAAAATAATTATATAAAAAAGTTGTTCAACTTCATCATTCTATAATGTATGAATCGTTTTTTAAATTGTCTTGGGTTTGTCTTCCACCATTAGATTTTAAAGCTATTTGATTTCCTATGGTGGAAACAACTCCAAGACAAATTAAATTTATACAGTTGACGTCGCATATTGAGTCCATTTGATGTCTTCTTCAACTAGAAGCCAAAGGTCATGCATTTTTTATTCTTCTTTTATTTTTACTTTTTAACCATCAAATATAACGTCAGACACCATAGGGTTTGGACGTTATGGGTCAATTTGTTCTTATATGAAACAAAAAAGATTTATTAACTTTTTCATTGAATGATGTTTGAAAGTCAAATTCGGCTAGGCTTCGACGTTCGTACAAGATGGTCAAGTTACTAATCATAATTACATGATGTACGTCATTGTTCATCTATAACTAATTATATAAAAAAGTTGTTCAACTTCATCATTTAACAATGTATGATTCATTTTTTAAATGTTCTTGGAGTTGTTTTCTACCATTAGAATTCAGAGTTATCTGATTTCTATGGTGGAAACAACTTCAAAAATTTTTAAATTTCTATAGTTGACGTCGAATATTGAGTGCATTCGATGCAAATTCCTGAAGATTGACGTCTTTTTTTTGAGATCACTGACGTCCTATATCTTGGAGGATTACCAAAGATGATGGAATACATTATAACCAAAAACAGGAAGTTAAAAAGAAAAAAAAAACAAGCAAAACAATGGAGAATTATTTTGAAATTCACAACTGTTATCATTTTCCTCTGGTTTTCCTCCATGCCTTCATGGATAATAAAGAGATGACTTCGTTTAGAGGAGGAATTGAAGGAAAACCAAAAGAAAAAGTTCACATGAATTTGGTGGCGGAAGTTATGTGGGATAGGTTTTCAAAGGGACTACTTGAAATTCATAAGTGTTAAAACTTTCCTTTCGTTTTCCATCATGCCTTCATGGTTAACAAAGAAATGTCCTTGTTTAACAAAGGAATTGAAGGAAAATGGAAGGAAAAAAGTTAACATGAATTTGATTACCGAAGTTATGTAGGATAGGTTTTCAAAAGGTACAACTTTAAATGAAATCCAAATCTGTTAACCTATTTCTTTGGTTACTCCCTTTATATTTCATTATTCTTTCAATCAAAGAATAATCGTCGAAATCCATTACGGGGGCACGTGACGGGCATCGACGTGAAGGGCATTGGAGTGGTTGGGACCATTAATTGTGTGCTTTTACCAGAAGCCAAAGGTTGCTCAATTTTTTATTCTTTTTTCTTTTTTCTTTTAAACATTCACTTTAACGTCCTAGTCCCATAGATCTTCGACGTAGTTTTCATCAATTATCAGTATCCAAAGAGATTTTTTACCATTATTATCAGTATCCAAAGAGATTTTCTACTTTTTCACTGAATGAAGTTTGAACGTCGCTCCATTTTTTATTATTTTTTCTTTTTTCTTTTAAACTCTCACTTTAACGTCCTAGCCTCATAGATCTTCAACGTAGTTTTCGTCATGGCTGAAGAAAAAGGACGTGTACAATAACTGGTTAAGGTTTCCTGGGAGATACACAATTGAAAGATTATATGTGCATGAGGGACTGAATAAAGAAGAAAAGATAACAGCACACATTCTTGCTTGAATGATTTTACCTGCTAGATTTGTACAAGACATAATGACAACTCAAGATGTTTTTCTGTTGTATGCCATCAAGAATGATGTTCCTACCAATTGGGTGGAAGTAATAAAAGATCATATGATTGATGCAGGAACCAAATTTCCACGACAACTACCATATGTTGTGTTTATTAGCAAAATCCTGACCCTTCAAGGTGTGGATGTTAGTGGTGAAAAGAAATGCTCTTGTAACTGCTCAAATGTGATAAATCGAAACACCTTGATTTCCCTTGGCCTTGTGAAGACCAAAAAGGGATGGTGCTTCAAGGATGAAGAAAATATGGTTCAAAGTTCTGGAAGCAAAGCTTTGTTGTGGAAAAACTCAACAGACTCGAGCAAAAGATAGACGCTCTGCATCCGAAAAAGAATAAAAAGGATTCTGCAACTGAAGATTCAAGTGAAGAGTCTAGTGAGGAGGATTCCATGGAAATTTTATGAATCAGAATAGAGGCTTAGAATTTTAGTATGGAGTCTGTTTTGTGTTTTTCTTTTGTGTCTGTTTTGGTTTATTATTTATTTTGTGTTTGTTTTATTATTGGCATTATATGCCACATCTTTTTGCTTCTATCTAATTGTAATCATTATGAATATGTGAATGAAATCAAATTTCCCTTTTAAATCAATGAGTGTGAATGACTATTCTTTATTGTTGACTTAATTTGACTACTAAGGGGATTTGATGAAGAAGCCATTTGAGAATAAGATTAGACATTTAGGGGAAGGTTACAATTTCAATATAAGTTCAGAAATAGATTTAGTTTCAATTTAACTTTAGAATAGCACGTCAGTGGTAGTAAATATTTTAGGGTGCCACTCTTTTATTTATTTTTCTTTTAATACATCAATAATACGTCGTTTTCTAAAGCTACCCGACATATTATTGTCAACCAGAAGCAAAAATAGTTACTCCCTTTTTTTTTCTTTTTTCTTTTTTCTTTTAAACCACCAAGACTACATTAAATTCTACGAGGATGGACATATTATTTGTCAGTCAGAAGCCAAAGAGTTTCTCCTTTTTTAATTCTTTTTATTTTTAATCCAACAATAAACGAAGAGATGAACGTCATTCTCTGAGGAGGTTTGACGTATTATTTGTCAGCAAGAAGCAAAAGAGTTTCTCCCATTTTAATTCCTTTTTCTTTTTTCTTTTAAACCATCAAGATTACGTGAATTCTACGGGGATCGACGTATTAATTGTCAGCCAGAAGCCAAAGAGTTTCTCTCTTTTTAATTCCTTTTATTTTTAATGCAACAATAAATGAAGAGTTACTCCCTTTTTAATCCAACAATAAACGAAGAGTTGTAATACTTGGACGTTTCAATGTAAAAACCACCAATAGTACGTCAGTGCTTAAGCTATTTGACGTATTATTGTCAGCCAGAATTCCAAAAGCCAAAAGATGAATGTTAAACTATAGGGTAGTTCGACATATTATTGTTAGTCAGAAGTTAGAGGCTTACTCCAATATCTGCTGAACCGTATAGTAAAACATCGATCTCGTTAGATGTGTGACATTGATGAAAATGTTTAATTGGGCTTTCTATTTTTGGGAAAATTTTAATTGGGCCTGAAACTGAAAAGATTTTATGCACAACTTTATAAATAATAGGTTTGATAACCTATTATGCACTTAGTGTTCTTTAAACTGAAGAGTTACAAACCCTAGAATTATGATCAGAAATGGCTTCTTCTTCATCATCAAGAAGAAAAGGGAAGGTTTCTGGATTGCAAGGAATGCTAATCGTACAGGGAGGATTAATGATGAAGACATTCGAGGGAAGCTTTTAAGTCTAAGCAAGATTAAAACTGTGGTTTCTTACAGATGTCTGAAACTGGTGAGGGTGTTCTACTCCAACATAAAGATGAGTGATGAAATATTTTGTTCCGTAGTCCAATCTCAAAGAGATTTGGATTGGGATTGTCGTTTTTCAACTGATCAGGAAAGAAGGCTTTCTCTTTTAGAAATGGATTGGTCATCAAGGACTTATTGGATTCACCATGATTAAAAATGATGATCATCAACAAGTCATCCCATCTCTGAATCTTGCAGTGCAAACAAAATACGTTTGAAAAAAACTTAAGAAGATGACTGGGCTAGATGGTATGCGGTGATAATAGATTGTATGTCAGAATCGCTAAAAAGATTCTTAGAGCTCAGGTAAATTGAAAGATTGTATTTCAGAATCGTTAAAAAGATTATTGGGGCTCAAGTAAATTGAAAACGGACACAATCATTGAACAAAGATCTAAGGATTGAAAAATCATCGATCAAAATGGGAAGGAAGGTGATGTGAACAACCAGAAAGGGATCAACAATAATTCTACAACAGAAGAATATGGATTTTCATTGTTTGATTTTAATTTTGTAATCATTGGCTTCTTAATCCATGTTTTGTTTTTTTGGTTGTATGATTTTTTGAATATTAATGAAATTTTATTTTGGCAAACATTAGTGAATGGGGATTGAATTGTTTAAATTGATTAAATCACTTGTATGATTGCAATTGAACATTTTAATGTTACATCATTACATTGAATTCATACTCAATCTATGATAATGGTTATTGCATATATGGAGTTCATAGGAGAAATTTTACAAATGAAAGTATTATCTGAAGCCAAAGGTCGCTCCCTTTTTATCTTTTTCCTTTTTAAATTCCAATAGAACATCGAACTTTAGGGGGATTCGACGTGAAAGTCATTAATTAGTATTACGTCAAATTATATGTGTCTTAAACGTTTTTATCACGAAGAGATTCAATATTGTGTTTGAAATGACTGATAAATGTTGTGTTTGAAACGAAGAGATTCACGTCCAATATTGACACCACTTGACGTTCCACGTTATATGGGAAAATGTATTTAGTCAGTCTTGATAAATGCTTTTGTTAGTAACCAAGATATTCACGAAAAGACAGTTAGTTGGTCATTAATTATGTGAAGTTACCAACGAAAAAATACCTTGAAGGATTTGTAAAAAAAATTCATTTTTACAGAACGTAGCGTAGGTTCATAAATATAAAAGAAAAAAAATAATAAAAAAAATAACTAAATAATGAAACGTCGAAGCCATTGAAAAAATGACGTTATATGGGTTGATTTAAAAGAAAAATAAAAAAATAATTGTTGGCTGTAATATACAACGTCATCTTTCGTTACAATTGATGTCATATTAATTACATCAAATATTTAGTATTATTTATTTTGTATTGGACGTCAGCTATTTCTGTAGCTAGCGTTATGTGCACCAACGACCATCACGTCGACCCCATCTTGTTCGACGTTCTATATTGGTGTAAACGTCAAGTCATAAAGTGTGTTAAATTCTGTTTGGTTTAAAAGAGAAAAGGAAAAAACAATAAAGAAGGGATTCACTTGCTGACATATAAAACGTCGAATATTTGTCATGGTTGACGTCAAATGTGGGTAGGAGTAATACTGCTGGAAGCAAACCACTATATCATTATTTTCTTATTTTAAATTGAACGTTAGATGTTTATTAAGTTGACGTTATGTGATTCTAAAAGGTCATTGTTTACGTTGATCTAAGCCTTGTGTTGACGTTAATATGTTTTAGATTACGTCCTTCTGGGCCGTATTTGATGTTAATGCATTTTAGACGGCGAACTGTTTTAGTAACGGACGTGGAGCGATTGAATTTATTTACGAAAAAGCCACCGGTCATTTTTAACGTTGGATATTGAGCTGTTTGACGTTGACTGCGTGACGTTATACGATGTTTTTGCACTAGTGATTGAATAAAATGGATTTCCTGTTCTACTAGAAGGGTATTAATTCTAACTGAATCTCTAATTGTAATTACATGGAAATCAACCAGGCAAACCTTTATTATTGTTCCTCTTGAAATGGCTAGTAGTGATGTTGAAGGGTGGAAAAACTTCTTACCAAACATTATATTAGAAATGAAATGAAACCATTTATGATCGTCAATCGACAATAACTATAGATAAAAACACTTGAGACATATTTTGAGACATAATCTAGTGAAGCAGTTAAGAGTGAAACAATTTTCATTGATTATGTGAAGCTGGAACGAAATCTAACAAATCTTCTATCCAAAAACCCTAGCAAGAAACATGATTTTAAATGCATCAAAGAGAATGACACTTAAGTCAGTTTAAAACAAACAAGTGATAGTAATCCAACCTTTGTAATTGGAGATCATATGATTAAAGTTCATATGGGTAAAAACAAGTCACTTGTTGGTTTTTATAGCACTAATTTGATACTAAATCAATTATGTCTATTCTTATGGTGTATGTCAAATGTTAAAGACTACATTATTGAGAGGTTAAAATTTGTAATTAGAATTCTCTATGGTGTAAGTTTAAACAAAGTTTTTAATTATTTTCATATCTCTTACACGTGGTGTATGATTTGCAGCATACACTTGATGAAATCATCATCTATATAAGTATTAAGTGAAGCCGCTTGCATGAGAATTTTACATGATGTCTAGAGCAGTCATGAATATCGAGTACACACATAACTTAATAAATGCAACATAACGATAACAAAAAGAACAGTGATTGATAAATCGCTAACAATAGATAAAATGTCTTTTATTGAAGAATTGGTTTATATAATTTCTTATACCAACTCTAATGTATCATATTTTATATGAGACCCAAGATTTTTCTATTTTTATTCTTTTATCCTTTAACTTTTGAAATATACGGAAGATTGTAGTAAATTGTTGTTTTTTTAGAGTTAAAGGTACCCATATTTTCAAGAGTGGATTTTAATAGTGCATTTATTTATTTTCAAAAAGTAACCATCCTTTGACTTGTTTATCCCAAGAGATTTTTCTCTGTGAACGAAGGGGGTTGTTGGCAGCTAAAGCTTAAAATAGTACAAAATAAGAGAATACATAGACCCATCATTTCTCTTTTAGGAAAATACAATAATGCACATGATCCATTCACTTCTTTTTTGAGTGATTTAGTGAATACCCTAAATAAGTAAACACAATAAAGGGGAAGTCAATGTATAACATAAAAAGGAACTTTTAAGTGTTAGAAACAAAAAAAGTTAGAAACAAAAGAGTCAAATATATAAATGGTTAGATATAAGTGGAATCACTTCAATGAATTAATTAATGATAACCAATCTCACGCAATTAATATATATATTTAGATAATAGTTGTACCCATTATTTTCTTCTTTACCTATTTCTATCAGTTTTCCATTTTGGGGATGTATTTTTTTTACTCTCGTAATTTCAATTGATATTTTTTTTCTTATTATTATTTATTACCTTCAGTTTGGTTTCACTATTTATATGAAAAAGGTTCAATTAATTTTTTCAATTTTCAAGATATCTTATTATAATTATTTTTCATTCAATTAATCAAAAATCCATCGAAAATTTTAATTCACATATAACATAATTTATGCAAAAAAAAAAATACAGTGGTAGTTTATAAAATTAACAATATCAATTTCAATATATTAAAGGTGTACAGTGTTTCAGTTTTAAAGGTGATCTTATTTGGTAACTCCCAGCTCCTAAAGCAAAAGCACCAGTGGTCTAGTGGTAGAATAGTACCCTGCCACGGTACAGACCCGGGTTCGTTTCCCGGCTGGTGCAATGATCTTTTTGTTTTACATTTTATATTTATTATATATACACTGTGGTTTGCTTGATATAGTGTATATAAATATATTTTATACTTACAACAATATATGTATTTTTTATTGACTCGTGTTATTGGATGAAACTTCATTTATAATACTAATGTTACCATTTTAAAAACCAAATCCATGTGATATGCTAACACCTAAAGCAACCGCATGTCAAGTCAAAAAGATCAAATTACTCACAAGGTGGGCTATAAAAATTTGACAAAAATTATGTGACTCAATTACGCCTAAGTTAAAAAATTCTCTATACTAAAAGAAATATGTCAAATATGAAACACTAAATGAAGAGAGAATTGTAATCATGGAGGAAAATAAAATTTTAAGAAATTTACATGAGATAAACTTCACTATTACAAAAACAAGTTTTGACGTTTTTTATTTTGGATGTTTAATGTCAGTCTAAGCTCCAACATTGTTATCGGATTTGGACGTTTAACGTCAGTCTAAGCTCTAACATTGTTATCAGAGCACCATTTTAACGTTGGAGATAAGAAACAAATGTCAATTGACGTTGGTCTTAATCCCAACAGATGTAAATTTCCGTTGAGCAAAAGGTACTTACAATTTTGAGCGAAAGTTTTCTAGAGATGGAAAGGGAATTGACATTTATTATGACATTAATAAATGTCAATTGACTTCGGACCTGTTTGAAATAGACATCAATTGACATCTGTTATGACAGTCAATGGTAGGTTTTTTAAAAATAATTTTTATGTTTTTATAATTTTATCAAATGTCTCAAGCAGCATAATTTGTAGTATTTGATGTTTCTAAAACACATTACAATTGTAAAGAATGAACTAGTCAAAACTAAAAATTAAATTAATGTATGTCTTCAAGAAAAAAAATGGTTGTTATGGTGGATATGTCCTAACTCCATCACTCCAAAAGATACGTTGTCCAATCTTATCATATCTTCTTTATATTGTCCTCTATTATTAGTGATGAATTCTTGAAGCGTTGCAAAAACAACACAAGTTGATTGTTTTCATTCTAATGTTTAAAGTTGAATGAGATTTGTTATATGTGAAAGATATGTATTATTAATTCAATCCAATCATCTCTAATTCCTGCTCAAATGATGGTCTTCATCTTGATATGTATTATTTTGGACCATATGGCGTCTATCCTGTGCACATCCGATGTCGATTTACTACTAGTCCGACGTCTTATACTTTTCAAAAATTCATTTCAGTGCAGATTTTTAATGCTCAAGGCAAAGGCTATGATATCTGGTGCTTAGATGTCCGACATTAAATGAAATATGATGTTGTGGTTGTAGGTAGTCGACGTCTAATATGTTTTTGTTTACAAAACTATCACTAGTCACTTTTAAGATTGGCTCTTTTATGGTTTGACATTGTATGCGTGACGTTGAACTGCATCCAACATGATTTGTCATTTGTCACATAAAAAAGTAGTTGATATTAAAGTTTGATATAAAGACGAAAACCAAAATAGTATTATAATTTAGGGTCAAAAACATAATTAACTCTTTATATTATCACATGTATCTTATTTTTTTTTCTTATCATATATATGTGCTAGAATAAAACTGTTGAGATTGTTGGTAAGGGAAGCACTGATTTAGCTAAACCTTAATCTCACAGTGTTCTGGTTTTTTATGATGACAACACATTATTAATAACACATGATTTGATATGTGTTACATGTTCAATTCTTTATTGTGTTTGATTCATTATAGAACATGTTTGTGTTGATACTCATATATGTATGCATATTCACTGATTTTATACTTGATACATCACCTGTGATTGCATAACTTTTGTTTTAGAAAAGAAAACTACATGCACTTTGTTGAGCTTATATTGTGTGGCAAAACTGCAAGTTTTAAGTCGACTTCATTATGAAGTAAGTCGATTAAAACTCACGACTTTGCACAGATTTTCTAAAATAGTATTGTGAGTTAGTTTGCAATGAAAAGTTTTTAAAACTGTTTTGAAGTGTTATAGTCGACTGCATGCGTAGTGAATTCGACTGAGTTAGTTAATGTTTTGAAATTCTGTTAATAATGTGATCTATAACGGCTATATTTCTATTGTCTATTAAAGAATTAATTACAAGTCAATTGTATCAAATGTGTAATTAATTTTGGTTGTTATGACTACTGCTAATTGACTTAACTGTTATAACTGTCTAGTGACAGTCGACTACCTTAGTGGCACAATCGACTACAAGAGCGTCTGATTTATAGAAAACTATTAGGTGTTGCAAGCTTTAGACGAGCTTCGCTTTAATGCTATCAACCTTAAGTGAGTTTTTGCTTTTATGTGACTGAATTCAGCCGGGCTTCTCTTTTGATGGGCCCGACTTCAGGAAAGCTTCACTTTGACGTGACCAACTTTAGATGGGCTTCTTTTTATATGCAGCCAACTTTAGGAGAGTTACATTTTAATGCAGCCAACTTTGAGCAAGCTTTTATTTTGATTTGGCTGACTTTGTTAGGTGCTACTAATTTGGGCTTCTATACTGACTTTCTTTAAATTTACTTCACTTCAAACAATTATCATCGCTCTTTTGAGTCCTCTCCATGCTTGTCCTCACATTTCTTGTATACATTCACTATTTGTTTGTTATCGAAGGGAGTAAAAGCGACCAAGGTGAAGGCAGAGTGGGACATCCTGGTCGCTTGTGTACTAAGGTCAGTGACAAACAGAGGTAAAGTTCCAATGTGATTGTTCAAGTTCAGGCTTGAGGTTGCTCGTATGGGTTGAGGAGAGCCCCATTTCCTAATTGGTTCGCTGAAGACGTATACTGAGAGTTTGGAAAAAGAGACGGGCCACCTTTTATAGTCTTGATTCAGACTCAGGGTAGTGGATAACTCGTCTACTTTGGTTTTGGACTGTTGACTGGCTGTTGCTTCTATAATTGTCAAATCGAGTTATTATATGCTCTTGTACTTAGGTGTCATCTTTTTTCTATGTAGTGTCTTGTTTAGAGGTCTTTTGATGTCTTCTAAGTTACTTGGGTGTTGTACTGTACGATATCCATTGTGACGAACGGTCTCCTGCATACAACCGTGCCGACCGTCCAGAATGACCACCTAGGCCTACTAGCGGAACCAATCAACCATCAAACCGTACGATGCCTAGGGTGTCGAACGATCTCCTGCACACAACCATGTTGATCGTTCAAGATGACCACCCAGGCCTGCCAGCTGAACGAATCAACCATCAAACCATATAGTGCCTAGGGTGCCGAACGGTCTCCTACACACAACCGTGCCGGCCGTCCAGGACGGCCACCCATGCCTATTAGCTGAACCAACCAACTTGGCCGACCACATGGTTAGGTTATTAATGATAAACAGCTTATTAAAACCCCTAATGGAGATTAAGGTATGATTGGGCTGTCATCAAGCCCACAAAAGGTAAAAGCTCATCTCAACGAGTATAAATAAAGGTCCCAAGTATGATTTCTGGACAGGTTGCATAATACATGCTCTACTTGCTATAGTAACCGTTCAGTCACTTTATTAACTTGAGCGTCAGAGTGCCTTTGACAAGCGCCCGCCTGGCTTGGAGAACGAGGAGGGAGAACGAACAACTTGGAGTACGAGGAAGAGGCAGGTAATCGTTCAGCCTTCAACACGTAAACGCGCAGTCTTCACCAGCCCGTCTGATCTCCATCAGTTAGCAGTCCTCGCTAGCACGCTCGGTCTCTACCAGTTGACATTCTTCACACACCCGTCCGATCTTCAACCTGGAGCGCTTCGAGCTACGTCCGTCCAGTCTTCGATTCAACATGTGGTGTTTTGAGCAAAGGACCTCAGCACAACTTTATACCTGAAACAGGTGTCATTTTTTTTTTTATTTCTAGATTTGTGGATTTTTCTTTTTGCCGTCTACGTGAACTTTGTTTCATTGTTGTCTAATAACTCTTGTTTAAGAGTTTATGGCGCCACTTTTCATGGACTTTATATGTTGTGGAAGCATTAATTATAGTAATGGATATTTTCAAATTCCAGTTCATCAATAGTTAGATAGAACATCACTAGTGCAGAATTGGCTTTTAACGGTACCCCTTAGACTTCGGTTAGGGTGGGGCCCGACGTAAATTATTGACCGGTGATATTTTTGTAAATAAGTCAGACCTAGAGACGTCAGTTAGGAGGGGCCCCGACGTCTATAATATTATAAACGTCAGGGCCCCTCCTAACTGACGTCTATAGGCCTGACAGGTAGGTGAATAGTCATTCTTTTTCGCCATATAGACGTCAGATCCCGCCACCCCCTACATCTATATACGATTATAGACGTCGGCCCCTCTCTAACCGACGTTTATAAGTTCAATTAGACGTCGGTGCTCCTAGTAAACGACATCTATATGCCCCGCGAATATTAATTTTTAAATCATAAAGACGTCATATTAGTGAGGGCCTCGATGTCTATACTATTATAGGTGTCGATCCCCCCCAGCACCCGACGTCTAGATCTGACGTTAAAAGCCCAAAATAATAGACGTCTAAAGCCCTTTCTGCACTAGTGCATGTACAAAGTTTTCTAATCTTTCCATCGCTTCTCTTTCAACGCTTTGTTTTCAGCCGTCAAAGATCCTGTGATAGTTTTTGGTTCTTCGAAACCTTCTAGAACCAATTGCCAAACATCTTAAGAACCAATAAGAGTTTTATTATTGTTGACTATATAACTTTGATGCCAATTTATGGAATAAGATCCGATAAAGTAAACATGTTTTTTCTTTTGTTTAAGGATTTCTCATTTTCTCAAACACTGCACCGATACATTTAAAGGCTGAAAGTTGTCTTTCAGCAATTTAAAGACTTAAATTCTATTAATAAATATAGTAAAAATTCATTATAGCCAAAATAATTATTTATTGGCTTTTTAACCTTTTTATTCTAACAATGAAAACGGGTGAATTAAAACTAGGTTTAATCATTTCAGGAAGTCCCTATTTTCGGGCAGAATCTCAATTTGGTCCTTTTCTTTCTCGACGTCTCAATTAGGTACTAATTTTGTGAAAATTGCAACAATTCAGCCCCTGACGTTAAATTCAGCCCAACGGCGTCAGTTTCTGGTTGATGTGGCACGCTGAACTTTTATCACTCTTACCACGTCAACTTTTTGAAAGGGCAAAATGGGAAAATAAAAACTTTAGGTGTAGGCCTAACAAATGTAACTGAGATTGATGAAAAATTTGGGAGTAGGGTTCGTGTGCAGAACAAATTAGCGTTGGAAGTTGGAAGAAGGCCTTCTTGCCTGCGCGAGTTGGATTCTATGTGTTTTTGATTCACAGGTTGATGGAGACGAAGAGAAAGTGGCGGTGCGATGGTGGTCGAGGTCAGTGATGTAGATGACGAACTTGTTGGGTCAAATATTCATTAGTGGGTCAAGGAGTTGGTCTTGCTATTACAAGCCTCTAGGTTAAATATTTGGATTTCCCGTAACAAGAAAACCATCTCCATCTTTATCCGGCTCCAATGGAAAAACCTGCTCACTATACTCTTTCCCCTAATCGTTCTTCCCTGAAGATTTACTCCTCTGAAGAGGCATCACTGTGATTGCGCCATCGATTCAGCATCCGTGGTGATGGAGGCAGCGAAGGAGTCGTGCCAGATAAAGTCGTGACGATAGAAGAAGATGGGGCAGTGGCCGCTAGGGATGATGGAGATCACGCGACGGGCGATGGAGTTGCATCGTCTACGGCGTTCTTAGTCGGCTCCTCTGGAGGCAAAACGAGACCGCTTGCGCAGAGGTGACAGTGGCGGAAAAGGAGACGGTGCGACCCTTGATTTGTGTGTGGAACCGAGCGTCTCGGCTGCGGTCCTCTATCACTAGTGCCCGATGAGTTTAGGGTTCCCTGTACATTCTTCCGCTAAAGAAGGAGGGGACAGCGGTGAGCACGAAAGTGTTGTTAGCCCACTTCAAGGATTGTTCGGATTACCATGGATGAAGAAGATTTCGCTCCCTGGTGGATACCATGGAGGCGCTGTAGATCTACGTTTCTGGAGGAGATGACAAATATGTGAACTTGGCTTGCGGTATTAAGGAGGTCGAGGACGAGGGAGGCTTCGCGTGGCGGTCATGGAGGTTGGGGTGATGACTGCAATTAAAGTTTTTTATTATTCCTAATTTGCCCTTTCAAAAACATGACGTGGCAGGAGTGATAAAAGTCTAGCAAGCATAGATTGACGTCGTTAGGCTCAATTTAACGGCAGGGGTTGAATTGTTGTAATTTTCACAAAATTAGAACCCAATTGAGACGTCGAGAAAGAAAAGGACTAAATTGAGATTCTGCAAACCTTAAAACTATTAAAATTGATGTTTAAGTTTATTTCACCAATTTCTACTACACATTCAAGCATTATTATAACAAATTATAATAAAATAACATAGATATTATTTTGTCTGGTGAAACATATTTATTGAAACAAGTGGTGATTTTTTCTGATTTTGGAATATTGAAGGAAAAGGACGTATCAAATAAATTATGATGGCAAACATAGATGGGCCCATCGTACTACTTTTTGAATTAATATAGTCATTTGTTGGTAGCTGTTGGTAGCTGCGTACTATACCACAAATATGTTATCTCTACCTCTCTTCCTCATCTACCATTCATACAAACACTTCATTCCCTAGCAAATAACTCAACACAACAAACACATTCCACTGCTGCATAGTGATGGCTAAAAACGATTTGAAACTTTTGGGTGGGTGGTTCAGCCCTTTTGCCCTAAGGGTGCAGATTGCCCTTAACCTCAAGGGTGTAGATTATGAGATTATTGAAGAGACCTTGAATCCCAAAAGTGAACTTCTTCTTAAGTCCAATCCTGTGCACAAGAAAATCCCAGTTCTCCTTCATGCAGATAAACCCATATGTGAATCTGCAATCATAGTCGAATACATCGATGAAGTTTGGACCCATGCTCCCTCCATCCTTCCACAAAATGCCTATGATCGAGCTAATGCCAGATTTTGGGTTGCTTACATCGATGACAAGGTATATACACTTAGGAGTATAGGTTAATTTTTCTCTTGAAACTCGTGAATACACACGTAAATTCATTACATCATAAAAATATGTTTTTTTTTTAGACTTAATTTATAAAAAGTATTTACTACATACATAATTTTTTTATTGAATAACTGCCTTTAACTTTCTTTTGGGTGAATGTTTGATGTGGGTGTAGTGGTTTCCGTCCTTGAGAAGTATTCTGATAGCTGAAGATGATGAGGCAAAAAAGCCACACTTTGAGCAAGTAGAGGAAGTAGTTGAGAGGTTGGAAGAAGTGCTAAAGAAGAGCAATAGTGAAGGGAAGGCATTTTTTGGAGGAGATACAATTGGATTCATTGATATTGGTTTTGGTAGCTTTCTGAGTTGGACGAGAGTGATTGAGAAGATAAATGGAAGAAAATTGCTGGATGAAACAAAGCACCCAAGTTTGGTCCAGTGGGCTGAAACATTTGCTGTTCATCCTGCTGTCAATGGCCTTCTACCAGAAATTGACAAGCTTATTGAATTTTCCAAGATTTTAAAGCTAAAGTTAGCTGCTGCAAAGTAAATGAATCGAGTTGATTCAGGGATGAATTTCAAATGGTTATTCTAAGTTATGCGTGTAGCAGCTCTCTCCATTTACAACTTATGATAAATTTAAAATAAAGTTCAATCATTTGGAATTTGTTGTGCTTTTGAGTTGTATTGTAATGTATCAACTTTTAAATTATTAGGAATTTAGTTTAAGTTGTGACTGGTCTTTATGTAACATCCCAAAAATAAGATATAAGGATATGATTAAGCAGTTTATTAATTATCATATAAAGTAAAGTCTTACAATCATTCTAAAATAACTATAAAATTTAAACTTTAGGGACACCTCATCTCTCTCTGCTCATACCCACAGGATGATTATAGTAAACAGAGAAAACAGGGAAAACATACAACACAAACACAGATAAAAGGGTAAGTGATACGTTGTCGTTGAAGCTATCAAATTGATACTACTTTTCAAGGCAACTTTAGTATTGCCAAGTTAGTAGTAAGAAAGTAGATAGGATTAAAGTAACCCTGAGTCGTCTCCCAACGAATACGAATTGCTTTTCTATATTTGAATCTTATATATGCAATGCAATGCTCAAGAATAAAAGTGAGAAATTATTCTAATGAAATTAATGTTTGAAGAATGTTAAAGATCAAATAGGAAACTTAAAATCGATTATAATGAAATAGGCTAATTCTACTGCTTTTCCATGATAGATTCATCATCAGTTATCCACAGATTATTGCTCAGGTTTCAAATTAATTGAAGTACATTCTCAATTAATTTGAGGGCGATCATGCAGTTAACCAAAGTAGATTCTCAATCAAATGCAAGACCTTTCTAGATTATTCACAATGAATTCAACCAAAATACATTCTCAATCAAATCCTATTGTGTTTAATCATATCTATTCTTAAATCTCCTAACCAAATTAAAAGCTAATCAATCAAAGTAAATTTTCAATTGATTTAGTTGAAATTATTACCACCAACCAAAGTACATTCTCAATTGATAGCAAAAACCTGTTTAATCATATGAAAGTTCCTAAATTCAACCAAAGTAAATTCTCGATTAAACCTAGAAACCCTTGAACTCATGTGATCAATATGCATGTAGATTCAAACACCTTATGATGAAAAAATATTGCTTTTAATATGATTGAGAGATGAAAGACATAGAAGAAGAATAACTCAAATCAATAACAAAAAGAAACAACTACATTAATTCAACTTAACCTCAAAATCCATAATGAAATTACAGTGGAATAGCCCTAGAAGCTTAGCCCTCCATGAATGAATTATAATACATGATGAAATAAAAGTGAGAGGAGTGGTGGATGAATGAATTATGATTTTTTCCTCCTTGTGTCTCTTTATATAGGACTTAGTTGGGCTTGGGCTCTAAATACTTTGTTGATAAAATCTTTTATCATATATCTTCCAAATAACTAAAAGATTTAGATAATTATAAAATTATTTGGAAGATATTTTTTATTTGATATTCTCAAATTAATTTAATTCAACAATTGAATTTTTTCTTCTAGCCTTTTTGAATTTTCCAAAATTGCACATAAACCCTGAAATTTCTTCTATCTGTGTTTTAGCCCCTTTTGAATTTCCAAAATTGCAGGAAAGCCCCTCAGTTGACCAACCTTGACTATATTCAAAGAGAATTGACCAGCTTTGACCAAAATGGACAATCCAATGAGAGCCTGCCATGTGGTAGCCCCTTTCCCACGTGGCGGAAGGAAGGCAGTGGCGACGAGAGGATGATTTTGCGAGGTGAGTGGTGAGGTGTTGAAGGTGGCGGTGGTGCATGAAGATGGTGGTTGGCCGTGGTGACGACTTACGATAGCTAGGGTTTGGTGGCAGAGTGATGCGACAACACGGCTTGGCTGACGGCAAAGGAGGATTAGGGTTTCTGTTTGGGCTGAAGGTTGAATAGGATGGTGACATGGCAGGGGTGATGATGTGGTAAAATATGGTTGGCTACCTGTGTTAGTGGTGGCCTGCCACGTGGCAGAATCTGGTGAAATCTAATTTAGGAGGGGTGTGTGTAGGGAAATTTAGGAGGTGTATTCAGAATAAAGTTACTGTTGGGCTTAATATTGGGCCTGGTTTAGAAAATAGGGGTGAATCATTGTAAAAACAAGGGTGTATTCCACCTCTTTTCTTGAATAAACTCATTTTAATTTTGGGCCTCAATTTTTGCATCTTTGGACCTATAAACTTGTAATTTTAGCTGTACAAATAAACGTAAGAATTTCCAAGAATAATTTATGCAACTAAATATCACTTTTTAAACCCCTTTTATTTCCGAACCCAATAAATCCAATCATAAAAAATTCTCTTCAAATCAACCATTTAAGCACAAATATCCCATAAAAAAAATTGAATTTTAAAGCATAAATGCAACATAAATATGCACTCATCAATAAGTTAGAAGAAAAACAAGTAATGACATATGAATACAATTACACTTTCAAGTAAGATAAATACAAACATATCAAACCAAACTAACTTTGTATTTAACAACCATTGACTTGATCATCCGGATTAATATGAATATGTAGCTATGACAGTTCGTGCACTTGTTATGGTGAAACAACTGGCCCACCCCAAGCTATCACACAAGGTTAGTCCATTATAACTCACCTTAGGCCAAGGAAAAGTCCTTAGGCTAGGACCTCCTATTATTCTCACGACATGCATCACCCCTCTCTACTTGAGAATAGGTGACCATTAGAATGTCAGGATGAACTCCAAAATTAAGTTTCCAATATTCATACCTTACAAACTTTAACGAGTACCATTGAGAAATTTCTCCTTGGAATTCTCTTCTACACCATTTGAAACAATAAACCTTACTTTGATACTCATATAATACTCATAACGAGCTGAGTCACTATGCAAATGCACTGACAGTGCCCCCAACCTCAAAACCACTCGCTCAGCGACCCAACTCGTTGAGCAAATTAAACTATCAGTGGTACCAGACTCTAACCTCCAGCCTAGCGCCCCAATTCGCTATGCGAAATTCCAGACAATGGTTAAGACCCCCCCCCTCAACACACGTTAAGCACACTCATACGTTGGTCGAATAAAACTGACAGTTCTCCTAGACCTCAACCCCTCGCTCAGCGCCCCTTCTCTCTATGCGAATCATCAAACAGTGAGTCAGCCTCCACAACCACTCGCTGAGCGAGTCTGCATAATCTACAGCACAAAATCTACAGAATTACGCAACCTACACCAAATTTACCAATTCCAACTATTTTTCCCAACTTCTATCCCTCCTAGATTGTGTTATATACCTAATTATACTTGACTAAGTGTATTTAAACCTTTCTAACCACACTCTAAAGTGTTTACTAACCAATTCCTACTTCAAAACTTACAATTCATCAACCTATGCATCCAAATCACATTATACTACTTTTGGCACATTTTTAACAAGTTTATGGACTCTAACTAGTCCTAAATGACCTACCTAGACTATCCTTAGCAACCAAATGAACACCTAACACCCAAAACAAATTTTCACTACTCCACTTCCTCTAAACTAGTTAAGACAAGTGTAAATAACTTCAATTCACAACCACTCACTCTCATAACAGATTCCTAACAGTTTAAAACATCCAAACACAGAATTAACATCATTCCAAATGGTCCAAAATCTCAACTTATCATTCCATACTCAAAACAATCAAAACTACACATTTTCCATCTACTTTTAACATTAATTCAGTGTAACCAGTTCAAGAATCATACAATCATCAAACATGCAAAATAAATTATCAATTAAATACATTCTAGCTTCCCTTACCTCGACTAAACTTTGCACAACTCACAGAAACCCCAATAGTTTGCTTGTACCGTAAGGAGATTTTAGAAACACCTACAAATCACCGATTGGTGATAGCAAACGACTCTCGGAACTTAAATTGAACTAAGTATCAAGAGAATAAGACTCTAGTCAGATGCAAAGATAGAACCTCTTTATGATCACCGATTGAAGCAAACCTAGAAAAGAAGAACGAAACTTACCTACTCAAATCAAGAAATTGATCAGGCAGATAGGTAGAACTCTACGCCGTGATCACCTTGGTACCTCCTTATCGTCAAACAGTGGATCAAGGAGTGAGAAAAAGTAGAGAGAAGTGAGAGAAAGCAAGGAGGATAGTGTTCTAGAGAGATAGAGGTATTTTAGATAATGAACTAAGCTTTAGAAAATTTTATTTATATTAGAAGATTATTTTAAAATAAAATATTGTCTCATTATTATAATACACATATCTACTCTAATACTCTATTTTCTAGGTTCTTACATTCTCCCCAACAACAAAAATTTTCGACCTCGAAAATTAGACTTACAAGAGAACAGGTGAGGATACAACTCTCTCATGACTCTCTCTAACTCCCAGGTAGAGTCACTTATCCTATTATCCCAGAAAACTCTTATTAGACTGATGGTCTTTCCTCTAAGTTGTGTCGTCTGGCTCTCTACAATCTTGACAGGCTGCACCTCCATTAAAAGATCTTCTCTGACATGCACATTCTCAACTTCAAGCACATGAGAAGGATCAAGCACATACTTCCTAAGCTGTGAGACATAAAATAATGAATGAAGATTCACCAGCTGGGGTGGCATAGCTATCCCGTATGCCACTGGCCCTACTCGTCTCAAGATTTGGTAATGACCAATAAACCTAGGAGATAGCTTCCTAGCACGAATGGCTCTTCCCACGCCCGTGGTAGGAGTCACTCTGAGGAAGACATGATCCCCAACTACAAACTCCAATGGTCTCCATCTTTGATCAACATAGGACTTCTGTCTATTTTGAGACGTCCTCATCCTCTCCTGAATGAGTTTCACCTTCTCAGTGGTCTGTTGAATTAACTCTAGCCCCATCAACACAGAATCTCCATCCTGAAACCATCAAAGAGGCGTCTAACATCTTCTCCCATACAGTGCCTCGAACGGTGCCATACCAATGTTGGCTTGATAAATATTGTTGTAGGTGAACTCCACCAACGACAACACCTCATCCTAAACTCCCAAGTGATCCAATAAACACGTCCTCAGCAAATCTTCAGGTGATTGGATCCTCCTCTCCAATTGGCCATCAGTTTGAGGATGATAAGCTAAACTCATCTACAAACAACTACCCCACTCACTCTGCAACGACTGCCAGAATCTCGAAGTGAATTGCGGTTCTCTATCTGATACGATGCTAGAATATACTCCATGTAGTCTCACCACCTCTCTAGTATATAGTTGTGCAAGCTTTTCCATCTACATCCTCAAATTCACTACTAGAAAATGAGCATTCTTGGTCAACCTGTCAACAACAACCCCTAATTGTCCGTGGAAAATGGGTAACAAAATTCATGGGGTTTAATGTCTCAGTAGGTCCTTATTTTCGCCTAGAATCTCAAATAGGTCCCTTTCTTTTTCTGCGTCTCAATTGGCTCCTTAATTTTGTAAAATTGTATCAATTAAAGGCTTTCCATCAAATTGATCAAACGTTCGTTAAAGTGGCATGCTGACAATGTAATTTTTTATTACGTGGCCTTAAAAACGTTACTGAACTGTATTTTTTTTTAATTTTTGAATTAAAAAATAAAATGTAAAGAGTGGAAACAGTTTTTAAGTAGGGGCAAAGTTGGAAATGAAATAAAATTAAGTGATGAAATTGGGGGAAATTAAAGTTTAGGGTTCGTAGGAGACGAGATACACGAAACATCCATTAGACAAATTGGTTCCCAGAAACCTCCGTCTTCCGCTGGGATCACCAGGGACATGCTGGTGGCAAAACGCATAAACGAAATCGCTCTAGTGCGGCGGAAGTGCGTAAACGACATGATAACATGGTCCCGTCGGGGCTCTCTCCGGCCGGTTAAAATCATCACCCGCGACGCCCTCCGTGCTGGAAGTTCCACCACACACCGTCGTTCCAGCTTCTTTCTTTCCCCACGCGAGCCACCATCGGAGCAAGAACGTGCCACGCTGCCGCTTCTCCTTCAAACTTCCAGATCAGAGTGCAACAGAGGAACGTTGTTTCACCTCTCCAAGTTTTTGTTGGAACTCTTTCTTTAATTAGCTGTAAATCCGAGAAAGGACCCCCTTTCATTTTCTTCTTTAAAGTTTAGTTTTTGATTTGTATTATTGTTGTTTGGAAGTGATTAATTGTGGTTGTTATAGTGTACATTTGTAGAAAATTATTGCCGGGATGTGGTGTTTCATGTTGCATGCGTGAGAAAAAAAGTTAAAGAAAGAAAATGAATTTTGTTTATGGGAATTAAAGATGAAGGTATTGTGTTCTGGATTTGGGGTTTCTTTTGTAAATTTGGTGAAAGAAGATAAAGTTATGATGATGGATGATTGTTGTGTAGAGGTTTGAGAGTTTTACTTGAAAAGAATCATGGAGAATTTCGGGAAAGCTGGTTTTGGAGGAATCATTGTATGGATGAAAAGGGAAACATTTTTTTTTTGAGGATTTTGGGTATGGTGGTGTCTACTGGAACTTGAAGGAGAAGAGATGCATTAAGAAAAGTTAACATAGGGGAAAAGAGAACACCCCCTTTCAGCACTTAATTTTATTTCATTTCCAACTTTGCCCTTAATTTAAAACGTTTTTTCACTATTTATCCTTCACTTTTAATTCAAAAATTAAAAAAAACACATTTCAGTCACATCAGTATGCCACGTAACACCTTACTTAACGATGTTTGATTAATTTGACGGAAAGCCTTTAATTGATCCATTTTTTTTAAAAATAAGGACCCAATTGAGATGGCGAAAAAGAAGGGGACCTATTTGAGATTCTGGGCGAAAATAGGGACCTACCAAGACATTAAACCAAATTCATGGCTATGTTATCCCATTTCCACTAAGGAATATCCAACTGTTGCAATAAAACACCAGGTCTCTAATTCTCCACCAAAACAAATCCTTGAGGTCTTGATATATTTTAGTCATGCTAGGATGCATGCTAAAACGACTTTGATGACCTTTATCAAGGATCAATCTCTTCAGCTCACCATTACTAGGAATACACACCCTGCCCCCAAAGGAAAGTCTCCACCCTGATCTATGCCAATCAACCCCACGGATCTCTTAAGCTCGGCGTTTGACAATTGTTTCTCTCTGATACGCCTCTACAGATCCCTCGACACTACCAAACTGCTGCATCTGATACTATCTGACTCCAAATCCACCTATAGCCTCAAATCTATAAAACTCTTCACCAGCTCCAACTCCCTGACCATCAAAGTACAAACATGCACTATCTTCCTACTCAGTGCATCTACTACTACATTTTCCTTTCCTGGATGATAGAGTAGGTCAAACTCATAATCCTTCAAAAACTTCATCCACCTCCTTTGCCTAATATTTAGCTCTTTCTAATCAAAGAGGTACTTCAAACTCTTGTGATCATTGAATACCTGAAACTGTGCACTTGCTGCCAACTCTAAGTCATGAGCGGGGTAATTCTTCTCATGATTCTTGAGTTGCCTTAAAACATAGGCAACCACTTTCCTCTCCTACATTAGTACACAACCCAGTCCCTGATAGGAAGCATCACAAAAAAAACTCAAAAGGTTTACTTGTGTCAGGGATCACCAACACTGGAGCACTAGTCAACCTCTGATTTAGCTCTTGAAAGCTAGACTCACACCTTTTCGTCCAAGCAAAAGGTTGATCCTTCCTCGTCAGTTGTGTCAAGGACGCTCTTATCCCCTCTATGAAGCGACGATAGAAACTCGCCAAACCAACAAAGCTCCTAATCTTAGTAGCAGACTTAGGTCTCTCCCACTGAAGCATAGCCTACACCTTGGCTGGATCCACAAAAATGCCACCAGCTGAGATCACATGCCCTAGAAACTGCACCTCTTCCATCCAAAACTCGCACTTAGACAGCTTGGCATACAACTTCTTCTCTCTCAACACCCGAAGCATTATCCTAAGATGCTCAACATGCTCCTCATGAGTCTTGGAGTAGATAAGTATGTCATCTATAAAGACAACAACAAACTTATCTAAGAACGACTTGAAGATTTTGTTCATATAGTCTATGAATATGGTTGTAGCATTAGTTGCATTAAAAGGCATAAATACATACTCGTAGTGACCATATCTGGACCTAAAGGCAGTCTTCTGAACATCACCTGCCTTGACCAGAATCTGATGATAACCTGACCTCAAGTTTATCTTAAAGAACACCATAGCTCCATGCAGCTGATCCATCAAGTAATCAATCCTAGGCAATAGGTACTTGTTCTTTATTGTTAACTTGTTCAACTATAGATAATCCACACACAGCCTAGAACTACCATCCTTCCTCTTCATAAGCAATATAGGCGCACCCCAACGTAAAACACTAAGCCTAATAAACTGCTTTTCTAATAATTCCTCAATCTGCTTCTTCAATTCAGCCAACTCCGTTGGAGCCATCCTATAACGAGTTATTGATATTGGCCCTACACCTAGCACTAGATCAATAGAGAACTCAACCTCCCTCTAAGGAGGCAACCCTAACACTTCCTCACGAAATACATCCAGAAAATCACTCACAACGGAGTGATCCAAACTCTGACCACGATGTTCCACTTCCATATGGGTCAATACTAGAAAACATGACCCATATGCTAATTCCTGCCACACCTGACCTGAAGACAACAATGCTGATTCATCAACCTTTGGAAACAATGACTTCTTCTCACCACATTCTATGAGAATGCGATTGACAGACAAACAATGCATCCCCAAAATCACCTCCAACCCTTGTAGAGGTAAACAAATCAGGTTGACTCTGAACTGACGCCCCTCAATCACAACTAGACATCGAGCACACACCGTAGATGTCCTAACCAACTCAACTGCTGGTGTAGACACCACCAGATCAAACTGTAGCTCTCCCATAGTCAACCCCAACTTCTCAACACATGCCTCAAAAACAAAGGAATGTGTTGCCCTCGAATCAAATAACACACAACAAGATGCTCCAAACAACTAGCAATAACCAATGATGAGGTTACCTGAGCTAGCCGCCTCTAATATAGTCAAAGCATAAACACAGCCCGTCGCCTAAGGTCTGACACCACCTCTTTGTTGAAATCTCTTAGCGTGATGTACATGTGAATCGACACTCCTAGCCATAGGGCAGTCCCCCTCATAATGCCTTTCTCTATTGTATCTGTTACATCTCTTGTAACCCGCCATTTGAGGACAAGCTGACCTCAGGTGAGGTCCTCCACAGGTAAAACAACTTACAAGCCCCTACTGCCCAGAATAACCAGAAGAACAAGGTGACTCCGAGGAAAAACTCCTAGACCCATGAGAGAGGTCTAGACTAAGGAATCCTCCTAACACCAGAACTTCCCTTGGACCCAGATCATCCATCAATCCCCAACGACTAACTTTGTTGACTTTTCACTTCTTTCTTGGTCTTCTCTAGCACTCTTGCTCTCTCGACCAAAGTAGGAAATTATTTTATACATAAACCTGTCACCATCAGCTTTATATCTCCCCTTAACCCATTCTCAAACTTTCTACATTGTCATTCCTCATCCATGGCCAATATGTGGAAGCGAATCAAATGCTTAAACCGATCTGCATACTCAGATACTGAGATACTTCCCTACACTAGTTGAAGAAACCTAACCTCTTTTGCAAATCTTACAATTTCCGGAAAATACTCAGTGTAAAATTTCTTTTTGAACAATTCCTCTAGAATCATCCTCGTGTTGCTCCATCAGTGGCTAGCCTCACTAGTTAATAAGTACTCGATAAAGACCAACCTACTCTCATCAGGGCACCTCTTGGCATTGAAAATTCTCTCCATATCCTTGAACCACTAGTCAGCTTCATCTGGGCTACACTTGCCATTGAACTTGGCTAGATGCTGCTGCAAAAAGCTCTCTAAACTCCACTCTTGAGCATGAG
Source organism: Vigna reflexopilosa (assembly GCA_027742785.1). Lineage (NCBI taxonomy): Eukaryota > Viridiplantae > Streptophyta > Magnoliopsida > Fabales > Fabaceae > Vigna > Vigna reflexopilosa. The sequence continues at coordinate 21,636,450 of CM050930.1, read as the reverse complement.
TGGAGGAAACAGAAGGTCCTGTTGTAACCCTTCCACTTGTCATCAACTCCATACACTGCCTCTGGGATGTCTCAATTGACACCCTAGCAGCTTCCAACTGTTGCAAGGCCTCAATATTTTGCTGCACTAATGCAACATTTTGTTGTTGCATTGCAGTTAGCATAACTTCCATTATCCTCATCATATCAGGTGCATCAGGATTAGTAGGTGGGGGACGAGGAGGCCTAGGTGTCATCTTCTGCTTACACAGAGAGAAAAGCCATCAGTCCTACTTAAAGCAATAAGGATAACCACTATACATGACTAAAAGTACACAAATACATGCATAAACACAAACATATCAAACCAAACTAACTTTGTATTTAACAACCATTGACTTGACCGTCCAGATTAGTATGAATATGTAGCTATGGCAGTTCGTACACTTGTTGTGGTGAAACAGTTGGCCCACCCCAAACTACCACACAAGGTTAGTCCGTTATCACTCACCTTAGGCCACGGAAAATCCCTTAGGCTAGGACCTCCTGTTATTCCAACGACATGCCTCACCCTTCTCTACTTGAGAATAGGTGACCATTAGAATGTCAAGATGAACTTCAAGACTGAGCTTCCCATATTCATACTTTACAAACTTTAACGAGAACCATTGAGAAATTCCTCTTTGGAATTCTCTTCCACACCATTTGAAACAATAAACCTTACTTTAATACTCATCTAATACTTATACCTAATCATACATCATCCGCAAACAAATCAATTTCATTACTCCAACCAATAAAGAACAAAGAAGAAAAGAATACACGAGTGTTTGTGCTGAGCGACCACAGACTTTATTCACACAACGACTCAACTCGCTATGCGAATCCACTTACACTGCCCCCAACCTCCAAACCACTCGATCAACGACCTAACTCGCTGAGCGAATTAAACTACTAGTGGTACCAGACCCCAACCTCTCGCTTAGCGCCCCAATTTGCTATGCAAAAGTCCAGACAGTGGTCGAAACCCCCCAAACACACGCTGAGCGCACCCTTTTGTTGGTCGAATAAAACTGATAGTGCTCCCAGACCTCAACCCCTTACTCAGCGCACCTCCTCGCTATGCGAATCATCAAATAGTGGGAAAGTCTCCACAACCTTCTTGCTTAGCGAGTCTGCATAATCTGCAGCACAAAATCTGCATAATTACGCAACCTACACCAAATTTACCATATTCCAACTATTTTTCCCAACTTCTATCCCTCCCAAATTGTGTTATATACCTAATTATACTTGACTAAGTGTATCTAAACCTTTCTAACCTCATTCTAAAGTGTTTACTAACCATTTCCTACTTCAAAACTTACAATTCATCAACCTAAGCACCCAAATCACATTCTACTACTTTCGGCACATTTTTAACGAGTTTATGGACTATAACCAGTCCTAAATGACCTACCTAGACTATCCTTACCAACCAAATGAACACTTAGCACCTAAAACAGATTTTCACTACTTCACTTCCTATAAACTAGTTAAGACAAGTGTAAATTACTTCAATTCACAACCATTCACCCTCACAACAAATTCCTAACAGTTTAAAACATCCAAACACATAATTAACATCATTCCAAATGGTCTAAAATATCAATTCATCATTCCATACTCAAAACAATCAAAACTACACATTTTTCATCTACTTTTAACATCAATTTAATGCAACTAGTTCAAAAATCATACAATCATCAAACATGCAAAATAAATTATCAATTAAATAAATTCTAGCTTCCCTTACCTCGACTAAATTCTACAGAACTCACAGAAACCCCGACAGTTTGCGTGCATCGCAAGGAAATTCTAGAAACAGCTACAAAACACCAATTGGTGATAGGAAACGACTATTAGAACTTAAATTGAACTAAGAATCAAGAGAAGAAGACTTTAATCACATGCAGAGACAAAATATCTATATGATCACCGATTTAAGAAAACCTACAAAAAAGGAACGAAACTTACCTGCTCAAATCAAGAAATTGATCGGGCAGATAGGTAAACCTCGATGCCATGATCGCCTAGGTACCTCCTAATCGTCAAACAGTGGATTAAGAAGTGAGAAACAGTAAAGAGAAGTGAGAGAAAACAAGAAAGATAGTGTTCTAGAGAGATAGATGTATTTTAGATAATGAACCGAGCTTTAAAAAATTCTATTTATATTAGAAGAATTTTAAAATAAAATAGTCGATCATTATTTTAATACACCTAACTACCCTAATACTTTATTTTCTATGTTATTACACTTTTTATTTATATATTTGTAAATATAAAATTAAATGTCCCTGAATATTTTTATATTAAAAATTTAAGATGAGTTACAAGTCGTAAATTGAATAAAAGTTATAAATATGACTTCTACATAAGTAGAAAAACTTAGAATTCATCATTTTAAATTGATTTGAGTGTATATTAAATGCATGTGCGACAGGATCTAAAGAGAAGCACGTGAGAAGATTTGCACCATGCGAGCCTGTCCGATCCCGACACAACAAATATCGGTCGTTTTAATGTTTTCATAAAGTGATAATGGACATTTTGATACATTTTGTTATCCTAATGTAATTCTTTCATATCATCAACTCTTTACAAAACTCGATAACTTTTAATTGTATGGTAATTTAAAATTGGATGCAATTTCAATTAAATAAACATATTAAAAGTGAAATTTCAATTAAATTTTTTGATTGAAATGATTTTTAAATTTAAAATTAGAAACAACTTTGCATTTTTGTAAAGAACTTAAGGTATTTTTTATTTCTCGTATTTAGTTTATTATAATATTCTTGGAAAATATTGTTTTCCACTATTTTTTCGTAAATTTCTTTTCATGTTGAAAAAATTTCAACGGTCGCATTACCTATACTTTTATTTTTCTAAAATATCACATAAAAGTTGATAAATAATTTCGTTGATTATTAAGAAAGAATCAAAGAAATTATTTAAAGGCATTTCTTTGAAAATATCAAACAATCGGATATTTTGGATCGTGGCCACTTAGTTTAGAAAACATTCCAGTTTTAAAGGCAATTTTTTGGTATACCTCGGCTTCCTTTCTCATCCATTATATAGAAATATGTTTCTATCATTACACTATATAATTTTAAATTATATTACAAATTTAAAATATTTCTAAATTACTACAAAATTTAAAATTACCTTAAATAAATTTTAAATGATAAAATATATATTTGTTATATTATCGAGTGAAAATACATGCATTACATATATGTGTATTTATTTATTTTATATAAATAAAAATAAAAACAATATTATTATTATTATAATTATAAAATTAAGTATAAAAAATTTATATAATTTTATTCTAAGCAGTTTTTATTTATTTTCTAGATAAATTTTATTTAAAAAATGATTAGGTTTAAAACAATGAAAAAAAAATTATTAAATTTAATCAAATAGTTAATTAAAAAATAATATTAATGACATAATTATTTTATATATAAAAAATTATTTAAAAATAAAATTGGAATACAAATGTCGACGGCAAAAAGAGAAAACCCTTTTATATATAAATATAGATATTTTGGAGAGTAATTCTAAATTATATAATTTAAAATTAATTTTAACTTATGTAATTCTAAATTGCATAATTTAGAATATAATTTTATTAAAAATGTGAAATTATGTAATTTAAAATATAATTTCAAAATATATAATCCAAAATCACATTTTAGAATTATATCTTAAATATTTTAAATATGTAATCTAAAATAATATTTTAAATTTCATAATATGAATGTAAATTTCACAGAATTTAAAATATGATTTCCCATTACATAACTTATAATATATTTCAAATTGATAATTAAAAAAAATCAAAATCTACAATTAAAAGGTAAAATATAATTATGAATTTTCTATTTTAAATATAATTCCAATAAAATTATTCTAAATTATCTAGTTCACATATCACAATAAAATAGAAAAGATATATGATAAACTGTTCTTTTAGACTATAAGAACCTAGAAAATAAAGTATTAGAGTAGATAGGTGTATTAAAATAATGAGACCGAGTATTTTATTATAAAATAATCTTATAATATAAATATAATTTTCTAAGCTTGTCTCATCATCTAAAATACCTTCTATCTTTCTAAAACACTATCTTCTTCGTTCTCTCTCATTTCTCTCTAACCTTCCTCACTCTTGGATCATTTATTCAACGATCAAGAAGTGTCTAAGTGATCCTGGCGTCGAGACCTACCATTTCAACCAATCAATTTCTTGATTAGAGTCAGTAAGTTTCATTCCTTCTTCTTAGTGATTTCTTGACTCTTGATCATCCAAGGAATTTCTGTTTGCATGTGTCAAGTAGTCTTTTTCTTCAATTCTTGACTCCATTTAGGTTCTGAGGTTGGTTTCCTATCATCAATCGTTGATTTGTAGGTTTTTCTAGAGTTTCCTTGTGGCGCAAGCATCAGTCAGGGTTTTCTAAAGCTGTGCAGATTTCTTTGAGGTAAGGGAAGTTAGAATGTACTATTGTTTGATGTTAATTGTGCATGTTAGAAAAGTTAGAAATATTTAACTGATTGTATGGAATTCTGTCTTATAAATAATTGTAGAGTATTCAAGTGTGTGTTAGGTGTATGTGATAATAATCTATGATGGTGAACTGTATGGAGTGATGTTTGATCTGTTATTGGGTGTATAAAATGTTAAAAATCTTTGATAACATGGGCTAGTTATGAGTAGATACCACTTATCTTGGTTTATAGCTAGTTTTGAGGAGTGAAATCATGAATGTGGAGTTAGGCGTTCATTTGGTCAGTTTGAATAGTCTGGGTAAGTCATTTGGGACTTGCTAGGATCCCTAAGTTACTTAGAAATGTACCAAAAGTGATAAAATTCAATTTGGGTCCCTAAGTTGAGGATTAGTTGAATTTGAAGTTTAATTTGGTTGTTAACCACTTTAGAATGTGGTGAGAAGGGTTTAGACACGCTGGGTTAGGTATAATTAGGTATGCAACATGATCTAGGAGGATTAGAAGTTGGGAAAAATAGTTCCATTTGGTCATTTTAAGGGCATGTTCATAATTCTGTAGTTTTGTGTTGTAGAATTATGCAGACTCATTGAGCGAGTGGCTGAGAGGTTGGGCACACTGTCTGGACATTAGCCTAACGAGTTAGGTCGTTGAGCGAGTGAGTTGGGGGTCTGGACCATTGTCTAGGAGATTCTCCTAGCGAGGCGTGTCGTTGAGTGAGAATTTGGGGTTCGGTATCACTGTGAGTTTTATTCGCTAAGCGAGTTAGGTCGTTGATCGAGTGGTTTGGATTCTGGAGGTACTACATCTGTATTCGCACAATGAGCTAGGTCGTTGTGCGAGAGAACTCTATGGTCGCTCAACGAGTGTAGGCGCTGAGCGACTGGTCCAGGTTTTTGTTTATTTTTTTTCTTCCTTTGTTCTTAACTGGTCTAAATTTTGTTTTGATTTAATTGAATATGAAGTATGATTTTGCATGAGTTGTATGAGTATCAAAGTTTGTGTTGTGATTCAAAGTGTAGGAAAATATGATTTCAAAATGGTAAAAGTAAGTTCCAATGTAGAATATCTTAGTGAGATTCAAGTATGTTTATAATGAATGCAGGAGCTCAGTCTTGGGGGTTATCCTGAAACTCCAATGGTCTTTCATTCTCATGTAGAGAGCATTGATCCATGTCGTGAGGAGTAACGGGAGGTCTTAGTCTTGGGGGCTTCTAGTATGTCTCAAGGCCTGCAACAGACTAACCTTGTGAATGTGCTAGGGTGAAACCCGTTGGCAATGACTTTGCAAAGCAGTAGAGGAAACCACAAGTACACAATTCGCCATAGCTCGACAATCATTATAAGTCGGTCAGTCAAGTCTAGGTCATAACATGTTTAGGATGTTTGAAGTTATTTATTCTATATGTATATTTGTAGGTGTTTTATATATTATATCAATGTAAAAATTCTTTTTATATCTAGCTTACCCTTCTATTTGTGCTTGTGTTTTGTATATGTGGTGTTTTTCCTTTGCGATGATCATCCTGTGGGTGTGAGCAAAGGGAGAGGAGGTTTCTCTAGAGCAGGCTTTGAACGGAGGCGATGCAGTAGCATAAACTAGTTAGAGTAGTATTGTATATAGTTTTGTATTAGACTAGTTATATATAAAGTTTAAATTTTATAGTTGTTTTTTGGATGACTGTAAGTTATACTTTATATTTTTGGTCTATGACTGTTATATCTTATCATATATGTGATGACTCTTTTATATAGTTTCATACTATATTTTTAGGATGTTACATTAATGGTATCAGAACAGTTCTTTCTTTAGGAATCCAGTAGGTTATGAGTGTGCTATGCTTGTGCTTGTGTGCTCTTAGTTATGTCTAGTGGTTATCCTTGTTTCTTTGAGTTGGACTGATGGTTTTTCTCTCTATGTAAGTAGAAGATGGCTCCTAGGCCTCCTCCTCCCCCACCCATAAATCCTGATGCACTGGATATGATGCGTATGATGGAAGTTGTGTTAACTACAATGCAGCAACATACTATGGCCTTGTAGTAGTTGAAGGTTGTTAGGGTGTCAGCTGAGGCATCCCAGAGGCAGTATATGGAGCTAATGTCCAGTGGCAGGGTTGCAGTTGAACCTTCTTCTTCTTCTTCCACTCATTCTTAGGAGTGGAGCCTTGAGAGTTTTCTACAACATCACCCGAGCAAGTTTAATGGCAAGTGTAGTTCGGATGAAGTAGATCAGTGGTTCCGTGATACGGAACGGATCTACAATGCCAAGAGGTGTTCGGATGAGAACCGATTGGCTTTCTTAGAGTACTTATTATCAGGAGAGGCTAGTCGTTGGTGGAGCAGCATGAGATCCTTGTTAGAGAGCACGCACTCAAATTTCATGGGAGTTATTCAAAAATAAATTCTCTATTGAGTATTTCCCTGATAGTGTGCGGCTTGGAAAGGAGGTTGAGTTTCACCAGTTGGAGCAAGGAAATATGTCTGTGTCGAAATATGCTAACAGGTTTAAACACCTGATTTGTTTTCATACATTGTCGATGGATGAGGAATGACAATGTAGGAAGTTTGAAAATGGCTTGAGGGGTGATATAAAGTTAGAGTCAACCATAGAGGGTTGGAGTACCAGCGGTGTCCAAGGGTAGTTTCAGTTATAGGAGAACTCCTTACTCTAGGCCTTTTTCTTCTAAGTCTAGGGGTTCTTCATTCCAGTCTTTTGTGCAACAGAATCAGTCCAGCTTCTCTGCAAGTGGGAGATGCTATGTTTGTGGTGGAGCACACTCTCAGGCAGCTTGTCCAAAGATGGTTGGGTTCAAAAGGTGCAATATCTACAGGAGAGATGGTCATTATGCTAGAGATTGTCCTACAATCAGGAGGACAAGTCTAGAGACTCATCAGGCTTAGAGATTTCAGCAGAGAGGTGGTGCTAAACCTTAAGCGGCGGCCCATGTTTATGCCTTGACGGGATCAGAGGCAATTAGCTCAGATAACCTCATCATTGGTTGTTGTCTGTTATATGCAAAGCCTTGTTGTGTGTTGTTTGATTCTAGGACAACACATTCCTTTGTGTCTGAGGCATGTGTTGAGAAGTTGGGGTTGTCAGTAGGAGAGTTGCAGTTTGATCTGGTGGTGTCTACACCAGTATCTGGTTTGGTTCAGAAATCTACAATATGTGCGAGATATCCAGCAGAACTGTCTACATTCATAATTCGTTTGTTGTCGAAGGGAGTAAAAGTGGCCAAGGTGAAGGCACGATAGGACATCCTGGTCGGCTTGTGTACTAAGGTCGTTGAGAACTAACAAACAAAGGTAGAGTTCCAACTATGGTTGTTCAAGTTCACCAGCCTTGAGGCTTGAGGTTGCTCGTCTGGGTTGAGAAGAGCACCATGTAGCTAATTAGTTTGCTAACAACGTATACTGACAATTTGGAGAAAGAGACAAGCCACCTTTTTTAGTCCTGATTCGGACTCGGGGTAGTGGATAACTCGTCTACTCTTGTTTTGGACTGCTGATTGGCTCTTGCTTCTATAATTATCACATTGAGTTGTTATATGCTCTTGTACTTTGATCGAGTTACCCATATACTAGAACGTTGTGTTGCTTTTTATGTTGAGACACTAAAGTGTCGAGTTGTTCCTTTGTTTGGACTAAATTGTTTTTTTTTTCTCAAGCACTGGGATGCCAAGCTTCTCTCGTACTTAACTATTGGAATGTTGAGCTTGTCTTGTACTTGGTCTAATTAATTATTTGCTTTTACTCAAATGACTCAATGTTTCTTCTATTTATTTTTTAGTGATTTGATATCTCACCTTTTTATAGGCTTTTTAGTTGATTACTTGGTGAAGTAACTCTGTTTTCTTAGTAAAGCAGTGCAGTTTTTTGTTTGAAGGCCTTTTTTTTTTATGAAAGTTACTTGAAGTAGCTTAGTTGTTTTATTGATGTAACCCAATGTCTCACTTGAAGGGCATGTAGTATTTTTCTTAAGGACTTTGGATGCCTTATAAGTTACTTATGTGTCATCTATGTGATCTTTTTTTAGTTCCACTTTTGTGGATTTTTCTTTTTGCCATGTCCGTGAAATTTGTTCATTGTTGTCTAATAACTCTCGTTTAAGAGTTTATGGTGCCACTTTCGTACACTTTATATGTTGTGGGAGCATACTTTAAGCATGTATTCACATTAACATATTGTACTATTTAGAGGCGAATGTGAGCGACAAAATGAAGGTGAATTCGTGTTCGGATGAGAGGAAAAGTGAGGAACGCTAAAGACAGATTTGCGGGATGGAGAGGTTTTTCATCACCCATGAAAGTGGAGAGATCTGAAGGGATTGTTAGTAAAAAGTCACTTGTGCCCTTAACCTATTATACAATTTTATCTATCTATACGAGCTTAGATAATCGATTCGTAGAAGGACAAAACCGATTCCAAGTTAAAATTAAAAAGACGTGAAGAACAATTTTTTAATACAGTTTTTGAGTTGCAGGGTTGTAGACAAGGACGAAGAAGGAACTGATGGCATGAAGAAGAAAGTGGTTAAGTGGAATACGCATCTTTGAAGGTGAAGAAGATGATGAAAAGTGCTTCACCACTGAAATTGAACGAAGCGTATTCGGTTCCATACCTCCGGTATTCGATTCTAAGCCTGCAAACGATTCACAAAGGAGTTGTATTCGGTTCCAAGCCCAGTGGTATTCGGTTCCCCATTCTCGCAACAATGTTGTATTCGATTTTGTGTTGTGCACTCACGTTTGAGACTGTATTCGGTTTCAATGTGTTGTTATTCGGTTCCATTGGACCATTTGTTGCAAGCTTCGTGTGAAGGTGGAGGCGTCGATGTTCTATTTAGTAACGATTCTTGTCTACTTGGGGATGGAGTACTGAGCGAGGAAGGCATTGAGCTTATCGTTGCCGCCAACTTCCATTTTCTTGATCTAGACCTTGAACCAGGAGTCCATGATGACAGATCAGACGAAGGAGATATGAACGCCCAATCCACGGTGCTTACCGAAGCACTCCAAACACATGAAGACGTCGTATGATATAGAGACCCACTACAGGTTCTTCTAGGTGCAGCCAACACAGATCTTGTTCGCCACCTATGATTGAAGGTCCCGGAGCCGCTACGACGTTGCTGCCATCGAAATTGTTGAAGAAGAGAAAACCTAATGCGAAGAGCATTTAGGTTTGTGATACTATTATGTTACATGGTAGTTTGATAGGAACAAAAGAAGGGGAGTTTAAAAAAAAAGGTTTAAACCCTTTAGTTGTCCTTATTTTTGTGGGTTTTTCCCATTTTGATCCTTTTTTTTTTTACATCCCCAATTGAGTCCTTAAAAGTGTTAATTTGAATCAATTGAACCCATGCCGTTAAATTTACTTAACGGGGTTAAGTTTTTGCACATGTGGAAGATTGACATGTCAAATTTTTAAAACGTGGTGTGTTACATGCAATTTCCGAAGTTTAAAATTAAAAATATAAAAAAAAATCATCCCCATGTAGAAGCACCACCCATAAATCTTTTTCCTAGAGAAACAACAGATAGAGACACAACAGAGAGAGAAGAAAGAAGCAATGGGTAAAGAAGAGTGAAATTGGTGGTTGGAGCGCCAGTGGTGGATCGCCGTTTCGGCGTTTCTCGCGATTTGGTGAACCCGCAGCACCACCAAAAACTGTAATAGGAATGTTTAAATCAAAATCCTTTTGATCAACCACATATACAAATTCAATCAGATTCAAAGTTGCAGTTCCGACCATGGGAACCTTAGCCTTTGACCAATTAAAATCAAATTCAAAGGAACAACAATAGAGGGATTTTCAAGCTCGTGACCATGCTCTTCATTTGAAAGCACCGCGTGATTTTCAGTTTCCGCAACAGTGAGATCAGGACTAACAGAGGGATCACGAGCGGAGGAGGCGAGGCGGTGACATTAACGGTCGTTGTAATGGTGGCGGTGGCCGAAGGGGGAACTTGTTCACTGCCTTCCATTGAGGAGAGAAGAAACTCTCCCCGCCTTATATTTCGGTCTTTTCTGTCTGGACATACAACTTGTTCTCTCTTCCAAAATGAATCTAAAATTCTAAAATTGCAGTAGAGAAAAAAAACATGAAATAGAGAGGGAGAGAGAGAAAGTGAGACAGACATTGAAGAGAGAAAGTGATTTCCCAAGGGTGAAATAGGCATTGTGTTTGTAGGCAGAGAGGAGTGAAAGGGAACATGTTGTGGTCGTGATTTGGAGGATTTTTGGCAAAGCCCCTATGTTTTTTTGGCGAGTAATAAAAAAACGCACTCGAAGAGAAACAAAGCAACAAAGTCTTATTACAATAAGAAATAACAACATTGGATGATTCAGCAGAAGAAGCATCGGCGAGGGCAAAATCGACTTATCATAAATTTTATTATTAAATCCCATTTTAGAAACCCTATTATTAAAATATAATGTTTTAAGAAATGCCACGTATAAAGATTTCAGCATGACACGTCTAAAAATCTTGCCACGTCAATCTCCCACTTCATAAAAAACTTAACTTTGTTAACCAAATTTAATCGGACTCAATTGATTCAAATTAACACTTTTAAGGACTCGATTGGGAATTCCAAAAGAAAGAGAATTAAAATGGAAAAAATCCACAAAAATAGGGACAACTAAAGGGTTTAAAAACAAAAAAAACCTCCAACTCACCTTTTTTGTTTTGAAAAACAAAATATTGCAAAAAAAAATTGATTTATGATGTAACATAATCCATTGCACTCCGAATTTTCACCGTATTTTGTTATGCATTTATGCTAGCGGCTCCTTTTTTAATGTTAGTAATAATAAATAAATAAATATTAAAATATAAAAAAAATATTTTAAAAATATTACATTAAAAAAATTCATTTTACTAATTTATAATTTTTTTATATTTTTAAAATTTACTATAATAATTAATTTTAATTTTTTACTCTTAATAAACATTTCTACAGTTAAATATAACATTAACATTTATCATTTTATATTATTTTAATAATTAGGACATTTTGGTAATTTTTAATTTCTATCAATTAAACAATTCTTTTTATCTATCGCATCAATCAAATTCTATATTAATTTTCATAAACTTTATTTCCAAATTCACTCTCAATTATCTCCAAATTTACTCAAATAAACAATAAAATATTTACTCTCAAATTCATTCAATTCTCCCAAATCATCTCATCGAAACTTCTAACGAACAAACTTCTAGTGAACAAAACATAAGTAATGGATATTTTCAAATTCCAATTCATCAATAGTTAGATATATAATATGTACAAAGTTGTTTAATCTTTCTATCGCTTCTCTTTCAACGCTTTGTTTTCAGGCGTCAACGTGTGATAGTTTCTGGGTCTTCGAAACCTTCTAGAACCACTTGCCAAACATCTTAAGAACCAATAAGAGTTTTATTATTGTTCACTATATGATTTTGATGCCAATTTAAATACGAACCGATAAAGTAAGCATGTTTTTTCTTTTGTTTAAGTATTTACCATTTTCTCAAACACCGCACGGATACATTTGTAGGCTGAAAGTTGTCTTTCAGCAATTTAAAGACTTAAATTCTATTAATAAATATAGTAAAAATTCATTATAGCCAAAATAACTATTTATTGACTTTTTAACCATTTACTCTAACAATGAAAACGGGTGGTAGCTGGGTAGCTGGCTTGCTGCGTACTATACCACAAAACTGTACCTCTCTTCCTCATCCACCATTTATATAAACACTTCATTCCCTAGCAAATAACTCACCACAACAAACACATTACAGTGCACAGTGATGGCTAAAAACGACTTGAAGCTTTTGGGTGTTTGGTCCAGCCCTTTTGCTGTAAGGGTGCAGATTGCCCTTAACCTGAAGGGTTTAGATTATGAGGTTATTGAAGAGACCTTTAATCCCAAAAGTGAACTTCTTCTGAAGTCTAATCCTGTGCACAAGAAAATCCCAGTTCTCCTTCATGCAGATAAAGCCATATGTGAATCTGCAATCATAGTCGAATACATCGATGAAGTTTGGACCCATGCTCCCTCCATCCTTCCACAAAATGCCTATGATCGAGCTCTTGCCAGATTTTGGGTTGCTTACATGGATGACAAGGTATATACATTTAGGAGTTCTTCAAACATGTTAAAATAAAAATAGTTTTTAAGTCTATTTGTAATCAATGTGAAACTTTCACACATTCCTTGGTGCCGAGGTCGAGGTATAGATATCTATATTTATATCGCTAGGATCGATTTCAACCTAGTTCTCATACTATATTAAAAAATGATTTTTAAACCTAAATCAATTTCACATAAACAACTTATAAAATAAGATTTGCATTTTTTTTATATATTATTATTTAGTTTTGTCTCTCATCGATGTGAAACTGCCAACCTAACACGTGAATATATACTTAAATTCATTACATTATAAAAATATATTCATTTTTTATTAGACTTATAATTTATAAAAAGTATTTACTACATACATAATTGTTTTATTGAATACCTGCCTTTAACTTTTTATGGGTGAATTTTTGATGTGGGTGTAGTGGTTTCCGGCCTTGAGAAGTATTCTGATAGCTGAAGATGATGAGGCAAAAAAGCCACACTTTGAGCAAGTAGAGGAAGTAGTTGAGAGGTTGGAAGAAGTGCTAAAGAAGAGCAGTAGTGAAGGGAAGGCATTTTTTGGAGGAGATACAATTGGATTCATTGATATTGGTTTTGGTAGCTTTCTGAGTTGGACGAGAGTGATTGAGAAGATAAATGGAAGAAAATTGCTGGATGAAACAAAGCACCCAAGTTTGGTCCAGTGGGCTGAAACATTTGCTGTTCATCCTGCTGTCAATGGCCTTCTACCAGAAATTGACAAGCTTATTGAATTTTCCAAGATTATAAAGCTAAAGTTAGCTGCTGCAAAGTAAATGAATCGAGTTGATTCAGGGATGAATTTCAAATGTAGCAACTCTCTTCATTTACAACTTATGCTAAATTTAAAATAAACTACAATCCATTTGGAATTTGTTGTGCTTTTGAGTTGTAATGTAATGTCTGAACTTTCAAAATATTCATGACATCAATAATATATTATTATGAGGAGTTTGGTTTAAGGTAATGGCAGAAATCCTACATTTGACATTATTTTTATAGCAAGAAAATAGTAAATAATGTGTTAAATAAGTTTAAATGTGTATTAAAAAATATTTTTGTTTGTTTAAGCTGTAACTCATCTTTTCATTTATATATTTGTAAATATAAAATTAACTGTTTCTGAATATTTTTATATTAAAAATTTAAGATGAGTTACAAGTCCGTAAATTGAATAAAAGTAAGAATAATAATAGTTAAACAATTTTTTTTACAAATTTATTATCTACCTGTCATTCTGTGATTGGTCCATGATAATATTTATGATTATTATTATTGATTGTGGAATAATTTTGAACCAATCACAGAATAACACATAAATGATATTTAAATATTGTCAAAATTTTTTTATCTAAATATCATTATCCTAAAAGTAATAAATATGACTTCTACGTAAGTAGAAAAACTTATGAATTCGTTGTTTTAAATTTTTTTGGTAGAAGTGATGCCAGTTTTTTGTTCATATAGACTTGGTATTGAATCTCTTAATAACTTCTATAAATAAAAGAATAAAAAAAAATCGTTGTTTTAAAAAAAATTAATTTTCAAAATAAATTAATATCATTTCGTAAAAAAGAAATGATTTGAGTGAATATTGGTGTGAAATCTGCAACCATATAATCGATGTGAAATCTGACATATCAGAAGGTTGAAATGAAATATAATGTGCAAAATAAAAATGATTTGAGTGTATTTTGAATGCATGTGGGACAGGATCTAAAGTGAATCACGTGATAAGATTCCATGCGAGCCTGTCCGATCCCGACACAACATCATAAAGTGATAATGGACATTTTGATACATTTTGTTATTCTAATGTAATTCTTTCGTATCATCAATTCCGTACAAAACTAGATAACTTTTAATTGTATGGTAATTTAAAATTGGATGCAATTTCAATTAAATAAACATATTAAAAGTGAAATTTCAATTAAATTCTGTGATTAAAATGATTTTTATATTTAAAATTAGCAACAACTTTGCATTTTTTTTAAGAATTTAAGGTGTTGAATATATACACGAGAAAAGTCATTCGGAAGAGAATAAGTCTTATTTTTTTTTTATTTCTCGTATTTAGTTTATTATAATATTCTTGGAAAATATTGTTTTCCACTATTTTTTTTCGTAAATTTCTTTTCATGTTGAAAAAATTTCAACGTTCGCATTACCTTTACTTTTATTTTTCTAAAATATCACATAAAAGTTGATAAATAGTTTCTTGATTATTAAGAAAGAATCAAAGAAATTATTTAAAGATATTTCTTTGAAAATATCAAACAATCGGATATTTTGGATCATGACCACTTTCAAGTTTAGGAAACATTCCACTTTTAAAGGCAACTTTTTGTATACCTCTACTTCATTTTCTCATCCATTATATAAAATATGTTTCTATATACACTTCATAAATAATTTGAATTTATATTACAAATTTAAAATATTTCTGAATTACAAAATTTAAAATTATCTTAAATAAATTTTAAATGATAAAACATATATTTGTTATATTATCGAGTGAAACACATGAATTACATATATGTATTTACTTTTTTATATAAATAAAAATAAAAAAATATTATTATTATTATAGTTATAAAATTAAGTATAAATAATTTATATAATTTTATTTAAGCTGTTTTTATTTATTCTCTAGATAAATTTTTATTTAAAAATGATTAGGTTTAAAAAAATGAAAAAAAAATTCTTAAATTTAAACAAATAGTTAATTAAAAAATAATATTGATAAAATAATTCTTTTGAATATAAAAAATTATTTAAAAATAAAATTGGAATACAAATGTCGACAGCAAAAAAGAGAAAACTCTTTTATATATAAATATAGATATTTTGGAGAGTAATTCTAAATTATACAATTTAAAATTAATTTTAACTTATGTAATTCTAAATTGCATAATTTAGAATATAATTTTATTAAAAATATGAAATTATGTAATTTAAAATATAATTTGAAAATATATAATCCAAAATCACATTTTAGAATTATATCTTAAATATTTTAAATTATGTAATCTAAAATAATATTTTAAATTTCATAATATGAATGTATATTTCAATGCATGTAAAATTTAAAATATGATTTCCCATTACATAACTTATAATATATTTCAAGTTGATAATGAAAAAAAAATTCAAAATATACAATTAAAAGGCAAAATATAATTATGAATTTTCTATTTTAAATATAATTTCAATAAAATTATTTTAAATTGTCTAGTTCACAAATCACACTAATATAGGAAGAGATATGGCAACCCGTTCTTTTCGACAATCAATAACGGTTCTATAATTGAAATATATTAAGACAAGGTAAAAGGGAGAAGTTTGTCGGCTTGGTTACCAATGCCATAAAAGAATTACTCTTACACTGTGTTTACCTGGAGGGAATTTACTATTTACGTAGTTTTACAAGAAATGATTTAAAGTGAATTTTGTGTTCACATGGAGAAAAATGCGCAGACCGATTTGAAGGGAAATACGGGATGGTGTACTTTTCAATCACTCGCGAATGTGGTGAGATTTGGAGGGATCCAATTGAAAAAGTTTGAACTACCCCTCTATTTGGAAATAATTCCACTTCTAATGTTGATACCTTAATATAATCGGTTCTAACTAAATTGGAATTGATTCCAATAGTATGGTAAATTAAGAAAACAACTATGTTGCACTATGGACTCACGAGTATAACTGTGAGGAGTTACTTTCACATGAAAGTTGCAGAGATTCTTGAGGCTCTGAGGTTGCTTCACACAGCCATTGCACAGAAAAGATTCATGCATTATTCACAATACACAGTAACTTTTTGATCGTCGAACAAGCATTAATATGTGGTTGGTATTTGATTGTTGTTGTCTTAATTGAGCCAGAAGAAGGAGCTTTGTGTTGTGCAACTGAAGGAGCATTGTGTTCTATAAGTATATGCAAGTGTAATGTTTTATGCGTTGAGTGCGGATGAAGAGAAAGTTGAAGTGAGGTTAGTATGAGTGTATTGTTGTTTAGGCAAGTATTTGTTGTTTTTTCGTTGTAGGATTGATGGTAGATGAAGAAGATAAGGTTGATGACCATATGAAGATGAAGAAGAAAGTGGTTGATGAAGATAACGAGTGTTTAAAGCTGGAGAAGATGAAGAAGATGAAACCGTATTTGGTTCCAAGGAACCCATATTCAGTTCCAGCCGCATGAAGAAGAACAAAGGGAAGTTGTATTCGGTTCCCATTGGTTGGTTTTCGATTCCACACGTATGAAGAAGAAGAACGGAAGTTGTATTCGATTACCATTGTTTGGTATTCGGTTCCACCGATATGAAGAAGAAAAAGGGAAGTTGTATTCGGTTCCCATGGCTTCGTATTCGGTTCCCCATTGTTGAGACAAAAGCGTATTTGATTCCCAAGCAGTGTATTCGGTTCCCAACGTTGTGCTCTCGACGTTGGACCTTGTATTCGGCCAGTGAGTGTATTCGGTTCCCTTGGAGAAATTTCCTTGCAAGCTTGATCGTTATGGCGCCATTTTGACGAAGGTGGAGGTTGCAAGGTTGGTGGTCTACACATCTGACGAAGGTCGAGGATGCAGCCTTGCGTTTGGTTCGAACGTTGGTGGTGGAAGCGCCATGATCTGTGACGGTGGAGGATGCAGCGAGCATCCCTTGGTCGTTGAAGCAGTCGAGGAAGTTGTCCGTGATGATGCAGGATGCAGTGAGCATCCCATGGTCGTTGATGATGAAGACGAAGTTGTTTGTGATGATGGAGGATGCAGCGAGGATGCATGGTCGTTGAAGAATAGCGGACGAAGCTGAAGGATGCAGAGATGCAGCGAAGAGTGCAGGATTTCGAGGAGGTGGTTCAAATATGAGCACTCCTAATTAACCCTTTGTTTATGATGCAAGTGTTGAGTGGTGCTCTTGGAGGTGTTGTGAACGTGGTGAACCTACGTCAAGTGTGAAGCTAGTGAAGATTACGAAGGTCATGGAATGGACATTGTGAAACTCATGGAACATTTGTGGTGTTGTGTATGGTAGCCAACGTGGTGGAAGTGCATCAAGCATCTTGTCTGTAGTTGGTATTGTATGATTTCTGGATTTGGAGGTTTGTTTGTTGATAGGGGAAGTAGTTTATGGTATTTGTTTGTTGGTATTGTGAAGGTGGTGGAAGTGTGTGAATCAGGAGGTTATTTCTTTGGGTGGACATTGTTTGTGGTTATTTTTGTCCCATTTTCGGGCAGCAAATATGGTGGAGTATTTTGGTTGAAGACTAAAGCAATTTTTATTCTTTCTCTTCACTTGGTTGTTTCTTTCTCTGCACTTGGTTGAAGGTAGATTATCATTTAACAAAGTTATCATTTTATCATTTGTTGAAGCATGATATAATATTGTTATGTTTACAGGTTTGGTTTAGGATGATTGTAGTCTTTCAAAATTGACATTTCAAATTACCATCTATCTAATTGGAGAACGTAATTGGTGAATCAGTGAATGTTAGATAATATGTGAGTGACATTGGTTGGAGGTTCAGTGGAAAATTTTGGCTTAATCTTACTTGAAATCTTCATAAGTCATCAACGAGTAAGTGTTATACAATATTTATTTTTAATAAATATATGAATGGATTAAATGTGTTACGTTAATTTTTTTTCTTTATTTTTAATGAATGTATTAAAGTATTATGTTTATTTAATATATGAATATATGATATATGAATATATGAATATATGAATGAATTATGTGTAATGAATATATGAATGCATGATTTTAATTGTAGTGTGTATATTTGTTTAAGTAAATATAGATGGAAGACAAATTAAATTTGTCTTATTTATACGGTGAAGATATAGATGATGATGTGGTTGGTGTAGACTTTAATATAGTCACAATGCTACATCGACAATTACAAATAATCACCTCACTAGTCGCACTAACAATGTTATGCATTGTTGGACATGCCTTGAATATGTTGAATATGTACTTGAGTGATCCAAGTAATGTTAGCAATTTTCTACCAGATAAAGACCGTCATGGTGACCAGTTAATGTCCTACCCTTTGCATACTAATCGGTGTCGTGACATTATTTGAATGGGTCCAAAGGCATTTACTAATCTTTGTGAGAGACTAAGAACAACTGGGTTAGTTAAGGACACCATTCTGTCGACAATGGAGGAATAAGTAGCTTAATTTCTTCATATAATTGGCCACAATGTTAAGAATTGAAGTGTCACATATTTCTTTCATCGATCTGGGCCGACGGTTAGCAAATACTTTCACAATGTGTTGGATGCTATGATAACTCCCTAAATTTACATATTTTTCTTTGTTAAAAATCTTTTCTTAGGTCTCTTTAGTTTTTAATTCTTTAGAAATAGAATAGTTTAGTGTAAAAAGGTAAAAATAGGATTTTAATAAAAATATAGTTAATTTCTTCTTTTTAGGTTAAATAAATTTAGTTTTGAAAGAATTATATTTTCTTTTTAGTTTTTAGAAGAAAATTTTAGAAAACAAAATAAAAATAGTTCTAGAATAGGATATCTTCCTTTAATTTCATTTTTGTACCCTTCTTTAAATTCATTTTTTCGTCCTTTGCAGATTGGGCCTTTGAAATTGAGAGATTGAAATTGCACTGGCTGACTGGGGCCATGGTTGCTACATTTGGAGCAAAAGCTATGTTGCAGTGCTGAAACGAAAATTAGGTCGTTGCTGATGATTGAAAGAAGAGTGGGCTCGCCATTATTGAAATGTTGCAGCACCACTTGCAACTGGACCTTGGGCTCCAATTAATATGAGGACATCGTTTTGCTGCAGCTGCTTGGGGGTTTGAGATTTGTGATTCATTTTGGCAAAACAAAGGAAGCCCTCGAGCATTTGACAAAGAGAAAACCAAATCCTTCGAGAGTTAGGGCAGAGAAAAGGGAAAGAGCTGAAGAAAGGAGGCGATCCTGCCAGAAGAACACGTGCTGGAGAAGCTGACCGGAGCTGACCAATGAAGATGAAGAAGCTGATCGAAGGGATGGAGTTGAAGCAGCAAGGAGAGCCGTCTGATTGGAGGAGGCGTCTAAGAGAAGAGTTGTCAAGGTTCCAATTTTTTTTCATTATTTTTCCTCTACGTCAAAAACGCTATATAAAAGGGTTCTTCCATGTAAATAAGAGGGACCTTCAAACACTTTTTACGCTACAGTTCTTCGTTCTCTAGTTTAGGGTTTTATTCTCTTTTCTTAGAGTAGGGATTGTGTTCGTAATTCTGGATTTCGCTGATGAGATTCACGGAACCGTGACAATCTGTGAGCTCCTCATTCGGTGATCTCTGGTATAGTGTTTGTAATTTTTCTTTTTCATATTAATAAAATTCGATTTCGTGTTTTCCTTTTATTTTTGTTTGTTGTGTTGAGATTTTTTTGTGATGTTGATGTTTGTAATGCTATTGTTTAAAAAATACTTTGGATTCTGTATCTCTACATTCTATGATTCCTTTTGGAATCAAATGACTCTATATTGAGCATTTTTTACCAAGATGTCTTCTCGAGTTAGAGAAGAATCCAATGCATAAAGATTCATCATTTCTATTTTATTGTTTCTAGTATGTGTGATTGTGTGCTGTTATTGAACTGTGTTTGATGATTTTGAAGGAAAACATCCACAATATTACATCTGTTTGGATGTAATAGGACCTTGGATTGGGCCTAGATTTTCAAGAGGTCTTCTTGAGAGATGTTATGCTTCATAATTATCAAACTAAGTCCAATTTCAGTTTTGTATTTCTGTTCTTGTGAAACTGTGCATTGGTTGGACAAATGAGTGGAAAGAGTCAACTTACAGTTCTGAAATATGAACTAGAATACCCTGGATTGGGATTCACATTATCAGGATGTCTTCCTGAGAACTCTAAGCACTCTTTTATTCAATCCAATGTGCATTTCACCTATGAATTCAATTCTGTTTAGAGTAGGAATTGATGATTCATTTTAGCTTTTATGTTTTACAATTTAATTCAGATTTGATGCTTAGTTTAGCAATATGTCTTGACTATAAATGCATTCTTTTAGACTTAGGTTTTGCTTCTGTTTTACAATTTTGTTTCCAAGATTTTCTTTCCCAACTTTTAGCATTTGAGTTATGTGTAGATTGAATCATATATTTTCTATTTCAGTTGTAGGTAGTTATAGTAATTAAGTTTTATTTTTGTTTTGAGTAGTTTAGACTTTTATTTTTTTATTGCATTTCAATTTCTTTATTTTTTTAAAAATAGATTTTAGTTAAACTAGTTTTAGTTCTTTAATTTTATTTTAGTTTCATTCATTTCAATTGTCCCCACCCAGTTTAATAGTAAATAAGTACAAGACCTTAACTATACACTTTAACCTTAATTAGCTGAGTCATAGGATTGATATTCTGGTTGCCCTGTGCTACATTAGTGGGCACCAGTTCTTTGTTCTGCCTTAAGCGACTAAAAGGTAGTTTAACATGCTATTTTAAGTTTGGAATGAGGTTCATCCATATGTCTTAAACAACAATCGATTTTACCCGTTGTTAAGACCTCGACAAGTGTACCGAATCGTATCAAGTAATATAAAATGGTAAGACCAAGTATCATATCCCAGAAGACTTACGACACTAAACAATTGTGTAATTACTCAACTAATTAAGACTGAAAAAAACATTTTGTTGATTTTTGAATGCAAAAGCAATAAAATTAAATATGAATGCAAATTGATCAATTGAGGCAAAACACTAGAATGAATGGAAGTTGATAATATGACATGATTATGTTGTTGGGGTTTAGATTTCACAATCCTTACATTCACTCATATAAGAATTCATCTTCTAGATTAAATTGTTAATGTCACTTAATAAATTACTTAGAACCCGATGTCTCGGTGTAAAAAGCCTATCCTCAATTATTAGACCACAATGTCTTGCATCCCTAGTAATTAATTCTGCATTACGAACAACAACTTAAAACAACCAAACGTTTTATCCCTATGTCTAAGCAATAATTCCCTTGGAAGAAATTCTCTAGATCTAGGTTTCTAGGTATTTCCCAATAACAAAGAAAACCAAAAATTATGCCATGAATGATTAAAACATAACAAGTATTGAGCATAGGACAACATACCTAACAATTAATAAAAGAAGCATCTGAGTCCCCTTAGTATCCCACTGGTCTGCCAGGTTTAAGTTTCTCATCTTCATCCACAGTGTCTTGGTGAAATAGCTTATCTTCCATATCTGCCTTCTTCGTCTACTATTGGCAATCTTTTCTACTTCTAGACCTAAAAAGAGAGATTCTGATGATCATGTGCTCCTAGTACGGATTTTATCCTGCATACACTAAAGAACATTGCACTAGAGCACCCAATTAGCCCAAAAAATAAAAACAAAAAAAAATAAAAATAAAAATAAACACAAATTAGGGGCCCTGAGCGCCAGAAGTTGCACCGCATCACACCTGGGCGCCTTTTGTTGGGGCACTAAGCGCCGCAGAGCGCCTGCTTGCCCTTTTTTGGGGCCCTCAATGCATCCTCTGCACCACTGCCTGGCTGCTCCAAGTTGGGGCGCTAAGCGCTAGCGTGTTGGACTTAGACCCGTTTTCTGTTATTTTTCTGATCTATTTAAGGACTTGGACATCCTAGGGATTGTATCTCTTGATGGCTTGAGCATAGAAGCAAGATTTTCACCCCTTAGGGGGCATATTTGGGGATGTGAGAGCTCTCCTCTTCTCTTTCTAGGGTTTTATCTTCATTCCATTCTAACAACATATTCATCCCATATTATCAACATCATTCATTCATTCTAGTGTTTAGCCTCAATTGATCAAATTGCATTCATGTTTATTTTTTTGCACTTCGCATTCAAAACCCCCAAAATATTGTTCTAAAAGTCTTAATTAGTTAAGAATTTACATGACTGTTTAGTGTCGTGAGTCTCTTGGAAAACGATACTTGGTCTTAGCATTATTATTACTTGATACGATTCAATACACTCGCTAAAGTCTTAACAATAATAAATCAGAACATATTCAAATACATGAGAGATTAAAGGTTACATTTTCCCCAATCAACAAATGAGTTTAGTTCTCCAATGTCATGAAGAACCTTGGTGTACTATGGAAGAATGAGATAAAAACCCCAGAAAGAGAAGAGGAGAGCTCTCACATCCCTTAATATGCCGCCAAAAGGGGCGAAACATGTGTTTCTGTGCTTAAGCCATCAAGAGATACCAACCCTAGGGTGTGCAAGTCCTTAAATAGATCAAAAATTAGCCCATAAGCCCAATATGCCAACGCTTAGTGCCCCCACTTAGGGCATGCGGGCGTCCTTGCGAGAGGAGTGGTGCTGAGGGCCTTGAAAGGGGCAAGTAGGTACTCTGCGACACATCTGGCTGGCGCTCAGTACCCCTAAGGGGGAAAGCGAGCTCTGGTGCGAGAACATCACCCCTGAGGGCCCCTGAAAGGGGCAAGTAGGCTTCCTGGGTGACATATTGGCGCTGAAGGCCCCAGAAAAGGGCAATTGGGCGTCATACGCCTTCTTCAACCTTCTTTTCTAGTGCTTTTGCTATCCCTCTTGGGTTCCGACTCTTTGATACTTTTACTCCTCTTTCAAAACATCCCAATAACCTACAAAACAAAGGAAATTTAGTGATAACATCATAAAGTATAACCTCGATTCACTCATGCACAAAACTAAACTAAAAACAAGATTTCATGCAAGCTTCTAAGTCAAAAAGAGTTGATTTAATATCCAAATTGCATCATAGGTAACAGTATATTCAACCGTTATCACCGTACTTTAAGGTACTCATTTCAACATTGATAAAGACGACGAGCAACCACAACATCATAGTCCTCAACATGAGCACCCTGTGCAACCTCCTCCATATCCTTCAAATCCTAATATGATGACTCAAATTTCGGAGGGGGTACAAGACTTGCAACACATAATGTAGGACATGGAACAAATGCAGGGGCGAGTTCAACGTATTGAAGATAACCTGGCAAACTTATCTCTCGACATGAATCGACAATTTGCTAACCTAAATCATAATGTTAACTTAATTATGCACCATTTAGATGATTAAGTTTATTACTATTCCATGACTGTATTACATGACTTATTTGGTTACATTGACTTATGTGTTTGATTTCTTACATTACCTATATTTCAATTCGACTTGCTTTTAGATCAGTATCAAACTTCTATTTTTTGTCGACATAATGAATTGCAAATCAGATGGATTCTAGAATCATTGATGAATTGAAAAAGGGAATTATTAAAAGAAGAAGACTATGTGCAATTCTTAAACGTACAAGTACAAGCCATGGAGCGTCGAAATGCACTGTTAGTGGCCATGACTCATTCATCTAATCCAACTTTAGAATTAATTCATAATTTATTACGGACTATGAACATTCGAGATAATAATTTACTCAGACAGTGCTTCGACTTTCTATCTTCACATCCATCCCATACAAGACGTCTACTAGGAATGCTAATACAATATTGTTTCAATATATTGCTTACATATCTCAATGAAACAACTTAATCATAAACTATGACAAATATATTTCTATGTTATTATGTTTGCACTTTTTTTTATCTCTTGTAATATTCTAACTTTTGTTTAATTATTTCTTTCTTTAAAAATATTCAATTTCACTTCGATAAAAAATAAAATCATACTGCACGGTAATAAATAATATTACAAAGATATTACAATTAAAAATAAATTCATTTTACTAATATAAAATTTTGGTACAAGATTAAAATTAATTTTAATAATTAATGTTAATTTTTTACTCTTTATAAACATTTTTACAATTAAATATAACATTAACAATTATCATTTTATATTACTTTAATAATTAGTGACATTTCGGTAATCTTCAATTTCTACCAATTAAATCATTTTTTTATCCGTCACATCAATAAAATCCTACATTAATTCTCATAAATTTTTCTTTCAAATCCATTCAAATTCATTCAAATAAACAACAATTAATTCACCCTCAAACTCATCCACTCACTCTCTCCCGATTCCTCTCCTCCAAGTGAAGACAATATTAATGTTTTTGCCATATATGAAGTAAAAGTAACTAAACATATATGTCCTTGATTAACTGATCTTTGACAACCACCCAACATTGTCACCCAACCTAATATTTTAAAAATGCAAAACAACTAACATACGCAAAATTTGGAAAGCCTATAACGATGTCCAACTATTTACATACAATAATGTCAAAGCTACATTTAATATTCACAACTCTCTCATGATAAATACGGCTAAAAGAAACCAAACGTCTACATATATCATTAAACAAGAAAAAAAAAAGATAGATTCATACAGAGTCTTCTTGGCCATGACAAAAATTATTATTTTCATGACATCTTCAAATGATAATTATTCCATGTTTATCGCTCATACTTACTTGAATGTGAGAGTTAGTGTATGGAATGACTCAACACGAAATCAACCAAGAAAATGAATTTTTCTTTTCGTCAAAACTTGTAGTCATATGTACCTCCTATAAATTAACATACAAATATTAATTTGGAAACATCTCAAACTATTCCATACAACTTGATAGCAATGTCATAATTTATTAATCAACATGAACAATATCTTGTACATAGACAAAAATTTCAAAACATCTTAGTCCACCATAGTCTCTCAATATAATAATAAAACTATAAAACATTAACATCTCAATGACATGTTAATTAGTGTTTAGACAATTATAATAACACTTTAAAATGACTAATTAAATATCAACAACAATATAAGTTCACTCTCAATAGACATATAATTAACAATCTAATAAAATATATCATAATATACAATCGTTTTCTACATATTTGTTATCCTAATCTCGAACGATATGTTAAAATATTTTCACAACTCACTGCTCTATAAGTTCAAATGTTGCCCTGTAAGTTCAAATAAGTTAAAGTATACATTTTGATCACATAAATAAGAAAAATAAAATATCTCATTCATAAAGAAAAGAAAAAATAAATACAGTTTGATATAATATGTCAAGCTTTATTAATGATTAAATCAATTTCAGATACTAAAATTAATTTTAATTAATATGTAACTTCTTTTCTATTATAACAACAGTGTCATGGATTTAAAGTTGTATTTCAGTTCAAAATAGTAACTTCAAGTTTCATCACCATTTAATAAAACCGTAAATCATTATCACACTTTTTTATATCAATGTATCTTGCAGCTAAAAGTATAAGGATAATTCCTTTATGACAGAAACCACTGAAATAAATTTATATCTTTGAATTGAACCTGTTCATTTTATTGAAAAAAAAAAAAAAACAACACCCATTAACAACCAATATTTTTGGATTGCTTATGTGTAAAATATAGATTTATATAAAAAGTATTTAGATACAACACGCAATTAGAAACATTTAAGTATTAAATAATCTAAATGCATACTTGGCATTATCGATATCTAAATGTAGACTTATTACACGGGCATGATGAGAGTGATTTGAATGTTGCTGGAAACAAATCTCTCATTATTTATATTCACTTTCAAAAGATTGTCTGATGCTTAATAAGAGAATTTAAATATTTTGAATAAAAGAAAGTGAGTATAAAAGAATGTGTATTTTCTTATAAAATAGTATGTGTAGTTATATATGATGTTTGGATACTATAAAATTTGTTGTAAAAACTGATAATTGCAAAAGAATATCAAATAATATCAACAAATATAATAATTTATGATAATTAGTGAAATAATAACAATAATGTGATACTTTATGTGATATACCAAATATTTTGTAAATAAATAGTATTAAGGAATATCTTTATGTAATCAAACTATCGATATTTGGTCACTCATCAATATATGAATATTTGCACCAATAAATATATCTCAAAATATCTTTTAAGCACTTTAGACGAGTAAAGTTGAATGAGTCTTGTTGGATCGTATCACTTAGCATATTTGTTGTGTCGGGTATATGTACATAAGTCCTCCCAAGCTCGAAAGTTTGATCAGTGTATGAGGAATGCTTGTTGCAATTGTAACTAGCCCTTTGATCGAATCGTAGTTAGCTTTATATTTGCAGGTTGATTGACCATTTGGCTGAATTGTATGTGGTCGTCTTTGACCATGTTGAACTTGCTATTAACTTAGGTCGTTCTTGATTAAGTTATGGATGGTCATCTTTGACTTTGCAGGTGGATTAGCCATTTGGCCGAGTTGTGGGTGGTCGTTTTTTTATCATGGATGTTTTCTTAAGCACTTTGAATTATTAACTTGGGTAGGATCTAATGTCACTTATCTGAGCAAGCTTTGTGTTGTCGACTTAGGAAAGCTTTGTGTGTGTGTTGCCGACTTAGGCAGGCTCAGGTGCTTCCTGAGCGGGCTTAATTTATTACATCGTCTATGTAAGCTAAGTTGTCGCCTAAGTGAGCTTAACTTGTATTATTGTATAGGTAACTTTGTGCCACGTTTGTTGACTTATGTTGTCGCCTAGGTAACTTGGTGCCTCATTTGAGAGGTTTCCTTAGGTACTATATAAGTAACTTGGGTGAAACATTTATGGGCTAATGGTTCCATGTTTATGGGCTTTATGTTACTGTCTAGATGACTTAGTGCCTCCTGTGAGAGCTTCACCTCAGGTTATTATCTATATAACTTGGTGTCTTGTTTGAGGGCTTTAGGTTACCACCCAGGTAACTAAGTGTCTCGTTTGAGGGTTTTGCCTCTTTTGAGGGTTTTGCCTTGTTTGAGGGCTTTGCCTTGTTTGAGGGCTTTAGGTTACCGTCTAGGTAAATCGAGTGTCGCGTTTGCGAACTTATGTTACCGTCTAGGTAACTTGGATGTCGCATTTGCTTTTGAGGATTTTTTTCCTAACGATTAAAGACATATATGTAAAAGAAAAGAATATTTTTATTAGAAAAGTAAAGTGTGTCTCGTTAAAACCTTGGTTGGAAAAATCCCTACTTAGGGACAAAATCCAAGTGAAGGAAAAAGATTACACACCTCCTCATACCTTTAATACATCTTTAAGTAGGTTGCATTCCATGTCCTCTGGATAAGTTTTCCTTTGAGCTCTTTTAGCTTGTAGGCTCCATTTTAGTGGGATTCCGTAATGCATTATGATTCATCACAGTTGGGTGCAAACTTTCTTTCTGCTTAATGTCTCAAGTGTAGACAAAATTTCTTTAAGACTAAGTCTACCTTCTACAACGTTCTTTCTTGAATCCAGGTATGGTAATGCTAGGTTGTTATCTACTCAAGTACCCAGGTATTGGAACGTCGAGTTACTCCTGTACTCGAACACTAAAACATTGAGTTACTTATGTACTTAAACACTAGAACACCACGTTTCTCCTTTACTCAATCATTGGCGTGTCGAGATACTCATGTACTAGAACGCCGAGTTGTTGTTGTACTCGAACACTATAACCTCAAGTTGTTCTTATACTCACTAAATTATTCCTATACTCGAGTATTTGAATGCTAAGTTACTCTTGTTCTTGTACTCGGATCTTGCAACATTGAACTGCTCCTATACATGATCACTAGAATGCCAAGCTGCTCTTGTACTTGGGCATTGGAACGTCGAATTGCTCTTGTACTCGAGCACTAGAACATTGAGTTTACTACTTTCGTAGTCTCAAAAAAAATTACTAAGCAAACTTTTAGATAAAAGAAGTGAGTCATATCGATTAAACTTATAAATCTTTTTTTTTAGTGAACGTTATTCTGAGATCTCCCTTTAACAAATTTCCTCTTAGAAATTCGTGTTTTTGATTTGATCAAAGATCCTTACCTTTGATATTGATACTCTGTCAAATAATATTACTCGTACTTATAAGTTTATTTTCGTATCTTATGTATATCGATCTATCAGAATTTTCATACGAGGATTTTATAGTTCTCATGATTGAGACCGAAGTGTAAATTAAAACTTCATCAAAGTTTTTTCTTTGAGGTTAAGTATTAACCTTTCAAACTATTACATCCTGTTGAAAAACTCCAAAAGTTTTGGTAAGAGGTAGAAACCTCTAGGAACAGGCACTAGTAAAAAATTAAGTTTTTACAGCACACATTATGCTACGGTTCACCAGAAACCGCAGCATACCACTGCGCGGTGGCATTTTCGAAAATAAAACGAACTTATAGGCCGCGGTTGCTTTGAGAACCGCGGCCTATTCCTCAGTCAAACTTCTGCCTTTGATGCCACGTCAGAAAAACAATAAATTGCTGGGGGAATAAGCCGTGGTTGCTCACAGAACCGCGGCCTATTCCCCCAGCAACCTTCTGACATTCCCCATCAGTCAGCCCCTACAATAAATTGGCAGGGGAATAGGCTGCGATTGCTTTGAGAACCGCGGCTTATTCCCCTGCCAATTTATTATAGGAGCTGACTGATGGGGAATGTCAGAAGGTTGGGGAATAGGCCACGGTTCTTAGAGCAACTGTGGCCTATTCCCCCTGCAACCTTCTGACATTCCCCAAATGGCAGTTGAGGGATTCATAACGTCAGGGAATAGACGACGGTTGCTCTATGAACCGCGGCTATTCCCTAATCTGAATAAAATTTAAATATTTAAGGGAATAGACCGTGGTTGGGCGCTGAACTAGGGCATATAGTTTGAAAAAAATTTCAAAAATGCCATTTTGATTTATTTTTTTCAGCCAATAGGCCGCGGTTCCCTTCAATACCGCGGCCTATTCCACTATATGACAACCATTTTCTTTTGAATCGCGGTAGTATTGTTTAATTAGGTTAAAAAAAACTATGAACAGTTTCGTCTTCTGCACGCGAATTTCTGAAACTCAAACTCTCGAAGCTTTCTCCTCTCTCTTCGTCAGCCTCCGCAGCTATTTCTCTTCTGGGAATTTCCTCCGTCAGCCTCCACATTCCATATTGACGCCAGCCATTCCTCCGTCAATCATTCCACATTGACGCCGATACCTCTCCGATGCGCCCCTTTTTCTCTACCGCGCCCCTTCTTCTCCGCCGCGCCTATACCTCGCCGCCGTGGTTGCGAAGAGGAACCAAAAACAGGTATCTGCTAACCTGGTTTGATTTCAATTGAAGAGTAAATGCATACTTCTCTTTATCTTTTGTAAATTTGTATTGTTTTTGCCTGTAATTATAGTTTTAATAGAAAACCCTGGATAATATTGAAGCTTGAATTTCAAACTATGAAACCGAGCACAACATAGATACAGAACTATTTACATTGAGAAAGAGTCTGAGGCATTTCTTAATTATAAAAACCAAAAATCCAATTTTAAATAATATGATCAATATGTGAATTTGAACGGAACATATTTTTTTTTTTTGTTTATAAATATTTTTTTTGTGTAGGTATTGTGATTTTGCTGCGTTACAAAACTCGGGTAGTCGTATCTTCTCTGTTGTTGGCTCCGTTTTCACACTCTCAGGTTCCTATTATTGTGTTTATTAAACTTTCTTTTGTAAATTTTTAATTTTTTGTATGTTGAATATATGGAATTATGTGTGATTGAATGTTTGAATTGATCATTTGACTGCTTATTAATTGTATGACTAAATTGATTGTATGATTGAATTGATAATTTTATATAAAAAATTGTATAATTGTAATTTTGTAATATTTAGGAATGGATCGAAATTGGATTAATTTACCATGCATTAGTACTGAGTACGAGAGAGGGGTAGAGGAATTTATACAATTTGCAAAACGTAATGAGGGTACAAGTGATGATGAAGTGAAGTTTAGATGTCCTTGTGTGAACTGTTTGAATGGGAGAAAGTTGAATGCAACCCAAATTAGAGAACATCTTATATGTGATGGTTTCCTAAGATGCTATACAACATGGATATGGAACGACGAAGAAATGCACTTTCCGACTGACTACTAAACTGAAAATGTTATTGATTCCACTATGGAAGAAGATCGACCGGATGAAGACAAATTAGAGGACATGATCTGCGATGTTGGCGTAGAAAATTTTACCAAAGCTCATGTGTATGAGACGATGTCGACTGATGCGGAAACACCTTTGTATGTCGGTTCAACTAAGTTCACACGTTTGTCAGCAGTGTTAAGGCTCATGAATTTGAAGGCGAGCAATGGATGGAATGATAAAAGTTTTACTGAATTATTGATGTTGTTGAATGAAATGTTGCCAGATGGAAATACACTACCCACTCGTAATTATGATGCTAAGAAAATTCTTTGTCCAATGGGTATGGAGTATAAAAGGATACATGCTTGTCCCAATGACTGCATTTTATAGGAAAGAGTTTGAATTTTTGACAAAGTGTCCAAAATGTGGCTTAGCATGATACAAGTCAAAAACAATAGTGAAGATAATGGTCAGATAGAAAAAAATGGATCTGCTTTGAAAGTAGTTTGGTACCTTCCAATAGTGCCCAGACTTAAGTGTTTGTTTGAGAATCCTAAAGATGCTAAAAACCTTAGATGGCATCCAGATGAGAGAAAAATTGACGGGCTGCTTCGTCATCCAGCCTATTCAAAGCAATGGAAAAATATTGATCAACAATTCCCCCAATTTGGTAAAGAGTGTAGAAATCTTAGACTTGGTTTAGCCACTGATGGAATGAACCCATTTGGTAATCTGAGTACCAATCACAGTTGTTGGCCAGTTATATTGATAATTTAAAACTTATCTCCTGCATTGTGCATGAAAAGGAAGTACATGATGTTGTCTATGATGATATCTGGTCCAAAGCAGCCTGGAAATGACATAGATGTTTATATAAGCCCATTAGTTGAAGACTTGGAGTTTTTGTGGGTTGATGGGGTTGAAATATTTGACGCATTCGCTTCTGAAACTTTGTGATGCGTGCAATGTTATTTTGCACCATTAATGACTTTCCAGCTTATGGTAATTTGTCAGGATACAGTGTCAAGGGTCATAAAGCATGTCCTATCTGTGAAGAAAACACTACAGCTCATCAATTGAAACACGAAAGAAAGACGGTGTATTTGCGTCATCGGAGATTTCTAAAACGTAATCATCCATATCGAAGGTTAAAAAAAGCATTCAATGGATATCAAGAGAGGGACGAAGCACCAAATCCACTTACTGCCCTTCAAATTCTTGAAAAAGTTAATAAAATACATCATGTATTTGGGAAAACATCCAAGAAGTCATCGGTAACGACCCCTTGGAAAAAGAAATCAATATTCTTTGATCTTCTATACTGGTCAAAGTTAGATGTTAGACATTGCATAGATGTGATGCATGTAGAGAAGAATATGTGTGATAGCTTGATTGGTACACTACTCAACATTCAGGGAAAGACAAAAGATGGAGTGAATGCTCATTTGGATTGGGTTGACATGAATATCCGAGAAGAGTTGACACCCAAGGAGATTGGTAAACATACACTACCATCTCCTGTACAGGAGCAGGAACATGTTGTTCCTCCCACAGGTAAAATTAATAAACATTTATGTGCAATTATTTTTATCTTTTGTATAATATAACATTTACTCTGACAGCGAGAAGCGGGAAAGGAAGTTTTTCAGCACCAGCCGTCCTAGGGGATGACATGGACGATGTTAGTCCATGTCTGCTATACACTTTAAACGGTACCGAGACGGTGTTGGTAGCTCGTGGAAGAGTGTTTAAGGCAGCGACTATTGTTCATGGTATGGAGCTATCAGAGGATGAGGTGAAGGTCTCAGTAGACGACATTATCATACCAGATGCCTCAGTTCCTCTGCCCACAGATGAGATTTTCACTATGGAACATGCATTCCAGTTTTTTATCGCTTGGCCTAAACATTTGGTTGGTTCAGTTTCTGACCCCCCCGATATGGAATTCTACTTTACACTTCTCAATTTTAAAGTTTACATGTTATTGATGTCAAAACTTATCTTATTTTTCCATGTAACAACAAACGCAGGCACAGGAGAAGATTCCTCTATCTGAGGATGATCCTCTTGGTTCATTGCAGCTACTTGCTGACATCCTTGAAAATAAGCCTTTGGAGGTTGAATATGATGCAAATGTATTTGGGAGAGGCTCTGAGGTCCCATTATACCTCCATAGTTAAGATGTTAGAGAGCTTGCGTCGGGAACAAAAGAGTTGAATATTACATTACTTCAGCTATGGATGATGTAAGTCTATGAGTAATTATTTATATAAAATTGATTTATATATCAAGTATACTTATATCAATGTTAATTTTTTATTTCAGGTATATGTCTGGGATCAGTAACAAATTGGGGTACTCTGATGATTATGGGTTGATTGATTCCCAATCCATTCACGAATCAAATGATTTTGAACAGATCAACACACATCTCACAAGAAGTTTTGCAAGGGGCAATAAAATATATTTTTTGCCATATATATGTGGGTAAGTAAACTTTGTTAACATAATAAAGTTCCATATGTGATTTTAATATATAATAATTAAGTTATTATGAATTTCAGGCACCATTGGGAGCTTCTTGTTATTTCTATAGAGGAGAGCTATGCTTTGTGGTTCTGCTCATTGCACAAGTCTCCTCCCACACATCTCAGACAAGTAGTTGATTGGTAAGAACCTCAATGTTTGGACTTTCTTTGTTATATAAATGAATGCTAAAACCTTTTTTTATATATATATATATATATAGTTCTATTCCAGTAAGTATGATGATGGTTGGGAGATCAATTGCTAACAGTAGAAAGATTGCATGGATTTCTCTCAAGGTTTGACATATGCTAAAGCCATACTTTCTTATAGTTGTTTTGTTTTAATGTTTTTCACTAACTATTTACAACTGTGATGATATAATGTAGTGTAATAGACAAAAGGGGTCATATGAGTATGGATACTATGTAATGTATTGGATGGCCCACATTGTTCGTTCCCATATCACAAGAGGCTGGGAAATGGTAATATTTAAATTTAACAAATTTTGATTTTTTCCAACATTTGGAATTCATATACACTAATTAATATCAATTGTCTTGTACAGATATTCAAGACTACTACAACAATTCCTGAGAAGCCACTATCATTCATGAGGAAAGTTGTTGCAAAGTATATAGTTAGATTATATAATAGTTCTTAGTTACTAGATTTAAACATTCTATTTTAT
Source organism: Vigna reflexopilosa (assembly GCA_027742785.1). Lineage (NCBI taxonomy): Eukaryota > Viridiplantae > Streptophyta > Magnoliopsida > Fabales > Fabaceae > Vigna > Vigna reflexopilosa. Next base: position 21,602,673 of record CM050930.1, on the reverse strand, counting down.
TAGATTGTATTTTATTAGAATTTGTACTTTATGTGATGTTAAAATACATTTGAACATGTGTTTGATCTGTTGAAATTGAATTTGAACGTGTTTGATATGCAGGTATGCTTTTGTGGTAGTGGATATCACAAAAAAAGACCTGCTATTTAAAAACATTGCAAGAGAATATGCTACAGTTGTTACCACAACCGCGGTAGAAAGTGTGTCGTTTTTTAATTTATTTTTTTAAAAAAGACTTTTGGCCGCGGTTGTGGCTCGAACCGCGGTCTATTCCTAGCCTTTTACCGCGGTTCGAACCGCAACCTATAGTGGAACGATTTTTTTTTTTAAAAAAGGGGTTTTGACTGCGGTTCCTACTACAAGCGCGGTCTATTCATAGACCTTTTTACCGCGGTTCCAACCGCGGCGTATAGGGAAAAACAACCGCGGTCTTTTGCCTTCACTACACTAGTGAAGTTATCCTCCGAGAGTTATTATTGAGGTGGCGATCATCGGTGAGGACAACACGACAACCATCCCGTGCACATGGACGAGGGCAACGATGTCACCCGGTTTGATGACTATAGCGACCAAGCGAGCGACAGCAGATTATGGCCAGCAGTTTGCTTACGACAGAGATGGCTCAATATGGGAGGAGAATTTGGCAGCCAAGATGACATTTCCCGTGGCTTGTAATTGCGCGCTCCAACTATTGCCACTCTTTCACATGCACGTTTGGTTTTATATGGAGCTCTAAAGGGGATAATACCATAATAGACACGTGTAAATCATAACATGACGCTCATGCTAAGGCAGTGTGAGAATAGTGCTAAAAGTATGGAATCCAGCATGTCCCGCTTGTGATATTTAATAATAAGAAGTTGCTATAACTCTGGAGGAAGAGATTGAAACTTATAAGAAAGTGTTTAATTACAGCGTGAAGAATTTCCATCAATTAGCGTATTGCATCAATTTTAGACTCACGTGTCATCCTTAGAATTGCCGCATGAATAAAGCTTGGCGTAATGCACCAAATGTATGGTAATATTGTTGTAGAAAAGCTGACAGAATCACGAACAAAATATTTCCTCAGGCGTGTAGAGTCACGACTTATCCGCGGTGTATTGCGCAAGCCCCCAGGATACAACAGGAACTTCTCAGAGCAATCTCTGAGGATCTCAGAACTAGCAAGGATCTCTTAAAGAGAAAATAAAATACACAGAATATTTTAAGAGATAAAAGAAAGAAGAGAATAAAAGGAGAATGAGAGAATGAGGGAAAGAGAAGTGTGTAAGTCTGTGGTTTGGAATGAGCAAGGCCACTCTATTTATAGAATAGGAAATCAAAGAAAATTGGCCCAAGGCCCAAAGTTAATGGGAAAATCCCGTGCCTTGCATTTGTGGATAAATCCCAAACCTTGCAGGAGTAGCTTTTAAACATTGCAGCAAAAGGAATATGAACGTTGCAACATTTTTTCCGAAATTTAAGGAAGCACATGTTGCTACAATGTTTACCTTTATTTTGCAATATAATAATAAATGTATAAGTATATAACAATCCCTCACATATTGCAAAAGAAACAAAACAAAAGAGATAGAAAAAAAATATCTTGGGTTTCATAAGATGTAATGCATCAGAGCTGGTATAGCAAGCTATATGAACCTGTCCTAGATTGAGAAACTTAACACACAGTGTAGTTGGTATAGCAAGCTATATGAACCAAAGACACTTGAGTATGTTAGAGGTTTATCAATCACAGTACACCCCCACAATCCTTGTTGTTATCGCTGTGATGCGCTTACTAGGCCATGCACGTGCCCAGTATTCATGAGTGCTCTAGAGATCATGCCAAGATCTCATGCAAGCGGCCCCACTTGACACTCATATAGGTGATTTCATCAAGTGTATGCTGCAAATCATACACCACTCATAAGGGATATGAAAATCATTAAAAACTTTGTTTGATTACAAAGTTTAACCTTTTAATAATGCAGTCTCTAGCACTTTCACACACACCATAGGAATGGACATATTTGATTTAAAATCAAATTAGTGCTATCAGAACTAACAAGTGACTTGTTTTTACCCATATGAATCTTATTCATGGGATCTCCAATCACAAAGGTTGGGTTACCATCACTTGTTTGTTTGCCAGTGGCATAAGTCTCATTCCCCTCAATGTTTCTAAAATAATATTTCTTCCTAAGGCTTTTGTCAGAGGATCTGCTAGATTCCGTTCTGACTTTACATAGTCAATGGAAATAGTTCCACTCTTTAGCAGCTGCTTCACCAAATTATGTCTCAATTGGATATGTCTATTATTTCCATTATAATTCTTGTTTTTAGCTATAGCTATTGTCGATTGGCAATCACAGTGTATTGACACCAATGGGATTGGTTTCATTCCTAGTGGAATGTTTGCTAAGAAGTTTTTCAACCACTCAACCTCACTACCAGCCATCTCAAGAGCGACAAACTCAGATTCCATTGTAGATCTTGCAATAATTTTTTGTCTGGCTGATCTCCATGTAATCGCACCACCCCCAAGTTACAATACATAACCACTAGTGGATTTTGTCTCATCTGAATCAGAGATCCAGTTAGCATCACTGTACCCTTCTAGTACGGCAGCAAATCCACTATCACTAGTGCAGCGAAGGGAAACGACCGCGGTTATTTTTCACTATACGTCGCGGTTTATGAACCGCGGCATATCCAGGCGTGGTAGAAAGTCTCGGACTTTAGGCCGCGGTTCCAACTGCGGCAAAAAGCTGGGGAATAGACTGCAGTTCCTACTACAACCGCGGTAAAAACCCTTTTTTTTAAAAAAAATCATTCAACTATAGGTCGTGGTTCGAACCGCGGTAAAAAGCCAGGAATTGACCGCGATTCGTTTTACCACCGCGACCAAAAGTATTTTTTTTTAAAAAAAAATAAAAAATGTAGCTTTCTACCGCGGTTGTGGTCACAACCGCGGCATAATCTCCTGTATTTTTTTTAATGGCAGGTCTGTTTTTGTGATATCCACTACCACAAAAACAGACCTGCATATCAAACAATCACAATGCACACAGATTCAACAAATTCAACACAATAATCAATGTTTACAACACATAATTAATGTACAAAGTCTAATAACTATAAATCAACATGTTCAAATTATTATAAATCCAATAACTATGACCTATTATATAATCTAACTAAATATTTTGCAGTAGCTTTCCTCATGAATGAAAGTGGCTTCTCAGGAATTGTTGTAGTAGTCTTGTATCTCTACACAAAACAATTGATATTAATAAGTGTATATGAATTCCAAATTTTGGAGAAAATCAAAATTTGTTAGATTTAAATATTACCGTTTCCCAGCCTCTTGTGATATGGGAACGAACAATGTGGACCATCCAATACATTACATAGTATCCGCACTCATATGACCCCTTCTGTTTGTTACACTACAATACATCATCACAGTTGTAAATAGTTAGTGAAAAACATTAAAACAAAACAACTATAAGAAAGTATGGCTTTAGCATATGTCAAACCTTGAGAGAAATCCATGCAATCTTTCTACTGTTAGCAATTGATCCCCCAACCATCATCATACTTGCTGGAATAGAACTATATATTAAAAAAAAGGTTTTAGCATTCATTTATATAACAAAGAAATTCCAAACATTGAGGTTCTTACCAATCAACTGCTTGTCTAAGATATGTGGGAGGAGACTTGTGCAATGAGCAGAACCACAATGCATAGCTCTCCTGTATAGAAATAACAAGAAGCTGCCAATGGCGCCTAAAATTCATAATAACTTAATTATTACATATTAAAATCACATATGAAACTTTATTATGTTAACAAAGTTTACTTACCCAAATATATATGGAAAAAAAATATATTTTATTGCCCCTTGCAAAACTTCTTGTGAGATGTGTGTTGATCTGTTCAAGATCATTTAATTCGTGAATGGATTAGGGATCAATGAACCCATAATCATCAGAGTACCCCAATTTGTTACTGATCCCAGACATATACCTGAAATCAAAAATTAACATTGATATAAGTATACTTGATATATAAATCAATTTTATATAAATAATTGCTCATAGACTTACATCATCCATAGCTGAAGTAATGTAATATTCAATTCTTTTGTTCCCGACGCAAGCTCTCTAACATCTTGACTATGGAGGTATAATGGGACCTCAGAGCCTCTCCCAAATACATTTGCATCATATTCAACCTCCAAAGGCTTATTTTCAAGGATGTCAGCAAGTAGCTGCAATGAACCAAGAGTATCATCCTCAGATAGAGGAATCTTCTCCTGTGCCTGCGTTTGTTGTTACATGGAAAAATAAGATAAGTTTTGACATCAATAACATGTAAACTTTAAAATTGAGAAGTGTAAAGTAGAATTCCATACCGGGGGGTCAGAAACTGAACCAACCAATTGTTTAGGCCAAGCGATAAAAGACTGGAATGCATGTTCCATAGTGAAAATCTCATCTATGGGTAAAGGAACTGAGGCATCTGGTATGATAATGTCGTCTACTGAGACCTTCACCTCATCCTCTGATAGCTCCATACCATGAACAATAGTCGTTGCCTTAAACACTCTTCCACGAGCTACCAGGACCGTCTCGGTATCATCTAAAATGTATAGCAGACATGGACTAACATCGTCCATGTCATCCCCTAGGACGGTTGGTGCTGAACAACTTCCTTTCCCGTTTCTCCCTGTCAGAGTAAATGTTAGATTATACAAAAGATAGAAATAATTGCACATAAATGTTTATTAATTTTACCTGTGGGAGGAATAACATGTTCTTGTTCCTGTACAGGAGATGGTATCGGGCGCATGCCACAGCTCTCAAACTGCTGCTGGAACATGGCGTAGACCACATTTACAATTCATTGCTAAGCTCTGTCTTAAACTCCTCCCTAAGGTCCACTCGAAGCTTTTTTGTGATCTCTTGTGTCAGCCTTTGTTCTTGTGCTTCGCTGTATGGATATGAAGTCTGACGAGAAGAGCTCCCAAACTAATCTTGAATGCCTACTCCAGTTCCAGCAGCACGTATACGTCTAGGGTGCTTAGGTCGTCCAATTGCATCGGTAAGAATATCCTGGCGACCCTGTGGAGTGAATTGACCTTGGGAGCTCTGCTCAACCAAGGAGTCCTGTAACATTACAAAGTACCATTATTCTTTAAAAAGTTTAATGTAGTATGTATAATGAAATTATTATTATTTTAGGAACAGTGATAACTTACAATTCTTTCAAAAAGATTAGGTGCCCGATGGTTTCATACGAGCCAACATCCATTTCTCATGCCGAGAAGGTGGAGAAGGAGGTTAGGGGCTACCACCCTCAAATGGTGGTCTAGCATCTGCCTTTTTCTTTAAGATTTTCTCCTCAAGCTTCCTATACCCACCATGAGATAATAGGTGGGGGGTTTTGTTTTGAGCACTTGTTTCTTGTGCTTTGCTTCTAATTGCCTGTCACATATATTTAATTAATTAGTTCATATGATATATATTTGTTAATAAGGAATTGAATAATATCAACTATACTAACCTGCCATTCCTCTGATGTCCGACTCTGTACAAAAAGCCGCCAAGTCTCCTCATCAATGGACTTATATGTAGTACATGGAGACTTATTTTTATGGCTTCCAAAAATATATCTTGAGGTCAACTTACTTTTAAAATTTCTGAAGTTTTCAGCAACAGTTGATAAACACTTATTTCTAAGTGTTGCGACATTTGGAATGTCAAATGTTAGCTGAAAAAAACATAATAAAGTTGTATCAGTACAAAATTATCAAAATAAACAAACTCTAATTGAAATGATATTAACTAACTTACCAATATATCGTTCCATATAATGTTTCGATGAACCTCAGACACATGGTCAAAAGATGGAGTAAGAATACTAATCTTGTCACGTGTCACTACTCCAAGGTATGATCGGAAGTCATCTGCATTGGGGCCAGTTGCCATACCCGTGATCACGTTAACATTCACTGGTGTTCTTTCACCATTATTCTTTCTGATCAAAAGTTGTTTCATCCTGGTGGGTCCTCTAGTGGATCTGGAAGGGGGAGCCTCATCCCCTGAAGAATGTGGATGATCAGCCATATATTTGTCAACATAAATAACAACATGAAATATTAATAAAAGACTTATGTAATATCATAGAGGACTATAAATAGCGGGGTTCATATTAAAGGCCTTACAAAAGGGGGTGAAGATGATTTCTATGGTCTCATTAAGCACATATATGAGCTCGAGTACAATACCTCAACCATTGAAAAGAAGATTGTATTCAATTGTAAAAATAAATTGACCCAACAAGTTTATTTTTATGTACAAGAATATGGAAACAGGTGGTTGTGACCCTCCTATTCCGCCTTCAGGAAACTCAGATAAGGAGAAGGGGAACAAGAAACCTTATCGGATGAAGTTGTTGTCCTATTTCAATAATGTAAGTACTTCAAGGAGTCAGCCATCTACACCTACCTCCACTGCTAGATCTGTTCCACCACCATTGGCAGTTCTTGGTTTGACACCTACTCCACCATCTATTCCACCTTCATTAGAAGTTCCTGCCTTCACACCTAGTCCACAACAAGTTGATGTTGATCAATGGAGATCACCCTTCCCCATGTTGGTTCTAACCCAACAACTCCCACAAATATTGCACCAACACCTCCTACAGGGGATGGAGTTCCACATTCAAGTTCAGCGGTAAATTTTGAAGATGTTTCCAACAATCATCCAATCATTAAACATGTTGGAGGAGGGCAACAAAAAATGAATTTAGTGTACCTAATTCTATAATAATGTGTTATTCTAATATTTGACTTTTAATTTGGTATAGGTTTTATCCAACAAAAACAACATCCAAAGCAATCACAGCAACCATTAAAGGACAATTTGATGAGCCATGGGTGACATGGGGACAAATCCCTCAGACTCGCAGAGATGTTTTCTTTGAGCATTTTAAGGTACACTTGTGTTTAATTCAATTTTTCATTTGAAGTTTGATTGGAATGATTGATTTTAAGTGGTGGAAATGTCGTCAACCTTCTATGAATTGTTATGCATAATGTTGTTTGCGTGTTTTATGTTGCTAAAAGTGGTTAATTGTATGATTTGGATTTAGTGTAGTAAGAACTATTCTGCAGAAAACAATATACTGTAATAGTGCCCTGATGCTAAATGTTTACCATAACTCTCTACAATCTTTTCATACTTCTCTACCTAAATGACTCATATGCTTGGTCTACTACTACTATAGCCCTTAAATTGCATAATGTGCTCCGTGCCACATGGTTCCAGGGGAATATGATAGAATTTGCAACCTTTGTAGCCCCAACATCTAAGTTTTAAAAAAATTCAAGTTAGGATTAAAGATGTTATTCTTCTTTTTCTCTACCAAAACTTACAAGGGTAATTATTTAATTATTATGACCATTACTCATGAGACCCCAAGAGAAACACCACTCCTTTCCCACACGAATCTAGGCATAAAAACAAAGACATATCTTACCCAAAAACTCTTTTCGCTTCGAGCACAAGTCCAGAGCTCCTGACCGTGAGTTTTCCAATGACTCACTTTTCTCATCAAGACTAAAGCCACATCAATATTTTTATTTCTCCTTTTTACTATAACAAAACCTATTATAATATTAAACTATATACCTACCCATGTGGACCCCACATTGCCTACACACTTACTAACTAACGTAAGACTCTTCTCTCTCCATAAAACATGTTTATCTTATTATATCATCATTCATTCAAGTTAATCCATCAACAATTCACCGAAATTTCCATATCCATTTCCACTTCACGTAAATCCATCTTCTCTCTCCAACCTCCCTCTATTTGCTTTTGGTTCTCTACTTCCACAAACCACTCACCTCTCTATACTTCAACACTCACACTCTTTTGGTCATTCCCTTTAAGACCCTGGCTCACATTCCCGTAAGCACTGCATAATAAACCATGCACAACCCTCTTTTTTATTTTGCGTTTTAACCACTAAAGCTCAACCCCATTATTTCCACTTTCTCATCCACCTAACTCCTTCTCTCTTCTTTCTCTTAATATTTCAATTTCCCAGCATCCATTCCCTGTCACTCTCTCTTTCTCTTAAGTTCAATATACATTCACTGCATTATGAATATAACGCAGACAAAAAAGCATGAGTAGAAATTAACATGAATATAGCTCACAACAATGTACTTGCTCATCGAACTCCCACTATATGTTTCATAATTCCCCTCATTTGCAGCCAATTCATAAGAAGTGCGTCATAGTATATTGTCTCAAATATATCCTTGTTTAACTGTTGAGCCTGCATCACATAACCATGTAGCCTATCAAATTGAAGACCATCTAGCTGAAGTTGTAAACGAATGTGCAGTCCGACTAATTGAAGTCAAATTCCTTAAGAATGTAATTTTTGTTGTTGTTGATTTATATCTGATATATACCATAAGAAAAACACATGATGCTAAAATTCTAACCATTTAACATTCATGTTTTTTGTCAACAGAGAAATGTATCATGGAGGATTGAGGATGAAGAAAAGATAAAAAAGAATTTCCATACCAAAACATCTCATAGATTTTCTGAGATGTTTAAAAAAGCTCGAACACTAGGGAAAAAACCTGATTGGATGGGAGAGGAGGTTTGGAATGCTCTTTTGGAGAAGTGGAACGTGCCACTTTATAGACAAAAGTGTGAAACCGCCAAGAAGAATAGGACATCTGACAAGGGTGGTTGTTTGCACACTTGGGGATCCATTAACGTGCATGAGCATGTTATTCGTCTGGTATGATGACATCAATTTAATTTTACATTTCTACTCATTAATTTAACAAATATTTGGTGTTAACAACTTTCATCTTCTTTGCTTGCAGTCACAGGAGCTCGGTCGGATAGTCCATGTCAATGAAATTTTTCAACAAACACATATTCAAGCATCAACCGGAGAATTTGTCGATGAAAGGTCTAGGCGAACACATGTTAGTTTCTACTAACTCTATTATATTTTTTATTAGGTTTTAAATGTTATGTCTATCTATTTAACAATAATCATGTATTCATTTAACAGGAACAGTTTCAAGCTAGATTTTCTCAAGTAATATCTGAGACTGCATCCGTTGGTGCTTCAGCATCTGCTCCACTAGACCCTGCAGAAAGGAAAGATTGAGGAACCAATGTTGGTTGGAGGTTGTCGGTGGAAGGTACAAGGGGCGGGTATATGGCATTGGAAATGTCAGTGCTCGAGATGACTGTGTCGATAGTTACGTACAACAGACACAGACATCTTCTTCTCAGCAACCGAATGTACACAACATTTCTAACCTTGAAAATAGAGTGTCAAGCCATGATGAGCAACTTCGAAAGATCACTTCTAAATTTGAAGGCTTTATTGGCGCCATAATGCATTACCTTCCGCCTCCTGCAGCCACAGTTGCACAAGAATTTCTTCAATCCCAAATTCAGCCACAAACTAATGTTCAGCAACCACAACAACCACAAGAGGATCAAGCACAACAGGATGAACCACAGGATCCAACACAACATGGAGATCGTTATCAACAACATTACTAGTTATGTTTTAGAGTAGGGCTTATGACTCAAACTTATTCCATAAAGAACTTATTTCAACTTATTGTTCTAATTGACAATTATGGAAACTTCCCCTTTGATGTATTAATGACTAATGTTTGTGAGTTAAGAATTAAATATATGTGATTGGTATTATTAAAATGTGTGAAATGGGCAGGTTTGTTGTGGTTTGATGATTGTCTTAATATGTTATTTGTTTGATTAAAGATGGGCAGGTTATTTATTCATGTAACTATTTAAAAAAATTGTATAAAATATATGGAAAAAATTATATTTAGTATTATATATGAATATTTCGTATATAAATTATATACGGATATTCCGTATATAATTCATATACGGATATTCCGTATATAATACTAGCTACAGTCATTTTATATACGAATTTTTGACCGTATGTAATCCGTATATAATCAAATTTTATGGACAGATTTTCAACATTATATACGGATTTGGTCTGTATGTAATTGTTATTTTTCTTGTAATGATTGTAATGAAAGGCGGGTTTAAAATGCATATAGGATTTTAGCTGCTTCAAATAAATTTAAGGAATGTGAAAGAAGTGTGGAAGGTGAGTGGTGCTATGAAGTGAGAGTGCAGATATAATTAGAATCTGAAAATAAAGTTCAACCTGCAATCGTTAACATTAATGCAATTTTACTTTTGAGATCATTGCCTTTTTCTTTATCAGAACCTGTAAAAAAACAGGTCTCTCAAGTGGATCCCTTGATAGAAGTTAGTGTTAAGACTTGTCTCATATTTCAGTTTACATTCTCTTGTTTATTTTTTTTTATTTTTTTATCTTGATTATATAATAATTTACATATAATATATTTGTTACACTAGTTGAATAACTTAAAAATTAATTTAAATAATTGGTATCGTTTTACTCTTTCTCTCTATTTTTACTGTTTGTCTGAAACTTTAAAATAAGGTTGAACTAGTATTTTATTTGTTTACGTTTTTAAAGTATTGAGAAAAAAATGTGACTTCTAAATATTGATTAGATAAATATTTTTAAAAGGAAATAATGGCACATAGATAATAAAATACAAAGATTTGTGATTCACGTTATAACTCTTTGCATAGCAAACAATAATTCAGTTTTTGTTTTTTATTTCAAATGATAGGAAGGTCAAAGTTCCCATATGTTGAACGCAGCCTTGATGTCATAACACATACCCCACAATTTTTGGGGCTTTCAACTGGAGTGTGGCCAACAGGTGATGGCTATGAGAAGGAATCAAGAATTTTTCTTCTTTTTAATTTTATCCCGTGGTGGCTAGAAGCTTTTTCAATAAAATTAATTAAGAATATGATATCTTTGTATCTAAATATATTTTCGATTTAAAGAAATGGAGGTTAAAGAAATATGTTCAGACGATATTGGTGCATGTAAAAACAAAGTTATTGTTTTTCTAAGCAATTGTAATTTGTTTGTCTTTATAATCTCTATAAATCTTGTGTTTTTTAAGTTTATGATCTACTTCATATTAGTTCATATTATTTGTTTTAGTAAATATGATGATCATATAATGTTTCAAATTGAAAATTAGTTTTCTTATTATAATTCTTGTTCATTGCTTGAAAAATGTAAAAGTTATTTTATAAAAAATGTGAAAAAATTAAAAGTTACATACGGATTTATTCTTAAGTAATTTCATACGAATTTATTTGTAGATAATTATATATAGATTTATGTATAAGTAGTTACATACGGATTTATCCATAAGTAATTACATATGGATTTATTTGTAGGTAATTATATATGGATTTATTTGTAGGTAGTTAGTTACCAACGAATTTATCTGTATATAATTAATTCGTATGTAATACGATCATTTTATCTATAGATTTTTTTCATATGTAATCCATAGATAACATTACTTTACTTGTGGATTTTGGTTGTAGGCAATAATACTTTTCTTGTAGTAATACAAGCATTTATTAGGCATTCAATTTTAAGTATAAATTCTAAAGATATTTTCCAATACCTTAAGAATTACAAATCAAGCATGGAAACAATCAACATCAAGCATTAAGCATGGAACAAATTGAATACTAATATAAATTGGAAAATCATATATTATTAATAATACAAAATTACACAAGAGTTTCATATTTTACAACTAATCTCAACAAATAAGAATAGTCCTCCATAGTAGAGAACTTAGGCTTCTACAAATTAAAGAGATGGAGAAGAAATGGAAGGAGGAAACCCAAGAAGGAGAGGAAGAGCTTCCTACCACTCCAAACATCCTCCAAGAATCTCTCCCAAACACCCTAGGTGATTTTATTCGTGTAAGAATGAGGAATGGTGAAAACTCTCACGAAAACATGATTAAATAATCATTTTCGTGTATCAGGGCTGACAGACTCGCCCAATAAAGCCTAAATATTCCATGACTTGTAACTCATTGGGTGAGCCAAATTTTTGTCCAAAGACTCTAATACTGCAACTTTGGACTATCATTTTCACATAATAAGTCACTCTAGCATTCAATGGTAATTTTCTGAACATCCAGAATAGTCCATAGCAATATAACCCTATAAGTAAGTCTTTTCTTCATGTTAATAGTACTAGGCATGATTCTAGTGTTCTCAAAATAGGTATTTGTCTAAAAATAATTCTTTCTTCTCCGGTTATTGTATCTTAAGAAAGAAACTTTGTAAGACACAACAAATAAATCCTTAAGAAGGATAGAATTACACGTCTAAAAGAAACATATAGTTTTGTCAACTTTTTACAATTTGTTATCTAATTTCTGTGTGTTAGACACCTTTTGCAGGAATTTTATTTATTGTTTGGGTATGCCAACCGAAGGTACCATTCACTTAGAATTGAATGGTGGAAATAGCTAATAAGTGGATGAAGAAATATAGCGTTAATGGTGGAATAGACAATCAAGGTGTATAATGTGAGCTTTTAAGGCTGAGCTACGTGATGTTTTTCTCTAGCTTTGCATTATTATCCTAAACCCATGCAGGTCAAAGAGACCACCACGTGGGGTCCACGATCTATTTCAATATGCTTTAGCATTAACCCATGAAATTGTGTGGACCCACATCCTATTTGAATGTTTGAATTGTGCACGGTTACGTAAAAAAAGGAATACTGTAGATCGAATTTGTTGCCTTTCCTAGATGGGTTTAAGAACAATATACTTTGACATATATAGATTTTTTATATACATTTAATATTATATTTTTTTATTTTCTTGTTTTTTTTAAATATAAAAATTTATCTATGGTCATTTTATTTTTAATATGGTCCAATTATCCTATCATTATTCTTAAGAATATGATATAGTCAACTAACATTTCTAATGGGTCTTACTTTAAACATGTCTAATTTTCTTATAAAAAACATAAATTCATGCTCTTTATTTTAATACTTTATATTTTTCTATTTTAGTAAAAGAAGAGAAAGATAGATTATCAAACTCTTCACTCTTCGTAAAATAATATTAACATAGAAATATATATATAGAGAGAGAGAATGTGAAGACACCATTCTTCATAGGCATTTTAAAATGTTTTGCAATAATAGGATAAAGTTTTACCTGAACTTTACTGTTGCTGTTAATATTCTTACGATAAGTGTGTATAAGAGTGTGAAATAGTTTCTGGTGAAATATAATCTATATTTATAGAGTATTTGAATCCTAAAAGGTTTGATGTAAAAATTGATAATATAAAAAAATATCAAATCATATCAAAAAATATAACAACTTATAGTATATATGATAATTATCAAAATAATAACAATAATGTGATACCTGATATACTAAATATTCTGTAAATATATAATATTAAAATACAATTTAACTATAGTCACATATACAGTTAATATATATAAATATATACATCAACAAATATGTTTAAGAATATTTTTGAACTTTTAAGCTAGTAAAACTAAATGGACTTTATTAGACTATATATTTAATATATTTGTTGAGTTGAGTATGGACAACCCTCTTAAACACATATAACAAACAAAACAACTTTAGGAATATAATGAAATTGAATTTAATTATTTTAGGTTTAATCTCTCCCTTCGTCCTCATATTTGTTTGAAAATCTCAGTTAGGTCCTCAAGTTTTTAACTGTCTCAATTGGGTCATAATTTTTGTAAAAATACAAGCATTTTACCCCATCTGTTAAGTGCTACCAGACGACGTTAACTTGAGCTGAGTTGTATTTTTATTTTATGACGTGACATTATACATTAAATTAAATGGGTGATGTGTTGTAGAAAGATCAAATCACGTGGCAACAGTGCTTCTTCTTCCCTCCTCACCTTTCACCTCCGCTCCTCTTTTCCTCTGCTGACGGAGCGCCTTATCACCATCGCATCTCCTTCCTGGCCTGGGAAAACGCACTAGAACAGAGAAGAAGAGAAGTGTTTTGCAGGGTCGAAGAACAACAAAGAAGAGGGAAAAGGGCATCTCCCCTCCCTACCAAGACGAATCTGAACCAGAATCAAGGAAAGAAGGAACCATCCCTGTACAGCGAGACACAGGAAAAAAAATGAAAGGGTTTTTCCGGGAACCACAACAACAAGGTTTAGGGAAGCAACAAAGTTTAGGGAAAAGAATGTCAAAAAATAAATACCTTCCAGATTAGAATAAACATAAATCTTTGATGATATTAAAATATTACAAACAAATTTCCAGTATCACAATCTCTCCTTCAGATTAAAAAAATGCACTTGAATCAACTTGGAATGCCCTTTAACAAACTTGAGTTGTTGATTTGCAGGAAAAATTGATGGTTGAATGTTTTCAGCTGGGGAATTTAGCCTACTGAAAATTCCAGAAGATGCATATGATGGTAATGTAGTGTTTGAGATCCTTCCAGAACTAGAAACAGTGCAAAAATCTCCAAATCCATTGATTGAACAGAAACAACACGAGGTTTCTTCTGTGCTGAGGGGTCATCATCATCTTCATTCCCTTAACCCATTTGCTTAACCGAACTTCCATCACCTTAGGCCCACCTTCATAATCAACCCAAGCATTAAACTTTTCCCCATTATTGAGAACCAGAACCCAACCACACCCAGGGACAAATGGCTTTCGACATCGATGCCAAAGTGGCTCGAGTTGGGGGAAGCGTTGGCGAAAGCGGCGGTGAGGACAAACAGGACGTCGTCGAAGACGAGGGACTTAGGGACGCGGAGGAGACCGGAGGAAGAAAGGGAAGGGTTGGTGAGGCACACGTGGGGGGCGGCGTCGTTGTTGGTGACAATGTGGGCATCGCCGAAGACGTCGATGCTGTCAGGGTCGACCATCTCTCTGCCAAGCCAATCGACGAATGGATTGAGGGTGGTGGAACACTTCGCCAGCGAGATTCAGCCGAGAAATCTTTCCGGCGTCAAGATCGGGTACCAGAGGATCACGATGTGTACACCATGGCGGAGTAGCTTTGAGGCTGTTGACACAGAGACTTTTTGGGAGCTTGATAGGTTGCTGAGGATGAAGTTTCTAGGGTTTTTTGAATTTTTTTAATTTATTAAATTCCATGTCATTACTTAGTATATATTTTTTAATAAAATATCCATTTCAGCATATTCTCATTAGCACATTTTAACGTCGTTTGTGAAAATTTGACAGACACGGTTTAATTTTTCAAATATTTGGATCCAATTGAAATATTTTGCAAATACATGTACCCAATTGAGATAGTTCAAAACTTGAAGACCTAACTGAGATTTTCATACAAATATGAGGACGAAAGGAGAGATTAAGCCATTAAAATAAAATCATAAGTTTAGGTTTTGATGGTAAAAAAATTAGAGTAAAAAAGAATTATAATTAAAATCAATATTTAACCCGTATTGTATGTTTTTACACAATATTTTCGATTCAAATTAATCATGATATAGAATTGTTAAGATCGTCAAATGAAACTATAAAATTTTTAACATTATTAAACAAAATCATAAAATTGTTAAAATTATTAAACGAAATTAGAAAATAGTATGAGTTTTCATTTTTTTTCTAAATTATTTGTTACAAGTTCAACTTTTTTTAATTGATGGATTAAGTTTAAACAAAATGTAAATCAAATTTAAAGTTAACGCAATTAAAGTTTTACTCTGTTGTATGTATTGTTTCTCAGAACACTACCTAATTAAAAATTAATATAATTAAAGTTCATTTTTTTTCAACTATGATACTAGTTTACTTTTTCTTAGATTAGATTTTAATTAAAACAAAATACAAACCCAATTAGATATATATTTTTAAGTTCGGACTCATCTATCCATTAATATATTTTTAAATATAAAATTAAATATTCGTGAATGTTGTTTTATAATAAAGGGTTAAATATGTTTTTAGTCCCTAAAGTATTGGCCGTTTTTGGGTTTAGTTCCTCTTTTAAAATAAGGTACGATTTAGTCCTCATTTTTTTGGAAACTTTGATTTTAGTCCTCAAAAACTAACACCTTTAAAAATGTGGTGATGTGTCTAACGTCTCTGTCCACGTGTGATTGCTTTATTGCTGACGTGTGTTAAGTGATCTGGGATGAAACTGCTTCTTCTTTAATCTGGAATGAAATTGGTACTCAAAATCAGTTAGGGTTCGTGCATTTTCGTGGTTCATGTGTTCGTTCTTTGCGTTTGGTTCGTGAGAGAAAGGGATTTCTTTGTGGTTCGTTGAGGTGGTTCGTTGAAGAAGAAAGGCGATTCTCTGTGATTCGCTGAGCAAGGTAATTTTTTAGTTTTAGTTTAATTTGTTTTCTCTGTGATTCGTTGAACAAGAAATGTTGTGCATTGTCAGTCTAATGAGGGAAGTTTTAATTTGACCATGTAGGAAAAATGGTTTTTGACGTGTGTTTTCATCATATGGGGAAGTTCATGAAGAACAAGGGTCTAGAATATGTGGGAGGAGAGATACATGTTATTAGGGGAATCGATCCCGAAATGTGGTCATACTTTGAAGCGGTGGGATTTGTTAGAGAATTCAAGTACGATGGAGAGTTCAAGCTTTGGTAGAAGGGTTCGAAAGAAAAGGCAATGAACAACCTCAGACCACTGACAGATGACAGAGAAGCCATTTTGTTGTCTAACTATGCAGAGGCAAATAAGGAGGAAGTTGAAATCTATGTTCAACATGGCCAACCCAGTCAGGCAGAGGAAATTAATTTTCTTACATTTGGTCAGGAGGCAGAGGAAATGGAGGAAGAGGTTGTTATGGATGAAGAAGATATTGGTGGGGTGGAGGGAAATGTTGAAGTACAAGACTTGCTACTAGATGACGAAGAGGAAGAGGGGAATGTTGAGGGAGAAATGGTGGAAGAGCAAGAGCAAGATGAAGAGCAAGATGAAGAGCAAAATGAAGAGCAAGATGAAGAAGGCAATGTTCTTGAGGGAGAAGGGGTGGAAAATGTTGATGACAGTGAAGAGGAGAGAATGGAAAATGATGATGATGGGTTTGGGATGGACAATGTGACGGTGGAGGAAGAGAGAAGAAATATTAATCCAGTTTTGGATAGGTGGAAGAGAATGAAAAAGAAAAATAAAAGTGTTAGGAGCAGATTTGAAGATAGTGAGGGGGCATTTGTCATTAACGAAGAGGTTGGACAACATGAGATAAATGAAGATTATGATACAGACGACTTGTCCTCAAATGTAGATAGTGATGAGGATGTGAGGGAGAATAAAAGGCACTTTCCAAAGTATAAAGCATAAGATATGACTAGGGGATTCAATTTTAGATTGGGAATGGAGTTTAAGTCTTTGAAGGATTTTAAGAGTGCCCTACAGGAGCATAGCGTTTTGAATGGAAAAGAAGTGAAGTTTGTGAAGAATGATTTGAAGAGAGTAAGGGCAGTTTGTAAGAAGGGGTGTCGTTTTCTTATTATGGCTAGCAAGGTAGGAAGTAGCCAAACCTTTAGAGTCAAAACTCTAGTTGAGCACAATTGTGGAAGGGGTTTTGGTAGCAAAATTGCAAGTGTAGAATGGATTGCACAGGTTTTGGTTGACAGATTTGTGAATGTTGCAGGCATGACAGTGATTCAAATCATAGATGAAATAAAAAAAGTCATACAATGTTGGAATAACTCATTGGAAGGCTGGAAGAGCTAAGAAAATTGCAATTAATTGTTTAGTGGGTGATGGAGAATGACAATATGCTCGTCTCTATGACTATGTGGCTGAGTTATTAAGAGTCAAGGCTGGGACCTTCAAGATTAAGGTCAATCAACCCCAACCCACCTTGCCACCAAGGTTTGGGTCATTTTACATGTGTTTGGAGGGCTGTAAGGAGGGGTTTTTAGGTAGTTGCAGACCATTCATTGGGGTAGATGGTTGTCACTTGAAGACAAGTTATGGAGGTCAGTTGTTAGTTGCAGTAGGAAGAGACCCTAATGACCAGTATTTCCCATTAGCTTTTGCTGTGGTAGAAACAGAATGCAAAGACACATGGATGTGGTTTTTGACACAGCTGCTTGATGATATTGGAGGCATCGATTGTCAAAGGTGGATCTTTATTTCGGATCAGCAAAAGGTACATTAAATTTTTTAGTTTAGTTAGAAATTTATTTTGATTATATAATACTTATTGGTGTATTATGCTTGCAGGGATTAATGTCAATTTTTGATGATATCTTGAATGGAGTGGAACACAGGCTGTGTTTACGCCATTTATACAACAATTACAAGAAAAACTTTGGGGGAGGCGTGGTCATTAGAGACCTCATGATGGGGGCTGCGAAGGCAACATACTATAAGGAATGGGAGAAAAAAATGGGTGAGTTAAAAAATGTGAATGATGATGCCTTTAATTGGTTAATGGGTATACCAACTAAAAGTTGGTGCAAGCATGCTTTTAGTGCTTATCCTAGGTGTGATGTGTTGATCAATAACTTGTCAGAGTCATTTAATAGTACTATTTTATTGGCAAGGGACAAACCTATAATTACAATGATGGAATGGATTAGATCATACATAATGACTAGATTTGCAAGCCTTAGAGACAAAGTTGACTCATATCCTGGTGATGTTATGCCTAAACCGAGGAAAAGATTGGATAGGGAGGTTGAAAAGAGTGGGAATTGGCTTCCTGTTTGGGCAGGGGGTTCACAATTTGAAGTAACTCATGGCTTTAGCATGGACAAGTTTGTTGTTGATTTAAGTAATCACACATGCACTTGTTACTTCTGGGATTTGGTAGGAATACCATGTAGACATGCTGTTGCTGCCATTCATTACAAATCAGAAAACCCAGAACATTATGTTCATCCTTACTATAAGAAAGATGCCTATAGAACTTGTTATGCACCAATTATAAGTCCTATCAATGGACAACAACTTTGGCCTACATCTGACTCTCCACAACTACTACCTCCCATTTACAAAACACCTCCTGGGAGGCCAAAAAAATTAAGAAGACGAGAAGCTGATGAATATGTCAGCCATGGAAAATTGTCAAAAAGTAATATTGCTATAAGATGTAGCAGTTGCAATGCATATGGACACAATGTAAGAACATGTAAAAAGGGCCAAAAAAGCAAGGTAAATCTTCTTGGTAATGTTATTTACATGTTCATTTATTTACAACTATGAGTTATCTAACTATCTTACTCCTTTCATAGGACAAAAGGGGTGCTTTTACATCAACACCTGGATCTGCACCAAGAAGGGCTGCATCTGCAGGAAGGGGAGCATCTGCAGGAAGGGGGGCATCTGCATCAGTTGCAAGGGGGGCATCATCCTCAACATCACAAGCTGGAAGGGGATCAGCCAGATATGCAGGGGTTGGGGCTGCATCAACATCAGAAGCTGGAGGATCTGCAACTATGCGTGAAGGGGGAACAAGAGCATCCTCAAGACTAGCTGGACAAATTCTAGGGTCTCAAGCAAGTTGTAATTGAGTAGAGGAAATAGTATGTAATTTCAGACAAGTTGTAATGGAGAAACTATTTATTTTAAGTAGTGGTTGTAACCCTTATTTAAAGTAGACTGGCTGGACCTTTTATTTGTCTTGTAGTTTCACATGCTTATTGAAATGCACATGCACTACTGTAACCCTTTAAAGTATGCTGGGACCGCTATTTGTATGACTTGTTTATTAATCAATGTGGACCACTTTTGCAGTTGTTGTTTGGAGAACCACTATGCTGTCACAGTGTGCTTCATAATGTTCCTTTTAGTGTCTTTATAAATTTTAAAGTGGTGTTTCAGAGTCATATTGTGTGATTACAGATTACTTTGAATCCTATGTTCATTTTTGGTGGATCATCCTCAACATTTTAGTGATTAAGAGCAACTGATATGGTAAAATTTTGATTTACATGTTTTTAGCCTCTGCTGGCTGCTGGAACAAGTCATGATTGGTAAAACAAACTTTCTCCAATCATAATTTTGAGTGTCTAAATTGATTTCTGCAAATTTCCCATTCCAAACCACCACTTTTGGTGTTAAAGAGCAACTCATACAGTGATATTTTCATCTGGAAGCTTTTAGCCCATGTTGGCAGTTAGTACATGTCACATTTGGTAAAACAAAGTTGCTCAGATCATCACATTAAGATTCCAAACTCGTTTCTTGAAAAATTGACATTTAAACCCCCAATATATACTTATACTTTCACAATTCTGCTGTCTGCTTTAGCAGTTTATATGCAGCAGCAATCCAAGATGAATCCAACATGAAAAAGGACCAAGCTGCTAATATGATGATCAATATATAACACAAATGCACATAACACAACCATCAGGGCACAATTGAACTGAACTTGCACATTTTATTCAATTTAAAACTTCAAAGTACATCCACAACACAACATTACCTATCTAATTACAATTTACCTTGAACACAAACAGAATACAAAACATAGCTGTTAATACCCATGACAATACAAAAAACACCAACATCATTTTGAAATTTTTTCTCTCTTGCTCTAATTTCTTCTTCAACTTGTCCTTCTTCTTCCTTAGATCCAACACAACATTTTCAATACACACTTCAACTTCTTCACTCTTCCTTTGTAAGCTTCCTTCATTTTCAAAATTTCCTTCATCAACCCATTCAAAGAAGTTACAGCTATAATTACTCTGCAAAAAAAATTACAAATCACGAATACAATCTTCAACAAAATAAATAAAGCTTATATTCTCACTTACTACCCAATTTCTACATCTATAAAATAGTCTCCCTTTGTTCTTCAATGTAGTTGCTTTCAACAACAACAATCTTTCCCCACAACCACAGTTTTTTGAAGCTAAGTGAGAGGATCCACATGTTTGGGACATTCCAGAACCTATGCTCCTTGGTGTGCAACCTCCTTTATCACCTTTCATTTCCCTGTGATTAAGAAAGAAACTCAAGTTCGAAACCAAAACCCTTCAACAAAACCCTATATCCCCAAATCCATCCATCTATTCACACCAAAACAAAGACGAAAATGAACTTACGTGCCCAACTCCACCAATGCCCAACAAGGTGATATCCAAGCTTCAACCTTCTTTCGACCTCGTCTTTGCTCAAAGCCTTCAGACAACACTTTGCAATGAACCTAATAAACCAAACTTTACCAATGTTAGATTAACTTTGCATTTAAAATGTAAGAACACGTGGCAAACGTTACACAACACAAAAGCAATCACACGTGGACAGAGACGTTAGACACATCACCACATTTTTAACGGCGTTAGTTTTGGGGGACTAAAATCAAAGTTTCCAAAAGAATGAGGACTAAATCGTACCTTATTTTGAAAGAGGGACTAAACCCAAAAATGGCCAATACTTTAGAGACTAAAAACATATTTAACCCTATAATAAATAACACAATAAATTAAAAAAACAAATTTTAATATTATTATTTTAAAAAATAAAATAAAACTATTCTTTATTCAGTAAAAGTTTTATTTCTGATATAATTGTGGGGAATCTGCCACTATTACAATGTTGAAATGAAATATAATGTATAAAAATTGGATAAAATAAACATGGTTTGAGTGAATATTGAATAAGTGTGGGACAGGATATGGATATAGATAGAAGAGAACCACGTGAGATGATTTGGACTATGCGACACAACAAATATATATTGTTTTAATGTTTTAATAAAGTGTAATAAAAATATGTTTAAACATATTTATAATATCTAAATTTTTTAAGATTTATTTTGTTTTAAATTTTGATATATTTTAATTTTAAAATTTTAAAAATAAATAAATATAATTTTCTTAATTCAATGAAGTTAATTTTTTAAATTAAATAATATTTCAAACTAAAATTTAAATTCAAATATTAAGATAAAATATCTTTTAATATACAAAATAATATAACGCAATTAAATTAAAAAAATTATGTCTATTTATTTTTAAAATATAAAAATCGAATTATATTAAAATTTAAAACAAAATCAAATTTCGTATTCATGTAAAAATTAAAAATTAAAAACATATTTAATCTAAAGTATACCTTTACATTCTGATACATTTTGTTATTTTAAAGTAATTATTTTATATCATCAATTCCTTAAAAAACTCAATACTTTTTAATTTAATGATAATTTAAAATTCCATGCAATTTCAATTTAGAAAACATTAAAACTGTAATTTCACTTAAATTCAGTAATTAAAATGATTTTTTATATTTAAAACTGGCAATAACTTTGCATTTTTTAAGAATGTTAGGTATTCGATGTGTACTGGATATAAAATAATTTAAAATTATACTCCAGATATAAAATATTTCTGAATTACAAAATTTAAAATTGTCTTAAATACATTTCAAATTATAAAATATAATTTTTATATAAGATACTTTGAAATGTCATTCTAAATTATCTAATTTAAAATATAATTTTATTGAAAATATCAAATTACGTAATTTAAACTATAACTTTAAAATATAAAATCAAAAATTTATTTCAAAAGTATACCTTAAATATTTTAAATTATATAGTCTAAAAAAATCTTTTATATTTCGTAATATGAAAGTGAATGCAATCTAAAATTTAAAATATGATTTCACATTGTATAATTTATAATATATTTCAAGTTGATAAGTCAAAAAATTTTCAAAATCCAAAATTTGAAATGCAAAATATAATTATGAATTTTGTTATTTAGAATATACTTCCAACAAAATTTTTCTGAATTATATACTTCACAAATCACTAGTAAAACAACAATCACCAACTTTTCAAAATAACGAAAACATAATATATCTCTAAATATACCGTTCAAAAACCCTAATTTATAAATTCTTGGATATTTCATAAAAGAAGTGATTTTTTTTTATTTACATAATGTATAATGATATTTTAGTAAATACATTACAATAAGTAGTACGGGTGGAAGAAGAAAGTACAAGATCAGGAAGAAAAATATTTAATTTCTATTATTTAGCAGGAAGCAGTAATTCAACCAACCTAAGTACACTTGTAAAGATTAAAGAAAGGATCGCGATATTCTAACAACGCCAATTTGACAAAATTTTGACAACGCTATGTGTTAAGTTTTAATTAGACGAATTTGAATGTTTTTTTTAAATTTAAAATATGATCTGGAATGGGTTGAATATTGGATTTCGAAAGTGCCCTTTTCGTTTTCGAAGTCTTTCTTTTCTCCTTATCATTATGTTCTCTCTCCATTTTAGGGATTTGAATTTCATTTCAACTTCTCTCTTCATAGCACTCTTCTCCCTCCTCCCATTTTAGGGTTTCATTTTGATTTCATTTTGTGTGTTCGTTTTGTTCACTGACTGCCCTGTTCATTTTCGTTTGTGTTCTGCGTTCACGATCTCCGTGGAAGGTTTGTTTAAAGTTTCTCATTTTTTATTCGTTTTTGAGTGTAATGGATTCGACCAGTTCTTCGAACAAGGTATGTACTTCCTTCGTGAGACGTATTTGTATTTTGGGGTTGGTTATTTTCTTGGTTTTTTTGTTGGTTTGTCGTTTTGAGTTTTGGGGCTTTTTGGGTACTTGATACAAGAAATATAATTTCATTTTCTTCTGCAGTTGTTTGTTCATCATTCATTGAAAACCAAGTTTGTTGCTGGTTTGAATAAAATTTTGACCGAGGAGAAGAAGGCTATTATTTCCAGGACTCAATTTCAATGGTTTTTAGAACTAAAAGTGTGGGTGTTATAATCATTATAACAATGGATAAATTTTGAAAGTTGGTGCATGGTAACTAGATATTCTCACTACAAAAAAACCTGTTAATTAGTGGAGGTTATTTTGTGGAAGTTATATTTGCTTTTGCCTCATAATTTCGCTTGATTACTTTTGCAAATAATTGTATTTGTATTGTTGATTTTGTAATAGTGGAGCTTGATGATGTTGTAAAAGAACTTTACATTCAGAGTGGGAATACCTTCAGATTATTTTTTCTTCCAATCTTGAAAATTTATACTCTAATATTTGATGGATTTGCTTCCTAATAGTAGGAGAAATTGTTTTCAATTTAAAAATTATGTCTTGCTTTATCGTTGTTCTTGTTTTGTTATTGGAATGACTTCTTTGTGGTTTTCATGTAGCAATGGTAGGAAGATTTGAATAGGCTTTGGTTTTGTATGACAGAGCCAGTGCTCTTGACTCCAATAAGGCAATGCATCATTGCTATATAAGAGCACAACTTTGATCGATTTGGGAAGGTTTCTGCAGGAATTGTTGAGTGTAAGGAAGCTAAATGGTAGTTTAAGAGCATTTAATTCACATAGAAAAATAAATGGTAGTTTAAGATTGTTAAATGGTGTAACTCGGGTTCTAATAATAAAATTGAGATTAAAGTTGAATGAACAGACAAAGTTGGGTGGATGAAAGCTCATGTAATTTCTCAAATCTTTGATGCCTTTTATTAAGAGTTATAGGTTTATAGCTATTGTGTTTGATGACTTTGGTTGCTAGCCCTAATCTAAATGTCTGCTAACTTTGGGTGCATATTTGATTGTAGGAAGTTTAATAAGAATCCAGATGGAACAGTTGGACCATGTGGTGGATATGTTGATTGGAAGCAAAAATGAGTTTTCTTACTGAATCTAAAGTGCTGAAGTTTTGGCATCTAAAGAATATAAAATTATAAAATGAACCATAGTTTATCATAGTTCAATGGTTTCACTTGAATTATAAAATTTGTAGGTGCCTTACGTTAAATTAAACCATTCTTATGGTGCGACAGTTTTTTTTGTAAGCTTTTAAGTGAACTAAAGTATCCTTTGCTTTGCTAGATGGAATGTTTGAGTTTAGTATAAAGTAACAAAAATTTGCTATACTAGTTTCACGTTAAAGACGAGGCATTCTTTGCTATACTAGTTACACTTCCTCATAACACCACTTCGACGCACTCACAAAAACCAAATTTTGTGGACACCCTTATACATTCCAACCACTACTAAGTTCAGCCACAACTCCTTTGTCATCAAAATTCAACAACCAAGTGAGGATCCTTCAAATAATTTCACCAATTGAGGTCCAATCCCTCAATGGGGAGCTCTGTTTCTAGGGCATGGGAGCAGCGATGAACTTTCAGTACAAATTCGTGTTTTTCCACTGGTAATTGATTACACCCTTTCTGTAATCGATTATACAAGCACCTAAGTGCCTATGTTACTCTTCCTCACAACACCACTTCGGTGCACTCATAAAAACCCAATTTTATGGACACCCTTATACCTTCCAACCACTACTAAGTTCAGCCATAACTCCTTCGCCATCAAAATCAAACAACCAAGTGAGGGTCCTTCAAATAATTTCTCCAATTGAGGTCCAACCCGTGAATGGGGAGCTCTGTTTCCAAGGCCTGGGAGCAGCAATGAACTTTCAGTACAAATTCGTGTTTTCCCACTGGTAATCGATTATAGCCTTCCTGTAATCGATTACACCAGAACCTAAGTGCCTATCTTACTCCTCCTCACAACACCACTTCGATGCACTTATAAAAACCCAATTCAGTGGACACCCTTATACCTTTCAACCACTACTAAGTTCAGCCACAACTCCTTCGTCATCAAAATCAAACAACCAAGTCAGGAACCTTCAAATAATTTCTCTAAATGACGTTCAACCCCTCAATGCGGAGCTCTGTTTCCAGGGCATAGGAGCAGCGATGAACTTTCGGTACAAATTCATGTTTTTCCACTAGTAATCGATTACAGTCTTCCTGTAATCGATTACACAAGCACCTAAGTGCCTATCTTACTCTTCCTCACAACACCACTTTGATGCACTCATAAAAACCCAATTCTGTGGACACCCTTATACCTTCCAACCACTACTAAGTTTACCCACAACTCCATCGTCATCAAAATCAAACAACCAAGTGAGGGTCCTTCAAATAATTTCACCAATTGAGGTCCAACCCCTCAATGGGGAGCTCTGTTTCTAGGGCATGGGAGCAGCGATGAACTTTCGGTACAAATTCGTGTTTTTGCATTGGTAATCGATTACAGCCTTTCTGTAATCGATTATACAAGCACCTAAGTGCCTATCTTACTCTTCCTCACAACACCATTTCGATGCACTCATAAAAACCCAATTCTGTGGATACCCTTATACCTTCCAACCACTACTAAGTTCAGCCACAACTCCTTCGTCATCAAAATCAAACAACCAAGTGAGGGTCCTTCAAATAATTACTCCAATTAAGGTCCAACCCATGAATGGGGAGCTCTGTTTCTAGGGCCTGGGAGCAGCGATGAACTTTTGGTACAAATTCATGTTTTCCTACTGGTAATCGATTATAGCCCTTCTGTAATCGATTACACAAGCACCTAAGTGCCTATCTTACTCTTCCTTACAACACCACTTCGATGCACTCATAAAAATCCAATTCTGTGGATACCCTTATACCTTCCAACCACTACTAAGTTCAGCCACAACTCCTTCGTCATCAAAATAAAACAACCAAGTCAAGAACCTTCAAATAATTTCTCCAAATGAGGTCCAACCCCTCAATGAGGAGCTCTTATTCCAGGGCATGAGAGCAACGCTGGACTTTCGGTACAATTTCCTGTTTATCCACTGGTAATCGATTACAGCCTTCCTGTAATCGATTACTCAAGCACATAAGTGCCTATCTTACTCTTCCTCACAAAACCACTTGGAAGCAATTTACTATACCTATTGTTTTAGTCCTCAACAACAACCGATTAACTATAAGTATTGGTTCACTCCACAAGTTAATGAATGAACTCACTCAACCAATAACATAGACAAAGAAAATCAATTTTAAGAATAATTAAAGAAGAATACTTTAGCTGTATTCATTTGCTATAATTCTCTACAATGGTGTAAATATTTTTAGTACTGTAATTGTGTACAATGTCTATTCATTTGATATAAAATAACAACCAACAACACATTTCTAATGCTATAGTAATCCTAAATGTTGCAGCGTTTGAAATCTTCGAACGTTGTCATCATCTAGGATCCAATCACATATATACTTCTTCCTAAACGCAGCCAATTTCTCCTGAAATTAACATACATGTTACTTTAGAAACAATGTTAATATATAATGTAATATTTAGAAAATCATAATTTAACCTACATTTGTATAATCAGGCATGCTTTTGCCATCATATTTCTCCTCTTCATCCCATATTTCAATAACTTTCATCATGATTACACCACAATCGTATCTGTAGCAATAAAATTTAGTGCTCGAAAACAACAAAGAAAACACAACTGTTTAAACTGCACTTACATTGCTTTTAGAGGATTTCATTTCATTTTCAACTGAACTAATGGCGTCAATCAAATATAAACCTACAATAGTAGATTTAAAAAGGAGAAAATAAATATTTCAATACATTTCCTAATCATTTCAACTAATGGTCATAAAAGACGAAAACCAAAAACAAGAACATTCAAGTAATGGAGACCAGAGAAAGCAAGAAAGTGAAACAACCGCAAATACATTTCCTAAAATTTCAACTAATGGTCATAAAAGACAAACAAAAACAAAAACATTCAAGTAATGGAGACCAGCGAAAGCGAAAAAGTGAAACAACCTCAAAGTGTGCGTAAACAAATTACCTTTGGATTCAAAACGAAAAACAACCGGCAGAGAAAGTGACCAGCGAACCCAACCCCCGAAGGAACAACGGCAACACAGAAAAAGACGCCAACGGTGGCCCCAAAGTTGCCTTCCTCCCACGACTTCAATGGCGGACACAAAAAAAGGACTTCAATGGTGGACCCAAGCACCAACGAAATAGTGGACTTCGTAGGTGAAGAAAGACGACTTCGGTGGAAAAGTAAGAGTGTCGAATGGTGGAGCGAGAGAGAGCTTCGTATGGGAAGAAGGCGCGAGAGTTTCGAATGAAAAATGACAACACCTGGAGAGAAATCCTTTCAGCAAACCCCTTTCCAATATTGCCCTCCAAACCAACTTTCATCTTTCTAAAAAAATCATTTAAAACAACAAATGACAGGATGACACGTGTCGTTGTCAATTTGTTGTCAAATAAGCGTTGTTGAAGAAACGTTTTCCTTAAAGAAAATGCTACAGCCACCTGCATCGAAATTTTCATTCAAATCCTAAAAAAATTATAAACCCATCATGTTTAAGTTTATTGAATTAGTTTTTTTTAAAATTAATAGTGTAATTTAATTAAAATATTTTTTTCGTGTATGTAAAAAATTAATTTAATAATGAATAATAACTATAAAAACGAAAGTATATTATTTTTTAAGTTTTTGTCTTTTTCTATCACATGTTCTTTATTTTTTAAACAGAATTTTGATTTTGAATTGCATATCATTAAATACTTAAAATGTTTTTTTATATTTTAAATGTTTATATAATAGTATAATTTTAATTTAAGAATATTTCATATTATCGAAAACATCTTAATATACTTCTCGAATTAAACTACAAAATATTAATGACCCAATTAAATATTAGTTCATACTTATATTATCATACTATATGCATCGATGGGCTATGACATTGAACTTTTTCAATGATATATACTACGCTTAATAAACTGGAGTATATCTAGACATAGTAAAAAAATAAAGGTTTAAGTTAGGGTTTTCAATTGAAACTTATATTGCAAGAAATAATATTAGTTGTTAATATAATTGAAGTCTAAAATCATTCAAAATATATAAAGATCAAGCCACTCGTTAGTAGAGTAAGGCGAGGTGAGTCTATGATGATCACCTTTGATGACGCATAAATAATAAGATCGAAATGAGAGAAAACTAAACTCATAGTGATGAACTTGCAAACTTATATGCGAGATATTCAGACAAAAAAAAGATAGTTAAAACAAGAGAGAAAAGAGTGAGAGACTAACCTGAACGCACTTGAGAGAGAACATGTGAGTGTGCTTCCAAAACACGACTGGACAATGGAACGACCAAGGCGAGTGCTAGTGGAGCTAGGCATGGCGAGCCTATAATAATCACCTTCAATGACACGTAAACAATAAGACAAAAACGAGAGAGAACACAAACCACAAAGACGAATCTGTGAACCTATATGTGAGATATTCAAGCGAAGAAAAGAGAGTGAAAACAAGAGACAAAAAGTGAGAGACCAACCTGAACACACTTGCAAGAGCAAAAGGGAAGAAAATGTGTTAAAACGAGAGAGGATTCGCGACGAAGATGGTAAACCAAGGTGTTCGTAGCGGCTGAATGAATGCACGAGCTTGTAAAATGTGGAATTAACCTTATTTGAGGTGTTATACACTTTGATTCTCTATAAAACTGAAGGCTATACCCTGAATGTCTGAGTATAGGTTTTGATTCACTCTAATAAGTAAAATTTATACTCAAACAGTCAAGGTATAGACTTTGGTTTTAAAGAGAATCGAAGCTTATACTTAAACACTTAGGTAAAGTCTTTTAAAAACACAATGTCAGTTTTGAAATTATTGGCAAAGTATAGGCTTTGATTCTTAGTTAACCAAAACCTATATCTTGATTAGTGTAGTATAGGTTTTGAATCTATTCAAAAATGTCATCATGTTTTTAAAAGTCTCATTTTTCTTAAAATCGTAGCATATTATGCTTAGTTAAATACGTTTTTTACACTAATGCTAGTAACACATGTAAAATAACTAAAAAATACTAGGAAATTTATGGACTCACACTCAAGATATATTAAGGTACAAATTAACTAAGAATAGTATGAATAAGTAATAATTTTAAGATATATTATTCATTTATTATATTTTATTTTCTTATTTACTATGCAACAAACTAGGATGTCAAAATGTCTCTAAGATACATTTATCATTAATTCAAGCAAGTTGAATAATACATCTCAACCATATCTAAGAAAAATGAGAAAACATTTCAACTACAAAACAAAAATACAAGTACATCTTAATCTTTGTCATAATATTTTAGCACTAATTGTTTAGTCAAGTAATTTTTTTCCAAATGAAAATCATAGTATCCACTCATAGCATGAAAATTAATAAACACTCACAACTTGAAAAAGTACACAAAACTCCTCAACAAAAAAATACCAAAAGGATGGAGGTTCTACGAGGTTTGCACCCCAATTATATATTATAAATTGGTCTTATCTCTATTCGATGTGGGACTTCCAACACACCCCATTCACGCCGATGTATAAACATCTCGAGCGTGAGAGTAGAATTAATGGGTGGTCCGATAGTGGCCCAACAATGGGTGGAACAGAATGCTCACAAATCTCGCTAGGATAGGCTCCAACCGTGGCTTTGATACCATATTAAGAAGTGGGTTTTAAGCCTAACTCAACCCCAGAAAACCGACTTGTAAGGTGAGGATTGCACCCCACTTATATATTATAAATTGGTCTTATCTCTAGTTGATAACAGTCTCAAAACCGTTATTTTCATGCATAAATTTGATATTAAATCACACCCTTTGTAGCTTAAAATGAGCTTAGAATCAAGTAAAACTCTTAAGTTGTGTCACATGAGAGTCAAAAGTTGTTTCTAGAGATATTATGCTTGTTTTGCATTGTTTTGCAGGGTTTTTCATGAAAATTGAAGATGGCAATGTAGTAGGAAGGTCATAGACTCAAGAATGAAGGAGAAAAAGAAAGAAAAGAAGAGTCTGTGAACCGCTCAAGCGGTAAATTCCACTGCTGAACGTCCTAGTTCGAGGAAAAGTACTGTCTGGCGCCCAGGCGGTAACACTGAGCGTCCAGAACGACAAGAGGCAAACCGCTCAGCGGTCATTTTAGGCGCCTGGGCGGTTGTCTGTTTTTATATATTGGATTTTGAGATCTTTCTATTATATTTTTGGCTTATATATAGCCCTAGTGCAAATCCAAATGTAATTCTTTTGACAGAGAACAACGTCCACAGCAGCTTTACACCTTTGGAGGAGATTTCTTGGATGCTTAGGCTCCAGTTTATCAAATCAAGGGTTTGCTTTTCCATTCTTCCATTATATTTCATCTAGTTTCACCATGACTATGGTGAACTAAATCCTTTGTTGTTGGGGAACAATGTAATCTTTTGAAACTCTCATATATCCAAATTCTTGTTTACTTTATATGCTTGCATATGCTTGATTTATCAATTGTTAGGTTCTTTACCTGTATTTAATGCTTTTACCATTTAACTCATTCGGTAGATGTTGTTTGTCTTTATTGATACGAGGACGTACAATAATGTCATGAACTGGGGAAAATTCCTTGATTATGTTAATACCGCCTAGGGATAGGGGTAGGACGATCAATTGTATTTTGCTTCCGCTTATCATGTATTATTAATTACTAGGGGAGGCTAGGGATAGCAAGCCGGTAATTAGTAATAGGCTCTTTTCACCAAGGGATTGGGTTAAGGGTAGACCAAGAAAGTTTGCATGGCAATATGATAAATAAGCAAAGTAAATAAGAAGAGTAGATATATGAGGGTGGATAAGATGAAATTGTAAACCCCAACAACCTCATTCATTCATAATTTCTCTTAGTCAACTGAATTCCTGCATTTGCATGTTTATTTCCGTTTTGCATTCAAACCATTTAAACAAATTTTCTTTTACTCAAGTCTTAAACAATTTGTTTACACGAAAGATGAGGCCTTAAGAGTCCTCTGGGAAGAACGATATTAGGATTACCGATTTTTATTACTTGATACGATCTGGTACACTTGCTAGGGGTTTAACAAGTTTTTGGCGCCATTGCCGGGGACTCTTGGTTTAACTTTTCGAGTAGTGTAAATTGATTAATTTTGACTTGATTGTTGATATTTGTATATATTTTTTTTATATATAAAAGTGCTACTAGGGTTTGTGTTTCTTGTACATGAAACAGGAGACTAGACATACTAGAAGCAAGAAAAATACCCAACCTCTTCTTGAAGGCTTAAGTGAGACAAGGGGAAGAAGGAGAGTCAGACGCCCATCTAGGGATTTATTTCCTTCTCCTAGCATATTATTGTCACCTTCACCAGATAGAAGAACAGAGGAGATGGCAGGACAACTTCCTCCAAGACGCACATTGGCAGATCAATCTAATGTTATTGGTCCTTTTCACTTTAACATCATAGTCATGCCTACGGATCAAACAACCAACATGGTGATGAATCCAGCACTAATACACCTAGTACAAGGCAACCAGTTTCACGGCTTGTCAAATGAGAATCCATATGATCATTTGACCACGTTTAGTGAAATCTGCAACATTGTGAAGATGGAAGGGGTATCAGATGAACGAGTAAAGCTTAGCTTGTTCCCATTCTCATTGGCAGGCAATGCTAAGGCGTGGCTTAATTCCTTTCCTGAAGGAACATTCACAACATGGGACAGTGTAGCTACAAGATTTGTTAAAAAATATTTTCCACAGTCCAAAGTGATTCAAGGAAAGCTGGAAATATCATCATTCAAGCAGGGCATGGAAGAGACTCTTGGGCAGGCATGGGATAGGTTTAAAAGCCTATTAAGGAAGACCTCAGTCCATGGATTTGATAAAACAACTATAGTTCTTGCATTTCTTGGAGGGGTAAACATGCAATCAAAGATGGTGTTAAATGCTGCAGCTGGAGGGGATCTAATGAAAAAAAACTGAAGACGAGGCTTATGAGTTGATTGAGAACATGATAGACATTGAAGAAACACAGAGTGAAAGCACTGCTTTTGTTCAGAAAACTTCAGTATCACAGGATCATAGTGTGATGATGGAGCAAAACAAGATAATTGCTCAACAGTTGAAGACAATCATTATGAAATTGTCTGCTTTACCATAAGAGATGATAACACCATCAAGAGTTTCAGAACAGCCTCAATTTATGGCAATACAAAGAGATGCAGAATCTGAAGAAATTTTTCAGAGAATTATGAATAATACAGCATTTTATGTTGATCAAGTAGAGAAAAAGGAAACATGTGAGATGATTACCAGAAGTGGGAAAGTGTTGGAGGAGAGGAGAGTTGAAAAAGAAAGCATAAAAAAGGAGAGTGATCAAAAAGAAAGAGAGAAAGAAAAAAATGAGGGTAATAATTAGGAAAAAGAGGTTGAGAAAGAGAAGGAGTATGTTAAACCGTTGCCTTATCCAAAGACATACTCAAGAAAAGAAAAAGAAAAACAGTTGGAGCATTTTATGGAGATTTTTAAGAACCTGGAAATAACCATACCATTTTCTGAGGCACTTCAGCAAATGTCGTCATATGCCAAATTTCTAAAGGAACTTCTCATAAAAAAAAAGTATGTCGAGAAGGAGACCATTGAAGTGTAAGGAGATTGTAGTGCAGTTATACAAAAGAAATTACCTCCTAAATTGCAAGATCCAGGGAGCTTTACCATTCCATGCACCATTGGAGAGTTAGAAGTGGGTAAAGCTTTGATTGATTTGGGAGTTAGCATTAGTCTAATGCCTCTTTCCATGTTTAAAAAGGTCAGAGGATTAGAACTAAAACCAACAAGGATGACTCTTCAATTGGCAGACAGGTCGCTTAAATATCCATATGGAGTGGCTGAACATGTGATAGTAAAGGTGGATAAATTTTTATTCCCAGTAGATTTTGTTGTTATGGAAATGGAGGAAAATGGAGATGCACCTTTGATTCTGGGAAGACCTATTATGAAGACAGCCAGGATTTTAATTGATGTAGAGAATGGTAAGTTGAAGGTTAGAGTTCAGGATGAAGAGGTAAATTTTGATGTTTTCCATGCAATGTCATATCCTAAGGATAGTAAGTCATGTTTTCAAATAGACATTGTGGAAGAACTTTGTATGTTGCAAGATAAGAGAATACGAAATGCATCTGTATTAGAGAGAACTCTCATTGACCATGAAGATGTACATGAAGAGGAGGAGAAAATGATTGAAGAGTGTATCCGTGATTTAGAAGCAACAAAGGCAACAGAGGAGGCCAGTTTTGAAAGAATTGATCTTAAAGAGAAAGTGAAAGAAAGAAAGCTTGAATTGAAAGAATTACCAACACATTTGAAATATGTATTTTTGGAAAATAATGGAGGAAAACCAGTTATTATTAGTACTTCATTATCTCCTAATGAAGAAGAGAAATTGGTGGAAATTCTAAAAGCAAATAGCGGTGTTGTAGGCTGGTCAATTACAGATCTTAAAGGCATAAGCCCTACATATTGTATGCACAGGATTCTTATGGAGAATGATTATAGGCCGATGACGTAACCATAGAGAAGATTGAATCCTGTTATGAAGGAAGTTGTGAGAAAGGAAGTGTTGCAATTATTAGAAGCAGGTATCATTTACCCAATTTCTGATAGCAAATGGGTGAGTCCGGTTCAGGTGGTGCCAAAGAAAGGAGGAATGACAGTGATTCATAATGAAAAAAATGAATTAATTCCTACACGAACAGTTACCGGATGGCGGATGTGTATTGACTACAGAAAGTTAAATACAACTACCAGAAAGGATCATTTTCTTTTACCTTTTATGGACCAGATGTTAGAAAGATTGGCTGGACAAGCATATTATTGTTTCCTTGATGGCTATTCTGGATATAATCAAATTGTGGTGGATCCTGAAGATCAAGAAAAAACAGCCTTTACATGTCCTTTTAGTATATTCGCCTATAGGAAAATGCCATTTGGATTATGTAATGCACCTCCTACATTTCAAAGGTGTATGCAAGCAATCTTTGCGGAATTCGTGGAAAAAAGCATAGAAGTCTTCATGGATGATTTTTCAGTATTTGGAGACTCTTTTCAAAGATGCTTAATTAACTTGGATGCAGTTCTTAAAAGGTGTGTTCAAACGAATCTTGTTTTGAATTGGGAAAAATGTCATTTTATGGTTACAGAAGGAATTGTGTTGGGACACAAGATTTCAGCCAAAGGAATTGAAGTTGATAAGGCCAAAGTGGAGATTATTGAAAAAATTCCACCACCATCAAATGTGAAGGGAATTCGGAGTTTCTTAGGTCATGTTGGGTTCTATCGGAGATTCATCAAAGATTTTTCAAAGATTGCTAAGCCATTAAGTAATCTGCTTGTTAAGGATACACCATTTGAGATGAGCCCTAAGTGTTTGCAAGCTTTTGATTTCTTAAAGAAAAGTTTGATTTCTGCTCCAGTGATTGTAGCTCCAAATTGGAATAAAGATTTTGAGCTTATGTGTGATGCCAGTGATTATGCTATAGGTGCTGTGTTGGGCCAAAGAAAAGAAAAGATATTTCATGCTATTTATTATGCTAGCAAAGTGTTAAATGAAGCACAGCTGAATTATGCTACTACAGAAAAAGAATTTCTTGCTATAGTTTATGCACTGGAAAAATTTAGATCTTACTTTATTGGATCTAAAGTGATAATTTATACGGATCATGCGGCCATAAAGTACTTATTGACAAAGTCAGATTCAAAGCCACGGCTAATCAGGTGGGTCCTTTTGTTACAAGAGTTTGATGTAGAGATTCGTGATAAAAAGGGAAGTGAAAATTTAATTGCAGATCATTTATCCCGGTTGGTTAACACTGAAGTAACAAGCAAGGAAAAAGAAATCTGGGAGACTTTTTCATATGAAACTCTTTTGTACATTCAAGAGAGACCATGGTTTGCTGATATGGCTAATTTTAAAGCTGCAGGTGTTATTCCTGAGGAATTAAGTTGGCAACAGAGAAAAAAAATTTATTCTGATGCTAAGCAGTTTATATGGGATGATCCGTATTTATTTAAGATTGGGGCAGACAATCTTTTGAGAAGATGCGTGACAAAGGAAGAAGCAGAAGGAATCCTTTGGCATTGTCATAATTCTCCTTATGGAGGTCACTATAATGGAGAGCGAACAGCTGCAAAAATTTTGCAGTCAGGATTTTATTGGCCTACATTGTTTAAAGATGCTCACAATCATGCTAGGAATTGTGACAAGTGTCAACGGACAGGGGTTATATCAAAAAGACATGAAATGTCGTTATAGGGCATCTTGGAAGTTGAGGTTTTTGATTGTTGGGGGATTGATTTTGTTGGTCCTTTTCCACCATCATTCAATAATGAATATATTTTGGTGCCTGTGGATTATGTGAGTAAATGGGTTGAAGATTTGGCATGTCCAAAGAATCATGCTAACACGGTGATTAAATTTTTGAAAAGGCAAATTTTCTCACGATTTGGAACTCCTAGAGTACTTATTAGCGATGGGGGTCTCATTTCTGTAATGTTCACCTTGCTAAGGTACTTAAACATTACGAGGTAAAACATAAGGTAGTTGCACCTTATCATCCACAAACAAAAGGTCAAGCTGAAGTCTCTAATAGAGAAATCAAGAGGATATTAGAAAAGACAGTTTCTTTTTCACGAAAAGATTGGTCACATAAATTGGATGATGCACTTTGGGCATATAGGACAGCTATGAAGACCTCCATGGGATTATCACCTTTTCAAATGGTATATGGGAAAGCATGTCACTTGCCAGTAGAGATGGAACTTAAGGCTTTATGGGCTTTGAAATTTTTAAATTTTAATCCTCGTGAAGTTCAAAGCAAACGAAGAAATCAATTGTTAGAACTTGAAGAGATGAGGTTACATGCATATGACTCATCTAGAAGCTATAAAGAGAAAGTAAAATTTTATCATGATAAGAAGTTAATAAAGAGAGTTTTCAATCCAGGGCAGTAGGTGTTATTGTTCAATTCACGGTTGAAGTTATTTCCTGGAAAGTTAAAATCAAAATGGTCGGGACCGTTTGTAATAAAGCATGTATATCCAAATGGAGCTGGGGAATTAGAAATTCCAAATGATGATGGTTAGCAGCGAAGTTGGGTGGTAAATGGGCAGAGGCTTAAGCATTACTTGGGAGGAAAGGTGGAGCAATTCTCTGCGGTGATGATGTTGGTGGATCCATGAGGTCTTGGTCAGGCTTGTGACGTTAAACAAGCGCTATTGGGAGGCAACCCAGGTTTCTTTTTCTTTTGTACTTTGAATTTGTAGAATAGGTTGAACTTTTATTTTGTGTTTATGCTTGGCTTGTACAATGGTTCTGATGGTAGTATTAAAATGCATGACAAGTATTTGATAATGATTGAATGTGGATGACTGAGAATGTATGTGTGATGATATCCAGTTGAATGGTTCACTAACTATATGAACAGATGTATTGTGATTTATGATTGTGATTGTGATGCTAAGCAGGATAAATGAATGATGTGTGAGAAAGCATGTTGTGTGAGATTTTGAGCTCCAGAATTTTCACTGATATATGTACTATTCACAGGGGACTCATGAATAATATTGCCTTAGTCTTGATAATTGATTGATTTGCATGCTTATGTTATATGATCAAGGCCATGTTTGGAAGCCCTTATTTAGCCAAATTTTATACCCCTTTTGAACCTTGGCCTTAAACAGGATGAAAACCCTTGATTTGAAATTATTTATCTTGAGTAGGGTTGAGAATAATCTATTGTGATGAAAAGGTTCAAGTTTGGGGTTGTATGGGGAAAGTTGAAAGGCAAAAGAAAAGCATTGAGTTCAAGTATTGAAAAGAAAAATGCATGAGTAAAGAAGAAAAGGAAAACGTAAAAGTGGGCAACCAAAGAGAGTATGCTTTGGATTTCTCACCTTGTGTTGGAAGTCCCACATCGACTAGTGTTAAACCCTTGGCAAGTGTACCAGATCGTATCAAGTAATAAAAATCGGTAATCCCAATATCGTTCTTCCCAGAGGACTCTTAAGGCCTCATCTTTCGTGTAAACAAATTGTTTAAGACTTGAGTAAAATAAAATTAGTTTAAATGGTTTGAATGCAAAACAGGAATAAACATGCAAATGCAGGAATTTAGTTGACTAAGAGAAACTATGAATGAATGAGGTTGTTGGGGTTTCCAATTTCATCTTATCCACCCTCATATATCTACTCTTCGTATTTACTTTGCTTATTTATCATATTGCCATGCAAACTTTCTTGGTCTACCCTTAACCCAATCCCTTGGTGAAAAGAGCCTATTACTAATTACCGGCTTGCTATCCCTAGCCTCCCCTAGTAATTAATAATGCATGATAAGCGGAAGCAAAATACAATTGATCGTCCTACCCCTATCCCTAGGCGGTATTAACATAATCAAGGAATTATCCCCAGTTCATGACATTAATGTACGTCCCTGTATCAATAAAGACAAACAACATCTACCGAATGAGTTAAACGGTAAAAGCATTAAATACAGGTAAAGAACCCAACAATTGATAAATCAAGCATATGCAAGCATATAAAGTAAACAAGAATTTGGATATATGAGAGTTTCAAAAGATTACATTGTTCCCCAACAACAAAGGGTTTAGTTCACCATAGTCATGGTGAAACTAGATGAAATATAATGGAAGAATGGAAAAGCAAACCCTAGATTTGATAAAGTGGAACCTAAGCATCCAAGAAATCTCCTCCAAAGGTGTAAAGCTATTGTGGACATTGTTCTCTGCCAAAAGAATTACATTTGGATTCGCACTAAGGCAATATATAAGCCAAAAAGATAACAGAAAGATTTCAGAATCCAAAATATAAAAACAGACAACCGCCCAGGCGCCTAAATTGGCCGCTCAGCGGTTTGCCTCAAACCACACCACCGCCCAGGCGCCAAAAATGACCGCTGAGCGGTTTGCCTCTTATCGTCCTGGACGCTCAGCGTCGCCGCCTGGGCGCCAGACAACAACTTTTCCTTGCACTAGGGCGCTCAGCGATGGAATTTACCGCTTGAGCGGTTCACAGACTCTTCTTTCCTTCCTTTTTCTCTTTCATTCTTGAGTCTATGACCTTCCTACTTCATTGCCATCTCCAATTCTCATCAAAAACCCTGCAAAACAATGCAAAACAAGCATAATATCTCTAAAAACAACTTTTGACTGTCATGTGACACAACTTAAGAGTTTTACTTGATTCTAAGCTCATTTTAAGCTACAAAGGGTGTGATTTAATATCAAATTTATGCATGAAAATAACTCTTTTGAGACCGTTATCAATCATACCTCAAATTTATTAAAGAGCAACTTCATCTTTTCTTCCCTTACAAGAAACCACTTCATATAAACTTCAAACCTGAGCCCTTAGATTGACTCTACAAACGCCACATCACAGAATTCTTCATGCACTCATCCCAACCAGATTAACTTAAAACCTTCTTCTTCAAGAATTTCCCTCCTCAATTCAGAATCTTCAGAAATACAAACCCTATATTTAATCCTCTAAACCTCAAGATACCCTTAACCAACAACATTAATCCTCTAACCTTATCTCCACTTACCAACTCACTGCCTTCTGCAACCCATCATTCAACACCCACTTCTATCTTGATCAAACTCAGTCAAACACTGAAAATCACAATAAAACCTCACTCGAAGAAAATTGAATTTACCACAAAATGCAGCTTCATAACTCTTAACGTCTCAACCCACCCAGACTCTGATCATTCGCGATACCCTCTTTCACAAATTATACTGTAACCATCCTTTGCCATCTGTTCTAAAACCTTTTCTTCTCCTTTCCTCATCCATTGTGCTCTTAATTCTCTAAACGACTCTGTCAAGGTCATTGCTCATCCAAATTATCTCAGCCTTAGTAAATTCAAAAGAGATGGTTTTATTTTTCGTAGCTGGCTGGAAATGCAAGAGCTTTCAACCTTCGTCGAAATGAAAGGGAACTGGTATCTTGAATTAGTGAAAGTCTTCTACCTAAATCTGAAATTTGTGGATGGTGACATAAAATCCAAAGTAAAAGGTGTATATGTTTTTATCGATGACTTTATGTGGATGCTATTTACTGGACTTGAAGTAAAAGGTGTATATTCACACTTGTCCAACTCCAAATTCAATTTGAGTCAGAGGAAAAGTGATCTTTACTCAAGCTGGATGAGATTTCCTGAAGATCAATCATCAAAAAGACAATATGAACATGAAGGACTAAAAATGGAAGAGAAAATCATTGCTTACATTCTCTCATGGGTCATATTACCCGGAAGACTGGTTCATAACAGAATGACCACTAAAGATGTGTTTCTGCTGCATGCTATCATGAATAAAATTCCAACTAACTGGATAAAAGTGATCAAGAATCATATGAAGAAACCTATGTTCAAAAATTCCTACTACCTACCATATGTTGTCTTTATAAGCAGGGTTCTTGTAATACAAGGAGTAAGGGTCAATGGGGAGAACAAATATTCATGTGACAACATAAATGTGATAAACCAAGATATTTTAGTGCGCCTTGGTATGAAGAGAACTACAAATGGATGGTGTTTTAAAGATGAATATAGAATAATGTTTACTCCTGAAACTAAGTTTGAAAAATTTGTTGCTGAACAATTCAGAGTTCTAAATGACAAAGTTGAAAATCTAAGAGGAAATCAACAACTAGAAGAAAACAGATCTTCAGGAGAGCACTACTTGGAAACCTCTGATTCAGATTAAGGGTTACCAGAAGAACCTGTCTGTGTTCATTATGTCTTTTGTTTGTTTAGGAAGCATGTTTGCATTGTGTTTTTGTTCTTAGTTTTCTTTTGGTAATGGCTTAGATTGTCATTCTGTCTGTCATCGTTTTGTTCTAGTTAATCCATTGTAATATCTTTTAGAACATTAATGAAATCAATTGGTTATGGTTTAAATTCATTTTCTTTAAATTTCCTGATTGAATCTGCTTGAATGAATCTTAAAATCGATTGAGTAATTAGTGAAGTTGATTATGCACATGTTCACTGTTACATTAATTTTTTTGCATACTCACTTCTTAACTATATAATTTCTTGCATTATTGTGATTCTAAATTGCTTGATCTTCAAAAGATCATGAAAAGTTTTGCAGGAAACACTGCTTCAGAACTTACTGCTGGAATCACAACTCAATGAAAAGCAATGAAATCGACTTGAACAATGGATCAATCGACTATCACTTACAGGGGTTATAAATTCCATTTATAGGAATTTGGTTATTCAGTTGTTTGATCATTTTTTTATTGGTTATTTTCAATATATCTATGTTTCTGTTTAATTGTTATATTTGATAGAATATATTGTGAGATTGTTGATAATTGTATCTTTGCTTGATTGAATCTTTGAAATTATAACTCTGATAAAATTCTGATACAAATTGTTGTATGCTCTGATATTTGTGATACTGCATTGTGCATCTAGATTTGATTTTAAAATATGATAAATGACACGGGGAGTATTACATGATTGCATAGATTTTTTTACATGCCTACACTTTAGGGGGAGATTCTTCTTTCTCATGTGAATATATGTGATAGGGGGAGCATCTTTGAATGTTTAATTTGTTTACATTGATGCATCTTTGGTATTTCATTTGATCAACATATCAATATCTAAAAGCAAACCTTTTTTGCTAATGCACAAAGGGGGAGAAAAGTTTGATTGACTATTTGCTTGATATTTGATTGCTTGATACTGCTTTTTCAGAGTAAATGTTTTGAAATATGTTGAAACTATCCTTTGTTTGCTCTTATATATTAGGAAAAATCATTTAATCACTTGTTCTTACTGAATGCTTATATTAGTTCTCTTATTGGTGATTACTTGATTGTTTTTATGTGCTGTTTGTGTACAAACATGGTTGCTTATTAATAATGGTTGTACATCATCAAAAAAGGGGGAGATTGATCAGATTGTTGATAAGGAAAGCACTAGTTTAGCTAAACCTTAATCTCACAGTGCTCTGGTTTTTTATGATGACAACACATTATTAATAACACATGTATTGTTATGTGTTACATGTTCAATTCTTTATTGTGAATGATATCTTAAAGAACATGTTTGTGTTGATTATCATATATGTATGCATATTCATTGATTTTATACTTGATACATCACTTGCGATTGCGTTACATATGTTTAAGAAAAGAAAACCACATGCACTTTGTTGAACTTATATTGTGTGGCAAAACTGCAAGTTTTAAGTCGACTTCATTATGAAGTAAGTCGATTAAAACTCGTGACTTTGCACATATTTTCTAAAACAGTGCTGTGAGTAATTTTGCATTGAAATGTCTTTCAAAACTAAGTTGAAGTGTCTAAGTCGACTGCACGTGCACTGAATTCGACTTAGTTAGTTATTTGTTTTGAAATTCTATTAATACTTTTGTGCTGTAACGACTATATTTCAACTCTATGTTAAAGCATTAATTGCAAAATCAATTTGGTTGTTATGACTACTGCTATTTGACTTAACTGTTATAATTGTTTGATGACAGTCGACTACAGGAGCGTCTAGTTTATAGAAAACTATAAATAGACGTGATTATGTTAATCACAGAGACTTTGGACTTTGGAAATTCTAACACTTTCGTTTTGATATTCCAGATTGTGATCTCTGTGTTAAGGCTCCAATAACTCATCCAGAAGACAAATGAGATCTTTCTTTGAAGATTTTCTTAAGGAGGAAGTGATTTGAGCTTACTGTTTGACCAAATTCTGCACTGTTGGTGTTCATCATATTGATCAAGAATTTTATCAATCTTTGGAAAGATTGTTGTTGTCCTATTGGGATTACAGGAGGAGAACTCGTGGAGTTCTGGACACTTTGAGGATTGTTCAAAGTGGGTTGAAGATTGCAGAAGAAGGGATATCTTGTTGCAGATCTTTGTGTTGACTGCCTATACTTTTAGTTAGAGGGTTAGAGAGATTGTCTATACTTTTGACGTGGAGGTCTCTATAGAAATCTTGTTGTAAAAACCTTGACTAATATAGTGCATTGGCTTCCTGGTTGTGGAAGGACACTGGATGTAGGCATTGAGGCCGAACCAGTATAAAAACTATGTCTTTGCTTTCTCTTTCCCTACACTTTTACTTTAAGTCGACTTTACAATTTACACAGTCAACTTTATATTTCCGCTGCACTTAAACTTCTTATTCCTTGCGATTCAAGAAACTTTGTAAGGGTTTATACTTTGTGAAAAAATTTTAAAAAGACTCTGATTTTTAAACCTCACCAATTCACCCATCCCCCCATCCCCCTCTTGGTGTTGAAACTGATCCATCCTGTTTCCAACACAGATGCACTCCTTCCTTCAACACTTGAAATCTCTCATCTCAGCCAATGGTCAAACCTTTCTTCGATATGAACCATTGATCTTGTAACATCCTTCTATGTTGACCATACAATATCCATTTGTGATTAGTGCTTAACCATCTCCATCTTATTATTCAACTCACATCCCTACAATACTTCAATTCTCCTCACAAACTTCATGTTCTCTCCATCTTGGAAATTTCACCTTTTGTTACACACCCTTAAATATGCTCTATGTCTTACACAATTGCTTCTCAAATTCTTCTTCTTCTAATTCCTTTCTAAACATTGATTCCCTTTATTCCACTTCATAATTCTTATTCCTTTCTTAACTTAAGCTTCAAAACCATCCACCACTTTTCTTATTCAGATCTCAACCATCGCTGATACATTGATCCATGTTACCAATCTCACCCAATGCCACTCCGTTGCTCCCAACACTTCCCTTTCTTCTGACCTCTGACATTACTGATATACTGAACCAAACTGATTTCTCAAACCTTGCTACACCCATGCTTATCCAAATCTCCTTTTATTCTAGCCTTCGAACCCAACTCTTCTTGTGGAATGCACGGTATTTGATCTTCTAACTCTATTCTTGAAAACTTCTTCACCCAAAACATTACTTCTAAACTCCAATATATATTCACTCGTCGTTTGAAACCTAAATTATGGTCTTCTAACTCCTTGTCTTCGAGGCAAGAATTTGTCTCAAAGGCTTAAACCAATTCTAAAGAAGGTATACAGGTCAACTTGTCCTTGAATCTACTATAGAGCATAGTATACCACCGCAAAGGCAAGAACAAGACAAAAATTAGTACAGGAAACAACATTGGAACCCCAACTTTTTCTTACCCCAAACCTTCAGAATTAAGAAAGGAAAATCATCTCTGGTAAAAGTCATGAGTGTGCACCCTCATTCCTTCTATCGAGACATTTTCTGTTCTCAAAACTTCCAGTTAGATACATAATTTTACCATCTAAACTTGAAGAAAATGGTAGAACATACCATTTAGACTCAACTTTCCACAAGAAAGGCACGGTAGACTCACAACTCAGGTCGTTTTAAGAACAAACTGCTCTGATACCATTAATGTAACATCCCATTTTTAATAGTAAAATACTACTAAAATGAATATTACATAGATGAAAAATTAACTATTATAAGAAATAAACCTACGAAAGACAATATCTACACGTGTAGATTCGTCCGACTTCTTTACTGAATCCCCTCGATCATCTA
The DNA here is from genome assembly GCA_027742785.1 of Vigna reflexopilosa. Taxonomy (NCBI): domain Eukaryota; kingdom Viridiplantae; phylum Streptophyta; class Magnoliopsida; order Fabales; family Fabaceae; genus Vigna; species Vigna reflexopilosa. Next base: position 21,558,407 of record CM050930.1, on the reverse strand, counting down.
TCGCTGGAGTAACTGAAATAGATGTCTTCCTAAGCTTACACCAATTAGGTGATCATCACAAATATCATATAATTTTATATAATATTTTCAACTTAAATCTTATACTTAACTGTGGTATATAGTCAAATCCTATAAATTTTAAACAAAATTGTAAAATCGTTAAGAACATTAAACAAATTCATAAAATTGTATGTCATTTTTTCTAAATTATTCATTGTACCACTTGTTCAACTTTTGGGTGAATGGATTAAGTTTAAACAAAATCTAAATATAATTTAAAGTTATTCAATTAAAATTTCATCATGTTATGTGTGCTGTGAACTACAACATTATCCAATCAAAAATATAATTAAAGTTTTTTTTTTCTAGCTGCAAAACTTATTCATTTTCTTACTAAATGGGGTTTCAATTAAAACAAAATACAAACTCAATTTAAAACTGAAAATGTTTTGTGTTTTACTCTTTATTTTTTTCTGAATGAGTTTTAATTAAAATAAAACTCAGTTAGAATATATTATAACATACTTTCATATAAAGTAAAATCTACCATCCGTGTTACCATTTCAAGATTTAGGATTTTGTTAGTCCTTCACAATTTTAACTATGATTTCGATTTTAATTACTTTGAAAAAAAGATAATACTAAAATATCAATAATCATCAAAATAAGTTAATATTTCGTAAGAAAAGTTAAATGTGTATTAATATAAAATATGTGAATAGTTGTTATTATTGGAATTATCAAATATGAATCTAAGTATTAGAATAAAATATATAATTCTTTTTCGAAAGATAGATCATATATTTTATTAAAAAAAAAAAACTTTGAAATGGTAAATAAGACAACCTTGGAATTACACGTTAGTTAATACTACCTTGTTCTTGGTACTTGTCAGATAAGATCGCACTCTAGTTGAGTTTCTCCCATTGCTCTTCTTTATCTCTTACCTATTTAAATTCGAATACCTCAACCAATGTTTTTGACTTGAGAAATTAGAAAGAGAAAGACAGAGAGAGAGATAGAGGAAAGGAGTGAAGAACAATGGAAGAAAGTGTGAAATTGGACATGTGGGGATACCAGGTCGCAACTTCTTCGCAGGCCTGCGTTTCAGCCATCAACTCCTACTATCATCAGGTCACACATTTCACAAAACCCCATTTCTCTCTTTCTCTGTATGAATTATTTTTTTTGGTTTTGATTTTGACTTTTGTCTTTGCTGAAACTCTTTGATATCATAACTCAAATGGGTTGCGTCTTCTTTGAATAAAGGTTCTCATCTATGGAAGAGAAAGGTCTGTGATTCTGGAAGCAGTGGCACATGACAATCACTGTGTCTTGGCCAACATCTTGGCAGCACATTTCCTTTACTCGCCTGATTATTCTCGTGCTCTCACTTGTCTGCACGCCGCTGAGTCCCACCTTGTACCTTTTCATTTGCTTCTTCTTTTTTTCGTTTCTTTCACTCTTTCCACCAAAAATAAAACCTCTTTGATGCGTTTTTGTAATTCTGCTGTTACAGGATCAGGCCACCTTGTACGAGAAACTTGTTTTCGATACCATCAGTTATTTGCTATCCGAAGATAGAGACGACGATGTAGCTCTTGAATTGCATTCCAATGTGAGTGACTCAGTGGGTCCATCTGACTTATATGCAAGTCTCATCAGTTTCGGGACCAATTTGATGTAAAATGACAAAATTGGAAAACCTAGTTGATGCCAAAGTTGTCATTGAACTTTAGTGTAGTTATATATTTTTTGGATGATTAAACTGATGTCTCTTTTGAGGTGGACCAAAATAAGCACAAGTAATTTACTCAATTTTCAAGAATACGATTTCACTGTGTTCTTTGCTCTGCTGCTTCTTTATATGTTAAAATGGATCTCGGAGATTTTCCTACTTTTTGCATAAAGTTTGGTCTTTGTTAAGTTGAGATTGATATCTAAATTGCTGAAAGTAAAGTTGTGTAGAAAATGATATTGATAAGTATAGGATGATGATCCTACCTGTACCTGAGAAGGTAGTGTGAAAACTTTGATCTATTGTTATTCAGCTGTGTGGAATCTGAATTTTGAACAAGGGTAGATGACCTTTTGCTAATTGTTACTTAGAAATCTCTATCTGAAGGGGGGAGCTCACTTCTGACTTCCGAAATGTTTGCCAATTGCATCTGCCTTCACAATGCTTTGGGATTCATCTGATGTGCTATTCAAACTCTCTTGATTAATGTTGCCTGTTTTTGTTTTGAAGCTTCTAAAGGAGTTCCCAAGAGATCTGGTTTCTCTAAAGAGAGCACAAGTTTTATGCTTCTACATGGGTTTACCTGGTCTCTCTTTGTCTCTTATTCAACAGGTTCTGTCTAATTAAAAACATTTCTGTTTCATTTCTCCTATAGTTGATTTGTGGAATTTGCATATAGAGGTACAATTTTATTAGTATAGTATTTTTGTATCATGCCTACTGTTTAAAGAAGTTGCAAAAATGTGAATATAATAGACAATGGATTCTTCTTTAACTTATATACTGGAGGAGTAAAAGGGTTGTACGTCTTAAGCCCACTAAATTAGATTATAGAAAAGTTTAGTGTTACTCAGAACTGACTTTCATTATTTTTGCCTTTGTTTTGGTTGCCTGGAGAGGTTAAGATGGGATTTAAAAGTCTTTAACAGCCTAAATTTGGTTTCTAGTTAGCCATGGGAATATATAATAAAAGTAGTTCTTAACCCAAAATTCTCTATTTATTGACATCTTTTAAGGGAAAACATGGTCTTGTTAACTTTTAATTGTTACTGTAACGTAATTTTATTATCCAAATATCAAATAGTACCAAACATCAGAATATGGAGCATCGTATAATTTGCTTAATTAGAGTCCATCTTTATCCTACCCTGTTGTGTAATATTTGCCATCCAATCAAGATGTAACTGTTATTATTTGTCTGTTAAAGGACATAGTTTGCTGCTTCTTTTTTATTATTATTGATAAAATTTGATGCCATATCCTTGAGTTTTATAGGTTCTACCTCAAAATGAAGGACAAAACTACATATATGGCATGCTTGCGTTCCCTTTACTCGAGCTTGGGCAGATGGAGGAGGCTGAGAAAGCTGCCAGTAGGGGATTTGAGATCAATAAGGAAGACATCTGGTCACAGCATGCTGTAGGTCAATGTAATTATTAAATATGGGAATATTCACTCTATCTTGAGTAGATGTACTTATTATTATCTTTCCAGTTTTCTACTTAACAATAAAGATTTTTAATAAACCTTAACTTATTTTCTTTACTTACATGACAAAACAAGCTTAAGCTTTCTCCTCTGCTATGTAATAATGTAAGCAAAAAGAAAAGTGGAGGTTTAGAGAAAAATCTATCAATTAACCATTGATTAGGGAATTATCTCAAGCTTTAGTTTAGGCATAATGAAGTCACAATTTATGAACATATGATACTGTCAATTGAGAAATAAGTTGTAACAAGAAATTTCCAAAAATTATATTTTTGTCCTATGTTAGTGTAATAATTGAATTTTGTTATGCAGTTATGCCATGTGCTTCAGTACAAGTGTTGTTTTAGAGAAGCTGTTAAGTTCATGGAAGAATGTTCATCATCGTGGTGTTCTGCTTCATCTTTCATGTAAGAACTTTATTCATTCAACCATGGTTTGGTCTAATTTTCTATTAATCAGCTAAAGAAACTTCGTTCTTTCAGGTTGACACACAATTGGTGGCATGCAGCCGTTTGTTACTTAGAGGGTAATGGTCCTACACAAAGAGTGTTAGAGATATATGACAATTATATATGGAAGGAGCTAGACAAAGATGATTCTATGAAGGCAGAGGTATGTGATTTCATAAGCTTTTGTCTTTAGCAGTAGTTTCTTGCTTTCTTCCTTTTCTCATGAGTTCTAATATCTAGGAATACAGGTTTACTTAAATGCTGCTGGTCTGCTTCTGCGGTTGTATGTACGAGGAGAATTGGATATCTATGGTGATCGTCTCAAGTTGCTTGCTGAATGTCTAACTAATGAGGTAAGTTAAGATACACTCTACATGCTATATGGAATCAAGGAAAAGGTAATATTGTATGACACAGTATGCAAAGGGATATGTATATATATTGGTCTGAGTTTTGTATTCTAGTTCACTTTTTGTTAGGTTAATTAACTGTATTCTCTTTCTATGTATTAAAACTTACACCAGATTTGACATTAATCTGGTGAAACTTCCAGTTTACAACTTGAACGAAAAATACATTACATATAGAACATGAGATTGAATGAACTTTCTGTTTTTAAATGTACTTTGTGTTTTTTAGTGATGATTTTTGAGACAGATTTTGAGCACTTGCTCAATTATCTTGTCGGGAAACTTTCATTCAAGGATATTCACTGTGTGTTTCTTACGCATTTCATGATGTATATTAAATGTTCAGGCAAACTGGCATATAGAGTGGCACTTTGATGTCTTGATACTTTGGACTTTGGCAAATGCTGGAGAAATTTCTAAAGCAGAAGATCTTCTAAAGGGCTTAAAAAGCAGGTGGAAGTGTTATATTTTGCGTAAAGTAATTGAGATACAATGTTGCATGAGTTGTGATATATTCATGTTATCTTCTTGTAGGTTTTTGAGGATGACTAAAAAGAAGCAACAAAGAATGAAGAGAGGAATGATGGTATGCTTCAGTAGCTGCTTCCATGAACATATAAAAATTTCTTTAGATAGCTGTCTAGTTCATAGCTTAAACTCTTTATTCTGCGGGGCAACGCAATAACACCATGCTTTGTTGCACTCGTTTTAACACAAGCAATTTTGAAAAGGAAATGTATCATTTAAGAAAGTTGATTCACTGTATGCATTATGCAGGGAGTTGAAAAAAATATAGATAAAGTATTTGTGGCCTAACAGTAGTTTGTCATGTTCATACTTCAAACAGATTGCTTCCAAGCAATACATAACTGCTTTAAATACACAGCTGCATAGTTTTGTACTGCTGTTGTTGCTTTTAACAGTGTTCTCATTAACTAAATATTTTGTATCTTAAATTGAAATCAGCTTGCAGAAGCACTCTATGCGTACGGAATGGGAGATGAGAAACATGGACTGGATTTACTTGATCCAGATTTTGATGCCACTGATTATAAGGTTCGACCGATAAGCCACTTTTATGTACTTTGGCCTCACCTTTGTTGATTTTGCAACCTAACAAAATATCAATTACATTGTTGTGAAGGTCATTGGGGCATCTGATGAACAAGTGGACGTATTCAATGAAGTTTGGTACAACATGTTGCTGAATACTGGAAAAGCGTTGAAGGGTAAAATCTCAAGCTTTTTCTAAGATATTCAAACCCACGAATCTTCTACTCTAACTATTATGATGAAATCCATCACAGCAATCGAAGTGCTGGAGAAGCAAATCAAGAAAAGAGATGGGGTCCCCTACTTGTGGCGTCTACTAGTACGTGCTGCTTTGTCTTTAACCATTGTAGTTATGTTTTTAGAGCATGTTAACCTTTATGAGTTTGAATTACGATTTTATTTTTCAGGAGAGGGGATACAAATTAGCTAACAAACCAGAAGAAAAAACTGCGAACGAGAAAGCCACGTCTTTGGAGAATCGTTACTTTAACTGAGGGAATAATCATAGAACCAAATCGTGACCGGTTCTTTTGTATGTGTATGTATATTTACCATGCCAAAATACAATACTTCATTGGGTAAAATAGCATAAAAAATTAAATGAAACATAATCCATAAAAGACATCCATACATACGCATCCTTTTACCATAAATTCGTGTATGTCTGGACGTAAATTAAGAAACTCAAATACTGTACTTTTATTCTCAACACAAATTACCTTATAAATTTTGATAGGATTCGTGAGTGTCTGCTAATGATTCGAAAACACACGATCGGAAGTTCTTAACTTTTACCAGAACATGACTTGGTGACATTATGTGTTGGATGAGACTCCCGAGGTGGGGAATAAGCAACTTCGCATTGATTAAGGTTGTAGGAAAAAAAAAAAGGTGGGCCATGGCCGGTGTTATGAAACCTCTAATTTCGAAACGCTGATCACGGAAAAGAAAGATGGTGCTGAGTAGTGATTTGTAAGTTGACATAGTCGTCAAAAAAAGTTCTTAGAAGACTTTTTAACCTAACTTCACCAATGTAGAACTTCCACGTCAAACCCGATGTTCCTCACCATAGTAGTTAGTTGATTATCTAAAATAAAAGGAAAGCGTTGAAAAAATGTAGTTGGCAAAAAAGTTATAAAAGATATGGTATATTTACTGTGTGAGGTAGTAGCACTAAGTGAGTGGTAGACGTTACATAGACACTGTTGACTATTTAGCTGAATTTGGGTAAGTTCCCACAACCGTACCGGTACGGGATAACTGACATTTTCCACCCTTTGACGTTACTTACCAAACAGAGAATAGAATAAAAATAAAAACCCTCGTGCGTTCAATTCCAACTATTAACCTCTTCATAATAACAAATTAACTTTTAAAAAAACAACTCATCATGGTTTGGGTGGGGTCAAGTCAACGTTGCCGTCCGACACAAGTGCAACTTCGCAGTCAAACTCCACATCACCACACGGCCCCATAATAAACAATCACTCTTTATTTCACTCCTTTGCCGCCGCCGTCCGACTCCGCACCCGCCGCAGCTCCTCCACCACCTCCCTTGAATCCGGCCGGTCGTCCTTATCCGCCGCCACGCAGCGGAATGCAAGTTCTGCGACGGCGGCGACTCCATCGCTGTCGCCGAGTTTAAAGACCGGATCCAGAACTTGGTGGAGCTGCCCCATCTGGATCCTGGAAACAACCAAATCCGCAAGCGCCATTTCGCGCTTGTCTCTGCTCTGATCCACCGCTTTCTTTCCCGAGATAAGCTCCAACAACACAACTCCGAAACTGTAGACGTCGCTCTTCTCGGTCAACCGGAACGAGCGGTGGTAATCTGGGTCCAGATAGCCCGGTGTTCCTTGAGGCCCGGTCCAAACAAACCCGTTCGAAGAAGACGTCGTGTCCTGCACCACCAGAAGCCGTGACAACCCGAAATCTCCCACCTTGATCCTCATATCCCTCTCCACGAAAATATTCGACGACGTGATGTCTCTGTGTACGACCGGTGGAACCACCGAGAAGTGAAGATACTCCATCACTAACGCCGTTTGTAGCGCGATGTCCAGCCTCACCTGCCACGTCAGAGATCCTTTGCGGTGGTGCAAATGCTCCGCCAGGGTTCCGTTGGGGATGTAATCGTAGACCAGGAGAAGCCCCCTCGGGTCGCTGCAGTAACCGTGGAGCTTCACCAGGTTCGCGTGGTGGATCGAGGAGAGAATGAGGATCTCGTTACAGAAAGACTTGGTAGAGAACGCGGCGGAGGAGTGGTTGCGGTGGAGGTACTTCACCGCCGCAAGGCGACCGTCGCGGAGCTGCGCGAGGTAGACGGACCCAAACCCGCCGTCCCCGATTTTCCGCTTGGGGTCGAAGTTGTGGGTAGCGGCAGCGAGGTCGTCGTAGGTGAAGACCGGGGGCAGGAGACTGGCAGAGCGGTGGTGGTGGAGGAAGAGTGTGGTGGGGTCTTGCTGCGTGGCGGCGGAGGAGGCCTTTGATCTGGCCGAGCGGAGGATGGCGGTGGCTACTGAGATAAGGAGAAGCAGGGAGGTGATGGCGATGACGGTGCTGAAAAAGGCCATTTTGTTCGGTTTGAATTTGCGAATCCATGGTGGGGTGAGTGTGGATTGGGAGCGGTAGCGGAAGCAGAGGAATGGTTTGTTCTGGGAGGAGGAGTTGAACCCGCAGGTGCCGTTGTTGGCGCGGCAGACGGTGCAGTTAGTGAAGTACGGGTCACGGCTTTGGTCCCAGTCGAGTTGGATTCCGTTCTTGAGGGACAGTTGGAGGTAGCCGAGGATGTCGGTGAGGCAGGGGGAGTCTGAGTACTGAGGAGAGTGGTGGGTGGATCTGCAGTCAGGGAGGAGGTGAGAGGGAATTTTGATGAGGTGGCATTGGGAGGGGCAGTGGGAGCAGTTGGGGAGGGAAGGCGGCGAGCAGGGGCGGAGGAAGGAGAGGCGAGAGCAGGTGGCAGCTGAGACACGAAAAGGGGTGGCGGAGAGGTTGATGGAGCGGGTAGGAATGGAGGGGAAGGAGGGGCAGTTAGGGTGAGGCGTTGGGTGAGGGTGAGGGGAGAGAGTTATGGAGGAGGTGTTGGAGTTGTAGGAAAGTATGGAGAAGGAGAGGTTGTTGATGGAGATGAAAGAATGAGGGCTGGAGCAGGTTATCTGGAAGGAGGGGTGGCCACAGCCTGGTGTGGAGGAGAAAGGGAAAGGTGGGTGAGAGGAGAAGGGAGGGCAGGGATTAGGGTTTGTGTTTGTGTTATTGGAAGAGCAAGTTTGAGTGTTGCAGGGTCTGAAGAGGTAGAGGAAGAGTAAAATGATGAAGAGGGAGGAAGACATGGAGAAGAAGAAGAAGAAGAAGAAGAAGATAGAATCATGGATGGAAGGGATCTGTTTTAACCGATATGGGATCTGGATTTGGAAGAAAGAAGTGTTGTTACAGCGAGTGTTGTGTTACCATTACAACTACTTCTAGGTTCTATTCTATGTTGTTGGACTTGGAGAGAGAAGGTTGAAACAAAAGAGGGTCACGTGCAGCAGTGGGATAAAAGACAAATACTCTCTTCTCAAAATAGTCTATAAGTAATCACCTTTTAAGTAATTATGTTTTTTATTCCAAGTTTCAGATGTTTATGTCTTAAATTAGTTTCATAAAGGAAACATAAACTTTATTTGGATCAATAGATTTGCAAAAGTGACCTCAATTTCTCATTAATTGTGTTTTGGCATCAATTGATTCAAACAAAAATAATTGTGGAAAGATGGGAGTGTTGCGCGCCACTTCCGCTTGGTGGGGCCTTCCTGCTGACCGCCGGAATTCATCTCTTCTTTTCTGACTACCCTTTTCACTGTTCCAAGCAACTTCCTTTTTTAATTTATAAAAAAAACAACAACTTATCTATTTCCAATGGTTACCTCCACAAGTATTTTAAAATTTAGCATCATTTAATGCACCTTCCCGTTGAACGAACACATGTATTAATTATGCATATATAAAATATATTTCCTTAAAAAAATTTGTAAAATATTAATACACGTTTAGGGTTACAATAATAGTTATAAATATTTTCAGTGAAAAATATTTTAAAACATTATGATACTTTACAAATATATTAATTGTGGTACATATTACATGCTATATAAATAAATACAGTACTTGGAGAAATATAAAATTACAGAAAATATATATTTATGATAATCTTGTATTTTTAGCCAAGTCAAATATAGTCAAGGAATGTACCCTTTTATAGCCACACATCTGGTTTTCAAATTAAAAAATAATAAAATAACGTTTAAATGTAAGTCGTCAAACGTTAGTCTTTATTCGAGATTATATGAAAAATAAATTTATATTAATTAAAAATATAAAAAATAAGTATAAATGAATAAAAAAGAGAAAATTAATGAAAAATCTGTAAATAATTTTATTAATATGATCAAATAAAAAATGCGTTAATTTGATTATGTATAAATTGATCAAATTGTCTTCCTATTAAAAATTTATGTGTGGTTAAATGTTAAAATATATTTAAATATTTTAACATTAAAATATATTTAAATATTTTAACATATAAGTTTGTCATGTTATAAGTCAAGTTGAAATAAATTAAATAGAATTCTATTATGAAATATGAGTAAATTAAAATAAGTTGCTCTGTAAAGTATCATTATTTAAATTAATTAAATTCATGCTTAATAAATTGATGTAATTGTATTACCTTAAATAATAAACCCTGGAAGGAAAAAAATAATGCATATTATCAATCATAAATAAATAAAATGAGTAAGAATTCGAATCATGTTTGGAAAAAATCAGAGTAAATTAAAATCATCCAAGAAAAAAAAGGAAAGAAGTAATGTGTAAATATAAGTCAAATTAAAGTAGTTCAAATTAAAAAGAATAATTGAAAATAAAATAAATAAATGTTTATTCAAGTCATTTTCCAAATTCTTCTAATATTTGTTTAAAAAAATTATTTTATATCATTTTAATTTTTATTAAGCATATTACACTTCTTCAAAACATACTTGAAAAAATCAAACATTTATTCAAGAGTTATAGGCCAATCATATAATTAAAACAAAGTTATCTTTAAATATAATCGGAATTGTTATTAAAGAGCAAAAGTCCATTAAAAGTAGCATAAATAGTTATATACTTCAAGATGAAATATTAGTTTCTCTCACTTTCTATAATACGAGCAAATTGAAGTTATTTAAGATATTTAGTTGTGCGTGACTTTATTTTAATAGTACTATTAGTTGGTAACCCCTGAGAATAAGTGTTAAATTACTGTTAATGTTGATTTTTTTCAAATATGTCTCGTAGATGTGTGGGTGTTATGGTAGTTTCAAATATAACATTATATTGTTCTCAATTTACGTAAGGCTTTAGTGTCAAAATGCATAGACCATGAAATCATCTCAGCAACATTATTGTACAAGACTTATTTTCTTGACATTTCACACATTTTGAGTTTTTCAAGAAAAAACTAATCTGATAATTTTTCCTTACTTTTTTCATAAATAAGAGGAAGCAGCCATAATGATAAGTTCATTTTATACTTCAAGTGCAAATTTACAAGAAAATTATGAGAATGGAACCTTTCAAATAAATTACGGGTCATATGCTATGTCTTGTGTCAACCATATGACTTCTTCAATGAAATTGTGTCTATGACCGACTAATTTGGATTTGAATTATGAAAAGTATAAGTCATGTTATGTGAGCATGACTTTAGCATATAAGGGAAACTATTGAAGTCATGTGTAGGCATAACGACTTCCAATTAAAAATTGTAAAATTAGAAATCGTGTACCAAAGACAAGACATCCTTAAAAATGTGTAATGATGAAGTTACACTTCAACCTAATGACTTTCAATCGAAATTTATAAATTTGAAATCGTGCAAGTATAAGGAAATTCTCTAACGTTATCCATGTACTTCAAGCAATTTTCTATTGTTTCATTTTCTCCTTCATGAAATTGGTCCTCTAGATTCATCAAATCTTTTCTTAGAGGTTCCATACTTGAGAAATTCTTTATAGGATTCCAATATGCTTCATCCAAAACATTTATCTTAGAGGAATCTTTCTTCTCAATTGGATATTTTAAATCCTCAAAGACATTGAAATTCACTTCTTTGTCTTGTACTTTTACCTTTAGCTTGCCATTGTCTACATTTATGATCACCCTTGTTGTTTTCACGAATGGTCTTCCTAAAATCAAAGGTACTTCAACATTTTCTTCTATGTCCATGATTACAAAATTTACTCAAAAGCATAATTTATCTACCTTGACTAGTAAATCTTCCACCACACCATATGGATGTTTGACAAGTCTATCAACTAGTTGTAGGGTGATCCTTGTTGGTTGAAGTTCCACATCTCCAATTCTTTTGAGGATGGATAAGAGCATCAAATTGATAATTGGCCTTAAATCCAATAATATTTTTCCCACTATCAAATTACCAATGGTAATAGGCAAAGTGAAACTTCTTGCATCACTAGAATTTTAAGGTAATTTTTTTGTATAATTGCACTACAACCAACTTCTAACTCCATTGTCTCATGTTCAAAAGAAATTCTTTTCTTTGTCAATAAGTCCTTCATGAACTTAACATATGTAGGCATTTGTTTCATGCTTAAGTGAAAAGGGATATTGATTTGTAACTTCTTAATCATATATAGAAATATTATGAATCGTCATTCTCTATATTTTTGGGTTGGAGCATATGAGTAAGGGAGACTTATGACAAGATAGCTTCCTCACATTTTCTTTCTTCATTGGCACTTATTTTTATAATGTACACATCGAGCTATATACTTATCAGTTTTGAACTTAATACATAAATTTATAACCACTATCAATGTGATATTATTTAACGCATGACAATGTTGCTTCCTTTGAGTTAAAAGACATGCGTTCAACAAGGTAATTTTCAAATAGCTGACCCCATTGAACAATTTCTTTGAAGTATTGGAATGATGTGGATGTACTAGGAACAATACCATCCTCATGTTTGATGTCTAAGTTGTCATCCTCTTCACTAAATTCATCTATAATATTTGAGATAGTAGGTTCTTCAATGTCATGCAAAGAAGATACCCAAAAGTGAATCAAAGCCACATTTACCGCTTGTCTGATAATAGAAGGCAAAGAAGGAAACAATTTTTCAGTGAAGAAGTTTGTGAGACAATAGAATGCAAGAACACATTACCATTCAACAATTGTTTCACTAATATGGATAATTTGTTAATTTTGTTTAAATAAAAAATGGTCAAGTCAAATCACAAAACCCTAAACCCTAATTTAAGTGAGAAAAATGCTAAAATGAAAAACATCTTAGTTTTCACTAAAGTCTTGCCTCCTTCTAATGACATATGTTAATTAGAAACCTTAATCGCCCCTAAAGACTACACATTCACTTTAAACTTCCAACGACCTCATCAGTTAGGTTTTAATTCACATGCTTCCAAAATATGTTCACAAGTACGTCCATGCCCATGTCGCAAGTTTCAAGTTGCATAGTCTTTAGAAAAGATTTTCATCTATTGAACCAAATGGTTTTTTATTCTTTTGCACCCTAACATTGTACCATAACATGAATTGGTGCACTTTAAGGGCAACTTTATGTTGCATGTAGAGACAAGGTACCTGTAACCAACTTTAGCAATTGTTCATAGACCACATGAAGAACCACACTTATGTTGGTTTATCATTGTTTAATGGAAAAAATAAAGGCCCTCACCGCTTCCGTTGTCATCACCTGGAATGAAAACATGAACTTCATACAAGTAGTTGCATTATAATGAGATTGAGATGTCACATTAATTGCTTTCAACTCATTCAGTCAATTTACATGATTTTACTTTTAAGGTGATGGAAGCGTCCTCCACCTTCAAGAATGGAGAGGCTCCTTGGACAGAATAACGCAGTGGATTGGGAGAAGTTTATGGATGATCTGGTGCACTCTAGGTGCTCGATGAAATGTGCGATAGTGTTTGGATGAAGTGTGGAGTGAAGTTCTAACTCAGAAAGCTTTCCTAAGGGGAAAGGAGCTAGAGGAGGATCAAGCTAAAATAGCTTCAAGCAATGAACTTGAGAGAATGGCTGGATTTCAGCAGCATTTCATTACTATACTCAAGTTATTTTTACAGGAGATGAAGCTCTCTCTTTATAGGTGAAGAGAAGCTTGCAAGGTAAGCTACCGTGTCCAAAACATGTGTTGAAGATCTAAGTGAAATGTGCAGATGAAGTTTGGCATGTTTCACGTGGAAGGTATGGATCATGTGCTTCAAGAAGTGTAGTCCACGTGAAAAGCATGGAAAATGGGCAGCAAATAGTAGAAGTCTCAGCTAGCTATGATTCATGTGTGAAATGGAAAAGGTGTTGGTAGTTGGTGTGTTCCATGTGGGAAATGTGTTGGCTGCCATGTTGAACACGTGCTATAAAGGAGCTTCATGGTTGGCTGCATCATGCTCACCTACTGGCTTCCTTTGGTTGGTACACGTGGCATGCTTTTCCATCCTTATTGGTGGCCTACAAAACAAGGTAAAAAGTATTTAGATTTAAGGAGAATTTATCTAAGACTATAGATAAGGAAAGAGTTTTGGAAATCTTTTATTCTACTTCCCTTTCTTTAGTCTTAGTTGTAGTTGATGCTTCTTTGGATGGGAAGTCCCTACAGGAGTTGCCACCATTCCCTCCCTCTTTAAAAACGATTTGTCCTCAAATCGGGAAGCAAGAAAAAAACACAACTTGGTTTTTATTTTCCTCCGGGATCAAAAATATATCTACAAAAGATAGCAAAAATGAGTATGAAGAAGATGTAAACAAAGATAAGAATACACAAGAAAAGTCTTGTTTTTTTGAAAAAGATTTTCCTAAAATTAGTCTTGGAAAAATGGAGAATTCCATATGCCCAAGTTATTTAATTTTTATCTTGAGTTACTTGTGTACATAAAGGTAACATTAACTCAAGTTTTGAATTGCCATGTTTTGAAAAGGATTGCACAAAATATGGAATGACAATTTTTTTAAAAGAGAAGGTAATATTTGAAAACTCAATAATGATTGGAAAAGAAGTAAAGATCTGGAAATCTTCCCTTTTAGGTTCCATGGTTATGGTAAGAGGAGGGGTTTCCATCAGTAGTAAGAGCTCCTTCTCCTTATTTTCCTTTTCTTTCTTCTTTTCTTCTTCTCTTTTCTTTTCCTCTTTTCTTTTCTTTTCCTCTTCTCTTCTTTCTGTTTCTTGGCTCTTTTTTTTCTTTCTCTCTTCTTCTTCTCTCTCTCTCTTTTTTGTCTCTCTTCTTCCTTTCGCTCTTCTTCTTCTCTCTCTTTTCTCTTCTCTCTTTTTCTCTTCGCTCTCTTTCTTCTCTCTCTCGCTTCTCTTCTTCTTGTCTCTTAATCTTCATCTCTAGTTTCTTAGCGTTCAACACTTTAAGGTTAATTTCAAATTCTATTGATGTAATAAGGAAACCATTGTCATTTAAGTTTTCAAGAAATGTTTTTCCATCTTCAATGTAATTTCTCGATGATTGTAGGTTTCTCTTAATAGTTGAAGGAACAAACTCTCTTCTCATGCAAGATTTTAGTTCATTCCAATCATGGATGAGAGATTTTCTACCTATCCTAACATGATATTGCCTTTCATCCCACCACTCTCTTGCATGTATTTCAAATCTAGATGTATATAGACTAAGGACATGAGATGCATTATTGCTAGAATGAAAATAAGATTCATGTTTACTTTTTCTAGCAATGAATGGATGCAAGTCATCAATGTCCTTTTCCCAAGCTAGGTATGTCAATGCACCAATGTCCTGTCCAAAGAATGGAATATTTACCCTAGCTTGTTTATACAATTCATCCTCAATCCTTTCAAATTCATAAAATGTACAAGTCCTTCTTCTAGCTTCATCAAGTTTTCTTTTAATTTCTTTGAAACTAATTGGTTGATGAAGACTAGAAGACCTATAGGACCTATATGAAGAAGAAGACCTATAGGAATCATAACAAGACATCAAAACTTCTTATACTTTTTTGTGAAAGATTTCTAGAAAGATTCTAGAGGTAAAGAAACCGAATAGCTCACACAGGAAGGAGAGGTGAGTCATAATAGACAGGCTTAAAAACCTTGTCCTTCCTTAGCCAGAGTTTCTCCTGACGTTTCTTACCCAAGTTTCAATGCAGAAGTCTTTCAAAATCTTTTTTTTTTAATGCAAAATGAAGTGCACCTAGAAACCAAACGAAGGTTTACTATATGAATGTGCACCTAGATATCACAGAGACGTAAAACAAAAATATCAACAAGCAAAAAGTAAAGAAAGAATGCAAGTGGAAAGAAGGAATGAGACACGACCCTGAGTGAAAGTGCAAATGACACTCAGAGCCACTTGACACACTTTCACACTAAGATGCGTATGCTGTTATTACAATGTTTGATGATGAACTTGGAATTGCTAAAGAAGCATTTTCCCAAGCCACTCAAAATGCACAATGTAAAAGAAAAGGAAAAATACACAAGTTCCGTGATTTGCACAAGAATACAAGCAAAAATACAATGCCAAGTGTGGCTGCATTTGCCACAAAGTTCTGGTCCAAAATGATGAGCAAAAAGGTGTTATGGTTGCTGAAACTGCTGCTAAACTTGGTGCTGGAACGGCTGTGTTTTAGGTGCTCTCAAAGTCCAAACTTGTGCTTACTTTAACAATGCTTCCACTCCCTAGTATGCTACCCTTTTGGAGAAGCAAGCTGGATGCTAGAATCTGCACCAGGACGTCCACCAAACCACACAAACAGCAGCAATCAGTTAGCCAAAAATATTTACTGCACCAAATTTTAGTGTGCTACCCACTTGACAGCATTATGGAAATCCAAATAAAAGTGATTTCTAATGAATTTGGGGCTGGAAACAAAGATGGCACTCAAAAGGAACCTAGTAAATGATCTAGAACAGATTATGAAAGCAAGAAAGACTCAAAACAGTGATTGAACCGTGTGCAAGATAAGTGTTTGATGGAAATTTCAAACTGTTTGATGAAATGCCACAATGAACTGCAGATTTTTGTGTTTTCAGGTTTTGAGTTTTGAAATCTGGATTGCATGGATTTATTTGCTTTTTTATGGTTGGTTTACATTGGTAGCAGCATTGGAAGGTAATTGTAAACGAAATCCCCAGCTTTTGCCAATCCAAATTTGCAAATTGTGAATTTTAAATGTTGAAAACAGCAAAGACAAGTAATTTGCACCTGAAAATGTGGCTGGAAAAGTGGACAGCAGTATCCAAAATGAGTTTCAGTGATGCAAAGGATTAAATGACACTTCACAGCAGTTTGTATGATCAAATGGAATATGTTTGAGCACTTAAACATCAAAGAAAATGACCACAACAAAATAACACTGGTCCACTTCCCAATTTCAAGCAAAGTTACGGGTTTTGGTGGTGATTTGGTATAATTGCTTAAAATTGACCAATTGTACAGTACACACTGATTGTAAATGGTCAAATATACTTGCATAAATGGTAAAACAACACTGAGATACACAATTGCACAAAATCACTGCAGCAATTGTTAATAATGCAGAAAAAAAAATGCATCCAAAACTGCACCAGGAAAAACTGTGGCAGAAAATTGGAAATAACAGTAGTGAAACTGAATAGCAGTGATTCAAATGTGTATATGAAAATTCAAGCAAGTTTTAATCATCAAATGTAATGTGTACAAGCAATGAAATAGCCAAGAAAATGTCCAGTTCAGAATATCACTAGTTGAGTTCCAAATTGAGTAAAATTTGATGGCTTAAACTGTGATTTTGTAGAAAGGCTAGGAAAAGACCAATTCAACAGTGCACACACATTTGTAATGTTCAAATACACTTGCTCAAACTTTCAAACAGTACAGAAACACACGGATTCTGAAAATGACAGTATTAGTTGCTTAAAATGCATTCAAAAACTGTTGCAGCATTGATAACCATCGGATGCAAAGCTGACTGGTTCAGTGAAAGCATAGGAAAGTCCTAAATGACTAGATCTAGCTGGAGTATATTAGCTAGCAGAATGTAAAGGACCTAAACTCACACAAGGACAACAAGCACGCTGCACAGCTTTGAATAAACTGAAACAGTGATGAAACCAGAGTTTTGATCAACTCAACTACTCTTTTTGCATTCTAGTGACTAATACTGGTTGGCACTGCTTGGAACATGTTTAACATCATCAAATAAACTTGTTCAAAGCTTTAGATGCAAAGAAATCTGTACAAAACAGATTGCACGATTCCAAACCAGAAATCACTTTTTATGCAGATTTTTCCACTGGAACAAAGATTGAATTGCTTTATCTCAAATGATCAACATAGAGCTTGCAACACACTGGACTCCAATGAAAACAAACGAAAAACACAGCTGAACAGAATTACACCAATGGAACAGTAAAAACGAAAATTGCACAATGCACATGACTGACATAACTGGAATATGAAATTGAAAGCTGACTCAAACAAACCAAATGCACCGATTAAAATGTTAAAGAAACATCTAAAGAACAGTGAACGAAAACGAATTCACTCATACAAAAATGAATCAGAATGAAACGCAATGGAACAGTGCACAGTGAACAGAACAACACGGACAACTGGAAAAAAATAAGGGTGTTTCGGTGTAAATTTTAGGGACCGAGAAACTGACCTGGATGACGTGACTTTCTAACTTTCTAACGCTTGAACTGACCGGATTGCTCGCTCTTTCTGGGTCTTGACCGCTCGCTCTCCTTCAGTGTTGACCGTTCTGTGGACTTTTGATCTTTGACTGGAGGGGGAGGTACCTGTAATGGCACTCTGACGCCCAAGTTAGGCGAGTAGTAGAAGAACCTTGGTTCTTAATTTAGTAAATATGAGAGGGGGAGAATAAGGTTTCTATAGAGTGTGAATAATTTGAGGCGTGATCAGAGCGTACCTGGCTTGAGACCCGTCTCCTCTATTTATAATTTGTCCGGTCCTATATTTCTGGCTCTATATCCGTGATTTCTTTAATTAGATTCTCTTGAATTATTTTATCTCTAATTGGGCTTCCTGGCCCAATTTAGTTAAATAAAGACCGGCCTAATGGCGCCTTATCTTGCTCCGTGTCTTTTCCCTTTTTATTGACTTTGACCGGACCGTTCGGTTATTTGCTAGATAACCGTTCGGTCGTAACATCGTACCGTAACCGTTCGGTCGTAATATCGTACCGTACAAAGGGAAAGAGCAACTTAGCTCTTGTAGCACCGTAGGAACGACTGGCTCTTGATGCCAAATGATGGAAGCGTCCTCCACCTTCAAGAATGGAGAGGCTCCTTGAACAGAATAACGCAGCGGATTGGGAGAAGTTGATGGATGATCTGGTGCAGTCTAGGTGCTCGATGAAATGTGCGATAGTGTTTGGATGAAGTATGGAGTGAAGTTCTAACTCAGAAAGCTTTCCTAAGGGGAAAGGAGCTAGAGGAGGATCAAGCTAAAATAGCTTCAAGCAATGAACTTGAGAGAATGACTGGATTTCAGCAGCATTTCATTACTATACTCAAGTTGTTTTTACAAGAGATGAAGCTCTCTCTTTATAGGTGAAGAGAAGCTTGCAACGTAAGCTACCGTGTCCAAAACATGTGCTGAAGATCTAAGTGAAATGTGCAGATGAAGTTTGGCATGTTTCACGTGGAAGGTATGGATCATGTGCTTCAAGAAGTGTAGTCCACGTGAAAAGCATGGAAAATGGGCAGCAAAGAGTAGAAGTCTCGACTAGCTATGATTCATGTGTGAAATGGAAAAGGTGTTGGCAGCTGGTGTGTTCCATGTGGGAAATGTGTTGGTTGTCATGTTGAACACGTGCTTCAAAGGAGCTCCACGGTTGGCTGCACCATGCTCACCCACTTGCTTCCTTTGGTTGGTACATGTGGCATGCTTTTCCATCCTTATTGGTGGCCTACAAAACAAGGTATAAGTATTTAGATTTAAGGAGAATCTATCTAAGACTTTAGATAAGGAAAGAGTTTTGGAAATCTTTTATTCTACTTCCCTTTCTTTAGTCTTAGTTGTAGTTTATGCTTCTTTGGATGGGAAGTCTCTACAGGGGTTGTCATCATAAGGTCCTTTACTCTTACCCTAAACCATTTAAAGGTTTGTATTTTCTTTATACCAAACGTTCTTAACATAGCTCTGTAGGTAATGTGAATGCATTTTTAAAACCGTAATAGTGATGGATAAGAATGATTTTCAATTTATTTTGTTGTAAATTTTTGTGGATGTTAATAATTTCAATTTACATGATATAGGTTTCATAAATTATGACTCATAATGCAAGACTTCCAAATGATATACCTCTACTATGTTTAAAAATAAGCATATTACTAAGGATCTCTATGAAGGTAATGAAAAAGTCATGAGACCTAGATGACATGTAATTTGGCTACTCAAGAATAAAGATTTAGTTAATGACAAGGTTAAAAATTTAATCCATCAAGCTGGTTTTGGGCATCTTTTAAATGTTACCAACATGGATGTTAATCATTTGTTGGTAACAACATTAGTAAAAAGGTGGAGATTTGAAACTCATACCTTCCACTTTCCCAACAGAGAAACAACCATAACACTTAAGGATGTGGTTGTGCAATTAGGCCTTCCTATTGATGGAGGAATGGTGATTAAAGACACCACTAGAGATCTTCTTATGTCCTATCACCAATGGTTGGGGAATGTACCACCAATATTCGACAATAAGACGAAATACTATTAACTTATCTTGAGTAAATAATATATTCCAAAAAAATTTGGATGATGCAACAAATGTTATTATTGTTTAACATACACAAGCACACATCTTAACATTGATTGGAAGTGTATTGGCATCAAATACATCCGCTAGTAGGATACATTTCATGTATTTATTGCTACTAACTTACTTAAACTCTATGTCTAATTTTAACTGACTTTTGCAGTATTAGCATGTATTTATTGTGTACTAGATCACGACATTGACTTTAACCAAGACAATATATGAGGATGCATGCTTCTTTTGCAGTGTTAGGCGAAAAAAATTACATGGATATCTCCACCAATTGAGTATTTAAGTAATAGAGATATAACAATAGGGGTTACTTTCCCCCTATGAAAAGATATAATTTTCTTTTCATGTCAACTCTTTGAAAATATACTCCCTACCATAAAATTATTTTCACTTCATTGAAAATATGCAATTATCTTTATTTTAGGTGGTCTTGAGTGACTCATAGGACCAACCGTAGTTCTACTTCAGCTAGTCAATTTTGTCGAACTTTTGATCAATTTCATAATAAGCAGATACTGCATGATGCAAGTAACATATCATCTTATTTTCATTTTAATTTATTTTTCATATTAAATACATTTTAGTCCATTTAGTTGTAGTTTCAGTGGACACCTTATAGGTGTGACGAAGTAAGTCGATTGATTGTGATTAATATATCTCCCGTCCCTAAGAATCACTTCCTTTAATTTGTTTCACAACAGTTGAATTTCAACAAGTCGATCGGGTCATACGATAATTTGGGTTTAGACAAAATATTTTGTCAAACACAATAAGCCCCAGTCAGACATTCAAAGATGGTATAAGAGGAGAAAAATAATAGATATTAGTCATAGTACAATGAACGATGGATAACAATATGCAATGATCAACACAATTGTGTGATTCAAGGAACCTTATTTAACAGAAATGACTATTTGCATGATAGTACACCATACATGCAATGGAACATCGACAACATTATCCATTATATATCACCTTTTCTACAATCTTCTGACAACGAGATGAGCTTATTTTTAATTGACTATTTATTTATCAACCATCTTTATTGATCTTAATTAAACCACTATTTATGTTACAATATGATATGCCATAAGAGCCTCCTCAACCTCTTACACAATCCTACCATCACCATGTTAGGTCTTCTTCAAAATTTCCTCACCATTCACATCAATATTTTGGTTAGTCTAGTATGGACCAAAGTCAAATGATTAGATATGTGCACCATTAGCCTAGTATCCCATCCCACTCTCCCTTCCAACAAGTTCCCTCATCATACACGATTTCTCCCTTTCACTCAATCTCTGTTGCAAGACCATCACACGTGTTCGCCATTTCAAACATGACATCACTATCTGCACACAATCTAGGATCTTTATCAATGCCTTTTTATCCCCAAGAATGTTTTTCAAGGATCACAAGATATTGTTCTCTTTCTTCAAACTAGATAGAGTGACGAAGACAACAAACTCCCTGAACAAAAACCTCAAAGGTGTTCTGGGAGACCAAGAAGAAGACTTACATGGGACACTGGTGATTACGTATAAATGTATTTGAAGTATTATGTAATATAAAATTTATTTTATCATGTTAACTACAAACCTATGTCTTTCAATCTTACTACTTTATTTCATTTATCAATTTTTATTTACCAACTCTTATTTATATTTAAATTACATAAATTACAGTTCTTTCTCAACAAACCACGAATATCTAAATTCAAAACTTATACAAACCTAACCAACAACACAGACTACTAGTAAATAAAAAAAAACTTTATCAAAACAAAAGTCGTTATAACCTCTCACAACTTCTTCATAACAAAAGACGTTATCACTCGTCATGTTTTCCAATTTATAGGATGCAATTGAAAATTGTTACATAGAAACACAATTTCTTTATCATTAGCCTTGTATGGAAGTTGTTCGATTTGTGTACGGTTTTAAATTTTAAAAATTTCAATTGGAAGTCGTTTGATTCCCTCATGACTTCAATATAATCATTTGCATACCAAAGTCGTGCTCTCACCACACGACTTCACCTTTTCTGATGGAGAATCCCTTAGCTATGGTCAAACACTTTCAAGAGAGTGAAACTCATCCTTGAAAATAGTGTCAACTCTACCTTGTGGACCACCATTGAAGCCATCATGAAGCATGTATTGAAGAGTAGTGTAGGAATTTAGGCCATTGTATTAGGCCTAAGTAGCATAGGGTTTTCCTTAAAGTTAGACATCCAAACCAAGTGGAAAGTGTGTGCCATGTGCCATGCTTCCATTGGAGAGGATTTACTTTTTGAAAGGTATGGCACCATAGGAGTGGAGAGTTTTTGCTTTTAGTAGTGGCTACATGACACTCTAGGAATGGAGAGGGTTGTGTTTTGTGAGTGGCCACATGTCCTCCCATCATTGGAGAGGTTAGAAGGCCTCATTTTTGGCCAATGAGAGCAAAGGTGGGAGATCATGCTTTTAGGGTTAGAAGGAGACACCCTTGGCCTATAAATAGAGGTGTCTCCACCCTTGTATTTCATCTTGGGATTAAGTAATGTTATGCTGCCAAAATATGGTCATACTTTCCTTGATCAAGACTAGAACAACCTTAAAGGCTCTTCTAGTCACCTTCCTCCTTGAGTTGGCCTAACCTCTCTTGGAGCCACCAAACAGTACACCACCACCACCATATCTCCTAGAGGCTTTGAGCTCCTACCCCATCCATACCTTAACTCATCATTCTTGAATCATTTACCACCACATTTCCACACCATTCATCCAAGGAAACACCCCTCCATGCACATCTCCTAGCTTTGGTCCAACCTAGCTAAGGAGGTTACCATCATTTTCATAACTCTAGCATTTCGATTTAAAAGTTGTGTCAGCCACACATTTTAACCATCATTTTCATAACTCTAACATTTCGATTTAAAAGTTGTGCCAGCCACACATTTTAACCTATGACCCTAATTTACTTAGAAGTTGCTATTTTTGTAAATTTCTAGTAAATATACAATAATTATATAAAAAACGGATTAAAAATTTAGATAATTTGGATATTAACAAACTCGCCTGCTTAGATTTTTTTTAAAAGAGTTCATGTAGACCTCTCACTTTGTCATTTCAATATTTTGTATCCTCTTTCTTTAAAACATTTAAATATCAGCATTCCCCTCTCTAAAAAACATCTTCTCATTTATACTTTACATCAAATCATATATTTAAAATTATAGTATTTATAGAAAGTAAAGATAATTTTGTTTCATATGATTACTTTTATTTCAAAATCTTTCTTAGTCAAATTTTGTTTCATATAATTTTGAAAAACACTTTCTTTTTGATAAACTAAAAATGTTATGGTCTTTGTTACAGCTTTAAATTGGTTGGTTTTTTTATTTTATTTTATTTTAAGTTTGCAATCTTTTCTTTTGTACAAACACCCTTGTCTAAAAAATATAGCAAAAATATGTTTGTGAAATAGATATTTTGAATTTGACTTTAAATTTGTTTGTCTATGGAGAAGTTAGATGCATCATCATCTAATAAATCATTTTTTTTTGTTGGTGTATTATTTGATGCACCAATATGGTATCATTTAAAACAATTAAATTATTCCTAGAATATAGTTTAGTGAGAATATTTACTTCAAATCCTAAGAGACTTATTAAAAATCTTTTCATTGAAAAAAACCTTGACCAATTTCATGTAGATATTTGAAGTTCAATGAAAAATTATATCAAGATTGTTGTAGATATTTGAAGTTCAATGAAGCTACTTCAGCGAAGCTCATGTTAATGTACTTATTTTGGCTACAAAGATTAATGTTATAGACTAAGATAAGATTTGGTCCAATAAATAGATAGACAAAAAAAAAACATTTTATTATCCACATTAAAGGTCCAATTAGCATCGCTGTAGGCATACAAATCATACATAGTTGGATGCAAATCCTACACAATTAAATGCAAATCGTTGTAGGCAATTACATCATCAACACTAAAAGTGATAAATACACATTCATATATGGATTTCATAAAGTGATCAGTTATAACCAAGTCAAAATTTATAATTAAGAAAATTAAATAAAAGAGAAACTTTAGAATTTTAGTAACTATTTAGTTTTCAAGAAAATATTCTCTTTTTATTATTTATCTTTAAAAACACTTTTTTTTTCAGATATTTAAATTTAAATGTGAATGTTTGTACTCACCTTAATGATAATCTCACATCATTATATTCAAACCTAATGATCCATTGTTACCATTGCGTAGATACGTTTGCCCTCAACATATTTTATACGTGCATCATTTTTGGGAATTTGAAATTCAAGTATATCACAAAAGGATTAAATGATATGTAAAAAAGTTTGGGGGAGAAAATGATATCCTAAAAGGTGAGTGCAGGAGGAAATTGTAGGGGTACAGAGAGAAATGGCCGGCAAACACCCAGGTCCAGCTATTGCAAGCCCAAACTCAACACCCACCTAGACCAAGCGTAAAAATCTCATTTCCGCTGCAGAAGTTACAAGGCCTCTTCTCTAGGTCAGGTTCCTGTGGCGCCGCTCTCCCTCTCAATCATCTTCCTTCTCTGTTTCCTTTACACATCCCAAATTTCATAAGAGTAATCGCTGATAATTTATTGGAAAAATTTCTGCTCTTGAATCTTGCTCATATCACATTTGTTGGATGAATAGTTTAGATGATAGGGTATCGGAGAAATTGATGCTCTTGAACCATAGATCTTACTCGAGCTTCAGATTGTGTCAGGTAAGAAGTTGTATTGCAGCATTTTATTTTATTTAACTGTCTATTTTAATTGTCTATTTTAATAGTTCTTTAACAGCTAAACCAATTCCGTTGTTTCCATTCTGAAATTTCATTTTGTTTCGTAAATCCTAGATATGTAAATTACTGAAATCAGCTACACGCAGTAGCAATTTTTGGTGTCAGAATGGTTTGCGGGTTATACTGATGGGTTTTTTACTGCAATTTTTTTATACCCAACTCTATCCGTGAAATTCTTTCACGTGAACTCGAATTTGCACTTGTTGGAATTGAGTCTAGCTGTGGAACTTTAATTGAGTCCCTATTTGTTGCACTTGAGTTTCACAGTTCAGTTTCTCTGAAAACACTTGTTCGAGGTCCTTAAGCTTATGTTTAAGTGATTTAGTTTATTAGTAACTTATTTAATCTTTATCTTTTTCAAAAAACAATTTTTCATTGCTTGAATTAGGTCCTTTTTGGCAAAGTTGCTTGTTGATTTTTCATTTGAGGTTTTTACATGTCTGCTCGCCCTAAATTTTTTAGCAAATGCAATTTATTGTACTTATTAAATATGGAAACACCGTTTTTTTTTATATATGATTCCATGAACCAATCCTTTATAGTTCTATACTTGTATATTTCTTTCTCATTTATATCCTATTTCTCCCTTGTTTTGGGAGAAAGATGTGGGGGAAGTCGTGTCACCTCTTTTTTAAGTTTATCAATTAAAAAACAAATTAAAGCAAGTGTTGGATGATTGAGCAATTTATTGTTAGCAGACTTCCCTTTTTCATGGATATCTTGTTGATGGTAGTGTCAGCAATTATATTTTTCTTGCATGAAGTGGTCGTGAAAAATTACCCGGATTCAAAGATTATAATGATTCTGTATTATTATGACATTTTGTTCAAAGATTTGAAAGAAATAGGATACAACTATGTGTGCCCTAAATTACCCGGTTGTTATATGTACTGTAATTTATTGCTAACTATGAAGCACAAGCACATGCAAAAGGACACAAATGTAAGACTCTGGTTGTCTTGGCACCATTGAAAGGGTTGAGCTGTGTCGGAAGCTTATATGTTTTTTTATACAATTAATAAAAGTATCATGTGGTTTTTTGGTCAGAGTATGGTTGGTAAAGTTCTCGTGAATATGTTTATGTTTTGTAAAAGTAAAGTAAAATAATAATTAGTTAAGTTAAAAGTTGGAAATGTGTGAAACAAAAGCTTTAAATAGATATTAAATGATTATTATGTAAGCTAAATAAGCTAGGTTTAGTGGTAATGTGATGTGTGATGCTCATATCCGGGTTTATGTTATTATTTTATATTAATTTTCAAGATATTTTAATAAATTAATTTATATGTTTTGATGTATTAATTTTTAATATATTTTTTTGATGTATTTTAATAATATATTTTTGAAGATTTATATATATATATTTTTGTATTTTGCACGTTATATATAAATATTTTTAAATTTAATGTTTTTGTATAATATATATATATATATATATATATATTTTATTTGTATCTTTAATTGTTTAACAATTTTATAATTATATAAAAAATTACTTATTACTTTAATTATATGAAATATATAATTTTATTATATTAATATTTCTATATTTGTTTGATTAATTATTAATTATGTTAATAAGACTCATTATAATTTTATGGGTGATTATTGTTCAAAATGGATGAATATATTCATATATATTCTCAAGTTGGTTCTAGTTTAGTTGTAGGACAAATAAATTTATCACAAATGAAATATTTCATTCAGAGGAGCACTTAATTAATTAGGTAAAAGAGATGACTTATGCTTTAGTATTTGTTGTGATAATAGTAAGATCTGATATAGTTATTGGTGTACGAGGAAGAAAAACGTTCGTCAGATGTGAAAGAGGAGAGAATATCGGAAATACAAAGTCGATGCCTAGTGTATATGACACTCGTAAATGTGAATGTTCCTTCAGATTAAAGGGTAAACCATGTTCAGATGAGGATGAATGGGTGTTGAAGGTGATGTGTGGACATCACAAGGCTGAAACTTTAGTTGAGCATCCTTATGCTGACAGGTTAAATATGAGTGAACAGTCATTACTGATTGATATGACAAAGAATAAAGTTACACATGTAAATATTTTATTAACCCTCAAATAAAATAATGATCGAAATGTCGCAATGATTAAACAAATCTACAACGTAAGACAAGCGTATAAATGATCATTGAGAGGGTCCATAACTAACCTACAATCGCTTATGATGTTGTTAGATCGGGATAAGTACAATCATTGGAGTAGGTATGCCAACGATTCAAAGGTTATTATTGACCTATTTTGGACACATTCTGATGCGGTGAAATTGTTAAACTCATTTAATGTTGTATTTTTTATGGATTCCAGTTGCTTGAGATTATGGGCATGACGTGTATTGGTTTAAACTTCTCAAATGGATATTAGGATCCGTCAACGGATGTTCATCCGTTTTACCTTAAACGGATGTTGACATTCGTTGACGGATGCTCATATCCTTTTAAGGGTTTACGTTATTAAAAATTAGGGTTGATTATGTACCTACGCGCACCTTCACCCCCTTTGCACCTTCAACCACCAACGAGACGAACTCTGGCCACCACTGAGACAAACTCTGGTACAATTGCAACAATTCCTCCCACCACCACCCACGTGCAACCTCTCACTGACCACATCCTCACACCACACAATGAAAGAAAGAGAGAACAAAGAATTCAAAAAAGAAGAAGAATAAGAGTACAATGAAATATAAACAATGAGGGGACGAAGTAGAACGTGAGAAAAAAGAGGTGTGCCGCTGCATGCATAGGATATTGGAGTTAACAAATATTAATAAAAGATAAATTTTACTTAAAGATGTAATAGGAATATAGAGATGAAAGAAGGGGTAAAAGTGGAATGGGGAGGTGGAGGGAGCAACACCCCAGACTTGGGTTTTCTTTTGGGCTAGGCTACGAAGCCCATCAACCAAAGAAGGGTAGAAAGAGTCAGAAGTTCATTTCCCTTTTCTTTCCTTTCCCTTTGCGTTCATAAACCCTTAGGCAAAGGGGGATTTTTAATGCGTGAGAGAGAGCGGTGTGAGAAAGAATCCAATGCTTAGAGGATTAACAAACAAGAACGAAATTAAGAGAGCGAGAATCAGTTACAAGGAGTAAAGGAGAAGAAGAATCCGAAGTTGGGGGTTAATTTCTAGGGTTCGAGAATTCAATTTGGGGGGATGAATGCTGTTTCTTTAGAAAAGGTTCAGTAATATAGATTGGTTATTATGTCGTTAAGTTGCTGGAATTTATAAAAACTGCTTCTTTTTGAATTGATGGATTGGAAAACTACTTCATGGTGTGGTGTTAATTCTTGATTAGGAAGTTTTGTTAGGCTTTAAAATTGTTGAACGTGCAGTGATGTTTTGGTGATTATAATATATGCTTTTTGGTGCAATTTAAATAGTCATAGGGATTTTTAAGTTTATGAAAATCCAGCCAGAAAAGAATTGACGTAAGGTACATTTTTAAAACTAAGA
This sequence comes from Vigna reflexopilosa, assembly GCA_027742785.1. NCBI lineage: Eukaryota > Viridiplantae > Streptophyta > Magnoliopsida > Fabales > Fabaceae > Vigna > Vigna reflexopilosa. The sequence goes on along the minus strand of CM050930.1, from coordinate 21,530,149 downwards.
TAGTTCAATGTTATTTTAATGTTAATTTGGTTGATGGGTGAATGAATGTGGTAAGCTTGGAGATAATTGGATATATATATTTAAGTGTTATATGTATGTGAATATATGCTCCGGAATAGAAGTGTATAATTGCTAGAAATGGCATGTTAGGGGTATATTATTGGGAGTAACGCAGGGATTGAAATTGGATGAAAAAGAGATGTTGGAAAAATCTGATACATAATTTTGGGATGATTTAAATGACAAAATATATAATCTGAGTTATGCTAAGATGGATTGGGATGTTTATATTGGTTAATGCTGAAATCTTGTAATCTCACCTTGCTTTGAAACTTAATAACAAATTAAGGTTCTTTATGTCTGGTATTCGAGGTTCAGAAGGTAAGGGTATTAGAATATTGATTTGAATTGAATTGGGTCATATAAACTTTAATAAAGATAGAGTTAACCATGATGGGAAGGGTTTATGGAATATAGTAGTTAGAGTTGTATGTTTATATGCTGAAAAGTGAGGGCTGGAATGTTTGGGTCATGGGAAAGAATTACTGCATGTTTAAGTTATTGGTATATGCATAGGAGTGCAAACAGTGAGCATTGATTCTATGATCTGGAATGGATTCTCTTTGTTTAGTATTGTAGTGATTATTTCAAGTTACTTGTATGAGTTCCATGAGTTCTGATGTTCATATAAATGCTTAGTGTTTTCTATAGATTATGTTTGAACTGGGATGTTCTGGAAATCAGAAAGGGTATACAATTTCATAAAATAGTGTTTGACGTGGGCGCTGAGTGCATTATATTGTTGAATAAATGATGATATTTGGGATGGTGGATGTTGCAATCATTGGATATGGTATATTGATGTATAAATGAATTGGATGTGTTCTTGTTATGATAAATGATTACATAATGCTTGATGTGTTCAAGTAGTGGTCTAGATTGTTACTTCCATACCCTTAATTGTTTGAGTCTTCTTATATCTGTGTGACTGGAAGTTAAGGGTATTGGACCTAAGCAATCTTAGTTTGTGACCTTAGATTACTAAGGGTAAGTTTTGGGTGAATGCTAATGATTGTGATAATTTGATTATTATACTTTGGGATTATATATGCTTTGTGCTTGTTCAATTAGCTCACCCATATTTCCGTGTGCTTGTTGTGATGATCGTATGACGTATGTGTTATATGGGAGCAGATAGGAATGCAAATGGTTATGAAGCCTTGTAGTTGGCAAGAGATGGGCTAGCATTTGGGAGCACTAAAGAATTATTAAAGTTTTAGTTGCGAAATAAATTTCATCAAAGATAATTGACACTTTCTTTGAACTTGAGTTGTGGATATTTACGTTTTATAGTTGGAAGAAATCAAGTTATCTTGAAAATTTCAATGTTATCTTCACGAAAATTTAGACTTAGACATTGATTCGCCTAACTGACTTTAAGAGTTTGGACGTTATAATAAACACTAAATTCTAGAAGTCGTGTTGTGCACATGTACTTGTGTTTAAAACTTAAGATTCTTAATTCACGATATCATTCTTCAAGATATATTTTCCTGAAACATGTCATTTGTTCCAAAATGAAATGAAAAAATTTAGTGTAAATTAGTGTGCAACTATAGTGCTGACATATTTTCCTCTTTGTATATATTAAAACCCGCATAAAAAGTTAAACATACCAGACACTTAATGGGAGTATGTGGAAATTTTAAATGATTACATACCCTGAACAAATCTTGGGGGTGATGGACACATGTCACTACAATGTTGGATTTATTTTGGTTAAATTCAGCTTTTGAGACATGACTTTGTATCCATATATTCAAATTCCTCCCCTTCCCCTCTTTTTTTATTTACATGCATACACCCCATCTTTTCTCACAAATCATTAAAATCGTAATCAGTTTATATTCAATTTTAAGCAGATTTATATATTTGATCTAATTTCAGATTAATAAATGAAGCATCTTGTGAAGATTTTGGCATCAGTAATGGCCATTATAGTGTTATGAATTTAAGTGTTTAGGATAAGCTGTCATAACTAATAACCATCATTAATGTTTTCTTTATTTAGGTATTAATACCATTCTGAATATGATGTAAACCTCTGTTTTGAATTGATTCATTTGATGTGCAGTAAATTTTGTCTTCTTGGTTTCCTTGATCTTGTGACATGGAATTTTAGTTGGTACGTCTGTACCTGATACTTCCAAGTGATGCTGGAAAATTGCGCAAGGGTTTTGAGTTGCAATGAAATGAATTTCATGGAGATTCCAACTGATGGAAGTGACAAATAGTTTTTAATTCAATTAAGTAGACATGTAGGATCTGGTATTCTCATGACTGTGATTACATTTGATTATTAATTTTGACCCCTGCCCGGTTGAGGTATGAAATGATGAAATGTTGTATGTACTTGCGTTTTTAGCTGTGATTGCATTGATTTATTGATTGTTAATAAGTTTTAACTTCTAAGGCTATACCAGCATTTTGAATCATTTGATGTGTAAATGCTTTATGTAATGAATTGAATTCCTTCATCCAATTCAATGATTTTGCCTTGTATCTTTTGATATTTGTTTTTCTATTCACGCCTGGATTCTCTGGTCTTGATCTTCAGGAATTTTTTATTTGATCTAGTTTCAGATTAATAAATGAAGCATATTGTGAAGATTTTGGCATTGGTAGTAGCCATTACAGTGTTATGGATTGGTCTTTTACAAACTTCGGTGATTTCACATAGCTACACTTGGCTGGTAGGTGTTCATATTATTATATGCTTGATTTTTATTTATTTTTATTTGGTTTTCAGGACAAGATAGTTTTAGGTGGGGAGGCTTTCTGTTTCCAAGGGTGGGATTACTGGCAACTAAATTCAAACCTAACCTAAGGCTTTTTAGCAAAGTACTATGATCTTTTCCAGCTTCATCAATCGTGTTGTAGTTCTATTGTGTTGAAAACTAATTACATCATGCGGACTATTCATTGTTCTGTCCTCTGTGCAGCTACCTATATATTTTGTTGTGTCTTTAGGATGCTACGGTCTATTAATGGTTGGAGTTGGTCTGATGATTTTCCCAACCTGTCCCCAAGAAGCTCTGCTGTTGCATAAGGTATTCTTCTATGTCTTTTGTTCATTTGATATTGCAATGTAATTAAATTTTCTTAGTTTGGGGTTCTATAGTGCCTATCTATGCATGTTACATGATGTGTGCATGTGTAGTTTACTCATTTCACAGGTGTGTGTGTGTGTGTGTACATAAAAGTTTCTGGACTGAAAGCTTACTATGTTTAATTTCCACACTTATTGTCGATTGAAAATTAAATATTATTGATATTTATCAAATTAGACGCTATTGAGGTTTAAAATTTTTATAATAAAAGGATGTGTTCTCTTATAATATTACATAGTGTGGCGAGAGAAGGAAATCCCGGGGGAAGTGATGACAGAGGAAGAAACTGTCGGAACCTTCCCTACCCAGAATTTCTGAAGCGAAGGGAAGAAGGGAGGTTAGGGTTCTGTCAACAACAATCGGAGGGATCGACGCAACGACGCAGAGGGGAAGAGAGATGGGGAGCGATCAGAGAACCTACCCAATTGGAGGCTAAGGGTGGAATTACCCATCTTTGAAGGACCCGACCCTCTAAATTGGATCAACCGGGCCAAAAATTTCTTTGAAATACAAAAGGTGGCGGAGGCGAAGAAGATCGAATTAGCCCATATTAGCATGGAGGGAAGTGTCGGTTATTGGTTTAAGTTTTGGAAAGATAAAGCGAGCGACCGATCGTGGGAGGGGCTTAAGGAGGCTTTGTTGATCAGGTTTGAGAGTTGCCACCGTGGCGGCATTTTTGAGAGGATGGCAGCGATAAGGCAAACGGCCACCGTGGAAGAGTACGCGCGGGATTTCGAAGCACTGGCCGGACAAACGAAGGAGTTTTCGGACAACCAACTGTTGGGGTATTTCCCGGCGAGCCTAAGGGAGGAATTGCGGTGCCAATACGGCCACACAACCCACGAAATTTGATGGCGGCAATGAAAATTGCGCGGGAGGTCGAACAGGCACTATGCGGGTTAGGTCTGAGTGTTTGGGCAGCACCCAAGGATTCCCAGTCGTGGGGTCGAACGACGGGAGGAGGGGCGGTGGTAGCGAGAACCGAAGCGGCGAGGAGTAACCCTGGGAGGACTGTCGCAACTGAGAGCATCACATCGGTGAGGAGAAGGAAATCTCGGGGGGAAGTGATGACAAAGGAAGAAACTGTCGGAACCTTCCCTACCCAGAATTTCTGAAGCGAAGGGAAGAAGGGAGGTGTTACAAATGTGGGGGACCTTTCAGGCCAGGGCACCAATGTCCTGAGAAGAGTTTACGAATAATGTTATGGGTTGAGGATGAAGAGGAAGACGTAGAAGAGGAGGTGGTAGAAGTGGAGCAGAAACGGATGGAGCTCTCGGCTTTCTCTGCTGGCGGAATAGGATAGTGTTGAGCAGTTTCAGTTCAACCTTGGGGACAAAGTTGATCTTCAAGGAGGGAGTAATGTTAGGACTTAGAGAGTTTAGAAAAGGAGAAAAAGAATAGAGAAATAAGGAACTGCTGAGCGGTTAAGGGGAGAGGGACAAGTGTCTATATAAGAGGAGCTCTTTTATTGTTTTCGGTAGACAGTTAGTATCGTGTGTGTGTATAGACCGGTCCTGTACCTGGTGAAGGAGGTTAAACTCCTGTTTTCTCTTTGTATTCTTGATTCTTTGCTGTGAATACAATAAAATTCTTTACCCAAATTCTTGTTTGCGAAAGTGTGTGAGAAAGGAAGATAGTTAGGATTCTTACCCAGATTCCTAACAGATGGCTCTCTGATGCTATTAACAGTTCACTTTCATGCCTTGCTCTCATCAAATACCACATCTCAGACTAATGATTATTCTTTTTGTGACTGGATTGTACAACTTGTAAGCTTTTGAATGCTCACTAACACCAAGAAATATACACTTTTCTGCTTTATCATCAAGCTTCTTCCTCTTTTCATCAGAAACATGGGCAAAAGCTATAAAACCAAAAACTTTGAAATAATTCACAGCTAGTTTATTTCCTTTCCAAGCTTCTTCAGGTGTTGTGTTTTTTACTGCCAACGTTGGACTTCTATTCAATATATGAATGCTCCAATTAACAGCTTCTATGATGACTGAATTTGAGATGACAGACTTGGGTTTAATGCACTATTTTCTTGGCATTTATTTTAATGTCTCCCATGCGTTTGTGAATTTAGTTGGCACTCTTACTGTATGCTAATGGATAGTAAAAGTCATCAGCTAAATAGAAACCTGAATTTTCAAACACGAGGAATGTTAGCAACCAAATTACGAGTGCTTTTCTGCCTGCTCTCCTCTTCCTTATTTGCACTGCATCTACTATAAGAAAATGATTTTGCCTCCACAAATCTAAACTCTAGTCCAATCATTATGGTCGTTATGCACCTACTAGTTTTATTCTCCTAAATGCCCTTTTAAGGAATCCGGTAGAGGTAATCATTATGGCCTGATTATAGTAGCTTGATGTTGGATTCATGATGTGGATTGATTAGACATTGTTCCTAGTTAGAATGATTATGGCATGTCGCAGAAGAAGAGTGTTGATTTTTCTTCTTTTCAGGACATTGTTGAGGCCAAGGAATATTTGAAACAAAAAGGAGTTGATCTTACTCTCGACTGATGTGGTTTCAGATCTAACGAGATGTTCTGAATAGGCTGCTGACAATTACCCGATTGAGAGTTGTGAAAGATTTTTGGCATTTAACTTTAATACACAACAAATCACTAATGTGGAAACCGTCTTCGATTTCGGCCAATGTACATGAACTCTTTATACAATCAATGGATACCTCTTTTCTGTCAGTATTCTTTTATTTTAATTTTGATTGCAAATTTTTAGCCTTTCAGAACATTGTGTATTTAAACAATGGTTACTCGTGATATGATGATGAGTTAAATGTTTAGTTTTTAAACTTGAATGTGAACTTGGAAATTTGTTTGTCTAAATTTTAATATATTTTTGTTCTAATTTAAAAAAAAATGTATATATATTTTAACTCAATTGTTTTAATTATATATATTAAGTGATATTTCAGGTTAATATTTAAGTTAAAATGTAATAAATTATTTAAAGAATTTAAGTGATAGTATGCAGGAATAATATTTAACACTTAATAAGATTTAGAAGAAACTAAACTTTCAGTATGAAACAAAATTTATTAAAATTTAAAACAAACATTTAAATTTTAATTGTTTAAATTTAAAAAATAAAAACGTATTTAATTATTGGAACATAAATAAATTTTAAATTTTAATTGTGTTTAATTTAGAAATTAAAAACATTTAATTACTCGATATGGGATGAATTTCACGTGTTATATTCTTAAAAACTGCTTCCGAAATTGGATGATTGTTAAGTTATTTTATTTAAAACTTAATTTTTCTTTTATTCAAGCAATATATTAATAATTGTCAGAGTTGATATTTTTTTATAAAAATTAGTAAACATGAAAATTGAATAATATATCAAATTCATAAAACAGTAGCCGAATTAAAAGTTGTTTTTTTTAGAATTTAAAGTCCAAATTGAGAGACACTACAATATTGTAAAGTATAGTAAAAATGGTCTTGTTAATATATCAACATATATTTTAAAAGAATATTAAAAATATACTATTCTTTTTTATAATACCCTTTTTACTATTCTTTTAAAATATACTAATTTTGATATATAAAAACAAATTTTTACATATTTTAAATTATTAAATTCAGTATAGTTGAAAAAGTAATTGATACATCAGAACTAAAAGAGGATAAGTTGGAACCAAATTAAAATTTGAAATTAGGAGAATTGGGGATACTGAATGCACAATCCTGGACTTTTTAGGTCATGTTGACTGATTTAAGATAAAATATTGGTATACACTTCCTGTCTACTACACATTTTAATTATTTGTTTTATTATTTTTAATAAAATTAAATTAAGGTTTTGAGAATTTCAGTAAACTCTTATAATCTTTATATATAATAATGGGAATTAAAGATTGAACATAAAACTAGTTTAAAAGAAATCAATTAAACCCCTTTCTTTTAGTTATTACGGTCATATATAATGACAGCTATAAGTATAGCAGATGTTGACTCTTTTAACTATTAATACCTTAATAAAATTTCGAGATGTTACATTTTTCATTAAGATATAAAATGTAAAAGAGCAGTAAATTAATTATTCAAATTTTTATTTTATTTTAAATTTTTGAGCAAATGAACGTAAATAATTTTGTTTGTAATCACAATTCCTTGACAAAATAAAGCAATCAGCTTTATAAATCAAGGATTTAAAAATGTCTAATTAATATTAACGTATTCCTTAAAAATAAAAGAACACAAACAGAACAGGCATCTATTGATTGTAATGAAGAGTTTGTGTACACAGGCCAAAATAGTTTCCACATCAGTATTTAGTGTATGAAGGTTAAATGCAAAAAATCTTTCAGAACAACCAATCGGGTAATTCTCAGCAGCTAATTCAGAACATCTCGTTAAATTTGAAACCAAATCAATTTAGAGTAAGAACAACTCCTTTCTGTTTCAAATATTCCTTGGCCTCAACAATGTCCTGAAAAGAATTAAAATAAGCAACATTCTTCTGCGACGTGCCACAACGGCAGAACATATCTGAATTCTAACTAGGAACAATGGCTTCAGTTTTTCTACATCATGAATCCAACACCAATCTAATATATTCAGGCCATAATGATTAGCTCTACCGGATTCCTTAAAAGAGCAATTAGGAAGCAAGACCATTATGACAATTGGATTGTAATTTGAATGAAGTTAAGATTTATGGAGCCAAAATTGTTTTCTTACAGTAGATGCAGTGCAATATGAAAGAGGGAGAACAGAGCAGTAAAGCTCATGTAATTTGGTGCTGAGATCCCTTACGTTGGCATAATTAGGTATTATATATTTAGCTGATGACATTTATTATCCACCAGCATATGGAAAGAGTGCCAACTAAATTTACAAACGTATGGACATAAGTTGGTGATGCAAAAATATTCTACCCAATATTAGCTTACGCTTTGGGTGGTTGGTTTTGTTGATGATCCACACAAAAATCCTTATTACTTTTTAACAGAATAATTGGAGCTTGACAGGAACACGTTGCAGACTCTATATATCAGTGACAGTGTTGTTAAGTCGTTAAGTCCCTAAGTAGTTAGAACAACAGAGACACCAGAGTGGAGTCTTCACACGTATCAAACATAACAGCCATTAGAAACCACAAAGTTATGAGGATCCGAAGAGTAAAATGCAGGTGGAAAACAGGTTTTCTTTGAGATGACTTCTTTGACACTTGGGAATATGACTGGCTAGTCTGTGTGGTCGTTAACTTTAAAGACATCACACGCATTTTTAAGACTGGCTTGGGAATATAAGAGAACATATCCTTTTCTTATAAAATTTTTAAACATCAATAGCGTCTAATTTGATGAATATCAATAATGTCATTTTCAATCCAGTATGTTGAAATTAAACATAGTCATCTTTTCAGCCCAGAAACTTTTACGTACACACACAATTGAGACTTGAATGCACACATCAAGTAACATAGCATATTCCATAGGCACCATAGAAGCACAAACCAAAGAAACAAAAGGCATAGAAGAATACCTTCTGCAACAACAGAGCTTCTTGAGGACAGATTGGGAAATTCATCAGACCAACTCCAACCATTAATAGAGCGTAACATCCTAAAGACACAACAAAATATATAGGTAGCTGAACAGAGGACAAAACAAATAATAGTCAGTATTATGTAATTATAATTAAACAAAATAGAGCTACAAGAAGATTGTTGAAGCTGGAAAAGATCATAGTACTTTGCTAATAAGGCTAAGGTTAGGTTTGAATTTAGCTCCCCGTTATCCCCCTTGATAGGGAATCAACGTGCAGAAGTGCATGCCCAACCCTAGGAAACAGAAAGCCTCTCCACGAAAAAATATCTTGTCCCAAAAGCCAGATAAAAAATATAAATCAAGCATATAATAACAAGACCTACCAGCCATGTATGGTTATATGGAATCACAGAAGTTTGTAAAAGGCCAATCCATAACACTGTAATGGCTACTACCAATGCCAAAATCTTTACAATGTGCTTCATTTATTACTCTGAAATTCGATCAAATAAAGAATTCCTGAAGATCAAGACTAGACAATCCAGAACGTAAATAGAAAACAAATATCAAATGATAACAGACAAAATCATTGAATTGGATGAAGGAATTCAATTCATTACATAAAGCATTCACAGATCAAATTCATTCAAAATGCTAATATAGCCTTAAAAGTTAAAACTTATTAACAATCAGTAAATCCTTGCAATCACAGCTAGAAACGTAAGTACATACAACATTTCATCATTTCCTACCTCCAGGCAAGGGTCAAAACAAATAATCAAATGTAATCACACTCATGAGATACCAAATCCTATAAACTTAATTGAATTAAAAACTATTTGCCACTTCCATCAGGTGGAATCTCATGAAATTCATTTCATAGTTTAATGCAACTCAAAACCCTTGCGCAATTTTCCAGCATCATTTGGAAGTATCACGTACAAATGGACAAACTAAAAATCCACGTCACAAGATCAAGGAGATCAAGAACATAAATTTCATTGCACATCAAATGAATCAGTTCAAAACAGAGGTTTGCATCATATTCAGAATGGCCAAAATTCCTAAACAAAGAAAACATCGATGATGGTTATTAGTTATGATAGTGTATCCTAGACCCTTAAATTCACTTAAAACCATATGGTTTCCATGAAACAGTACAGATCAAACTAAGTCACAACAGGAAATGAAAAATATAATTGAATCACAGGCACCAAATAACAGGCCAATCATTATTGGATAGTTCACTAACAATCCAATAATATTCAAAGCTAGAAGTTTTAATTTCCATTGCATAACAATATTCTTGCTGCAGGTATACAACAAAACAAACTTTTCTTTTCAACAGAATCTTTTTTTGTCCTTTATTATTCACAGTTTTTCCCTTTCTCTATTATTCAAATCATAATATGATTTAAAGCTTTATATGATATTCTGATAGAAGAACATATCTTTCTAGTTTGTACAAGAAACTTTAGCACCACACTGAGAGAATACCATTTCAGTTGTTATAGATTACAAGAATCAAAATATAATGTACACAGTATCTTATATGACACCCATTTATAGATATGTAAGTATAATTATAGGGTAGGAAGTTAAAAAATAAAAGTAAATAAACACTATCCTTGATGATCATGGAGGAGCAATGTTAATCAGGAAGGATTATACAATTCTTTAGTTATGATGATGAACAAACCTGTAACTTCTATCATTGAGTGTTTTATCTTTTACATGCATGAGTGCTAGTAAATCATCCATTAGATAAGTATAGCTAGCTTATCATTCTTTATCATCATCTCAAAGATCTTAAAACGTTTATGAAATTCTTTCTTTTAAACTGAGCAAGAATATATAATCAATTATGTTAAAATATAATTGATTATCGAGTGACTCTGAATGAACCTAAATTCAATCTCCAAACGATCATATTAATCAATAAACCTAGTAGAAATACAAGCGTGTTTCGGTTTTCAGTGGTGTGCAAAATCAACGCTAACTCACACCGAAAGATTAATCGATAAATCAGAATTCGAAAGCAAGAGAGAAGACAGAAGGAAGAAGAAGAACCTCGTGATCGCAGTTGCTGCTTGTGCTCCTTAGGGTACAGAGCCCCAAGCCGCCAATGATGCGTTGCCAACGAGATCACGAACAACAATGGAGGAGGGATCGTGGGATGTAGCCGTAATGGTTGTGGAATTTATCGATTAGGGTTGAAAGGGAGAAGAAGGTACAAGAGAGGTTGCGGAGGTTAGGATCAAAGGAGAAGTTGGCGTTGGCGTTGGCCTTGGCTTTGAGGTTAAAGAGCGTGTCAATGGCAGCAGTGGGTTGGGAAGAGGAAGGAGAAAGGGTTGGTGTGAAGTAGGGACAGAAGAAAAAAATCACGGGACGGTAAGTTGGAGTTGTCAAAACCGGGTAACCGGCTCGACTAGCCCTAACTTACGCAACCATTCTAATTTGGCTCATTTATTAGTAAGTGAAAAAAATTTGAATGTGATTTGACTCACCACAAGTGGGTGGATAAACGGGTTGATTCATTAGTCCATTTAATTAATTTTTTTTTAAATAAAAAAAATTAAAATTTTTTATATTTAAATTTAAACAAATTTCATTTCTAAAAAATGATGTTAAACTGAAACAATTCAAAATAATAATAAAAAGTACAATTTGGTATACATAGTGAGTGAAGAGAGTATTTTATTTTTTAGGGTTTCATAAATAAGATAATAAATAAAAAAATTAGGTAGGTGGATTGGCGGGCCAACCCGATCCACCACGGGTCAACCCGCATGAACTGAGTTTAAAGGAGTCAGATTGAAATCTAATCCGCATAAAAAAATTTAATTTTTTCAAACCCAACCCGGCCTGAATCCGTGGTGGACCGGATTGACTCGCGGTTGTGATCCATTTTGACGACTCTACAGTACGTTGGTATTCGTTATTTAAAAAATAATAATAGTAAATTAATTCAATTTAATTTATCTTAAATATTTTTTTTTGTAATTTTATTTTAAAAATATATAAAATATATATTTTTATTTATTATGAATATTCATAAATACTTATTAATTTTAAAATATTTGTAAATATTTTTTTAAGGTGGATACCTACGTAGATAACTAATGAATTTTTTATTTTGTAAATTAAATTGTGAATAGATATTATCGTACCTGTTTGTTATCTTTAATATAAAGGTTAGAAGACTAAGAGTTATTAAATGTTTTAAAGAAAATGTTAAAATTTGTTTTTACATGATTATAACTAACACTAAAATTTAAAATGTCAAAATATTCATGATATTTTTATTTAGTTGACTTATAAATGTTATTTTAAGTTTGGTTTAATACCTATTTTGGTTCTTCGGTTTGTAGGGTCTGTTCTAAGTTTTTTTTTTTCAAAAGTTTACTAACATTTTATTTTTCGTAAAAATAGTGTATGTTAGTCCTCTTTGCTTACGACGTTAAAAAGACTAACGACAGACCAGCTGAAAGAAATGAACATAAATAAGGCACATGAATAATTTGATATGAACATAAATAAGGTACATGAACAATATTACTTTAAGATCCAATATCTTGACAAATTACATTCCTTCATAAGTTTCTTTTTGATCTTTGGACAAACATCGAAATCCATTGATGTCACCTTTGTTTTGTTCGTAGCCTATTTTTTCATCAAATACAGTCTAATATCCTCCAGCATGGTGATAATGGGTTTGCTCTGGCATGAACACTGTTTAAAGTTTCACTGATGTTATTATCTAGGGTATCACAAATTGCTTGAGTTATGAATCTAGATCTTGACCAAAACTTGTTGCACAAGAATGAAGAAAATGGGTTACCATACACGAGTGATTGAAATGTGCATGTAAAGGAAACAATGTACCTTGGGGGAATGGCTATGAGGTATTTATATGTTTCTTCATTCAATGTTCTAATATTCAACATATCTCTCCTAAGCATAGGGGTACGTGTTTGTGGTAGCCCTCCACATCAGATTCTTCAATATCTGACCAGAAAACCTTTTCCTAAAGTTAGCATAAAGGTGTCTGATGCAGAATCTTTGTTCTACCCTAGGCAAAAGCTCTTGGATAGCTGGCACCAACCTCTGACAACATCAATTTTTTAATCAAACATACATGATTAATAAAGTATGAAGAATAAAATAATGTAAGTAGTGCATGTACCTTTTGTTGGTCAAACATCCATGTGCACGCCCCACAGACTACATTACCCCCAAGGTTTTCAACCAATAACTGCAAAAACCACGTTCAAGTATCTTTGTTTTTGACTTTAACTACTGCATATGCAAGGGGTAACATTTGCTCATTTAGGTCCCTACCAACAACAGTAAGCAACTCTCCATTATAAAGACCTTTGAGAAAACAACCATCTAAACAGATGATGGGCCTGCAACTGATAAAATTGTCCTTACATGCTTGCAGACATACATACATTCTTTCGAAGATGGACTGACCATTATTAGTGTTGACTTTAACCTTAACCGTTGACCCTGGGTTACATCTCAATACCTCATGTGCGTAGTCATAAATCCTTCTAAACTGTTCTTTAAAATCCCCTTCACGTTGACTTGATGCCATTAACTTCGCTCTTTTTGCTTTCGAAATTGATACATCGGTGTTCCATTTCCTTAATGCTTTATTACTATATCTTGGACCCTTATACTAGGATTCTCATGTAAAGACTTATCTATTTCATGACTCAACCACTTAGTATTCATCATTTTAATGTTCAGTTGCCTGCTGCAAGAATGAGTATCAACAATCTTCCTTAACGGCCAAATCTTGTGTGATGGTAAATACCCACAGTAAGCTACTCATGGACACTTTTTTTGCCCACCCATGCTCACCATCACCCTACGGTTATCATTTTTTACAAACTTAAGAGCCCTTCCAGCATGAATATCATATCTTCTAATGGCTTCCTTAAACTCGTCCTTATCAGTAAATATAGTACCAAGTTCCCATTTGTAATCTGTCATTGACTTTTTTTTCCATATGTAGGAAAGGGACCTCGACTTGGTTTATCCTCATTGTCATCCTCCTCACTTCCACTATTTTATGGAGTTAAGAGCACATCAGACTCTCATTCATCATTTGACAACCCCCTACCATGTCCTTCTGCTTCGTTATCATTGTCTTTGAACCTGTATTCTTAATTACTGTTGTCCAAACCAATACCCAAATCTCCTACCTCCTCCATGTTCTCATCACCACTATTATGTGGTCCATCCTCAATATCCACTTGCACTTCTTCTTTACTGTGCAGTTATACTTCTTCATCACTGTCCATCTCAACTCCACCGTCTTGGTCAACATCCACTCCACCACTTCCTCCACCTCCACTGCACCCTCTTGGTTAACCTCCACTTCATCATCTTCCTCCACCTCCACTGCACCCATTTCCTCCACTTCCACTACACCCTCTTGGTTAACCTCCAACTACACTCACTTGCTCTACCCCCACTACATCATCCTGCTCCACCTCCACTCCACCCTTTGTGTCAACCTGCACTCCAACATCTCTCTCCAAGTAACCACCATAGTCAACAGGACCTTCCTGAACCTCCTTTTGCACTTCAACTTGTTCCTCCCCATTTCCTTCTACACCAGCCTCAACCTCACTACCCTCACCAATCTCTGCAAGCCCTTGACAAAGGTAAAGAATTTCATTCTCATTTTCTACAATCACTGGTTCGTTCACTCTATGTACAACATACAAGTGGACTTTCCCCAAATAATTTGCCACCTTCATCATGTTCATAGCTCCTCTATCGCCATATAGCTTATGTAAAACATGTTGAATATTGTAATATAACTCTTCTACTTCAATGTAACCCATATCTTTAAATGAACCTACTACTCCAAAATAACTCCATGTATCGGGGTCAATGTCCCAATAAGATATCTCCCCACCTATATACTTAAAGGGCACTTCCTTTATCAAGGTCCCACCGTGGTGGACTACTACCTCAAACCTTTCACCAGACATTCCATCCCTACCTTGCAAATGGAAAGGGGGACCACTCAATTAACTTAAATTAACACTCATGGGACCAATATCAACACCTAACGCAACAACTTTTTCCATACCTAAGCCCCCAATACGCGACAAATATAATGATATTTTAACCCATTCCACCCATTAAAGACTAAAAACATCATCAATGAAAGCAAATAATAACGCTATTAGTAACAAAAACAACAACATAAGTAAGAACACTAACCTCACCAATACTATTGAACGAACCACGTTCTTGAACGAACCACAAACGTAATTACACCACGAACGCAATTTCACCATGAATCCAAATTTGGGTTGTTGAACATTATTGTTGAGCCCTACATCGCCCCCAATTCGCGAGTTGATTTTACCCAAATGTAATTTTGCTTCAGTCAATCCTAATTTTATTTTAACCTATCTTTTACACATTTCACGTCATTTTAAACTAAATTTATTTTAACACATATAATGATGTCACAATGCTACGTCAATAATGAATGTCCAACTAATTAACTTTTTGTCAGCTCTACCATTAGTCTTTTTAACGCCGTAATAAAAAAGGACTAAAGTGCATCGTTTTTGCAAAAAATAAAATGTTGGTAAACTTTTGAAAAAAAAATGACAACTTTGAACAGACCCTACAAATTGAAGGACCTAAATAAGTATTAAACCTTTAAATTTTAAACAAATATAACAAACTTAATCTATTAATTTTAGTATATATGTATTTAAATTTATTATAAATTAAGTGAAAATGAAAATAATAATTTCAAGTTGTAAAAACAAACATTTACATAATTTTTTTTATGATTTTTAAACCCGTGGAAAGTCTGATAAGCAAATAAAACCGACCTCATTAAAAGCTACTCGAGTTCCCAACAAACCACTAAAAACAAACAAAAGTTGATTAAGGTGGCGCACATTAACCAATCTTCCATCACATTCACTCACAAATTTTCCTTTTCCCATTTCATTTTCAACACGCTAAAGTAATATTAATTAATCTTCTTCTTGGTGGTCTTCACTATTTGTTTTATCTTCAACCTTCTTAGTCTTTCATCATCTTTATTCTATTCTACAATACTCTTCTCAATCAACAATGCCCTAAAAGTTTCTTTTCAAATTTTGTTACTTAGTCTCTAATCATATCCACTAATCACCTCCAAACAAGTTAGAACTCAACATGATTAACCTTTTCATCGTGACCAAAGAATATACAATATCATTACTCTATTTTTTTAATAATTAAAATATGCTATACCAATAAACATAAATATGTAAAGGAATACTTTACTTTTTTTTAACGATCTTATTAATTCAAAATATTTATTATTTTTATCAAAACTAAATTATGCTAATATTAATTTTAAAACATTTATTAATCGGTTTTTGGTATACTATCACATATATATTTTTGGTTTTACCACAAATTCATTTAGAAAATGTCAAAAATAATAAAAATTTAATATTCTCAATCAGTTTTTAATTTGTATAGAAAGTTTTTTATATATTGTTACTATAATCTAATAAACATATTATTAAAAAACCCAATCTAACAAATTTTTTTAAGTTGATCCGTTATGAAATTTTTACGTCTCATAACTAATCTTCTCTAATTTTATAATTATTGTTTATCATTTTATTATTAATTATATTATTATTATATCGACAAGTCGTTCATTAATTTTATAAATACAACTATAATTTCTTTAAAATATTCACTTTATAAATATTTTACAGATCTTAACTTCTTATCTTTTCGTAGAAATTTCAATGAAATCATACATACATACACACACACATATATATATATATATATATATATATATATATATATATATAATCAATCCCTGTTAACTAGTCAATTAGAAAGATGGAAACTACAAAGCAATTTCCTGAAAGATTCAACCCAATGTTCACTCTAGCAATAGCTGGTCCAGAATCCATGAATGTGATGAACAAAAGAAAGGACATGAAGGTCAATGGAAGAAGATGAATGCCAATAACTGTTGCCTTTCAACCCATTTTCTCATGCGTGTGGCTCAATTTGCTGTGCCAAGTGGACAATACAATTCTTTAATTAATTCCAGAAACTGAAACTTGTGAATTAAGAATAGGTTTTAAATATATATTTTTTTAATAATAAAATACAAGTGTTTTAATTTTAGTTTTTTCTTGTCCCTCTGTATTTTTGTTATTTTTGTGTAGTTAAACATACACTAGTGCAAAATCGCACAAAATCACTGTTTAACGTCACCTTTTACACGTCAGTTATAAGTGACGAGACATATATGATTGACCGGTGACATTTTCGTAAATAAGTTGGTCATATAGACGTCGGTTTGCGGGTCGACCGACGTCTATGATAGTGTAGACGTCAGTTCCACCTTAAACAGACGTCCATGGACCTGACAGATAGGTGAGAAATCAGTCTATTTCAACTATATAGACGTCAGTTACGGGGGGCTAGACGAATATCTTGTTGCAATTAATGTGATTCACCTACCTCGCAGGCACGTAGACGTCACTTGGTACAGGATCGACGTCTACTGGACTGACTGGTTATTGAAAAGTCACTTCGTTCAGCACTTTGGATGTCAGTGCCTCGTCGTTCGACGTCTAAATGACCTGAAAAGGCAGTTGAATAGTATCTTGGACGTCGGTTTAGTCAGGCATCCGACGTCTATATGACTGCAATTAATGCGATTCACCTATCCCGCAGGAAAATAGACGTCCCCTTTGTTCAGGACTGACGTCTATAAGTACATAGACGTCGACCCCCCAGGTTTTCGTCATCTACTAGACTGACCAGTTATTGAAAAGTCACTTTGTTCAGTGCTTTAGACGTCAATTCCCCTTGCATCCGACGTCTAAATGACCTGAAAAAGGCAGGTGAAAAGTCTCTTGGACGTCAGATTAGTGATGTAGCCGACGTCTATAGATGTCGGTTGGTACGATGACCGATGCATAAATTCATCTTAAATAAACCGCGAACTCGCAGTTACTCGCACATCATCTTCTTCCTCCTCTCCTTTTCTGTCTCTCGCAGTTACGCACACAATCTTGTTCCTCCTCTCCTTTTCTCTCTTTGGCGGTATTACATTGCAGGTGTTTTTTTTTTATTTTGACCGTTTAAACTTTGTTTTAGTCCGATTAAAATGGTGTCTTGATCGGTTATCATTTAATAACCGATTAAAATGTGTTTTCGTTGTGTTTTAATGTATTTTTTATCCTCTCTTTGGGTATCGTAGTACCACATTCTCCCATTGCTAGCTTCCTCACAAGAAAAACAACGTCTTTTGGATGTTTTATGGCGTTTCATCCCAAAATGGAACTTGGGTCCTTGTCTAGTTCGTGTCACCGTAATTTTTTCCTTTTGCGGTTGAATGGGGACTAGGCATGGACCCATGTTCTGTTTTGGGTTGAAATGTCATAAAAGATGCAAAAGACGCAAGCTTTTTTGGTGGGGAAGCTAGCGAAGGGAGAATTTGGTACTAGGTTATCGAAAGATAGGATCAAAACCAGGTATTTCACTTTTGATCTGATCATACTTACACTAAAATTCATTGTGACTCTGCTGACTTAAGCGTTAGAGTGCTAACTTACAGGTCGCAACCGATCGGTGTGATAGTATGAAAGATCTTTGGAAGCACAAAGAAGGAACAACTTGGAACGTCTCTAATCTTGGATCGCATACCCGAAATAAAAAAACAATGGAAAAAAAGTACTTGTGACAAAAGGAAAGAATAACAAAGTAAATAGTGAAAAAAGTGATTGCATGTGGTGTTATGTGGGCAACATGCAAGGGTTAATGATTGATGACTTTATTAATGAAAATTTAATATCTGGAGAGGAGAGAATGAAAGAACAATCTATTTCATAATATGATATATCAATTTTGTTTTATAATATTTACAAATTCATTAAAGATAAAAATTTGTGTAAAATATTATTTATTTTAAAGTTTGACTAGTGTTCCTTTTTAAATGCACATTTAAGAAGAAAAAAATAAAACCAATATATAAATTATTCTTAATATGAGAATTATGTATAAGAATCACTTCTTTTATATAACATTTTCTTATTTTAAAATAAACATATAATATAATTACTAACTCATTAAAAATATTAATTTTTTAAAGTGTTATAAGAGGGCGTTTATCTAAAAATTTTCCTTATATAAATACAAAACGTTATAATTTCTTTGTTCTTCTGTTTCTCACATTTACAATCCATATATATCTACAGTCTCGTTTTCAGCTTCATCACTCATCGATCGACACGCTATGGAGTTATTCACCAAAACCAACGTGGTGAGGCTGCGGAGCCACCTCGACAAGTATCTCGTGGCCGACGCAGACGGCAGCCAGGTCCGCCAGAGCCGCAAGGCCTCCGGCCGGGGAGCGCGGTGGACGGTAGAGGAGATCACGGACGGAGGAAGCAAAAAGGTACGCCTCAGGAGCTACCACGGAAGGTACTTAACGGCGACAGAGGCACCGTTTCTGTTTGGAATGACAGGAAAGAAGGTGCTCCAGAGGGATTTCGAGCCCGGCGCGGACTTCAAGCACGACTGGGAAGTGACACGCGACGGGTTCCAGGTGAAGTTGATGTGCTGGAGTGGAAAGTTCCTGCGCGCGAACGGAGGGACGCCGCCATGGCGGAGCAGCGTGACGGTGGACGAGCCGCACAGTTCGGCGACGAAGGATTGGGTTCTGTGGGACGTGGAGACTGTGGAGGCGGTGGAGGAGTTGGTGGATGATTTGTGCGACAGCACGGTTTCGTCTGTCGCTTCTGATGATTTCTCCATCGATTCGGAACCAGCGTCGCCGATGTCCGTTTTTGCCCTCAAGTCGCCGCCGGCGAGGCGGAACTCGAACCTGATGCTGCAGGTGCGTTTTTCTCGTTCATGGACCATTCCTTTAGCAATTTTTGCGTGAATATTTTGTCCGTTGAATTTTTCGTTGAGAGGAAGTGTGGTTTTTCAAATGATTCTAAATAACAATATTGGCTAAATTAATAATGAGAAACGCGTTAATTTAGTTAACATAGAAAACTAGTTCTCGGAAAATGTTTTTTTTTAATTTTTTTTAAATAAATAAATAAAAAGTACTAGGGATAAATAAAACATAAAATGTGTAAACTAAAATATCTGAACTTTTTAGTCCACGCTTCAACCATTAAAAAATAACCAACAATATATAGAGAGTGATATTTGGGTTCTTTATATTCTTAAATTATAGACGAGGAGATTTAGTTCTTCATTTCAATTATAAAAGTAATTAAAGAAATATAAGTAGTGAATACTTTTTTTAAAAGATAAAATTTATTTCATTAACCATTACACTTCAACACCTTCAAAGGGGAAAAAAATACTTCAGAATTTCAGGGAAATTTCTTTGTTGTAGATTATAAAAGACTAAAGTTCAACTGAATGACTTTCTTATTTTTTTGAAACAAGCGTTCACACCGTGTTTGGTCTTTCCCTTGACCAGGTTGAGTTGAAGCGCTTCAAAACAGAAATAACTAAGAAGTATGTTGTAACTCTCAATATTTTGGACTAACGTGATTCATTGTCACTCTTCTTCCTAAAATATACCCAAAAATGCTTTTTCTTTTTTAGTTTAATTGTAATAATTAATAATTTTAAAATTTTTCAGTATTATTTAATGATTCTGAATATACTATCAAGTAATTATTACAAAAAATGAATACTTCATATACAAATAAATTCATGATTGAATAATATGTAATATTAAAATTGTGTTAATATATTTAACTTATTTTTTTCCAGTAAGTAAACTTTGCAAATAGTGCGGTATTATGTGTTTTATACAAACGCTATAATCATTTGATAAAACATAATTATGCACGCATGAACTCGACATAAATTTTAGATTAACTGGTTTTTTATTAGTTTTAAAAAAATTTCATAATTTTATTTATTTATTATATATATTACTTTTTTTTTAATTTTTTATCATTACCATTAATTATTTTTTTCCAGTAAACAATATTTTTATTATTTAAATTTTATTTATTAATAAACTAATTATTATTTGGCATAAAATGAATGTTTGATAGATCAGTATATTGAAGATATAAATTACTTGAATTTGTATCTAATAAATCATTGTAAGAATACAAATTAAATAAACATGTAAATGCAAAATAAGTATAATAATTTTTATGTATGGCTAATATAAAAGATTCACAAAATTAATCAATTAGAAATCATTCCAATACACAAATTTTGTATTACAATTTATACTAAATGATTGGGTAATGTTTTTACTAACAATATGTTTGAAGTATATTGAATCAATAAAGCATTAAAAGCATATTTTAAACCAAACATTTCAAATTGATCTCTAATAAGTTTGAAGATGGACTAAGTTAAATTTTATAAGGTTGATACCAGTCCTGAAGAAGTTGAAATATTTAAGACTTGACTTATTTAATATAACCTGTTTTTATGTCTTAACTTTTTTGAAAGTTTAGTTTAAGTCTAAAGTTTTCCTAAGTCTGCTTGGTAGGAATTAATATCTCTTAAATGAGCTAAAACTGTCTCTTAAATTTCTCAAGAATTTAATGAACATTATCTTGATATAGATTAGTACGTCTTTACACAAAGTAATAATATATCGTGTCAAAAGATTACAATCCAAAATTATTATTATTATCATCACTGGTCATTATTGTTATTTAGGTAAATAGATTGTCTTATTTGAATAGTCCGAAGCCCTGTCCTTTTAATTAAATAAATTTTTGAAAAAGTCTTAACTCATTTAATAAATAGTTTGACACCTCATCTCTGCTAGTGTGAGTGAAGCTATATCTCTTCCTCTGATTTTTCTTTCCCATTCCGTGATACTAATGGACACATAGTTAGGTGTTTGGCTAATTTAGGTCTATGCATGAAAAGGGTTTGTTAACATATGTAAAACAGTCGATTGGGTGTTTTAGGTCTATATAAGAAGGGTTTTTGTTAACGTACTCCTAGAAAAACTCGATTATTTGGTTCATTTCCAGTTTCCATTAAAATACGTGTGGCCACAATTAGCTTTCAGGATGGATGTTAATTTGTTTTTCAAGTATGTCCAACTAAAATTTTGGACGTTCACACGCAGGGAGGGTCTTATAGTCTCATCCCTGCATTACCATATCAGAGTCCTCCACTACCAATTGATTGCCACTTGGTTGAATTTGAGGTGCTATGTGTTGCTTCATCCCTTCACCAACTCTTCTCCACCAACGAAAATGTAGTCACACAATTAACACATTAACAAATGCGTTCACATTCCAAAGTCCAAACAGTAAACGCACTACTAACAATTGGTAAAGGAATGAGTCCACATGCGTAGAAAGAGCTTTTTGTTATTTCAATTTGACATTATTTTTCTCTTCATATATATACTTTAACCTTTTCTTTTTGTCTGTCTTTTCTTCCATCTAAATTGTAGTGTACATTTAACGTTTTTCTACGTTAGTTAAAATGAATCTTACCATATGGCAAAGTTGTTGTCTCAATATGTTTCCATAAGTGTGGGATAAAATTACAATTACCTCAGCCAATAGTTTTCTTCCTGTCCCTCTCTTTGTGGTTATTAAAAGATCAAAAGTCTATACTCCTGATCTTATGATATAACAAAAATTAAATCTCAACTTGAAGATGATAATATAACATTTAACTGAAGTTGTCTATACCCTACTTATTCTTATTATGACCCATGCGTCTACGTCAGGATATTTGGATATAGCATTTATGAGAAAGACAGAGAGAGCGTTTTTCATCTAATTTAATCTTGAGGATTCGCATATTCATTCGCAGAGGAATGGGGTTGGAAGTACACATTCATATTTTTTTGTCTTGACAAGGACTAGAAGCCGAATATAGTTATTGAATGGGGTTGGGTTTTCAGTAGTAATTGGGACTAGAAAGTGGAGAATACACAAAGTTAACAGCAATTTATTTATCTCTACGACCAATCAATTCAATATAACATTGTCTATTTGTCTAAGACTCCCTGTGTAGACGTTAGTTTCACACTTTTGAGTGGCTTTTGTCTCCATACCAATCTCCATAGCTTCCACCCCACGTATTGTTTCTTTTCCTTCTTGTAGTGGTCTCTCTTAAGTTCCTTTATGCTTTTGTTATTTGATATTTTATTATATTTTTTGGATTGAGGTTTTCGTAGTGTGGCTTCCGGTGGGAGATCATTTTGATTCTCTATTTTTAATTTTTTTTTGTATGAAAGACGCCAAACCGCACACTATAAAGTTCCATATATATCCAACAATGAGTCACCGATAGTGACTGAGTTTAATTAGGCCGAGTCAGCACTTCAACCTATCTGGTATAGCATATTCAATCCCATACACAAAGTCAGCACTGTGAATCATTCTGTTTAAGTGGGCCGAGTCATAAATTCAACTAAACTGCAATGGTAAAAAATTACTTGGGTTCGGCTGCGCCAAGATGGGGTGCAAAAAGAAATTGATAAGGTGTAGGAACTAACGACCTATAACTTTTAACCAAAATCTAATTGGGTTGATGTTCAGATTAAAGCATGTGCTTCGTTGGTCATTTAAAAAATAATAATTCTAAATCCACTTAAAACACATTTTTAACGCTAAAAACCGCTATCATAGCAATTGTAACATCAACTCAATTACACAAATAAATTTTTATCGTTACCTACTTTTTTCTATATTTTTCATGGAAATAACCATTAGCATGTTAACACGGTGGTGTGTTACAAAGCAAGAGTGAGGGTATGTTCGAAATTAGTTGGAATATCTCCCACTTTGAAAAAGTTTGTGGTATACTTAAGTTGTGTATGTCATAAGATAAGATGATAATTTGAGTAGGTATTACTTGAATTTTAAAGTCGGCTGAAGTGGTCTCAATAATTGCGAGGTATGATTTCCAGGCTAAGAAACTGAACTGGATTAAGCATATTGCCATGCTGAGATGACGTAATAATTTCTACGAAAAGTCACACGCGAATGTCCAATAATTTGTGGTGAGATGCAGAACACGGAACGAAAACTGAAACCGAAACAGATGAATCGGATTAGGGTCTTCCGCCACGTAATGTGTAGGGCCAAACGCGTTGTCCCCGAAAAGTCGCCACTGCTGACTCCCTCTTTCCCTTTTTTTTCATCCTGGACAGTTGAAAGTTCAAACAACCAGTCACGCACACTAACTCTTACCCACAACCATTACAATAATAAAAATAATAATAGTAAAAGTTTCATAACCGAATAAATACCCATCTCCTTTCATTTCTCCCAGTCACTGAATACTCATCTTCTCATCGTATAATTACATTACATACTACTCATGCAGGCAATCACTTCCAACAAGTTCAGAAATGGCATGGACTTCTTCCACCGCGCCAAGGCGGTCCGCCTCCGCAGCCACCACGACAAGTACTTGCTGGCGGAGGACGACGAGGAGTCCGTCACGCAAGGCCGCAACGGCTCCTCCAAGAGCGCGCGCTGGCTCGTCGAATACGTCCCCGAATACGACAACATAATTCGCCTGAAAAGCTGTTACGGAAAGTACCTCACAGCCTCCAACATCAACTTCCTACTGGGCATGACGGGCCACAAGATCCTCCAGACCCTCCCCCAGAGGCTCGACTCCTCCGTCGAGTGGGAGCCCATCAAGGACGGAGGCCGCGTCAGGCTCAAGACTCGCTACGGCAACTTCCTCCGCGCCAATGGGGGCGTGCCGCCCTGGAGAAACTCCGTCACGCACGATATTCCGCACAGGACCGCCACCCAGGACTGGATCCTCTGGGACGTGGATGTCGTCGAAATTTATGTCAACTCTCCGGCGAATAGCAGTAAACCCTCTGCTCCCCCGTTGCCAGGTTCCGACCCTGTTCCAGTCCTGGCCAGCGCGCCGGTTCCCCCAGCACCATCATTGTCTGCCAGCTTTACAAGGCAACAGGTATTATGAGATTCTTGGTAAAGTTATGTGTCTTTATGAACAAAATTCACATGCGGGTGCTTTTGCGCCATAGAAGTTTTACCATAGCAATATGGACAAGGACAAAGTTTTACTCGCAATTGCAGTTTCCTCACACAATCCTTGACATGGAAGGAAATCCTGATCAATTCCATGTCCTTCCATGTCAAGGTTTGAAGTTGTGATTGTAGTTACTGGAAATATTTTTCATATAAACTTTACAGTTTCGATTCACAGATGCTTTATAATTATTTGTTAGCACTTTTTTCCTTCTAGGCATAAAAATACTGAAGTTGTCACTTTACATAGCCTCTTCTTGTTGTCGTTGTGGGTGATGATAGTGGTTGGTTTTGTTTGCAGTCGAATGAATTGAATGGTTTGTCGCAGAAGATGGAAGGGCGGATTATTTACTACAATATTGCTGAAGAGAACGGGGAGGTGTTGGATGAAGGTTCGCAGGGCTATTCTTTGATTTTCAAAGGGAATGGAGTTGAAGAATTGACTCGAAAGTTCGAGGAAGAGACAGGTCTAGAGGGAATCATTGTATGTAATCGGAGTCCTTTGAATGGAAGGCTTTATCCTCTTCGCTTGCAGCTTCCACCAAACACCGTGACCATGCGAGTTGTTTTGGTTCTTCCCATGTCAAATGGTCAGTTTTCTTCTTGTTTCTAATTCCTTCTTATTCTATCTCTTTCTTCTAGATGTTCACTTCGTATAATGTTTGGATTGAAGTTTACTTACTCCAAATATTAGTTTGGAGACTCTGTAAACTTGTTTTATTCATATTCTTCAAAGGCATGGTTGAATTGTATTTAGTAAAGAAGCAAAAGAAAAATTACTTTTCTTTTGGAAGAAACAAATCTCATATAATTCAAACATCAATCATAGAAAAATGTTTTGTAGTTAGCGTGGTGGACCAAGTAGTTAAGCGAAGCTTCTTCAATTGTCGTAAATTTTATGCAACTAATAATTAATACCTTTCTTATGCAACTTGCTGATGACTAAAACTCTGAGAAGAATTTGGCGATACTGGTTTGACTGCATTGCACATTTGTACATCATATATTTTTGTTGAGTGTTAAAAAAGTGTTGTTCCAATTTCTATCTTCCTCTATTTTAATTGACAGTGGTGCTACCACGGTACCTTAACATCTGATGCCTTTTCTTTTTCAGTGGCAAGAGACTTAGAGGCAGAAGGTTTACTGTGAGAAGCCTACGAATTTTGCAACGAAAGTCTATGTATGAGTACTCATTGAAGCCACCGTGAGTTTTCCTAGAAAGTATTCAGTATTTAGGAATATGTTGTAGTCTATTGCATTCATTAAGCATAGCTCATTGTGGTCCTTGGAAGAAGCTCAGAGTGGTCATGGGTGGATCAAAACAGCAATATATAATACCCTTTCAGGGCAAAGATCGTAGGCGATTCAGATGGTGGATTTTGTTGGGGGCTTTTATTTTTCATTAAGCATGTGTTGCATGTGGATTCGGGGAATTTTTTGTTTGAAGGTTTATGTAATTTTATGGCGATACTGCGACATGTAAATAGTTCACAATTTTTTGTCACCGATAGAAAGATTATTTTTATTCTTCAGAAATATAGCAGCATTTATTTAATCGGAGTTCATTTCTGTTTCTCTTGATGGAATTTGTTGATTTAGTGCATGCATATTTGAATATCTATAAGAATATTCATATCGATGTATAATATAACCTTTTTTGGAATATCTATTAGAATATATTTTGCCATCTAAATATTATATTAAAAAATTTGAAATAATATTTACTAGGTTGGCTTTAAACATGAAAATTAAAATTGAATCCGGTTCAAACACTCAAAACAATAGATTTTATAAATTAGTGTTTGTTAAATAGTAGACAACAAAGTAGAAGTGAGAAGCACCTTGTTAAGTTCTCCCCATTGTTTGTATCGTAATACAGTACCCGTCCTCATTTCCTTTTCTGACAATCTGGCACCTATCCTCGTTAATTAGTTTGAAGAAAATAAAAGACATCGAAAAACGATACATCCACTTTACCATATCTGTAATGATATACTAATATGTAATGAAATCAAATTAAAAATATGAAATAGACATAATTAAAATATTATTATTTTAAGTTATCAAATTATTGAATATATTATATTTAATGGATGTTAAAATGTTAACCTTTCTAATTTTAAGTTGCTCCAAAGGTCACAATGTAATTTTCAAAAGAACTATACGTGACTTAACACAAAATTTGACAGGATGTGTTAATGTGGGTGATACGATATTAACAAATTGCAAGTCTATATATATATATATATTAGAAAATAACTCTTTTGGTAACTAAAATATTAGAAGCTAAGGTAGGAAATCAATTTAAATTTTAATTCACAAATTAATTATAATTTTTTATTTATAATGAAAACTATTATAGATATTAATAATTTTTAATTTATAAATTATGTTTAAATGCTTTTTTGGTCCCTAAGTTAAGTGTTAATGTTCAATTTAGTCCCTTATTTTAAAAGTATGTGAAATTGGTCCTTACTTAATAAATTTTGCGTCAACGTCGTCCCTTCCGTTAAATACTACAAACAGAATTAACTTTTTCTTTCTCTCTCTCCTACTTTTGTATAGAATGCATCCTTTTGGTAGCCTCTCTCTTCTACTTTTCAGTGGAGAGTGGTTCTTCCTGCACTTCACCCCTTTCTCCCCGCACCTCCAAAATTATATTTTTGTCCTTCATTTAATAAAAGTCAAACCAGTTTTAATGATTCATTAATGATTTCTTAACCACTAACACCCCCTAACTACCAATAACCTTGTCTTGTCTGATACTATAAACCCTAACATATGCACCTCCTTCTTCGTGGTTCTTACACCCAGAAGCATTTCTTTGAGTTCACTGTGTACTGTTTCATTATTTTGAGTTGAGTTGATCCCTGCTACTGGTCATCTGGCCGTTCATGATAGTTGCTTGTTGGTGGAAGAAAGAAGAAGAGTGGTGGTGATACTTGGTGGGAGGAAGAAGAAGAGAGAGCTCGGTCCAGGTGAGTAATGAAAAAAACTCATTTAACCGCACTTCGTGCAGCGGTTTATGTTTGACACCGTTCGAACGACGTTTTCCTGCAGTCGCATATCGAGCTGCGGCATCCCCCAACCGCATGTCGTGTTGCGGTTATGTGGGGTCGCACTACGAAGTGCGTTTTCCCTGTGCACATATTATTTCTTGTTGCGAATGCTGTAGTTATTTTTTTAAGTATTTTGTTTTGTATTCTAGGATTTATTATTGAATATGTTTATGATTTGATGTATATATTAGTTTTAAGTTCCAGTCAAGGTAGTTTTAGTTATGAATCATGGTCTAGAAGTGTTACTCAAGGTTGGAGAATACCTTCTTGGTAGAATGTGACCTACCAGCAAGTTGTCTTGGATGATGCTATAGATGAAAATATAGCACTTAACTTTAAAAATGTATTTTACGCACCTGTTGAATAAGCTAAAGCCTTTTTTTCTGAGATATATTTTTCTGCTGTGCTTTGGATCCACTGAATGTAGTTATAGAGTATGAAATAATCCCATAATAGCTCACAAAGCCTTTCATATTTTGGTTTTTCAGTTGTTATTATTTGGTAGTCTAAGAAAACTATTTTATGCAGATATTTTATTCATAAAGAACTTAGATGCTACGTGCTAACTTCTTTAGTATAATTTCATTTGCATGCAATCAATCTCAACACACATTAACTTTGTGACAAACAAGTATTGTTTGGGAGAACTTTATTCTTCAGTATCTATTTAGTATTAGTTGAGTTCTCTAAGTTTTTATTATTATTAGAATTGGTTATTGTTAGATAATTATATTAACTTCATCTAACATACTAATATTATATATTATTATTAATATATATTAGTGTATGACTGTAATTTTGTAGATATAATTTAGATGCACTGTAATTTTGAATTACTTTGTAAATAATTTTTTTTACGCTATATATTTAATGAAATTTAATTATTAATTATTTATAAATAATTATTTATTATCTGGAATAAATTTTTTTAGTCAAACATTTATTTAATGAAAAAATAATTCAATTTTATTTTACGACACAAAATAAACAAATATTAAAGTTACTTATAAATCTATTTTAATAAAATTTTGATATTTGATAAATTTAATGTGTCTTATATATATTTTCAGATAATTTTATCATGTAGTTTGAATGTGTCATATATATATATATATATATATATATATATATATGTTTTGTGCTGGTTACTACTTATAAAATAAAGCATTAAGGTTTGTTTGTCAAATAAAATCTATTTCTATAGGATCTTTATTTCCTTAAGGGAGTATAATAACTATTCTTAGGTGACTAAGAAAATATCATTGAATGTTTATAGCTTAACCAACTTATCTGTCATTGGAAAACCCTAAAAAATCCTGACCGTAGCTCGCAACGAACCGCAACTCAGGCACCCCAATTCCTCTGCCGCAGCTCGTGTTATCGGCTAACAACTGCCGCATCCCCCAACTGCGGCTACCCTTATCCGCATCTACCAAGTGCGGTTATGCATAGCCGCACCTCCCAGGTGCGGCACCCCTCAACCGCACCTCTCAGGTGCGGCAGCTCTCAACCGCGCCTCCCAGGTGCGGTTCTGCCCGCGCACCTCCCTCCCTCATATCTGAACCCAGCCCGAATAATCCCCAACCCCAACCCCAGTTCAATCGCACTCCATATTCTATATGAGTAGCTTCAACAAAAACAACTAGCAACTTCAAGAAAAACAATCGCATTCTATACTCAATTAGGTTCCTCTCACGGTATATAAACATGATCATAACAACGAGCAGCTTCAAGAAAAACAACATTTAACGCAACTAACCTGGACGCCTGCTACAACGGCTGCTAGAAGAAGTGCTAGATCTCACCACCACAGCAACACCAAACCAGCAACAAACACGAACCAGAGAAAATGATGACAACAAGCAGATGGTGACGGTAAAATAAGTGTTTCTCCCTGGACAAAGTAAAAGAAAGAAGAAGTGGGTGCAGAGGTTTTAAGATGTGAAATGCGGTGGGAAAAGAGCATAGACTTGGCAGTGGGAAAGTAGCATAGACTTTGCTTTTTCAATGCATCAGAACAACTTTTCAAGTGTTTTGTGAAAATCAAAATATTCTTTTATGGGTGGAATTGGAAATATGAAAAAAATGGGAGGTACAGGACGAAGTGGGTGAGGTGCAGGGAGAAGCACTCTTCAGTGGAATGCAACCTTTTGGAAGACTTTTGTCAATGTTGGTAGCATAAATTAATTACTTTTAAAATAAAAAATATTAAATTAATTATTTGGATGATTAAGAATGAATTAAGATGAAGCTGATTGTGACAATAGAGGAGATGAGAGAAGGTATAAGACTGGGTGAAAATGGTGTCACCCCTAGAGGAAGCGATGAGACGATAGTTCTTAAAAGAGGTAGGATGGCGTGTGTGTGATCGGCATCGGCGTCCTCCATGACTCTCCGAATGGGGAGAGCCCTCCTAGCAGTGGAAGAGGTAGAAGCAGCGGCGTCATCAACTTCATCCATGACCTTTGGATCACAACAGCAACCTTCCAGCTCTACCTTAAGCTTTGCCATCCCTATCAAGTAAGACCCTTCAGATTACTAGTCCATCTTGGGGTACAATCCTACTTTCAACAACAGTGGGGTCAGGAACACTGCTAGTGTTACTACAACTTCACCCTTCCAAATGGACCTCTCAAGTGCCCCCACAAATACCGAAAGTGAAAACAATGTCGCGTTTTTCAATGGAGGAGGCATCTTTGTTCAGCAGCAAAGTGGTCATGGTAATGGGAATGGTAATGGTCATGGTCATGGAAATGGAAGCAACAGTTCTTTAAGTTGTTCAATCCCATTCGCCACGCCCATATTTTCTCTAAATAACAATACTAGTTATGAAAGTAGTGCTGGTTACGACAACTGGATTAAACCTACTCTGCACACAACGCAAGGACAAAATTTTAATGATATTTTATTTTTGGAAGAGTGCACATTTCTTCAATTCTTCATTTTTGTTAAAGGTGTGATTTATTTTACTTTAAAAATTTGGTTTTAAATAGTCATAAATTCTTAAGATAACGAACATTATAAACTTCATCTGTTGCGCCTGATTCATGATGATAACTAGATATATCAATTGTTTTTCAAAAAATAAATTCCAAAATATGACGGTGCACAGTTGCACATGTTTTTATTCAATATAAACGTTTTGGTTTAATAACAGTTAGCAAAAAAAATTGACGCAACAAGTTTTTAGAAAAAAGCTGTCTGAACAAGCTGTTGCATTCAGAGAAATTCAGAGGAGTAGAAGAGAGAGAAAGAAAAAGGTGAGTATTTAACGGAAGGGAAAAATTTACTAAGTAAGGACTGATTTCACACACTTTTAAAATGAAGAACTAAACTGAACATTAGCACTTAACTTATGGACCAAAAAAGCATTTAAACCTATAATTAATATATAAATAATTAATTTTTTTTCCTTTAAAAATAGTTGCTATTTTAATAATTTTTTTATAGTGGAAAATAGGTTAGGAGGAAAGCAACATTAGAGCATCATTTCAAATTACACAAAGTATCACTACTATAAATATTGAATTTATTGACAAAAATTTATTGAAGGATGAATATTTATCGAGGGAAATTACTGATGAGTTTTGATAGTTTATTTATCGATAAAAACTTCTCGGTTTAGTAATGAGTTGTGTTATTGTGATTCAATAATCCACTAGTAAATTTTGTCAATAAGGTTGTCGTAGTTGTTTATCGACATATGTGTTTCCTCCATTCTTAGGTCACGAACAACTCTACTCTTCCCTATTTTCTTTATTCCCAAAATTCTCCATTTCCCCAAAATTTGTCTCAAATTCTTCTTCCTCAATGTCCCAATTTCCCAGACCTTCCCTCCTTACTCAATATTGTTGGGCATTCAAGTGTGAGTCCAAGTCCCACATTGGATAAAAATGAAAAAGTAGAGCACTATATAAAGGTGAAAGACTCATTAACCCATTGCCTTAATGTTTCGTGTAGAGAATTGTGTCAATCCCTTATGTGGTTGGGCTTAGATCTCATTGGTATTGTATCTTTTCGGTGAATCTGCTCCTCGATAGACCCAACAGTGGTGCGTTAAGATGAACGACGGTACGAAGGGGTACTCGTGGTTGGGAATGCTTCCGCTGGAGGGAGAGTGTACCAATGTAGAAGGGACTCACCCTTGAGGGGGAGATTGTTAGGATTCCAAGTGTGAGTCTAAGTCCCACATTGAGTTGAAATGAGAAAGTAGAGTACCATATAAGGTTGAAGATCCATTAACTCATTGCCTTAAGGTTTTGGGTAGAGAGTAGTGTCAATCCCTTATATGGTTGGGCTCATATCTCTCATTGGTATTGTATCTTCCCGGTGAACCTCATAGACCCAAAAAATATTGCCCTCAAAAACTCAATTTTGAGTGAGGATTTGGGTGTCTTTAGGTGTTGGTATTGGCATTTTCAGGTTAGGTCTCCATGGTATTTCGGTAGTGCTCTCAATTGAATAATCGATTCACAATGCCTCGCACCTTAGTCGATTTTTAACGTGTTGTCGCAGGGAGTGATATGATCATAGATGAGGCAACAATGAAGAGTTTTCAAAGTGACAAAAAGTACAAAAAGAATAGTGTAGGTTTCATGGGCTTGTACTTTTCCTCTTTTGCTTTCGTTTCATTTCTAGTAAGGAAACATTTATAAACTCTTCATTTTCCTTTAGAACAAGCAATGTGGGGCTTCACATGGCTTGAACTTAAAAGAAAAGAAGAGTAATTCGTTATCCATAGCTTGTAGTACAAGTAGTCTTAGCTAGCTTTCATTCTTTGAACTTGAGGTTGCTAGGAAGCTTATAAAGCCTCTTGGAATGAGATAATTAAGCAATGTGGGGCTAAGAAAGGCCTAGGGACGTTGCTGGTCAGACCTTAAGCATTCAAGTCCCACATCTCTTGAAACTATCATCCAAACTCACTCCAAAAGCTATATAAGAAGCCTAGGGGGTCTCCTTTGTACACACACCCTTTGAATGAATTGAATTTTGAGTTGATTTGCACTTTTGCAATCTTCTTTTGAGATAGTATTCTGTCTCCAAAGTCCCTATTTTGGGCAGACCTTGTCTTGCTCAAGCAAGTGGCGGTGCTCCTTTGATGCTTATCTTGGAGCTTCCTTCAAGTGGCGCATCTTCAAGTCGTAAGTTTCCTTTTCTTAATCTCTTCCATTTTTAATTTCTTTTCCATTCTCTTAAATGTCATTTAGAATATTCTCTCTAGGTATGCACTTCCCCATCAGGGAGCCTCATCGATGGCAATTAGGTCTAAGATTTTGCATTGTAGGGAGCCTCGTCGATGAAGATGTGGTCCAAGGTATTGGTTATATGTTCTTATTTTGTTCTTGATTTAAAGTTCAAGGATTGTGATTTTGGGTTTTCTTTGTTAAAATTCCAAGTGTGAGTTTAAGTCCCACATCAAGTAGAAATGAGAGAGTAAAATAACATATAAAGGTGAATATCCATTAACTCATTACCTTAAGATTTTAGGTAGAGACAATCCCTTATGTGGGTAGGCTTATATCTCATTGATGTTGCGTCTCCCCATTGAACCTCCTCTTCTATAAACCTAACAAGTGGTATCAGAACTTAGTTTGTCTTGGTCCCTGTATCGAAAGTCTTCCTGGAAAAGACTTGCAGGTAAGCGCGTCTCATTAAGATGAAAGGCGGTACGAAGGGTACTCGTGGTTGGGAATGCTTCCGATGGAGGGAGAGTGTACTAACGTGGAAGGGACTCACCCTTGAAGGGGGAGATTGTTAGAATTCCAAGTGAGTCTAAGTCCCACATTGAGTAGAAATGAGAAAGTAGAACAACATATAAAGGTGAAGACCCATTAAACTATTGCCATAAGGTTTTGGGTAGAGAGTGATGTCAATCCCTTATGTGGTTGGACTCAGATCTCATTGGTGTTGTGTCTTCCTAGTGAACCTCCTCCTCTATAAACCTAACATTCTCTTAGAGTTTAGCATTGTGATATATGAGATAGGTATATGTGAAATGCAATACTTGTACTACTATATATATTTTGATATCTGAAATGCAAGGACTTGTTAGTCATGTAACTTTCTTGGACTGTAATTTTCTAGGTGCAAGATCAAATCTACCAAGTAGGGTTTCACGTTGATATTGATACGATAGAAAGATTTAAAAGAAATTAACCGTTAGGCCCAAAACGTTTTCTATATTGCCAATGAAATATTTGTTATATGATTAGTATTACATTTGAAATATGTAGACTGAATATTTTCTTTTTTTGTTGTTGTTTGATCCTTAATGACTATTGATGACTAGTTTAAAATTTTTCTTAGTTTCATCATTAGTTTTCTTTCAACTTGATTCAATGTTATGTTTGGGAATTACATTGTATATTGTAGTTTAAATTTTGTGTTTGTCTATGTTAAAAGCATGAAAATCGAATTGCACCTTGTGTTTCTTCAAGTGTTCATTTCTTCTTTTACTATTGATCATTAGCAAAACTATAAAAACCTATTGCTTACTATTTAGGTTCCAATGATATGCCATGAGTTTGTGCTTTTGTTGATTTGAAAACAGAAATTGTATTGAACTTTATAGTTCAATACATGTGTCCTTTTTACATGGTCATGATTCTAAGAACTCATGATTTGAGTTCTTAGGAGTCAAGATTGAGTAAAGTAAGATTGGTAGAGTATCCTCTATACATGTGATTGGTGTCTGAGATTGAGATTGGTAGATTACCCTCATTGAATTAGAAGTTCTAATATGTTATGAGTGCCTGAGATTGGTAAAGTAGTCTCTTTGCATGGTCATCAAGAAAAAAATGAACATTTTAACATCTTAAACCTAATAAGAATGACATTTCAAGTTCAAACTATGTATTTAATTAAATCTTTTTCTCTCTTTTCCAAATAAATACAATAATTTGAGTCATGTTGTGTTCCAATAAGCTTAATATCACCTTCTTCCATAGAGTCCAAAAAGAATAACTTATAGTTTAAATATTTTAAATTTTACTAGATTACCAACCATCAGGACCTAATTAGTGATCAATCTAAATATTAATTCTTTTAATAGTCAAAATCTTCATAATTAATGTTAGTGATAACTTTAGATACTATTTTAGATACCAATGGTTTTAAGTTTAAAATTTAATCTTAAAATTGGTTATTATTTAAGGATTTTATTGTTGTGAAAAAAGTTTAATTTCTAATGAAATAAATCCTCATACAAATATTATTATAGGAGATATTAATTGAGATGCGATAAAATTGTGTTTTGACTTGTAAGTATAGTTCCTAACCGCTTAATAAATACTTGATCGAAAAAAAATGGAGTTATAGATAGGATTACATTTGATTTAGCTTAAACTTTTATCTCTTATCACTAGTGCACAAAGGGATTTAGACGTCGGTTATTTTGGACTTTTAACGTCACATCTGGAACCGACATCTATTTGGGTGACGTTAATGAGACGTCGGGCAGGGACAACTGACGTCTATGTAGACATTGGTTGTGTATATCACAGACGTCTACATAGACGTCGGTCCTAGTTACAATAAACGTTTATATAAACGGCTGACGTGTCCAAACGCGACGTCTATAGGCCCTGGAACGTTTTGTCCACTGTAACTCAATGGACGTCTGTTTGTGCACTGACAGACGTCTGTAGACGTCGAGCCTGGTATTAACCGACGTCTATTAGGTATTTTTTTTAAAAAAATAATTTATTTTTGCAATAAAACCACACCTGAAAAACAGAAAATTGTCCCAGAACAATTTATTATGATATATATTTGCGTTTCAGCTAAAAAACAATCCAAGACCAAAACTGTGAAATTATAAACTTAAACTAAACCTAAGTAATGTTCAACAACAAATACCACATCACCTTAGCAGGTGCACCGTCATTACCTTCATCAACAGTGTTTCTATCATACTTCTTTTTAAAACGGGTTAAACCACATGTTGGACAATACTTTAGCGAAGCAAACTCCTTTATGTACGAAGCCTAATCATTGGGACAAGCATGTATCTTTTGATATTCAAGACCCATTGGACATAAAAAAATTTTGGCCTCGTAATTACGAATAGGTAGAGTATTATTTTCTGGAAGCATCTCCTTCAACAACTCCAATAACTCTATGAAACTTTTATCGGTCCATCCGTTCCTTGCTTTTAAACTAAACAACTTCAAAGTTGCAGAAAGACGTGTAAAGTTTGAGCACCCTGGGTACAGCGGTTTCTCTGAATCATTGATAAGAGAATCATACAAATTAGCTCTTCCAAAGTTATCTTTACCAACATCACGTATCATGTCCTCTAAATGATCACTCATCCATTCTTCTACATAATTCATTCCTTGTGACGTGGTAGGCTGGTCCAATACTTCTCCATGCCAAGTTCAAACGGTATAACTTCTCAATATGCCGAACATGAATAAATGGTCATGCAAATTGCCTAAGTCTTGTCGTATTTGATTAACACAACGAACACAAGAAAAAAAATATGTCACGTTAACAAACTTTGCATTTTCTTGAACATATTGCAAGAACAATGAAACACCCTTCTCATATTCTTCAAAGATGCGACGTTCATTCATCCAGCTTCGATCCATACTATGTTCGTAACATACTTCATCAGTTTCAATTTTTTAACTCTCACAACGTTAGGCCCTACCCATTCAGAAAAATTATATTTCATAAATTGCTAAGACATGTGCAAAGAAGTCTACATCATAAATTTGATAAGATTTCGGTAACATTTCGCATTGGTCTCCGAAATACACGAAATGAGAGTAGTCAAGGATGACCACAATCAAATATGCATCCGGAGAACAACATAAATAATGAACCGAAATTTCATCAATCTTATGCATAAACTCCAATGTACATGTTATAGCAAATTTATGAAAAATAATTTTCCCAAACTGTCCAATCGGACAATTCAAAATTTAATACAAACGATTAAAAGATTAATTGTTTGTGTTAAATTTCAAATGAGAACTAAGTTTCACTCAATGATTTGATACTAATAATCTAGCATGCCAATTATAATAACACAACTAAACTTTATCACATGCATATATTAAAAAGCCAATAACACATGCATACTTAAAAGCCAATATGAAATCATACAAAAAAGCCAATAAAATGCATATTCACAAAAGCCAATAACATGCATACACAAATGCCAATAACATGCATACACAAAAGCCAATAACTTCCATACAAATTAAGTTTTCAACAAAGAAGCTAACCTTTTTAGCAGATTAAATTAGCAAGGAGTGCACGCCCAAAAATGGTAAAAAACGCAGGCCAAAAACGGTAAAAAATGCATCCGAACAAAACGCCAGAAACTGCAACAAAACGCAACGATATCTAATTTTAATCGGTTGAAATGAAAGATTTTTCATCAAAGGTTAATTTAATCGGAGTAAAAGTAAATTTAAACGGTCCAAAACAGAGAAAACGAACCTTGGAATGGCACAACGGAGAAAAGCTTGACGAAGAAGACGATGAATAGTGGTAACTGCTCGCGAGTTCGCGTTTTGCAGTTTAAGGTCCTATAGACGTCGGTTCAAAGGGTGCCCGACGTCTATAATGCTTTAGATGTCAGTGCTCTCACTAATTTGACGTCTTTATGATTTAAAAATTAATATTGGCGCGAATTATAGATGTTAGTTACTTGTGGAACAGACGTCTAATTGAACTCTTCACCTACCTGTCAGTCCTATAGACGTCAGCTAAGTAGGGAGCGGGCGTCTATATGACGGAAAAATAATTACGGCTCACTTAACTGTCAGGCTATAGACGTCAGTTAGGAGGGGTACCGACGTCTATATGGCGAAACAATAATGACATTCGCCTACCTGTCAGGTTATAAATGTCTGTATGGAGGTACCCGACGTCTATATGGCGACTATTCACCAACCTGGCAGACCTAAAGACGTCGGATGAAGTCTCCCCGACGTCTATACACGACTATAGACGCCGCTCTAGCGGGATGCGACGTCTATATGACGATTATTCACCTACTTGGCAAACCTATAAACGTCGGTGTAGAGTGGCTCTGGCGTCTATATTATTATAGACGTCGGTGCCTCTCCTACACGACGTCTATAGACATGACTTATTTACGAACTTGCCACCGATCATTAATTTACGTCATAGCACCCTCTAACTGACGTTTATGAGTGACGTTAAACAACATTTTTTCACTAGTGTATGCAATATTTATAACATCTTTACTTCTTTTCAAATAAAAAAATGTGAATAAAAAGTATATTGTTACTTTATTATTTTTTGTCTTTTTTTTTTCATGCATTAAAATTATAAAATATAAGAAAACCTAGGACACAAGACCATGTTTGTAATAGAAAACACCACAATAAAAGGAAATTAAAGAAAAAAAAACTCAAAAATCAACATATTAAATTGGTATTGACAGAGTAAACAATTTGATAAATTCCAAAAAAAGAAAAACTATATGTTGAAGGGATGTAAATGTAATATAGTAAATTCCATAATTGAAAAAAAAGAAAATGAAAAAGAAAACAATGTATCAGAGAAAGTTGTCATAGGTAATATGATAAATTCCATTCATGAATGAAAAAAAGAAAAAAAATCAATATAATATACGAGTGTCGAGGTAGTAATCGTGAATGATTTCGAGTTTTTCTAATAATTTGCTTTCTTAGTATTTTTAGTAGATTAAACAAAATATTAAAAAAATTGAAAATATTTGGTTTCCAGGGTTATACATATAGGGTATTCAACCTCATAGCCACCATCCTTCAAGATGATGATACTGATCTTGAACACCAACCTTTCTTAATTCTAAGTTCCACATTTTTTCTTATCAATCGTACTTTTCATCTTTCCCCACTTATTGGGTTAATAATGGCTGCCTCATCTTTGTCACTAACATTCCAAATCAGAAAAACCCACAGCAGGATTTCATCTTTTAATTTTCATCCTCTCATCCAAAAGGGTAGACAATCTCTTAAATCAAACTTCTCATTCCCAACCCTTCAAGGTTCTCCCCATTTCAGACCTCCTATTGCAATTACCCCTTTCCCACTGACCCAAACACGAGCTTCTTCTGATAAATGCTTTGACCCTGCTGATGAAGCCGAAAGGTTGCTGCTTTCTGGGGAAAAGCCAGTTAAATTCGCCTTCTGGGTCATATTTTGGGCCTCTTTGTCCCTGGCTTGGTTTGCTGTTTCAAAGGATGCAAATGCTGCTGTTGACTCCATCAAAGCCTCTGGCTTTGGCTTGAAAATTGCCAATTCTTTGAGGAAATTGGGTTGGCCTGATGGGGTTGTCATCTTCACACTTGCCACTCTTCCTGTGCTAGAGCTTCGTGGTGCTATTCCTGTGGGTTACTGGATGCAACTCAACCCCACAACTTTAACAATCTTGTCCATTCTGGGGTTAGGCTTTTAAATTTTTTCATTCTATCAGGCACACTCTTCTCTATAGCTAATTTTTGTAAGATATTCTTGAAATTCACTGCAATCCATTTGTCCTTACGTGGCTCTCTAGGATTTCTCATGGTTAATTTAACTGGTTTGTTGTGACATTCCATCTTTACTTGGAATAGTTATGTCAGATAATATGACATTGTTTGTTTACTGTTGATGTAATTTAAATTGATTTTTTTGTAGTTGGATAAACAATATTTGTGTGATTAATGTAGGAACATGGTCCCTGTGCCATTCATTGTACTCTACCTGAAAAGAGTTGCGTCTTTCCTCTCTGCAAGGAGCTCTACTGTGTCACGATTGCTTGATATGCTGTTTGAGAATGCCAAAGAGAAGGCTGGTCCAGTGGAGGAGTTTCAGTGGCTTGGTCTGATGCTATTTGTGGCTGTTCCTTTTCCTGGAACAGGAGCATGGACTGGAGCATTTGTAGCAGCCATTCTTGATATGCCATTTTGGGCTGCTGTATCTGCTAATTTCTTTGGTGTGGTTTTTGCTGGGCTGCTAGTAAACTTGCTAGTGAACCTTGGCCTGAAGTATGCTATCATTACTGGTATCATTCTTTTCTTTGTTTCCACATTCATGTGGAGCATCCTTAGACATCTCAAACAAAGTTTGAGCACATCAAATTGACGTGAAATGTATGATTTTTCCTTCGTCAACGGGAAAAACAATTGTTATAATACTCTTTCTCAACCACTCAAAGCGTGTCAAATGTGCATTATTAATATCAATGATAAAAATATTTCAATAAACATTGTTATTAATTTAAAAATTTGAGCATTATTACTATTAAATTATATTTTACAGGTTTGTTACAAATAACTTTTTATTTAAATTAAATTAAATTACCTGACTAGGTGTTATTTTTAACCCGAAATCAAGTTGTTGTGATATACATATTATGATTAAGCTTTTTCATACTAAAAATTGTTTACTTTTTATTTAAAGTTGCTTTCATTTACATTGAATATTTGTTTTCCCATTCACACTAAATATTCTTTTTCCTAAGTAATAACCATTTAAATTACAATTTGATACTATACATACCAATATATTTACAAACTATAATTATTTTTAACAAATAACTAATTTATACATTTATTCATACAAATATAAGTTGGAAAATTGTAATAATAATTGTTTATTACGTTTAAAATTATAAAAAATGGTACAGTATGCTAACATTAAAAAAGATGATCGATTTAACTGATACAGATAACATTTGAGTACATCAGAGAAAAGAAAAAAAAAAGAAGGAAATGTTATAACATCATCTACGCTTGTACAAACAAGGTTTAAGTGTTGGCCATTCAATCTCCTTCCTCTTAGAAATTTGCTTTTCCTACACACATAACAGTAAGCTGAATCAGTAGAGATGATTATATCCTGCAAATATATAAAGAACAAAAGAGAAAAAATGAAATCATATATTCACTGCAATTTGCTGCATACCTTTTTTGTAAAGTAAAACAAAATAAACATTTTATTTGAGAAGTCCTGCATGGGTGTAAACACCAGTTAGCAAAACTCAAATCCAAGTTAATTGCAGTAACGAAATGAACATATCCACACCTTCTTTACAGATTTGAAACCTAGCTCAGAAATAGCATTTGAAAACTTTTCAGGGTCTGCTCCTCCAGTATTTGGATCAAACCTACTCTTAACTTCTGCTATCAAAAGCCAGCCACTGTTAAAGAAAACTATACAAGTCAGATTCTCAGTAGGGATGCAATGTCCACCAAGAGAAGTTAAGATCATGCAAAAGGAAACAAACCCTGGCTTTAGCACCCTATTTGATTCTTCAATGTAACTTTCGTAGTTGGTTCCCATCAATGAAAGACAGAACACAGCAACGTTAACAGATGAGGAGGCAAGGGGAGTCTGCCAATATTTCACAGAAGCACTTGTAAGTAATCTGGTTTATAACCTTCAAATAAGTGCTTTGAGTTGAGACAGTTCTCAGTTTAGGACTCTACTTCGTTTATTTTGAAACTAACAAAAAATGCAAACCTGAAGCCTGACCAGTTGCATTTGCTTTGCAATGTTACCAGTAATAATAGCATATCATAATATTCATATCAATAAAAATATTCATGATCACATAATGTTTATTTTCCAAATAAATGAAAAATTACACTTTTGTGAAATGAATGCCAAAACTGACCAATGCTATGAAGGTCATAAACTGACTTTGGACATAATTATGATGAATAATGACAAGGATGGATGACAAATAAAATTACTTCTGTCTGATGCTATAAAAGTAACTTCCAATGTGCACAGGCCTACAAGAAGGAAATCATACATTTGCCATGTCACAAGCAATTACATCTGGATCATTGGAGACAAGATCCAGAGAGAAGACTTTATTCTTCAAAGTTTTAGCAATGAGTGCTTCCCCTAGAATAGAAACATGAAGGCACTAAAAATGAGCAAAAGAACTTAGGCATCAGGTAAAAGATAAAATTTGCAATAAGGTCAGAGTAACTTCTTACCACAACCAAAATCAGCAATAACAAAAGAAGGACTCTGTTTTTTCAGCCACTTGATAATAACATTAACAGGCTGTTCAGGCCAATTTGACATCTGCGATTTGTATCCTGCATGATACTAGCCAGATAAATGAAAGACAAATTGAGACAGACAATAAGACTGCATATAGAGACCACTAAAATCCATGCCAGAAAAACTGAAAACTTCTTTTAATATATATATATAACAAAAAAACACAGCAAGCTGCTCCCACTAAGAAAAATCTCTCCTTATTTCTCAGAACTACAACGACTGTGCTAGGCCAATGTAATGTAATCGGTCAAAGTTTGAATAACCTCAAGGAAAGTGAGTTTAATTTGCCCTTTATACCAATAACAACATACATTTGTGTACTTTAAACAAAAAATAGAGGTCATCATATTTCAAGAGTCTACAGTAGTCAGAACCTTCCAGTTTAAATGTTCATCCATTGATCGAACTATGCTATCCCTTTTGAAGGCTAGGGCCCAGACTTAGATTCAACAAGGTGATAAGTAAAGAAAGCAACAAAAGTTGGTTCAATCACACAAGAAATCATGAGTTACTTTTTATATATAAAGAATGTAAATTAAGACAACCCTTACCATGTCAAATAACGATGGTTCTTCCTTGAAATAAACTAGAGCCTCCTTCCCACTGAAAAGACATGACACAACATAACAAACAACATATAACAGAGAATCTAAATTTGAGGTGCAGAAACCAATGAAGAAAATAAAACAGGCGAACAGACAACACAACATAACATACGTGCAAGTGTAGAGCTTCTCGTTAATCATCCTGAAATGCCCACCAGACAACCTCGCTCGCATCTGCGACAAACAAAACATTCTCATCAAACCCAGAAGAAGAAAACATAAATTTACAAATAAAAGGTTGTGTTTTGATTATGCAGTACCTTTTCCAGAAAGGTGGAGGGTTCTTTCAACTTTGTGCGCTTCGCATAAGGGGAAGGAATAGCCTGCTGTTCCTCCTTACCCTTTTTGCCTCCTCGTCTCTTTCGTTTCTTACTCTCACCCATTGCTTAGATTTTGATTTAGCTCTGCAAATGCTTTTTCTGTCACTTTTTCTCTGCTCACCACACCGGTGCTAGGGTTCTTTGATTGAAAATAAAAATTTTCTATCTTTTATTTAAAATAAA
Organism: Vigna reflexopilosa; assembly: GCA_027742785.1. Taxonomy (NCBI): domain Eukaryota; kingdom Viridiplantae; phylum Streptophyta; class Magnoliopsida; order Fabales; family Fabaceae; genus Vigna; species Vigna reflexopilosa. The sequence goes on along the minus strand of CM050930.1, from coordinate 21,487,200 downwards.
AGTTCCTTGACTTATCACCGTCAAATTTGTTCTTTTTTAACTTAATTTTAATGGATATGTATATCTTTTATTAAAAAAATTATGTCATGATCCTCAATATCTATTTATTTTTATCTATATCTTAATAATTTTTAATTCATAAAAATATAATTATAATGGAAAACATTTATAATAAATGTATTAGTAATTAAGTTAATGAATTAAACCTTTTAAATAAAACCGATATTGATTTTATTATTTTTATAATTTTTATATCACAATTTTATAACAATTTATTGAAAAAAAAACTAAAACCAGGTTAAACATTAATTGATAGTCAAACCCTATCGCAGCTACTACACCCCTCCCATGATAGTCAAACTATTGCTATCCTAGTCCCAAAAAAGGCCATTACTGTTAGAATTATTAGTTAGTGTGTTTGAGCTGTGTGTATCTTAATGGTAGAATAATTACTAAGTCTACCTATGTTAGGGTAATCAGTAAGACTAAAGTAGGTAGTAGTGTGTTGGGTTATCTATAATGATTGTACCTAGTGGTCTAGGACAGTTCCTTGACCTTCTATCTCCCTATTGTATCATCTCTTTATCAATATAAATAACAGAACATGAGAAGGGTCCATTAAGCCCTTTAGAAATATATTTTTCTCTATTTTTATCTTAACATGGTATCAGAGTAGGTTTTCTGATCCTCTACCGCTGTCTTTATTGTTCGCCGGCGGCCGGCCGTTATGGCCGTCGACGGCCCACTAAAAATTTAGTCTTTCAACCTTTGTAAGGTTTTAGTGGGCAGTCTGCAATCGTCCCAGCAAGTTCAGTTTTAGAGTGATGTATTTCTCAGCCATGAGATCAGGTTTCTAGTGCGTGACTTATTCCAACATCACCAACACTTTGCTTTTCTGATAACAGCTAAGAAGCTGTTCTTCCATTCATCTGCACCCAGAATTAAAGAGACAAGTCTCCTGGGAACCCTAGAAAGGCAACTGCCTCCACATCGCATCATTTCCTCTCCGCTGTTTTGATGCTGTTGATGCCACAATCGGCGCCGCTGTCTGCCGCCGTTCGCTGCCGTCCGCCGCCGTCCGTCGCCGGCCGTCGTCACTGTTCCGTCCGGCGACCACTGGATCTGGTTCGCCTCTTCACACGACAGCCAACCCCACCGGTGGGTTCGCCTGAATCTCCTCCACGCTCCGCCACGCGCCACGTCTTTGTGAGCTGCGAACAGGCGCGTGCAACTCACGCGTCGCCCTCTGGCCGCCGGAAAGTCACCGCGACACCTCCATAGTCGTCGCCTGGACCTCCTCTCTCTGTTCTGCCCCTCAAAACCCTGCTTCAGTGAGGTCCAGAAGCTCCCCTTGAAGAAAACCCTAAGCCCCCCTAGGGTTTTCTAGTTCCTCTCGGTTTTCTGGCTCCTTTCTGGTTCCTCTCCTATTTTTATCAACAATGGCGTCTGGAAGTGTTCTTTCTTTATCTGGAAGTCCCTCAATTACTTCCGAAAAGCTAAACGGAAAGAATTACCTCTCTTGGTCTGCTGCCGTGGAAATGTGGTTCCTCGGTCAAGGACATTATGACCACCTTGAGCAAGATGGAAGCCAAGTACCGTCTGAAAAAGCTGAACAATGGAAACAAGCAGATTTCCAGCTGTGTGCCCTATTGTGGCAGTCTGTGGAACCACGACTTTTGATATCTCTTAGAGCTTTCAAAACATGTCACTCGTTTTGGAAGAGAGCTCAAAGCATCTATGCTAATGATATTCAACGTCTCTATGATACAACAAATAAACTTGCAAGTCTCAAAATGACAGACCATGATATGGTCTCCTTCATGACTGAAGCCCTCAAGAATATTTCTTATCAGTCTTAAATCTCAAGTTGGTATCATGGTCAGCCATAGTCAGTTGCGCGCTACTCCTTGTCGCCATGAAGTATATATTGAGAGTGCTTCCCTTGCTCTCATCGCTCTCGGTTTTCGGGCCGTTCTCTTTGCTAGTAATAATTATCTTAGCAATGGGTATACACCCCGTCTTTTCTCCTCACAGTTGCATCAGTTGGGCAACCTTGATAACCGATATCGTTTGGAGAAGGTTTGCATTATCGGTATCCGCGAGAAGTGGTTTGACTCTTTTGCTTTATCCACACCCCGTCAGTTCTACGACTTCAAGGTCAAGAGGCTTTGCACAAGCTGCACACCTGTGAGAAGCTGGGGAAGCGCGATGGTGGTGCCTTAACGGCTTTTGATATGGGATTCCTTGCTATGTTTGATGCACAGTGGGATGATATGTCTTTTACAATTAGTTCTCGACGTGCTGAAATTGAAGCCAGATTGGCAAAAGCTTAGTTAGTTGTCCAACGGATTCATGATGAGTTATACATGATGAGTTATACCAAGGCCAGATTTGTTGTTAGCCTTTGAAGGCTCCCCATCTATTAGTGATGATGGAAATCCAGTTTCTGCAGTTTGTTGTTGTTTGCCACTGCAAGCCTTAATTCGTTCTTGTAGTTTGATATTGTTTGCTGATGTAGGACGTCATCCACTTTTAGTGGAAATCTCTTTGGTCGAAGTCATTTATGCGTGTTTATCTTTAGCAACTGTGATGCTTCCAATTCCAATCAACAATTTCACTGTTTCCACCGTTCACAGTGAGGGGGAGTATGTTTCCAAGACACTGCAAGTCAAGTATGGCAGTTCAAGCCACATAAGTATGGTAGTCCCTGTAATTTGTCGCTTTCAGCCACTACAGGCCCCATCACTCCATCAGTCAATGATGGTAGTCCCTGTAGTTTTGTAATTTTCAACCATTACAGGCCCCATCACCCATCAGTCTCAAAGATGGCAGTCCCTGCAGTTTTGTCGCATTTAGCCACTATAGGCCCCATCCTTACTTGATGAGGGATTTTGTCCTTGCAGATTGTCATTGTCCACCACTGCTCTTCGTCATTCAGGTTCATCCTGCTCTGGTTTCTGTCCCGGGTTGTCCACCAGCATTGTCATTGCTGTTCACTTCTGTCCGATGTCCTTTGCCGCTGTCCGCGGTTTTCTTGACACTATCTACAGCTATCAACTGCAGTTTGAAGCTTTGTTCCGTGGTTCGCCGCTGTCCGTTGCTGTCCACCACTGCTATCCATCATCCACTTTTGAAGTTTCATAAGTTGCTGTTAGTGGTTCATTGACGTGTGATAACACACTGTCTCACACTCTTGAAGAAAAATCATCTGTTTCAAAATCGAGTTTATCTATTCCAAGCTTGGTTCATACAATTTGTATGCTCCAGCTTGAAGGGGAGTGTTAGAATTATTGGTTAGTGTGTTTGAGCTGTGTGTATCTTAATGGTAGAATAATTACTAAGTCTACCTATGTTAGGGTAGTCAGTAAGACTAAAGTAGGTAGTAGTGTGTTGGGTTATCTATAATGATTGTACCTAGTGGTCTAGGACAGTTCTTTGACCTTCTATCTCCCTATTGTATCATCTCTTTATCAATATAAATAACAGAACATGAGAAGGGTCCATTAAGCCCTTTAGAAATATAATTGATAGTCAAACCCTATCGCAGCTACTACACCCGTCCCATGATAGTCAAACTATTGCTATCCCAGTCCTAAAAAGAGGCCATTACCTCTACCATCCACAAAATGTTACAAGAAGGAATCACAATTCTTACCCAGAATCCCTACTACAAGAAATGTACCAAGTGAAAATACAATTAAAATAATAAATAGTCTTGGTGGCTTACATCAATCATTCTTCATGAGATATAATTTGTGCAAAGAAAACAATTTGATGTAGGACTTTTATATCAGAACTTGGAACGACATAATAATATTTGAAAGAGATTTCAATCTTACTCTACAATCTAAAGCAAGCCAAACCGAGAATTCCAATAGTCACACGTAAAACATCAAGAGTTAGTAGGGAGTTAGAGTATATATTGAAGACCAAGTTATTCTTTCTTTCTAATCTCAATTCCACCATGCATATATGAAGTATACAATTAGTTCATTCATCATCAAGATCATCTTATTCAAGGTAGGTTATCCAATTCACAAAATTCATGAAGGATGACACAAATTAAGCCAAGGAATGAGTCTATCTTACATCAACCATATGACCAGAGTACATCTTATATATCAAACATTACAAGGTATTCATAGATTAGTTCCCCTACAAGAAATCTGACTACAAAGATTTATCCCCAGCACCAACTCATCTCCATAGTTTAAGGGGTCTCCAAGCATCTAGATCTACACCGAATTGTCTAGCCTCCCTGCTCAACAAGCTTTACTTTTTCCTTTCCTTTCACCTCCAACCTCACGTTCTCTCTCCCTCCTTGTTATTGTTTTTCTTCCCCTTTTTATTAAAGGAAGGACTAAGGTTTTATTATTGAAAATCCACAGCCATCATGTTGGATGGTTCCTAAAACAAGGAGACTAATCTCCCTTAATTCCAGCTTAAAGTTCCCTAGCCTTCCTTTTCTAGTCTTGTATGTTTTGTCCCATTAGATGAATTTGGTGTCCAACCTTAATCAGTCAAAGATGCTACTGTGGAAAGTAGAAATCAATGAAAATGGGTGGGGAAAAGAATACAAAACACATTAAGAAAGAAAAATTAAAAGGAGGCTACAGTTCTCCTTAACTAAAAACAAGGATTAATTGTACTAACTTACAACATTAAATTCTTACTAACTGATTATACATTACTTATAAAATAAATAAATATATCTATAATAAAATTTTGGGATCTCACAGTTTCTCATTGCCCAACTACTAATAGCAGGTATTGCCTAGCCAGCAACGTGTGGACTCATTGGATTCCATTTCTTCAATGATTAACGTCAATTTGAGAGGGTGTAGAGACATCTGCAAAAATTACAATTGAAAAAAAAAATACTACCACCATCAATCCAACCAAATCTGAAAAAACCCAAAATGAAAATAAACAACATAATGTCAGAGAAGAAAAGGGATTCATCGCACTCACATGAATAGGATGAACACTACTCAAATTTCACCACACCACAATCGTTTTCGCCTTCCCGCTTTCGTGCACACAATGTAAACATCAATTTCGCACTTTTTTTTGCCTTCGATTTAGGGTTTCTTGAGCACCATAAAGAAGGAGATTTTGTGTTTGATTTAAGGTTTCTGGAACAAAATAGAGAAAGGGTATTGCGTTCCTAAATCATTGAAATAACTACTTCAATGAATCCAGTGCGTGGAGAGAAAAGGCATCTGCCTGGAGAAAAATGGGCCAGTGCGTGGAAGAGATAGGGTTTCTGCGGGACCAAATACAAAGGCTTGGTTTTTCAACGAGGGGCTACTTTCATTGTGCAAAATTCCAAACTTACCCTTAATGACATTCAGAAAAAATGGGGTCCATCGCGTGTCAAATTAGTGTCAACCAGTCAAAGCGTGTCAAAGTATTCTTTTTCAAACGAATCCGTGTGCATTTAATAGAGTTAAATGGACATTTGCCATATGTGACCTTTGCCAAGTAAGAACATCAAATTTATGTGTCTCTAGTTTTATGATTCCTTAAAAGTTTAAATCCTTTTTCGGTCCCTAAGTTAAGTGCTGATGTTCAGTTTAGTCTCGCTTTTAAAAGTGTAAACCTTTGGTCCCTATGATTTATAAAATGTATCAAATCAATCCTATCCGTTAACAGTGTAAGAACGACGTTAAATGTCCCTATGATGTAGCAAATAAGTTATCCAACATGGCAAAAGATATGTTATAGGAAAGACAGATATGTAAAATGGGAAAACTTTGGCTGCCACCGCAATATCATGGCGGCATCCTCCAACCCTCCATTGACGCCACTTGCTAGCCACCAACAACCACCATGGCCAGCCCTCCATTAACACCACTTGCCAGCCACCAACAACCACCATGAAACCCTAGATCCACGAATCAAAGGAACCCAAAAGGCAAAAATACAAATTCATGAAGAACAATCAAGAAACTAAATATCCTTCCTTTCAAACTAAGTTATTCAAGGGAAAAATACTAGCAGGAATCAAATTCCAATATACCAAAATCCCCTAAATGTTGCCGAATCGCTACCCTAAATTAGATTCCCAATTCCTAAAACCCTAATCGCAGAATCAAGGATCCCAAATCACTACACCACCACTTGCAGAGGAAAATAGAGAAAACCCAATCCCAAAATCAGAATCAAAAACAAGAACAAAAAACCCCCAAATCTTCAAACGGAACCCTAAATCGCGAGACGCGCCAACAGCGAGCACAAACCCTTGTACTGCAAAGTCACCAGAGTCGAAACCTTGCGGTGACGCCACTACTGCCACCCCCACGAACGGGGACCATCACGCCGTAGAGATGAAGTTGCGTCGGCCTCCCTTCCTTACGTGAAACGAACCTGAACCGAGAAGAAAGGAGAAGAGGAAGAATGGCTAACGCGCCACCGCGAGCCACCTAGAGAATACGAAGAAGCCGTCAGAGTCACGGCCTTTCCACGCCGTCAGAGTCGCACCCTCTCGACGCCGTCGTCGTCACCTCCAAATGTCCCAGCCCAGGATTGGGTCTTTCTGCGAGAAGAAGAAGAAGTCACCCAAGATTGGGTCTTTCTGCGAGAAGAAGAAGAAGTCACCCAGGATTGGGTCTGCGAGAAGAAGAAGAAGTTAGGCTTGGGAAAAGTTTCAGATATTGTCACGTCAGCATTTTTTTTTACAGATCAGCTCTTCAGTAATTTCACCGTTATCAATTTTAACACCGTTAGACAGATAGGACTGAACTCAAACAAATTTGATAACATAGAGACCAAAGGTTTACACTTTTAAAAGCGAGGACTAAACAGAACATCAACACTTAACTTAGGGACCAAAAAAGATTTAAACCTTCCTTACATAATTCGATGACCTAATTTTATGCTAATAGACATGTTAATAATGATGTTATATATACATGCCCTAGTTGAACCTATTAAACACTGGACAAGTCTTATTTTATTTCTTGAAGACGTATCAAGAGTTGATTAAACTTTCTGGTGGTGTGTGATGAGAATGTTACTTGGTATTTTCTATGTTGTTATTCGATGTAGAGACTTGTTAAACTAGGATCTTGAGCTAGGTTAAGTGATGGGACCTGGTTTAAGAGAGTTAACACCTTTGCTGAAATGGGAATACAATTGTCTGATGGATGTTGGAATTGTAAAAGCTTCAAAAATCTTTGTTGCTCATTTTGTCTTGTTCTTTTTCTCTCCACCAATAGGACAAGCCAACATTCATATTTTGTGTTGAAGACAGAACACTCTTCTGTTAGGACTGTGATGAATAAATTCATTCAGTTGGAAGCCTTTCTGCAAACCACCAGCGCTTCCTAGCTACTGGTATCAGAGTGGCCTCAAGTTCTAGTTGCACCAAAGACAATGAAAATAATCACTTGGAGCCTCCCAATAGGAATGCACAACAAGTTTCCACCAAAGTTCCTTCTCAGCAAGTGCCTAGCTTCACATCCTCTTGGGTTGTTGATGACTTTCTGGAGTTAACAGGCTTTGAATCACTTGAGAAAGTAAGTGGCAGCTTTGTTTCATAATGATTTAGTTGCATATGTATATAATGAACTAACTCAATTAAGTAATTAGAGTGTTATAGCTGAAATAAGTTAGTAGCATTGCATGTTTCATTTGTTGTCCCTTTGGATATCTTTGAATTGCCACATGGAATAATAACATGGTTGTAGCCAATCATCATTGTACATGTGAAAATTTGATTTATGCTGAAGACACCCCAACAAATAGAAAATTCTTAGCTAGGTTATTGGTCTTTTGGAATATATCCCACTATCACTAACAATCCTCTTAGCCTGATAGCCTGATGCAAGTGTCAGATCAATGCAGTTTGGTTTTCTTTGATTTTTTCCTGATCAAGAGATTGATAAGGACAAGAATTACACTGAAGAATTTGTCTTGAATTAATTTTGCACAAAATTGTTTTCTTCCTTATTTTGATACATGCCATCACTTAATCAAGCATTCAATTTTTTATAAAGATAACAATATTATTAATAACATTTTATTAAACTCTGGTACTTGATTTCAGCTTCTTCTTCCTTTTTATGCTTTTCTATTATTGTTACTTAATAATATTGTGATTTGCCTCTTCTTGTGACTCTGGTTTTATTACTGTGCTCAGAAGTAATCTCTACAATTTGGAGAGCTGGAATGGCTTACAGATGTGGGTATTTTTGGTGAACAATTTACTCTGGAAGCCTTGGCCGCAACTGAAGTTCCTCAGCTTCCAGTAACTAATAATAGGAGCAGTGTTGCCTCATTTAGAACCTTCAAGTCCTACATGTCACACAAAAAACCTAGGATTGAAGTCCTAAATGATGATGATGAGTACTTTACTGTGCCTGATCTTGGCTAGGAACACAGATTCCCTTTGGGATGTTACAACATGATTGGAAAGACTAATTATGAGGAAAAAATTGTTTTTTTTCTTCTGTAAAAGATTTTTCAATGAAATATCGACAGAGATTATTATTTTCTCAAAAATTAACTATTTCAACCAGACACGTTGATATGGTGTATATTCAATTATTCATACTTCACTAAGGACACTCATTTTTGCAAATTGTGTGTGGAGTTGATAAGTATTGTACATTAGGTGTTTTTCTGCTGGATAACATAGAATTCCATGCTTTTGGAGAATGAAATTTTAATGTCCTTAGCCACTGTACATGCTTCATACACAAGGGATTCTCCCACTCTCACATCTTCCTAATTGATCCCAATAGTTTGAGTTCATTTTGTTTGTATGCAACAAACAATGCTATTTAATTTTACTCATTATTACTAGTTGGTATAGTTTATAGGTAATTAGTAAATACAATTTTTTTATAGGTAATTAGTAAGTTACTTTTATCATTTTTTTTAGGTTCCTATTTTTTTTTTCTGTTACTGTTTCAAAGATCATGCCCAATTGAACCTTATTAAATGAAATGAGCAATGTGTATTTTGTTTTACATATATGTAGAAGGTCATTATTGCTTTTTCCTTCCGGGTAGTTCTTTTACAAATTGTTATTTTGGAAATGGTGAACAATTTCAATCAATGAACTTGTAGTTGTTAGCATACAAAACCACATTGAACTTAAGCAGTTTTTTAGTTGTACAGAACCAACTTAAGAAATAACTACATAAGAATGGATACATAATTAGTTACTCTAGAAATTAATTTGATGAAATGTAGCCTAAAGAACCACTACATTTGTTGTACATAACAAGTTTCATTCTAGACCACATACCCTTCATTGTATAACCACTTACTACACTACTAAAGTAATATGATCATTGATATTGAAGTTAAAGCATTTGTTGTAGTTATACATAACCAACTTAAGAAATAACCACATAAGAGTGAGTACATAACCAGTTACTGTACCAATAAATGTGAAAAAATCTATCCTTAAGAACCACGATATTTGTTGTATATAAGCAATTCACTAAATAACCACATAAGACTGACCATATAACCATTTACTACACCAAAGAAATGTGGTCATTCATATTGAAGTTAACTACTTTTATTGTTGTGTAAAACCCCTCTCAGAAATAACCACATAGGACTGAGTACATAACCAGTTATTGCACCAATAAATGTGATGAAATATATCCTCAAGAACCATAACATTTGTTGTACATAAGCAATTTAGTAAATAACCACATAAGACTTACTATATAACCATTTATTGCACCAAAGAAATGTGATCATTCACATTGATGTTAACCACTTTTATTGTTGTACAAAACCCTTTTCAGAAATAACCACATAGGATTGAGTATATAACCAGTTACTGCACCAATAAATGTGAAGAAATCTATGTTGGAACAATCGGTATCGTTTGGAGAGTATAACGCAGTGGAATAAAACTTAGAATAGCGGAAAGCGTGTTCAGTCACTTTTTAAATTAAAATGGTCAGTTTTCAAAAATAAATTTTCTAAGAGAAAATTTGTCGAACAGTTGATGTGCAAATAAAATTAAAGAGTGTAAGGAGTAGAAACGCGAGCTTCTCCTATTCACGAGACCAGGCAGAGCACCTTGCTAACTCGAAGAGAACCGCTATGACTATCGACACACGAAACACGAGCTTCTCCTATTCACGAGACCAAGCAAGGAAACTTGAACTATAGTTTTTGAGAACTTCCTCTGACAAACAGTATTCTCTAATAGCTTTCTGTTCAACAACGTTAATTCTGAAGTTCTCAGAAGTCCAATATATAGCCAGCTACTCTGAATATCAAAGGTCAAGTCCCAACTGCCAGTAATAATCGATTATTGTAAGTAATAATCGATTATCCAAGTCCGTTATAGGTTTTTCAAAAACATATTTCAAAAACAGACATGTGATGATCAATTATTTGGAGTGATAATAGATTATTCCTGAAAGACTCATGATAATCGATTATTGCTCCTCATAATCGATTATTTCAGTACATTATCTAAAATACAAATTTTACAAACTTTGAGGACTTTCCTACTATAATCATATTCTACAATTTGCTTTAAAAAACTATCTCAAATATCTTCTTCAGGTTAAACTTTTTGTAGCATCATCAAAACAATTTACTTCAAGATTTACCAATGCTCCTCATTGGTAACAATCTCCCACTTTTAGATGATGATAAAAAATTCAAGTTTTTTTTTAAAAAACAACTTTGGCTTTCCTGCAAAACATACAAGCTAACAGACAACAACAAAGTTAGCAATACCTGTATCAATTTATATTATACTTCTCCCCTAAAAATATACTTCTCCCCCTTTTTTATCATAAGCAAAAATATTAATGTAAAAATCTCCCCCTTAATATGATCCCCCCCTCAATTAAACAATGTATGTAAACAAAAGATCATTTTATTCATAAGGGAAAGGAGTACATTAACATCATAAAGAGAAACATACTAGCAACAAAACATAGAAGCATCAATAATCAAACAAAACATGCTAACATAGTAACCTATCTCTAAAACTCAGGGCTAGGGGATCTCTCAGGTGGTTGAAGGTTGAGATGAGTTTCAATATTTGTTAGGCGAACATCAAGATCATGAAATTGATCAACCACATATTCATCATGAGCTTGCTGCCACTCATAAATTTCTTCAAAGTGTGTTTTCTGTGCAAGACTCAGATCCTCTAATTGCTTAGGTAATCTAGCAAAATGTTCTTCCATAGAAATTGAGGATGATGAGGGTATGTTGGATGGACCAACATTAGAAGGAGCAGTAGCACTAACTGGTTCTGCCATGTGAGTATCCATGTCATCTTCTTCACCATCATCTGAATGATCATCATTTTATGAATAATTGCATTTCCCCGAGTAACAAATCCCATTTGGCGAAAAGTGATGTCTCCAATCTCAGAACCAATAGCTTGAAGTGCTTGAACATGTTCTCCTTCCATATTAACACCTTTGTATTCTAGAATTCTAGAGATGAGAAGAGCATAAGGAAAATGATAGGAACGAGATTTCTTAGCTTTTACCATGGTGTCAGCAATAAGAGCAGGCCAATCAATGTGTATGTGATTTAAGATCCCATACAGAAGAAGCAGATCCTGTTCAGAGCATTGGGCATGATTGGTTGCTCTAGGACACAATATCCATACAATCAAATAATGAATCATCCTCTCTTCAACCTTGAAACCACCAACAAGTAGTTGCCTACGGTTGGTCTGCTATTTAGGATGGCGTATGAAAGATTGAAAAGCCAACAGTCGGTTGAAATCTGGAATTCTAAGATGAACTTTCACAGCATCATCCCAGATGGTAAGTTGAGCCACGTTGGTCCACACATCATCATCCAAAATTATGCGGACGCCTTTCACTTTGGTGGATATAATCCCGTCTCGATATCTCAAATTAAAATAGAAGACTCGGATGAGATCGAGATAAATGCAACCTTTTTGCTCCACTAAATGTGTAAGACCTTGACCAGCAAAAAGATCCAGAAATTGAAATCCATAGAAACGATAAAAGTCAAGGCGAATATACTTTACCGCCATGATTCGTCTCTCTTGCCAAGAATTGACATAATCCGCATGCTTTTCTTGATCTGAAATCCACCCATCAATGGTTGCAGGACTAGGTTGAGAAGAAGAAGAGGCTCTAGCATTTCTTCTACGGATTCTACTGGATTCAGCCATGGAAGGAGTTTGAAGTAATGAGACTTTGAGAGAGTGAAGAGAAATGGAGAGAATTTTTGCTTTAGATTTGATTTCAGCAGTTTTTGGGTGCAAAGGAGTGACCATTAATCGATTATAAGGGGCTATTTATAAGAAAAATGGAAAAACTAGTCGTTTATGGCCGTTTATAGCCGTTATAGAGCTCTCCAACGACTCTATTTTTGTAACTGTGCGCGTGATAATCGATTATTGTTAGTGATAATCGATTATCAGTTCATGAGTCACTTCCCAGAAATTGCACAATAATCGATTATGCTTGAGGATAATCGATTATCTGTTCATAATTTCCTAGATTTGAGTTTAAGTTTGAATAATCAATTATTACCTTACGATAATCGATTAAAAACGCTAATTTTTTACGAAAATTGAAAAATTCTCATAAACTTTGATCCTAAGACATATCTAGCACTCTTAACTCTCTTCTAAGCTCACAGAATCTATCCTTTGGAAGTGCCTTTGTGAAAATATCAGCTAATTGATGTAAGGTATCAATATATTCAATTTGACAATCTCCCTTTTGAATATGGTCTCTTAAGAAATGATGTCTAATCTCAATGTGCTTAGTTCTTGAATGCATTATGGGGTTCTTAGTCAGATTTATAACACTAGTATTAGCACATTTTAATGGAATATGATCAAGGAAGATATCAAAGTCTTCCAGTTGCTGTTTCATCCACAAAATTTGGGCACAACAATTTCCACCAGCAATATATTCAGCTTCAGTGGTAGATAAAGCTACATACGTTTGTTTCTTTGAGTGCCAAGACACCAAAGAACATCCCAGAAAATGACAGGTTCCACTAGTACTTTTCCTATCAATTTTACAATCACCATAATCTGCATCAAAATAACCTATTAAACTAGGTGAAGCATCAAAAGGATACCAAAGTCCAAAAGAAGTGGTTCCCTTAAGGTATTTTAAGATTCTCTTGACAATAGTCAAATGAGATTCTTTAGGATTTGCTTGGTATCTAGCACACACACAGACACTTTTCATAATATCTGGTCTACTAGCAGTTAGGTACAACAAGGATCCTATCATGCCTCTAAACATATTTTCATTTACTCCTTCTCCAGATTCATCCTTATCTAAATAACATGAAGTTTCCATAGGTGTATTTGCTTCTTTGCAATTATCCATACCAAATTTCTTAAGAACTTCCCTACAATATTTTGTTTGGGAGATAAAGGTACCTCCATTCATTTGTTTTATTTGTAATCCTAAAAAGAAATTTAACTCACCCATCATAGACATCTCAAACTCACCTTGCATTATTTTTGCAAATTCTTCACACAAAGAATTATCAGTAGATCCAAAAATAATATCATCTACATAAACTTGCACAATCAAGATGTGTTTTCCTACTTGCTTAATAAATAAGGTTAAATCAACCTTACCTCTAGAAAAGTCATTATCAATTAAGAAGGTACTAAGTCTTTCATACCAAGACCTAGGTGCCTGTTTAAGACCATACAGAGCCTTTTTCAATTTATACACATGATCAGGATATTTGAAATCCTCAAAACCGGGAGGTTGACTAAAATACACTTCCTCTTTTATAAAACCATTTAAAAATGCACTTTTCACATCCATTTGATACAGTTTAAATTTCATCAAAGATGCATATGCAAGTAATAATCTAATTGCTTCTAACCTGGCTACCGGTGCATATGTTTCATCATAGTCTATACCTTCCTCTTGATAGTAGCCCTTTGCAACTAGCCTTGCTTTGTTCTTTGTGATGTTTCCATCCTTATCAAGCTTGTTTCTAAATACCCATTTAGTTCCAATGACTTGATAATCATCTTGCTTCAGAATAAGTTCCCAAACTTCATTCCTTTCAGATTTAGCTCTTCTTGCATAGCAACGCACCACTTATCATCTTGAAGAGCTTCCTTTATGTTTTTGGGTTCTATCTAAGACACAAAAGTTACAGTTAGACAGAAATTATTAAGATTGTGTCTAGTAGTTACCCCTTTTGATATATCTCCAATGATGTTGTCCAAAGAGAGTCCTCTTGGTTGTTGATAGCTTTTAGGATCAACAGCTTGAGGTGTTTCTTGAAGTTCCGGAGGATAGTTTTCATTTAGATACATCTCTTTCAAAGCTTCCCTTAAATAATATCATCACCTACAATAGGTTTATTTGACTCAAGAGGGTTTACCTCAAGGTCCACAATCTCATCAAAGACAACATGCATTGATTCTTCAATTATCAAAGTTCTTCTATTGAATACTCTATATGCTTTTCTAGTCAAAGAATATCCTAGAAAAATTGCTTCATCAGATTTTGCAAAGAATTTACCAAGATTATCTTCACCATTATTCTAGACAAAGCATTTGCATCCAAAGATTTTCAAATGAGACACATTTGGTTTTCTACCATTTAAATATTCATAAGGAGTTAATTTTAGAATTGGCCTAATAAGCATCCTGTTCAACACATAACAAGCAGTACTAACTGCATCAGCCCAAAAATATTTTGGCACATTAGATTCATTCATAAGAGTCCTAGCTAATTCTTCTAATGATCTATTTTTCCTTTCAACAACACCATTTTGTTGGGGAGTTCTAGGTGCAAAAAAGTTATGTGCAATGCCATATTCTTCACAAAACTTTTAAAAAGATTCATTTTCAAATTCACCACTGTGATCACTTCTCAATGTTGTGATTTTCAAATCTTTTTCATTTTGAATACGTTTAGCAAAAGATTTAAAGGCTTTAAAGGCTTCACTTTTCAAAGTTAAAAAGAAAGTCCACGTAAATCTAGTATAATCATCAACAATTACAAGAGCATAGTAATTTCCTCGAAAACTTTTAATTCTAGATGGACCAAATAAGTCCATATGCAAAAGTTCTAAAGGTTTTGAAGTAGAAATCATGCTTTTGGATGAAAATGAAGATTTGGTTTGTTTACCTTTTTGACATGCAGTGCATAATTTGTCTTTCTCAAATTTCAGTTTAGGCAAACCAATTACAAGATCTTTTGAAATTAGTTTATTCAAATGTTGCATATAAATATGTGCAGCTCTTTTATGCCATAACCAAGGATTTTCTTCTTTAGAAACTAAGCATGTTATACTATGACTAGATGCACTTTCACTATCAATTAGATATATATTGTTATGCCTAACACCTTGCAAAGCAATATCAGTAGAATCTTTAAAATAAACAGTGCATTTATCACTTTCAAATGTTACCTTGAGACCTTTGTCACATAATTGACTTATGCTCAGGAGGTTATGTTTGAGGCCTTCAACATACAAGACATCTCTTATAGTCAATGTGTTACCTCCTCTAATGTCTCCGGTGCCCATGATTCTACCTTTGTTGTTATCCCCATAAGTTACGAATCCTTGCTTTTTCTTCTCAAAAGAGATAAACCTTTTCTTGTCACCGGTCATGTGTCTTGAACATCCACTGTCAAGATACCACAATGACTTCTTTGACTTAGTAGGTTCCTACAAAACAAATTAGCAAGAATTTTAGGTCCCCAATCTCATTATGGGTCCTTGGGGTTAGTTCATGTAAGCATATATCATTTCACAACTTTAACCCATGCATATTTACCATTTAATGTTGCATTTGTTTGATGTATTTCCATGCTTCATACAGTAAAAACAACAAACATTCACTTTATTTTTAACAAAAGTCCCTTTTTCAACCCAAACTCTATGAGTTCTTTTAGTTTTAGACTTTTTGTTTTGATGCATGCTTGTGCGCCTGACATTGCTTCTACCAAAATCTAATTTAACATGTGATTTAGGCTTTGTTGCCTTTGCAAGTAAATTCTCAAGAATGTCAATGTCAAACATATGACTTTTGCAAGATAAACACTTAACAGGTTCAATAGTTGCATTTGAATCAGACAATTTCGTTTCTAAATTGCTAACTTTATTTCTTAAAACAACCTCATCATCAAGTAATTTTTCATATTTTAATTTCAAATCATTAAGCTCCTTTTTGAGCTTTTTATGTGCAACATCAAGTTTTTTAGATTCATTCATTAATTCAAAGAAAGCTTTTTGCAAGTATAATTCACTAGATTCAGAGCTGGAATCACTTACTTGACTTCCAGTATCTTCTGATTCGGCCATTAGACATATATTTGCTTCTTTATCTGAATCACTTGAGCTTGTTGAGCTGGACGCATTGTCTTCCCAAGCTATGTAAGCTTTCTTTTTCTTCGGAAACTATCTTTCCTTCTTTTCTTCACTTTTCTTACCCTTTGGACATTCAGTTTTCATGTCCTCTTTCTCCACATCCGTAGCATTTAACACTTGAAGGAGAATCTTGATTTTCTCTCCTTTCTTTACAGAATTTTTCCTTCCCTTTTGCTTTCATAAAGTTAGCAAATTTCTTTATCATGAGGCTCATGTTCTCCTCATCATCAAAATCATCATCTTCAAACTTTTTAGAGCTCTTTCCTTTAGAAATCTCGGACTTGAAGGCAAGTGTTTTTCTTTTGCCTTGATCTTCTTCAGCAGTTAATCTCCTCAACTCAAGCTCGTGCTCACAGATCTTTCCAAATAGAATTGGCATCGTCATTTGAGAGAGATTTTGTGACTTTGAAATGACAGTCACCTTTGGTTGCCAAGACCTGTCCAATGATTTCAAAATTTTGACATTTAATTCATCAGTATCAAAAGTCTTACCCAAACCAGTCAAGTGGTTCACTATGTGAGTGAAACGCTTTTGGACATCAGAAATAGTTTCTCCAGGTTGTATTCTGAACATCTCATACTCCTGGATGAGAGTGTTCTTCCTTGCATGTTTCACATCCTCTATACCCTCATGTGTGACTCTAAGGACTTCCCACATTTCCTGTGCTTTCTTACACACTGAAATTCTATAAAATTCATGAAGTACAACAGCAGATGAAATAATATTATGAGCTTTAATATCAAACTGAGCTCGTCTATCAAAGTATGGAAAGTTTGAAACAATCGGTATCGTTCGGAGAGTATAACTATCAAAAAGTTTGAAAAACTATCAAAGCAAGCTCTGATACCAATTGTTGGAACAATCGATATCGTTCGGAGAGTATAACGCTGTGAAATAAAACATAGAATAACGGAAAACGTGTTCAGTCACTTTTTAAATTAAAATGGTCAGTTTTCAAAAATAAATTTTCTAAGAGAAAATTTGTCGAACAGTTGATGTGCAAATAAAATTAAAGAGTGTAGGGAGTAGAAAAATCACACAAGTAATTTTTATACTGGTTCGATTCAAAAGAATCTACGTCTAGTTGTTAATCACTATAAAAAGTGATTAACAATTTCACTAAAAACAATTTTTTTAGATTACAACAATAATGAATAAAAATATGATTAAACCTTCCTTCGACGAACGAACCGGAAGAAGAACACTCTGCCAACTCGAACAGAACCGCTCCGACTATCGACACACGAAACGCGAGCTTCTCCTATTCACGAGACTAGGCAGAGCACCTTGCTAACTCGAAGAGAACCGCTCCGACTATCGACACACGAAACACGAGTTTCTCTTATTCACGAGACCAAGCAAGGGAACTTGAACTATAGCTTTTGAGAACTTCCTCTGACAAACAATATTCTCTAATAGCTTTCTGCTCAACAACGTTACTTATGAAGTTCTCAGAAGTCCAATATATAGCCAGCTACTCTGAATATCAAAGGTCAAGTCCCAATTGCAGTAATAATCGATTATTGTAAGTAATAATCGATTATCCAAGTCCGTTATAGGTTTTTCAAAAACATATTTCAAAAACAGATTTGTGATGATCGATTATTTGGAGTGATAATCGATTATTCCTGAAAGACTCATGATAATCGATTATTGCTCCTCATAACGATTATTTCAGTACATTATTTAAAATACAAATTTTACAAACTTTGAGGACTTTCCTACCACAATCATATTGTACAATTTGCTTTAAAAATCTATCTCAAATATCTTCTTCAGGTTAAACTTTTTGTAGCATCATCAAAACAATTTA
Source organism: Vigna reflexopilosa (assembly GCA_027742785.1). Classification (NCBI taxonomy): domain Eukaryota; kingdom Viridiplantae; phylum Streptophyta; class Magnoliopsida; order Fabales; family Fabaceae; genus Vigna; species Vigna reflexopilosa. Next base: position 21,469,033 of record CM050930.1, on the reverse strand, counting down.
CTTCAAGATTTACCAATGCTCCTCGTTGGTAACAATTTATTCTAAAAAACTACTAGAATTATTTTACCACACGAGTTTGATAGCATACCACAAACCCTTGATTGGATAACCACTTACTAGAGTAATTAATATGATCCTTCATATTCAACTTAAGCAATTTTGTACATGTACATAATCAGCTTAAGAAATAACCACATACGATTGAGCACATAACCAGTTACTGCACCAATAAATGTGATGAAATATATCCTCAAGAACCATTACATTTGCCTTTTACAACGAGTTTGATACTACAACACATATCCTTGATTGGATAACCACTTACTACACCTAAGTAATCTGCTTTATATTGAATTAAAGCATTTTTTTATTTGTACATAATGACCTTAACAAATAACCACATACCACTTAAGATATAACCAGTTACTGGACCAATACTTGTCAAATCAGTTTTTCACGCACTTGTGCCATCTGTGTTTGATTTTTGCAGGGTGCTCATAATTAAGTGTTTTAATCATTTTACTTCGCTGTGCTATGGTTTAAGACTTATTCAAGTTCAGGATTGGATGACTATGTTATTTTGTTATTAATCATTTCGTTAGTTGTACAGAACCAGTTTAATATATAATCAAATAATGTTAAAGGTATAACCAATTACTGCAACAATTTCTCAATTCTTTTTAATATGAAAGCAACATGATATAAAACTTAGAACATAACATACATTACAGTAGTAAGTGGTTATTTGTTCATTCATATGTGGTTATTTCCTAAATTGGTTATGTACATTTACAAAATTGAGTCAATACATATGAAGGATGATATTAATTAGTATAGTAAGTAGTAATAAATCTTGTATTGAATTAATGTAGGAAAACCAGGTAGATGGTCCATATAAATAAATCTTTTAATTATATTGAATTTGATGAACAAAATTTAATGGTGCAATAAGTGGTTATTTGCTCATTCGTATATGGTTATTTCTTAAACTGGTTATGTGTATCTACAAAATTGATTAAGTTGATTATGAAGGATGATATTAATTAGTCCAGTAAGTAGTAATTATTCTTCTATTGAATTAATGTAGGAAAAGTAGGAACATGGTGCATATAAATACATCTTTGGATGATATTGAATTTGATGAACAACATTTAATGGTGGAGTAAGTGGTTATTGACTTATTCGTACGTGGTTATTTCTTAATCTGGTTATGTACATCTACAAAATTGATTATGAATGATGATAATAATTAGTCCAGTAAGTAGCAATTATTCTTCTATTGAATTAATGTAGGAAAAGTAGGGACATGAAACATATAATAAATACATCTTTGGATGATATTGAATTTCATGAACAATATTTAATAGTGTAGTAAGTGGTTATTTGCTCATTCATATGTGTTTGTTTCTTAAACTGGTTATGTTCATCTACAAAATTGATTAAGTTGATTATCAAGGATGATAGTAATTAGTCCAGTAAGTAGTAATTATTCTTCTATTGAATTAATGTAGGAAAGGTAGAACATGGTGCATATAAATACATCTTTGGATGATATTAAATTTGATAAACAACATTTAATGGTGCAGTAAGTGGTTATTGACTCATTCGTATGTGGTTATTGGCTCAATACTTATACAATTAACCAAAAATTAAAGCTTGGGACTTTGGTAAAACATGTATGCGAAGAACAAAAAGTTTTTCTATTCCATAAATACAGGATATTTGCCATAAATAGTTTTTCTATTCCATAAAACATTGGAATCGAATAATGCGATGGTATAAAATGAAAAAACTTTACAAGTAAATTTTCAAGTTGGTATTGAAATTCATACTTTTTGGGCTTGAGAAAAACATTACTTGTCCTATCACTCAACTACAATCCTGTGATGAGAAAAGAACAAAGGAAAAAGAAGGATACAACTTTCTTCCGATGACGTCCACTCTCCGATGATGTCCACCCTCCGATCATATCCACCCTCCGATCACGTCCATCCTTCGATTATGTGGCACCCATGGAGTTCTCGCGTTTCTCTATCAAACCTTGCTCCCTTTAGTCTGGGGTTTTCCAAAATCAAGCAAAAAGAAAATGAAAGATAAACAAATGAAGAGAAAAGAAGGAAGGAAGAAGAAGCATACAACTTTCTTCCGATAAGGTCCACCTTCCGATGACGTCCACCACCCTCCGATTAAGTCGCACCCATGGAGTTCTCGATATCTCGCGTTCTCGTTCAACCCTTGCCCTGACACGAAAATGAAATGGTTCAGCAAAAGTGAAATTAGTGAAACAACCAAATTGAAACACAAAGTTTCATTTACTCAACTCGAAATGACGAAATTAACCTTCGTCATAGTCATAAAATTTGGGCCCCACTGCGTGTCAAATGAGTGTCAAACACTTAAAGTGTGTCAAAGTATTCTTTCTGATTTTCTACATACCCTTTTAAAACTCATGGTCTGACATTTCTTGTTGCAGAACATCTGCTTTTGCCAATAATATTTTATTGGGTTAAGCATATTTTTAGTTTTTGAATGTACATGTCAAATTAAAATTTTAATTCTTAAATTTAAAAAATGAATGAATATAATCTAGTGAAGTTAATGTGTTTCTGCTTGATAAACAATGTTTCAAGTTAACATTTGAGTTAAAATGTGTGAAAATGGTATAGATAATACAAATATCATTCTAAAATGTGTTTGACAAGTTAAAAGAAGTTGAGAGAGTTGGGATATGAGAAGTATATCCATTTATTTTTAAAGTTTAGAGATCAAAATGTTTTAAATTTTGAGATAGACGAATTTTAATTTCACATTGCAAAAAGTCCTCTAGCATAATGAAATTCAACAATTTGTAAATTAATTTTTTTTCTTTCTGCCATATCTGGTATCAATATTCTCATGCAAATATTCAATCCTTCTTTCACCTCTCCACCATCACCACATATAAAGTTAGGTTCATAGTGGAAATGAGGGTTCAGAAAATAGGCAGCTGCATGCAAAGGCCTATGAAGTTGATTATCCCATTGAGCATCAATTATTCTCCAAACCTCTTCATAACTACATCAATTATGCTATATCAAAAATAACTTCACACATAAGTAATCAAACATTGAATGAGTAAAAGTTTGAAAATTTACATCTTTTTGATAATGTTAAAGTTAGACCTAATCTTCTCTTTTGAACAATTCATCTCTTCATAAATGAAACCCATTGCGGGTTTTACATCTGAGTCCACTAATCTTAAGCCCACCATAAGAGGGGCAATGATAACGGTTTAAAACACCGTTATTTGTGATATGATTTTGATACTAAAAGCACTTAGAAACTTGCTTGAAATCATACCTTTTCAATAAACTGTGTGAATAAGACAGTTGAGGTTGATTTCAATGGATTTATGACTAATTCCATTTGTTTTGACAGAGATTGAGGTAATACTGGAAGAAGAGATGAAAAGCCAAGAAGATAGAGCTCAGAAGGGCTTAAAAAGGCATCAAAAGGAGGGAAAATATGAAGCCTGGGCGACCAAGAGCGAAGCTCAAGCGAACTGTATCGACGTCCATCGCCCGGGCGAGAATCCTGGTCGCTTAGGCGACGAGGCCGTGTAGCTTGGGCGACCATATTCGTGGATCGGGCCCTTTTTCTACTCCCTTTCAATTCTTTTGGATTGGAACCTGTTTTGGCACACCTTTGACACTATTTAAAGGACCCTAGGGCTCTAGGTTTTGCATCCCTGGCAGAGAAGAGCATAGCAATACACTATTTTCCCAATTCTTAGGCTTTCATTCTCATTTTTTCTTCCATTGTTCATAGAGTTCCCCTATGTCTATAGGGAACTAATTTCTATTTCTTGTTGGGGAATGATGTAACCTTGTAAACTCTCATGTATTTGAATTGATTCTTAATTTCATATGCTTTTTCATTAATTGTTAGAGTAATTCATCTGTTTCTATTCTTGCTTATACAATATCATGATTTATGAATTACATGAGTGCCTAGAGGTTCCTTACAATTCAGGTTCTTTTTGAATTACTCCTAAGGGTTATATTTCTCAGGGATGAGGGTATGAGTCTTAGTCGTCTTAATCTCTTGTTCTTCACATCTTTTTACAAGGAATGCTAGGAATTGTATGAACTGGTAATTATAGACAGGCTTATTCACCGAGGGATCAGGTTTAGGTAATTTAGTGAGAGACGTTGGCATTAATGCATAAAGAAGAATTCTTATATACATGAGAGGGAACTTGGTGAAATCTAACCCTAACAACATACCCATCTCATATAAATCAACCTCCGTTCATCTCCGTGCTCTTTTGCCATTGATCAATTCAATTTTATTTTATTTTATTATTTTTGCCAAACCCAATGATCTCTTTTTATTTTTAAGTCTTAATTAATCTTGTTATCACAAAATTGTTCAGCGTCGAGAGTCCTCTGGGATACGATACTTGGTCTTAACATTTTATATTACTTGGGCGACTCGGTACACTTGCCGATTTGCCCCAACAAGTTTTTGGCGTCGCTGTCGGGGACTCACGATTTAAGCTATTCTATTTGTGTGATTCTTGATTAACTTTGACTTTATTTTTATTTTTTTAATTTTTGTTTTTATTCTTTTTTTTTTAAAAAAATGTGTTTTATTCTTTTTATTTTTGTTTTTGTACTAACAGTGTTTCCTAGGGTTTTGTGTCTAATGCTTGCAGGATGCATTTCAGACAAGAATTTAACTATATGGGCACTCAATTCTACCAAGGTAATCTCAACCACTGGTGGAAACCTCACTCAAGCATGAATCAAAGTCAATTTGGGCAAGCTGGTGGACTACTCACTATACCACCGCAAGCCAACAAGCTTGAGGAGGCTCTCAAGCAGTTCAAGCAGGAATCTCTCTCAATTCGAGAAAGCACTCAAGCAGCATCTGAAAGGATGGAGGCGCAGTGTAAGTTCATAATTCAGAAGCTAAATTATATCAAGGACAACATGAACCCCAAAGAGTAATGAAGGATGTTGTCAACAAAAGTGACGAGGTTTTAGATGAGAGAAAAGTAGAGGAAGACAAAAAAGAAAAGAGAGAGGATGAGAGAAAAATAGAGAAAGAAGAAGAAGAAAGCTTGAGTGAAAAAGAGAAAGAAGAAGAGAAAGAAAGAAAAAAGAGTGAGAGAGAAGAAAAAGAAAGAGAGGAAGAAGATGAGAGAAAAATAGAGAGAGAAGAAGAAGAAAGATTGAGTGAAAGAAAGAAAGATGCAAAGGAGGAGGAAGAAAAAGAAGAGAGAAAAAGTGAGGTTGAGAAAAAAGAAAAAAGGAAGAATGTGGAGAAATAGAGGAAAGAAAAAGAAGAGGTTGAGAGAAAAAAGAAAAAAATTGAGAAAAGTCCTTTGTGCCTTAAGGAGTGTCCCAAGGAGGAAAAAAAGAAGGAAGAAAAGAAAAAGAGGGAGGGGAAGGATGAAAGGAAAAAGAAAGAATCATATGAAAAACCCTTCCTCACTCAAAGAAACATCACAGGAAGAAGAAAGAAAAACAGTTTGAGCGATTCATGGGAGTCTTCAAGAAATTGGAGAATAAACTTCCTGTGATTAGAACACAGCAGCAAGCTCTTATTTATATTAAATTCCTGAAGAAATTCAACAAAAAAAATGTCAAGAAAAAGGAAACAATTGAGGCACCGGGCAACTACATGTGATCAAGCGTCTACTGAAGGACACTACTGATTAAGCTTATTGGGTCAAACTAGTGACGTTAAAGAAGCGCTTGCTGGGAGACAACCCAGTTCCTAATTTTTTTTTATCTTTTATTTTGTTTTATTTTTTTTTAATTTATTATTTGTGTGGTTTGGATTTGATTTTTTTTTGTGTGCTTGAGTTTTTTTTTCTCGGATAAGTGCTGCTTCTGATGGCAGTAAGGATAACATCTACTGATGAATGCTTCTACAACATCTACTGATAGATGTTAGGTGACTAGGCATCTACTGATGGATGCCAGTGAATATGAGAAAGATTGATGTCTATTGAGGGATGCCAAAGAAGACAAGAAATATTAGCATCTACTGATGGATGTTATTATGAACACTAGGTCAAGCTAGTGACGTTAAAGAAGCGCTTGCTAGGAGGCAACCCAATTTTCTGCACTTTTCTTTTTAAATTTAATTTTTGTTTTTATTTTATTTTATTTTTATTGTGCTCTGCTTGAATGAACTAAACTGCTTTGATTCAACTGTGTTTGTTTTATGATGAGTATTGTGAGATTCTAGTGTATTGATTGATGTTGAGATGATGCATGATGTGATAATATACAGGTGATGGTTCACAATGTATATAACAGGTGCTTGAGAAAAAAATTGATTGAGATACTGAGCAGGGTGTTTTTCTGAATTCTGGGACTTGTGAGTCTACCTATGTGAGAATTGGGCTTCAAAGTTTTCTTGTGAATAATTGCTTTTACTTTGGAAGCATTAATGATTTTGCCCAAATTTTCTGTGATTGAACTACTTGCTTGCAGGTTTCATATGATCAAGGCCATCTTTTGTTATCCCTTATTCTTTTGGCCTTCAAATAATTTTTGCACACTCAAAAGAGAATAATTTGTTCTAACCTTTGAACCTTGAATCTTATGCATGTTTTGAAAAACTTTTTGAAAATCTTTACCTTGAGTTAAGTTGAGTACATTTGATGAGCTTTTGATAAAGGTTCAAGTTTGGGGTTGCTAGGTAACAACCCACTTCTCTAGGCAGTGAGAAATAAAAAGAAAAAGCAAAGGCAAAAGAAAAGAAAAATAAAAGGAAGAGTCACTGCAAGGGAAAGCTGGGAAAAAGAAAGAGAGTTTGTTTTTAAATGTTAAATTCACAATTGTCTCTCTTAACGCAAGGAACTTTGTTGTCTAGAAAAACCAATTTCCTTCTTAGCCCAGCCAAGTTACATGCCATGAAAAGCCCTTATGATGATTACGTGCTTGTGAGTATGTTTGATTGTGGTTAAATGAAAGGCAAAATTAATTTCTGTGACATTGTGATAGCAGAGTGAAACACCTTATTATACACCTTTGAGTCAAGTGAAACACTCTTGAGTGCTTGAGTGATATACTTTTGAATGCTTGAGTGAAACACTTTCCTTGGTGAGGAATGGTTTTTGAATTCCTGATTGCATCTCTGCTTGGTTGATTGATCATTCTTAAGAATAACACCTGTTGAAAATGTATGATCATCATTTTGACTTTGATTGAGTTAAGACATTTGCACATCTTGACTGAGATCTTCATGCTGAATTGATAAAAGTGATTTCTTGTCCTGGAAAGAAAAGTTTTTGAAAAATGTTGAGTCATTGCAGTGATTGTTCTGAAGAGCTGAGTTACATTTTGTTTCCTTGAGGACAAGCAAAGTTCTAAGTTTGGGGTTGTGATAACGGTTTAAAACACCGTTATTTGTGATATGATTTGGATAGTAAAAGCACCATTTTTCACTTAGAAACTTGCTTGGACTCATACCTTTTCAATAAATTATGTGAATAAGAGAGTTGAGGTGGATTTCAATGGATTTATGACTAATTCCCTTTGTTTTGACAAAGATTGAGGTAATACTAGAAGAAGAGATGAAAAGCCAAGAAGATGGAGCTCAGAAGGGCTTAAAAAGGCACCAGAAGGAGGGAAAACACGAAGCCCGGGAGACCAGAAGCGAAGCTCAAGCGAGTTGTATCGATGTCTGACGCCCGGGCGAGAATCCTGGTCGCCTGGGCGACGAGGCCGCGTAGCTTGGGCGACCATATTCGTAGCCCGGGCCAAACATGAGGCTCTCTTCTCGCCTGGGCGACCTTCTTAGACGCCTGGGCAACGATTTTCGTGGATCGGGCCCTATTTCTGCTCCGTTTCAATTCTTTTGGACCGGACCCTATTTTGGCACGCCTTTGACACTATTTAAAGGACCCTTGGGCTCTAGGTTTTGCATCCCTGGCAGAGAAGAGCATAACAATACACTCTTTTCCCAATTCTTAGGCTTCCATTCTCATTCTTTCTTCCATTGTTCATAGAGTTCCCCCATGTCCATGGGGAACAAATTTCTATTTATTGTTGGGGAATGATGTAACCTTGTAAACTCTCATGTATTTGAATTGATTCTTAATTTCATATGCTTTTTAATTAATTGTTAGAGTAATTCATCTGTTTCTATTCTTGCTTATACAATAGCATGATTTATGAATTGCATGAGTGCTGTGAGGTTCCTTACAATTCAGGTTCTTGTTGAATTACTCCTAAGGGTTATATTTCTCAGGGATGAGGGTATGAGTCTTAGTCGTCTTAATCTCTTATTCTTCACATCTTTTTACCAAGAATGCTAGGAATTGTATGAACTGGTAATTAGGGACCGAGGGATCGGGTTTAGGTAATTTAGTGAGAGACGTAGGCATTAATGCATAAAGAAGAATTCTTATGTACATGAGAGGGAACTTGGTGAAATCTAACCCCAACAACATACCCATCTCATATAAATCAACCTCCGTTCATCTCTTGCTCCTTTCCATTGATCAATTCAATTTTATTTTATTTTATTATTTTTGCCAAACCCAATGATCTCTTTTTATTTTTAATTCTTAATTAATCTTGTTATCACACAACTATTCAGCGCTGAGAGTCCTCTGGGATACGGTTGTTAAACCCCTGGCAAGTGTACCAGATCGTATCAAGTAATAATAATTGGTAAACCCAATATCGTTATTCCCAAAGGATTCTTAAGGCCTCATCTTTCGTGTAAACAAATCGTTTAAGACTTGAGTAAAGAAAATAATTTTAATTGTTTAAATGCAAAACAGAAATAAACATGCAAATGCAGGAATTCAATTGACGAGAGAAACTATGAATGAATAAAGTTGTTGGGGTTTACAATTTCATCTTATCCACCCTCATATATCTACTCTTCTTATTTACTTTGCTTATTTATCATATTGCCATGCAAACTTTCTTGGTCTACCCTTAACCCAATCCCTTGGTGAAAAGAGCCTATTACTAATTACCGGCTTGCTATCCCTAGCCTCCCCTAGTAACTAATAATGCATAATGATCGGAAGCAAAATACAATTGATCGTCCTACCCCTATCCCTAGGCGGTATTAACATAATCAAGGAATTCTCCCCAGTTCATGACATTATCGTACGTCCCCGTATCAATAAAGACAAACAACATCTACCGAATGAGTTAAACTGTAGAAGCGTTAAGTACAGGTAAAGAACCCAACAATTGATAAATCAAGCATATGCAAGCATATAAAGTAAACAAGAATTTCAATATATGAGAGTTTCAAAAGATTACATTGTTCCCCAACAACTAAGGGTTTAGTTCACCATAATCATGGTGAAACTAGATGAATTGAATGGAAGAATGGAAAAAGCAAACCCTAGAATTGATAAAGTGGAGCCTAAGCATCCAAGAAATCTCCTCCAAAGGTGTAAAGCTGCTGTGGACTTTGTTCTCTGCCAAAAGAATTACAATTGAATTTGTACTAGGGCTATATATAAGCCAAAAAGATAACAGAAAAGATCTCAGAATCCAAAATATAAAAACAGACAACCGCCTAGGCGCCTAAATTGGCCGCTCAGCGGTTTGCCTCAATGCACGCCACCGCCCAGGCGCCAGAAATGACCGCTGAGCGGTTTGCCTCTTGTCGCTCTGGACGCTCAGCGTCACCGCCTGGGCGTCAGACAACAACTTTTCCTTGCACTAGGACGCTCACCGGTGGAATTGACCGCTAAGCGGTTCACAGACTCTTCTTTTCTTCCTTTTTCTCCTTCATTCTTGAGTCTATGACCTTTCTACTTCATTGCCATCTTCCATTTTCATCAAAAACCCTGCAAAACAATGCAAAACAAGCATAATATCTCTAAAAACAACTTTTGACTCTCATGTAACACAACTTAAGAGTTTTACTTGATTCAAAGCTCACTTTAAGCTACAAAGGGTGTGTTTTAATATCAATTTTATGCCTAAAAGTAACGGTTTTGAGACCGTTATCAACGGTACTTGGTATTACCGTTTTATATTACCATTTTATATTACTTGTGCGACTCGGTACACTTGCCGATTTGCCCCAACATGTAGCAAATTTCAGGCATGTGCAGACATTCTTCCAAAACCGGCTATCTAATACCACATATTCTACTTTTCTGCCCTCTTGTGAAGTTCCAAACTTGCTTGTCTTCCACTCTTCAGAGATAAACATGGTCAACAATTATGCATTCAATTCATGAAGACAAGCAAGAGTTAAAGAAGTTGTAGCAAATCTAGTCACACCGGTCTTATCAAGTTTCTACCTTTAGTGATCTTTTTTAACAAGGAAATCAACATTGATCTTCCGTAAGTGGTAATCTTTCTTCCCTTCTTAATTGTCAATTCATGGACCTTTAAATTTTTTTTCAAAATCTTCAAATATCAAATATGTGTTGCGCATGGAGTCCAATACAATCTTTCCTTCTTTTGCATCAACAACTCTTCAGCTGCCTTGAAATTTGCAGCATTATCAATGACAACTTGAACAACATTTTCTTCTCCAACAAACTCAACAACATCATCTAACATTTTGAAAACTTTATCAAATGTTTTTGATATGTCTGAAATGTCAAGTGAATAAAGAAAAATAGTCCCTTTAGGATTATTCACCAAGAAGTTGCAAATATAACGTCTTTTTCTATATGTCCAACCATCAGACATAATTGTACATCAAGTTCTCTTCCACTCCTCCTTAGAATCCTTAAGGATTTCATCTGTTTTATTCACAACTTGTTTCAACAGCTTTTCTCTAATGTGATGATAAGATGTTGGTTTGTATCCAACTTCATACTTATCAATCATTTCACACATCTTTGCAAATGCTGGATTTCTACTTACATTAAAAGGAATGGCATTGGTGTAAAAGAATTTTGTCTTAACAATCTCCCCCTTTTGATGTTTAAGAAATACACATTTGAATGATATAATCTTTCTTAGATCAACATTTAGTTTTAAGTTTTGGTTGTTGTGTGTTTTACATTTTTTATATTGTTTTTATCTTTTGCATGCTGTTAGTGGATACAGTCGAAAAACAATATTATGTATAAGGTAAAGATGATAAGCGAAGATATTGATTAAACAACAACTAAAGTGAACAATTAAACAGGAAAACAATTAAACAACAACCAACAAAATTTTATTGAAAACACAAAACAAATTACATGAATGTAAACATGAACAATCATGAACTCCTAAGATGAACTCTAAGAATATGGAGAAACTCCCCCTTATTCTATGTTATCCTAACTTCTGGTGTACTCCCCCAGAGTACATGCTCCTAGATGCTGACGCATATACTCTTTCTCTATTCTCTCCCTTATTTGATAAACATCAAAAAGGAAGGAAAGAAAGGACATCACAGCCTGACGCCAAGATCAGGGAGAGCGGGAGGAGACGAGGAAGAGTACAGGTGGGAGGAAAGGGAGGAAATGGGAGCATTCCATCAGACAAAGGGGAGAGGAGATGGATATGCTGGTGGAACAAAGAAAAAGGAAGAGGAGTTCAGAAAAGGCGTTGGGAGGACGAAGGGAGGACTAAAATGATGTGGTAAGCTAAGGAGAGGTGGTGGTAAAGTGGAAGAACTACGCGCGTAAGGCAACTAAGTTTTGAGAATATGAGTAGACTAGAGCGTTGAATTATCATATGCATCTTGTTCCAGTGATTAGATGAGATGACAATAACGGTCAAGAGGTTTGGAAGAGAGCTTCATTGGTTTAGAATGTTGAAGGTCTGGAGCTTAGAGAATTAAGAGGGCATGACGATGAGAGAGGTATTATGGTTTTGAGAGAATGTGTTGAGAAGATGATAAGAGAAGTGTGTTAAATAGAAGAAAAAGGTAGTCATGAATGATTGATCAGTCTCGTCCATTTAATGCGGTTAGTACAGAAAGATTCGGTAAAAAGATTTTGTGTCTATTGAATATCGAGAAGATTTTGACAAAAGTGTTAGTCAATAACGAATAAGAATGGGAGAAGCGGCAAAGTCAGAGATTTAGGGTTTCGAGGAGGAGAGAGAGATGTTTGATTATGGTTGATATAATCAGTATATATGCATATTGTTGTTATGATTGTTTTATCAGTAGCTTACCCATATGTGCTTGTGTTTGTGAATGAAATTATTCGTGATGATCGTATAATGCATTATACGTGAGCAAATGATGTTATAGATGTTCCAGAGGTATGATAAACTTGAGAGAGGAAGGATGACAAACTTGAGAATAAAAATTAGGTTTTAGAATACAAAACAGAAACTAAACATAAATGCAATTGTTGATCAATTAACCAAAAGAATACGCAGGTGAATGATATATGGATGAATTCTGTTGTTGGGGTTTCTGACTTTATCCTATCCACTCTCATGTATTTACGAATTCAACTTCTTCATTAATGTTAATGCCACTTTTTAATTTACCCTAAACCCGATGTCTCGGTGAAGAGAGTGTTAAACCCCTAGCAAGTGTACCAGATCGTATCAAGTAATAATAAATGGTAAGACCAAATATCGTTCTCCCAAAGGACTCTTAGGTCTTATCTTTAATGTAAATTGATCTTATAAGACTTGAAAAAGAAATAATTTTGTGGTTGTATGCAAAATGGAAATAAACATGCAAATGCAAGTGATACAATTGGCAAAGAAAAGATATGAATGAATGGAGTTGTTGGGGTTTACAATTTCATCTTATCCGCCCTCTTATATCTACTTTTCTTATTTAATTCGCTTTATTATCTAATTGTCATGCAAACTTTCTTTGCCTACCCTAATCCCGATCTCTCGGCGAAAAGAGCCTATTACTAATTACTAGTTTACTATCTCTAGTCTCCGTAAGTACTTAGCAATGCATATGTCACAGAAGCAAATACAATTGATCGTCCTACCCCTATCTCTAGGTAGTATTGCTTAATCAAGGAATTCCCTATCAGTTCATGACTTCCCCGTACGTCTCCAAACTTGAACTTTGGCAATATCATACAATTATTCTCAACTCAACTCAAGGTAAAAATTTTCAAAGCAAGGGTTTTCATCCTGTTTCAAGGCTAGGGTTAAAAAAGGATAGAACACATGGTTCTCTTTTCTTTGGGTTAATATTTGGCTAAGAATGGCTTCCAAAAATAGCCTTGATCATATGACATAAACATGTAATTCAATCAATCATAAAGATTTAGGCAGTATCATTCATGCTTCCATATGAATAACACATATATCAATGAATACTCTGGAGCTAAAAACCTCACACAACTATGCTTTCTCACACATCATTCATACATCCTGCTTAGCATCATAATCATAATCATAAATCATCACACATCTGTTCACATAGCTAGTGAACCATTCACGTGTATATCAACATGCAACACAAACTCAATTGTTATCCACATCCAATCATCATTTGAGAAAACTCATCGTGCAATAACAATCAAGTCAAACCATAGTCAGAAAAGGTGTTCAAGCCAAGCACAAACACCTACACTACTCAACAAAATTCAACCTATTCTAAAAATTCAAAGTACAAAAGTGAAAGATAAAACCCCTGCTCTAAGCACTCTCATCCATCAATAGATGCCACATCACTCCATGTCGTCATCGGAGTCCTCTTGATTTCCAGCTTCCGCATCCTCAAAGTTATCATCCTCATCATCATCATCATCTACAACTGGAACTTCAGCTGCTCTAGATCCGCTTCCCTGTGCCTGCTCCTGAGGCCAAGCCATAGCACTATGGAACTCATCCATAGTCCACCTGTGCACTGGTGGTGTGTCATACAACCCCACTATCATCTCGGCAGTAGCTATCTGCCCTCTGCGGAGAGACTCTAATCTGGCCTCCATCATGGACATATACATGTCCCACATCTGGAACGGCTCCGCATGCTGTGCAGGTCCATCCTTCTACTGGACCGCTCCTCTCCTAGGACGTCTCCTGGGCATTGGTCCAGCTGCCTCGTCTCCTCCACAGAACTGTCGATAATAAGAGACATCTATGACCTTCCTAGGCCTCTCATATGGTGGAATAAAAGTATCCACCCCAACCTGTTGACACAGAAAAGTAATTAGGGACGGATGTCCCAACGGCGTCCTGCTACTCACAGTAGTAGCGCAACTCTAGATCTCATTGGCGATGACCTCACCAACATTCACATCCATCTGCCTCAGCATACAGTAGATGAATATGATCTTGTGCATGGTGATATCAGAAACATGGGAACACGGCTGAATATTGGCATGAGTAAATGTCATTCAGTACTTTGCCAGAGGTGTCAGATCTGCCCTCTTGATGTTGACGGGCACTCCATTTGGGTTCCTCTAAAAATGTCCTCCAGGGACACACATAACCCTCTCAATATCCTCAAAATCTCTCAACTCCCCTGTATATGCTGCATACTGGCACTGCTCACCTGGCCACTCAGTGCCTAAGAATCTGTTGATGGTGTCGGGGTCATATCGGATGATCTGCCCCCTAACATAGCTCATATATCTCCTTGCCGACACTCCTCCTCTCGTAAAAGCATTTGCATAGAACTCCTTCACAAGTTCAATGCTAGCTGGTGCAGGATATGTAGCCAGCCTTTCCTAGTTTCGTCACTCAATCTCCAATCCAAACTCAGGGGCCAAGTCTGGAATAAAAATAGCCTTCCTCTCCATCAACAGTCTTCTCTCCTGCATAGTCACATAATGTTCCTCATGTTTCCTGGAAAGGAACCTAGGAGAATAAAATCTTCTCGGCCTCTCCGGCTCTTTCCTCTTGTTCCCAAGAGTCTTCACTCTGCTTCTTGAAGATGATGACATTCCTACATCAAATACAATTCAATAATCCCAGGAAATTCATCATTAGAGGTTAGCAAATCTTCAATCATACATCTAATCAAACACTGAGGGAAGAACAGGGCCCCTCAGCGTCCTTGCATCAGAAAATCAAGCAACCACACAAATCTGACGCCCACCGCTCAGCGTCCAAAGTGGCCGCTCAGCGGCAACGTCGAGGGTTGTTCAATAACGCTTTCCTAAATGCCCTAATCTCCACTCTATCACAGATTTCTCAATTCCAAACTAAATTTATGCAGTTTAATCGGTTCAAAAGGTTTCTATTTCATCAAATCATGCATAGAAATCAAAGCCCTAATTTCTCATGTTCCTACACATGTTCTTCATCAAATTTCAGTTCTAGAAACCCTAAGAATGAAATTGCATGACTTACTTGAGTGGATATCCTCTAGATGCTTGCAAAATTGTTTGTAATTGATGATAAATGCCTCCCAATGCAAAGCTCTCACCAAAAATCCCAAACTTTTGACAATGGAATGGTTGAAAAATGAGATTTTTTTGAGTGAGTGATGGGAAAAGTGAGGAAAACTCTTTGGAAAACTCTTGAAAGTGAAAGATAAGTGCTAGGGTTCGTAGAGACCGCTTGGGCGAACTTCAAAGAGGAATTTTCAAAGTGTAGAAACCCCCAAAATGTTGAGCTTTTAAAAGCCCGTGTTGGGTCTGTGCTTCGCTCAGCGGTCAAATGGACCACTCAGTGGTGATCGTAAAAAAATTTTCTCTCCTCTTTGCTTGCCTTCACGTGATCAGCCCTATAGCATTTGATTTCAACTTTCAATTTTGTATGCCCTTCCCCTCTCATATGCAACATTCAAATCATGCACTAGAACAGAGTTAAAAATAAGAAAATAATCAACTAGGTTGCCTCCCAGGTAGTGCTTGTTTAACGTCACGAGCCTAACCCAAACCTTCTAGCACTCATCAGTAAGTGCCTCTCAACACCTTTAGTAAGTGAACTTACCTGTATCCCTCAGTAGATACATACAAATTAGCATCCCTCAGTAGATGCTACCCAAAAATTGTTTAAAAATCCAAGAATTACATGTCCAAAATAAAATAAGACTAAAACTAATGTTTTACAACACATATTATGCCCTCTAGCAAATCACGTCTTCTCCTTCATATTGGTGTCTTTGGTACACCAAATCCTCAACTTTCTTCTATCCACCTTCTTGGTACGTCTAGAGTATGACGCTTCAATCTCCACCACTCCTTTCTCTTTCAGTTCTTTCACTACCCACTCCTTCTTCTGAACTTTTTATGTTTGGCTCTCTTCTTTATTCTCATGTTATTCTCTTTAGAGCCATTGTATTTCAACACATGTTCTTTATCTCTTAGCATGATTCTCCCGTCATAGACACTAATAAGCATTTTTGAAGTTGTCATGAAAGGTCTTTCGCAGAATCACTGGAATCCTTTCATCCGTTTCCATATCCATGACTATAAAGACAACCAAGAACTCTAACTGCTCAACACGAACAATCACATCCTCCACCATACCAAGCGGATTTTTAGTAGAACCATCCGCCACCGTCACAGTAAAATTAAATGGTTTTAATACTAACCCTCCAATTTTTTTCAAGAAACGCTTGGGTATCATATTAATACTAGATCCAGAATCTAGCATAGCTCATCCCACATCAACATCATTAATAACACACGGAAGAGTCAAACACCCTGGATCCTTCATTTTGTTCGGATGTGTCCACTTTTTAGGTTGGATAGAAATTTCTTGTTCTTCTTCATCAAGGTTCATCACCTCTCCAAGATAATATTCTATTCTCTTGGAGTAAACAGGAATCTGCTGAATCATTGAAAGCACAATAGTCACGTGATTGAAAATCTCTCTAAACTGCCCATTGTGACCATCTCTTCTCTCTTCTTCTTCTTCACCCTCACTACTTTCTAGCTCAACAATCTCTTTTCTTTCTTCCTCTTCACTACTCTCAACTTCAACAATTTCCTTTTCTGCTTTCCTTTTACTCTTGGTTACAACAACTTTGCACTCCTCTTTAGGGTTAACATCAGTATTAGCCCTAAATTGGTTTTTCTCTGTGGTTTCCACCCTCTTTGACAGTTGACCAATTTTCATCTCCAAAGTTTTTAAATTGGCTTGGTCACTTGCATGTTGAGACTCATAAACCTTCAAAAATTAGTCAAATATATCATTAAGGCTTCTGACAGTCTTTGTCAGACTATTCACCTGCTACCACAAGGGTGATGGTTGCTGCGGTTTGTTGTTAAAGAAGCCTCATGCTTGTCCAGATGGGTTATTTTGAGTTTGTCCAATACTAGGATGGTTTTTCCAACCTTGGCTAAAGTTGCCTTGATTGAAATTTCCTTGCCTATATTGGAATTGATTCCCCATATAATTTGCCTCGTGTTGCATGTCTTCTGGCACAGCACATTGACCATTAATATGGTCACCACCACAGAAGTCACAAAGTTGTTGAGTTTGGGAGACATTCCTAATCTCCTTTGGAAGTTGAGATATAATCTTCGTTAAATTATCCAGTTTCTGAGTAAGAAGATGATTTTGAGCTAAAATAACATCATCAGCAGGAAAATGCAAAAAACCCCTCTTTTGCATTGGTGCGCCTCTCTTACTATATGTTTCCTGTTCATTTGCAGCCATACTCTCGATAAGATCATAGGCCTCATCCTCAGTCTTTCTCTATAGATCACCTCCAGCTGAGGCGTCCAGCATCACCTTTGACTGTGTATTTAAGCTTCCAAGGTATGCAAGAACTAGAGTTGTCTTGTCAAACCCATGGACTGGCGTCTTCCTCAATAGACCTTTAAACCTATAACATGCTTGTCCGAGAGTTTCCTCCATGCCCTGTTTAAATGAGGAGATCTTCAACCTTCCTTGGATGACTTTCGATTGTGGAAAATATTTGTTCACAAATTTGGATGCCACAGTCTCCCACGTAGTGAAAGTTCCTTCTGGAAAGGAGTTTAGCCATGTCTTAGCATTGCCTCCCAGTGAGAAGGGAAACAAGCTAAGATTTACTCGATCATCAGATACTCTAGTCATCTTTACAGTATTGCAAATTTCACTAAATGTTGTCAAATGATCATAAGGATTCTCATTTGACAAACCATGAAATTGGTTGCCCTGTACCAGATGAATCAACGCAGGGTTCATCACCATGTTGGTTGTATTATCTCTTGGCGTGGCTATACTGTTGAAATGAAACGGGCCCACAACGTTTGATGCATCACCTAGTGTGCGTCTGGGAAGAGGTTGCTCAGCTGCCATCTCTTTTGCATCTTGTCTAAGAGCTTCTAGTGAGGGTTGTAATAGTCTCACAAGAGAAGGAAACAATTATCAAGATGGACGTCTGACTCTCCTTCCTCTCCTGTCGGATAGTCCTTCAAGCAGCGGTTGCTAGTGTTTCTTACTTCTAGTATGAATGATTTCCTGCATGCACAAGAAACAAATACCCTAGAAGCACTTTTTTTTTATAAAATAATAAAAATAAAACAAGAACAGAATATATACAAACCTTTGGCAAAAACCACGAGTCCCCGGTAACGGTGCCAAAAACTTGTTAAACCTTTGGCAAGTGTACCAGATCGTATCAAGTAATAATAGATGGTAAGACCAAATATCGTTCTCCCAAAGGACTCTTAGGCCTTATCTTTCATGTAAATTGATCTTATAAGACTTGAAAAAGAAATAATTTTGTGGTTGTATGCACAATGGAAATAAACATGCAAATGCAAGTGATTCAATTGGCAAAGAAAATATATGAATGAATGAAGTAGTTGGGGTTTACAATTTCATCTTATCCGCCCTCTTATATCTACTTTTCTTATTTAATTCGCTTTATTATCTAATTGTTATGCAAACTTTCTTTGCCTACCCTAATCCCGATCTCTCGGCGAAAAGAGCCTATTACTAATTACTAGTTTACTATCTCTAGTCTCCGTAAGTAATTAGCAATGCATATATCACAGAAGAAAATACAATTGATCGTCCTACCCCTATCTCTAGGTACTATTGCTTAATCAAGGAATTCCCTATTAGTTCATGACTTCCCCGTACATCTCCGTATCGACAAAGGCAAATATCTTCTTACCGAATGAGTTAAACGATAAAAGCATTGAGCATATATAAGAAACCCAACAATTAATAATATAAGCATATGAATCAAACAAGTATTTCAATATAAGAGAGTTTCAAAATATTACATTGTTCCCCAACAACAAAAGGGTTTAGTTCACCATAAGCATGATGAAACTAGATGGAATTAATGGAAAAGATGGAAGAGTAAACCCTATATTTGATAAATTGGAGCCTAAGCATCCAAGGAACCGCCTCCAAGGAGTGTAGAAGTGTTCTGGACGTCTCTGCCTGCCAAAAGAATACTTTAAAGGTCGCACTAGGGCTATTTATAACGCATAAAAGTAACAGAATTTAAGCCCAAGCCTAGCATTCCACCGCTTAACACCTAATTTGACCGCTCAGCGGTTTCCCTCTAATCGCAGGACTGCTCAACGGTTTCCCTCGAAATCGTCTGGACGCTCAGCGGCACCGCTTGAACGAGAGGCAGTGGTTTTTCCCTCGAGTCTGGCGCTCAGCGCTGAAAAATAGCGTTGAGCGGTGACTTTGACTATTCTTTTCTTCCTTTTTCTCCTTCTTTCTTGAGTCTAAGTCCTCCCTTCTTCACTTCCATCTTCAATTCTCATCAAAACCCTGCTAAAAAATGCAAAAATAGCATAATATCTCTAAAGACAACTTTTGATTCTCATGTGACTCAACTAAGTGTTTTACTTGATTCTAAGCTCATTTTAAGCCATAAAGGGTGTGTTTTGATATCAAATTTAAGTATAAAAATAACGGTTTTCCAACCGTTATCAGAGAGCCTACTCCTAATTACTAGTTTACAATGTCTTGTATCCCTAGTAATTAATCATGCATTACATTCGCACACAAGCTTAAAGGCAATCAGTCCTCCTATCCCTATGTCTAGGTAATATTGCTCCCAAGAGAATTTCCCTAAGTCTAGATTTCCTCGTATGTGTCCATATCGACAAAATCAATGATCATGCAATTAAATGAGTTAAACAAAGCATGCATAGAGTGTAGAGGAAAAACCCTAACAATTAATGAATGAAAGCATATATAATCAAGAACAATTCAATACATGAGAGTTTCAAAGGATTACATCGTTTCCCCAACAACAATGGAGGTTTAGTTCACCATAGAAATGGTGAAACTAGATGAAAATAATGAAAAGAAAGAAAGATAAAACCCTAGAATTTGTAGATTGGAGCTCCCGCATCCGAAATCTGCTTCCAAGGGGTGACGAGAGTGTTTCTACGCCTCTTTCTGTCAAAAGATACCTTCTTTAGGTCATGCAAATCAATATATAGCTCATAAAAATAATAGAAAAATTGGCACTCAGGAATAATGCTCAGTGTTGATGCCCATGCGTTTGACAGTGAATTAATTGAAGAGGCTAGCGCTCAGTGGCAAAAATGACGCTCAGTGTTGGCTACGACACTTGTTTTTCCCCTTAGGTTGTGTTCACTTGAGAGTGATACACTGTTCACGTGTTATTGCGAGCGATGAATAGAAGAGAAAATCGTGTTCACTTGGAGCGAAATGCACAGAAGGAATGAAAGCGAATTACGGGATTCAGTACTTTTCAGTCACCCGCTGAGAAGGCGAGATTTTGAGGGGTTGCAGTTCAAAAGTCTTATGTGCCCCTCTACATTTTGCAAATTCCACTTCCAATTTTGTTATTTTTTTTACGTTGCAGGGTTGGTGATAGATGAAGAAGATAAGTTTGATAGCCGGAAAAGATGAAGAAGAAAGTAGTTGATGAAGAAGAGACGAGTCTACAAAGATGGAGAAGACGAAAAAGGTGAAACCATATTCGATTCCAAGATGTCGTATTCGGTTACAGGCATGTGAAGAAAAACATTGGAAACTGTATTTAGTTCCCATCCCAGCGTATTCGGTTCCCACATGCTGTATTCGGATAGAAGCACTTGTATTCGGGTACGAGTGCCTGTGTTGGGACATTGTAGCGTGGATCCGGTTCCAGAGGGCGTTGTGCTGCAGAGATTCCCTTCTCTACTTTGTGGTGTTGTTGTTTCTCCGAGCTCCCACCACGATGTTTGCACCACTCAACTCAAAATTCCAGAATATTCATCTCTGGCTTTCTGTTGTTAAGGTTTATCCTTGGCCACCGTTAGCAACCCTCTATTCATTCCCTCCTTCTCTCACCACCACAATCTCAACTGCAATAACAACCTTGTATTGCTCACCCTCCGTCTCCCTCACACTTCATTAAGACACTCTTCTCTCCAATTTAAATCCTGATTCGTTGTTTCTTGCTCCCAATCGGAACTTTCTTCCCAGCGGCGTCCGCTATACATCCAAACCACATTCTAGACCCTTCATATGTCTGCATTTTTTACACTACTCTCCGTGACAGCGAGCAGTCACCGGGAGCTTCCCCGTCGCATCCAAGGACGACTTTGAAGCCGTCAAGTTGATCGCACAAGAGGTCGAAAACGCATAACGATGATTGTTCAAGTCATTTGCAGTCTCTCACGCTGCAACGAGAAGGACATTCGAAGAGCCTGGGATGCGGTTAAGCACGCCAAGAGGCCCAGGGTTCACACCTTCATAATAATAAACATATAATAATAATAATAATAATAATATAATAATAATAATAATAATAATAATAATATAATAATAATAATATAATAATATAATATAATAATAATAATAATAATATAATAATAATAATAATATACATATAATAATACTAATAATACAATTTACTTTCATCTTAAAAATTAATTTTTCTTTTTCTTTTTTCTTATAATAACTTTTTCAATTATATATAATATTAACAATTATCAAATCATACCATTTTATATTACAAAAAATATTAAATTTAAAAATAATTTCATTTTACTAAATTATAATTTAAATTGTTTTACATTTTTAAAATTAATTTTAATAATTAATGTTAATTTTTTACTCTTTATAAACTTTTTTACAATTAAATATAACATTAACAAATATCATTTTATATTACTTTAATACCTAAGGGCATTTTGGTAATGTTCAATTTCTACCAATTAAACAAATTTTTTAAAACTGTCACATCAATCAAATCTTACACTAATTCTCACAAACTTTACCTCCAAATCCACTCTCAATTACCTTCAAATCCACTCAAGTAAACACAAAAAATATCACTCTCAAATCCACTTAATCACTCTCCCCCAAATCATCTCCCCCAATCACCCCCAAGTGAACACACACTTAGCGTTGGCGCTTAAGCGTTTGGTAGAGAACTCCACAACGTGAACTTGTGCTCAGCAGTGGCTGCGGTTCTTCCTTTGTGCATTTTTCCATCGTTTCTTGAGTCCAGCTCCTTGCTACTTCAACTTCCTTCATCCAATTCATGTTAATTCCTGACAAAACAATGAAAACCAAGCATAAAACCAAGAATACCACCTTTGACTCTCTTATTCTCTAACTTAAGCAAAAAGTATGATTTCAAACTAGTTTCTAAGTCATAAAGGGTGTGTTTAGTGTCAAATTTAAGTATAAAAATAACAGTATTTCAACCGTTATCAAACTATTACAAATGTTCCTTTGTTATTCTACTTTTCAAAATAATGTAATAGGATAAGGTTTTTGAAACTATTATGTTTTGAATAAATTCTAAACGCTTAAAAGTTAAGGTTTTTAAAAAGTTCATTTCTTTACTATGATAAATTTTGAATTTTACCGATTTTGTAATAACCTATGAAATCTAAAAATTTGGGATGTTATACAACGTAAACTTTCTATGCTTAAATTTGCATCGGTAACTTCAAACATATATTAAAATATGATTGAAAATATTTTATATAGTCATGTGCAATCAAAATTTCTATACATCAAAATTTTTATACACCAAAATGCACTAAAAGTTCTATAATCTAAAATTCCTATACGCTAAAATTTCTATACATCAAAATTCCTGTACACAAAAATTAATAATTCTTGATTTCCTGTTTCCAATGCTAAACGTTACCGCGCATTCCTATTAAAGTTTGATTTTGGTATCCTCTGAAAATTTTCCAAAATTAGAAGAGAATGACCTTATAAATTTTAGTAACATTTTCTTTGTAGAGAGAACTCAAAACGCAAATAATATTTCAAAGTAACCATACACAACACTCAGGAAAAAAGAAAAAGAAAAATTAGAATACCAAGCCATGCGAGAAAGATCCCAAAGTAGACACTTAGTGGCATGAAATTGGGAGAAGATGAAGCTCTCACCGATGCTCATGGTGTTTTCCATAGGAAAAGAGGCCCAAACACGATACTGGAAGGAAATGTAACTTTTGATGGTGGCGACAGAGTCAAACGATGTCGGAGGCGAACCTATAAATAGAAGAACCATTACAACAAGGACAAGGACCAAATCTATTATTAAAGTGTAATGCAAATTATAGAAGAATATAGAAACTCCTAAAAAAAGAGTTGAAATGTAAATTGGACCTATAAGATAAAAGTCCAAGTCTAGAGAAGGCCCAAATAGAATTCTAGAAATGTTTTAGTAATATCTAGAGAATGAATAATAACCCTTAGATTAATGTTGTGGTGGCAAGATCCTAACCATTGGTTAAGGAGGTGCCATTAGTATAAATACGGGTGATTGAATCATTTGTAATCAAGCCAAAAAAAGAAACAAAGTAAGCCATCTTCTACCACACTAAAGACAACTACAACACTTCTTTCAACTACTATCTCTACATTTTCTCTACATTTCACTATCTGTATATTTTCTCTATTCCATCAACTATTCCTTTCACAACCTCAAAATACTCACAGTGGTACAAGAGCTATGTTCAGTCATCTACTAGGCATAGATAAAGTTTTCTACTACCTTAAACAAAACTATAACTCCATTGTGTTCTACTTCCAAAATATTTTTTCAACTCATGGCTACTACCAATCAAACATCATCAATTCCAGTACCTATTTTAACAGGAGAAAATTATGATTTTTGGGGTATCAAAATGAGAAAATTATCTCATTCTTCCATTGTACACCAAAGTTCTCCATGACAATGGAGAACTAAACTCATTTGTTGTTGGTGAAGATGTAACCTCTAAACTTTCATGTATTTGAACATAATTTAAACATTTTATGCTTCTTTCATTAAATGTCAGTGATTTTCTCCTTTTCTTAATGCTTGTTATGTTCTGATCATTCATAGCATGATGTATGGATTTCTTTGTTATTGGGAAATACCTAGTAACCAAGATCTGGAGAATTTTACCTAAAGGGAATATTGCCTAGACATAGGGATATGACGTTTAGTTGTCTTAAGCTTCTGTTCGTAATGCAGAATTGATTATTAGGGATGCAAGGGATTGTGGTCTAATAATTAAGGATAGGCTTTTTACGTCGAGACATCGAGTTCTAAGTAATTTAGAAAGTGACATTAACATTCAAATGAAGAAGACAAATTCTTATATGCATGAAAGTATAGTAAGTGAAATCTAAACCCCAACAACATCTTTATCTCATATCATCAACACTATTCATTCATTCTTGTTTTAGCCTCAATTGATCAAATTTACATTCAGTAGCATATTTACTTTTATTGCATTTTACTTTTAACCATTGAAATAACTTTTTAGTCTTAATTAGTTAAGGTATTACACGATTGTTTAGTAACACGAGTCTATCGGGACACGATACTTGGTCTTACCATTTTATATTGCTTGATACAATTTGGTACACTTGTCGACCGTTTAACAGACATCCGTCTTTCAAGATTACACAATTTATTCCTACTGTTAGTAAAATTAAGGATGAAGGATTGGTGAATAAAAATTGTGATGTGTGTTTTAGAGCTAAATAGTCTAGAGAAAAATTTCTTGTTAGTGACCACAAAGATGGTGACATTTTTTATTTAATACATTGTGATTTATGGGGTCCTTATAGAAATCCCTCTACTTATGGTGCTTATTACTTTATGACTATAGTGGATGATTATTCCCTAGGTATATGTATTTATTGGCTTGCCAATAAAAAGGAAGTGTCTAAATCCCTCATGAACTTCTTTGCTTTAATCAATAAACAATTTAATAAAAATGTGAAATTTTTCCGAAGTGATAATGGTACTGAATTTCTTTGCATGAGAAATTATTTCTCAGAACAAGGAATAATATTGCAGACTTTATGTGTCCACACACCACAATAGAATGGGAGAGTTGAACAGAAACATAGACATATTCTAAATGTTATTAGGGCACTTCGATTCCAAGGATAATCTTTCAATTGATTTTTGGGGTTAATGTGTATTAACATCTGGTTATTTGATTAATCGGAAGTACTAAATGGAAAAACTCCTTTTGAAATGCTTTACGGGGTACCTCCATCTCTTCAACATTTTGCATGTTCGGATGTTTATGCTACATACACAATAAAGGTAGACACAATGATAAATTTGCTCCCCAAAGTAAAAGGTGTATATTCCTTGGATACCCCTATGGAAAAAAGGGGTGGAAGGTTTTTGATTTAGAAACCAAAGATAGTTTTGTCTCTCATGATGTCCACTTCATTGAACATTAACCCCATACAACTCGGTCATGTGCTCACCAACACAATGGGGTCCGTTGTAACTCCCCATACAATGTCACTTTTTCGAACTGTGAAAGGGAAGAGATGCCCCTCTCTACAGTTGATCAAAATGTTGATCACAATGGGACCCTCAAAGTGAGGGAGGGTGTAGATTGCACCAACACAAAACTAGTAGCCAATGACGTGCCCACGGTGCCTTCGTCCAACAATTTGAAATGTATCACCACACCACCTGTGGACCATGAAATGTAAATGGTTCCTTTATTAAGACACTCACAGGATATTTCTGCTCCAGCGGATGAACGACTGGGTCAAAGGTGCAAACTTAAAAAGATTTCCTTCCGATTACGGGACTACGTCACCAACACAATTCACATGTTAAGCCCATCTGCTCGTTTTCTTTCACCGTCTTCATCCTTAGGTACTCCTTATCCCGTCACACAATATGTGACTTGTCATAACTTCTCTTTGGCACATCGTGTGTTTCTTGCAGCTCTTGTACAAGAAATTGAACCTGTGACTTTCAAGGAAGAAATGAAAGATCACCGGTGGCACAAAGTAATTCAAAATGAGATTCATGCAATGGAGGACAACCAAACTTGGACACTGATGCCACTTCCTATTGGGAAAGAGGCTCTTGGATCCAAATGGGTTTACAAAATCAAAAGGAAATCTGATGGAATTCTTGGAAACAATCAAGTTGAAGGAATTTATTATATGGAAACTTTGCACCGATGGCCAAAATGGTAACAATACGCATTGTCCTTGCTGTAACAGCTGCCAAAAATTGGGAATTGCACCAAATGGATGTGCATAATGCTTTTTAACATGGTGATTTGCATGAAGAAGTATTCATGAAGCTACCACCCGATTTCACTATTTCTCAACTAGGAATGGTTTGCAAACTCAAAAAGTCTCTCTATGGACTTAAACAGGCGCCTCGTTGTTGGTTTGCTAAACTATGTTATGCATTCAAGGCTTATGGGTTTTCCCAATCTCTCTGTGATTATTCCCTCTTTGTGTTGAAGAAACACAAGATCAATCTAGTTGGTTTACTCTATACGCATGATCTAACTGTGGTTGGGGATGATCATGCTACAATTGGTCGCTTCAAGGCATATCTACATGCTTGTTTTCACATGAAGGATTTGGGCCCTTTCAAATACTTTCTTGGGGTTGAGGTTGCTCACTCCAGTATCGGCATTTATCTCTTTCAGTGAAAATATGCTTTAGATATTATCGACGAAACTAGTCTACTTGGGGCAAAACCTGCTGTGACACCTTTAGAGGAAAATCATCATTTGGCTCTTGTTGAGGGACCAATGTTCTCTCATCCTGATTGTTATTGGCGTCTAGTTGGAAGTCTCATCTATTTATGTTTTACGGGACCAGAGTTATCGTGTTGTGTTTTTCCCAGTTTTTGCAACAACCGAAACAGGATCATTGGAATGCTGCTTTGTGTGTTGTTCGATATCTAAAAGGCAACCTTGGCTAAGGGATTTTACTACGCAAAGACAACAATCTAGTTCTCTCTGAATGGTGTGATTCTGATTAGGCGATGCGCCCCCTAACTCGACGTACTCTCACTGGATGGATTATTTTTCTTTGTCATTCTCCAGTTTCTTGGAAAACCAAGAAGCAACACACAGTTTCTCGCTCTTCTGCAGAGGCTGAGTATCCGGCCATGGCCACTACTACATGTGAACTCAAATGGTTGAAAAACATCTTATCTTTTCTTGGGATATCTCTTTTGCAACCTACCTAGCTCCTTTGCGATAGCCAAGTTGCGCTTCACATCGCCAAGAACTCGGTCTTTCATGAACATACTAAACATATAGAAGTTGATTGTCACTTTGTTCGCAATGACATTCTTGCGGGTATCATTGAACCCTCCTATGTTTCTACTCGAGTATAGTTAGCTGACATTCTCACCAAAGCTATTGGACGTGCTCAATTTCATTCCTTCCTTAGCAAGTTCGGTTCATGATCTTCATACACCCACTTAAGGAGAGGTAATTAAGTGATTCGTGATCCTACAATTCAATACTGATATCAGACATAATTATAAAATATATTCTATACTGAGATCAGAAATAATTATGGAGATGTGCTACAAGAAATAGATGTGGAATTTGTCCAACAAATCACATAGCCAATCAAATGAATCAAGTTAGTGTGATTATAGGAATCATTTTAGCCAACTATTCTGTATATAGGATTGTTGTTTCTGTAAATAGTTTTCTAGGGATGTATATAACTTTGGTATCAGTCTTCAATAAGATTATAAGATTCTTCCACTGCCCACTCTTGTTAGATACCAAAACATGTGAGAAATATCTTGAAGGGGTCACACGGTGGCATGAAATCGAATGAAGATGAAGCTCTCATTACTAGCGCCCTTGATCTTGTTCACCGTACGAAAAGAGGCAAGAGTATGACATCGTAAGAAAATGTAGCTTTTCATGGCAGTGGTGGAGGTGAACATGCTTTTAGAAGAACGATTAAAATAAGAATAATCAAACCAAACCCATAACAATGTTAGGTTTCATGAACAAACCTAGTGTGGAGAGGGGGACAGGAAACGAGAAGGAAGAAACACAAGTCATATTTTTTTGTAAAAGTAAAGGACCAAATAATACATATAAATAAGTGTCTTTTCATACCTTCGTATGATCGATTTAGTGGTAACAAGAGCACTAATAAAGAAGAAGAAGGACGCAAAATTTTTTTAATAGTGCAAATAGTTAAATAATAAACCATATATTTGATTGGACCTATCCATTTTACACAACTAGCTAAAGTCAATCCCTTATGTGGATGAATAGGTCTCATTGGTGTTGTGTCTTCTTAGTGAACCTCCTCCTCTATAAACTTAACAACTGGTATTAGAGCAAGGTTGACTCAAACGAGTACAATGATCCTTGTATCGAAAGTATTCCTGACAAAGGGTTTCAGGTAAGTGTGTCCCGCTAAGATGAACGACGATACGAAAAAAAGATACTCGTGTTTGATAGTGTTTTCGCTCTATAAAAAGTGTACTAATACGGAAGAAACTCACCCTTAAGATATATTGATAATATAACCCCATCGAGAAGTAAGAAAACAAAATCCTATATTAGAATAAAATATTTCATTAATCTAATAAAAATATTATAATAAAATAATAATTTATAAATTGTAAGTTGAATGTAATAGAAAACTAAAACACAAATATAAAAAAATATACACTAGTAAAAATTTGGCTTATTACAGTGCACATTATGCCACGGTTCACCAGAAATCGCAGCATAATAGTGCGCGGTGGCATTTTTGAAAATAAGTCGAACTTATAGGCCGCGGTTCCCCTGGGAAACGCGGCCTATACCCCCATCAACTTTCTGCCTTTGACGCCACGTCAGAAAAAAAATAAATTAGCAGGGGAATAGGCCACGGTTTCTAGCAGAACCGCGGCCTATTCCCCTACCAATTTATTACAAGGGTTGACTGATGGGAATGTCAGAAGGTTCAGGGGGTAATAGGCCGCGGTTGCTGCTCCTTCAAACATTCCTCAAAAGGCAGTTGGGGAGAGGGGGAATAGGTCGCGGTTCTGCGAGCAACCGCGACCTATTCCCCCTGCTCCTTCTAACATTCCCAAAAGGGCAGTTGGGGAGGCAGTTAAGGTATTCGGAACGTTAGGGAATCGATAGCGGTTCTGAGGGTCACCGCGGCGTATTCCCTGATCTGAATAAATTTTAAATATTTAAGGGAATAGACAGCAGTTGGGCGTTGATCCGCGACATATAGTTTGAAAAAAATTTCAAAAATGCCATTTTGATTTAATTTTTTCAGGAGAATAGGCCGCGGTTTCTTGTGAACTGCGACATATGCCCATATATTACCGTGGTTAAGTTGTGAACCGCGGCATATTCCCCTTTGTAGGTTAAAAAATAAAAAACGCTAAACAGTATCGTCTCCTACATCGCGAATTGCAAAACCCGCGCCTTCTTCTCCGTCGACGCACACCTTTGCTTCCATTTTCCACCGTTTTGCACCGTTTAAACTCAAATTTTTTCCGTTCATTTGCCATTTTCAACGTTGGTGAAGAGTTTTGACCGATCAAAATCGTCAAACTTGCACTAGGAAATCGTTAAGTTCCGGCCTGCCATTTCTCTCAGTCGTCCCAATCGTCTCTGCCGCGCCCATTCGTCCTCGCCGCACCCATTCCATGTATTTTGCCTTTGATGTGCCTTTTGTTGTAATTGTTTTCTTCAACATGATTTTCGTTCGTTTTTGCATGATACCAATTACTGTTGTTTTGGTAATCTAGACTTAGAAAATATATAGACATACAAAATTTAGTCAGAAATTTTAGAGTTATTATTGTTTGAATTGAGTAATCACTACATGGGAAATTATTGTTTGAATGATATGTATGAAATTGCAAGTTTGATGTAATTTATGTAATATATAGGAATGGATCGAAATTGGATTAATTTACCACGCATTAGTGTTGAGTATGAGAGAGGTGTAGAGGAATTTATACAATTTGCGCAACGTAATGAGAGGAGAAGTGATGATGAAGTGAAGTTTAGATGTCCGTGTGTGAACTGTTTGAATGGGATAAAGTTGAACGCAACCCAAATTAGAGAACATCTAATCTGTGATGGTTTCCTAAGATGCTATACAACATGGATATGGCACGGCGAAGAATTGCATTTTCCCACTGACTCCCAAACTGAAAATGTTATTGATTCCACCATGGAAGAAAATCGACCGGATGAAGACAAATTAGAGGACACGATTCGTGATGTTGGCGCAGAAATTTTTGCCAAAGCTCATGTGTATGAGACGATGTCGACTAATGCGGAAACACCTTTGTATGTCGGTTCAACTAAGTTCACACGTTTGTCAATGGTGTTAAGGCTCATGAATTTGAAGGCGAGCAATGGATGGACTGATAAGAGTTTTACAGAATTGTTGACGTTGTTGAATGAAATGTTGCCAGATGGAAATACACTACCCACTCGTAATTGTTTTCATTAGATTATATAATAAGTCATAGTTATTAGATTTAAACATTCTATTTTATTAGATTGTATTTTATTAGACTTTGTACTTTATGTGATGTTAAAATACATTTGAACATCTGTTTGATGAGTTGAGATTGAATTTCAACATGTATTTTATGCAGGTCTGTTTTGTGGTAGTGGATATCACAAAAACAGACTTGCTATTTTAAAAAAATGCAGGAGAATATGCTGTCGTTGTTACCACAACCGCGGTATAAAGGTGTCGTTTTTTAATTTTTCTTTAAAAAGGACTTTTGGCCGCAGTTAACACATGAACCGCGGTCTATTCCTGGTCTTTTACCGCGGTTCAAACCGCGGCCTATAGTTGAAATTTTTTTATTTTTTTTAAAAAATGGGGTTTTGGCTGCGGTTCCTTGTGCAACCGCGGTCTATTTGCAGACTTTTGACCGCGGTTGCAACTGCGGCCTATAGTCTGAGACTTTTTACCGCGCCTGAATATGTCGCTGTTCGTAAACTGCGACGTATAGTCGTTTCCCTGCGCTGCACTAGTGATAATGAAATAATAAAATGAATTGAAAACCAATAAGATAAAAAAAAATCATTCTATTGGTTGATTTATAACGGAACCAAACAAAGATGTTTTAAAAACACTGCACTAAACTTGTTAGAACTTTCTTAATTCTCTTACCATTCTTATACGAAACGTACCCCAATATTTACACAAAATTGAGATTAAACAAGGGAATGAAATAAACAGGATTAATCTTCCAATCCATCTTCTTCCTTCCTTTTACATTTACCATTTTAAGAAATAAAAAACTTTGGTTTCGTAAAACTCAGTGACAGACCTTCAAACGTGTTTCAAAAGCCATAATCATAACCAGAGTTTGACTTTTGCGTATATGAGAGCATATCCGGTGTTAGACGAAGCAAACGAATGCTCCTCTCCATTTTAAGTTCTGTCACACGTTGAACCGTAGCCGTGTGTTTTTCCAAGTTTTCCAAAGTGATAATCCTTGTATAAAGATCATGTTGAAGTTGTGCCAGTTGTTCCAATTTAGCAATCTGCACATCTAGGTCAATCACATTCGCACGGTTCAACTTTTCAAGCACATCGTTCGCAATTTCCTCAACCATTTCAAATTCTGTCCTGTACCACAACATCACACAGAATGCAATATATTACAACCTCAAACATTCACAAAAATCCATTTCATAGTTTAAGCCAAACTAAATATTGAAATAGAGTTACCTGTTGACGTCGTTGCAATCCCAACCAGAAAAGTTTGCTGCTTCCACCAAAGCATTCCTCCATTCTCGTACCTTCTTCTTCTCCTCAAAATGTTTCTCATGTTTAGCAAAAGCATCAGCAAAGGTTCCTCTCTGATTCCTCACATCAGAAGGATCAATGTCATAGAAAACTGGCAATACAATATGCCTTTTTCTCTTTCCACACTCAACTATTTTCACCAATTCATCCAAACACTTAGAATCTGCATAGTTTTTGGAGAAAACAATCAAAGAGAGTTTGGATTCTTCAATAGCCCTAACATGGGTTAAGGGCATTTCCTCTCCTCTCTCAACTTTGCACTCTGTGTAGGTTTCGATATCTCGTCTTTTCAAAGCACCATTAAGATGGCTAGTGAATGTCTTGCGGGTGTCTTCACTTTTAAAACTGATGAACACCTCGTGTTTTTCTGGTTTAGTATTGGAGGAAGATGAAAAGGATGAATACATGATAGACTATGAATATGGCCAGAAATATTGAGTATGTGAGACTTTATGTGACTAGTGTGTATGTATGTGAAGTTAACCTCTTTGATGATATACTTCGCTTTATAGATTGGCACTACTCTATAACCCAGGAATAAAGAAGATCAATAATAACGGTGAAATGTCAGAAGCAAGGAGTTTGAAATTTCGTGGTTGTTGCTAAAGTGAATGTATTGCAAGTTGGCACAGAAAAGTCAGCATTTTATGCATGTGAAAAGGATATGGAAGAGTCGTAAAACTCGGCTATAATATCAAGTTGACACAAACCAGAAAACGTATTCTGGTTTTATGAGGTTCGCCAATTTTGACTTTTCATTTCATAGTTACAAATATTAAGAAGTAATGTTCTAGATTCTAAGTTGATTAGAAATCCATGAATTTACAAAATATAAAATTGAAGGTATATTTTATTTTAAAATGCACTCTTTAATTTGATATTAGAGGATTCAAAATCTAACCATATTTGTTTATTGTAAGATGTACTGAGTTATTCATTTGAATAATCTATTAATATCTACTCCCATTCTCAAAATATATATGTTTCAAAGTTATGGAATGTTGAAAATATCATATATATATATATATATATATATATATATATATATATATATATATATATATATATATATATATATATAATATGTCTTGTATATTATAAGAATTGGTACATTTTAAAATAATTATGAAAATAGACAAGTCGTATAATCTTTTATACGATTTCATATGAAGAAGTCATGTACTTCCTAGACAACTTCATATGAAAATAAACAAGTTGTATAGTCTCAAGATATGTCATATCTAAAGTCTTCTAAGGTGTGTATGAGTTTTTCATATGAAATTGTCTGAGACACAAATAATCTATTTTTGTATTTTTTTTTTAAAAAGAATTTACCTATTCTCATAATAATATATGAGACAGATTTCTTTATTCTTTGTAAAAAAAATTAAAAAAAATTATACTATGTAATTTTATGCAAATTTTATCTTAAACATCAATTTTGATAAAATTAATTTAGACTTAAAATTCAGAATTTGATTATTATAATATGCTATAAAAAATTATGCTTTACGGAGGAATTCAATGTGCGTTATCTCTTTAGGTCTCTTTTGAAACGTATAATAACATTCTTTTTTTTATAGATAGTGAGTCTTCTTAAGCAAAGTTAGTTTTGTTAAGCAAGACATTAATTAGACTTTACCTAAAGATTAAGTTAGTGAAAAGAGATGCCATTAAGTATAACGCCTCCTCTAGGTGGTTATTATTTGTGTTTTCTTAATTATCATGTTGGCTTGGATAATCTCTTGATCCCACAAGACTAATTAAGATTAGATAATTGTTCACTTCTAAACCTAAGAGTTCATCCATAGTTTATATGTCATCTAAAGGTACCAAACTAACTTGCATTTAATCCAATCCTATATTAAGTGATCAGATGATGACTAAATAAAATAAGACTAAACAATACAAACTCAGTAATCATGTGCAACATATATATTACATTATCTGCAGTTTCATTCCTCCATAAAAAAAAACTTCTATAAATTAGTTTAATATTTGAAATTTGTTTCAACGATATGATGAAATGTTTAAAATGGATGACTATTTAGAATGATTTTCATTCACAGTACTTTATTTCGAAGACCTAAAATTCAAATTATTCGAGCATTTTAGTCTCTAAAGTGATTATAATTAGTAGTTAATAATGATAATTATATGCATATTTTAAAAATAAACGCATATATTTTTAATATTGAGAGACTATTAAAACAAAATTAATTCTTTCATTAGAGAAATAAACAATAATTTTATCATTTAATAAATTGTATACTTTGTCTCGGTAAAAGCAAAATATAATGAAGAAAAAGAATAATGATATATTAGTAGAGAATTGTTTTACAATATTTTGAGATAATATATTTATATTTTCTTTATTAAATTTAAAATACGTGAATATAATAATAAATAAATAAATAAAAAATAATAAATTAGTAAAAAAATAACAAATACCTTTTATCACATTTTAACACTTGTAAAAAAAATTAAAATAATCTATTTCAAATTTTCTTTTTCACAAAAGAAAATTACGTATTTGATTGAAGAGAAATCAAGGACGAGTAATTTAAAAATATGTGACTTTAGTCAAACTTTATTTTTTTAATTTATTTTCACTGATTATCTTTTTTTTTTCTATAGTTGACTTAAATGAAGTAGTATTTTTCGTACAATTTTTGAAATAAGCAATGAATGAGGTTGAGAATATATCGTAGCCGTTTTCCGACAGACTTTCACGCGTAAAACCATTGAAATTTGAATGGTGGGGCACAGCTTAGAAAGAGTGTGATGACTGGTAGGAAGGTTCGTTCTGGTTTCTGTAATAAGTATCATTCATGGCAGAAGAAGCTATAAGTTGACATTCACATACTCACATATTCAGATACATAGAAAGTGTTAAACCCTTTAACCAAAAGCAGCTACCATGGCATGGTCAAGCTCTTCTTCCTCCGGAACAGCCCCTCAGGAAAAACACGACGTCTTCCTCAGCTTCAGAGGGGAAGACACGCGCTACACTTTCACTGGCCACCTTCATGCCTCCTTGACCAGACTCGACGTCAACACATACATTGACTACAACCTTCAGAGAGGAGAAGAGATATCGTCCTCTCTTCTTAAGGCCATCGAGGACGCCAAACTCTCTGTCATCGTTTTCTCCAAAAACTACGGAAACTCCAAGTGGTGTTTGGATGAGCTTGTGAAAATACTCGAATGTCGGAGGATGAGGGGCCAGATTGTGTTGCCCGTTTTCTATGACATAGATCCCTCCCACGTCCGCAACCAGACTGGTACTTATGCAGAAGCGTTTGAGAAACATGAGAGAAATTTGCAGGGTCAGATGCAGAAGGTGCAGAAATGGAGAGAAGCCCTAAAGGAAGCTGCTAATTTTTCTGGTTGGGATTGCTCTGTCACCAGGTAATTATTCTATGTCAAAGATAATCAAAATCTTAGTTAAGTTCACGTAAGATTTAGTCTTTTTAAAAGAAATACCATTTTTTTTTTCAGTACACCCAACAAGCTTGTTGTTACTGTTAAGCCTTATTCATCTCTTTGACTTAAGGTAGATTGATTTATCGTAAGCATGATTAGAATATTACCATTATATAAGTGCAGGATGGAATCTGAAGTCATCGATAAAATAGCAAACGATGTGTTGGAAAAGCTGAATCGAGTGTATGTTGGCGACCTAGATCAGCAGATTGCAAAGCTAGAGAAACTTGCAGAACTCCAATATCTGTTTTATACAAAGATAATTACCATAGAAAACCTAGAAAAACATAACGCAACAGTTCAACGTCTCACGGAACTTAAAATGGAGAGAAGTGTCCGCATGCTTCGCTTGTCACCTGATATGCTTTCACATTTGAACGATTCAAAAAGAAATTCTAATTATTTCGACTTTTAATGTTCAACTTTCATAATATATCGCCAGCTGGTGTTATTATGAAGTTCCAAGGAAATCAGATTGTTCTTTTCAGATATTGTTGTTAATCAAAGGATGTATCAGACCAGATGCTTCCAACTGTTATGAGAAATTTAAATATGGATTGATGTGTTCTACTTTGATTTTGTATCAATTTTTCATATGTTCTAAGCAAGTGGTTTTAAAGGTACTAATAATTTTTAGGGTCCCGTTATTTTACCAATCATTTTTTAACACATATTTGACAACTCCAGTTGTCAACTTTCAATTGGTTCTTTTTAATTTTTGGTTTTTTAAAAAAGTTGTCCTCGAAAGTGAAAAGGGATTAAGCAAATTGGACTTCCAACTATACTTCTGTCCTGTTTCATTAGAAACGAAGCTTTTCTCTTCATTTTCACAAAAAGCTCTGTCCGTTTGCGTCTTCGTTCTCGTTATGGGTGTTCGCAGTTCGTTCTCGTTGTGGTTGTGGGTGTTCGCAGTTCGTTCTCGTTGTGGGTGTTCGAAATGACAAATTTCGGTGAGCATCTTCGTTTGACCAAGGTAAATGCGTTTTTCCACTATCTTATTCTCGGTTTGAGTTTGCGGTTTTCGTTTTGGTGTTTAGATTTGTGTTGTTTTCGTTGAGCAGTTGAGCGTTCGTCACTCATTTTCAACAAAGTACATTTGTACTTTGAACGAACGTCTAACAGAGGAGCAGCGGTCAATGATTGCGAAGACTCCGTTTGCTTGGTTTTTAGAGTTGAGTGGTAAAGTTATGTTTAATAACAAAATATTGAGGGAGTTATTGTTGAAATGGGTGGATTCGAGTAGTGCTTTTGTAATTGGAGAAAAAGTTGTGAATATGATTGAAAGTGATTTTTCTTTAGGATTAGGGTTGAGTTCAGAGGGTGATAGTATAAACTTAAAAGATACAATGGTTAGAAGTAAATGTGTGAAATACTTAGGTAAGGGAACTAAAGATTTGAATTTCATTTACAAATTCTTGTTGAAAAAACATAAAAAAAAAACTACCCTGTGATCATTTTTGTAGCTTGTACATATTGGTGGGGATATCTGAGATTTTATTTCCAAAACGTTGTGGACGAGTGTTTCCTATCATGTTTGAAATTGTTGACAACTTAAGTGGTTTGAGTAATTATTGTTGGGGTAGTTTAGTGTATCGTTATTTGTTAAAAAGTTTGAGCAAAGCTTTGGATGTTGTGAAGAAAGGCAAAGCTACAACCAACGTTTATGTTAATGGTTGTGTTTACATGTTGCAGGTATTTCTTATTTATTTATTTGATAAATAAATGATTGAATATTTGTTATTTGATTATGAGTAATTTATAACAATTACATGTTTTTTAGGTATGGTTTTGTGAGCATTTCATTCCTCCCAAAGGTGCAATAGAGAAATGTTCAAGGATCTTGCATCGGATGAATAGAAATGTGGGAGACAACATCGTCAAACGTGTTTTGGAGATGGGTGTAGTATGTGCTGTTTTTTTTTTACTTGTGAATGTTATGATATATTGACAGTAGTTATATAACATGTTATATATTGTTAAATTTCAGGTTCATGTTGTTGATGATTTTGGTGCTGCAATGAAGGATAAGAAGGATGTGAAGGAAAAACAACCACCACCAAAAAGGAATGATGAGCAACGATCAACAAAAAAATGCTTAAAAGAAAACGCAGAGAGAGTTTGATGCGTACTCTAGAAGAGCACGAATCTGTAATTGAAGAGCTTAAAAGGAAGCTCAATGTCCTAGAGGCAGAGTTAGCGGAAGAGAAGGCCAGAAGAACAACTAAAAGGACAACTAAAGATAATGGTGACAAAGTGTTGCACGTCCACAACCATTCAGTAACAGTAACAGTGCATTTGTTTCCCCTGGTGGAATGTCAAACAACGAACCGAGTGGAATGTCCAAGACCGAACAAGGTGGAATGCCGAAGAACGCATCAGGTGGAATGTCCAACAACCAATCACATTTGAAGACGTATGTGAGGATTTGATCAAGAAGGCGTTATAAGAGTCAAGCACTTAGGACACCATATACTGAAAATGTAGTACTTAGAAAGAAAAATGACTGATTATTGTATAAGGTTTTGAATAGGACAAGAACAGGACGCTGTAATTAAACCTATTTCATTCAATATATAGAAGATGCATGTTTGGTTCCATCTATTTATGTAATTGATAATTGCAATTTTATTGCCTATGTTATTGAAGTGCTTTATATTTTGATTTGGTGTACAATTTAAATTATGAAGACTCCATATTTTGCAAGTGATAATGTTTGTGAGACAAGAATGAAGTAATGTTTGTGATTTGATGAATTTAGCTGAATTGGTGAAGATGATGCTGCTAAAATGTGCATTGTAATCGTTTACGAGGGGGTTGTAAATGATTATGCGAATCTATCTTGGATTTTGGACAACCTGTTGAACTAAAGGAGCCACCAGTGAAAACATAGGGGACCATAGTTGAATAATAGTGTTTTTTGACCCAAGTCCACTGCTTTTAATTGTAATTTGTTGTTTATGTGTGAGGAGTGCCATCAAGTCAATGATTTGGGTCCCCCATGATGGAGGGGGGACCACCCATGTTGAGATCATGGAGTCAGCTGTAGTCCTGCGACCTCTGCAGGAAAAATGTGCATTGTAATCGTTTACGAGGGGGCTGTAAACGATTACGCGAGTCTAACTTGGATTTTGGACAACCTGTTGAACTGAAGGAGCCACCAATGGAAACATAGGGGACCATAGTTGAATAATAGTGTTTTTTGACCCAAGTCCACTGCTTTTAATTGTAATTTGTTGTTTATGTGTGAGGAGTGCCATCAAGTTAATGATTTGGGTCTCCCATGATGGAGGGGGGGACCACCCATGTTGAGATCATGGAGTCAGTTGTAGTCCTGCGACCTCTGCAAGAAAAATGTGCATTGTAATCGTTTACGAGGGGGCTGTAAACGATTACACGAGTCTAACTTGGATTTTGGACAACCTGTTGAACTGGAGAAGCCATCAGGGGAAATGTAGGGGACTATAGTTGAATAGCAGTGTTTTTTGACCCAAGTCCACTGCTTTTAATTGTAATTTGTTGTTTATGTGTGAGGAGTGCCATCAAGTTAATGATTTGGGTCCCCCATGATGAAGGAGTGCACTTGGCTTCAAAAACATAGTAATTCATCAGTGGTCCCCCAAGTTACCACAGGTGGTTCCTTCAGTGCAAGCACTTGTCCAAAACACAGTTTTCACTCGCGTAAACGATTACAACCCCTTGTAAATGATTATGAGGGTCTGATTTGAGTGGCAAATGTTACAGGACATCACCTAAGTGACTCTTGTGACCCTAGGTGGTCCCCTACTCCATCATGGGGTTTCCCAAACCTCCCCTCCAAGCACACTCTCACACTTAAACAACATATACATTCAAAATCCAGTGCACTTGGCTTCAAAAACACAGTAATTCACTAGTGGTCCCCCAGGTTACCATAGGTGGTTCCTTCAATTCAAGCACTTGTCCAAAACCCAGTTTTCACTCACGTAAACGATTACCATTATGTCGTAAACGATTACCATGCTGTTTTTTGATTCACAGATTGCAACTCTTGGCCTAAATTGGTAAGGCAATTTTTTCAAAAGCACAACTTAAATAAATTATCATTGCACATAACCAAAACCTTGACATCAATCATCTTATTCTAATAATCATTTGTACATTGCACATAAACAAAGCTTCAAATCAATCATCTTATTCCAATAATCATTTGTACAATCTCTTCATATATATAAAAAATGCAATGTCTTCATATACATTATTGTATCTTACAATGTGTACATAAAGCAATTGGAAGAAATCCATATTCCTATCAAAACAAATTAC
Source organism: Vigna reflexopilosa (assembly GCA_027742785.1). Taxonomy (NCBI): domain Eukaryota; kingdom Viridiplantae; phylum Streptophyta; class Magnoliopsida; order Fabales; family Fabaceae; genus Vigna; species Vigna reflexopilosa. The sequence continues at coordinate 21,429,452 of CM050930.1, read as the reverse complement.
ACTACATTTCTACAGAGGGGAACAATCCTAGAACAATCCATACACCGCGAGCGCATCCAGTATTCTTATGTTCTCGTCGTCTAGGATCCAATCACGTACATATTGCTTTCTAATTGTAAGCAATGCCTCCTGAAATGAAAATATTGTAATTGTAAAATCAACCCAATCATCAAACAATAATGAAAATCATATTCTTACTTACATTCGTATATTGTGGCATGCTTTTCCCAGAGAGATTTGAACCCGCCACTACACAACATTAAGAAAACATTGTTATTACTTACCAAAAAAAATGCGAGTATATAAAATACCAAAACTTGAACTTACCTTTGGGTTTTGGGATGCCATTGCAGCTGCACTTATTTCATAAAAAGAAAACAATGGTAGAGAAGACAATTAGGGTTCACAAAACACGAAAACAAAAAATGTTCCAAAAATGCTCCAAAACTAGAGTAGGGTTCGAGAGCTTTTACTTACCAACACAAGCGACAAGGAGGTCAATGAAGACAAAGGCCAAAACGCGAAAGAGAGCTTAGCAATAGAGAGAGCAAGCGAGACAAAGAGAAAGGTGAAAACGCCAAACATAGAGAACAAGCGAGATGTTTGGGAGAGATGAGCGATTCTCAACGAGACTTTGGGAGAGAGGACGGGAAATTGAACGAAGGATGAAAAATGAAAGAACGAAAACCAAATTTCATATCTTTAGGTTTCCAAAATTATCCTCCGCATAAATTTTTAAGAGTGTTTTTTCCTTCAATTAAACCAGCCAACAGACACACGCCACGTAACGTTGTCAAATTGTTGGCAAATAAACGTTGTCAACAAAACGTTTTCGTAATTTTTAAGTAAGATTTAAGGTTTAAATCTTGTTGAGAATGATAGTTGGAAAGAGAACCAAAGTACTGAAATTACAAAGAATATGAATTCACTTCAGGATTACATGCATGTATATGCCAATAACACACACATAGGATGATTTAATAAAGAGATCAAATTTTACTGAATGTTTGTATCAAATCGTTAACTAGTTTTATCAACTAATGTTGTTCTAGGAGATAATATGACTTAGGTTTCTTGATGATGGTGATAATTTTTAACACTATATTGATACTCTTTCATTCATTTCTTACTTTATTAATGGAAGACTAGAAATATACATGTCAAATTAATTTTTTCTTTAATATTTACTCAAAACTAATAAAAGTATATTTTTATTTTGATAAAAATCATATGAAACGAATTAAAAATTAGTGCAAAAATACGTTTTTATATATTCCAACAGAACTTTCTTGTTTATGTCTCTTTAAGAAAAATGTCTCTCCCTTTGTATAAGATCAACTTTTAATTTTTTTTTTTCTGTATAATTTTTTTTATAAAATATCCTTAATTTAATTAGTAAACTTTTGACTAAAATGTAGTAACGTGTGCTTAACCTAATCAAATAGCTTAGCCTTCCACTTGGGGTTAGTTAATTAATAACATATTATTATAAAAGTAATTATTCCCCCACTCTCTAATAACTGGATTTAAAACTAGGAAAATAAGCCACGGCTGTGTTTATCTGTCAACTGAAGCGAAACAATGCTCAATGCTTCTATCGCTCTGTTCCTTCTGTCCAATGTTCAGTGTCAGCAAAACAGAAGCGTAACATGACATAGTCAATTGAATACCTGGTGAAAGAAGTGGAAATGTAACATGTTCCAAATACCTGATGTTTTGAATATTCTATACTACCTAAGCTTTTAAACCAAAACCAACCATTAGTGAATTTCATTATAAAATTATTACAATGCATCATTACATTAACCTTCCAAATACTAGAATGTATTTTTTTACCATAACTAAAATAAATGTTATTCCTTATCACTAAGCTTTACATAATGAACCCTTGATTTAGACTGATGATATGATCAATACATGGTGGTTCTTCTTTTTGCTCCACTTTTTTATGTTGATGGCATTACCCTTTATTCAGTTTTTAACTGGTATTACAAAACAAAATGAAAATGTATTTATTTCTTCAAAATTTTAATTCCAGAACTAACGAATTTTTTCAGAAGGCTGATTCTATAACTGATTGTAAGCTCTAGCAACAGTTTTTTCCCCTGAATCACTTCGCAGTTCAAATTCAGGAAGACTTTTAATATTTCTTGGGATTAACTTTTCAAAAGTGATTTGTAAACCCTTTCTGGGTTAAATGCGGATAGATTTGGAATAACAGTTAAAAAAAAAGGGTAGCATCATTAACAAAATAAGAGATGGTGCAAAAATGGAAAGCATTAGAAAGAATTATTTTGACTAATTACACTTTATTGAATGACATTGAAATTCTTGGTAATTCATTTTGTTCATACCCAAATCACGAAAAATCATTCAACCCAACAGAAGATAATACA